>JAKELP010000031.1:2495152-3835985 GCA_029929735.1 Mimosa pudica
CTTTTCTTGTATGTCTCTTTCTCCTTTTATTTTCCTTTTTTTAAAATCTGCATTCATGAAGAGAAAGAAATAGAAATAATCCACAATGACTCAATCACATAATCTCATTAATAGAAACTTCTCATCAAAATATTTCTTTTAATATATTAAGTTTCCTATTTCAATTAAATTTCATATTTTCCAAAAGAATCACTCATATACTCTCAAATTACTTTCTTTCCAATTCACATCAAAATCACTTAATTATTTAATTCATGACTCCCCAAATACAATAAAATAATTCCTAAAAACCACTAAATATGGGGAGTCATCACCGGTATCACTGCATGCAGTCTAGAGAAGAAGAGAGGAAGAAACATGGAGAAAACCCTATCAAGTATCATGGAAAATGGCCATTCCGGCGTGTCTTTGGGATTCAGTTTTTACAAATCTCGCTAAAAAAAGATAGTGTAATATAGCTTGGTTTGATTTTTTATTGAAACATGTACATTTCACTTATGGTTTTAGGAACCTCTAGCTGCTGCACTCTCTGCCCTCAATCTTGCTATACTGCTTCATGGTTGGATATCCTTTACGTTTCTTGTGTACCATAGACTACCTTTAAGGCCAAATTACAAGACATACTATGAGTACACTGGCCTGTGGCATATCTTTGGCATCCTATCAACGATTTATTATTTTTGGAATGCTATTTACCATTGTGGGGGGTAAGTTGTACTCTATAGTATATACCTTCTATGTGCAGGGTTTGTCAGTTGTGCCCTATGTTATATTTTAGTGTTTGTCCTGTGGCATGAAGAAAAAATGTTGTTTATTTGAGGTGCTTTAATAATTAATACTAATTCACTTACACTTCTAATCCAATACACATTTTTTACTATAAATCTTTACATGTATAGTAAATGAGCAGATTTTGAATTCTCAATATATATACAATAATAATAACAAAATTTTATCCCAACTAGGTGGGGTCTACATGAATCTCAATAAATATAATACAATAAATCACATATTTTTTGCTTTTCCTTACGCATGTCATACAATCTTCTTGTATTGATGAAACTTATCAAAACTTGCTGTAATCTCCATATTCTGTTTAGTTATGGTGATTTTGCACATTTTTCTTTTAGCACAATACCATGTTATGTTTCATATTCTATTTTCCTATGGTGCTTTTGCACATTCTTCTTAGCATATGATATGAAATTATGTCATAATAAATTATCTTTCCAACTTATGCTTATATCCAAAGCATGAAAAGCGAACCGATTGGGCCAACCGGAAGAACCACCAAATGGCACCAAGCTCGGGCTGGAAGCCTCCTAACCCGGCTAGGAATCTAAACTGGAATATTTCGGTCAAGCCTGGCCGGTTAACCTGGGAAACGGTGCCCAGAACTGGACCCCTTTGCTTGCCAAGAACATAAAAACATGTATCAGTGTCGTTTCCTTCTGCTGCGCGGTGGACAACGACATAGGACAAATGAAATAGTGAAGCAAAGAGGATAAAATTTCGGCGAGATTTGAGGTGAGTGTGAGGTTTTAAGTCAGAAAGGTGAGTATGAGGTTGAAGAAGTGTAGAAGTGAGGAAATGAAGGAGTGGCCAAAGTGTTGGTGAAGGAGAATGAAGAAGAGAAATGAGGGTTTTGTGTGTGTGGCTGCGGCTCAATTGAAAGAGGAGGAAGGGATGTAGGGTTTAAAAAGGGGTTATTAGGTTTGAGGCCATAAAAATTTACATTAGTACCCTCTCTTTCTTTGAAGTTAACCCTATCCTTTTCTTGAATGAAAGTCTTAATAATTTCATTATATAAAATTAGTATAGCTTAATTCTTAATATATTTTACTTTCTTGATTTATTAATTAATTACTATATATATATACACCCACGTATTAGTTTATTTTATTATTATTTTAATTATTTTAATGTGACCGGTTTAACCACTGTTGATCCTCGGTTGAACCTTTAACCCTTGACCTTTTGTTTTAGCCGGTTTAATACACTACTTATATCTTTATTATCTTGAGGGGCAAAGAGGTTTTTGACTCTGAGGCTATACACCGTCTGGTCTTAAATATAAGACCTATTTCGGATATGTTTTTGGTACTAAATATAAGACATATTTCTAATTTGTGTCTATTTTTCAATTGTTTTCTCATTGATGCCCCCTCAAGAGTAATCAAGTAGGGATAGCAGGGTGAGTTAAATTATATAATAGGGGTATTTTTGGAAAAAACACGTCAAATCAACTAATTTAATTTACATTTTTAATATGCTCAAATAATGCCAATAAGTCTTTTATTTGCAATTATAATAGTTGTTTTGACGTGCTATTCAAAACTTTATTATATGTAGAGATTCAAAGTTTACAGAGAAGCTAGATCAATCTGCTGCTGTAGCCTTTCTTGATTTAACCTTCTTCTAGCAATAGCGCGACCTTCACATTTGTTGAGAGATGACGCAAACATAACCATGGTTGAAGTTCCTTTGATTGCTTTTGTGTCAACTCATATCCTGTATCTGAAGTCAGACAAACCTGATTTTGGTAATGTTTGTTTTTCAAACGAAATCTCATGTTAATTGATGCATCCTGGGTTCTTGTGTTCTTTCTGCATTTTTAGCTCTCCCTTTTCTCATTTTTTGCCTCGATTTTGTCCTCAGCTGCTAGTAGAGTCCTCATCTCATTGACATTTGTGAATTGTTGAACTGGTCTTCATGATGTATTGTCTTCATTTGCAGGTGTATTCAGTGATGCCTTCATGGCAATAACTACCTTCCACCTCCTTGTTTGGGCAAGTTGGGCTGTTATTTCGAGCCATCCAGGGCGTTGGAAAATGGGGATGATAGTGGTGGGTGTAAATCTGGCTTTGTTCTTTGAGATGTATGAGTTCCCACCTTACATGGGATATGTGGATTCTCATGCACTTTGGCATGCAACCGTCATTCCAATTACATATCTCTTGTGGAGTTTTGTAAGGGATGATGTTGTATTTAGGACACGCAAGCTGCTCCAAAGGGAAAGAGATCTTAGGTTGACACGTCGTGCCATTGATGCTTTGTCCAATACATCTTAATTTTTTCCTTCATGCACATGCATTTTTTTTCAAATGTTTTATCACGATGGCCCCTGTGCCTTTTGGTTCTGCCTTTCCCCTCAGCTTGTAAGTGATGCTACTTCATTCATTGGAATTTAGGTTTAGATCTGCATGTACCAATTTTTCATACCAGAAATTCTGGGTAATAAGAGCACACCTTGAAATGGAAGAGATTTTACTAAAGGAAGGATTTATGTTTGAATTTAAATTTTTGTGAATGGAAAAATCTTTACACAAGGAATGAGTTTCTTTGACCAATAAGTGAGATTTATGATTGCATGAAACATATGATGTGCAAATTTAGCCAACATATTAGATGGATTAATAAGCAAGGCTAAACATGTGAGCAAAAGAAATCCCACATATTGACCTTGCAAATCTTTTCAATGATAAATGACATGAGATAGCTTTGGGACATAGTCGCATACATATAATATTCACACATTATTACTAGTTTTTCTAATTAAACTAGGGTTGACCCCGCGCGTTGCGCGGGGATGCCCGACTATAAAAAAATTTGTCAGTTAATGTTGAAAAAGTAGTTTAGATAGATTTATCTTGTTTTGTTTTGGCTTTGAGTAGTTCATTTCATATTAATCATAAATCTTTCAATTTTTTATTTTACAGTAGGAAATCTTTCAGTTGTTTAATAAATAATGGAAACTTGTTTATGGTCAAATATAACTAATTATGAATAATAGAAAGTAACTGTGATGGTCATTTTTACCCCAGTTTTGAAATTTGATGGTCAATGTTGCTTCAAATAATTTTTCATGTTCATTTTTACACCTTCATAACAATTATATGGTCATTTTTTGCACTTTAGCTGTATCTATTTTAATTGAATCATTGATAGACTTTGATTGAGAAGATGCTGTATTTTAATTTCTCCAAAGAGAAAGTGAAAATTTACTTCCTTCTTGACTATGTTGATTGTTGACATGTTTTCTTCGTCGTAGCTGTCTAAGCTTGAGGAAAATGAATCATCATCAGAAGAAAAGTTATGGCATTCTTATAGGTTCTGTTAGAAAAGTGGCCAATCAGAAGAAAGGTTATCGTGTTTTTACAGACTCTGATAGAAAAGTGGCCAACTATCATCCAATCTATAATACTATTAAATTAATCTAATTAATCTATAATATTAAAATCTAAGTAAATTAAACTTTTAAATTATTGAAAAGCACTTTAACTTGAATAAGTTTGATTAAGGTAATTAAATTAATAATGGAAAAAGTTCTCTACTCTCCAAAATAATAGTTAGGTTTCTTTAATTCATAAGTACTCCCCCCTTTCCTAAATATAAGACACTTTGGTTAATTTGGGGAGATTAAGGAAAACAATAAAATTACATATCTTCCCAAAATCTCCTCAATTACTTAACTTTAAAAGAAAGAGTTTTCAATGAAAAGAGAGAGTATAAGGGTAGTTTGGGTAAAACTTGAGATAAAATAGGAAGTGATCTTATATTTAGGAACTTATCCACTTCCCCAAAGTGATCTTATATTTAGAAACGGAGGGAGTAACTTTTATTATTCATAACAAAATTAATTTTCTTTGACCATAAAGGCATAAATAAGTTTCCATCAAACAAAAAATCGAAATACAATAAAAACATATAAATTTTTGATTGTGCTACATGAACCAAAATTAATACTGAAAAAACAATTTTCAAATCAATTTCCTTGTTCATCAGATATTTTTTTACCCTCTTTTATAATAGGAGGCCTTTTGCAATGCTCATTTATATCCATGTCATCTTCGCTCCCAACGTTTCCCAAGTCTTCCTCAAGTGTGCAACTTTGACATAGTACATTTTGACTAAACCATTTATACCTTCAATAATTCTATTTCCCCGTGCATCAACTTCATTTATCCAGCGGAACCATCAAAGGACTTTTTATTTGGTCCCCTAGCTCTTCATCAGAATCATACTTGGATTGAATAATATTATCACCATCACCATCCTATACATTGAAGAAAAATATTCTTGATGTGATAAATTATATCTGCTGCAGATGAATTGATTTTCTATTCCATCAATAAATGCATATGCTTTTCAAAATCAATTAAAACTCTAACCGTTTCTCGCCGCCGTGCAACTTTTACATGACTATCCAATTGACCATGCATGTCAAGTGGTAAGACCAAGCAAGTCTATGAGGGCTGCCTTTTCCAGGTGGGGTTAACACCGCAAACAATAGGACATTGTGATTACATAGAATCAGGGGATCAAATAAACTGAGGCAGCCAACAAAACCTGAATGCAGTGGAACAAAATTAGTTCTAAACACAGAGAAAAGAAGTTGAGCGTGTAGTTCACTGAGAATTCAACAAACAATTTTTTAATAGGATCAATGTCATAACAATAAGTGGATCAATGCTTTGGGATGCTTAGCTTAATAAATAGAGGCAAAGAGAGTTTAAATATGTTGGATTAACTATCACACATTAATATATGTTTATTTCAAATGCACCATCCCAGCATCCTTCATCTTTGCTACTGACACGTTTTCATCATTTCTGCAGCAATAGCAGACATTTCAACAAAATGTGAATCACTTAAATTGCAGACATTCCATCAAAACGTGAATCACTTAAATTTTGCCCTCTAAGGCCTTTCATGAGTGATACCAATTGTTCATCTTCTTCCATAAGCAGCCTGACATTTGTAATTTCCTGAGCAACATCGTCAATTCTCTGGCACTATCAATACTATATCATAATTAATAATACATTATGATGTGGGTCAGGGCATAATGCTTTGGGATGCTTACTAAATAGAGGCAGAAACAAACCAAAACAATATGCAAACACCCGTTAGTTTTTCTCTAGAATGACATCCACACTAAAAATATGTATTCTTCTTGAGCATTATACCAAACACATGGTAGGCATGCTTGAAGAAATGAGAGACAGTACATTTCTCAATTTTTCTCTTCTATTAAGACCTAGAAGCAGTTTAAAAACAATATTCAGTCTCAAATGACAAGCCACATATGCCATAACTTCATATGGCCACCTTTAGTTGTTTATACGTTTGTACCATGTGCTTGCCACATAGTTTTATATTTGCATACCTTACTTTACCATGTTGCAAGACATTAATTCTTTCCTTTAAACCCCACCCCATTACCCCAATACTTGGTAAAAGACATTTAAATCTAATAAAAAAATCACTTTCAAGAGTAGATATAGATGGAAAGAACCAGAATTGGATAGATGGAAAGAACCAGAATTGGCTCACCTTTTGAATTGTTAGTCGAGACAAAGACCCACTTTTAGCCAAATAGGTCTCACCTTTTCTTCCTCTCATTCAGCAAACCACCTTCCCTCATTTTAATTTCCTTTCCCATCCTTTCCCTTGTTTTTAATTTCTCCAATTCATGTAAATAAGGTTCCTTGCACTGTTACTATATAAACACAAATTGAAAATAAATTAAAATCAATTTCAGAAACTCCAGCTCTGCATGCCACATAGAATATTTATAGCATTAATGACAATTTTACAAAGCAGTAATGAATGAATGAAAAATGTTCAATCCTGGGAAAATCACTCAAACCAAGAATGCAACTGCAACTTACAAGGGGATGGAGTCAGAGCTGTCAGCTTGGGAGATCAGGCAAGAGAACTTGCCATCCATAATTGAGGCATTAAAAGGAGAAAATACGATTTCAGTTTCAGAAGGAAGAGCGCATTCCTTGGTTCTCACATCAGAAGGAGAATTGTGGGTTTGGGGGTCTGGTAGAAATGGCAGGCTAGGATTAGGAAGTTCAAGTGATGAAACTGACCCACTTTATCTTGATTCTTTAGAAGGCTGTGAAGTTAAGCAGGTTGTGTCAGGATTTGATCATAATCTAGTGTTAGTTGCTGAATCACAAAAATAGTGTTTCACCCTTCATTATGTTCATAAGAAAAAAAAGGCATACACACACACACTAATAAAACCAGCGAGGTTTCTTCTATCCTTCTTGTTTTAATAAACTACATGATAATTTCATCAATACCCACTAAGGAAAAAATAAATTGAATGAAAGGATCATAAAAATTTAGATGAAAAGTCTTGAAATTTACCAGGAATCCACGAATAGCACAGCATAGCAACAGCCGAGACTCTGGGAGAATGCTAAAAACAATCAAAGCCTGAAAATAATTTTTGTGATCGATGCCCGCTTGAGCATGAGGTCGTCTCTGGGCCTTTACACCCAACGCTTCTTCTACAGATGCTGCGAAGATAACGTTCCTTTCTCTGCACCACTTGGGGAGTTCATGAGAAGAAAATACGGAAGACGAAGAGGTCGTGGGTTTTGTCATTTAAGAGGTATGATGAAAAACTTAAAACCCCACTAAAACCAACTATGCAAATCGAAAAACGAAGCGACCGGAGTTGAAATAGGGAGGGAATCGAACAAAGTATCTAAACAATAGAAATCATTAATGGGCATTACTGCTGGAGAATGAATCATAGGGGTGACGACGCAGAAGCCGAAGCCACTGTGAATGCACACACGTGTCCAAACCCAAACTCAAGTCACATATTAAATCGAAATCATCATAGAGTGAGCATTAAAAAGTTGCAATCAGTGTGAATGGATGCATACAGGATTGGGGTTATTAGACATATATTTTCCAAAAACATAGGTGAAAAACCACAATTCAATCCGGATTAGGTGTGAAAGTGAGGGAGGTTTCCCACGCGTAACTACTATTTATATTTGATTACTTGACGGGAATGTAAATTTCTTTATTTGAATCCAACTGCATCCATAAACTAGAAGGTAATTGTTTTAGATTGACCCCTTTCAACTTGGAGTTGGGGCTGGTCATGGAAAGCGTCAATTTTGCTATGGTACGGTCATCCAACCTTTCTTGGAATACACGGGATTTTTAGTCATAAACTATAACTTAAAATAGATTTATACATATTTCGATTTTTATAAAGAAATTCCACAATCAGCTATACTAATTTTTTTTGCTTTTCAATACAATATTTTGCTGTTATAATTGTTTTATATTCAAAATATACTCTTTTTCGATTTTTATATGCAAAATTCATAATCAACCGAACTAATATATTTGCATTTCTAAATGATAGGTTTTTAAGTTTGAGACCCACTTTTGGTCCTTAGACTTTGATGCAATTTAGGTCTGAGACCCTAAAACTTTAAAGTGATGACTTTGGTCCCTCAAGTTTAGTCCTTTTAAAACAGTTAGTCTATATACTTTTTAAATGGACCTAATAGTGTTAGTTTACGCTTATGTGTAACTTATGTTGTTAGTTTTACTGATTTGGCTAATGACTGGACAAATGACATGTTAATAATGGATTTAAAAATCAAATTAAAATATATTTTTAAAATCAAAGATTGCAGTGCCGAGAGGGGTTGACTCTGTGTTCTTGAAGGATTGGATCTTGAAGGTTTTTCTTCCTTTTCTCGTTTTTTATTTGAAAAGTATAGTTTGATTTTATTTTAAACGCATTATTTTTATATCATTTGTTCAATCATGAGCCAAGTCAGCAAAACTAATAGAGTTAATTAATGACATATAAATACAATCTAACACCATTATATTCTTTCAAAATTACGGGACTAAATGTTTTAAACATATTAAACTTGATGGACTTAAATTAATCCTTTGAAACTTTATGAACTAAAACATAAATTAAAGCAAAATAGAATGACAAAAAAGTGTATTAACTCAAGGTTTTTACACTCCATAAAACTTCTTGAATACAAAGTCAATCAATACTTCAAAGAAAAACTAGGTACACCATAAACCTAAACCTAATCCTCATTTAACACTTCACATATGTTTTGTTCATTCTCTTTAAAATAATTCCAAACATCCATTATTTGAGATGATTGGTAATTTGGTATTAATATCGTTTAAGTGGGCTTACAACTCCTTATTGAAATACAAAGTTAGCATGACAATTAATACCGAATAATCAGCATGTTTGGATTGAATTTCTAGGCCTGAAAAAACCTCAGCTGGGCCGGATAAACTATTTTGTACATTTTTTTCATGTTTAGATATTGCTTCTATTTTTATGGGCTTTAACACAAGATGAACTTCTAGAGTGAAGCAAAAGAAACGAGCTTTTCATGACACTTAAGATTTTCTGCCTTTCTGTTTTATGGGACTTGGTTGGGTCACCCTCTTCTACATTTGATGTGGTGGAGGAAAAGATTTGGGGACTAAGGAAACAGAATCAATATAAAAGTAATGGGAGAAACACAAAATAGGAGATGGAAGAAGTAAGAGATGTTCAAATATAATAGATTGATTCATAAGGCATCAATCAAGTAAAAATGATTGACAAGAAAAATATTCTAGCATTAAAAACTAGGGCTGTTCAAAATTTCCCGTCTCATCCTATCCCGGCTGTCCCGTCCCTTCTCATGGCCTTTTGGGACGGGAATTTCCCGTCCCGAAATTTTTGGGACAGGACAAAATCGGGACGGGACAAAAAAGCCTTCGGGACGGGACGGGTTTTGGGACAAGGTAGTCCCATGCCTGTCCCGTCCCGGAGGTATATATTATAAAAAGTGTATTAGGGTGGTTAGGGTGTGCTTTTATGTTAACTGTGGCTGGTTGCTTTATTTCTCTTCTGGAGTAATTTGGGTGTGTTTTTGCTGAACATGTGGCTGATTGTAAAAGTGTAACATGATGTTTTTTTTGTTGAAACATAGTTGGATGACAACTGATTCAAAGTCTTGGCTGGTTGTTAAAGTCTTGGCTACCAATACTTCTTGAAAGGAGTCTGTGTCTGCCATTTTGTAATCTGATGCACATTAGTTCCTTTGCTATTAATGTGGTGGGATTCAATTGTGTTTAGATTTACATTTTTGAAAGGAAAGATTATAATATTGGAAATTTGGTTGTTGGGATTGTAAGCTATCTATGTACTTCTGGAAATTTTTGCTGAAAAATCGGGACATGGAAAATGTTTAACAAAATCACTTGTGGAAATGCTTTAAAAATCGGGAAATGTCCCGTCCCAATCCCGTCCCGTCCTGATCGGGACGGGACATGAATTGGGACGGGACTGGATGCGGGACAGGAATCCTGTCCCGAGGCTTTTTCGGGACGGGACACAGGACAGGTGTGTCCCGATCATGTCTCGTCCCATGAACACCCCTATAAAAAACCTTGAGGACATGTGTGTCAATTAATGACAACCTAATTTAATTTCAACATTTTAAAATGCACACTTGTATGCTACTCTTCTACAAAAAAAAGGCAAAACGATGAGGGCGATGGTATATACTCCCTCTACTACTAAATATAAGACCTATTTTAGAGATGAATTTGATTTTAAATAAAAGATGGGTTAAAGATAAAATTTGCCCCGAAAGTTTTAGGATAGGATCAAATTTGCCCATGAACTTTTTTTGGGATCACATTTGCTCCTGAAGTATAAAAAATGGATCAATTTTGCCCCAAATCCTACATGGAGTGCCAACTCATCATCCATATGTCAAATCTGAGTACACATCATCGATCATCTTCACCATCCCTCCGATCCCTCCACCACCTCTCTCTCCCTCCCCCCATGCTCTTAAGATCACATTCACAACTTCACTCCTCTGCCACATTGCAAAAATGGCGTACTCACATTACACTCACAACTTTGCCAGAATCTCATCTCTCCCTAATGGCTCTGTAACAACCTCAATTCTATGTCCTATTTTACGCCATTTTTATCATTTTTTTCATACATACACTATGTTAGAAAATAAATTTACTTATTAATAATACTAACATAGTTAGAAAAAGAATTAACTTAATTCACTAAATATAAGGAAGACTAATATAGTTAGAAATGATTAATATTATATTTCAAAATGATTACTGATGGCTAACCATGATAGAAAAATTAATTGCCTAGAATATACATAACTATCATGGTTAGAAAAAGATAAACCTAAATTCTTAAAGCAAATCGACCTATAAAATTCATTCAATACGAATTCCAATATCTGGCACAAAATTAAGTGAAAATTTAAACTACTCAGCAAAATATGAGTTTAGCTAAAATGGTCTACTAAAGTACTTTTGAAATAATAAGGCACATCATCTTTAAAACAATAAAGACTAGCATTTATGAATCAATTTAAAAATAGGGTTCCTAGTGTGGCAATAACGCTTTGTAGCGTCTCACTTTAGTGAGTATATCCCGTATCCGTCCCTTGATTTCCTACTCCGCTTCCTGTACCTGAAATAACAACGATTGGGGTAGACCCAGAAATCGCAACTACTACCACTCGCTTACGCACATTTTTGCACTACGTGCATGTGCATGCCGTAAGGTGGTGTGTGCTAATATTGTGTATAGTGGTGTGTGCTGCATACGGTGTTGCATGAACATATTTTCAAATATTTATTAACTACAACATATTAGAACAACACAGATACATAATTGCAAACACTTCAAATAACAGAATGAAACATTTCTCAAAACACAACAGCTACATTCATTTCACGATTAAACATAATATCTCATCACATACTCAAACATTAATAATCATAACAAATCAAACACAACACACCGGAAATAAAACAGTTCAATAAGGACTAACAACCCTCGCTTGAACCGGGGGCGCTCTCCCCAATAACTTTTTCCCTTTATTTAATATTTAGTCTCTGCTGTACGGGCAAGGGAACCTCATTCCGGAATGGGATAATTATAATTATATTAACCGGTGTGCACCTAAACATCACAAATTCATAAACTAACCTATATGCTTACCAACATACACACACACGCAAACAAGTTTAAGTAGTTACCTGCAGCGTTTAGCACTTGATTGTTTTCCCTTGTTTTTGTGACTTTCCTCTAAACACCTCTCTTACTAATTTGTCCTATTATCGTATCATACCATAAAGAATGTAAATAACAATCCCTATTTATATTAATAAACGTCGCACTCGGTTCCTAGTAATACTACCCGAATCCCTTCATGCTCATGTTATTTCTAACTTAAGCACTTAATAAGAACATGATGAATTGAATTAAACAATTTTCAATTCCAGCCACAACAAAATCAAAATTGAACCACAACAAAATCAAATTGAATAACTAAACAAAACAATTAATTATGGACTTCACGAGTCGTCAAACCAACAAGATTCATATACCACCAACAAAGAACTACTACCATAAATAATCAACTAAGTAGGACTTGTAGATTATGACTTTACAGTATATTAACTAAAACAAATTCCACATACACAATCATTCCCTGGACAATTAAACAACAAGGAAAATAAATAGAACTTTTCATCTTTTAATCAAATATCACCAATTAAATTCACAAGTCCACCATTCCACTTCATCTACATGAGCAAAGTATGTATCTCCTATCTTAGTATGTTAACTAATCAGAATAAAGACAACAAGAACCCCAAACCAAAATAAATTCCCTTCCCTTTTTCTTAGGCATTGGTATTCTAAAGAAACATTTTCAGATCAATCAAAGCTAATACAATTCAATTCACATTTAATGTCATCATACCATAATCATTTATCAAGTCAAATAAGGTCAGCTATAAAATCAAAGTTAATTCACAAACACCCATATATAGTCATTTGTATATGAAAAATCATCAAATTAAATCATACTTGTCTTAATATACTTATCCAGCTAATTTAGAAACAGTAGACTGCTTTATTAGAAATTAAAGGTGTCACATAATTTATGCTTATCATCAGTCCAGCTCAAACAGAAAATAATCAAAGAAACAATCATTGAACAAAACAAATCATAAATTCACAATTAGTTCTATGTACTTATCATGCATAAACAATTAAAACAATAAAAGAAGGCTAAAAGAAATTTCCATGACTTAATCATAAAATCCCAACTTTAGTTTGGGACCTTAGCATATATTATTCACAAATGGTTAATTCATGTATTTCACAATATATATATATATATATATATATATATATATATATATATATATATATATATATATATATATATATATTAAGCACCTCTTGCATAAAAGCCCTTTTTTTTCCAACCTTAATAATCTATTTGGTCAAAAGAAAATTGTTTCACTACACATACAAGTAAAGCTGTAACTTTAATAGTCCAAATGTGCAAGCATGTTTCAAAATCAATTATATCCTCTTCTTACTAGAATTTCACTCAAACAACAAAATTCAAAAGAGAGAAATCAGAATTCCTATTATAATCATTTCAGCTAACATAAGAAGAAAAGGGAAGCAATGAATAAACAATGTCTTGTCCTCCATTGTTCATGTTTCAAAGACAAGTTCCCAGAACCCCAACTCTCTCAACAGCTCCCAAATCGCAGTAAGAGGAAAGAACAAGGGAAAGAAGCTTACCCACTAAGTTGTCACTGCCGGAGCTCCACCGAACAGCCACTAGCTCGCCGGAAAACAAGGCTGGCCGAGGGGAAAAGGACAAAATGGAGGGACCCAAAATGAAAGGAGTGTGAGAGGCCAAAGTTAAAAGGAAAAGAGGAGAAGAGTGTGAAAGGGAAAGCTTACCACTACCGTTGTTCACCCTTAGAGCCGTCGCCGTTCGTTCTCGCCGGAAAACTCCCGCCGCCGCTGCGAGACTCGCCGGAAATCGCAGGGACGGTGGAGGGAAGTCGAAGGCAGTGGGGAGTTTGAAAGTGAAGGAGTGGAGTAAAAGAAAGATGGTTGAATATGTTTGGGAAGGAGAATGAAGAAAAGGAAGATGAGTGATGTCTTTGGTGAGGAAGATGACGAAGAAGAGAGTTTGGGGGGAGTATATGCGGCTGCCAAAATCATTGAGGAAGGAAGGAGATGAGATTATGTGTAGAGAATGTCAATACTAGGGTTTTGGGCCCAATGAAATTACCATAAAGCCCCTCTTAGTTTCTTTTATTCATGAAGTTAACCTTAACTTCCTATTACATTAACATCTTAATAATTTCATTAAATAAAATTGATATTTCCTAATTCCTAAAGATGCATTGGTCCTAATTAATATACATATGTATGTGTAGAAATTATATTCCCTGTTTCCAATTAAATATTCCTATATATATATGTATATAATATTTTCCTATTTTATTCAATATTTCCTATATATATATAGGAAATATAATATTTCCTATTTCCTATTAAATGTTTCCCATATATTTATATATTAAATATTTCCTATTTTATTTGGGATGTTACAGACTCCATTGATCACATAAATCACCTCCACACATCTCTCACGCCTCCTTGGCCTTCCAATTTCACCAATTCCTCTCGTCGTACTTCCGCTCTGTTTTCTAGCTGTCTCTTCGTCCTTGAACCTCTTTTCCCTCATTGGCTGCCTTCTCACCGCGTTTCTACAAATCAACATATATACCAACACATATTCCAGCACTTTCAAAGAATAAAACATACAAAACAGACAATTAAACAAAAAACAATCGAAACTTTTCCGTCTCCAACAAATAACCAGAAAACATATTGCAGAATCCAGGCTTCAAATCCTAAGATCTTGACTTCTCTTCGTTTCAATACACTAAGCAAGACAAAAATTAAGAAATCATCCACGACTAAAGAACAGAACAAGCATCACGAGAAAGAAAAGAGAAATGAAGGAAGAAAAACCGATGTAAGAGATGTAGGATAATGAGTTGCTCATTTTTGCAAATCCTGTTGGTACATATGCGAAGAGCAGGGGGAAGATGATGAGTTGTGAATGTGATCTAAAGAGCATGGGGGAGGAAAGAGACTGGGGTGGTGGAGGGAGAGAGGAGGTGGTGGAGGAGGAGGGATCTGAGGGATGGTGAAGATGATGATGTGTACTCAGCTTTGACATATGGATGATGAGTTGGCACTCCATGTAGGATTTGGGTCAAACTTGATCCATTTTTTATACTTCAGGGGCAAATGTGATCCCAAAAAAGTTCAGGGGCAAACTTGATCCTAGCCTAAAACTTCCGCAGCAAATTTGATCTTTAACCCAATAAAAGTTCAGGAGTAGATGATAATATATCATATTATTGTAACTAATTTAATTAATATCTTTAACTTAATCAAAATAAGGAAATAAGTGTGAACACTGAAAAAGTAATATATATATATATATACACTATTCCGGTCCTAAATATAGGACCTAGATGACTTTTTTTTGGAGAGGTTAAGGTTGCAAAATAGTCTATTAAATCATAACATATTTGATATATTTTTAGATTATCGATTAGTTTATAAGTAAAATAAACTAGTTTAAGGGAAAAAATTAGATAAATCAATTTATAATTAACTTATTTTTCCTTTTTTTAGGATTTTTCAAAAAAGTCAATTAGGTCTTATTTTTAGGACCCGGAAGGAGTGTATATATATATATATATATATATAAAATAAAAAAAGAAGACAACATCAGCTTGTACACGTGTCCTCTCCTAAATCGTCCAACATGAGCTAGCTACTAACGAGATTCTGATCCACTTTTCTTTTCTCTCTTCATGAACATATTGTACATGACAGAAAATTGATGACTTTAACTGTAAAAACGTCTCGAACTCAAAATCAAAAGCTGTCGTTAGTTAAGATATAACAGCCGAGCCAGCCAACTTCTCATTCCCTTTTCTTCTTCTTCTCTCTTTCATTCAACTCTCTCTCTCTCTCTCTCTCTCTCTCTCTCTAAACTTGCTAATCACTACGAGTATTTTATTTCCCACATTGTTGGACACGTACTCTCTCTCTCTCTCGCCATGTCTCGCCTCCATTTATTCTCCTTCTTCTTCGTGTTTCTTGCTTCTCTCTTTTTCTCTCTTCCTCTTTTCCTCGCCGCTCACGTTGACGGTGAAGATGATCCCCTTTACAAGTAACCTTCATTTCTCTCTTTTACTTCAACATTTTCTTACGTACTATTAGGCAAGGGAACTCATGTTCTTTCTATTAATTATTCTATGAAGTAATTTCCATTTCTTTATATTCTTTCTTTCCAAGATTTCATGGAGTATATCTACTATTGAAATAATGTTGACTTGTGAGATTCTTGAAATAACGTTGACTTGCAAGATTCTTGAATTTCTTGTATTGCCTTTTCTTTTCTTTTTTAAGTTATATCTACTATTGACTTTGATGAGAATAATTTCTGTATCTCTGTATGTGTGTAATGAGAATAGTTCTTGTGCAATGAAGCTCGATTGTTTTTGATGAATTGTAATGGCTGGAGATTTCCTTTTTACATAACCGGTATACTTTTGATAAAATGCGTGCCCTCGTCAATTGAATATGTTATGTACGTTATAGATTAATTTCTTTTTATGCTAACAAATCATTTTGATGTTATTCTGTTGTTCCATAGGAAGTCGTGTTTAGGTAATTATTATTGTTTTCTTTTATGTGTTATGTGATAATTTTGGGTCGATATGGAATACCAGGGATTGTGTCGCTCAGTGCAAGATATCTGGGTGTGTTGGAGATATATGCATTGAACCTTGTAAATTCTCTTCGGATGGGAAACAAGAGGTCTGTGAAACTGAATGCCAGTATCACTGCATGCAGTCTAGAGAAGAAGAGAGGAAGAAACATGGAGAAAACCCTGTCAAGTATCATGGAAAATGGCCATTTCGGCGTGTCTTTGGGATTCAGGTTTTTCCAAAATCTCTCTAAAGTAAGATAGCTGTAATGTTTCTTGGTTTGATTTCTCATTGAAACATGTTCATTTTAGGAACCTGTGGCTGCTGCACTCTCTGCCCTCAATCTCGCTATACAGTTTCATGGCTGGATATCCTTTTCAATTCTTGTGTACTATAAACTGCCTTTAAGGCCAAATAACCAGACATATTATGATTGCACTAGGTTGTGGCATATCTTTGGGTTACTATCAACGAATTATTTTTTTGGAATGCTATGTTCCATTTTAGGTAAGTTGTATTCTATAATATATACCTTTTATGGGAAGGATTTGTCGGCTGTATCCTATTATATTTTAGGGTTTGTCTTGTGGCATGAAGAAAAAATTCTGTTTATTTGAGGTGCCTTAATAATTAATACTAGTTCACTTACAGATCCAATGCAATAAAGAATTTTCTTTTTACTATAAATCATATCCTCCTGATTCTATTGTTAAGTTTATTTTTTTGTCTTATAAAATTAAAAAAATCAAGACAATAGTTTTCCTAGGTTCAATCTTTACATGTGTAGTGAATAAGCATATTATGAATTCTCAATATATATATACAATAACAACTAAGTCTTATCTACACTAGGTGGGTCGACATGGATCTCAATACATATAATACAAATAAATCATACAATTGTGTTTTTCCCTAGGCATGTCATACAGCATACAATCTTCTTGTATTGATGAAACTCATCAAAAGTGGCTGTAATCTTCATATTATGTTTAGTTGTGGTGCTTTTGAACATTTTCCTTTTAGCATGATATGATGTTATGTTTCATATTCTATTTAGCTATGGTGCTTTTGCACATTCTTCTTAGCATATGATATGATGTTATGTCATCATAAATTTTCTTTCCAATTTATGCTTATATCTTTATTATCATAAGGGCCAAAGAGATTTTTGGACTCTAAGACTATACTTCATCCGCTACTAAATATAAGACCTATTTCATATATGTTTTTATTCCTAAATATAAGACTTATTTCTAATTTGAATCTATTTTTCAATTTTTTTTTCCATTGATGCCCCCTCAAGAGTAATCAAGTGCGGGATAGAATGATGAGTTGAATTATATAATTGGGGTAGTTATGAAAAAAGAAGTCAAGTCAACTAACTTAATTAACATTTTTAATATGCTCAAATAATAAGGCCAATAGTTCTTATATTTATGCCTTCTATTTGCAGTTATAATCGTTGTTTTGACATGTTATTCAAAATTATATTATATGTAGAGATGCAAAGTTTACAGAGACGCTAGATCACTCTGCTGCTGTAGCCTTACTTGGATTTAAGCTCCTTCTAGTAATAGTGCGAACTTTACAGTTGTGGAGAGATGACGCAAACATAACCATGGTTGAAGTTCCTTTGTTTGTTTTTGTGGCAACTCATACCCTGTATCTGAAGTCTGACAAACCTGATCTTGGTAATGTTTGTTTTTCTAACGCAATGTCATGTTAATTGATGCATCCTGCGTTCTTGTGTTCTTTCTGCATTTTTATCTCTCCCTTTTCTCATCCTTTAGCTCGATTATAGTCCTCATCTCACTGGCATTTGTGAATTGATGAACTGGTCTTCATGATGTATTGTCTTTGGCCAATTAACTTACAATTTCACTGTCATTTGCAGGTGTATTCAGTAATGCCTTAATCTTCATGGCAATAACTACCTTCCAACTGCTTGTTGTCGTTTGGTTAAGTAAGGCTGTTATTTGGAGCCATCCAGGGCGTTGGAAAGTAGGGGTGATAGTGTTGGGTTTAAATCTGGCTTTGTTCTTTAAAATGTATGAGTTCCCACCTTACATGGGATATGTGGATTCTCATGCACTTTGGCATGCAACCGCCATTCCGGTTTCATATCTCTTGTGGAGTTTTGTGAAGGATGATGCCGAGTTTAGGACACAAGAACTGCTCCAGGAAAGACATCTTAGCTAGGTTGACACGTCGTGCCAGTGGTTCTTTGTTAAATTCATCTTATTTTTTTTTCCTCGTGCACATGCATTTGTTTCAAATGTTTTATCACGATGGCCCCTTTGATTTTTGGTTCTGTTTTTCCCTCAGTGTGTGAGGGATGCTACTATATTCATTGGAATTTAGATTTAGATTTACATGTATCAATTTCTCATACCAGAAATTCTTGGTAATAAGAGCACACCTTGAAATGGAAGATATTTTACTAAAGGAAGGATTTAGGTTTGAGTTTAAATTTGTGTGAATGGAAAAATCTTTACAGAATGAATGTGTTTCTTTGACCAATAAGTAAGATTTATGATTGCATGAAACATATGATGTGCAAACTTTGCCAACATATTAGATACTCCCTCCGTTTCTAAGTATATATATGATCACTTTTGAAATTCAACTTGTTCTTAATTATAAGACGATCACTTTCTAACTTTTCCCAACTTTTTCCCAAATTATTAACCTACAATGCTTATCTATAATAACAAGCGAAATAGAGAGATTGAAGATAAATGTATATATATAGTTGAGATAAATTGGTAATATTATGCATAAATAACTAACTTGACTAACTTCTTTAATCTACTCAAATCAAGGAGAGTGGTCTTATATTTAGGAACAGAGGGAGTAATAAGCAAGGCTAAACTTGTGAGCAAAATAAATCTCACCTATTGACCTTGCAAATCTTTTCAATGATAAATGACATGAGATAGCTTTGGGACATAGTCGCATACATATAATATTCATACATTATTACTAATTTTTCTAATTAAATTATCTGACGGGAATGTAAATATCTTGATTTGAATACAACTGCATCCATAAACTAGAAGGTAATTGTTTTAGACTGACCCCTTTCAACTTGGAGTTGGGGCTGGTCATGGAAAGTTTTGTCACGAAAAACCACGCGTCTATGTTGTTGAAGGATTGGATATATATCTTGAAGGTTTTTCTTCCTTTTCTTTTTTCTTTTATTTGAAAAATATGTTTTGATTTTATTTTAAACCCATTATTTGCATATCATTTGTCCAATCAAGAGCCAAGTCAGCAAAACTAAAAGAGTTAATTAATGACAAATAAATATAAACTAATACCATTATATTCTTTCAAAATTACAGGACTAAGGGCCCGTTTGGTTCAAAAACATTGCACACATGCAATGGTAATCTTGATTACATTACCATATGTGGCTTGTTTGGTTGTACTTGGCAATGGTAATGTTGATTACAATTGTAATCAACATTGCACATTTTTTGGTAATGTTCTTTCATAGGGGTCCCAGTGTGAATCTTCATTGCACCCATGTAATATTATGTGATAAGCCAATTTTATCCTCGTCAATTTAACAAAAAGACAACATTTGCCCTCATCAAACATATCAAGCAAAACTTATTTCCCAAATCAATATTTCATCCTTCTTCCAATTGAATTAGATAACAAAAATCAATTTTCATCAAAACATATCAAATCAAAATGAAATTAGAATCAACCAAAACTTCATCAAAACAAATCAACCAAATTTATTTTCCATATCGATAATTCATACTTTTTGCAATTGAATTGGGTAACAAAAATCAATCTTTATCAAAACATATCAAATCAAAATGAAATTAGAATACATCAATCTTGCAGTTGATGTTAGGTTGAGCCTAGTTCGAATTCGAATTCGCCTTTGTTCGTAATCTGTGAACGATTTCGGAGAGGAAGAACGTCGAACTTAGAAGCTTGAGCTCTCTTTTTTGTGAAACAGATTCAGATCTTCGCTGTTTTTGTTAATTGATTGCTACATATTTTTCTGCTGTTCTGATTTGTTTGCCTTCGTACGAATACTACATACTGATAAATCATTTTTCTGCTGATTTTGTTTTTAACTTTCTTCTTTGATTGATTAAGTTAGGAAGCTCTGTTTTGGTCTTCGTTTGGCAAATTTGGTGATGCCCAAACCTGCTGAAAGAAAATTGATGAT
Source organism: Mimosa pudica (assembly GCA_029929735.1). Taxonomy (NCBI): domain Eukaryota; kingdom Viridiplantae; phylum Streptophyta; class Magnoliopsida; order Fabales; family Fabaceae; genus Mimosa; species Mimosa pudica. The sequence goes on from JAKELP010000031.1 coordinate 2,515,806, forward strand.
GAGAGGAGATTGAGATGAAGAGAATGTGGGTGTTCTTCGCTCAACAACGATGATGAGGAGAAGAAGGCCTGTTTGGTTCGCTACTCATTGTGTTTTTTAGTTTGAGGGGCATTATTGACCTTTTGTAATTATAATTAAATATAAAAAAATAAAATTCTCACATCTTGTTACTAACCAACCAAACACAATCAAACACATGGATGGTAATCATGATTACATTGCAATACATTACAACACATTGCATTGCATTACCAAAGGGGTTCGGAATTGAACCAAACGAGCCCTAAATGTTTTAAATATATTAAACTTGAGGGACCTAAATTAATCATTTGAAACTTTAGAGACTAAAATCTAAATTAAAACAAAATAGAATGACCAATAAAGTGTATTTAACTCAAGGTTTTTACACTCCATAAAATTTCTTGATAAAAAGTCAATCAATGCTTCAAAGAAAAACAAGGTACACCATAAACCTAAACCTAATCCTCATTTAACACTTCACATATGTTGTGTTCATTATCTTTAAACTATTTTGTACATTTTTTCATGTTTAGATATCACTTCTATTTTACACTGGATGATCTTCTAGAGTGAAGCAAAAGAAACGAGCTTATTTTCATGACACTGAAGACCTTCTGCCTTTCTGTTTTATGTGACGTGGTTAGGTCACCCTCTTCTACATTTGATGTGGTGGAGGAAAAGATTAGGGGACTAAGGAAAGATAATCAATATAAAAGTAATGGGAGAAACAGAAAATAAGAGATGGAAGAAATAAGAGATGTTCAAATATAATAGATTGATTCACAAGGCATCAATTAAATAAAAATGATTGACAAGAAAAATATTTTAGCATTAAAAACCTTGAGGACACGTGTGTCAATGAAAACCTAATTTAATTTCAACATTTTTAAATGCACATTTGTCTATAAAAAAATTCAAATTGATGAGGGCGATGATATATACTCTCTGTACTACTAAATATAAGACCTATGTTAGAGATTAATTTGATCTTAAATATAAACCTTATTTTAAATTCTTACTAATTTTCCCTCAATTTATCCTTATCAATGCTTTCAAAAATTGAGGGATAGTGGGGGGGGGAAATAGATGATAATATATCATATTATTGTAACTAATTTAATTAATATCTTTAACATAATCAAAGAGAAATTTTTGTGTGAACCTGGTGCATCATTTGTGGTCTGATCAATCACAAAAAGACACATGATGACATGTAATTTTTAATTTGACGTGACACCCTAAAAATAGTAAATAAGTGTGAAGAAGTACTATATATATTATAGAAATAATAATAATAATAACAAAGTAAACCTTATCCCACTCAAAGTGGGGTCGGCTACATGGATGACACGACGCCATTTTGCACGGTCACTAGTCATTCCTGGAGTTAAACCTTTCACTAAAAGATCTCTTTGAATAACTTCGTTAAGAGTTCTCTTAGGTCTCCCTCTATTTCTTATATATAGATCTCGTACCATCTGATCAACTATTCTTACTGGATCATCTAATTCTCTTCTTTGAACATGTTCATATCACCTTAAACGATTTTCTGCTATTTTCTCTGAAATTTGTGCTACTCCAACTCTTTTACGAATGTGATCATTACGAATCCTATCTTTTATTGTATGCCCACTCATCCATCTCAACATTTTCATCTCTGCCACATCCATCTTATGTTCTTGTTGTTTTTAAATTGTCCAGCATTCACTACCATATGACATTGCCGGTCTAACAGTTGTTCGATACAATTTTCCTTTTACTCTATCTTGAACCTTACTATCACATATAACCCCAGAAGCTTTTCTCCATTTACACCAACCAGCCTGAATTTTATTATTGACATCTCCATTTACTTCACAATGTTTATCTTTCTATCTCTCATCACATCTATTACCTCACAAACTTTGCCTCTCAAGGTTCCAATATTCCACGTACTAAATCTAATCTTACTCTCATTCACTTGCTTCTTTATATATCCCTTCTCTTGTAAAATGTCAGGCGATGACATATTGCTAAAATGGTTGTGTGTGTCCATGTGTGATAAATTCGACAAATTTTTACGTTGACTGCCGAAGCCTAACACAACCTACTCTTTTTATCCAGGCTTAGGACCGGCTATACTATAGGCAGAGTATTTCTTATAATAAAACAATAAAACAAAACAATAAAAATAAAAATAAATACAAACACTAATAAGAATGAAACTAGCACAAATAATAACAATAAATAAAGCGATAAAACAATAAAACAATAATCACAATACAATAAAATAATAAAACAATACAATAAAACCATAAAACAAAATAAGAATAATATATAAATAAATAAAATAAATAACAATATACAATAAAACAAAAACAACCACAATGCTCAACAATAAAATAAAACAATAATTAATAAATATACTATGGAAAACAAAACAACAAGAATGCTCAACAACAATATTCAAAGGTTAATATATGTATGAGAAACAAAAGATTTAAGAAAACTATGAAATTTTAGTAAAAAAAACCTTAAAAGAAAATCAAAATTTAAACCAGGGATTTTTGATGATGTTAATCGTGATTGTAGGAAAGTGGATATGATGATTGACGTAATGAATTTCTCCTAAAGTTTGAAGATGAGTAAGATTGAGAAGGAGGAATATTATAAGAATGAGAGTAAGAATAGAAAATAGTAGATCTGTATAAAAGAATGGAGATATCTTTTTTCTGATAAAAAAGAATAGAGATATCTTAATGATATATATAAGCGTAAAACAGTAACGGGCAAAAACGTTATTTTCGCAAGATTTAAAAAAAAGGTCAGAAAACGCAATTTTCGCAAACTGACGGGCACTGACTGTAATTTTCTAAGGCTATACGCATAATTTTCTCAATTCTAACGTTTTTTTTAAAACACAATTTTCACAAATTGACGGGCACTAACTGTCATTTTCTGGGGCCATATGCGTAATTTTCACAATTTTACCGTTGAAAAAAAAACTATTCATCGTCTTCTTAACATCACCACTTCTGAATTTCTCGAACTATTTCATCATGATCAACACTAACTTGAAAGACTTCCTACAATCTTGCACTAATGTCAAACAATAAATAGAAATAAATAAAAAAGACGGCATGAGCTTGTACATGTGTCCTCTCCTAAATCGTCTCCAACATGAGCTAGCTACTAGCGAGATTTTGATACCTTTTCTTTTCTCTCTTCACTTTCTCATATTCCCTTTTCTTTTTCTACATGAACATGACAGAAAATTGACGACTCTAACCGTAAAAATGTCTCGAACTCAAAATCAAAACATGTCGTTGGTTAAGATGTAACAGCCGAGCCAACCAGCTTCTCATTCCCTTTTCTTCTTCTTCTCCCTTTCATTCAACGTAACTTGCTCTCTAAACTTGCTAATCACTACGAGTATTTTATTTCCCACATTGTTGGACACGTACTCTCTCTCTCTCTCTCTCTCTTTCACCATGTCTCGCCTCCATTTCTTCTCCTTCTTCTTCTTGTTTCTTGCTTCTTTCTTTTTCTCTCTTCCTCTTTTCCTCGCCGCTCACGTTGACGGTGAAGATGATCCGCTTTACAAGTAACCTTCATTTCTCTCTTTTACTCCAAAATCCATTCCTCCTTTTACTTCAACATTTTCTTACGTACTTTTAGGCAAGGGAACTCATGTTCTTTCTATTAATTATTCTATGAAGCAATTTCCATTTCTTTATATTCTTGAAATTTTCGGTGACTTGTTCTTTCTTTCCAAGATTTTGTGTGGTATATCTACTATTGAAATAATGTTGACTTGTGAGATTCTTGGAATAACCTTGACTTGTGAGATTCTTGGAATAACGTTGACTTGTGAGATTCTAGAATTTCTTGTATTGCCTTTTCTTTAAGTTATTACTGCGAATAATTGTTAAACTGTGTATCTCTATGTGTGTGTGTAATGAGGATAATTCTTGTGATTTTGTCTATATATACATTACTATTTTAATTAAAGCCGAATTTCCTGCTTACAAACCGTGTACCTTTTTCAATTTTCACAAAATTAATTGCAATGAAGGTCATGTTTTGATACTTGATAGTTATCTTAGAGCGAGTTTTTATATTGCAAAGCTCGATTGTTTTTGATAAATTGTAATGCATGGTTGGAGATTTCTTTTTTACATGACTGGTATACTTTTGATAAAATGCGTGCCCTCATCAATTGAATATGTTATGTACGTTATAGATTAATACTATCTTATAAGTTTCATCAGTTGTGGATGAGGAGAGCGGATGCAAGAAATTGAATGTTGTGATTCTGAGATTGACAGGGTGGTGATTATGCTAACAAATCATTTTGATGTTATTCTGTTGTTCCATAGGAAGTCATGTTTAGATAATTATTATTGTTCTCCTTTATGTGTTATGTGATAATTTTGGGTCGATACCGAATATCAGGGATTGTGTCGCTCAGTGCAAGAAATCTGGATGTGTTGGGGATATATGCATTGATCGCTGTGAATTCTCTTCAGATGGGAAACAAGGGGTTTGTGAAACTGAATGCCAGTATCACTGCATGCAGTCTAGAGAAGAAGAGAGGAAGAAACAGAAACATGGGGAAAACCCTGTTAAGTGTCATGGAAAATGGCCATTCCAGCGTGTCTTTGGGATTCAGGTTTTTCCAAGTCTCACTAAAAAAGATACTACTCTCCCTCCGGTCTTAAATATAAGACCTAATTGACCTTTTTTTAAAAAAAAAATCCTTAAGAAGCAAAATAAGTTAATTATAAATTGGTTTACCTAATTTTTTCCTTAAATTAATTTATTTTACCTATAAACTAATGGATAATCTAAAAATATATCAAATATGTCATCATTTAATAACCTATTTTGCAACTTTAATCTCTCCAAAAAAAAACAATTATGTTCTATATTTAGGATCGGAGGTAGTATAATATAGCTTGGTTTGATTTCTTATTGAAACATGTACATTTCACTTATGGCTGGTTTTAGGAACCTGTAGCTGCTGCACTCTCTGCCCTCAATCTTGCTATAGTGCTTCATGGTTGGATATCCTTTCCGTTTCTTGTGTACTATACACTGCCTTTAAGGCCAAATTACAAGACATATTATGAGTACACTGGCTGGTGGCATATCTGTGGGGTCCTATCAACGATTTATTATTTTTGCAATGTTATTTCCCATTGTAGGTAAGTTGTACTCTATAGTATATATACTTTCTATGGGCAGGATTTGTCAGTTGTATCGTATATTATACTTAAGTGTTTGTCCCTTGACATGAAGAAAAATTGTTGTTTATTTGAGGTGCCTTAATTATTAATAACGATTCACTTACAGTTCTAATGCAATCCAAATTTTTTTACTATAAATCATATCCTCCTGTTTCTCTTGTTAAGTTTTTTTTTAAATTATTATAAAGTTAAAAAAAAATCATGACAATACTTTGCCTAGGTTCTATCTTTACATGTATAGAATAAGCAGATTTTAAATTCTCAATACATATACAACAATAACAAAGTCTTATCCCAATAGGCGGGGTTTACATGAATCTCAATACATATAATAGAAATTCTGATAAAAAAAAACATATAATAGAAATAAATCATACATTTTTGTTTTTCCTTACGCATGTCATACATACAATCATATTGTATTGATGAAACTCATCAAAAGTTGCTGTAATCTTCATATTATGTTTAGTTAAGGGTGCTTTTGTACATTTTTCTTTTAGCACGATATGATGTTATGTTTCATATTCATTTAGCTATGATGCTTTTGCACATTCTTCTTAGCATATGATATATATGATGTTATGTCATCATAAATTATCTTTCCAAATGCTTATGTCTTTATTATCTTGAGGGGTAAAGAGGTTTTTGATTCTGACTATACTCCGTCAAGTCCTAAATAGAAGACTTATTTCAGGATATGATTTTGGTCCTAAATATAAGACCTATTTTTAATTTATATTTATTTTTCAATTTTTTCCCTCATTAACGCCCCTCAAGAGTAATTAAGTAAGGGATGGGATGATGATTTAAATTACATAATTGGGGTATTTTGAAAAAAAAACATGTCAAATCAGCTTACTTATTTTGGTCTTATATTTGCAATTATCATTGTTGTTTTGACGTGCTATTCAAAACTTCATTATATGCAGAGATGTAAAGTTTCCAGCGATAGATCCCTCAGCTGCTTTTGCCTTGCTTACATTTAACGTCCTTCTAGGAATAGTGCTGGCTTTTAATTCTAGAGATAACAAACCACTCATGGTTGAAGTTTTGTTGGTTACTAGTTTGTCAACTCATATCCTGTATCTGGAGTCACACAAACCTGATTCTGGTAATGTTTGTTTAATTTTTCTAACGAAATGTTATGTTAATTGATGCATCATGTGTTCTTGTGTTCTTTTTTGCATTTTTAGCTCTCCCTTTTCTCATCCTTTGCCTTGATTTTGTCCTTAACTGCTAGTATAGTCCTCATCTCAAATAGTGTAGTCTCATCTCACTTGCATCATAAGTTAATTATATTGCTGAACTGGTCTTCATTATGTACTATTTCCGGTCCTAAATATAAGACCTAATCGATTTTTTTTTAAAAGGTTAAGATTGCGAAATAGGCTATTAAATCATGACATATTTGATATATTTTTATATTATACATTAGTTTATAGGTAAAATAAACTAATCTAAGGGAAAAAATTAGGTAAATCAATTTATAATTAACTTATTTTGTTTTTTTATAGGATTTTCTAAAAAAGTCAATTAGGTCTTATATTTAGGACCGAAGGGAGTATTATCTTTGGGCAATTAACTGACAATTTCACTGTGATTTGCAGCTGTATACATGTATGCCTTCAAGGCAATAACTATCTCCCACCCCCTTTATTGGGCAACATGGGCTATTACTTCAAGCCATCCAGGACGTTGGAAACTGGGGATGGTAGTGATGGGAGTAGATCTGGCTATGTTCATTGAGAAGTATGAGTTCCCACCTTACATGGGATATGTGGATTCTCATGCACTTTGGCATGCAACCGCCATTCCAATTACATATCTTTTGTGGAGTTATATAAGGGATGATGCTGTGTTTAGGACACTCATAGTGCTCCTGTGGGAAGGACAAGGACGTCTTCGTTTGACACGTCAGGCCTTTGATGATTTGTTCAATACATCTTAATCTTTTTTCCTCGTGCATATGCATTTGTTTCAAATGCTTTATCACGATGGTCCCTTTGTTTTTTGGTTCTGTTTTTCCCCTCAGTGTGTGAGGGATGCTACTTCATTCATTGGAATTCAAGTTTAAATCTACATGTATCATTTTCTCATACCAGAAATTCTGGGTAATAAGAACACACATTCATTCTTTGGTCCTCAAATTTAGTCCTTTTAAAACAGTTTGTCTATATACTTTTTAAATGGACTTAATAGTGTTAAAATTTGCGCTTATGTGTAACTTATTTTGTTAGTTTCACTGATTTGGCTAATGGCTAGACAAATGACATGTTAATAATGGGTTTATAAATCAAATTAAACTATATTTTTAAAATCAAAGATTCCACAATGTGCTATGCTATACTCATCTTTTGCTTTTTGAGTTTCAATGCAATAAATTGTTTTATATTGACCACTTCCTCGATATACGTTGGTCATGATGAGTTATTAGAAGAAAAAAATGCATACCTTAACTTTGCGTTGACTATGCAACATTTCTTGGGATACAAGAAAGGATTATCGGTCATAAAATATGGCTATATGAATTCATTCATACTTAATGAAAATGCAGTCATATTTTTTCAAATTTTTATATTCAAAATTCATAATCATCCGAACCAATATACTTGCATTTCAAGGAAACAAACTTTCTAAATGATAGGTTTTTGAGTTAAACCCACTTTTGATTCTTAGACTTTGCTCCAATTCGGGTTTTAGACCTTGAAGCTTTAAAATGATGGTTTGAGTCACTCAAATTTAGTCTATTTGTTTAAAACATTTTGTCGATATACTTTTAAATGAATCTAATAGTGTTAATTTTTGCTTATGTGTAAAACTAATTTTGTTGGTTTCACTAATTTGACTCAGGGTTGGACAAATGACATGTTAATAATGAGTTTAAAAATCAAATTAAAATAAATTTTTAAAATCAAAGATTGCAATGCCCTGAGGGGTATATGTTTTTGAAGGATTGGATCTTGAAGGTGTTTCTTCCTTTTCCCTTTGGGAAAATTAATTTGAGGTCCCTCACAAGGGACTTAATACTAGAAAAGTCCTAAAAGTTGAAATAATTAATGTAGGGTCCCAAGGGACCTCACCTTAATATATTTGAAAATTGAAAAGACACTTTTGCCCCTGCCCTTTTATTGATGGGAAAACCTGACAACTTAATGGGCAGCCGTGACAACTCGATGGGCATAACTTGACAACTGAATGGGCAAATGTGACAACTTGTTGGGCATGTGCTTTAAGTTAATTGCCCAAACTCTGTTAAGTTAATGGGAAAAACGTTGTCACATTTACCCATTCAGTTGTCAAGTTATACCCATCGAGTTGTCACGGCTGCCCATTAAGTTATCAGGTTTTCCCCATCAATAAAAGGGCAAGGGTAAAAGTGTCTTTTCAATTTTCAAATATATTAAGGTGAGGTCTCTTGGGACCCTACATTAATTATTTCAACTTTTGGGACTTTTCTAGTATTAAGTCCCTTGTGGGGGACCTCAAATTAATTTTCCCTTTCCCTTTTCTTTTATTTTAAAAGTATATTTTGATTTGATTTTCAAAACCATTATTTGCATGTAATTTGTCCAATCATGAGCCAAGTCAACAAAACAGTTAGTGACATATAAATACAAACTAATACTGCTATATCCTTTTAAAATTATGAGGACTAAATGTTTCAAACAGATTAAACTTGAGGGATCAAAATAATTCCTTTAAAACTTTTAAGGACTAAAACCTAAATTAGAGCAAAATCTAATGAGCAAAAGTGTAATTAACTCAAGGTGTTTACGCTCCATAAAATTTCTTAAATACAAAGTCAATCCATGGTTCAAAGAAAAACTTAAGCACACCATAAACCTCATCCTAAACCTCATTTGACACTTCGCATATGTTTTGTTCATTCTCCATTAAATCTAAACATCCATTTCGGACAATTGGTAACTGGGTATCAAATTATCAATATCGTTGAAGTGGGCTTACAACTTCTTAGTGAAATATACAGTTAGCATGACAAGCGATAACAAATAATCAACATGTTTGGATTGACAGACCGGGTCAAATAAACTATTTTTATTTTTTTTTTCATGTATGGCTCTTAATTCTATTTTAATTTGACGGACGTTTATACTGGATATGAGCTTCTAGCTAGAGGGAAGCAAAAGAAATGAGCTTCTCATGGCACTAATAAAGAGCTTCTACCTTTCTATCTTATTGGATGTGGCGGGGGTCACCCTACGTTACATTTGATGCCGTGAGGAGAGAAGATTAGACAACTAAGGAAGGAGAAACAATATGAAAATAATGGGAGAAACACAAAATAAAAGATGAAAAAAAATAAGAGATGTCTAAAATAATATTTGATATCTTTGACATCTTTGTCTAAAAAAATAGGACCTAGATAACTTTTTTTTTGAAAGATTAAAGTTGTGAAATAGGTTATTAAATCATGACATATTTGATATCTTTTTAGATTATCCATTAGCTCATAGGTAAAATAAACTAGTTTAAGAGAAAAAATTAGGTAAATCAATTTATAATTAACTTATTTTTTGCTTTTTTAGGATTTTTCAGAAATGTCATCTAGGTCCTATATTTAAGAACGGAGGGAGTAGATTTTTTTTTATTAGAATAAAATAATAGATTGATTCATAACTCATAAGACATCAATCAAGTGAAAATGATTGGTAAGAAAAATATTTCTTTATTAAACACATAGACCAATGACAACATAATTTAATACAAGTTTCTTTTATACACACACTTGATTTTTTTGACCTCCCTCCGGTACTAAATTATAAGACTTATTTCTAACTGTTACTAACTTTTTATCCAAAACATCCTTATTAATGCCTCCTAATAATAGATAAAAGAGAGGGAGAGTTGAGTTAATGCTCCATGATGGTAGACAAGAGGAGATGGACAATAGAGTCAATATTCTCTAATGGTAGACAAGAAGAGAGGGAATATGGGGGTGAAGGTAGATAGTTAAGGTATATTGGTAATATCATGTCATTTTAACTAATGGCTAAAGTATACTTTTGGTCCCTTATGTTTGTATTAAGTTTCAATTTAGTCCTTTATGTTTGGAAAGTACACTTTTAGTCCTTTTTTGTTAACACCGTTAGTTTAACTTAACGGAAAATGCTAACTTAACAATTTTAAATGATTATTTTATAATGAAATTGGACCAAAAAAGATAAATTTTGAAAATATAAGAATATCTAGACTCAAATATTTTAATTTGAACATTTTTTCAGTATTTAATAATCATTTAAAATTGTTAAGTTAACATTTTCCGTTAAGTCAAACTAACGGTGTTAACAAAAAAGGACTAAAAGTGCACTTTCCAAACATAAAAGACTAAATTGAAATTTGATGCAAACATAAGGGACCAAATGTATATTTTAGCCTTAACTAATTTAACTAACATTCTTAATTGATGATTCCCCATATTTAGTAGATTTTTAGAAAAATTTTATTGTAGTTAAGAGTCATTAATTAAATAATCAAGTGATTTTGATGTGAATAGGAAATAATCAAGTAGTATATTAATTTGAAATATTATTTGGGAATTGAAATAGGAAACTTGAAATAATAAAAGAAAATATTTTAAAGGGAAGTTTCTTATTAATGAGATTATATGATTGAGCATTATTTCCTATTTTCTTTCTTTCTTTTATAATAGGACAATGCAGATTTGGAAACAAAAGAAAAAGGAAAGAATATAATGAGTCTTGAGTTAGGGCTGGATGACCTAATTGATTAAGATCAATCATTATAAAAGGGAAGAGAGGAGCTTGTGAAGGGGATGCTAGACACAATTCTTCGAATTTGCTAAAGCAAGGAGAATTCATGAGAAAGAAGAAAAGAATAGCGGTGGAAGAGCATTGAGGGAGTTTCAATCAATTCCAAATACACGCAGAAGGAAGAGGAGAAACGAAGTGGCAATAGTTTTGTCTTCTTGTTGGGCAATTCTCAATCGCAACCATACACACACAAGGAGCCGAACTTGTGAGACATTCCATTGAGTAGCCATACTTCCCTTTGGTATTATAATTTTAAATTTAATATTGATGATTATGGGGATGAGTTGGAAGTTATGTGTGGTTAATTTCTTTTACACCCTAATGTAATATGAACTTGTTTGTAACTTAGATTTTATATCACACTATTTAGTTATGGTTAATTTGATTTAGTTTATTAAATCTTGCTATTATTGACTAACCGTGTTTAGTGCTTGATCATCATTAGACAGAGAATTTAGAATTGAGCTCGAAAGAGGAAATTTTGAATAGAACATGAGATTAAATAGTGTAGGATTGAATTTTTAATCTGATTTGTGACTAGGATAGACATATACCTAAAAGCCCTACATAGTCACATTAGAACGGTACCAATATAAACTAGGCCTAGTAAATTAGTGCAAGACATTGCCTAGTTAAGCTAGGCAAGAATGTAAGTGAACCCAAAGACATTTATTTATGGACACTAGTACTCTAAATTAGCTAATTGGATTAATTCATAATTAATTTAGCGGGAATAAATTCTAAGAAGTAGATAAGGGATAAGGATTAGTGACTTGACTTTAGGTTGTTTTTTCCACTAGTGAATTCAATGTGTGAATATTTTGTTTTACTTATTTTCGTAGACCATAGATAATTTAAATCAACTTTGTTTCACTCAGATTTAATTTTAGTTATTAATTGTCTGAGTCTATGTCGATATTGATTTGCCACTAATTTACGAGGAATTTTATTTAGGATAGGATGAAGTATACACACACTACTATTTGTCTGTTTTAGCATGTTAGTGAATAGGCAAAACGCAATAAGTAAGTGTCGTTTCATCGTTTCACGACATCTAAGCTGGTCGTGTAGGGTTTTGGAAGTGGCGTTAAGCTTGCTTATCTCTCACACTTGTCCGAATCGAATCAGAAGAGCTTCTCTTTTGCGATCACTTCCAACAATGGAATCCGATAAGAAAGTGGAGGTGGTGGAGGACCCCGAGAAGAAGAAGAAGAAAGAAGAGAAGGTCCTCTTTCAAATTCTCTCTCCCTCGCTTTTCATCACAAATTTGCATTCGCTTACGAATTCAGCTTCTCTTTCATTCCTGATAAATTAAATGTTTGCGTTTTTGTAATGTGACGATTTTGCAGGCTAAAGAAAAGGAATTGAAGAAAATGAAAGCTCTTGAGAAGGCTGCTAAGCGTCAGGTAACTCAATTTCCATCATTGATTTGCTGTTTTTGAAATTAGACATTTTTGCTAAACATTTAATTCTTATTTTTTTTGCCTATCTAATGCTAGCTGCGTTCATAAATATAAGATTACTTTCCCTAATATGATTAGATTAAGGATTTTAGTTAAGTTAGTTATTATTGCATGATATTACTCCCTCCGTTCCTAAATATAAGATCACTTTAGCAAATTTGGAGAGATTAAGGAAGACATTTCAATGAGTTAGGATTGCATGAAATTTCCAAAATATTCTCTCACCTTCTTCAAACCACTATTTTTTGGGTGAAGAGAGTATAGGGGTAATTTGGGGAAAACTTGAGTCAAATTAGAAAGTGATCTTATATATAGGAACAAGCTCTCCTCCCTAAAGTGATCTTATATTTAGGAACGGAGGGAGTACTTGTTTATCCTAACTATATACTTTTATTCTCACTTTCCCTCTCGTGCTTGTTATTATAGATAAGAATTATTATGGTTAATTTGGGAAAAAGTTGGGAAAAATTAGAAAATGATATTATGTTTAGGAACAAATTGAAATTCAAAAGTGATTTTATATTTAGGAATGAGGGAGTATCATAATGGGAGTAATGATCAGGATTTATACTTGACCTCATTGGCTTTAGGAACAAGAGCAAAAAGCGTCTAATGTGTCCAAAAAGAGTGAAAGGAAGAATGTGAAGCGCACAGATGATGAGAATCCTGAAGATTTTATTGATCCTGAGACTCCTTTTGGTCAGAAGAAGCATATGTCTCGTCAAATGGCCAAACAGTATAATCCACGTGCGGTGGAGAAGTCGTGAGTGCTGCGTTTATCTATCTTAATATGAGCTGCATTTTTTATCTTAATATGAGCTGCATTTTTAGTTATGTCAAGTGCTTATCTTTTGTCTTATGCTAAAAACAATTAGGTGGTATGAATGGTGGGAGAAAACAGGATTCTTTGTTGCAGATGCCAGCAGCTCCAAACCACCATTTGTTATTGTGAGTATATTACTGGATTTTCCTGTGTTAGTGCCTCATACCGTTGTTTTCTGATTGGAGATTCAAGAGGTGTGGAAATTAGGATGTGTGTTGTTTAATTAGCTTTTTGTTATCTATTTGAGCGCCGCAGATCAATCTGATTGTGCTATTTTTTCAGGTACTGCCTCCGCCGAATGTGACTGGTGCTCTCCACATTGGCCATGCCCTCACAGCTGCAATAGAGGTTGTATATGTATAAAATGTGAATTTGGTTTAGCTGGTTAAAACCAATCATCTGAATGTTATTTGTTGTATGCAGGACACAATTATTCGATGGCGTAGAATGTCAGGATGTAATGCATTATGGGTGCCTGGGATGGATCATGCAGGGATTGCAACTCAGGTTTTATTTCCAAATATACATTTCTTAACTCTCTTGGTATTTATCATCCATTGGGGATCTTGTAGTAGGGTTATAAAGGGGTGTCATCCTATGTTTTTTGCTCATTCTTTAGATGTATATGCTATTTGATGTTGTCTAGATGAATATTTTTGTCCATGTATTATCTAAACTATGTGGGGTTTGATATAAAACATTAGTTCTTGTTGGAAATAATTCAACACTGAATAATTTGAATTAGTCAAATTTAGGTTGATCTAGTTTTTCTAGGGTTTGTTATTTACTTTTATATTATTTATTTGTTTGTTTAGTTTATCTAGCTAGGTTGTTGCTAGTTTGACTTATTCTTCTATTTGTATTTCTCTCTTCTCATATTACTATAAATATGGGAGACCATCATTAATAAAATTGTCGGACTATTCTGCCGTTTCTATTATTCTACATGGTACCAGAGCTAGGTTAAAGAATGGATAGTCCGATCCCTAGGCAATTAATCTAAGTTGCCTTTGTAATCATAAACTCCAAAAGAGTCGAAATTTTTCTCATATCCTCTATAGTCTTCTTTGTCATTGTTCGTGGAGGCTACTTGTTTTTTAAGGGGAAGAGCGTCGAATTCAGGGGTTTTGTTTCTGGGCACTTTTTTGAAGACACACACCACATATATGGGTTTATAGGGGACCCATCGGTATATTGCTGGTGGTCCGATCAACTTATGACAGCGGAAGGTAAGCGTGTGGCGTTCACGCGTCGTCGCCGCCGTTCATCCACTTGCTGGTGCGTGAAGCGGGTGTACTGATTTCCGGTCTTTTTGTGGCAGTTGTGTTATGTGGGTCGTCCAGTTTTTTGGAGTTTCAATGTGTTTCTCGATGGTTATCTTTGAAGCTCCGTAAGGTTTCAGGTTAGCCCGTAAAACCTGTGGTTGCAGGAGAGCCGGTAAATCCTGTAGGTTGAAGTTAAGCCTGTAAAAACTTTTTAAGGTTGTCGGTTAACCTGTAAAACCGTTGGTTGTAGGAGAACCAGTAAATCCTACGAGTTGCAAGAATGGTCAGATTATGGCGAGTTTATTGCTGTGTTTTCTTTGGTGCTTTGGACATCTATTTGGATCTCATTTGTTCCGATTTGGACTGGTTTTGATGCTTTGGCCTGGTTTGTTCAATCTTTGGTATTGATTTTGGTTGTTTCAGATCTGTTTTGTCATGGTATAATGAGGTGTTTTGGAGTTGTCATCCTGTTTCCGGTGGATCCTAGTGGTGATTGCATTCGGGTTTTGTGTTGGGATAACAAGCTCTATGTTGTTGCCTCTGTGCCTTATTTGATTGCTCTTTGTGTTGAGTGTTCAAATGTCAGTTCTGATTTTAGGTCAAGTGCATAGTTTTGATTTTCAGGGGGTGTTCAAATCTGACCCAAGAATGGTGCTTCTGGTTGAAGATGAAGGACTAATGATGAAGAGTTGCTTTTTTCAATGCATGATTCAGTTTTGAATTATGGGGGAGTGTTGGAAATAATTCAACACTGAATAATTTGAATTAGTCAAATTTAGGTTGATCTAGTTTTTCTAGGGTTTGTTATTTACTTTTATATTATTTATTTGTTTGTTTAGTTTATCTAGCTAGGTTGTTGCTAGTTTGACTTATTCTTCTATTTGTATTTCTCTCTTCTCATATTACTATAAATATGGGAGACCATCATTAATAAAATTGTCGGACTATTCTGCCGTTTCTATTATTCTACAGTTCTCAACATACTGGTGTTCCTTTTATTTGTGAGATGATGAAAGTGGGATTGTTGTGACAGGTTGTCGTAGAGAAGAAGATAATGCGTGAAAGGCATTTAACTAGGCATGATTTGGGTCGTGAGAGATTCATATCTGAGGTATGTTCTGTAAAGCAACTTCCAAGTCACCGTACTTTGTAATTTGAAGATTCCTATCTATCTGTCCCTGTAATTAAAATCTACCTTGGTAAATCTTGGCACTATAGGTATGGGAATGGAAAAACAAGTATGGGGGAACAATATTACAGCAATTACGTCGCTTAGGAGCCTCTTTAGATTGGTCTCGCGAGGTAAATATATAAAATATCACTTGCCTAGAGTTTAGCCAATAGTTATGTATGTCTTTCTCACTGCATCCAAGTGTCATATATGGATTTAATATTACTCTGCCTCTCTTTATCTTCAGAGCTTCACAATGGATGAAAGAAGATCAAAGGCTGTGACTGAGGCTTTTGTGAGGCTATGTAAGCAAGGGCTTATCTATAGGTGGGTTGATGCGGAAAGCCTCTAAACCTGAACAGATATAATATATGGCTACGTGCAACAATCTTTTAGTATGTAACGCTTTAAGGCATAGCTCATAGTAAAACTGTGAAATGTTGGACAATACAAAGTTGAAGTAAAGTATCTGTGAATGACAATTATGTAGGGTAAAATCGATATCTTACAAAAGGCCAAATCCAGGTCATGGGTTGGTTTTTGATGCTACCCTAATCATATGCAGTGTACAGTGTACAGTGTACTTGCTTTTATGAAGGCAGTTTTATAAGGAACTGCTCAAGATGCTGCAAATGATAGTGAATGTTTTTTTTAAAATAGTCATATCTTGCTCTCAATGTGAGATTGTGACTTTTATATGAATGAATTAAACTGCAGAATAATAATTTGCCATTATTTAATTTAATGAGAATATCTATCACCCCTCAAATCTCTCAATTTCCTACTTAATTGTTTATATTATAACTGGGTCTAAATGGACTATTTTTGGAGATGTCATTATTGTGGTATCACTGTTTCAGGGACCTGCGTTTAGTGAATTGGGACTGTGTGCTGCTTACAGCAATATCCGATATTGAGGTAGGCAGCAACGAATTCTGTATATAACTTAATTTAGTGTAAACAAAACTTTATGTAATTGGCCATTGTATGCAGGTGGACTATATTGATATCAAAGAAAGGACTCCGCTGAAGGTTCCTGGATATGATAAACCGGTAGAGTTTGGAGTTTTAACAAAATTTGCTTACCCTATGGAAGGAAACCTTGGTGAAATTGTTGTGGCCACAACTCGAATAGAGACTATGCTTGGTGACACTGCTATTGCTGTTCACCCTGATGATGAACGATACAAGAAGTTTCAAGGGAAATTTGCCATCCATCCATTTATTAAGGGTAGAAAGCTTCGTATCATTTGTGATGCTATTCTTGTTGATCCAACATTTGGGACTGGGGCGGTTAAGGTAATATCTTTATATGTGTATGATTTAATTTTTTTTGCATTCCGATTCCTTTTCAACTTGATAGGATGCTATGATTTTCCTTGCTTAACTCCTTGCAGATTACCCCTGCTCATGATCCAAATGATTTTGAGGTTGGAAAACGGCACAAGCTTGAGTTCATTAATATTTTCACTGATGATGGGAAAATTAATAAAGATGGAGGCTCTGAATTTGAGGGCATGCCACGATTTAAAGCTCGAGAGGCTGTGGCAGAAGCTTTACAGGAGAAGGTATTGGTTCTTTAAAATATGAAGCCTCTGGTATTTTGGGCCAGTGGAACATGTGTGATATACTCAGATTGTGCATGTGTAAGCATGTGGCAGTTTCTTTACAGAAGATGGTATTGGTTCCTTAGAGTTTAAGAACATAATGCCTTTTGTGTAAAAACATGGTGCTTATATACTCCCCTATTTTACTTTGCATATATTGCACATTGATGTGCTTCTTTTGGCATAAGACATGTCAATTTATCATGCATATCATGTAATAAGGCTATATTAATTTTGTATCATTGGGTATGTTTCTTAATAACTGTGTCATGATTGGTGTTTTGAAGAATTTCAGTGATTCATGTTTTATTCATATTCTGCATTCATTCAGGGCCTGTACAGAGGTTCTGAAAACAATGAGATGCGCCTTGGTGTATGTTCAAGAAGCAATGATGTTGTGGAACCCATGATTAAGCCTCAGTGGTATGTCAGGTGCAATGATTTGGCAAATGAAGCTCTAAATGCTGTTATGGATGAGGAAAACAAAAGGATAGAGATAATTCCAAAACAATATTCAGCTGAATGGAAGAGGTGCGGATATCTTATTTTGTTGGATGAACTCTTATTCTTACTATTTATAATGATGAGAAATCACAACTTATTCTCCCCGATTAATTCTCTGAGATTTAAGGTTTAAACCCTAAATGCAGTTTGTCCTTCCTTGTAAAATGATAATTTGTTAACATTCCTATATATGATTTTATTGGCAAGAAACATCTCATGATCATGGTAAAATTGAAGAATCTGGGTAATGGTTAATGGAAAGAGATTAAGAATTATGTCATTATTTATGTTCAAATTAGAACTTATATCTAATTTATTTTTACTCTCAACACTCTTTGTAGTGTTAGCGGAATAGAGGAATGGTACTTGTACACTACGTTATTCCATTTTCTTTACTCCCAATATGAAATAGTCAATTATTTGAAATATTTTCTGCTATAAATTATTGCATGAGATGTGAACTTGAAGTGAGCCCTAAGAGTACACACATGATTTGCTGAACTTGACAATTCTTTTGGGGCTTTTATGAATTATATACTGAACTACAAGTTGATGAAGATAGAATTTTACAGGTGGCTTGAAAATATACGTGATTGGTGTGTTTCTCGACAGCTATGGTGGGGTCACCAAATACCTGCATGGTATGTCGCTTTAGAGGATGACGACCGGAAGGAATTTGGTGCTTACAATGACCATTGGATAGTAGCAAAAAGTGAAAAGGAGGCTCAGGAGGAGGCTAGGCGAAAGTATAATGGGAAAAAGTTTAATTTAAGCCAGGATCCAGATGTTCTTGATACCTGGTTCTCTTCTGGTTTGTTTCCCTTAACTGTACTAGGATGGCCTGATCAGACAGAAGACCTGAAGACCTTTTATCCAACTTCCGTTCTGGAAACTGGTCATGATATTCTCTTTTTCTGGGTTGCCCGCATGGTGATGTTAGGGATGAAGTTGGGTGGTGACGTGCCTTTTAGAAAGGTGAATGTGTGAAAAATCTAATTCTAATACTCAGTCCCATTTTCACATAAAATCTTGCTATGAATTGATTCTTGATTCATGCTTATGGAATATTAGGTCATTGACATGATACTAGTTTTAACATCTCAATGCAGGTTTATTTGCATCCCATGATTCGAGATGCACATGGTCGTAAGATGTCCAAGTCCTTGGGAAATGTTATTGATCCTATTGAAGTGATCAATGGCATATCTCTGGAAGGTCTACATAAGAGGTTAGAAGAAGGTAACTTGGACCCCAAAGAATTAGCTGTTGCCAAAGAAGGTCAGAAGAAGGACTTTCCAAAAGGTATTGATGAGTGTGGTGCTGATGCTCTCCGTTTTGCACTTGTCTCATATACGGCTCAGGTATTTGGTTGCTGGTATTTCATTAGCATTCTCCAATTGACTGATTATACCCTCGAGCTCAATTAATTTTTTTCCTGTGTATTTTTGCCCTGTTGTCATTTGTTTCAGTCTGACAAAATCAACTTAGATATCCAAAGGGTTGTTGGGTACCGGCAGTGGTGTAATAAATTGTGGAACGCAGTACGATTTGCTATGAGCAAACTTGGAGATGATTATATTCCGCCTGCAAGTCTGACTCCCAGTGTTCTTCCATTTAGCTGTCAGTGGATACTCTCAGTGTTAAATAAAACGATATCTAAGACAGTGAAAGCCTTAGAATCATATGATTTTTCTCATGCTACCACTGCTGTGTATTCTTGGTGGCAGTATCAGTTGTGTGATGTCTTCATTGAAGTGATTAAGCCTTATTTCACTGGTAATGACCCCAAGTTTACATCTGAAAGGCGCTTTGCACAAGATACCTTGTGGTTTTGTCTTGATACTGGCCTGCGGCTCCTTCATCCCTTTATGCCCTTTGTCACGGAAGAATTGTGGCAGCGCCTTCCTTCATCAAGGGAATTTAAGAAAGTAGAATCAATCATGATATGCGATTATCCAACAGCTGTAGAGGTTAGCTTTCTTAAATATTTTTGTTTGCTGAATATTAACTTCTTTGCCAAATACTGTTAGTATACCTTTTATTTATTGTTTATGTTCTCATTTAATTACACCTCTTAATATCTTTTTTTTAAAAAAAAAATGAGCCACTTTCTTATCTTCTGAAAATATTTGGCATGACATAGCAAATTTAGACCTAAAATTATTGTTCAAGTTAATTGGACATGCTTAGGCTGTTAGTGAGCACTCAAAGGATAACTTTATATGTTATTAGTGATAAATATTTAATTTTAATTTCAGGGCTGGATCAATGAACTGGTAGAGAATGCTATGGATCTTGTGGACTCTGTAGTCAAGTCTCTCAGGTCTTTGGCAAATGAAAGACGGGACAGGTACCTGGAAGTGTTTGTTTTCTTTCTAGCCTCATCATTCTTGTTCTCTACTCTGTCTTATTATATATTCATATTTTCCATTTTTTTAAAAAAATATTTCAATATGGGAAAGGAAAGTGCATAGTTTGATGCATTTTTCAATATGGGAAAGGAAAGTGCTTAGCCTCATCATGATTAGCTTGGTAGATATTTGATCAATCATACTTTGCTGATTTTGAATTTGATGCTTGTTTTGTTAGACGACCGGCTTTTGTGCTTTCCCGAACACAAGTGGTCAGAGAGATTATTAACAGCCACCAATTGGAGATTGTAACTCTAGCAAATCTATCATCTTTGACAGTAAGTTCGATAATTAGCTTGAAATGGCTGTCTTGTGTTGTCACATGCATTTATTTTTGTATACTACTACAGAAAGTATCAACTATGCTTGTTGACGACCATGAAAAGTTGCCATTGAGGATAAATATCGTGGTCTCACATTTTTACCAACCAAAAATTGCATGCATGTTTAGAATTTTGGGACATGCGAATTCACTGTTTGTCTGTAATGCCTAACTCGGTGCATCTGAATAAAGTTGTCTCCATATGTAGATCAAGTGTCATCTTTAAAATTTTCAGTAAAAACAAGGGCAATTGTTGGATACCACAGACTCACTATTTTTTTTATTTAATATTCTATGTTCACATGTAATGTTTTATGGTCCACAGGTAATGAATGAAAACGATGCTATTCCTTCTGGGTATGCTGTGTCAGTTGTGAATGAGAACCTATCTGTTTATATGGAGATTCAAGGATCCATTTCTGCTGAAGCAGAGCTAGGAAAGATCAAGAAGAAGATAGATGAGTTCAAGAAGTAAGTTAATCCGGCGTTGATTTTGTGAACAATAACTAAATTAATATATAATTAGTACCACTTATTCTTATTAGCCTTGCGGATTATGGGAAATTTGGGGTTTACTCTAATATTGCAGGCAAAGGGAAAGGTTGGAGAAGACAATAAATGCTTCAGGTTACAAAGAGAAGGTTCCATCTCAAATTCAAAAAGACAATGATGCCAAGCTTGCTTCCCTTATGCAGGAGCTCCTATCTCTTGAGGAAGCTGCTGGCCACATTGAATCAAAAGCACGACAGTAACTTAGCACATTTTCTTTATAAATTATGGAGAAAGCAGTCGCGAAGGCTTCACAAGCAATGTTTTTGCAACTCTATATTTTGTATTTTTAATAGGCTTAATTGCCTACCATCTATTTATATCATCTCTAAATAATTTCAAATTTTGATATTCTTTTGGTGGTTTTGAGATAAAGAATAGCCACATCTCATTTTGTGGAATGACGTGTTTACCTCTCTTGCAGTCTTACTCCTCAACTCACCAAACAAAATGTGATGATAAAAACGATTTAGAATACTAAGATAGTGACTATATGTAATGTTGAAATATTAAGATTCACCATCTTAAAATGGATACGAAGATGTCTTATTAAACATCTTTATAAACTTGGGATTCCGTACGTTATTTTTACGAGTGTCATGACATTCCACTCTTCCTTCAGTAACTTCATGACAAAATAATGCAGGCAAAATTAGTTAATAATGGGAGTGAATTGTTAAAGGTAGAGAGAAATTAGAAATATGTACAGAACAACAGCACGACTTTAAGTAAAGCAATTTTTTATTTTCGTGAACGTTAAAAAAAATAGACTACTAAATTATACTCCCTTTCGATACATGAAGTCTTGTGAGATAGAAAGGGAGTTGTTATTCACTGATCCAGAGTGAAGTGGCTGTTGTACTTTTCCAATTGACAAGTGAGTATACACTTCAGAGGATCTTTGTACCTTTCTAATCCATATCTCAAGTGTATGGAATTTGGACCGAGTTGAAGGTCTTATTATCTCCTTTGATATGTAGGAGTATTTCTTTTCCAAAACATGTTATTGCATTCCTTTAGTTCAGAGAGGGAGAAATTTCTGTCAATGCTGAAAATTGCATCTGTGAAAAGACAGTCTTTCTCATTATAAAATTTGCTTCTTTCTTTTTAAATTGTGAAACAAATGTACTGTATTTTCTAGAGGAGTGGAGGAGATTGAATTGATTCTCCTTGGCCATAAGTTTGTTAGGGGTGCTTTCAAATAGAATAATTGTGTGAATATATTCCTGTCAAACCTAAATCATCATCATGATTAGCTTGGTAGATATTTGGTTAATCATGTTTGCTGATTTAGAATTCGATGTTTGTTTTATTAGGAGATTGGCTTTTGTGCTTTTCCGCACACAAGTGGTTGGAGAGATTATAACTATAGTAAATCTATCATCTTTTACTGTAAGTTGGATAATCTTCTTGAAACGGACCTTTTGTGGTGTTACTTGCATTTCTTTTATTTTTCTTGTATATGATGCATACCAATAATTTGTTATGTATTCTATGTTCACCTTAAATGCTTTATGGTCCACAGGTGATTAATGAAAACGAAGCTGTTCCTTCTGGGTTTGCTGTATCAGTTTTGAAGAGAATCTTTCTGTTTATATGGAGATTCAAGGATCCATTTCTGCTGAAGCAGAGCTAGGACAGATCAACATTGGTTTGGTGCGCATGTAAATAAATATATAAATAGTATTCTTCTCGTACTAAATATAAGAACTACTCTCTTTTTTCCTAAATATAAGATCACTTTGGTTAATTTGGGCAGATTAAGAAGACAATAAAATTACATGATCTTCCCAAAATCCCCTCAATTACTTAACTTCAAAAAGAATAAGGGGTTTTCAATAAAAGAGGGAGTACAAGGGTAGTTTGGGCAAAATTTGAGATAAAATAGGAAGTGATCTTATATTTAGGAACTTATTCACTTCCCCAAAGTGATCTTATATTTAGAAACGGAGAGAGTACTATTTTCATTATGATATAAGAGCTACTTGACTTTTTTTGGAAAATACTAAAAATGCAAAATAAATTTATTATAAATTGATTATCTAATTTTTTCCTTTAAATTAGTTTATATGACCTATAAACAAATGGAGAATCTAAAAATATATCAAATATGTCCTAATTTAATAATTTATTTCGCAACCTTAATCTCTCCAAAAAAGTCAACTAGGTCTTATATGTAAGACCGGAAGGAGTACCATTTATTTGTTGTGGATTATGAGAAATTTGGGTTCTACTCTAATATTGCAGGCAGGAGAGGTTGGAGAAGACAATAGATGCTTTAGAGAAGGTTCCAACTTCCATCCCAAATTCAAGAAGACAACGATGCCAAGCTTGCTTCCCTTATGCAGGAGCTTCTATCTCTTGAAGAAGCTGCTGGCCATATTGAATTACAAGCACGACAGTAACTTGTCACATTTTCTTTATAATTTATGGAAGAAGCATTCGTGAAGGCTTCACAAGCAATGTTATTGTTACCTTACATTTGGTAATTTATTATAGCATAATTGCTTGCTATCTATTTATACCATCTCCAAAAAATTTCAAATTTTGATATTCTTTTGGTGGTATTGACTATTGAGTTAAAGAATAAAAGAATAGTCGCACCTAATTTTGCTCCTGAACTGCCAAAACATAATGCAATGATGAAAATGATAATACAAGGCAAAGACAGTCAATACATGTACCGTTGAATTTTTTGTACCTTACGATCTTAAATGGATACGAAGGACACATATTTATTAAACATCTTTAAAAGAGAGATTCGTCAGTTCGAAACAAGGGATTTCGTACCTTATAAGATCTGTGATGGAGCATTCCACTGTTCCTTCAGCAACTGCATACCAATTATCAAGACAATGAAGACAAAACTAGTTAATAATGAAGGAGAATAGGTATGGTAGATATAATCATATAATATTGTGTTGAACACAAAGGGCATCATTCATGATGCATCCAAAATACCCTTTAAAAATAGGAAGTATCATTATGAAGTTCTAAAGTAGTGTAAGCAATAAAAAATCGTTCGAGTTATTAACACAAGTGGACAAGTAGTCTTACAAGTTATTAACATTAAAGAAAGAGTTTTAATACAGTAAATGGCAACAAATGTGTGATACAAATTTGTTAGAGTTTTTTGTAATTGCCTAGCCTATTTGGGTGACCAAAAAATGCTTTTTCACAAGCCATGAGAAAACTCGCTCTACACGCTTTTCTTATTTAACGTACCGCCATAAAAAGCTAATCCAAATAGCCAGCCAACCATTGAATATTTTAAACCTTCACATTAATTTCTCTAATTCATAAAATATTATGATACTCTCTGTTCATAAATGTAAGATATTTTAATATGAACTATGCTTTACTAATAAGATGACATTTAATTTTAGAGTTTCCTCACATATTCAGCCCAAAATCTGGTTTATATGGAATATTTCCAAGAGAATTACTTGAGATATTTTCTTTCTACTTAAGATTTAGCGTCCGTACATAGTAAAATTTAAAGTACGGACACTTCCCAACCAAAACATTGAGGGAAAAAAAAGCATCTAAACAAAGCCCCACTTGGCACTTCTAGAACTAGTGACTAATCAGTGCCAAAAAGGATAGTACAATGTACAACCCCACTTCTTATCTACACCACACACTTCCTTCGTGGACTTAAATATAGTTACTCGTCTATGATTTATAAATTTTTTATATTTTCCTAATTAAATTGAATAACTCCATAATGACACCTCAGCATCATCCACTTCCACGTCACCATCCTCATAATAACCCCCAAAGCTATGAGTAGGTGACATCAGCACAGCCTCCGCCATGTCCCTAAGCAACTCCGGCATCCCCGCCCCCGCCGTGGCCGCCTCCTCGTCTCCGGCCTCCGCCGCCGACTCGGCATTCTCCGACTCCGTTGTCCCCGGCCGGAACGCCTCGGCTGCCTCCGCGGCCGCCTTCTGGATATCCTTCGCCTCGGTGGTCTCCGGCACCGGCAGCCGCCACGCCGAGTCCGCAAAATTAAGGCACGCCGACCGGCCCCTTAGGGCGATCGCCGCCACGTCGTGGGCCCTCGCCGCCATGTCAGCCGTCGGAAAAGTGCCGAGCCAAATTCTGGTCTTCTTATTCGGCTCCCGCACTTCACACACCCACTTGCCAGAGTTCCTCCGGCGAACTCCCCGGTACACCGGATGGCGAGTCTCCCGGAATTTCTTTCTCCCCGCCCTCTTCTTCGGATTACTCGCAGCCAATAACACCTCCTCGTCCGACAAAACCAATGACCGCCCGCCGCCGCCGCCGTTATCCGACGCCGCCGGCGAATGAGGGTATGAAGAATAATTAAATGAAAACATAGGAAAAAACTGAATCTTTCTCTCTGTAGTCTTTCAAGTGTGAACGGAGGAAGAGAAAAGAAGAAACTTTGTGGTGGGGTTTTGAGGAAACAAACCAATGATCAGTATATGCAGTAGTATGTTTGTGAGTGGATATATCATATATGTGAAAAGATGAAGGCTTGTTATAATGTGATCTATTTTAGTATCTCTTAGTGTTTTAAGAATTATGGGAGTGTGGATGTACGTTTTATAGGTTATGCCAAATAAGGAGGGTGGCTAAGGAAGAAGGATTCAGAGAAAGAGTGAACACGGAAACAGCTAGCGCTTAAAATTAAAACAGCTGTACGTGAATATGTCATGGTCACTTCTGGATGGCACGTGTTGGGGTCGTTTGTCTCCCCATGAGAGGATTTTTAATTTTCTTAAGGATAAAGATTAGATGTACTAGTGGTAGTATATATTTTTTTAAAGGAAAAATTATGTGACTGGGATTGGTGATGGGGAAAGAGGAAGGTGAAGGGAATGAGTCAAAAGGAGGATTTTGGGTTGGAGTTAGTGTGACGTCATGAGCTTTTTCTTTCCTTTTTTCAGTGTACGAGGAGGTGACAACTCAGCCCATGGGATTGACATTTACAATACAAAACAAGTCTAGTTAAGCATAAGCTGTATTTTGCTTATATTTCCAAATTTTGATGTTCTACTTTGCTTCAGTTTATAATTTATCACGTGTCACAAAGCTAGTGAATTTTTTTTAATATTATTATCTATTGAGAAATGTAAACATTGTTAGATCCTATCAATTTTATTTCTCCTAATAGTGATTTTATGAGTGTTTAGACTACTTTGGATAGATTATATGATTGAGTAGCAAAGACTCATTCACCCTTAACCAATTGTCTGAGGTTCGATCCTTGTGGTTGGGTATGGAGTAGCATTAAATCTCTCAAGTCAGCTGTCTCACTCATTGAAGTGTCTACAAATCAGCGGGGATTAGTCTCTCACTTATCGAGTGAGGGGATACCTTGATCGATCATGGATAAAAAAAAGATAGATTATATATATATAGAGTATATGACTAGATTTACTTTGCGACTAAATTAAATGAAAGTATCGTGACATAAGAGTGATGATATATTTTTTTATCTTCACTAATTTGCAATAGCTGTATGACATAATTAACCAATTCACATATTCTGGTAGAAATGAAACCATTTCACTTGGAGTTAAGGTCCAATCTATTTCATAATTTGTCACGTATTAGAAATATTGCTTTAAAAGTTGTTTTTCACTAGTAACAATGTTGTCCCAAAAATTTCTAATAGCAATTTGTCGCGATGGTTATATATGGTAAGTTTGATGATCAATAGTTGACCGAATATACGAAGTTGCTGACAGATCTATATGTCACCTATGTCATTTTATTTCAGATTTAAGATGTGAATTAACCCAGAAAGTCTCCGTTTATAAGTGATTTTGTTCTGTACTTTTCAAAATAATAACAATTTTCCTGATTATTATATTAAATAATTTAACTCCAAGTGAAATGGTTTCATTAACTATAACAACTAATTAACAATTATATTTAAATTTTTATGTTTTGAAAACTTTCAGAACAGTATAACTCCTCAAAAAATTAAAGGCAATATTATTCTTATGTAGCAAACAATACTGGGCCAAAATTATTTGACCTTAATACAGCTATGCAATTTTAGTGATTTTGTTAAATTGGATTAAAAGTCCGTTGTAAAGCTGATGAATAATAAATGGGTCTCACCTCTCACATAAAATGCCTGCGGACAGTTGAGCCAATTTAACATAATTGTTAAAGTCTGTCTACAAACATAATTGTTAAAATTGCACTTATGTTTTAATTTAAAAATTGTCTTTTCTTTTCATATAATTATTCAAGTGGAGGTCAAAGTTCCTGTTATACAGGAACTTTGACCTCCACTCGAATAATTTTAATAAGCAAAATCCAGCCTGAATGTGTGTTTTTAATTCTTTCTTTGTAAGACCCTGACTTCCAAGAATATCTAGATGGCCTTTGCCGTCTACATGCAAATGAATGTACATCTCAAATACTAGCAAGTATGACATGCATAGTATGACATAAATTAAATGTAAGGGTGTCACAAAGATATTTAAAAATATATACTTTCAGTAGTTCAATTTGAAATGTCTTTGGATAATGATTTCTTTCATTTTTAAACACTCAAAATTTTTTATAATGGTGGACGAAAAATTTTATTGATAATTCAAATGAAATAGATTTGGAGAAATTAAAGATGGATGGATGGTGGAAGGTTCTGGGAAGCAAAGAGTGAGAGTAAAGCTACCTTGAATTAATTAAAGACTTGAAAAAAAAAAACAAAGTATCTTGAGTTGAAATTTGACCTATATATTGGCGGTTTAGGTGGAACAACTAAAATAACGGATCCCCTCCTTTTCAGACATGCCGCCACCCCCTTACCCAAAGTCCACAACACGGTTGACAGTTAATAACACTAGTGTATTATTAACGTTTTTAATAAAACTGTCTCTTCATTAATAACAAATTATTATACTACTGTATGAATAATAATCCGATCCCGAGAACTAGTTAATTACTTTATCAATACGATAAATTAATGAAATGAATTTTTTGTATAAAAAATATTACTCTATCCGGTCCCTAATATAAGAGCTAGCCGCCAAAAAACACTTCTTAAGAAAACAAGTGAATGTTGGTTGAGTGTCTGGAGTTAATGCTTCTTTTCCAATATCGTCCATATTTATTATGATACTTTTAAGATAGAGAAATACATAAGCATTAATATATATGAAAGAGAGTTAGAGGCAAAGTAGGAAAAAACATTAAATGAGGAGAGAATGTGAGATGACCTCTTATATTAAGGACCAAAATCATTCAAATTTTGGCTCTTATATTAGGGACCGGAGGGAGTTGTATTAAATATGACATATAAGATATATTAAAACCAAAACAAAATTTTGAAATATAACTTATCCAATCCTAGAATAAAATAAAGCTTGCCCAGAAAACTGAAAATCTAGTACTACTTTTTTACCACAAAAAAAAACTAATAATATAGTACTACTACCATTAAGAAAAGTAGAAGAGTTAATTTGATTGAAAAGTAGTCAAAGCAAAAACAGTAGAAGGGCGGTGGAAAATGGAAATACAGATGACGCGGAAACGCGTAAGTTACGTGGCTTACCCTTTCCGAATGGGATGGGGTTTTATCTTATTCCCTTATCCAAATACAAATGGGCTTCTTCAATACATCGCCCATCTTCTATTTATTTTTATGGCCCCACTTCTCTTTTTTCAATGTAATTCACTTTTTTAAAAGGGTTTTATTTTTGTATGTAAAAGTGACTTCATAACGACAAAGTTATGGGCTGAAATAAGAACAGGGTTTTGGTCATGGCCTGCGATGGAAAATGTTGGAGTCGGCCATCCCCATTGAACGAACTTATTACTTATCCATATCCACAGTGAAATACTCTGATATTTTAGAATCAGGACACAATAATTTGGCTGATTTTAGTTACACTTGACTAAGGGCTTATCTGAAATAGTTTACAATTTTTCAATGAAAAATTGAAAAAAAAAAAATTGTAGATTGTTTCAGATAAGTCATTTGGCTATTTGGTTTAAAATCAACCGGTTTATGTTTTGATTGACAGAGGTCAGATGGTATGGTTATGCAAGAATTTCTTCATATCCAAATGCATACTATGATCGCAATATATATTATCTCCACCCCAAAATATATGACATATTTATCTAACTTAATTATATCAAAATACAAGTTAAGTTAATTAATGTGTTATATTTTTTAAATTAACATGCATGTTAATCATATTCATCATTAATTCATACATATTTTCTCTTATTTAACTCATGCATGTTAGTTTATAGGCCATTTGTATTCATCATTAATTCATCCTCTTTTCTTAGTTATCTCTTACACATATTTTCAACTGCATGATTTAATTGTTTGAAGTTTGTACATTATACATATAAAAGAAGAGCCTATCATAATAACTAACACTAGAGAGTCCATAATAGAGGCGTGAACCTTCAGTTCAAAAAATAATTAAGGTGAACCTGAATAGCTTGCTTTCCCTAAAACACTGTCTGTTGTGCGAAGGTCATCCTTATAAGGGTGTGCTCAAAGCTTACTTTGTAGGTTTATGCGCACTTTTACATACTTGAAATGTGTTTTCATGTATTTTAAGTGAACAAAAATAAATTAATTAAACTCATATAACATTCATAATTCATACCATAAATGGAGCATGTCATAACTAATTCGTCAAGGACTTTCAAGTGATCAATATTCAATACTCATTATTTTCATCCTTAAAAAAATTGAAAATCGATGTTAACTGTTGTTATACCATTTCAATATTGTCAGTATCAGGCTTAAGAGTTGATTCATTCTCAGAAAAATTATTAATAATCACATAAATATCTTGATAATTCACATCTTGCTCACATAATTTAGAAAGGATTAAAAAATTAAAAAGTATTAGTTAAACAAAAATAAAAAATATATAACTATCCATATGGTCAATATAGGATCGGGCCTCATAACCCTACTTTGGGTATGTCATATTCCCTAACAATCGGCCCTCATCATTTTGTACAAGCTTAAACGGGACGGCTTTAACGGCCTTTCTTGTTACGGTTTCCCTTTCGAAAAATAAAAGAAATTAAGAATTATACATGTCGAAATCTTAAGAATGCATAGTATGTATACGAAATAGTAGTAGTGTGTTTATATAACAAAAGGACGAGTGGAGCAGCAAAATAATAGTCGTTGTCTTTTTCTCAAAAGCATTTTATTATTCAGAAGAATGGGTGGGGGCAAACACTGAATTTGTGGGTAAGCAAACGCAAGATACGAGAAAAAGGAAATAGGTAAGAAAAAGAGAGAAACAAGTAAAAGTGATGGTGATGACTGATGAGGACTTGTGAAATTAAGTATTGAATAGGTCCCTATTATTTCGGCTTTCTCTCTCAACTTGAGAAGTTTGGGAGGAGGGACCAATCTCATCTCATAGTAATGAATCTTTACGCTATCCAAAGATGTATGTGTATATAAGCCAAAATAATGTGCGTTTGTTCTTCTTTGACCAGTTAATTCATATAATACATACCCCTAAGCCATTTGGACGTAGCTTAGCCACTACGTAGTGCTCCTTCCGGTCCCTAATATAAGAGCCCAAAATTTGAATGGTTTTGGTCCCTAATTTAAGAGTTCATCTCACATTCTCTCCTCATTTAATGCGCTTTTTTCTACTTTGTCTCAAACTCTCTTTCATATTTATTAATGCTTATGTATTTCTCTCTTTTAAGTATCATAATAAATATGTGCAATATTGGAAAATAAGCATTAACTTCAAACACTCAACTAACACTCACATATTTTCTTAAGAAACGTTTTTTTTGCGGCTAACTCTTATACCGGAGGGAGTATTACTACAGCACATGTTTGTGGATAATGAAATGGTTTTGTTGTTTTCTTAGATAGGCGTGTTATTTCTGTGTCGAAAGCATGAACTGTTAGGTTTTAATTCTTCTCTCGCCCACGGGCCACGACACAGTCAATTGATAGTGTGAAGGGACTGGGAACGAGCAAAGGTCAAGTGGATTTTGGAATGGTATATTCTTATAACTATGAAGCTACGAGATTCTTCTAAAATATTTTTCCTTATGTGAAACCAATTAATACAAGACATTATTATTTCAAACTATTCCTTATCTTGTCTGTTTGTTTGTATAAATCAGGCTTTTGATAATCTTTACCTTTGAATATTTGACTTTCTCTCATTACTAGCTACTTAATCTATTCCTTTGACATTAATAGAGTAACTAAGTGGGTTTAGATAGGTTAGAATAGATTAGTTACAAATAACAGAATTAGTTACAAGGTCAGATTTGTATATAAAAGAAGTGTACAGTACGTATTTTCAATTTTAATGAAAATTTAGTTTCTCTTATTGTAATATGGTACCAGAGCATATGATGAGTTGTGGCACCATTACACTATCTGACTCTAACGTGAAATAATTATAAAAATGTTGCCTAATAACAATCCTAAATTGTTTACTATGAGGCGAATTCCCAAAAACACACGAAGTAAAAAAGAACACAAATAAAAGATAATGTCATAAAAAGCAAAGGATAATTACTGCCTTGAAGTAGAGAAATTAAATGACACTGATTAAAAAAATCGTGGGTAAATTGGAAACAAGGGAGTTCAGCGTGCATAAAAAGTTAAGCAAAGCGATATGGGAGACAGAAAAAAAAAAGTAAAGTAGATACGTCCACTAAAAAAAAAGATTAACTTTAAACGAATAACAGACAAATGAGATATAACCTTTTTTTTTAATTATTTAATTTAGGATTTTCAAGCCAAGTTCAATTATGTCGGTCTAATTAATTAGATGTGGATTCCCTTAATTTGATTTTTTTTAAAAAAAAGACATAATAAAATAAAGTTTGAATTTTTGACTTATAGTAAGTCAAGAAAAATCAATTTACTTCAATTCAAAATTAATTATTTTTTGGGCCAATCAGTTGTAATTACTATTTTTTTGTGCCGAAAATTAATTATTTTTTGGGTGAATCGGTTGTAATTACTATTTTTTTTTTGCCGGACAAGAGCAATACTATGGATGATAGTATATTTTTCATTTAAACATGTATCACTGATAATTAATTCTGATTTATAGGAGTATCTTTAAGCCCCGTCTTGAGGTGACTGCACGATCTCAGAGAAACTGAACATATTCAAGTCAAAAATTTTATGATAGATAGCGATGCCTGACGTCACATATCAATCCCCAATTGTTAATACTTTATGTAAATTCCATAGTATGAGTATACTGTATACTCATTTAGGATTTCAGGTCATTCAAATGAATTCCATTATATGACGAGGCAAACCTGATAATTTTCAGTAGATTGAGGGTATTAAACTATTTAGAAGTTTCCAAGGACGAGTGGCTTTTATCTTATTTATATGGAAATTATTATTTCATAATTTTGTTTACTTCAAATGTTAACAGATGTTTGCCTAGCCGTTAACTTCATAAAACTTATATCATTTTAGCACATTTTGGGTTAACAAAGCTTTTGATTCTTGAATTTTTACTCAATTTTAGTTATGGTCATGAATTTTAAAATTGGTGGTTTTAATCCTCACACTTTGGGTTAATTTTAGTTTTGGTCTCATCTGAACTTCAAAATTAAAATTGATGTTTTAATATCTTTGAACTTTTCGTTAATTTTATGTTTTGGTCTCTTAACTTTTAGTCAATTTTAATTCTTGACCCAAAGTTTTAAGGTTTAATGCTCAAGGACAAAAACCAAAAATTAAATAAAGTTCACAGTCCAAAACAATCAATTTTAAAATTTACCAAAAGTTTGATGGCTAAAACAAAAGTTGACTAAAAGTTCAGGACCAGGAGTTGAATAAACCTACACATTTTTCTATAGTTCTCACACTTTATGGGTATAAACATTGATAGAGTTCAAAATAGCCATTTATTATTTTGAATTACAATGATCCCATGGGTTTGGTCTAGCAACCACTTGAATAAATAAATTAAAGTTTGGTCAAATTAAAGTAAATATCTATTCAACAATAATCTAACTCTTTAGGTGATATTTAGCCTTAGATGGTAACCGTACGTTTTCTTCTCCATTAATCCGGGGCATAAATGGTAAAATAATACTTTCATGACTTTTAAAATATAAGTAAAAAACTTATGGATGATGGATGAGCATTTTAGAATATATTCCTAAAAACCAAGTTAGGTTATGATATGTATGTTA
Organism: Mimosa pudica; assembly: GCA_029929735.1. Classification (NCBI taxonomy): domain Eukaryota; kingdom Viridiplantae; phylum Streptophyta; class Magnoliopsida; order Fabales; family Fabaceae; genus Mimosa; species Mimosa pudica. The sequence continues at coordinate 2,549,136 of JAKELP010000031.1, forward strand.
TAACACATAGTAAAGACATTTCATAATAGAATATATTCCTAAAATGTATCATCACTCATTCAATGAGGTCGGACTCTTACATCGTGTTTTAGTTTTATATAAAAACTTCATATTTTTGTTTCCGTTCATTTAGAGCTTCAATGTTAAATGTTAGGAAATAGCACTTCTATGATATTTAAAATGTTATAAAAAACTTCTAGATATTCGAGCTTCTTAGAAAAAACTTTGAAAAGTATTTAAAATTCTTAACCCAATTTTCATACACAACAAAGATTACTAATTTAATTTAAATGGCTTTCACCATTTAAATTTTTAACAGGTTTTTTTCCAGATTAAAATGTTATTATTTCAACTAATAGACGTTTTACTGGGATTATCCTAATTTCCCCTTTTTGTCTTTCCACTTTTTTTATTTCTGTTGGTTAGCTTGATAGAAAAGACGATAACGAAGATCAGTCTCGGATATTGAAGAGTTCTAGGTTATTAATTATAATCTCTTTGTTAATTTTTTCTCCAGGGTTTCCTCATCCGCGTGTCAAGTGAAACTTATACTTGCTATTCTGAAGTCTTATGTATAAGTGTAGACAACTGAGATATGAATTTAGTTTACCACTCACGTTAGTTATACGAGTTTTTTTTGTCAATATTTTTCTTACAGCTAAGTTTGTTTGTTAATTGGGTAGCCGCTTTTGGAACAGTATACTGCAAATAATGAATAGTTTACAATAAATCTCTGAGTTTGGCAGGTGAAGTGAACCAAATCTGTACATGAAATCCAAAATTGCCTCTTTCTCCAATACCTACTTTTCTTTTCTTTAATTATTATACGACTTCTGGCCCAGCCTTTTCTTTCATCCGGTCTTATCATTACCTTTATGTAAAAATTATGTCCCTTTTTTCTTTCTTATCCATTATTTGTTTTTTTTTTCTCTTAATTTTCAGTTGTCATGCGTGAAGATTAATTTGCGATTAATGCCCCACTTAATCCCAACAATAATATACTCCCCGGATTGACATACAAGAAAAAGATTAAGTTTGCATTTGATTATTTTGAACAGTATGAATGAAATGTCGGCCTTCCCTAGCAACCTAAATCTTTATAGGATTAGAATTTAGAATATTAATTACTATTCGTCGACCTCAAAAGTGAATCTTTCATTCAATGACTTGACTTTTTGTGATTTTTGACTATTGATCGAAGTCGATACTACAAGAATATTGAGGAGTCACGAACGTTGTAGACTAAGTAATAGTAATTTATAGATAAGTTGTATGCTTACAAATATTGCTGCATTTATTTTTTTTTTGGCCGAAAAATATTGCTGCATATATAAAACAATGAACTTTGCGTCAAATACCATGCATCTGACCATTATTCAAAGTTTTAAATTTTTCAAAATTCTCAGCGCTAGCTTTTTATAGTTTTTGATGCATTGGAGAATGTTTGAATAATAGAAGGCTAGAATGGATATTGAGACCCTCTTTTCAATAATGTCATCTGATTAATTCATTTTTGAATCTTATTAACCTCAAATACAGAGTAATTAACCTTTCATGACTAGAACTCTAAGTCGAACTCAAAACTTTATATCTAAATACCTCCACTATGAACGAGCATGATGGTAAAGCCAAAACTCTCTCCTTGTGAGAGGTGATGTTTAAAACATTTGCATATTATTAGTTAACATTTTAATTAATATTTGAATCTCAAATAATGCTGGAATTATATATTGTATGAATAACTATATGATCAAGACATTAATTAATCATATCCCATGCATCGGGTTTAAATTCTCCATAAAATTTCATGAATATGAAATTCAAGTGGATTGTTATGGGCAAGTTTTTTTGATAATATGAGCAAGCTTTTTATATCAATATAAGCTTCATTTTTCTTCATGAAATAACTTCTTGTTTGTAAATATCAGATCAATATGCAAAGTAAGCTATATATGTTGTTATAGTTAAAACACTGATCATTTTGTTATATCAATAAAGACCCTAGTCAAAAATAACAACGTAAAATAATATAAAGGTTGACAACAAGAAAAATTCCTCAGATAGACTAAATATACGTAGCATTAGCTTTGACTGAATATGTAAAAAATTGTGCCTTTGTACTGGCTTTTAATTAATGCACCTTTAATTAGTTGTCATGGGTAATAGATCCAGTACAATTGTAAAGTAATTATACATAAATTAATTTGAAATGGGATCAAATAAAAGCAAGATAAATTTGACTGCAATGATCTTGTAATTGTGTAGTTTAATTTTTCGTCATGTAATAGATTATTTTTTCAATGACATCCCGTGTAAATTATGACCAGTAAAGTAAAATAATTATTGTTAATTGGAAGTATTATGTTGACAATATTTCAGTAATTGGAAGTGTTGTGTTGGCCATATTGGAGTATTAATTATGTTCTTTGATTTCCATTTTCTAAAAAAAAGTGGTAGTTCATAGGACATCTGTCGAATATGATTGGATATCCTCACAAATAGCTTAAATGATTATATAATTCATTTTATAGCTAATTATACAGGATGTTAAATACTAATCCCACTAATGAAATATCTAAACATATTTTCTTAAATAAAATATCTTGAATCATTGAATTTGATCATCTAATAAGTTATTTCGCTGGAAATTACAGATCTCAGCTTAAACAAGTTAAAAGAGAGATATACACAGCACATTTGTATAAATTATGGTAATAGGATATTAGAACCAAGAATTGATCATGAGATTATTTTTACTTAAAAAGACACACTAATTGTAAGAGATTATAGGTGAATTAGGCATTGAAAATGAAGCAATTATTCACAAGCTACCATCTACCCCAATATGACATTTCAGAACGTGAGCGGTTATACTCACCTAACACGCGGGTGGATCAAAATACCTAGATGGAAAAAAGAGATTATAGGTAGATTAAACTAAACTTTTTACTTATAATAGAGAAGCTCTCATATGCATACTTCTAAGCTAGCTACAAGTCAATCCATTTAATATATGCCATATTCACATATCAAAAGCAAGTGGAGATAGATTAAAGATAGGGAAAACTACTAATCGAATTATAAGTTATGGGGGGAAAATCTGATCAGCCACAATGACAGTACTCTTAATTAATCACCACGCACTGTCGATCTGAATCAGGTCTGTCAAATAAGTACTGAAAGTGGACAAGTCCCTCATTAATTCACGTACTGAGATCCATTCCTGGTACAAAAAATTGTTAAACGGAAGGGAAAATGAGGTAATAATCAGTGAGTAGTATTGCCATGAATGATGATATATAATGCCGGGTTGAGCTATGTAACTAGTTATGTTATGTGTACGATCATCATTCTCTGCCACCAAGAACATAACACATCACTACAGCTATAATCTTATGTTATAGGTACCACACACCGATGATTATTAAGGTCAAGAGTAAGACCTTCAATATCGATCATGATCATTGTGAAAGAATAAATATATATGTATATATACTCATATATGAATAATGATAATGATGGAAGAAATTAAAATGGGGAGATGGAAACGGAAATGGGTAATGGAAAAGGGAGGTTGGTTGAACATTCTGCCATAACGGCCGGCACAAACTTTGGTTCTTGTCGGCTTTGTGTGACGACACCAAAAAGCAATACATACGTACGTACATATATACATATATACATCTCCCTCTTTCTTATACATTCATCCCTAATTTTCTCTTGAAGAAGAGGGCAAATGGGGAGGAGGAGGAGGAGGAGGATGAGGAGGAGGAGGAGGAGGAGGATGGGAGGGTTTTGGTTAGCTTATCTGATCCCTGGTGGCTTTGTCTTCTCCATCTTTAATTTCTCTGCACACACATACTTATTGATCAGATACCTCAGTAATAATTAACTGTCTCTGCTCAGCTTCTTAATAATGGAAAACCTGAATCATACATATGGAACCTACTAGATATCTAGCTACCGTCCAAACCACAAGATGCCACCATAGTAATAATTAAGTCTTCCTCAGCCTAGCTAGCTTCTTAACCGGTGTAATCTCATCAGGCTATTGATGAGGAACAAAAAAAACCTAACACATAGAATCACATCATATGTAAACACCAACTCTATTATAGCAGCCAAATTGATATATAGCTGAAACTGTTTTATATCTCACAGATTCATACAGTACACACTGTTAATTGATAAGATCTCCCAAGATCATTGATGAGAAAGCACTGTACTTGTAGATCTATAAACATATAGATCAATGAAAATAGATGATCGACACAAAAGAATAATCAATCAATCGCTGCAGAATAAAATTTAAAAATCAAATCTGTGTCTTTGTCAGGAACAACACGGAAAATGAAAAGAGACCCTAATTAAGGGTTAACAATTTTGTCTATACAACCAACGATCTGAGCAGTGGGAGAGAGGGAAAAAACATACTTGATGCTCAAGAGCACCCAAGTGATGGATGATGGAATACAACAAAATCGAAATCAAAATCAAAATCAAAATCAAAATCAATAGTACTCATCATATATATAAAATAATATATATATAGAAATTAAATAATAATGAAGAATCAATGTTTTAGTTGATGATGATGATGATTGTTTCAAATGATCATCAAAAGCTCCATAGGCCATCTCCATGATCTGAATTATGTGGAGGAGAATCATCAGAAGCGTACGGAGTCTTCATCCTAGGAGGACTCACCTGCATTCCTCTTGCCATGTCATCCAACAAACTAGGCATATTCAACAACTCATCCTCATCTATAAACTCCTCACTCTTCTCCATCTTCACCGTACCTTCAAAGCTGCGATCCCCGCCTGTCCCGGCCTCATGTCCACCGCCCGCGGTCTCAGGCGAGGACCGGACAAGCCTAGCCTCGGCTGCAGCGGAGGCGGCTGCCCGAATATCGGTGGCGGACAATGAGGCCGGGATCGGGTAGGAGAGGATCAAATTAGGGAAGTTGAGGGAAGTATCAGGCCCTTTTAATGCAAGGGCTGCCACGTCATAGGCTGCAGCCGCCATCTCTGGCGTTGGATATGTGCCTAGCCAAATGCGAGTTGTTTTTCTAGGCTCACGTATTTCAGACACCCATTTTCCACTACGGCTACGTATGCCTCGGAAAGTTGCATGCCTACGGCTTGTATGTTGTCCACCAGGTGATCTCAGTGTCCTTGGAGATGGCAAGGAAGAGTCATTAGAAGAAGGTACAACTTGTAAAACAGGAGGAGAAATTGAAGAAGAAGAAGAAGGTTCAATTTTAGGAGTAGTATTAGGAGGAGGGTTAGTAGGACTACTATCCATATCCATGGAGAGTATATTTATTTAATTTTGTATATAGTAAGTATAGGAGGACTCACAAAGAGGAAATTAGGGGGATGGACATTTAATGTCTATATATGTGTGTGTGTGTGTGTGTGATGAGTGAGTGTTGAACGATGGTGATAATAAAGATAGGGGGATTGGAGAGAGATATATAAGTGGTGATATATTTATATATATGTGGGGAGTAGGGTATAAAGCGTGGGGGATTCGCGGACTTTTCTACTATTGTTTTTTGTTGGGGTGTGATATGGAGCTAAGGAAGGGGAAATTGTGGCCCTATGTGGAACACGTAATTGGGACACATTATAAGCGGATTCAACTAGCTGTGACCTTTCTGGATTCCTTTGAGAGTGAGATAGAGATAGAGATAGAGGGGTGTGGATTGTGGACATATGCTTTATTGACGTTAGTGTAAACTTAGCTTTCTTGGGCGTTTTTAATTACTTGTTTGATTCAGTAAAAGCTTCTGTTCCCTTCCTACCCTCCCCCACCCCCTTCAGGCTCCAGCTACTGTTTTGTCCCTTCCCCTTTTTCTCATTTATTTTACCAGAATCTGGCCTGGGTAATAAATCTTCTTTACATTCATTATGGGTTGCTATCATTGTTGGGCTTCTCAATTTTATCAAGTTTTAATTTCGGCGCCTATAGTTGATATGATATGGTTTCAGTTTAATTATTAAAAACATTTTTTTTAAAATGGGGTAAAGGTGCAAATCTGCCCTGGAAGTTTATGAGAAATCGCGGATCGGTCCCTAAAATGTTTTAGGTGTGATGTTGCCCCAAAGTTAATTATATAAACAATCAAATGTTAGTTGACCTTATTATGTTGACGTGGAATGTTTATGTACGGGCTCTTATCATTTTAGGTAAAAGTGCAAATTCGCATCCAAAAGTTCCACCTAAAGCAACTCCAAGTCACTAACAAAATTAATTTCACAATCTAGAAAATAAAAACAAGAGGAATAATGAACTTTCTTACCCAATCAAAGGAAGGAAGAACATGGGGAAGCTCCTTGGCCATCTCCCTTAGTGGCCTTCATAGTCATCAACCCCAGAGAAGAAGATGACCTCAAACTTCCAAGAGCAACTGAAATTTTGTTCAAATTTCTGTAAAGCGCATATATAACTGTTAGCACGTGATATGATTATACACATTTCAACCTTATCTACCATGTGGATATAGATAAAACATCGTTTGGCCACTGAACCAATTGAGGGCAACATTACACCAAATTTTTGTTTCAAGGGTAACATTGCACATAAAAATACTTCAGGAGAGATTCGTGGTTTCTTGAAAACTTCCAGGGCGGATTTGCAATTTTAACCAAAAACAATTGATATGGGCCTACATAAGCATTCCACATTAGCATAATAAGTTCAACTAACATTTGATTGTTTAGATAGTTAACTCTAGGGAAACATTGTACCAATATTTTATTTTCTGTATAATATTACACCTAAAAATACTTCAAGAGAGATCCGCGATTTCTTGAGAACTTCCGGGGTACGGTGGATTTGCACCTTTACATTTTGTTAAAAAATAAGGACTCTAATTGACTTGTTGGGATTATGGATTTAAGTCAGAATCTTATTATCCCCTCCAGTTCTAATTATATGACCATTTTAACTTTTTTTGCGAGAAATTAGTGATGCAAAATTAATCATCTTAAATTGTCTGTAGTTAAATTTTATTCGTCAAAACTAATTATTCTACTTATAATCTAACATATAATCTAATTATGTGTAGCATATATATATGTTATGATTCAGTAGTAGTCTAATTTGTTTCCTTAACTTTCACAAAATAAATGTTAAAGGAATCTTATATTTAGAACATGTGAGAAAGTATACTTTAAAGGATAAATTAGCAGTAACATTGTATTATTTATCTCTCTCTAGAACATGTATATACAAGTGGGAGCTTTTGATGTGTAAATTTAAGATTAGCTGGAATAGCATGGAAGTTGAGTCAAGCCATGCCTTTGGCTTAATGATTGTTCACAATGGTAACTATGGATCGTACATCAATAATAATATTTTTACATAACAGCGAGATTAGAACTCATGGGACTATATGAATAATAAATGAACTTTTTTATCAATTAGGGCAATCTTTGTTGATTGAGTGAAGGTCTTTTGACCAAAAAGCAAGGAGAACATCTAATGAAGAGTTGTCAATAGATGTTGGATTACTAAGTTGTATCTAACAAAATAAAGGAGAAGAATCTCCACTAAGTGTGTCTTAAATGTGATGTCGTGGCTTGATTCTCTGGTCTCCACATAGGTATATATGTGCGCGCGAGTTCATTCTACTTGGGTGAAGATTATTGGGAAAAAAATATGCGCATAATTTACTACTGGTTTCATAATTACATCAGTCTTTGTCTGTCAAAAATCTTGTGTATTGTATATAGAGAGAGCCAATTATGATAGAGGATCTAACTATTGCCCCTTCTTTATTTGGGTGGGGGTGGTTTGCTTTGCTGTTACCATAAATTGATATTGTACTAGTAGTTATGCACTTATGCTTGGTGGGGGGTGTGGGTTCTTGGAAGCTACTCCTTGGTCCTTCGTCCTCTTAAAATCATTCACTCAAAGCCGTTAGCATATCATAATCGTTAAAAATATATTTCAATATATAAATTCCAACTAGGCCTAGAAAAATTATCAACATGAGCATGAGCTTAAATCCCTGTACTAAAAATAAATAATTTTTAGAATTATAGAAATAAATAATAAAAAAAGACAGCATGAGCTTGTACACGCGTCTTCTCCTAAATCGTCACCAACATGAGCTAGCTACTACTACGGGTTTCTTTCTTCGTTTTCTCAATTCCCTGTACTTTTTTACATGAACATCTTTTACATATATCAACAAACCCAGACATAAAACAATAAAGTTGGCGACCTTAACTAACTGTAAAACTTCTCGAACTCAAAATCAAAACCCGTGGTTACTTAAGACTTCAGATATAACAGCCAAGCCAGCCAGCTTATCATTCCATCTTCTTCTTCTTCTTCTTCTTCTTCTTCTTCTTCTTCTTCTTCTTCTTTCATTCAACTCTCTCTCTCTCTACGAGTATTTTATTTCCCACATTGTTGGACACGTACTCTCTCTCTCTCTCTCTCTCTCTTTCACCATGTCTCGCCTCCATTTATTCTCCTTCTTCTTCTTGTGTCTTGCTTCTTTCTTTCTCTCTCCTCCTCCTCTTTTGGTCGCCGCTCATGCTGACGGTGAAGATGATCCGCTTTACAAGTAACCTTCATTATATTTCTCTCTTTTACTTCAAAGTTCATTCTTTCTTTTACTTCAACATTTTCTTACTTATTGTTAGGCAAGGGAACTAATGTTCTTTCTATTAATTATATGAAGCAGCTACCATTTCTTTATATTCTTGAAATTTTCAGTGACTTGTTCTTTCTTTCCAAGATTTTATATAAAATCTTGGAGTATATCAACTACTGAAATAACTTGACTTAAGAGATTCTTGAATTTCTTGTATTGCCTTTTTCTTTTTATAAGTTATTACTGCGCTTAATTGTTAATCTGTGTGTGTACGTGTAATGAGAATCAATCTTGTGATTTATATATATATATATAACACACACACACATTGCCCTTTTAATTAAAACTGAATTTCCTGTTTACAAACCGTGTACCTTTTTTTCTATCTTCATAAAATTAACTACAATGAAGGTCATGCTTTGATACTTGATAGTTATCTTAATGCGTGTGTTTATATTGCAAAGCTCTATTGTTTTTGATAAATTGTAATGGTTGGAGATTTTTTACATAACAGGTATATTTTTGATAAAATGCCCTCTTCAATTGAATATGATATGTATGTTATAGATTCTATCTAATAAGTTTTATCAATTGTGAATGAGGAAAGCAGATGCAAGAAATTGAATGTTGTGATTATGCTAACAAACCATTATGATGTTATTCTTGGAAGTGATGTTTAGATTATTATTGTACCCATTTATGTGTTATGTGACAATTTTGGGTCGATACCCAATATCAGGGATTGTGTCGCCCAGTGCAAGAAATCTGGATGTGTTGGGGATATATGCTTTCAAGATTGTAAATTCTCTTCTGATGGGAAACCAGTTGATGCTTCTTGGTATTCCATTAAACCTCTCTACATGAGGAGGAAACAACAGGTCTGTAAAACTGAATGCCGGTTGATGCTACCAAAATTTTGATAAAAACTCCGCAAGTGTACGGATCGTAAATTTAGTAAAGTGGTAGTTCAAGGTCGATCCCACAGAGACTCAGACAATTAATAACTAGGCATTAGACCTCCTATTTTCATTCAAGTTGAGTAAATAAAAGAAAATTGATTTTAATTACCTAATATCTAAGAAAATAAAATAAAACAAATATTCACACAGATGAAATTCACGAGTCAAAAGAACAACCTAGAGCCACCAATCCCTTATCTGCTTCTTAGATTTTATTCCCCACTAAATTAATTATGAATTAATCTAACTAGCTAATCTAGAGTACTAGCGTCTATAAATGCCTTTCGGTTTCCACCTATATCCTTGCCTAGCTTAATTACACAATGTCTTGCACTAATTTACTAAGCCAATTAATACCGGTACCGCTCTAATGTGACTATGTAGGGCTTCTAGGTATATGTCTATCCTAGTCGCAAATCAGATTAAAAATCCAATCCTACACTATTTAATCTTATGGTCTATTTAAAATTCCCTCTTTCGAGTCCAATTCTAAATTCCCTAAACATGTCTAATGGTGATCAAGCACTAAACAAGTTAATCAATAATAGCAAGATTAAATAAACTAAATCAAATTAACCATGACTAAATAGTGAGAAATAAAATACTAAGTTACAAACAAGTTCATAGTACTCTAGGTTGTAAAAGAAATTAGCCACACATAATTTTGATCGTCATAACAATTGGCTTAAAATCCAAAGGAATGCTAAATGTTCAAGAAGAAGTAATAACTAAATAATACAAGATTGAAGAATAGTGCCGTGACTCCTCTCTCTCGTCTCTTTGTGCATTAATCTCCTTCCCCTGCGTGCGTGGATATAACAAAGACACCAATGAACAGTGCTTGCCACCTCTTGCTTCCTTTTCCTTTTGCTGCGTGAATGTGAATGTGAATGTGTATAGGCTTATGAAAATAGGAAGAATTATAACCAGCCTCCTTTCTTTTCAATTGCATGTGTATATTTATAATAAAATAGCTCAACACCATATTGTCTTTGCCTTGCATGTTAAGTTTCTTTTCTTTCCTTTTCTTGTATGTCTCTTTCTCTTTATTTCCTTTTTTTAAAATCTGCATTCATGAAGAGAAAGAAATAGGAAATAATCACAATGACTCAATCACATAATCTCATTAATAGGAAACTTCTCATCAAAATATTTCTTTTAATATATTAAGTTTCCTATTTCAATTAAATTTCATATTTTCCAAAAGAATCACTCATATACTCTCAAATTACTTTCTTTCCAATTCACATCAAAATCACTTAATTATTTAATTCATGACTCCCCAAATACAATAAAATAATTCCTAAAAACCACTAAATATGGGGAGTCATCACACCCCCACACTTGCATTAAATCTTGTCCTCAAGATTTCAAATTGTTAACACATTAGCACAAAAAATGAAATCAAGATTTTATCATCACAAAGTTGAAATCAATTCAAACTCTCAACAATTAAATCCTCTTAAAAATCTCTCTCACCATCCCCAAATGCAAGCAATAAGGCAATCAATTTGATAGAGATAAATCACAAAAGCATGTCCCTCACCGGTCAAGTGTTTACACTCTACTCTCAAAGTATATAGGGGTTGTGTTTCACTCAATTCCATCTATGTAATCCAGCTACCATAGGCTTGTTTATCATCTCGATATCCACTCTTGTATCTCAATGCACACACAAATCAAAAGGACTTTTAAGGGTTGTAATGAAAAGGGTAGGATAATGAAATGAAAATGAGATGGAGGTATATTTGAAAAGTGCTAAACCATTTCAATTATAGTAAGGAATGAAGGAAACTCATAATGTAACAAGACATATAGGGGTTGACTCTTTTGAACTCCACAATTCTTCAATTCTTTCGATTTTCATCTTCTTCTTTCTTTTTTTTTTCTTTTTTTTTCACACTTTGTGTGATTTTTTTTTTCTTTTCCTTTTTCACCTTCATTTTTTTTCACCTTTATTCTATTTTTTTTCACTTCTATTCTTCAACACTTATATTTCCCCTTTTCCTTTTGTAATTCCTTCACCCCTTTCCATATGAATATAGTATAACACTTTTCAAAGCGTAAATGGAAGAAATAGATAAGAGATGAAAAATTGCATTAAAAGAATTCAAAGGCTAAAATATGCAATCTTTCTTTTTAAAAGAGAAGTAGGCTCAAAAGGGTTAAGCAATGGAAATAATGTAAAAGGGATGGCTATTTGGCTAAACTGGCTATGAAAAGAAGGCCTTAATCATTTTTGTGCATGCAAGAGATTTGAGCGTCAAAAGAGATTCAAGACAAGTTCTAGAGGGGAAATTACAATAGATGTACTCACTCATGAAAGAATAATATTAAGGCTCAAATTCCTCACAGGGCTTTTTGACATACTAGGGTAATTTACCTAAAGCAAAGAGTTTGCCTTTTCACTTACATTCAAAGAAGATGAGATCAAAGTCTAATCAAATTCAATTATTTCAAGTCCAAATCAATCCCAAAATTGGCAAAAAGATTTTTTTTCAAGAAAATTTTACAAAATGAAAGTTTGAGGACAATCTTTAGAGAACAATGATACCCTCATACCCCCAAACTTAAATGTCACATTGTCCCCAATGTGAACATGTAACACAAGTAGTGGAATTACAAAAATATCCATAACAAGTGTAAAGATGACAAATATTTCAACTTCCATATCAACCAAGCAAAGTACTCAAGAGGCACACCATCAAATCTAACTATCACACACATATCAACCAGCATAAAGACTCATCACCAAAGCAATTCTTAGTCAAATAAAATCAAGAAAAAGTTAGAAGAATACTCCCCTTCCTCTTCTCGATTTCCAGTCTTAACTCCTAGTCCATCAAGATCAAGTTGAAGCATCCTTTGAGGTCAAAAGGAAAAAAAAAAAAAATCCTACAAACTCAAAAAAAACAAAGCATCAAATACCAAAACCTTGGGTTGCCTCCCAAGAAGCGCTAAGTTTAAAGTCTTCAGCCAGACTCTCCAAACAAATCCTTAGTCATAAGTATCAAAAACCATAATCACCCCATCTTCATTCCTTTTCAAACAGTATAAGTGATCAATCAAACCAATTACTTGTGCCTTTTCAATCATAGACAATTTCAAAGAACAAACAATCAATGATTTCAAAGGAATTAGAATATGCTCATACAAACAATTAGATGTAGATTTTTCTAAGAATAATGAGCATCCAACAAAATCAATTTGACTCCCATCAGTAAGAGTCACAAAAGTAATAGGAGAATAATCCAAAGTAGTTATAGGAACACTCACATCAACATGTATATCAGAATCACAAGCATTTGAATTCACATTTTCAACATCAATTAAACACCCATCAATTTCTTCTAAACAAGTTTCAGGCTCTATGACAACCTCTAAATCTTTTTCAACTTCATGGTCATCTCTATCCTCAATTATTGATTTTAACCTTTTCAAACAATCTTCTAACCTTTTGAAACTATCCTCTTGCCATTTCAAACTATCCTCTAGCATTATCAAAAATTTACCGGCTAATCTTTCTAATCTGTCAAGCCTTTCTTCTAAACAAGAGTTTACATTATCCTCAAAATTGTTTACTTGAACTCTTGATCCAGAACTATTGTAATATTTCTCATTCCTTTCCAAAAAGATATCGGCTAATCTTTCTAATTTGTCTAACCTTTCTAAACAAGAATTCTCATAATCAATATTTTCTTGAACATGTGAAAAAGACATGAAGGGTGGGTCTATTGCATGTGAATAAGAATCAACATGTGGGTTCCAACACTCATCTTGCTCAAAATTCCAACTAGGCCTAGAAAAATTATCAACATAAGTTTGTTGCCTAGTGAAATCATCTCCTATACAATTTATGGTGGGCAAAAATGGACAATTTCCTGGTACATGATTATTTCCACAGTGATGACATCGATACCATTTATAATAATTAAGCTCCGAAAAGTCCATCTTTCTATTTTTCCAAAAGAAAAAAAAAACTCAAGCTAAAACTACTAAAGAATTTCTAATTCTAATTACTAATTGCCTTGAGTCCCCGGCAACGGCGCCAAAAACTTGATGCTACCAAAATTTTGATAAAAACTCCGCAAGTGTACGGATCGTAAATTTAGTAAAGTGGTAGTTCAAGGTCGATCCCACAGAGACTCAGACAATTAATAACTAGGCATTAGACCTCCTATTTTCATTCAAGTTGAGTAAATAAAAGAAAATTGATTTTAATTACCTAATATCTAAGAAAATAAAATAAAACAAATATTCACACAGATGAAATTCACGAGTCAAAAGAACAACCTAGAGCCACCAATCCCTTATCTGCTTCTTAGATTTTATTCCCCACTAAATTAATTATGAATTAATCTAACTAGCTAATCTAGAGTACTAGCGTCTATAAATGCCTTTCGGTTTCCACCTATATCCTTGCCTAGCTTAATTACACAATGTCTTGCACTAATTTACTAAGCCAATTAATACCGGTACCGCTCTAATGTGACTATGTAGGGCTTCTAGGTATATGTCTATCCTAGTCGCAAATTAGATTAAAAATCCAATCCTACACTATTTAATCTTATGGTCTATTTAAAATTCCCTCTTTCGAGTCCAATTCTAAATTCCCTAAACATGTCTAATGGTGATCAAGCACTAAACAAGTTAATCAATAATAGCAAGATTAAATAAACTAAATCAAATTAACCATGACTAAATAGTGAGAAATAAAATACTAAGTTACAAACAAGTTCATAGTACTCTAGGTTGTAAAAGAAATTAGCCACACATAATTTTGATCGTCATAACAATTGGCTTAAAATCCAAAGGAATGCTAAATGTTCAAGAAGAAGTAATAACTAAATAATACAAGATTGAAGAATAGTGCCGTGACTCCTCTCTCTCGTCTCTTTGTGCATTAATCTCCTTCCCCTGCGTGCGTGGATATAACAAAGACACCAATGAACAGTGCTTGCCACCTCTTGCTTCCTTTTCCTTTTGCTGCGTGAATGTGAATGTGAATGTGTATAGGCTTATGAAAATAGGAAGAATTATAACCAGCCTCCTTTCTTTTCAATTGCATGTGTATATTTATAATAAAATAGCTCAACACCATATTGTCTTTGCCTTGCATGTTAAGTTTCTTTTCTTTCCTTTTCTTGTATGTCTCTTTCTCTTTATTTCCTTTTTTTAAAATCTGCATTCATGAAGAGAAAGAAATAGGAAATAATCACAATGACTCAATCACATAATCTCATTAATAGGAAACTTCTCATCAAAATATTTCTTTTAATATATTAAGTTTCCTATTTCAATTAAATTTCATATTTTCCAAAAGAATCACTCATATACTCTCAAATTACTTTCTTTCCAATTCACATCAAAATCACTTAATTATTTAATTCATGACTCCCCAAATACAATAAAATAATTCCTAAAAACCACTAAATATGGGGAGTCATCACCGGTATCACTGCATGCAGTCTAGAGAAGAAGAGAGGAAGAAACATGGAGAAAACCCTATCAAGTATCATGGAAAATGGCCATTCCGGCGTGTCTTTGGGATTCAGGTTTTTACAAATCTCGCTAAAAAAAGATAGTGTAATATAGCTTGGTTTGATTTTTTATTGAAACATGTACATTTCACTTATGGTTTTAGGAACCTCTAGCTGCTGCACTCTCTGCCCTCAATCTTGCTATACTGCTTCATGGTTGGATATCCTTTACGTTTCTTGTGTACCATAGACTACCTTTAAGGCCAAATTACAAGACATACTATGAGTACACTGGCCTGTGGCATATCTTTGGCATCCTATCAACGATTTATTATTTTTGGAATGCTATTTACCATTGTGGGGGGTAAGTTGTACTCTATAGTATATACCTTCTATGTGCAGGGTTTGTCAGTTGTGCCCTATGTTATATTTTAGTGTTTGTCCTGTGGCATGAAGAAAAAATGTTGTTTATTTGAGGTGCTTTAATAATTAATACTAATTCACTTACACTTCTAATCCAATACACATTTTTTACTATAAATCTTTACATGTATAGTAAATGAGCAGATTTTGAATTCTCAATATATATACAATAATAACAAAATTTTATCCCAACTAGGTGGGGTCTACATGAATCTCAATAAATATAATACAAATAAATCACATATTTTTTGCTTTTCCTTACGCATGTCATACAATCTTCTTGTATTGATGAAACTTATCAAAACTTGCTGTAATCTCCATATTCTGTTTAGTTATGGTGATTTTGCACATTTTTCTTTTAGCACAATACCATGTTATGTTTCATATTCTATTTTCCTATGGTGCTTTTGCACATTCTTCTTAGCATATGATATGAAATTATGTCATAATAAATTATCTTTCCAACTTATGCTTATATCCAAAGCATGAAAAAGCGAACCGATTGGGCCAACCGGAAGAACCACCAAATGGCACCAAGCTCGGGCTGGAAGCCTCCTAACCCGGCTAGGAATCTAAACTGGAATATTTCGGTCAAGCCTGGCCGGTTAACCTGGGAAACGGTGCCCAGAACTGGGACCCCTTTGCTTGCCAAGAACATAAAAAACATGTATCAGTGTCGTTTCCTTCTGCTGCGCGGTGGACAACGACATAGGACAAATGAAATAGTGAAGCAAAGAGGATAAAATTTCGGCGAGATTTGAGGTGAGTGTGAGGTTTTAAGTCAGAAAGGTGAGTATGAGGTTGAAGAAGTGTAGAAGTGAGGAAATGAAGGAGGTGGCCAAAGTGTTGGTGAAGGAGAATGAAGAAGAAGAGAAATGAGGGTGTTGTGTGTGTGGCTGCGGCTCAATTGAAAGAGGAGGAAGGGATGTAGGGTTTAAAAAGGGGTTATTAGGTTTTGAGGCCATAAAAATTTACATTAGTACCCTCTCTTTCTTTGAAGTTAACCCTATCCTTTTCTTGAATGAAAGTCTTAATAATTTCATTATATAAAATTAGTATAGCTTAATTCTTAAATATATTTTACTTTCTTGATTTATTAATTAATTACTATATATATATACACCCACGTATTAGTTTATTTTATTATTATTTTAATTATTTTAATGTGACCGGTTTAACCACTGTTGATCCTCGGTTGAACCTTTAACCCTTGACCTTTTGTTTTAGCCGGGTTTAATACACTACTTATATCTTTATTATCTTGAGGGGCAAAGAGGTTTTTGACTCTGAGGCTATACACCGTCTGGTCTTAAATATAAGACCTATTTCGGATATGTTTTTGGTACTAAATATAAGACATATTTCTAATTTGTGTCTATTTTTCAATTGTTTTCTCATTGATGCCCCCTCAAGAGTAATCAAGTAGGGATAGCAGGGTGAGTTAAATTATATAATAGGGGTATTTTTGGAAAAAACACGTCAAATCAACTAATTTAATTTACATTTTTAATATGCTCAAATAATGCCAATAAGTCTTTTATTTGCAATTATAATAGTTGTTTTGACGTGCTATTCAAAACTTTATTATATGTAGAGATTCAAAGTTTACAGAGAAGCTAGATCAATCTGCTGCTGTAGCCTTTCTTGGATTTAACCTTCTTCTAGCAATAGCGCGACCTTCACATTTGTTGAGAGATGACGCAAACATAACCATGGTTGAAGTTCCTTTGATTGCTTTTGTGTCAACTCATATCCTGTATCTGAAGTCAGACAAACCTGATTTTGGTAATGTTTGTTTTTCAAACGAAATCTCATGTTAATTGATGCATCCTGGGTTCTTGTGTTCTTTCTGCATTTTTAGCTCTCCCTTTTCTCATTTTTTGCCTCGATTTTGTCCTCAGCTGCTAGTAGAGTCCTCATCTCATTGACATTTGTGAATTGTTGAACTGGTCTTCATGATGTATTGTCTTCATTTGCAGGTGTATTCAGTGATGCCTTCATGGCAATAACTACCTTCCACCTCCTTGTTTGGGCAAGTTGGGCTGTTATTTCGAGCCATCCAGGGCGTTGGAAAATGGGGATGATAGTGGTGGGTGTAAATCTGGCTTTGTTCTTTGAGATGTATGAGTTCCCACCTTACATGGGATATGTGGATTCTCATGCACTTTGGCATGCAACCGTCATTCCAATTACATATCTCTTGTGGAGTTTTGTAAGGGATGATGTTGTATTTAGGACACGCAAGCTGCTCCAAAGGGAAAGAGATCTTAGGTTGACACGTCGTGCCATTGATGCTTTGTCCAATACATCTTAATTTTTTCCTTCATGCACATGCATTTTTTTTCAAATGTTTTATCACGATGGCCCCTGTGCCTTTTGGTTCTGCCTTTCCCCTCAGCTTGTAAGTGATGCTACTTCATTCATTGGAATTTAGGTTTAGATCTGCATGTACCAATTTTTCATACCAGAAATTCTGGGTAATAAGAGCACACCTTGAAATGGAAGAGATTTTACTAAAGGAAGGATTTATGTTTGAATTTAAATTTTTGTGAATGGAAAAATCTTTACACAAGGAATGAGTTTCTTTGACCAATAAGTGAGATTTATGATTGCATGAAACATATGATGTGCAAATTTAGCCAACATATTAGATGGATTAATAAGCAAGGCTAAACATGTGAGCAAAAGAAATCCCACATATTGACCTTGCAAATCTTTTCAATGATAAATGACATGAGATAGCTTTGGGACATAGTCGCATACATATAATATTCACACATTATTACTAGTTTTTCTAATTAAACTAGGGTTGACCCCGCGCGTTGCGCGGGGATGCCCGACTATAAAAAAATTTGTCAGTTAATGTTGAAAAAGTAGTTTAGATAGATTTATCTTGTTTTGTTTTGGCTTTGAGTAGTTCATTTCATATTAATCATAAATCTTTCAATTTTTTATTTTACAGTAGGAAATCTTTCAGTTGTTTAATAAATAATGGAAACTTGTTTATGGTCAAATATAACTAATTATGAATAATAGAAAGTAACTGTGATGGTCATTTTTACCCCAGTTTTGAAATTTGATGGTCAATGTTGCTTCAAATAATTTTTCATGTTCATTTTTACACCTTCATAACAATTATATGGTCATTTTTTGCACTTTAGCTGTATCTATTTTAATTGAATCATTGATAGACTTTGATTGAGAAGATGCTGTATTTTAATTTCTCCAAAGAGAAAGTGAAAATTTACTTCCTTCTTGACTATGTTGATTGTTGACATGTTTTCTTCGTCGTAGCTGTCTAAGCTTGAGGAAAATGAATCATCATCAGAAGAAAAGTTATGGCATTCTTATAGGTTCTGTTAGAAAAGTGGCCAATCAGAAGAAAGGTTATCGTGTTTTTACAGACTCTGATAGAAAAGTGGCCAACTATCATCCAATCTATAATACTATTAAATTAATCTAATTAATCTATAATATTAAAATCTAAGTAAATTAAACTTTTAAATTATTGAAAAGCACTTTAACTTGAATAAGTTTGATTAAGGTAATTAAATTAATAATGGAAAAAGTTCTCTACTCTCCAAAATAATAGTTAGGTTTCTTTAATTCATAAGTACTCCCCCCTTTCCTAAATATAAGACACTTTGGTTAATTTGGGGAGATTAAGGAAAACAATAAAATTACATATCTTCCCAAAATCTCCTCAATTACTTAACTTTAAAAGAAAGAGGAGTTTTCAATGAAAAGAGAGAGTATAAGGGTAGTTTGGGTAAAACTTGAGATAAAATAGGAAGTGATCTTATATTTAGGAACTTATCCACTTCCCCAAAGTGATCTTATATTTAGAAACGGAGGGAGTAACTTTTTATTATTCATAACAAAATTAATTTTCTTTGACCATAAAGGCATAAATAAGTTTCCATCAAACAAAAAAATCGAAATACAATAAAAACATATAAATTTTTGATTGTGCTACATGAACCAAAATTAATACTGAAAAAACAATTTTCAAATCAATTTCCTTGTTCATCAGATATTTTTTTACCCTCTTTTATAATAGGAGGCCTTTTGCAATGCTCATTTATATCCATGTCATCTTCGCTCCCAACGTTTCCCAAGTCTTCCTCAAGTGTGCAACTTTGACATAGTACATTTTGACTAAACCATTTATACCTTCAATAATTCTATTTCCCCGTGCATCAACTTCATTTATCCAGCGGAACCATCAAAGGACTTTTTATTTGGTCCCCTAGCTCTTCATCAGAATCATACTTGGATTGAATAATATTATCACCATCACCATCCTATACATTGAAGAAAAATATTCTTGATGTGATAAATTATATCTGCTGCAGATGAATTGATTTTCTATTCCATCAACATAAATGCATATGCTTTTCAAAATCAATTAAAACTCTAACCGTTTCTCCGCCGTGCAACTTTTACATGACTATCCAATTGACCATGCATGTCAAGTGGTAAGACCAAGCAAGTCTATGAGGGCTGCCTTTTCCAGGTGGGGTTAACACCGCAAACAATAGGACATTGTGATTACATAGAATCAGGGGATCAAATAAACTGAGGCAGCCAACAAAACCTGAATGCAGTGGAACAAAATTAGTTCTAAACACAGAGAAAAGAAGTTGAGCGTGTAGTTCACTGAGAATTCAACAAACAATTTTTTAATAGGATCAATGTCATAACAATAAGTGGATCAATGCTTTGGGATGCTTAGCTTAATAAATAGAGGCAAAGAGAGTTTAAATATGTTGGATTAACTATCACACATTAATATATGTTTATTTCAAATGCACCATCCCAGCATCCTTCATCTTTGCTACTGACACGTTTTCATCATTTCTGCAGCAATAGCAGACATTTCAACAAAATGTGAATCACTTAAATTGCAGACATTCCATCAAAACGTGAATCACTTAAATTTTGCCCTCTAAGGCCTTTCATGAGTGATACCAATTGTTCATCTTCTTCCATAAGCAGCCTGACATTTGTAATTTCCTGAGCAACATCGTCAATTCTCTGGCACTATCAATACTATATCATAATTAATAATACATTATGATGTGGGTCAGGGCATAATGCTTTGGGATGCTTACTAAATAGAGGCAGAAACAAACCAAAACAATATGCAAACACCCGTTAGTTTTTCTCTAGAATGACATCCACACTAAAAATATGTATTCTTCTTGAGCATTATACCAAACACATGGTAGGCATGCTTGAAGAAATGAGAGACAGTACATTTCTCAATTTTTCTCTTCTATTAAGACCTAGAAGCAGTTTAAAAACAATATTCAGTCTCAAATGACAAGCCACATATGCCATAACTTCATATGGCCACCTTTAGTTGTTTATACGTTTGTACCATGTGCTTGCCACATAGTTTTATATTTGCATACCTTACTTTACCATGTTGCAAGACATTAATTCTTTCCTTTAAACCCCACCCCATTACCCCAATACTTGGTAAAAGACATTTAAATCTAATAAAAAAATCACTTTCAAGAGTAGATATAGATGGAAAGAACCAGAATTGGATAGATGGAAAGAACCAGAATTGGCTCACCTTTTGAATTGTTAGTCGAGACAAAGACCCACTTTTAGCCAAATAGGTCTCACCTTTTCTTCCTCTCATTCAGCAAACCACCTTCCCTCATTTTAATTTCCTTTCCCATCCTTTCCCTTGTTTTTAATTTCTCCAATTCATGTAAATAAGGTTCCTTGCACTGTTACTATATAAACACAAATTGAAAATAAATTAAAATCAATTTCAGAAACTCCAGCTCTGCATGCCACATAGAATATTTATAGCATTAATGACAATTTTACAAAGCAGTAATGAATGAATGAAAAATGTTCAATCCTGGGAAAATCACTCAAACCAAGAATGCAACTGCAACTTACAAGGGGATGGAGTCAGAGCTGTCAGCTTGGGAGATCAGGCAAGAGAACTTGCCATCCATAATTGAGGCATTAAAAGGAGAAAATACGATTTCAGTTTCAGAAGGAAGAGCGCATTCCTTGGTTCTCACATCAGAAGGAGAATTGTGGGTTTGGGGGTCTGGTAGAAATGGCAGGCTAGGATTAGGAAGTTCAAGTGATGAAACTGACCCACTTTATCTTGATTCTTTAGAAGGCTGTGAAGTTAAGCAGGTTGTGTCAGGATTTGATCATAATCTAGTGTTAGTTGCTGAATCACAAAAATAGTGTTTCACCCTTCATTATGTTCATAAGAAAAAAAAAGGCATACACACACACACTAATAAAACCAGCGAGGTTTCTTCTATCCTTCTTGTTTTAATAAACTACATGATAATTTCATCAATACCCACTAAGGAAAAAATAAATTGAATGAAAGGATCATAAAAAATTTAGATGAAAAGTCTTGAAATTTACCAGGAATCCACGAATAGCACAGCATAGCAACAGCCGAGACTCTGGGAGAATGCTAAAAACAATCAAAGCCTGAAAATAATTTTTGTGATCGATGCCCGCTTGAGCATGAGGTCGTCTCTGGGCCTTTACACCCAACGCTTCTTCTACAGATGCTGCGAAGATAACGTTCCTTTCTCTGCACCACTTGGGGAGTTCATGAGAAGAAAATACGGAAGACGAAGAGGTCGTGGGTTTTGTCATTTAAGAGGTATGATGAAAAACTTAAAACCCCACTAAAACCAACTATGCAAATCGAAAAACGAAGCGACCGGAGTTGAAATAGGGAGGGAATCGAACAAAGTATCTAAACAATAGAAATCATTAATGGGCATTACTGCTGGAGAATGAATCATAGGGGTGACGACGCAGAAGCCGAAGCCACTGTGAATGCACACACGTGTCCAAACCCAAACTCAAGTCACATATTAAATCGAAATCATCATAGAGTGAGCATTAAAAAGTTGCAATCAGTGTGAATGGATGCATACAGGATTGGGGTTATTAGACATATATTTTCCAAAAACATAGGTGAAAAACCACAATTCAATCCGGATTAGGTGTGAAAGTGAGGGAGGTTTCCCACGCGTAACTACTATTTATATTTGATTACTTGACGGGAATGTAAATTTCTTTATTTGAATCCAACTGCATCCATAAACTAGAAGGTAATTGTTTTAGATTGACCCCTTTCAACTTGGAGTTGGGGCTGGTCATGGAAAGCGTCAATTTTGCTATGGTACGGTCATCCAACCTTTCTTGGAATACACGGGATTTTTAGTCATAAACTATAACTTAAAATAGATTTATACATATTTCGATTTTTATAAAGAAATTCCACAATCAGCTATACTAATTTTTTTTGCTTTTCAATACAATATTTTGCTGTTATAATTGTTTTATATTCAAAATATACTCTTTTTCGATTTTTTATATGCAAAATTCATAATCAACCGAACTAATATATTTGCATTTCTAAATGATAGGTTTTTAAGTTTGAGACCCACTTTTGGTCCTTAGACTTTGATGCAATTTAGGTCTGAGACCCTAAAACTTTAAAGTGATGACTTTGGTCCCTCAAGTTTAGTCCTTTTAAAACAGTTAGTCTATATACTTTTTAAATGGACCTAATAGTGTTAGTTTACGCTTATGTGTAACTTATGTTGTTAGTTTTACTGATTTGGCTAATGACTGGACAAATGACATGTTAATAATGGATTTAAAAATCAAATTAAAATATATTTTTAAAATCAAAGATTGCAGTGCCGAGAGGGGTTGACTCTGTGTTCTTGAAGGATTGGATCTTGAAGGTTTTTCTTCCTTTTCTCGTTTTTTATTTGAAAAGTATAGTTTGATTTTATTTTAAACGCATTATTTTTATATCATTTGTTCAATCATGAGCCAAGTCAGCAAAACTAATAGAGTTAATTAATGACATATAAATACAATCTAACACCATTATATTCTTTCAAAATTACGGGACTAAATGTTTTAAACATATTAAACTTGATGGACTTAAATTAATCCTTTGAAACTTTATGAACTAAAACATAAATTAAAGCAAAATAGAATGACAAAAAAGTGTATTAACTCAAGGTTTTTACACTCCATAAAACTTCTTGAATACAAAGTCAATCAATACTTCAAAGAAAAACTAGGTACACCATAAACCTAAACCTAATCCTCATTTAACACTTCACATATGTTTTGTTCATTCTCTTTAAAATAATTCCAAACATCCATTATTTGAGATGATTGGTAATTTGGTATTAATATCGTTTAAGTGGGCTTACAACTCCTTATTGAAATACAAAGTTAGCATGACAATTAATACCGAATAATCAGCATGTTTGGATTGAATTTCTAGGCCTGAAAAAACCTCAGCTGGGCCGGATAAACTATTTTGTACATTTTTTTCATGTTTAGATATTGCTTCTATTTTTATGGGCTTTAACACAAGATGAACTTCTAGAGTGAAGCAAAAGAAACGAGCTTTTCATGACACTTAAGATTTTCTGCCTTTCTGTTTTATGGGACTTGGTTGGGTCACCCTCTTCTACATTTGATGTGGTGGAGGAAAAGATTTGGGGACTAAGGAAACAGAATCAATATAAAAGTAATGGGAGAAACACAAAATAGGAGATGGAAGAAGTAAGAGATGTTCAAATATAATAGATTGATTCATAAGGCATCAATCAAGTAAAAATGATTGACAAGAAAAATATTCTAGCATTAAAAACTAGGGCTGTTCAAAATTTCCCGTCTCATCCTATCCCGGCTGTCCCGTCCCTTCTCATGGCCTTTTGGGACGGGAATTTCCCGTCCCGAAATTTTTGGGACAGGACAAAATCGGGACGGGACAAAAAAGCCTTCGGGACGGGACGGGTTTTGGGACAAGGTAGTCCCATGCCTGTCCCGTCCCGGAGGTATATATTATAAAAAGTGTATTAGGGTGGTTAGGGTGTGCTTTTATGTTAAACTGTGGCTGGTTGCTTTATTTCTCTTCTGGAGTAATTTGGGTGTGTTTTTGCTGAACATGTGGCTGATTGTAAAAGTGTAACATGATGTTTTTTTTGTTGAAACATAGTTGGATGACAACTGATTCAAAGTCTTGGCTGGTTGTTAAAGTCTTGGCTACCAATACTTCTTGAAAGGAGTCTGTGTCTGCCATTTTGTAATCTGATGCACATTAGTTCCTTTGCTATTAATGTGGTGGGATTCAATTGTGTTTAGATTTACATTTTTGAAAGGAAAGATTATAATATTGGAAATTTGGTTGTTGGGATTGTAAGCTATCTATGTACTTCTGGAAATTTTTGCTGAAAAATCGGGACATGGAAAATGTTTAACAAAATCACTTGTGGAAATGCTTTAAAAATCGGGAAATGTCCCGTCCCAATCCCGTCCCGTCCTGATCGGGACGGGACATGAATTGGGACGGGACTGGATGCGGGACAGGAATCCTGTCCCGAGGCTTTTTCGGGACGGGACACAGGACAGGTGTGTCCCGATCATGTCTCGTCCCATGAACACCCCTAT
Organism: Mimosa pudica; assembly: GCA_029929735.1. Classification (NCBI taxonomy): domain Eukaryota; kingdom Viridiplantae; phylum Streptophyta; class Magnoliopsida; order Fabales; family Fabaceae; genus Mimosa; species Mimosa pudica. The sequence continues at coordinate 2,574,101 of JAKELP010000031.1, forward strand.
AAAAAACCTTGAGGACATGTGTGTCAATTAATGACAACCTAATTTAATTTCAACATTTTAAAATGCACACTTGTATGCTACTCTTCTACAAAAAAAAGGCAAAACGATGAGGGCGATGGTATATACTCCCTCTACTACTAAATATAAGACCTATTTTAGAGATGAATTTGATTTTAAATAAAAGATGGGTTAAAGATAAAATTTGCCCCGAAAGTTTTAGGATAGGATCAAATTTGCCCATGAACTTTTTTTGGGATCACATTTGCTCCTGAAGTATAAAAAATGGATCAATTTTGCCCCAAATCCTACATGGAGTGCCAACTCATCATCCATATGTCAAATCTGAGTACACATCATCGATCATCTTCACCATCCCTCCGATCCCTCCACCACCTCTCTCTCCCTCCCCCCATGCTCTTAAGATCACATTCACAACTTCACTCCTCTGCCACATTGCAAAAATGGCGTACTCACATTACACTCACAACTTTGCCAGAATCTCATCTCTCCCTAATGGCTCTGTAACAACCTCAATTCTATGTCCTATTTTACGCCATTTTTATCATTTTTTTTCATACATACACTATGTTAGAAAATAAATTTACTTATTAATAATACTAACATAGTTAGAAAAAGAATTAACTTAATTCACTAAATATAAGGAAGACTAATATAGTTAGAAATGATTAATATTATATTTCAAAATGATTACTGATGGCTAACCATGATAGAAAAATTAATTGCCTAGAATATACATAACTATCATGGTTAGAAAAAGATAAACCTAAATTCTTAAAGCAAATCGACCTATAAAATTCATTCAATACGAATTCCAATATCTGGCACAAAATTAAGTGAAAATTTAAACTACTCAGCAAAATATGAGTTTAGCTAAAATGGTCTACTAAAGTACTTTTGAAATAATAAGGCACATCATCTTTAAAACAATAAAGACTAGCATTTATGAATCAATTTAAAAATAGGGTTCCTAGTGTGGCAATAACGCTTTGTAGCGTCTCACTTTAGTGAGTATATCCCGTATCCGTCCCTTGATTTCCTACTCCGCTTCCTGTACCTGAAATAACAACGATTGGGGTAGACCCAGAAATCGCAACTACTACCACTCGCTTACGCACATTTTTGCACTACGTGCATGTGCATGCCGTAAGGTGGTGTGTGCTAATATTGTGTATAGTGGTGTGTGCTGCATACGGTGTTGCATGAACATATTTTCAAATATTTATTAACTACAACATATTAGAACAACACAGATACATAATTGCAAACACTTCAAATAACAGAATGAAACATTTCTCAAAACACAACAGCTACATTCATTTCACGATTAAACATAATATCTCATCACATACTCAAACATTAATAATCATAACAAATCAAACACAACACACCGGAAATAAAACAGTTCAATAAGGACTAACAACCCTCGCTTGAACCGGGGGCGCTCTCCCCAATAACTTTTTCCCTTTATTTAATATTTAGTCTCTGCTGTACGGGCAAGGGAACCTCATTCCGGAATGGGATAATTATAATTATATTAACCGGTGTGCACCTAAACATCACAAATTCATAAACTAACCTATATGCTTACCAACATACACACACACGCAAACAAGTTTAAGTAGTTACCTGCAGCGTTTAGCACTTGATTGTTTTCCCTTGTTTTTGTGACTTTCCTCTAAACACCTCTCTTACTAATTTGTCCTATTATCGTATCATACCATAAAGAATGTAAATAACAATCCCTATTTATATTAATAAACGTCGCACTCGGTTCCTAGTAATACTACCCGAATCCCTTCATGCTCATGTTATTTCTAACTTAAGCACTTAATAAGAACATGATGAATTGAATTAAACAATTTTCAATTCCAGCCACAACAAAATCAAAATTGAACCACAACAAAATCAAAATTGAATAACTAAACAAAACAATTAATTATGGACTTCACGAGTCGTCAAACCAACAAGATTCATATACCACCAACAAAGAACTACTACCATAAATAATCAACTAAGTAGGACTTGTAGATTATGACTTTACAGTATATTAACTAAAACAAATTCCACATACACAATCATTCCCTGGACAATTAAACAACAAGGAAAATAAATAGAACTTTTCATCTTTTAATCAAATATCACCAATTAAATTCACAAGTCCACCATTCCACTTCATCTACATGAGCAAAGTATGTATCTCCTATCTTAGTATGTTAACTAATCAGAATAAAGACAACAAGAACCCCAAACCAAAATAAATTCCCTTCCCTTTTTCTTAGGCATTGGTATTCTAAAGAAACATTTTCAGATCAATCAAAGCTAATACAATTCAATTCACATTTAATGTCATCATACCATAATCATTTATCAAGTCAAATAAGGTCAGCTATAAAATCAAAGTTAATTCACAAACACCCATATATAGTCATTTGTATATGAAAAATCATCAAATTAAATCATACTTGTCTTAATATACTTATCCAGCTAATTTAGAAACAGTAGACTGCTTTATTAGAAATTAAAGGTGTCACATAATTTATGCTTATCATCAGTCCAGCTCAAACAGAAAATAATCAAAGAAACAATCATTGAACAAAACAAATCATAAATTCACAATTAGTTCTATGTACTTATCATGCATAAACAATTAAAACAATAAAAGAAGGCTAAAAGAAATTTCCATGACTTAATCATAAAATCCCAACTTTAGTTTGGGACCTTAGCATATATTATTCACAAATGGTTAATTCATGTATTTCACATATATATATATATATATATATATATATATATATATATATATATATATATATATATATATATATATATATTAAGCACCTCTTGCATAAAAGCCCTTTTTTTTCCAACCTTAATAATCTATTTGGTCAAAAGAAAATTGTTTCACTACACATACAAGTAAAGCTGTAACTTTAATAGTCCAAATGTGCAAGCATGTTTCAAAATCAATTATATCCTCTTCTTACTAGAATTTCACTCAAACAACAAAATTCAAAAGAGAGAAATCAGAATTCCTATTATAATCATTTCAGCTAACATAAGAAGAAAAGGGAAGCAATGAATAAACAATGTCTTGTCCTCCATTGTTCATGTTTCAAAGACAAGTTCCCAGAACCCCAACTCTCTCAACAGCTCCCAAATCGCAGTAAGAGGAAAGAACAAGGGAAAGAAGCTTACCCACTAAGTTGTCACTGCCGGAGCTCCACCGAACAGCCACTAGCTCGCCGGAAAACAAGGCTGGCCGAGGGGAAAAGGACAAAATGGAGGGACCCAAAATGAAAGGAGTGTGAGAGGCCAAAGTTAAAAGGAAAAGAGGAGAAGAGTGTGAAAGGGAAAGCTTACCACTACCGTTGTTCACCCTTAGAGCCGTCGCCGTTCGTTCTCGCCGGAAAACTCCCGCCGCCGCTGCGAGACTCGCCGGAAATCGCAGGGACGGTGGAGGGAAGTCGAAGGCAGTGGGGAGTTTGAAAGTGAAGGAGTGGAGTAAAAGAAAGATGGTTGAATATGTTTGGGAAGGAGAATGAAGAAAAGGAAGATGAGTGATGTCTTTGGTGAGGAAGATGACGAAGAAGAGAGTTTGGGGGGAGTATATGCGGCTGCCAAAATCATTGAGGAAGGAAGGAGATGAGATTATGTGTAGAGAATGTCAATACTAGGGTTTTGGGCCCAATGAAATTACCATAAAGCCCCTCTTAGTTTCTTTTATTCATGAAGTTAACCTTAACTTCCTATTACATTAACATCTTAATAATTTCATTAAATAAAATTGATATTTCCTAATTCCTAAAGATGCATTGGTCCTAATTAATATACATATGTATGTGTAGAAATTATATTCCCTGTTTCCAATTAAATATTCCTATATATATATGTATATAATATTTTCCTATTTTATTCAATATTTCCTATATATATATAGGAAATATAATATTTCCTATTTCCTATTAAATGTTTCCCATATATTTATATATTAAATATTTCCTATTTTATTTGGGATGTTACAGACTCCATTGATCACATAAATCACCTCCACACATCTCTCACGCCTCCTTGGCCTTCCAATTTCACCAATTCCTCTCGTCGTACTTCCGCTCTGTTTTCTAGCTGTCTCTTCGTCCTTGAACCTCTTTTCCCTCATTGGCTGCCTTCTCACCGCGTTTCTACAAATCAACATATATACCAACACATATTCCAGCACTTTCAAAGAATAAAACATACAAAACAGACAATTAAACAAAAAACAATCGAAACTTTTCCGTCTCCAACAAATAACCAGAAAACATATTGCAGAATCCAGGCTTCAAATCCTAAGATCTTGACTTCTCTTCGTTTCAATACACTAAGCAAGACAAAAATTAAGAAATCATCCACGACTAAAGAACAGAACAAGCATCACGAGAAAGAAAAGAGAAATGAAGGAAGAAAAACCGATGTAAGAGATGTAGGATAATGAGTTGCTCATTTTTGCAAATCCTGTTGGTACATATGCGAAGAGCAGGGGGAAGATGATGAGTTGTGAATGTGATCTAAAGAGCATGGGGGAGGAAAGAGACTGGGGTGGTGGAGGGAGAGAGGAGGTGGTGGAGGAGGAGGGATCTGAGGGATGGTGAAGATGATGATGTGTACTCAGCTTTGACATATGGATGATGAGTTGGCACTCCATGTAGGATTTGGGTCAAACTTGATCCATTTTTTATACTTCAGGGGCAAATGTGATCCCAAAAAAGTTCAGGGGCAAACTTGATCCTAGCCTAAAACTTCCGCAGCAAATTTGATCTTTAACCCAATAAAAGTTCAGGAGTAGATGATAATATATCATATTATTGTAACTAATTTAATTAATATCTTTAACTTAATCAAAATAAGGAAATAAGTGTGAACACTGAAAAAGTAATATATATATATATATACACTATTCCGGTCCTAAATATAGGACCTAGATGACTTTTTTTTGGAGAGGTTAAGGTTGCAAAATAGTCTATTAAATCATAACATATTTGATATATTTTTAGATTATCGATTAGTTTATAAGTAAAATAAACTAGTTTAAGGGAAAAAATTAGATAAATCAATTTATAATTAACTTATTTTTCCTTTTTTTAGGATTTTTCAAAAAAGTCAATTAGGTCTTATTTTTAGGACCCGGAAGGAGTGTATATATATATATATATATATATAAAATAAAAAAAGAAGACAACATCAGCTTGTACACGTGTCCTCTCCTAAATCGTCCAACATGAGCTAGCTACTAACGAGATTCTGATCCACTTTTCTTTTCTCTCTTCATGAACATATTGTACATGACAGAAAATTGATGACTTTAACTGTAAAAACGTCTCGAACTCAAAATCAAAAGCTGTCGTTAGTTAAGATATAACAGCCGAGCCAGCCAACTTCTCATTCCCTTTTCTTCTTCTTCTCTCTTTCATTCAACTCTCTCTCTCTCTCTCTCTCTCTCTCTCTCTAAACTTGCTAATCACTACGAGTATTTTATTTCCCACATTGTTGGACACGTACTCTCTCTCTCTCTCGCCATGTCTCGCCTCCATTTATTCTCCTTCTTCTTCGTGTTTCTTGCTTCTCTCTTTTTCTCTCTTCCTCTTTTCCTCGCCGCTCACGTTGACGGTGAAGATGATCCCCTTTACAAGTAACCTTCATTTCTCTCTTTTACTTCAACATTTTCTTACGTACTATTAGGCAAGGGAACTCATGTTCTTTCTATTAATTATTCTATGAAGTAATTTCCATTTCTTTATATTCTTTCTTTCCAAGATTTCATGGAGTATATCTACTATTGAAATAATGTTGACTTGTGAGATTCTTGAAATAACGTTGACTTGCAAGATTCTTGAATTTCTTGTATTGCCTTTTCTTTTCTTTTTTAAGTTATATCTACTATTGACTTTGATGAGAATAATTTCTGTATCTCTGTATGTGTGTAATGAGAATAGTTCTTGTGCAATGAAGCTCGATTGTTTTTGATGAATTGTAATGGCTGGAGATTTCCTTTTTACATAACCGGTATACTTTTGATAAAATGCGTGCCCTCGTCAATTGAATATGTTATGTACGTTATAGATTAATTTCTTTTTATGCTAACAAATCATTTTGATGTTATTCTGTTGTTCCATAGGAAGTCGTGTTTAGGTAATTATTATTGTTTTCTTTTATGTGTTATGTGATAATTTTGGGTCGATATGGAATACCAGGGATTGTGTCGCTCAGTGCAAGATATCTGGGTGTGTTGGAGATATATGCATTGAACCTTGTAAATTCTCTTCGGATGGGAAACAAGAGGTCTGTGAAACTGAATGCCAGTATCACTGCATGCAGTCTAGAGAAGAAGAGAGGAAGAAACATGGAGAAAACCCTGTCAAGTATCATGGAAAATGGCCATTTCGGCGTGTCTTTGGGATTCAGGTTTTTCCAAAATCTCTCTAAAGTAAGATAGCTGTAATGTTTCTTGGTTTGATTTCTCATTGAAACATGTTCATTTTAGGAACCTGTGGCTGCTGCACTCTCTGCCCTCAATCTCGCTATACAGTTTCATGGCTGGATATCCTTTTCAATTCTTGTGTACTATAAACTGCCTTTAAGGCCAAATAACCAGACATATTATGATTGCACTAGGTTGTGGCATATCTTTGGGTTACTATCAACGAATTATTTTTTTTGGAATGCTATGTTCCATTTTAGGTAAGTTGTATTCTATAATATATACCTTTTATGGGAAGGATTTGTCGGCTGTATCCTATTATATTTTAGGGTTTGTCTTGTGGCATGAAGAAAAAATTCTGTTTATTTGAGGTGCCTTAATAATTAATACTAGTTCACTTACAGATCCAATGCAATAAAGAATTTTCTTTTTACTATAAATCATATCCTCCTGATTCTATTGTTAAGTTTATTTTTTTGTCTTATAAAATTAAAAAAATCAAGACAATAGTTTTCCTAGGTTCAATCTTTACATGTGTAGTGAATAAGCATATTATGAATTCTCAATATATATATACAATAACAACTAAGTCTTATCTACACTAGGTGGGTCGACATGGATCTCAATACATATAATACAAATAAATCATACAATTGTGTTTTTCCCTAGGCATGTCATACAGCATACAATCTTCTTGTATTGATGAAACTCATCAAAAGTGGCTGTAATCTTCATATTATGTTTAGTTGTGGTGCTTTTGAACATTTTCCTTTTAGCATGATATGATGTTATGTTTCATATTCTATTTAGCTATGGTGCTTTTGCACATTCTTCTTAGCATATGATATGATGTTATGTCATCATAAATTTTCTTTCCAATTTATGCTTATATCTTTATTATCATAAGGGCCAAAGAGATTTTTGGACTCTAAGACTATACTTCATCCGCTACTAAATATAAGACCTATTTCATATATGTTTTTATTCCTAAATATAAGACTTATTTCTAATTTGAATCTATTTTTCAATTTTTTTTTCCATTGATGCCCCCTCAAGAGTAATCAAGTGCGGGATAGAATGATGAGTTGAATTATATAATTGGGGTAGTTATGAAAAAAGAAGTCAAGTCAACTAACTTAATTAACATTTTTAATATGCTCAAATAATAAGGCCAATAGTTCTTATATTTATGCCTTCTATTTGCAGTTATAATCGTTGTTTTGACATGTTATTCAAAATTATATTATATGTAGAGATGCAAAGTTTACAGAGACGCTAGATCACTCTGCTGCTGTAGCCTTACTTGGATTTAAGCTCCTTCTAGTAATAGTGCGAACTTTACAGTTGTGGAGAGATGACGCAAACATAACCATGGTTGAAGTTCCTTTGTTTGTTTTTGTGGCAACTCATACCCTGTATCTGAAGTCTGACAAACCTGATCTTGGTAATGTTTGTTTTTCTAACGCAATGTCATGTTAATTGATGCATCCTGCGTTCTTGTGTTCTTTCTGCATTTTTATCTCTCCCTTTTCTCATCCTTTAGCTCGATTATAGTCCTCATCTCACTGGCATTTGTGAATTGATGAACTGGTCTTCATGATGTATTGTCTTTGGCCAATTAACTTACAATTTCACTGTCATTTGCAGGTGTATTCAGTAATGCCTTAATCTTCATGGCAATAACTACCTTCCAACTGCTTGTTGTCGTTTGGTTAAGTAAGGCTGTTATTTGGAGCCATCCAGGGCGTTGGAAAGTAGGGGTGATAGTGTTGGGTTTAAATCTGGCTTTGTTCTTTAAAATGTATGAGTTCCCACCTTACATGGGATATGTGGATTCTCATGCACTTTGGCATGCAACCGCCATTCCGGTTTCATATCTCTTGTGGAGTTTTGTGAAGGATGATGCCGAGTTTAGGACACAAGAACTGCTCCAGGAAAGACATCTTAGCTAGGTTGACACGTCGTGCCAGTGGTTCTTTGTTAAATTCATCTTATTTTTTTTTCCTCGTGCACATGCATTTGTTTCAAATGTTTTATCACGATGGCCCCTTTGATTTTTGGTTCTGTTTTTCCCTCAGTGTGTGAGGGATGCTACTATATTCATTGGAATTTAGATTTAGATTTACATGTATCAATTTCTCATACCAGAAATTCTTGGTAATAAGAGCACACCTTGAAATGGAAGATATTTTACTAAAGGAAGGATTTAGGTTTGAGTTTAAATTTGTGTGAATGGAAAAATCTTTACAGAATGAATGTGTTTCTTTGACCAATAAGTAAGATTTATGATTGCATGAAACATATGATGTGCAAACTTTGCCAACATATTAGATACTCCCTCCGTTTCTAAGTATATATATGATCACTTTTGAAATTCAACTTGTTCTTAATTATAAGACGATCACTTTCTAACTTTTCCCAACTTTTTCCCAAATTATTAACCTACAATGCTTATCTATAATAACAAGCGAAATAGAGAGATTGAAGATAAATGTATATATATAGTTGAGATAAATTGGTAATATTATGCATAAATAACTAACTTGACTAACTTCTTTAATCTACTCAAATCAAGGAGAGTGGTCTTATATTTAGGAACAGAGGGAGTAATAAGCAAGGCTAAACTTGTGAGCAAAATAAATCTCACCTATTGACCTTGCAAATCTTTTCAATGATAAATGACATGAGATAGCTTTGGGACATAGTCGCATACATATAATATTCATACATTATTACTAATTTTTCTAATTAAATTATCTGACGGGAATGTAAATATCTTGATTTGAATACAACTGCATCCATAAACTAGAAGGTAATTGTTTTAGACTGACCCCTTTCAACTTGGAGTTGGGGCTGGTCATGGAAAGTTTTGTCACGAAAAACCACGCGTCTATGTTGTTGAAGGATTGGATATATATCTTGAAGGTTTTTCTTCCTTTTCTTTTTTCTTTTATTTGAAAAATATGTTTTGATTTTATTTTAAACCCATTATTTGCATATCATTTGTCCAATCAAGAGCCAAGTCAGCAAAACTAAAAGAGTTAATTAATGACAAATAAATATAAACTAATACCATTATATTCTTTCAAAATTACAGGACTAAGGGCCCGTTTGGTTCAAAAACATTGCACACATGCAATGGTAATCTTGATTACATTACCATATGTGGCTTGTTTGGTTGTACTTGGCAATGGTAATGTTGATTACAATTGTAATCAACATTGCACATTTTTTGGTAATGTTCTTTCATAGGGGTCCCAGTGTGAATCTTCATTGCACCCATGTAATATTATGTGATAAGCCAATTTTATCCTCGTCAATTTAACAAAAAGACAACATTTGCCCTCATCAAACATATCAAGCAAAACTTATTTCCCAAATCAATATTTCATCCTTCTTCCAATTGAATTAGATAACAAAAATCAATTTTCATCAAAACATATCAAATCAAAATGAAATTAGAATCAACCAAAACTTCATCAAAACAAATCAACCAAAATTTATTTTCCATATCGATAATTCATACTTTTTGCAATTGAATTGGGTAACAAAAATCAATCTTTATCAAAACATATCAAATCAAAATGAAATTAGAATACATCAATCTTGCAGTTGATGTTAGGTTGAGCCTAGTTCGAATTCGAATTCGCCTTTGTTCGTAATCTGTGAACGATTTCGGAGAGGAAGAACGTCGAACTTAGAAGCTTGAGCTCTCTTTTTTGTGAAACAGATTCAGATCTTCGCTGTTTTTGTTAATTGATTGCTACATATTTTTCTGCTGTTCTGATTTGTTTGCCTTCGTACGAATACTACATACTGATAAATCATTTTTCTGCTGATTTTGTTTTTAACTTTCTTCTTTGATTGATTAAGTTAGGAAGCTCTGTTTTGGTCTTCGTTTGGCAAATTTGGTGATGCCCAAACCTGCTGAAAGAAAATTGATGATGAGAGGAGATTGAGATGAAGAGAATGTGGGTGTTCTTCGCTCAACAACGATGATGAGGAGAAGAAGGCCTGTTTGGTTCGCTACTCATTGTGTTTTTTAGTTTGAGGGGCATTATTGACCTTTTGTAATTATAATTAAATATAAAAAAATAAAATTCTCACATCTTGTTACTAACCAACCAAACACAATCAAACACATGGATGGTAATCATGATTACATTGCAATACATTACAACACATTGCATTGCATTACCAAAGGGGTTCGGAATTGAACCAAACGAGCCCTAAATGTTTTAAATATATTAAACTTGAGGGACCTAAATTAATCATTTGAAACTTTAGAGACTAAAATCTAAATTAAAACAAAATAGAATGACCAATAAAGTGTATTTAACTCAAGGTTTTTACACTCCATAAAATTTCTTGATAAAAAGTCAATCAATGCTTCAAAGAAAAACAAGGTACACCATAAACCTAAACCTAATCCTCATTTAACACTTCACATATGTTGTGTTCATTATCTTTAAACTATTTTGTACATTTTTTCATGTTTAGATATCACTTCTATTTTACACTGGATGATCTTCTAGAGTGAAGCAAAAGAAACGAGCTTATTTTCATGACACTGAAGACCTTCTGCCTTTCTGTTTTATGTGACGTGGTTAGGTCACCCTCTTCTACATTTGATGTGGTGGAGGAAAAGATTAGGGGACTAAGGAAAGATAATCAATATAAAAGTAATGGGAGAAACAGAAAATAAGAGATGGAAGAAATAAGAGATGTTCAAATATAATAGATTGATTCACAAGGCATCAATTAAATAAAAATGATTGACAAGAAAAATATTTTAGCATTAAAAACCTTGAGGACACGTGTGTCAATGAAAACCTAATTTAATTTCAACATTTTTAAATGCACATTTGTCTATAAAAAAATTCAAATTGATGAGGGCGATGATATATACTCTCTGTACTACTAAATATAAGACCTATGTTAGAGATTAATTTGATCTTAAATATAAACCTTATTTTAAATTCTTACTAATTTTCCCTCAATTTATCCTTATCAATGCTTTCAAAAATTGAGGGATAGTGGGGGGGGGAAATAGATGATAATATATCATATTATTGTAACTAATTTAATTAATATCTTTAACATAATCAAAGAGAAATTTTTGTGTGAACCTGGTGCATCATTTGTGGTCTGATCAATCACAAAAAGACACATGATGACATGTAATTTTTAATTTGACGTGACACCCTAAAAATAGTAAATAAGTGTGAAGAAGTACTATATATATTATAGAAATAATAATAATAATAACAAAGTAAACCTTATCCCACTCAAAGTGGGGTCGGCTATATGGATGACACGACGCCATTTTGCACGGTCACTAGTCATTCCTGGAGTTAAACCTTTCACTAAAAGATCTCTTTGAATAACTTCGTTAAGAGTTCTCTTAGGTCTCCCTCTATTTCTTATATATAGATCTCGTACCATCTGATCAACTATTCTTACTGGATCATCTAATTCTCTTCTTTGAACATGTTCATATCACCTTAAACGATTTTCTGCTATTTTCTCTGAAATTTGTGCTACTCCAACTCTTTTACGAATGTGATCATTACGAATCCTATCTTTTATTGTATGCCCACTCATCCATCTCAACATTTTCATCTCTGCCACATCCATCTTATGTTCTTGTTGTTTTTAAATTGTCCAGCATTCACTACCATATGACATTGCCGGTCTAACAGTTGTTCGATACAATTTTCCTTTTACTCTATCTTGAACCTTACTATCACATATAACCCCAGAAGCTTTTCTCCATTTACACCAACCAGCCTGAATTTTATTATTGACATCTCCATTTACTTCACAATGTTTATCTTTCTATCTCTCATCACATCTATTACCTCACAAACTTTGCCTCTCAAGGTTCCAATATTCCACGTACTAAATCTAATCTTACTCTCATTCACTTGCTTCTTTATATATCCCTTCTCTTGTAAAATGTCAGGCGATGACATATTGCTAAAATGGTTGTGTGTGTCCATGTGTGATAAATTCGACAAATTTTTACGTTGACTGCCGAAGCCTAACACAACCTACTCTTTTTATCCAGGCTTAGGACCGGCTATACTATAGGCAGAGTATTTCTTATAATAAAACAATAAAACAAAACAATAAAAATAAAAATAAATACAAACACTAATAAGAATGAAACTAGCACAAATAATAACAATAAATAAAGCGATAAAACAATAAAACAATAATCACAATACAATAAAATAATAAAACAATACAATAAAACCATAAAACAAAATAAGAATAATATATAAATAAATAAAATAAATAACAATATACAATAAAACAAAAACAACCACAATGCTCAACAATAAAATAAAACAATAATTAATAAATATACTATGGAAAACAAAACAACAAGAATGCTCAACAACAATATTCAAAGGTTAATATATGTATGAGAAACAAAAGATTTAAGAAAACTATGAAATTTTAGTAAAAAAAACCTTAAAAGAAAATCAAAATTTAAACCAGGGATTTTTGATGATGTTAATCGTGATTGTAGGAAAGTGGATATGATGATTGACGTAATGAATTTCTCCTAAAGTTTGAAGATGAGTAAGATTGAGAAGGAGGAATATTATAAGAATGAGAGTAAGAATAGAAAATAGTAGATCTGTATAAAAGAATGGAGATATCTTTTTTCTGATAAAAAAGAATAGAGATATCTTAATGATATATATAAGCGTAAAACAGTAACGGGCAAAAACGTTATTTTCGCAAGATTTAAAAAAAAGGTCAGAAAACGCAATTTTCGCAAACTGACGGGCACTGACTGTAATTTTCTAAGGCTATACGCATAATTTTCTCAATTCTAACGTTTTTTTTAAAACACAATTTTCACAAATTGACGGGCACTAACTGTCATTTTCTGGGGCCATATGCGTAATTTTCACAATTTTACCGTTGAAAAAAAAACTATTCATCGTCTTCTTAACATCACCACTTCTGAATTTCTCGAACTATTTCATCATGATCAACACTAACTTGAAAGACTTCCTACAATCTTGCACTAATGTCAAACAATAAATAGAAATAAATAAAAAAAGACGGCATGAGCTTGTACATGTGTCCTCTCCTAAATCGTCTCCAACATGAGCTAGCTACTAGCGAGATTTTGATACCTTTTCTTTTCTCTCTTCACTTTCTCATATTCCCTTTTCTTTTTCTACATGAACATGACAGAAAATTGACGACTCTAACCGTAAAAATGTCTCGAACTCAAAATCAAAACATGTCGTTGGTTAAGATGTAACAGCCGAGCCAACCAGCTTCTCATTCCCTTTTCTTCTTCTTCTCCCTTTCATTCAACGTAACTTGCTCTCTAAACTTGCTAATCACTACGAGTATTTTATTTCCCACATTGTTGGACACGTACTCTCTCTCTCTCTCTCTCTCTTTCACCATGTCTCGCCTCCATTTCTTCTCCTTCTTCTTCTTGTTTCTTGCTTCTTTCTTTTTCTCTCTTCCTCTTTTCCTCGCCGCTCACGTTGACGGTGAAGATGATCCGCTTTACAAGTAACCTTCATTTCTCTCTTTTACTCCAAAATCCATTCCTCCTTTTACTTCAACATTTTCTTACGTACTTTTAGGCAAGGGAACTCATGTTCTTTCTATTAATTATTCTATGAAGCAATTTCCATTTCTTTATATTCTTGAAATTTTCGGTGACTTGTTCTTTCTTTCCAAGATTTTGTGTGGTATATCTACTATTGAAATAATGTTGACTTGTGAGATTCTTGGAATAACCTTGACTTGTGAGATTCTTGGAATAACGTTGACTTGTGAGATTCTAGAATTTCTTGTATTGCCTTTTCTTTAAGTTATTACTGCGAATAATTGTTAAACTGTGTATCTCTATGTGTGTGTGTAATGAGGATAATTCTTGTGATTTTGTCTATATATACATTACTATTTTAATTAAAGCCGAATTTCCTGCTTACAAACCGTGTACCTTTTTCAATTTTCACAAAATTAATTGCAATGAAGGTCATGTTTTGATACTTGATAGTTATCTTAGAGCGAGTTTTTATATTGCAAAGCTCGATTGTTTTTGATAAATTGTAATGCATGGTTGGAGATTTCTTTTTTACATGACTGGTATACTTTTGATAAAATGCGTGCCCTCATCAATTGAATATGTTATGTACGTTATAGATTAATACTATCTTATAAGTTTCATCAGTTGTGGATGAGGAGAGCGGATGCAAGAAATTGAATGTTGTGATTCTGAGATTGACAGGGTGGTGATTATGCTAACAAATCATTTTGATGTTATTCTGTTGTTCCATAGGAAGTCATGTTTAGATAATTATTATTGTTCTCCTTTATGTGTTATGTGATAATTTTGGGTCGATACCGAATATCAGGGATTGTGTCGCTCAGTGCAAGAAATCTGGATGTGTTGGGGATATATGCATTGATCGCTGTGAATTCTCTTCAGATGGGAAACAAGGGGTTTGTGAAACTGAATGCCAGTATCACTGCATGCAGTCTAGAGAAGAAGAGAGGAAGAAACAGAAACATGGGGAAAACCCTGTTAAGTGTCATGGAAAATGGCCATTCCAGCGTGTCTTTGGGATTCAGGTTTTTCCAAGTCTCACTAAAAAAGATACTACTCTCCCTCCGGTCTTAAATATAAGACCTAATTGACCTTTTTTTAAAAAAAAAATCCTTAAGAAGCAAAATAAGTTAATTATAAATTGGTTTACCTAATTTTTTCCTTAAATTAATTTATTTTACCTATAAACTAATGGATAATCTAAAAATATATCAAATATGTCATCATTTAATAACCTATTTTGCAACTTTAATCTCTCCAAAAAAAAACAATTATGTTCTATATTTAGGATCGGAGGTAGTATAATATAGCTTGGTTTGATTTCTTATTGAAACATGTACATTTCACTTATGGCTGGTTTTAGGAACCTGTAGCTGCTGCACTCTCTGCCCTCAATCTTGCTATAGTGCTTCATGGTTGGATATCCTTTCCGTTTCTTGTGTACTATACACTGCCTTTAAGGCCAAATTACAAGACATATTATGAGTACACTGGCTGGTGGCATATCTGTGGGGTCCTATCAACGATTTATTATTTTTGCAATGTTATTTCCCATTGTAGGTAAGTTGTACTCTATAGTATATATACTTTCTATGGGCAGGATTTGTCAGTTGTATCGTATATTATACTTAAGTGTTTGTCCCTTGACATGAAGAAAAATTGTTGTTTATTTGAGGTGCCTTAATTATTAATAACGATTCACTTACAGTTCTAATGCAATCCAAATTTTTTTACTATAAATCATATCCTCCTGTTTCTCTTGTTAAGTTTTTTTTTAAATTATTATAAAGTTAAAAAAAAATCATGACAATACTTTGCCTAGGTTCTATCTTTACATGTATAGAATAAGCAGATTTTAAATTCTCAATACATATACAACAATAACAAAGTCTTATCCCAATAGGCGGGGTTTACATGAATCTCAATACATATAATAGAAATTCTGATAAAAAAAAACATATAATAGAAATAAATCATACATTTTTGTTTTTCCTTACGCATGTCATACATACAATCATATTGTATTGATGAAACTCATCAAAAGTTGCTGTAATCTTCATATTATGTTTAGTTAAGGGTGCTTTTGTACATTTTTCTTTTAGCACGATATGATGTTATGTTTCATATTCATTTAGCTATGATGCTTTTGCACATTCTTCTTAGCATATGATATATATGATGTTATGTCATCATAAATTATCTTTCCAAATGCTTATGTCTTTATTATCTTGAGGGGTAAAGAGGTTTTTGATTCTGACTATACTCCGTCAAGTCCTAAATAGAAGACTTATTTCAGGATATGATTTTGGTCCTAAATATAAGACCTATTTTTAATTTATATTTATTTTTCAATTTTTTCCCTCATTAACGCCCCTCAAGAGTAATTAAGTAAGGGATGGGATGATGATTTAAATTACATAATTGGGGTATTTTGAAAAAAAAACATGTCAAATCAGCTTACTTATTTTGGTCTTATATTTGCAATTATCATTGTTGTTTTGACGTGCTATTCAAAACTTCATTATATGCAGAGATGTAAAGTTTCCAGCGATAGATCCCTCAGCTGCTTTTGCCTTGCTTACATTTAACGTCCTTCTAGGAATAGTGCTGGCTTTTAATTCTAGAGATAACAAACCACTCATGGTTGAAGTTTTGTTGGTTACTAGTTTGTCAACTCATATCCTGTATCTGGAGTCACACAAACCTGATTCTGGTAATGTTTGTTTAATTTTTCTAACGAAATGTTATGTTAATTGATGCATCATGTGTTCTTGTGTTCTTTTTTGCATTTTTAGCTCTCCCTTTTCTCATCCTTTGCCTTGATTTTGTCCTTAACTGCTAGTATAGTCCTCATCTCAAATAGTGTAGTCTCATCTCACTTGCATCATAAGTTAATTATATTGCTGAACTGGTCTTCATTATGTACTATTTCCGGTCCTAAATATAAGACCTAATCGATTTTTTTTTAAAAGGTTAAGATTGCGAAATAGGCTATTAAATCATGACATATTTGATATATTTTTATATTATACATTAGTTTATAGGTAAAATAAACTAATCTAAGGGAAAAAATTAGGTAAATCAATTTATAATTAACTTATTTTGTTTTTTTATAGGATTTTCTAAAAAAGTCAATTAGGTCTTATATTTAGGACCGAAGGGAGTATTATCTTTGGGCAATTAACTGACAATTTCACTGTGATTTGCAGCTGTATACATGTATGCCTTCAAGGCAATAACTATCTCCCACCCCCTTTATTGGGCAACATGGGCTATTACTTCAAGCCATCCAGGACGTTGGAAACTGGGGATGGTAGTGATGGGAGTAGATCTGGCTATGTTCATTGAGAAGTATGAGTTCCCACCTTACATGGGATATGTGGATTCTCATGCACTTTGGCATGCAACCGCCATTCCAATTACATATCTTTTGTGGAGTTATATAAGGGATGATGCTGTGTTTAGGACACTCATAGTGCTCCTGTGGGAAGGACAAGGACGTCTTCGTTTGACACGTCAGGCCTTTGATGATTTGTTCAATACATCTTAATCTTTTTTCCTCGTGCATATGCATTTGTTTCAAATGCTTTATCACGATGGTCCCTTTGTTTTTTGGTTCTGTTTTTCCCCTCAGTGTGTGAGGGATGCTACTTCATTCATTGGAATTCAAGTTTAAATCTACATGTATCATTTTCTCATACCAGAAATTCTGGGTAATAAGAACACACATTCATTCTTTGGTCCTCAAATTTAGTCCTTTTAAAACAGTTTGTCTATATACTTTTTAAATGGACTTAATAGTGTTAAAATTTGCGCTTATGTGTAACTTATTTTGTTAGTTTCACTGATTTGGCTAATGGCTAGACAAATGACATGTTAATAATGGGTTTATAAATCAAATTAAACTATATTTTTAAAATCAAAGATTCCACAATGTGCTATGCTATACTCATCTTTTGCTTTTTGAGTTTCAATGCAATAAATTGTTTTATATTGACCACTTCCTCGATATACGTTGGTCATGATGAGTTATTAGAAGAAAAAAATGCATACCTTAACTTTGCGTTGACTATGCAACATTTCTTGGGATACAAGAAAGGATTATCGGTCATAAAATATGGCTATATGAATTCATTCATACTTAATGAAAATGCAGTCATATTTTTTCAAATTTTTATATTCAAAATTCATAATCATCCGAACCAATATACTTGCATTTCAAGGAAACAAACTTTCTAAATGATAGGTTTTTGAGTTAAACCCACTTTTGATTCTTAGACTTTGCTCCAATTCGGGTTTTAGACCTTGAAGCTTTAAAATGATGGTTTGAGTCACTCAAATTTAGTCTATTTGTTTAAAACATTTTGTCGATATACTTTTAAATGAATCTAATAGTGTTAATTTTTGCTTATGTGTAAAACTAATTTTGTTGGTTTCACTAATTTGACTCAGGGTTGGACAAATGACATGTTAATAATGAGTTTAAAAATCAAATTAAAATAAATTTTTAAAATCAAAGATTGCAATGCCCTGAGGGGTATATGTTTTTGAAGGATTGGATCTTGAAGGTGTTTCTTCCTTTTCCCTTTGGGAAAATTAATTTGAGGTCCCTCACAAGGGACTTAATACTAGAAAAGTCCTAAAAGTTGAAATAATTAATGTAGGGTCCCAAGGGACCTCACCTTAATATATTTGAAAATTGAAAAGACACTTTTGCCCCTGCCCTTTTATTGATGGGAAAACCTGACAACTTAATGGGCAGCCGTGACAACTCGATGGGCATAACTTGACAACTGAATGGGCAAATGTGACAACTTGTTGGGCATGTGCTTTAAGTTAATTGCCCAAACTCTGTTAAGTTAATGGGAAAAACGTTGTCACATTTACCCATTCAGTTGTCAAGTTATACCCATCGAGTTGTCACGGCTGCCCATTAAGTTATCAGGTTTTCCCCATCAATAAAAGGGCAAGGGTAAAAGTGTCTTTTCAATTTTCAAATATATTAAGGTGAGGTCTCTTGGGACCCTACATTAATTATTTCAACTTTTGGGACTTTTCTAGTATTAAGTCCCTTGTGGGGGACCTCAAATTAATTTTCCCTTTCCCTTTTCTTTTATTTTAAAAGTATATTTTGATTTGATTTTCAAAACCATTATTTGCATGTAATTTGTCCAATCATGAGCCAAGTCAACAAAACAGTTAGTGACATATAAATACAAACTAATACTGCTATATCCTTTTAAAATTATGAGGACTAAATGTTTCAAACAGATTAAACTTGAGGGATCAAAATAATTCCTTTAAAACTTTTAAGGACTAAAACCTAAATTAGAGCAAAATCTAATGAGCAAAAGTGTAATTAACTCAAGGTGTTTACGCTCCATAAAATTTCTTAAATACAAAGTCAATCCATGGTTCAAAGAAAAACTTAAGCACACCATAAACCTCATCCTAAACCTCATTTGACACTTCGCATATGTTTTGTTCATTCTCCATTAAATCTAAACATCCATTTCGGACAATTGGTAACTGGGTATCAAATTATCAATATCGTTGAAGTGGGCTTACAACTTCTTAGTGAAATATACAGTTAGCATGACAAGCGATAACAAATAATCAACATGTTTGGATTGACAGACCGGGTCAAATAAACTATTTTTATTTTTTTTTTCATGTATGGCTCTTAATTCTATTTTAATTTGACGGACGTTTATACTGGATATGAGCTTCTAGCTAGAGGGAAGCAAAAGAAATGAGCTTCTCATGGCACTAATAAAGAGCTTCTACCTTTCTATCTTATTGGATGTGGCGGGGGTCACCCTACGTTACATTTGATGCCGTGAGGAGAGAAGATTAGACAACTAAGGAAGGAGAAACAATATGAAAATAATGGGAGAAACACAAAATAAAAGATGAAAAAAAATAAGAGATGTCTAAAATAATATTTGATATCTTTGACATCTTTGTCTAAAAAAATAGGACCTAGATAACTTTTTTTTTGAAAGATTAAAGTTGTGAAATAGGTTATTAAATCATGACATATTTGATATCTTTTTAGATTATCCATTAGCTCATAGGTAAAATAAACTAGTTTAAGAGAAAAAATTAGGTAAATCAATTTATAATTAACTTATTTTTTGCTTTTTTAGGATTTTTCAGAAATGTCATCTAGGTCCTATATTTAAGAACGGAGGGAGTAGATTTTTTTTTATTAGAATAAAATAATAGATTGATTCATAACTCATAAGACATCAATCAAGTGAAAATGATTGGTAAGAAAAATATTTCTTTATTAAACACATAGACCAATGACAACATAATTTAATACAAGTTTCTTTTATACACACACTTGATTTTTTTGACCTCCCTCCGGTACTAAATTATAAGACTTATTTCTAACTGTTACTAACTTTTTATCCAAAACATCCTTATTAATGCCTCCTAATAATAGATAAAAGAGAGGGAGAGTTGAGTTAATGCTCCATGATGGTAGACAAGAGGAGATGGACAATAGAGTCAATATTCTCTAATGGTAGACAAGAAGAGAGGGAATATGGGGGTGAAGGTAGATAGTTAAGGTATATTGGTAATATCATGTCATTTTAACTAATGGCTAAAGTATACTTTTGGTCCCTTATGTTTGTATTAAGTTTCAATTTAGTCCTTTATGTTTGGAAAGTACACTTTTAGTCCTTTTTTGTTAACACCGTTAGTTTAACTTAACGGAAAATGCTAACTTAACAATTTTAAATGATTATTTTATAATGAAATTGGACCAAAAAAGATAAATTTTGAAAATATAAGAATATCTAGACTCAAATATTTTAATTTGAACATTTTTTCAGTATTTAATAATCATTTAAAATTGTTAAGTTAACATTTTCCGTTAAGTCAAACTAACGGTGTTAACAAAAAAGGACTAAAAGTGCACTTTCCAAACATAAAAGACTAAATTGAAATTTGATGCAAACATAAGGGACCAAATGTATATTTTAGCCTTAACTAATTTAACTAACATTCTTAATTGATGATTCCCCATATTTAGTAGATTTTTAGAAAAATTTTATTGTAGTTAAGAGTCATTAATTAAATAATCAAGTGATTTTGATGTGAATAGGAAATAATCAAGTAGTATATTAATTTGAAATATTATTTGGGAATTGAAATAGGAAACTTGAAATAATAAAAGAAAATATTTTAAAGGGAAGTTTCTTATTAATGAGATTATATGATTGAGCATTATTTCCTATTTTCTTTCTTTCTTTTATAATAGGACAATGCAGATTTGGAAACAAAAGAAAAAGGAAAGAATATAATGAGTCTTGAGTTAGGGCTGGATGACCTAATTGATTAAGATCAATCATTATAAAAGGGAAGAGAGGAGCTTGTGAAGGGGATGCTAGACACAATTCTTCGAATTTGCTAAAGCAAGGAGAATTCATGAGAAAGAAGAAAAGAATAGCGGTGGAAGAGCATTGAGGGAGTTTCAATCAATTCCAAATACACGCAGAAGGAAGAGGAGAAACGAAGTGGCAATAGTTTTGTCTTCTTGTTGGGCAATTCTCAATCGCAACCATACACACACAAGGAGCCGAACTTGTGAGACATTCCATTGAGTAGCCATACTTCCCTTTGGTATTATAATTTTAAATTTAATATTGATGATTATGGGGATGAGTTGGAAGTTATGTGTGGTTAATTTCTTTTACACCCTAATGTAATATGAACTTGTTTGTAACTTAGATTTTATATCACACTATTTAGTTATGGTTAATTTGATTTAGTTTATTAAATCTTGCTATTATTGACTAACCGTGTTTAGTGCTTGATCATCATTAGACAGAGAATTTAGAATTGAGCTCGAAAGAGGAAATTTTGAATAGAACATGAGATTAAATAGTGTAGGATTGAATTTTTAATCTGATTTGTGACTAGGATAGACATATACCTAAAAGCCCTACATAGTCACATTAGAACGGTACCAATATAAACTAGGCCTAGTAAATTAGTGCAAGACATTGCCTAGTTAAGCTAGGCAAGAATGTAAGTGAACCCAAAGACATTTATTTATGGACACTAGTACTCTAAATTAGCTAATTGGATTAATTCATAATTAATTTAGCGGGAATAAATTCTAAGAAGTAGATAAGGGATAAGGATTAGTGACTTGACTTTAGGTTGTTTTTTCCACTAGTGAATTCAATGTGTGAATATTTTGTTTTACTTATTTTCGTAGACCATAGATAATTTAAATCAACTTTGTTTCACTCAGATTTAATTTTAGTTATTAATTGTCTGAGTCTATGTCGATATTGATTTGCCACTAATTTACGAGGAATTTTATTTAGGATAGGATGAAGTATACACACACTACTATTTGTCTGTTTTAGCATGTTAGTGAATAGGCAAAACGCAATAAGTAAGTGTCGTTTCATCGTTTCACGACATCTAAGCTGGTCGTGTAGGGTTTTGGAAGTGGCGTTAAGCTTGCTTATCTCTCACACTTGTCCGAATCGAATCAGAAGAGCTTCTCTTTTGCGATCACTTCCAACAATGGAATCCGATAAGAAAGTGGAGGTGGTGGAGGACCCCGAGAAGAAGAAGAAGAAAGAAGAGAAGGTCCTCTTTCAAATTCTCTCTCCCTCGCTTTTCATCACAAATTTGCATTCGCTTACGAATTCAGCTTCTCTTTCATTCCTGATAAATTAAATGTTTGCGTTTTTGTAATGTGACGATTTTGCAGGCTAAAGAAAAGGAATTGAAGAAAATGAAAGCTCTTGAGAAGGCTGCTAAGCGTCAGGTAACTCAATTTCCATCATTGATTTGCTGTTTTTGAAATTAGACATTTTTGCTAAACATTTAATTCTTATTTTTTTTGCCTATCTAATGCTAGCTGCGTTCATAAATATAAGATTACTTTCCCTAATATGATTAGATTAAGGATTTTAGTTAAGTTAGTTATTATTGCATGATATTACTCCCTCCGTTCCTAAATATAAGATCACTTTAGCAAATTTGGAGAGATTAAGGAAGACATTTCAATGAGTTAGGATTGCATGAAATTTCCAAAATATTCTCTCACCTTCTTCAAACCACTATTTTTTGGGTGAAGAGAGTATAGGGGTAATTTGGGGAAAACTTGAGTCAAATTAGAAAGTGATCTTATATATAGGAACAAGCTCTCCTCCCTAAAGTGATCTTATATTTAGGAACGGAGGGAGTACTTGTTTATCCTAACTATATACTTTTATTCTCACTTTCCCTCTCGTGCTTGTTATTATAGATAAGAATTATTATGGTTAATTTGGGAAAAAGTTGGGAAAAATTAGAAAATGATATTATGTTTAGGAACAAATTGAAATTCAAAAGTGATTTTATATTTAGGAATGAGGGAGTATCATAATGGGAGTAATGATCAGGATTTATACTTGACCTCATTGGCTTTAGGAACAAGAGCAAAAAGCGTCTAATGTGTCCAAAAAGAGTGAAAGGAAGAATGTGAAGCGCACAGATGATGAGAATCCTGAAGATTTTATTGATCCTGAGACTCCTTTTGGTCAGAAGAAGCATATGTCTCGTCAAATGGCCAAACAGTATAATCCACGTGCGGTGGAGAAGTCGTGAGTGCTGCGTTTATCTATCTTAATATGAGCTGCATTTTTTATCTTAATATGAGCTGCATTTTTAGTTATGTCAAGTGCTTATCTTTTGTCTTATGCTAAAAACAATTAGGTGGTATGAATGGTGGGAGAAAACAGGATTCTTTGTTGCAGATGCCAGCAGCTCCAAACCACCATTTGTTATTGTGAGTATATTACTGGATTTTCCTGTGTTAGTGCCTCATACCGTTGTTTTCTGATTGGAGATTCAAGAGGTGTGGAAATTAGGATGTGTGTTGTTTAATTAGCTTTTTGTTATCTATTTGAGCGCCGCAGATCAATCTGATTGTGCTATTTTTTCAGGTACTGCCTCCGCCGAATGTGACTGGTGCTCTCCACATTGGCCATGCCCTCACAGCTGCAATAGAGGTTGTATATGTATAAAATGTGAATTTGGTTTAGCTGGTTAAAACCAATCATCTGAATGTTATTTGTTGTATGCAGGACACAATTATTCGATGGCGTAGAATGTCAGGATGTAATGCATTATGGGTGCCTGGGATGGATCATGCAGGGATTGCAACTCAGGTTTTATTTCCAAATATACATTTCTTAACTCTCTTGGTATTTATCATCCATTGGGGATCTTGTAGTAGGGTTATAAAGGGGTGTCATCCTATGTTTTTTGCTCATTCTTTAGATGTATATGCTATTTGATGTTGTCTAGATGAATATTTTTGTCCATGTATTATCTAAACTATGTGGGGTTTGATATAAAACATTAGTTCTTGTTGGAAATAATTCAACACTGAATAATTTGAATTAGTCAAATTTAGGTTGATCTAGTTTTTCTAGGGTTTGTTATTTACTTTTATATTATTTATTTGTTTGTTTAGTTTATCTAGCTAGGTTGTTGCTAGTTTGACTTATTCTTCTATTTGTATTTCTCTCTTCTCATATTACTATAAATATGGGAGACCATCATTAATAAAATTGTCGGACTATTCTGCCGTTTCTATTATTCTACATGGTACCAGAGCTAGGTTAAAGAATGGATAGTCCGATCCCTAGGCAATTAATCTAAGTTGCCTTTGTAATCATAAACTCCAAAAGAGTCGAAATTTTTCTCATATCCTCTATAGTCTTCTTTGTCATTGTTCGTGGAGGCTACTTGTTTTTTAAGGGGAAGAGCGTCGAATTCAGGGGTTTTGTTTCTGGGCACTTTTTTGAAGACACACACCACATATATGGGTTTATAGGGGACCCATCGGTATATTGCTGGTGGTCCGATCAACTTATGACAGCGGAAGGTAAGCGTGTGGCGTTCACGCGTCGTCGCCGCCGTTCATCCACTTGCTGGTGCGTGAAGCGGGTGTACTGATTTCCGGTCTTTTTGTGGCAGTTGTGTTATGTGGGTCGTCCAGTTTTTTGGAGTTTCAATGTGTTTCTCGATGGTTATCTTTGAAGCTCCGTAAGGTTTCAGGTTAGCCCGTAAAACCTGTGGTTGCAGGAGAGCCGGTAAATCCTGTAGGTTGAAGTTAAGCCTGTAAAAACTTTTTAAGGTTGTCGGTTAACCTGTAAAACCGTTGGTTGTAGGAGAACCAGTAAATCCTACGAGTTGCAAGAATGGTCAGATTATGGCGAGTTTATTGCTGTGTTTTCTTTGGTGCTTTGGACATCTATTTGGATCTCATTTGTTCCGATTTGGACTGGTTTTGATGCTTTGGCCTGGTTTGTTCAATCTTTGGTATTGATTTTGGTTGTTTCAGATCTGTTTTGTCATGGTATAATGAGGTGTTTTGGAGTTGTCATCCTGTTTCCGGTGGATCCTAGTGGTGATTGCATTCGGGTTTTGTGTTGGGATAACAAGCTCTATGTTGTTGCCTCTGTGCCTTATTTGATTGCTCTTTGTGTTGAGTGTTCAAATGTCAGTTCTGATTTTAGGTCAAGTGCATAGTTTTGATTTTCAGGGGGTGTTCAAATCTGACCCAAGAATGGTGCTTCTGGTTGAAGATGAAGGACTAATGATGAAGAGTTGCTTTTTTCAATGCATGATTCAGTTTTGAATTATGGGGGAGTGTTGGAAATAATTCAACACTGAATAATTTGAATTAGTCAAATTTAGGTTGATCTAGTTTTTCTAGGGTTTGTTATTTACTTTTATATTATTTATTTGTTTGTTTAGTTTATCTAGCTAGGTTGTTGCTAGTTTGACTTATTCTTCTATTTGTATTTCTCTCTTCTCATATTACTATAAATATGGGAGACCATCATTAATAAAATTGTCGGACTATTCTGCCGTTTCTATTATTCTACAGTTCTCAACATACTGGTGTTCCTTTTATTTGTGAGATGATGAAAGTGGGATTGTTGTGACAGGTTGTCGTAGAGAAGAAGATAATGCGTGAAAGGCATTTAACTAGGCATGATTTGGGTCGTGAGAGATTCATATCTGAGGTATGTTCTGTAAAGCAACTTCCAAGTCACCGTACTTTGTAATTTGAAGATTCCTATCTATCTGTCCCTGTAATTAAAATCTACCTTGGTAAATCTTGGCACTATAGGTATGGGAATGGAAAAACAAGTATGGGGGAACAATATTACAGCAATTACGTCGCTTAGGAGCCTCTTTAGATTGGTCTCGCGAGGTAAATATATAAAATATCACTTGCCTAGAGTTTAGCCAATAGTTATGTATGTCTTTCTCACTGCATCCAAGTGTCATATATGGATTTAATATTACTCTGCCTCTCTTTATCTTCAGAGCTTCACAATGGATGAAAGAAGATCAAAGGCTGTGACTGAGGCTTTTGTGAGGCTATGTAAGCAAGGGCTTATCTATAGGTGGGTTGATGCGGAAAGCCTCTAAACCTGAACAGATATAATATATGGCTACGTGCAACAATCTTTTAGTATGTAACGCTTTAAGGCATAGCTCATAGTAAAACTGTGAAATGTTGGACAATACAAAGTTGAAGTAAAGTATCTGTGAATGACAATTATGTAGGGTAAAATCGATATCTTACAAAAGGCCAAATCCAGGTCATGGGTTGGTTTTTGATGCTACCCTAATCATATGCAGTGTACAGTGTACAGTGTACTTGCTTTTATGAAGGCAGTTTTATAAGGAACTGCTCAAGATGCTGCAAATGATAGTGAATGTTTTTTTTAAAATAGTCATATCTTGCTCTCAATGTGAGATTGTGACTTTTATATGAATGAATTAAACTGCAGAATAATAATTTGCCATTATTTAATTTAATGAGAATATCTATCACCCCTCAAATCTCTCAATTTCCTACTTAATTGTTTATATTATAACTGGGTCTAAATGGACTATTTTTGGAGATGTCATTATTGTGGTATCACTGTTTCAGGGACCTGCGTTTAGTGAATTGGGACTGTGTGCTGCTTACAGCAATATCCGATATTGAGGTAGGCAGCAACGAATTCTGTATATAACTTAATTTAGTGTAAACAAAACTTTATGTAATTGGCCATTGTATGCAGGTGGACTATATTGATATCAAAGAAAGGACTCCGCTGAAGGTTCCTGGATATGATAAACCGGTAGAGTTTGGAGTTTTAACAAAATTTGCTTACCCTATGGAAGGAAACCTTGGTGAAATTGTTGTGGCCACAACTCGAATAGAGACTATGCTTGGTGACACTGCTATTGCTGTTCACCCTGATGATGAACGATACAAGAAGTTTCAAGGGAAATTTGCCATCCATCCATTTATTAAGGGTAGAAAGCTTCGTATCATTTGTGATGCTATTCTTGTTGATCCAACATTTGGGACTGGGGCGGTTAAGGTAATATCTTTATATGTGTATGATTTAATTTTTTTTGCATTCCGATTCCTTTTCAACTTGATAGGATGCTATGATTTTCCTTGCTTAACTCCTTGCAGATTACCCCTGCTCATGATCCAAATGATTTTGAGGTTGGAAAACGGCACAAGCTTGAGTTCATTAATATTTTCACTGATGATGGGAAAATTAATAAAGATGGAGGCTCTGAATTTGAGGGCATGCCACGATTTAAAGCTCGAGAGGCTGTGGCAGAAGCTTTACAGGAGAAGGTATTGGTTCTTTAAAATATGAAGCCTCTGGTATTTTGGGCCAGTGGAACATGTGTGATATACTCAGATTGTGCATGTGTAAGCATGTGGCAGTTTCTTTACAGAAGATGGTATTGGTTCCTTAGAGTTTAAGAACATAATGCCTTTTGTGTAAAAACATGGTGCTTATATACTCCCCTATTTTACTTTGCATATATTGCACATTGATGTGCTTCTTTTGGCATAAGACATGTCAATTTATCATGCATATCATGTAATAAGGCTATATTAATTTTGTATCATTGGGTATGTTTCTTAATAACTGTGTCATGATTGGTGTTTTGAAGAATTTCAGTGATTCATGTTTTATTCATATTCTGCATTCATTCAGGGCCTGTACAGAGGTTCTGAAAACAATGAGATGCGCCTTGGTGTATGTTCAAGAAGCAATGATGTTGTGGAACCCATGATTAAGCCTCAGTGGTATGTCAGGTGCAATGATTTGGCAAATGAAGCTCTAAATGCTGTTATGGATGAGGAAAACAAAAGGATAGAGATAATTCCAAAACAATATTCAGCTGAATGGAAGAGGTGCGGATATCTTATTTTGTTGGATGAACTCTTATTCTTACTATTTATAATGATGAGAAATCACAACTTATTCTCCCCGATTAATTCTCTGAGATTTAAGGTTTAAACCCTAAATGCAGTTTGTCCTTCCTTGTAAAATGATAATTTGTTAACATTCCTATATATGATTTTATTGGCAAGAAACATCTCATGATCA
Organism: Mimosa pudica; assembly: GCA_029929735.1. NCBI lineage: Eukaryota > Viridiplantae > Streptophyta > Magnoliopsida > Fabales > Fabaceae > Mimosa > Mimosa pudica. Next base: position 2,602,620 of record JAKELP010000031.1, read on the forward strand.
TGGTAAAATTGAAGAATCTGGGTAATGGTTAATGGAAAGAGATTAAGAATTATGTCATTATTTATGTTCAAATTAGAACTTATATCTAATTTATTTTTACTCTCAACACTCTTTGTAGTGTTAGCGGAATAGAGGAATGGTACTTGTACACTACGTTATTCCATTTTCTTTACTCCCAATATGAAATAGTCAATTATTTGAAATATTTTCTGCTATAAATTATTGCATGAGATGTGAACTTGAAGTGAGCCCTAAGAGTACACACATGATTTGCTGAACTTGACAATTCTTTTGGGGCTTTTATGAATTATATACTGAACTACAAGTTGATGAAGATAGAATTTTACAGGTGGCTTGAAAATATACGTGATTGGTGTGTTTCTCGACAGCTATGGTGGGGTCACCAAATACCTGCATGGTATGTCGCTTTAGAGGATGACGACCGGAAGGAATTTGGTGCTTACAATGACCATTGGATAGTAGCAAAAAGTGAAAAGGAGGCTCAGGAGGAGGCTAGGCGAAAGTATAATGGGAAAAAGTTTAATTTAAGCCAGGATCCAGATGTTCTTGATACCTGGTTCTCTTCTGGTTTGTTTCCCTTAACTGTACTAGGATGGCCTGATCAGACAGAAGACCTGAAGACCTTTTATCCAACTTCCGTTCTGGAAACTGGTCATGATATTCTCTTTTTCTGGGTTGCCCGCATGGTGATGTTAGGGATGAAGTTGGGTGGTGACGTGCCTTTTAGAAAGGTGAATGTGTGAAAAATCTAATTCTAATACTCAGTCCCATTTTCACATAAAATCTTGCTATGAATTGATTCTTGATTCATGCTTATGGAATATTAGGTCATTGACATGATACTAGTTTTAACATCTCAATGCAGGTTTATTTGCATCCCATGATTCGAGATGCACATGGTCGTAAGATGTCCAAGTCCTTGGGAAATGTTATTGATCCTATTGAAGTGATCAATGGCATATCTCTGGAAGGTCTACATAAGAGGTTAGAAGAAGGTAACTTGGACCCCAAAGAATTAGCTGTTGCCAAAGAAGGTCAGAAGAAGGACTTTCCAAAAGGTATTGATGAGTGTGGTGCTGATGCTCTCCGTTTTGCACTTGTCTCATATACGGCTCAGGTATTTGGTTGCTGGTATTTCATTAGCATTCTCCAATTGACTGATTATACCCTCGAGCTCAATTAATTTTTTTCCTGTGTATTTTTGCCCTGTTGTCATTTGTTTCAGTCTGACAAAATCAACTTAGATATCCAAAGGGTTGTTGGGTACCGGCAGTGGTGTAATAAATTGTGGAACGCAGTACGATTTGCTATGAGCAAACTTGGAGATGATTATATTCCGCCTGCAAGTCTGACTCCCAGTGTTCTTCCATTTAGCTGTCAGTGGATACTCTCAGTGTTAAATAAAACGATATCTAAGACAGTGAAAGCCTTAGAATCATATGATTTTTCTCATGCTACCACTGCTGTGTATTCTTGGTGGCAGTATCAGTTGTGTGATGTCTTCATTGAAGTGATTAAGCCTTATTTCACTGGTAATGACCCCAAGTTTACATCTGAAAGGCGCTTTGCACAAGATACCTTGTGGTTTTGTCTTGATACTGGCCTGCGGCTCCTTCATCCCTTTATGCCCTTTGTCACGGAAGAATTGTGGCAGCGCCTTCCTTCATCAAGGGAATTTAAGAAAGTAGAATCAATCATGATATGCGATTATCCAACAGCTGTAGAGGTTAGCTTTCTTAAATATTTTTGTTTGCTGAATATTAACTTCTTTGCCAAATACTGTTAGTATACCTTTTATTTATTGTTTATGTTCTCATTTAATTACACCTCTTAATATCTTTTTTTTAAAAAAAAAATGAGCCACTTTCTTATCTTCTGAAAATATTTGGCATGACATAGCAAATTTAGACCTAAAATTATTGTTCAAGTTAATTGGACATGCTTAGGCTGTTAGTGAGCACTCAAAGGATAACTTTATATGTTATTAGTGATAAATATTTAATTTTAATTTCAGGGCTGGATCAATGAACTGGTAGAGAATGCTATGGATCTTGTGGACTCTGTAGTCAAGTCTCTCAGGTCTTTGGCAAATGAAAGACGGGACAGGTACCTGGAAGTGTTTGTTTTCTTTCTAGCCTCATCATTCTTGTTCTCTACTCTGTCTTATTATATATTCATATTTTCCATTTTTTTAAAAAAATATTTCAATATGGGAAAGGAAAGTGCATAGTTTGATGCATTTTTCAATATGGGAAAGGAAAGTGCTTAGCCTCATCATGATTAGCTTGGTAGATATTTGATCAATCATACTTTGCTGATTTTGAATTTGATGCTTGTTTTGTTAGACGACCGGCTTTTGTGCTTTCCCGAACACAAGTGGTCAGAGAGATTATTAACAGCCACCAATTGGAGATTGTAACTCTAGCAAATCTATCATCTTTGACAGTAAGTTCGATAATTAGCTTGAAATGGCTGTCTTGTGTTGTCACATGCATTTATTTTTGTATACTACTACAGAAAGTATCAACTATGCTTGTTGACGACCATGAAAAGTTGCCATTGAGGATAAATATCGTGGTCTCACATTTTTACCAACCAAAAATTGCATGCATGTTTAGAATTTTGGGACATGCGAATTCACTGTTTGTCTGTAATGCCTAACTCGGTGCATCTGAATAAAGTTGTCTCCATATGTAGATCAAGTGTCATCTTTAAAATTTTCAGTAAAAACAAGGGCAATTGTTGGATACCACAGACTCACTATTTTTTTTATTTAATATTCTATGTTCACATGTAATGTTTTATGGTCCACAGGTAATGAATGAAAACGATGCTATTCCTTCTGGGTATGCTGTGTCAGTTGTGAATGAGAACCTATCTGTTTATATGGAGATTCAAGGATCCATTTCTGCTGAAGCAGAGCTAGGAAAGATCAAGAAGAAGATAGATGAGTTCAAGAAGTAAGTTAATCCGGCGTTGATTTTGTGAACAATAACTAAATTAATATATAATTAGTACCACTTATTCTTATTAGCCTTGCGGATTATGGGAAATTTGGGGTTTACTCTAATATTGCAGGCAAAGGGAAAGGTTGGAGAAGACAATAAATGCTTCAGGTTACAAAGAGAAGGTTCCATCTCAAATTCAAAAAGACAATGATGCCAAGCTTGCTTCCCTTATGCAGGAGCTCCTATCTCTTGAGGAAGCTGCTGGCCACATTGAATCAAAAGCACGACAGTAACTTAGCACATTTTCTTTATAAATTATGGAGAAAGCAGTCGCGAAGGCTTCACAAGCAATGTTTTTGCAACTCTATATTTTGTATTTTTAATAGGCTTAATTGCCTACCATCTATTTATATCATCTCTAAATAATTTCAAATTTTGATATTCTTTTGGTGGTTTTGAGATAAAGAATAGCCACATCTCATTTTGTGGAATGACGTGTTTACCTCTCTTGCAGTCTTACTCCTCAACTCACCAAACAAAATGTGATGATAAAAACGATTTAGAATACTAAGATAGTGACTATATGTAATGTTGAAATATTAAGATTCACCATCTTAAAATGGATACGAAGATGTCTTATTAAACATCTTTATAAACTTGGGATTCCGTACGTTATTTTTACGAGTGTCATGACATTCCACTCTTCCTTCAGTAACTTCATGACAAAATAATGCAGGCAAAATTAGTTAATAATGGGAGTGAATTGTTAAAGGTAGAGAGAAATTAGAAATATGTACAGAACAACAGCACGACTTTAAGTAAAGCAATTTTTTATTTTCGTGAACGTTAAAAAAAATAGACTACTAAATTATACTCCCTTTCGATACATGAAGTCTTGTGAGATAGAAAGGGAGTTGTTATTCACTGATCCAGAGTGAAGTGGCTGTTGTACTTTTCCAATTGACAAGTGAGTATACACTTCAGAGGATCTTTGTACCTTTCTAATCCATATCTCAAGTGTATGGAATTTGGACCGAGTTGAAGGTCTTATTATCTCCTTTGATATGTAGGAGTATTTCTTTTCCAAAACATGTTATTGCATTCCTTTAGTTCAGAGAGGGAGAAATTTCTGTCAATGCTGAAAATTGCATCTGTGAAAAGACAGTCTTTCTCATTATAAAATTTGCTTCTTTCTTTTTAAATTGTGAAACAAATGTACTGTATTTTCTAGAGGAGTGGAGGAGATTGAATTGATTCTCCTTGGCCATAAGTTTGTTAGGGGTGCTTTCAAATAGAATAATTGTGTGAATATATTCCTGTCAAACCTAAATCATCATCATGATTAGCTTGGTAGATATTTGGTTAATCATGTTTGCTGATTTAGAATTCGATGTTTGTTTTATTAGGAGATTGGCTTTTGTGCTTTTCCGCACACAAGTGGTTGGAGAGATTATAACTATAGTAAATCTATCATCTTTTACTGTAAGTTGGATAATCTTCTTGAAACGGACCTTTTGTGGTGTTACTTGCATTTCTTTTATTTTTCTTGTATATGATGCATACCAATAATTTGTTATGTATTCTATGTTCACCTTAAATGCTTTATGGTCCACAGGTGATTAATGAAAACGAAGCTGTTCCTTCTGGGTTTGCTGTATCAGTTTTGAAGAGAATCTTTCTGTTTATATGGAGATTCAAGGATCCATTTCTGCTGAAGCAGAGCTAGGACAGATCAACATTGGTTTGGTGCGCATGTAAATAAATATATAAATAGTATTCTTCTCGTACTAAATATAAGAACTACTCTCTTTTTTCCTAAATATAAGATCACTTTGGTTAATTTGGGCAGATTAAGAAGACAATAAAATTACATGATCTTCCCAAAATCCCCTCAATTACTTAACTTCAAAAAGAATAAGGGGTTTTCAATAAAAGAGGGAGTACAAGGGTAGTTTGGGCAAAATTTGAGATAAAATAGGAAGTGATCTTATATTTAGGAACTTATTCACTTCCCCAAAGTGATCTTATATTTAGAAACGGAGAGAGTACTATTTTCATTATGATATAAGAGCTACTTGACTTTTTTTGGAAAATACTAAAAATGCAAAATAAATTTATTATAAATTGATTATCTAATTTTTTCCTTTAAATTAGTTTATATGACCTATAAACAAATGGAGAATCTAAAAATATATCAAATATGTCCTAATTTAATAATTTATTTCGCAACCTTAATCTCTCCAAAAAAGTCAACTAGGTCTTATATGTAAGACCGGAAGGAGTACCATTTATTTGTTGTGGATTATGAGAAATTTGGGTTCTACTCTAATATTGCAGGCAGGAGAGGTTGGAGAAGACAATAGATGCTTTAGAGAAGGTTCCAACTTCCATCCCAAATTCAAGAAGACAACGATGCCAAGCTTGCTTCCCTTATGCAGGAGCTTCTATCTCTTGAAGAAGCTGCTGGCCATATTGAATTACAAGCACGACAGTAACTTGTCACATTTTCTTTATAATTTATGGAAGAAGCATTCGTGAAGGCTTCACAAGCAATGTTATTGTTACCTTACATTTGGTAATTTATTATAGCATAATTGCTTGCTATCTATTTATACCATCTCCAAAAAATTTCAAATTTTGATATTCTTTTGGTGGTATTGACTATTGAGTTAAAGAATAAAAGAATAGTCGCACCTAATTTTGCTCCTGAACTGCCAAAACATAATGCAATGATGAAAATGATAATACAAGGCAAAGACAGTCAATACATGTACCGTTGAATTTTTTGTACCTTACGATCTTAAATGGATACGAAGGACACATATTTATTAAACATCTTTAAAAGAGAGATTCGTCAGTTCGAAACAAGGGATTTCGTACCTTATAAGATCTGTGATGGAGCATTCCACTGTTCCTTCAGCAACTGCATACCAATTATCAAGACAATGAAGACAAAACTAGTTAATAATGAAGGAGAATAGGTATGGTAGATATAATCATATAATATTGTGTTGAACACAAAGGGCATCATTCATGATGCATCCAAAATACCCTTTAAAAATAGGAAGTATCATTATGAAGTTCTAAAGTAGTGTAAGCAATAAAAAATCGTTCGAGTTATTAACACAAGTGGACAAGTAGTCTTACAAGTTATTAACATTAAAGAAAGAGTTTTAATACAGTAAATGGCAACAAATGTGTGATACAAATTTGTTAGAGTTTTTTGTAATTGCCTAGCCTATTTGGGTGACCAAAAAATGCTTTTTCACAAGCCATGAGAAAACTCGCTCTACACGCTTTTCTTATTTAACGTACCGCCATAAAAAGCTAATCCAAATAGCCAGCCAACCATTGAATATTTTAAACCTTCACATTAATTTCTCTAATTCATAAAATATTATGATACTCTCTGTTCATAAATGTAAGATATTTTAATATGAACTATGCTTTACTAATAAGATGACATTTAATTTTAGAGTTTCCTCACATATTCAGCCCAAAATCTGGTTTATATGGAATATTTCCAAGAGAATTACTTGAGATATTTTCTTTCTACTTAAGATTTAGCGTCCGTACATAGTAAAATTTAAAGTACGGACACTTCCCAACCAAAACATTGAGGGAAAAAAAAGCATCTAAACAAAGCCCCACTTGGCACTTCTAGAACTAGTGACTAATCAGTGCCAAAAAGGATAGTACAATGTACAACCCCACTTCTTATCTACACCACACACTTCCTTCGTGGACTTAAATATAGTTACTCGTCTATGATTTATAAATTTTTTATATTTTCCTAATTAAATTGAATAACTCCATAATGACACCTCAGCATCATCCACTTCCACGTCACCATCCTCATAATAACCCCCAAAGCTATGAGTAGGTGACATCAGCACAGCCTCCGCCATGTCCCTAAGCAACTCCGGCATCCCCGCCCCCGCCGTGGCCGCCTCCTCGTCTCCGGCCTCCGCCGCCGACTCGGCATTCTCCGACTCCGTTGTCCCCGGCCGGAACGCCTCGGCTGCCTCCGCGGCCGCCTTCTGGATATCCTTCGCCTCGGTGGTCTCCGGCACCGGCAGCCGCCACGCCGAGTCCGCAAAATTAAGGCACGCCGACCGGCCCCTTAGGGCGATCGCCGCCACGTCGTGGGCCCTCGCCGCCATGTCAGCCGTCGGAAAAGTGCCGAGCCAAATTCTGGTCTTCTTATTCGGCTCCCGCACTTCACACACCCACTTGCCAGAGTTCCTCCGGCGAACTCCCCGGTACACCGGATGGCGAGTCTCCCGGAATTTCTTTCTCCCCGCCCTCTTCTTCGGATTACTCGCAGCCAATAACACCTCCTCGTCCGACAAAACCAATGACCGCCCGCCGCCGCCGCCGTTATCCGACGCCGCCGGCGAATGAGGGTATGAAGAATAATTAAATGAAAACATAGGAAAAAACTGAATCTTTCTCTCTGTAGTCTTTCAAGTGTGAACGGAGGAAGAGAAAAGAAGAAACTTTGTGGTGGGGTTTTGAGGAAACAAACCAATGATCAGTATATGCAGTAGTATGTTTGTGAGTGGATATATCATATATGTGAAAAGATGAAGGCTTGTTATAATGTGATCTATTTTAGTATCTCTTAGTGTTTTAAGAATTATGGGAGTGTGGATGTACGTTTTATAGGTTATGCCAAATAAGGAGGGTGGCTAAGGAAGAAGGATTCAGAGAAAGAGTGAACACGGAAACAGCTAGCGCTTAAAATTAAAACAGCTGTACGTGAATATGTCATGGTCACTTCTGGATGGCACGTGTTGGGGTCGTTTGTCTCCCCATGAGAGGATTTTTAATTTTCTTAAGGATAAAGATTAGATGTACTAGTGGTAGTATATATTTTTTTAAAGGAAAAATTATGTGACTGGGATTGGTGATGGGGAAAGAGGAAGGTGAAGGGAATGAGTCAAAAGGAGGATTTTGGGTTGGAGTTAGTGTGACGTCATGAGCTTTTTCTTTCCTTTTTTCAGTGTACGAGGAGGTGACAACTCAGCCCATGGGATTGACATTTACAATACAAAACAAGTCTAGTTAAGCATAAGCTGTATTTTGCTTATATTTCCAAATTTTGATGTTCTACTTTGCTTCAGTTTATAATTTATCACGTGTCACAAAGCTAGTGAATTTTTTTTAATATTATTATCTATTGAGAAATGTAAACATTGTTAGATCCTATCAATTTTATTTCTCCTAATAGTGATTTTATGAGTGTTTAGACTACTTTGGATAGATTATATGATTGAGTAGCAAAGACTCATTCACCCTTAACCAATTGTCTGAGGTTCGATCCTTGTGGTTGGGTATGGAGTAGCATTAAATCTCTCAAGTCAGCTGTCTCACTCATTGAAGTGTCTACAAATCAGCGGGGATTAGTCTCTCACTTATCGAGTGAGGGGATACCTTGATCGATCATGGATAAAAAAAAGATAGATTATATATATATAGAGTATATGACTAGATTTACTTTGCGACTAAATTAAATGAAAGTATCGTGACATAAGAGTGATGATATATTTTTTTATCTTCACTAATTTGCAATAGCTGTATGACATAATTAACCAATTCACATATTCTGGTAGAAATGAAACCATTTCACTTGGAGTTAAGGTCCAATCTATTTCATAATTTGTCACGTATTAGAAATATTGCTTTAAAAGTTGTTTTTCACTAGTAACAATGTTGTCCCAAAAATTTCTAATAGCAATTTGTCGCGATGGTTATATATGGTAAGTTTGATGATCAATAGTTGACCGAATATACGAAGTTGCTGACAGATCTATATGTCACCTATGTCATTTTATTTCAGATTTAAGATGTGAATTAACCCAGAAAGTCTCCGTTTATAAGTGATTTTGTTCTGTACTTTTCAAAATAATAACAATTTTCCTGATTATTATATTAAATAATTTAACTCCAAGTGAAATGGTTTCATTAACTATAACAACTAATTAACAATTATATTTAAATTTTTATGTTTTGAAAACTTTCAGAACAGTATAACTCCTCAAAAAATTAAAGGCAATATTATTCTTATGTAGCAAACAATACTGGGCCAAAATTATTTGACCTTAATACAGCTATGCAATTTTAGTGATTTTGTTAAATTGGATTAAAAGTCCGTTGTAAAGCTGATGAATAATAAATGGGTCTCACCTCTCACATAAAATGCCTGCGGACAGTTGAGCCAATTTAACATAATTGTTAAAGTCTGTCTACAAACATAATTGTTAAAATTGCACTTATGTTTTAATTTAAAAATTGTCTTTTCTTTTCATATAATTATTCAAGTGGAGGTCAAAGTTCCTGTTATACAGGAACTTTGACCTCCACTCGAATAATTTTAATAAGCAAAATCCAGCCTGAATGTGTGTTTTTAATTCTTTCTTTGTAAGACCCTGACTTCCAAGAATATCTAGATGGCCTTTGCCGTCTACATGCAAATGAATGTACATCTCAAATACTAGCAAGTATGACATGCATAGTATGACATAAATTAAATGTAAGGGTGTCACAAAGATATTTAAAAATATATACTTTCAGTAGTTCAATTTGAAATGTCTTTGGATAATGATTTCTTTCATTTTTAAACACTCAAAATTTTTTATAATGGTGGACGAAAAATTTTATTGATAATTCAAATGAAATAGATTTGGAGAAATTAAAGATGGATGGATGGTGGAAGGTTCTGGGAAGCAAAGAGTGAGAGTAAAGCTACCTTGAATTAATTAAAGACTTGAAAAAAAAAAACAAAGTATCTTGAGTTGAAATTTGACCTATATATTGGCGGTTTAGGTGGAACAACTAAAATAACGGATCCCCTCCTTTTCAGACATGCCGCCACCCCCTTACCCAAAGTCCACAACACGGTTGACAGTTAATAACACTAGTGTATTATTAACGTTTTTAATAAAACTGTCTCTTCATTAATAACAAATTATTATACTACTGTATGAATAATAATCCGATCCCGAGAACTAGTTAATTACTTTATCAATACGATAAATTAATGAAATGAATTTTTTGTATAAAAAATATTACTCTATCCGGTCCCTAATATAAGAGCTAGCCGCCAAAAAACACTTCTTAAGAAAACAAGTGAATGTTGGTTGAGTGTCTGGAGTTAATGCTTCTTTTCCAATATCGTCCATATTTATTATGATACTTTTAAGATAGAGAAATACATAAGCATTAATATATATGAAAGAGAGTTAGAGGCAAAGTAGGAAAAAACATTAAATGAGGAGAGAATGTGAGATGACCTCTTATATTAAGGACCAAAATCATTCAAATTTTGGCTCTTATATTAGGGACCGGAGGGAGTTGTATTAAATATGACATATAAGATATATTAAAACCAAAACAAAATTTTGAAATATAACTTATCCAATCCTAGAATAAAATAAAGCTTGCCCAGAAAACTGAAAATCTAGTACTACTTTTTTACCACAAAAAAAAACTAATAATATAGTACTACTACCATTAAGAAAAGTAGAAGAGTTAATTTGATTGAAAAGTAGTCAAAGCAAAAACAGTAGAAGGGCGGTGGAAAATGGAAATACAGATGACGCGGAAACGCGTAAGTTACGTGGCTTACCCTTTCCGAATGGGATGGGGTTTTATCTTATTCCCTTATCCAAATACAAATGGGCTTCTTCAATACATCGCCCATCTTCTATTTATTTTTATGGCCCCACTTCTCTTTTTTCAATGTAATTCACTTTTTTAAAAGGGTTTTATTTTTGTATGTAAAAGTGACTTCATAACGACAAAGTTATGGGCTGAAATAAGAACAGGGTTTTGGTCATGGCCTGCGATGGAAAATGTTGGAGTCGGCCATCCCCATTGAACGAACTTATTACTTATCCATATCCACAGTGAAATACTCTGATATTTTAGAATCAGGACACAATAATTTGGCTGATTTTAGTTACACTTGACTAAGGGCTTATCTGAAATAGTTTACAATTTTTCAATGAAAAATTGAAAAAAAAAAAATTGTAGATTGTTTCAGATAAGTCATTTGGCTATTTGGTTTAAAATCAACCGGTTTATGTTTTGATTGACAGAGGTCAGATGGTATGGTTATGCAAGAATTTCTTCATATCCAAATGCATACTATGATCGCAATATATATTATCTCCACCCCAAAATATATGACATATTTATCTAACTTAATTATATCAAAATACAAGTTAAGTTAATTAATGTGTTATATTTTTTAAATTAACATGCATGTTAATCATATTCATCATTAATTCATACATATTTTCTCTTATTTAACTCATGCATGTTAGTTTATAGGCCATTTGTATTCATCATTAATTCATCCTCTTTTCTTAGTTATCTCTTACACATATTTTCAACTGCATGATTTAATTGTTTGAAGTTTGTACATTATACATATAAAAGAAGAGCCTATCATAATAACTAACACTAGAGAGTCCATAATAGAGGCGTGAACCTTCAGTTCAAAAAATAATTAAGGTGAACCTGAATAGCTTGCTTTCCCTAAAACACTGTCTGTTGTGCGAAGGTCATCCTTATAAGGGTGTGCTCAAAGCTTACTTTGTAGGTTTATGCGCACTTTTACATACTTGAAATGTGTTTTCATGTATTTTAAGTGAACAAAAATAAATTAATTAAACTCATATAACATTCATAATTCATACCATAAATGGAGCATGTCATAACTAATTCGTCAAGGACTTTCAAGTGATCAATATTCAATACTCATTATTTTCATCCTTAAAAAAATTGAAAATCGATGTTAACTGTTGTTATACCATTTCAATATTGTCAGTATCAGGCTTAAGAGTTGATTCATTCTCAGAAAAATTATTAATAATCACATAAATATCTTGATAATTCACATCTTGCTCACATAATTTAGAAAGGATTAAAAAATTAAAAAGTATTAGTTAAACAAAAATAAAAAATATATAACTATCCATATGGTCAATATAGGATCGGGCCTCATAACCCTACTTTGGGTATGTCATATTCCCTAACAATCGGCCCTCATCATTTTGTACAAGCTTAAACGGGACGGCTTTAACGGCCTTTCTTGTTACGGTTTCCCTTTCGAAAAATAAAAGAAATTAAGAATTATACATGTCGAAATCTTAAGAATGCATAGTATGTATACGAAATAGTAGTAGTGTGTTTATATAACAAAAGGACGAGTGGAGCAGCAAAATAATAGTCGTTGTCTTTTTCTCAAAAGCATTTTATTATTCAGAAGAATGGGTGGGGGCAAACACTGAATTTGTGGGTAAGCAAACGCAAGATACGAGAAAAAGGAAATAGGTAAGAAAAAGAGAGAAACAAGTAAAAGTGATGGTGATGACTGATGAGGACTTGTGAAATTAAGTATTGAATAGGTCCCTATTATTTCGGCTTTCTCTCTCAACTTGAGAAGTTTGGGAGGAGGGACCAATCTCATCTCATAGTAATGAATCTTTACGCTATCCAAAGATGTATGTGTATATAAGCCAAAATAATGTGCGTTTGTTCTTCTTTGACCAGTTAATTCATATAATACATACCCCTAAGCCATTTGGACGTAGCTTAGCCACTACGTAGTGCTCCTTCCGGTCCCTAATATAAGAGCCCAAAATTTGAATGGTTTTGGTCCCTAATTTAAGAGTTCATCTCACATTCTCTCCTCATTTAATGCGCTTTTTTCTACTTTGTCTCAAACTCTCTTTCATATTTATTAATGCTTATGTATTTCTCTCTTTTAAGTATCATAATAAATATGTGCAATATTGGAAAATAAGCATTAACTTCAAACACTCAACTAACACTCACATATTTTCTTAAGAAACGTTTTTTTTGCGGCTAACTCTTATACCGGAGGGAGTATTACTACAGCACATGTTTGTGGATAATGAAATGGTTTTGTTGTTTTCTTAGATAGGCGTGTTATTTCTGTGTCGAAAGCATGAACTGTTAGGTTTTAATTCTTCTCTCGCCCACGGGCCACGACACAGTCAATTGATAGTGTGAAGGGACTGGGAACGAGCAAAGGTCAAGTGGATTTTGGAATGGTATATTCTTATAACTATGAAGCTACGAGATTCTTCTAAAATATTTTTCCTTATGTGAAACCAATTAATACAAGACATTATTATTTCAAACTATTCCTTATCTTGTCTGTTTGTTTGTATAAATCAGGCTTTTGATAATCTTTACCTTTGAATATTTGACTTTCTCTCATTACTAGCTACTTAATCTATTCCTTTGACATTAATAGAGTAACTAAGTGGGTTTAGATAGGTTAGAATAGATTAGTTACAAATAACAGAATTAGTTACAAGGTCAGATTTGTATATAAAAGAAGTGTACAGTACGTATTTTCAATTTTAATGAAAATTTAGTTTCTCTTATTGTAATATGGTACCAGAGCATATGATGAGTTGTGGCACCATTACACTATCTGACTCTAACGTGAAATAATTATAAAAATGTTGCCTAATAACAATCCTAAATTGTTTACTATGAGGCGAATTCCCAAAAACACACGAAGTAAAAAAGAACACAAATAAAAGATAATGTCATAAAAAGCAAAGGATAATTACTGCCTTGAAGTAGAGAAATTAAATGACACTGATTAAAAAAATCGTGGGTAAATTGGAAACAAGGGAGTTCAGCGTGCATAAAAAGTTAAGCAAAGCGATATGGGAGACAGAAAAAAAAAAGTAAAGTAGATACGTCCACTAAAAAAAAAGATTAACTTTAAACGAATAACAGACAAATGAGATATAACCTTTTTTTTTAATTATTTAATTTAGGATTTTCAAGCCAAGTTCAATTATGTCGGTCTAATTAATTAGATGTGGATTCCCTTAATTTGATTTTTTTTAAAAAAAAGACATAATAAAATAAAGTTTGAATTTTTGACTTATAGTAAGTCAAGAAAAATCAATTTACTTCAATTCAAAATTAATTATTTTTTGGGCCAATCAGTTGTAATTACTATTTTTTTGTGCCGAAAATTAATTATTTTTTGGGTGAATCGGTTGTAATTACTATTTTTTTTTTGCCGGACAAGAGCAATACTATGGATGATAGTATATTTTTCATTTAAACATGTATCACTGATAATTAATTCTGATTTATAGGAGTATCTTTAAGCCCCGTCTTGAGGTGACTGCACGATCTCAGAGAAACTGAACATATTCAAGTCAAAAATTTTATGATAGATAGCGATGCCTGACGTCACATATCAATCCCCAATTGTTAATACTTTATGTAAATTCCATAGTATGAGTATACTGTATACTCATTTAGGATTTCAGGTCATTCAAATGAATTCCATTATATGACGAGGCAAACCTGATAATTTTCAGTAGATTGAGGGTATTAAACTATTTAGAAGTTTCCAAGGACGAGTGGCTTTTATCTTATTTATATGGAAATTATTATTTCATAATTTTGTTTACTTCAAATGTTAACAGATGTTTGCCTAGCCGTTAACTTCATAAAACTTATATCATTTTAGCACATTTTGGGTTAACAAAGCTTTTGATTCTTGAATTTTTACTCAATTTTAGTTATGGTCATGAATTTTAAAATTGGTGGTTTTAATCCTCACACTTTGGGTTAATTTTAGTTTTGGTCTCATCTGAACTTCAAAATTAAAATTGATGTTTTAATATCTTTGAACTTTTCGTTAATTTTATGTTTTGGTCTCTTAACTTTTAGTCAATTTTAATTCTTGACCCAAAGTTTTAAGGTTTAATGCTCAAGGACAAAAACCAAAAATTAAATAAAGTTCACAGTCCAAAACAATCAATTTTAAAATTTACCAAAAGTTTGATGGCTAAAACAAAAGTTGACTAAAAGTTCAGGACCAGGAGTTGAATAAACCTACACATTTTTCTATAGTTCTCACACTTTATGGGTATAAACATTGATAGAGTTCAAAATAGCCATTTATTATTTTGAATTACAATGATCCCATGGGTTTGGTCTAGCAACCACTTGAATAAATAAATTAAAGTTTGGTCAAATTAAAGTAAATATCTATTCAACAATAATCTAACTCTTTAGGTGATATTTAGCCTTAGATGGTAACCGTACGTTTTCTTCTCCATTAATCCGGGGCATAAATGGTAAAATAATACTTTCATGACTTTTAAAATATAAGTAAAAAACTTATGGATGATGGATGAGCATTTTAGAATATATTCCTAAAAACCAAGTTAGGTTATGATATGTATGTTATAACACATAGTAAAGACATTTCATAATAGAATATATTCCTAAAATGTATCATCACTCATTCAATGAGGTCGGACTCTTACATCGTGTTTTAGTTTTATATAAAAACTTCATATTTTTGTTTCCGTTCATTTAGAGCTTCAATGTTAAATGTTAGGAAATAGCACTTCTATGATATTTAAAATGTTATAAAAAACTTCTAGATATTCGAGCTTCTTAGAAAAAACTTTGAAAAGTATTTAAAATTCTTAACCCAATTTTCATACACAACAAAGATTACTAATTTAATTTAAATGGCTTTCACCATTTAAATTTTTAACAGGTTTTTTTCCAGATTAAAATGTTATTATTTCAACTAATAGACGTTTTACTGGGATTATCCTAATTTCCCCTTTTTGTCTTTCCACTTTTTTTATTTCTGTTGGTTAGCTTGATAGAAAAGACGATAACGAAGATCAGTCTCGGATATTGAAGAGTTCTAGGTTATTAATTATAATCTCTTTGTTAATTTTTTCTCCAGGGTTTCCTCATCCGCGTGTCAAGTGAAACTTATACTTGCTATTCTGAAGTCTTATGTATAAGTGTAGACAACTGAGATATGAATTTAGTTTACCACTCACGTTAGTTATACGAGTTTTTTTTGTCAATATTTTTCTTACAGCTAAGTTTGTTTGTTAATTGGGTAGCCGCTTTTGGAACAGTATACTGCAAATAATGAATAGTTTACAATAAATCTCTGAGTTTGGCAGGTGAAGTGAACCAAATCTGTACATGAAATCCAAAATTGCCTCTTTCTCCAATACCTACTTTTCTTTTCTTTAATTATTATACGACTTCTGGCCCAGCCTTTTCTTTCATCCGGTCTTATCATTACCTTTATGTAAAAATTATGTCCCTTTTTTCTTTCTTATCCATTATTTGTTTTTTTTTTCTCTTAATTTTCAGTTGTCATGCGTGAAGATTAATTTGCGATTAATGCCCCACTTAATCCCAACAATAATATACTCCCCGGATTGACATACAAGAAAAAGATTAAGTTTGCATTTGATTATTTTGAACAGTATGAATGAAATGTCGGCCTTCCCTAGCAACCTAAATCTTTATAGGATTAGAATTTAGAATATTAATTACTATTCGTCGACCTCAAAAGTGAATCTTTCATTCAATGACTTGACTTTTTGTGATTTTTGACTATTGATCGAAGTCGATACTACAAGAATATTGAGGAGTCACGAACGTTGTAGACTAAGTAATAGTAATTTATAGATAAGTTGTATGCTTACAAATATTGCTGCATTTATTTTTTTTTTGGCCGAAAAATATTGCTGCATATATAAAACAATGAACTTTGCGTCAAATACCATGCATCTGACCATTATTCAAAGTTTTAAATTTTTCAAAATTCTCAGCGCTAGCTTTTTATAGTTTTTGATGCATTGGAGAATGTTTGAATAATAGAAGGCTAGAATGGATATTGAGACCCTCTTTTCAATAATGTCATCTGATTAATTCATTTTTGAATCTTATTAACCTCAAATACAGAGTAATTAACCTTTCATGACTAGAACTCTAAGTCGAACTCAAAACTTTATATCTAAATACCTCCACTATGAACGAGCATGATGGTAAAGCCAAAACTCTCTCCTTGTGAGAGGTGATGTTTAAAACATTTGCATATTATTAGTTAACATTTTAATTAATATTTGAATCTCAAATAATGCTGGAATTATATATTGTATGAATAACTATATGATCAAGACATTAATTAATCATATCCCATGCATCGGGTTTAAATTCTCCATAAAATTTCATGAATATGAAATTCAAGTGGATTGTTATGGGCAAGTTTTTTTGATAATATGAGCAAGCTTTTTATATCAATATAAGCTTCATTTTTCTTCATGAAATAACTTCTTGTTTGTAAATATCAGATCAATATGCAAAGTAAGCTATATATGTTGTTATAGTTAAAACACTGATCATTTTGTTATATCAATAAAGACCCTAGTCAAAAATAACAACGTAAAATAATATAAAGGTTGACAACAAGAAAAATTCCTCAGATAGACTAAATATACGTAGCATTAGCTTTGACTGAATATGTAAAAAATTGTGCCTTTGTACTGGCTTTTAATTAATGCACCTTTAATTAGTTGTCATGGGTAATAGATCCAGTACAATTGTAAAGTAATTATACATAAATTAATTTGAAATGGGATCAAATAAAAGCAAGATAAATTTGACTGCAATGATCTTGTAATTGTGTAGTTTAATTTTTCGTCATGTAATAGATTATTTTTTCAATGACATCCCGTGTAAATTATGACCAGTAAAGTAAAATAATTATTGTTAATTGGAAGTATTATGTTGACAATATTTCAGTAATTGGAAGTGTTGTGTTGGCCATATTGGAGTATTAATTATGTTCTTTGATTTCCATTTTCTAAAAAAAAGTGGTAGTTCATAGGACATCTGTCGAATATGATTGGATATCCTCACAAATAGCTTAAATGATTATATAATTCATTTTATAGCTAATTATACAGGATGTTAAATACTAATCCCACTAATGAAATATCTAAACATATTTTCTTAAATAAAATATCTTGAATCATTGAATTTGATCATCTAATAAGTTATTTCGCTGGAAATTACAGATCTCAGCTTAAACAAGTTAAAAGAGAGATATACACAGCACATTTGTATAAATTATGGTAATAGGATATTAGAACCAAGAATTGATCATGAGATTATTTTTACTTAAAAAGACACACTAATTGTAAGAGATTATAGGTGAATTAGGCATTGAAAATGAAGCAATTATTCACAAGCTACCATCTACCCCAATATGACATTTCAGAACGTGAGCGGTTATACTCACCTAACACGCGGGTGGATCAAAATACCTAGATGGAAAAAAGAGATTATAGGTAGATTAAACTAAACTTTTTACTTATAATAGAGAAGCTCTCATATGCATACTTCTAAGCTAGCTACAAGTCAATCCATTTAATATATGCCATATTCACATATCAAAAGCAAGTGGAGATAGATTAAAGATAGGGAAAACTACTAATCGAATTATAAGTTATGGGGGGAAAATCTGATCAGCCACAATGACAGTACTCTTAATTAATCACCACGCACTGTCGATCTGAATCAGGTCTGTCAAATAAGTACTGAAAGTGGACAAGTCCCTCATTAATTCACGTACTGAGATCCATTCCTGGTACAAAAAATTGTTAAACGGAAGGGAAAATGAGGTAATAATCAGTGAGTAGTATTGCCATGAATGATGATATATAATGCCGGGTTGAGCTATGTAACTAGTTATGTTATGTGTACGATCATCATTCTCTGCCACCAAGAACATAACACATCACTACAGCTATAATCTTATGTTATAGGTACCACACACCGATGATTATTAAGGTCAAGAGTAAGACCTTCAATATCGATCATGATCATTGTGAAAGAATAAATATATATGTATATATACTCATATATGAATAATGATAATGATGGAAGAAATTAAAATGGGGAGATGGAAACGGAAATGGGTAATGGAAAAGGGAGGTTGGTTGAACATTCTGCCATAACGGCCGGCACAAACTTTGGTTCTTGTCGGCTTTGTGTGACGACACCAAAAAGCAATACATACGTACGTACATATATACATATATACATCTCCCTCTTTCTTATACATTCATCCCTAATTTTCTCTTGAAGAAGAGGGCAAATGGGGAGGAGGAGGAGGAGGAGGATGAGGAGGAGGAGGAGGAGGAGGATGGGAGGGTTTTGGTTAGCTTATCTGATCCCTGGTGGCTTTGTCTTCTCCATCTTTAATTTCTCTGCACACACATACTTATTGATCAGATACCTCAGTAATAATTAACTGTCTCTGCTCAGCTTCTTAATAATGGAAAACCTGAATCATACATATGGAACCTACTAGATATCTAGCTACCGTCCAAACCACAAGATGCCACCATAGTAATAATTAAGTCTTCCTCAGCCTAGCTAGCTTCTTAACCGGTGTAATCTCATCAGGCTATTGATGAGGAACAAAAAAAACCTAACACATAGAATCACATCATATGTAAACACCAACTCTATTATAGCAGCCAAATTGATATATAGCTGAAACTGTTTTATATCTCACAGATTCATACAGTACACACTGTTAATTGATAAGATCTCCCAAGATCATTGATGAGAAAGCACTGTACTTGTAGATCTATAAACATATAGATCAATGAAAATAGATGATCGACACAAAAGAATAATCAATCAATCGCTGCAGAATAAAATTTAAAAATCAAATCTGTGTCTTTGTCAGGAACAACACGGAAAATGAAAAGAGACCCTAATTAAGGGTTAACAATTTTGTCTATACAACCAACGATCTGAGCAGTGGGAGAGAGGGAAAAAACATACTTGATGCTCAAGAGCACCCAAGTGATGGATGATGGAATACAACAAAATCGAAATCAAAATCAAAATCAAAATCAAAATCAATAGTACTCATCATATATATAAAATAATATATATATAGAAATTAAATAATAATGAAGAATCAATGTTTTAGTTGATGATGATGATGATTGTTTCAAATGATCATCAAAAGCTCCATAGGCCATCTCCATGATCTGAATTATGTGGAGGAGAATCATCAGAAGCGTACGGAGTCTTCATCCTAGGAGGACTCACCTGCATTCCTCTTGCCATGTCATCCAACAAACTAGGCATATTCAACAACTCATCCTCATCTATAAACTCCTCACTCTTCTCCATCTTCACCGTACCTTCAAAGCTGCGATCCCCGCCTGTCCCGGCCTCATGTCCACCGCCCGCGGTCTCAGGCGAGGACCGGACAAGCCTAGCCTCGGCTGCAGCGGAGGCGGCTGCCCGAATATCGGTGGCGGACAATGAGGCCGGGATCGGGTAGGAGAGGATCAAATTAGGGAAGTTGAGGGAAGTATCAGGCCCTTTTAATGCAAGGGCTGCCACGTCATAGGCTGCAGCCGCCATCTCTGGCGTTGGATATGTGCCTAGCCAAATGCGAGTTGTTTTTCTAGGCTCACGTATTTCAGACACCCATTTTCCACTACGGCTACGTATGCCTCGGAAAGTTGCATGCCTACGGCTTGTATGTTGTCCACCAGGTGATCTCAGTGTCCTTGGAGATGGCAAGGAAGAGTCATTAGAAGAAGGTACAACTTGTAAAACAGGAGGAGAAATTGAAGAAGAAGAAGAAGGTTCAATTTTAGGAGTAGTATTAGGAGGAGGGTTAGTAGGACTACTATCCATATCCATGGAGAGTATATTTATTTAATTTTGTATATAGTAAGTATAGGAGGACTCACAAAGAGGAAATTAGGGGGATGGACATTTAATGTCTATATATGTGTGTGTGTGTGTGTGTGATGAGTGAGTGTTGAACGATGGTGATAATAAAGATAGGGGGGATTGGAGAGAGATATATAAGTGGTGATATATTTATATATATGTGGGGAGTAGGGTATAAAGCGTGGGGGATTCGCGGACTTTTCTACTATTGTTTTTTGTTGGGGTGTGATATGGAGCTAAGGAAGGGGAAATTGTGGCCCTATGTGGAACACGTAATTGGGACACATTATAAGCGGATTCAACTAGCTGTGACCTTTCTGGATTCCTTTGAGAGTGAGATAGAGATAGAGATAGAGGGGTGTGGATTGTGGACATATGCTTTATTGACGTTAGTGTAAACTTAGCTTTCTTGGGCGTTTTTAATTACTTGTTTGATTCAGTAAAAGCTTCTGTTCCCTTCCTACCCTCCCCCACCCCCTTCAGGCTCCAGCTACTGTTTTGTCCCTTCCCCTTTTTCTCATTTATTTTACCAGAATCTGGCCTGGGTAATAAATCTTCTTTACATTCATTATGGGTTGCTATCATTGTTGGGCTTCTCAATTTTATCAAGTTTTAATTTCGGCGCCTATAGTTGATATGATATGGTTTCAGTTTAATTATTAAAAACATTTTTTTTAAAATGGGGTAAAGGTGCAAATCTGCCCTGGAAGTTTATGAGAAATCGCGGATCGGTCCCTAAAATGTTTTAGGTGTGATGTTGCCCCAAAGTTAATTATATAAACAATCAAATGTTAGTTGACCTTATTATGTTGACGTGGAATGTTTATGTACGGGCTCTTATCATTTTAGGTAAAAGTGCAAATTCGCATCCAAAAGTTCCACCTAAAGCAACTCCAAGTCACTAACAAAATTAATTTCACAATCTAGAAAATAAAAACAAGAGGAATAATGAACTTTCTTACCCAATCAAAGGAAGGAAGAACATGGGGAAGCTCCTTGGCCATCTCCCTTAGTGGCCTTCATAGTCATCAACCCCAGAGAAGAAGATGACCTCAAACTTCCAAGAGCAACTGAAATTTTGTTCAAATTTCTGTAAAGCGCATATATAACTGTTAGCACGTGATATGATTATACACATTTCAACCTTATCTACCATGTGGATATAGATAAAACATCGTTTGGCCACTGAACCAATTGAGGGCAACATTACACCAAATTTTTGTTTCAAGGGTAACATTGCACATAAAAATACTTCAGGAGAGATTCGTGGTTTCTTGAAAACTTCCAGGGCGGATTTGCAATTTTAACCAAAAACAATTGATATGGGCCTACATAAGCATTCCACATTAGCATAATAAGTTCAACTAACATTTGATTGTTTAGATAGTTAACTCTAGGGAAACATTGTACCAATATTTTATTTTCTGTATAATATTACACCTAAAAATACTTCAAGAGAGATCCGCGATTTCTTGAGAACTTCCGGGGTACGGTGGATTTGCACCTTTACATTTTGTTAAAAAATAAGGACTCTAATTGACTTGTTGGGATTATGGATTTAAGTCAGAATCTTATTATCCCCTCCAGTTCTAATTATATGACCATTTTAACTTTTTTTGCGAGAAATTAGTGATGCAAAATTAATCATCTTAAATTGTCTGTAGTTAAATTTTATTCGTCAAAACTAATTATTCTACTTATAATCTAACATATAATCTAATTATGTGTAGCATATATATATGTTATGATTCAGTAGTAGTCTAATTTGTTTCCTTAACTTTCACAAAATAAATGTTAAAGGAATCTTATATTTAGAACATGTGAGAAAGTATACTTTAAAGGATAAATTAGCAGTAACATTGTATTATTTATCTCTCTCTAGAACATGTATATACAAGTGGGAGCTTTTGATGTGTAAATTTAAGATTAGCTGGAATAGCATGGAAGTTGAGTCAAGCCATGCCTTTGGCTTAATGATTGTTCACAATGGTAACTATGGATCGTACATCAATAATAATATTTTTACATAACAGCGAGATTAGAACTCATGGGACTATATGAATAATAAATGAACTTTTTTATCAATTAGGGCAATCTTTGTTGATTGAGTGAAGGTCTTTTGACCAAAAAGCAAGGAGAACATCTAATGAAGAGTTGTCAATAGATGTTGGATTACTAAGTTGTATCTAACAAAATAAAGGAGAAGAATCTCCACTAAGTGTGTCTTAAATGTGATGTCGTGGCTTGATTCTCTGGTCTCCACATAGGTATATATGTGCGCGCGAGTTCATTCTACTTGGGTGAAGATTATTGGGAAAAAAATATGCGCATAATTTACTACTGGTTTCATAATTACATCAGTCTTTGTCTGTCAAAAATCTTGTGTATTGTATATAGAGAGAGCCAATTATGATAGAGGATCTAACTATTGCCCCTTCTTTATTTGGGTGGGGGTGGTTTGCTTTGCTGTTACCATAAATTGATATTGTACTAGTAGTTATGCACTTATGCTTGGTGGGGGGTGTGGGTTCTTGGAAGCTACTCCTTGGTCCTTCGTCCTCTTAAAATCATTCACTCAAAGCCGTTAGCATATCATAATCGTTAAAAATATATTTCAATATATAAATATATATTGGTTGAAAATTTATGTTGGCTGTATATGCGCGCGAAGTCCGTTTATGTGTGTTATAACGTTCCAACATCTAAAATTTATGGCTCACGCGATTCCCTCTCACTTGCACTTTGTTCTCTATCGGTTTCATTTTGTCACACAGAGTACTATAATCTTTTATCTTTTTATAAAAATTTAGATCAAGTTCTGATCAAAAGATCATTCAGATCGAGCTTATCGTACACGGGAAATGCGCTACGGTATTATTTTTTTTTTCTTGACGTACATTTTGTTTTAACCCGTCAATGAGCCCATATTGACTAAAGTTTTTACACTTTATGACGTGTCATAAAGCTCACATCTCACGTCAGAAAAAAATTACCTTATTTGTGAAGAGCTTATTTATATCATTATCCAGAAAAAATCACAGGTTTCTTGATTAGCACAGTCCATTTTACTAATTAAAAATATATGGTCATGTTTAACTGGTAAATAACATACTACCTCTGGTTCACTTAAGATAATGTCATATATTTAAGACATGATGTGGTACTATATATCTTTCATATATAAAATTTAAAACAGTTAATTAAACCACGTGCATTATACAATCGACTAATTTAATTATAAACCTGGCGATCACTAATTATATGATTCAAAACTAATAAGAAAAATAAAGGTAAAAAAAACTAATAAGAAAAATAAAGGTAAAAAAAACTAATAAGAAAAATAGTTTGTGCCGTTATTTGTACTCACGAAGGAGAAGAATTTATTTAGGTCAAATTGTTTGACCAAAGGCAACGGTTTTCTTCAAATATAAATGAATCAGTACATACTAGCCATTTATTATTCTGGAGCAAGATATTAGCTACAGTATTGATATTTTTCCAGCAAAGTATCAGCCATTCTTTATTTATATGGCTTGCAATTTGCCATTCTATACGGTGCAATATGATTGGGAAAAGTAAGGCAACACATCTAATGCACTGTGCCTCGATCATATGAATAGATATATAACATCGAATCTTAAAAAAAGCTGCACCAAATAAATCATCTAAGATAATTTACACAGGTTCAGTTTTTAATTTCAAACCGATGGGAGAGTGTCCAATACAATAATTCAAGTCATTACCTCTTAAGTGTGGCAAGCAAGGTTGTCAAACTCGTGAATTTAAGTAAACTCGTGGAGACAAGATGAACTCGGATCAGTAGACTCGAATCGTAAACCCGTAAGAGTTTACATTTATCAAAATAACATGTATTTCTTTTATATAATTAAATAAGAATACAAAAAATAATAATAAATTGACTTGAATTTATTTTAAATATAAATAGTAGATTTAAATATATCAATATTTATATTATATCAACTTCAATAGATAAATTTCCATGAAATCCATATTTAAATCCATTGAATTTTGTCAATTAAAAATAATTAAAATGAGTTCAGTAGCAAGTTAACACAATTTTTTATAAGGTAGAAACGTAAAAACGGTGAATTCACAATGTAAACACGTAAATTTCTACCAAATTTTTAAAGACTGAAAATTTAGGTGGCTCGTGACACATTTTGTTCAGGTAGTGTCGTAAAAACGGTAAAATTGGAGAGTCAACTCGTGAGTTTGACAACAATGGTGACAAGGTTTTGTTGTTGTTGTAAAATTACATTAATTACCATTACCTTCTTTAAAGCATGGGTACTATACTAACAATCAATTTATTATCAATGAAGGTTTTTTCACCTCAATTATAAATGAAGGTTGAGAGTTTGAAAATTTGAAAATCAGATCTTTAAATTCTTGGAAAGTGGGGATATGATTAAACGGAAATCATATTCATAGCTTTAGAAAATCTCCAAAAAGTAATTGATGGAATTATTGGGCCCCAAAAAAAAAGTAGTAGTGTGCATGGTAGATGGTGTTTAAAGTAAAGGACATTGCTGTGATGGTGTGTGTAGAGCTGGGAATTCGGGCCGGCCCGGCCCTAATGGGCCGGCCCGCATCGGGCCGGGCCTAAACGGGCCAGGCCCGTTTAGGCCCGCTCCCCCCTTTTGCTCCCTATTTGCGAAGCCCGGCCCTCATGCCATCGGGCCCGGGCCTGGCCCTACGGGCCTGGCCCACTTTTTTTTTTTTTTTTTAAAAAAAAATCCTTTTGCTGAAGTGCTGAACCCATTTTTCCTCTTCGGTTTTTCCACATTGTTCGCCCTGTAAGTTTTACGGTTTTAGCAAAACAAAATCATCTAAAAACATCACAAATCCACAATGAACATAGTCATAAATTATAACATAATCTAATAAGCGAAAACATTACAACATACACTGTAACACTTATAGTGATACGCATAATCTGAAAGTCAAAATAAATAACAAAGTCTTCAAATATAAATCTAAGAGAGCTGAAGGTGAAGCCTGAAGTTAAGTGAAACAATTTTTTTTTTTTAATAAAACTGGATGCGGGCCTAACGGGCCGGCCCGCGGCCCGGCCCGCACAGGCCCTAGGCCCTAAAGGGCCGGCCCGACAGGCCCGCTCCCCTCTTTTTCCACCAAAACAGCAAGCCCGGCCCTCCTCGGGCTTGCATGAAAACGGGCCGGCCCATCGGGCCAGGCCCATATTACCGGCTCTAGGTGTGTGACCCTGTGAGAGAGCGAGTTATAGTGGCCAGTGTAAGTATTGCTCACGCGCAGCGCACGTGACATGGACCCACATCGTGGTTGTGCAAAAACAAGCCCACGTGTGAGGCACGTGGATCTGTGCAGTCTTCCTTGTCTTTAGCAACTTTTCCGATGATGCCATTAGAATTACCCAATCCACGCCCCCACCAATAGAGCTAGCCTCCCCCACAGCTCACAGCCTCTGTTTTTTCTTTTCCCCTAGAAAAAAAAATTTTGTAAGAATCATATTTTCTGTTTATGTTAGGTCACGGCCGTCCTTTAGATATAACTTTGCCATATGTGATACTGTATTTACATTTAGATTTAACTTTAGCTAGCTTGTCTCATGCATTATTAAAATTATTAATTTTTCTTATCAATCTTGCCCCCAAATTATTTTGATCTATTGCATTGAACAAACAGCGAGTTTGTAATTATATTTATTATCTCTATATCATTATAAGTAGCCGTTATATGAAAGCGGATAAGAGAGGTGGTCTACCAACTCAAGCAATCAGCTTGGTGAAAACTCATCATGCATTCCATCATTCCATGTGAGTCAGTTGACTTCCGTTATACTCCTATATATCAGACCGACCTACAGAGGAATGTGCCATGAGGGCAAGCTGGATTTTGTAGATGAACATATTAAAAAGGGAGATAAATAGTAGGGAAAATTAAATACAAGTCCCTGGTAAGGGACGTAATACTGGAAAAGTCCCAAAAATTGAAAAAATTAAAGTAGAGTCCCTTGAGACCTCACTTTCATTATTTATGAATGTATGGGCCCTACGTTTAATAATAAAAAAATCCACTCACATTTTCTCTCTCCTCTCTTCTTCTCTCATTCTTGCCCATTCTCCTTTTTTATTATTTAACGTGGGGCCCATACATTCAGAAATAATTAAAGTGAGGTATCAAGGGACTCTACTTTAATTTTTTCAATTTTTTGGACTTTTCTAGTATTATGTCCCTTACCAGGGACTTGTATTTAACTTTCCCTAAATAGTATACCATGGCTGACCGCACAAGGGCTAGCCCATACATCCTATTTCAGGCTCACTAATACATTTTTTTCTCTCTCCTTTTTCATTGCTTTCTTAACATTTTTCTTAAGATGCATGCATGATTCCGTTACTGTGCTCTTATAAGGACCAAAAGAATATAACGTTTAACACCCTATTGATCACATCACATTTATCATTCAAAACAAAGACGAAAACAGAATGAAAACAGAATACGTATGTATGTGAATGAGAGAGCGTATGTAGTATTAAACCACCCTTATTCCGTAACTTCTTGTTGATGTTGAAGACAACCCTATCAAAATTCGTTTCTATATCTAAAATTTGCTTTGGACTTTCTTGGTTATCTCTTTTCTTACTCCTCAACTACCGTGTCTACACTAGTCAAATGATCATTTAATCACACAGAGAACAATTGATGCAAAATTATTCCAAATGTAATTTCCTCATCTAATATTAGTGGAAAATGTGACTTTTGCATCTCTTTTGGGAGTCTGCTCGCTACTTTTATTTGAGTAAAAATATTTGGTGTCGGGTATAGTTTGAGAAATATATTTCGTAAGTATTTTTGCATCTTAACCATTTTTAAGTATTATGTTTTGAAAAAATTGACAACTATTATCTCTTTCCTAGTCATATACAAATGTAATAAGACTTGTTTTGCCCTTGAAAGTATCAACTCAATAATCGCCTATCCTTCCATCGGGCAAGACGAATGATATGTGTGACGGGTGATGAAAATAAAATTATACAAAATGACAGTTCACTAACTTAAACAATGTAATATAAAAATTATAGTTGATGTTAACTATTAATCTTATGTATAATGCTTTTTTTCATTTTAATACATCCATTATATTTATCAGTTTTTTAAAATAAACGATTGACTTATGAATTCATATATAATACAAAAATACAAACAATTTTTTTTAAAAAAATATTTAGTTTCTCTAATCTCTAAAAATTGGTTAATTGAGCCTTACATAATATATAAGATGTAGCATCGATCTTATTTTTTTTTATAAACAGAAACAGGACTTCTTTGAAACGCAAACATCAAGCTAAATAATACAAAAGTTTAATCACACTCGCCAAACTCTACCCTATGAAGCTATGAAAGATATTAATCAAGACACGACAAGCACTATCCAAATTATAAGTTTTTTTAAGAACATATACATGCAGTGCTAAAAGGCTAAAACAATTATGGGAATTTGTGTCATTATAGTGTGACTGTGTGAGGGCCAATTTGTTTGAATACCTCCAAAATCACTTTTTCTTTAACTTTATTTTAAAGCCTTTGAAACAAAAACTCTCTCACATTCTCATTCATTCAGCGTAGCAAATCAATTCTCTGCAACTAGTGAAGGTCATGGAATGGCGAACAGAGGTGTCAGAAATAATGGTGATCAGGTGAGGAAGGGAGGGCAAAGATGATAGAGAGATTATACTATGAAAAGCTAAGGAAAAAAAAAAAAAGCTTAGTCAAAGTCAAAACTACTTTTTTCTACTTATGTATTCTCTGGCCTAACGGCCCCTACTCCCTACCCCTTCCCCCTTCCTTATTTTTCTCTTATAGGCCAATTCGTGGGGCCTCTCCTCTCTCACCTATATGACTGCCAACCATCCTCTTATATCACTAATTCACTATTTATCAAATCCGGACCAACTTGACCAAGAAATCAATCCGAGTAAAGTCACAACCCCCGGTTTTTTTACCTTCCACTATAAGAGCCCGCTGATCAGCAACACTTCCGTTCTCGTGTTTCACGTAAAAATGTGGTAAAAATGTCACATAACAGCGTTCATGAATAAACGCCCCTATTAGTTGAAATATGGGCGTTTATAAAACGCCGCTATGCATAAGTTAAATTATTTTTTTATTAAGTTTAACACAAATGCGTTTATAAAATGCTGCTATGAGTTAAGTTAAATTAGTTTCTTATTTATTTTAGTATAGGAACGTTTACAAAATGTCGATATGCGTTTCAGTTACCAATAAAATAAACTTATACATTGTAGTGTATTAAGCGCCCTTAAGTAGCGAACTTTCCCTATAAATATCCCTCATTTTTTCACTCACCCTTTCAATCTTCTCTCCCCCTCAGCTTATTCTTCTTCTTTTCTCTCTACCTTTCTATTTTCTTCTTCAATATTGCTTTCATTTTTTATTAGTTATTTTGCTATTAATTTTTCATTTACTTGCTATTTCATTAGTTATTTTTATTCTTTAATTATAATTATTAAGCATCTCTTTTTATTTTGTTATTCTCAAAGGTTAGTCATTCATTGGTTATTTTCTTAATTTTCTTTTTCGGTTATTTTGTTCTTGTTGCTTAATCTCTGTTAATCTTTTTTGATTAATTAATCTATTTGTTGCATGAGTCTAGAAACTTCATCTTCCCTACTTGTTTCTTTCAAGCTATATTAATGATATAAGCTTCTATTTAGCTTTTATATTTAACGATTTCGTTAAATAAAAAATCTTCAATAATCGGATTCATTACTTAAACGGTTTTGTTCAATTAGTTAGTTAGAGAGTTACTTGATTAGTTAAGAAATATCTAAGTAAACAATATTTTAAAATATACCAGTCCATAGACCATAAGCTATAGAGGGTTATAGGAAAAGGACTCGTGCTAAAAATGGGTTGGTGTATTATTTCTAATACATTAGTTGGGAGGGGAAACTATTATTCTAATGTATTATTATGTTAGTAAGTTTTCTTAAAAGAAATCAAGATGGCCCCTTCAGCAAATAATGTGATACACGAGTTGATTTTTATTCTTTACTATAAGACATGTTTTTTATATTTGTCAATTTTTTAATTTACCCATATTATGATTTATCAACAATAATTAAGCAATAATGATAGGGATAATGAAAATGTGATTAGTATATTTTAAAAGGCATACCACGTTAATTAATTTAATTACCTTTTTTAATCTATTATGTGGATAAGTGTTATAAAGTACTCCCTCCAGTCCCTAATGTAAGAGCCCAAAATTTGAATGATTTTGGTCCCTAATGTAAGAGCTCACCCCATATTCTATCCTCATTTAATGCATTTTTTCCTACTTTACCCCTAACTCTCTTTCATATTTATTAATGCTTATGTATTTCTCTCTCTTAAAAGTACCATAATAAATATGGGCAATTTTGGAAAAGAAGCATTAATTCCAGACACCCAACTAACATTCACATGTTTTCTTAAGAAGCGTTTTTTTGACGGCTAACTCTTACATTAGGGACCGGAGGGAGTATAAGTATGCAACGGAATACTTATCAGTTATCACACCGGATAGCCAAGAAGTAAAATTTACTCGTTGTCTTCTTTAATAAAAAAGGAAATTAAAAAGTATAATAACGAGTAAAAAATGGTGGAGAGAAGACAAGAGAGGAGTCCAAGTAGAATAGGGAGAATCTTTTTGCAGCAGACTTTTGAAGGAGCCTAGACAATTTCAACTTCAGTGGGACTGTTCCATTAACTTTCTTCGTGACGTACGCGTCCATTCGCCCATTGTACAAGCATATGTCAATATCACCAGATGTTAAAAATCTTTCTCAATTTTTCACCACCCCCCGTCTCTATACTTCAAAGAGATGTACACTAATAGCTCAGATAAGATTCATAACATATACCGATATACACAACTTGCAAGTATTCTTTGTGTTCACTATCAAATTTTTCTTCTCTCACTGCTAAGGCAAATCTGCTTTACGAATTTGTCGTCGCACAAGGTAAACAGTGATGAGTGTGATACTAGACCGTATTATATGTAATTTATAAATAATATCATTATATAAGTTACATCTGTTTGATAATATTTAAAGCAGGTATTTTAATGAGGGGGTAATGGACCTAATCTACCTCCAAGTAACCACCAAGGAGCACTGGGCACCCTGAACTAACAACAGACTCATATTTACACTCAAAGTAACCAAAGTGTTTAAAAAATACCCTGAGTGGACGGTCAATCACGTTTGATTGTTAATCTGCCCATGTGATCGCCACGTGGATTGAATTTTTGCCACGTAGGATCAATGAATCTAATCTACCCTCCAAGTAATCACTCAAGAGCACTGGACACCCTGAACTAACAATAGGCTCATATTTACACTCAAAGTAACCAAAGTGTTTAAAAAATACCCCCAGTGGACGGTCAATCACGTTTGACCATTAACCTGCCCATGTGACCACCGCGTGAGTTAAATTTTTGCCATGTAGGATATGTCATGTGGGCCCACATATAAAAAAAATACCCTACGGGGGTGGGGCGGTGGTTGTGTTGGGGGGAGGGGTGGGGCTGTTTGGAATTGATGAAGAGAGATGAGAGGAAATTGTTTTTTTATTATATGTGGGCCTCACATGACATATCTTACGTGGAAAAAATTCAACCCACGTAGCGGCCACATGGGCAGATTAACGGTCAAATGTGATTGACCATCCACTAGGAATATT
The DNA here is from genome assembly GCA_029929735.1 of Mimosa pudica. Lineage (NCBI taxonomy): Eukaryota > Viridiplantae > Streptophyta > Magnoliopsida > Fabales > Fabaceae > Mimosa > Mimosa pudica. The sequence goes on from JAKELP010000031.1 coordinate 2,633,948, forward strand.
TTTTAAACACTTTGGTTACTTTGACTGTAAATATGAGATTATTGTTAGTTCAGGGTGCCCAGTGCTCCTGGGTGGTTACTTGGAGGGTAGATTAGGTCTATTACCTTTATCCTACGTGACAGAAAATTTAACCCACGTGGCGGTCACATGGGTAGATTAGCGGTCAAACGTGATTAATCGTCCACTCGGGGTATTTTTGGATACTTTGGTTACTTTGAGTGTAAATATGAGTTTGCTATTAGTTCAGAGTGTCCATTGTTCTTGAGTGGTTACTTGGAGGGTAGATTAGGTCCATTACCCTTTACCGAGGAGGGCCTGAGATTCAAATTGAGTAGCTAGGAATTAACCTAATCTCATCTAAACCCATTCAATCCTACTCAATTTCACTTATATGTTCATGTATGTCATAATTAGATGATAACTATAGGGCTTTTATTTTTTTAGTTATGTGTGAATCAACAAGTGTTTTCAAACCCATCAACAATCAATTTTTTTAGTTCAACCACACCTTTGTCAAATTATTCTTTTTACCCAAATTATTCTTTTTACCAAAGCCTTTTGTTAGATTTGATCGAATACCTTAGTTATTTATTAGATAAAATTAGTCTTAAGAAGTGAACATACGACCCTAATCACCATGCATGAAGAGGAGAACGACATAATTCACTAGAAGTCTCTATGTGTAAGGTAATTTAGTTTTATTTGTCATTCTTATATAACCGTAATCATTAATTTTTTAATACTTTTAAGCAAGATAATTATAGAGAACTGTTCAAATTAAAAGGTGATGAAATTTAAAAGTGCGTACACCCCAATATGAACTTCCACCATACAACTATCACACACTTATGAAGAAATTAATGAGTTTAGATACATTAATTTTAGGATGTTTTAAAAAAAATGTATAAAGATATCTACATTTACAAACAATCTCATCATTCAACGTGTGACAGAACTGCGATCTCATCATCCTATAAAAGAATGATGTCAGCCAAAAAGGTTGGTCTATTTGATAAATAAATTTGACTCGTAACTATGTAGTGGTGGGTTCAAATCCTACTGTTATGAGACCCTTAAGGGACACCCTATAAGTATCTATATGAGCGACCTATGTGATTAGGGTTCACGAAGATGTATACTCCCTCCGGTCCTAATTATAGGTCGCCTTTGACTTTTTTGGAAAATCCTAAGAAAGCAAAATAAGTCAATCATAAATTGATTTTACTGATTTTTTCCCTTAAACTTGTTTGTTTAACCTATAAACTAATGACTAATATAAAAATTTATCAAATATGTCATAATTTAATAACATATCTTGTAACCTTAACATCTCCAAAAAAAAGTCAAAGGCGACTCTTATAATTAGGACCGGAGGGAGTATCATATTAGAAAAATGAAAAAGTATGGGTTAAAACTCCAACTCTCCATGTTCCCTACCCAGCCTTTATTAGTTGTTGGTTGTTTTTTTTCTGAATTTTGAATTTTTTTTCTTACTGAATTGGTTTCTAAATATAAAACTTGTACATTTATTTAGATTAATTATATTAGTTAAATTAATTAAAATCAAATATCATTACTCAAACACCCTAATCAAATCCCTATGTTTCTGCTCGACCTAATTTCCACGCATTCGTTCGTGGAGATGGTCGGTGGTGGCAGTGACCGGGGAAGATGGTAATTGGAGGTGGGATGAAATGGAAGCCGATGAAGAAGTTGAAAGGGGATCATGGTAGCGTAGGAAATGGTCTGATGGAATTACAATACTAGGAGCATTTTGGGTGGAAGACATGTAAGGGGTGGATTCCATGAGCATTTTTTGGGTGGAAAGACACAACAATTATTATATGGAATTGTACCCATTTCCATTTCCATTGTACCAAACGGGCCCTAGGGACTGATATGTTCTATATTTATTTATTAACGGAGGGACATTATTCTTGTTTTTTTTTGTTGCAAGAGAAATAGGAGAATCTACCCATCTTCCCGTGTCTTCAGTGACGAAGGGATTGAACAATGAACATCGGGTTGTACACCTAGTCGCGAGATCGATCCCGAGGAGTGACACTTAGTTGTGTCTCTATCACGGCGCTTGAGGGAGACATATTCGCAGTGCAGGTTGCCTATCTTAAAAATTATCTCAGTTCAAGCCTATAACGCTGGACTGGGTTGGACAAGGTGGTCATACATTAATTTCCCTGCCTGTATCGTGGGTGTTACCCAAATGCCCAACCGTTTCTTAAAATTTTGTTATATATAAAAAAAGAAAATAGGAGAATCTTTTGGTGTTTACTTTACCAGTCACTGTAGTCAGAATTCAGAAACTCAGAATCCAGAAATATCTTAAACCCCTACGGCGTGGACCAACCATCACCAATCTCATCTGTCAAACCAAAAAAACATATTTTTTTCATAAAAAAAAATGACCCATCGATTTTGCTTCTGCTTTTCTTATCCTCAAAACCTCAAACTCAATCCCACAATCAATCCATTTCTCTCAAAGTGATCTTTAATGGAAACCTACAAACCAACTCTTCCAATTTTCATGACCAACCCATTTTTCACACCAAACAAACCTTCAAAATCAAAACTTTTTACACCCAAAGTTTCCATCAAACCCCCACCATTAGATTTCAACTACAAGTTAGAGATATCCCATGATTCAAAATCTGCCATTGGTGAATCTCATCCTGAGTTGCTTGATTTAGCTGACAATGGCACTTTGGTTTTGATTCAGAAGAAGCAGTTTGGTCCTGTTCCTTCATGGAGGTCCCACTTTGTTGAGCCTGATGAGATTTGGTTATTGGGTACTACCCACATTTCTAAAGATTCTGCCTTTGAGGTTGAACGTGTGGTCAGAGCAGTTAAGCCAGATAATGTGGTTGTTGAGCTCTGTAGAAGCAGGCAAGTTGTTTAAAAACTAGTTCTTTTTACAATTCAATGCTTCTTATTAGATTGATATGAGAATCTGAATTTGTTGTCATTAGATTAAGTAGCTTAATAGAATTTTGATTTGAATCACATTAGGATAGTATTGGTCTGAATCAAAATGTAAGAGCCAATTGATTTTTTTTTCAGGAATTAAGGAATCTGAATGAGTCATGTAGTATTTTATGTATTATTAGATTATATGCTAATTTATTAGTCAAATGAATATGTTGAGATAAAGAAAATTTCGGGCAAATCAATTTATAAATAACTCATTTAGCTTTCTTATTATTCTGAAATAATGTCAACTGGATCCTGTATTTAGGGATAGAAAGAGCAATGATAGGTGTTGTACCTTTCTTTGTGAATTACTATTGAATAAATATTTGATCATATAAGAAGTTGCATGAATGTGAAAGTTGTTTAGGGTCAGTCCACATCTTATTCTCATTTGTTGCAGGGTTCATTTCCAGAGCTGGGATCATGTATGCTTCTGCTGATGGCGAGCTTGACAAACAATTACGCTCAAATATGTTTTCTTTGAGTGGAACTGGGTTTTTTGGCGCTGTTGGACGAAGCATAAACTTGGGTAAGCACCAAGTACAAATATGTTTGGCGTGTATATATGCAAAGGAAATTAATTTACTATTCATCTTAATGTCAGGTGGTCAAACTGCCTTAGCATTACGGTTACTCCTGGCTGCTTTTTCATCAAAGGTGTCTTCTGATGTTAACCGCCCTTTTGGTGATGAGGTAATTTCAAAATGTGCTGCTGATAGATATTAAGCTCATTTTGATAGTAAGTAATATCTTCATTGCAGTTCCGTGCTGCTCGAAAAGCATCTGAAGAAGTTGGTGCGCAAATTGTTTTGGGAGATCGGCCGATTGAAATAACTGTAAGTGCAAGTAAACTCTTGCAACTATGCAAAAATAATTGTTTACCGGCAATAATTAATTTCAGCATTTATGTGGTATATGTATACTTCAATCTAGTGAGATAAGACTCTGTTGTTGTGTGGTATATGTGTACTTTAAAAGGGTGGTTCTATATGGTCTAGGATCAATGGATCATTACTTTTGTGGTACCAAATAACAAAAATCTTTCTGTTCATTCTTTGTAATCTGTCTTGCAGCTTCAGAGGGCGTGGAAAGCTTTAAAATGGACAGAGAAATTAAGATTAGTGGTCTCCATTGTTCGTGGGATAACATCGTCATCTAGCATTTCCACAAATAAGCTTGAGGTTGGTTCTCTTACCCAAATTATATAGTCCTAACTTCTAACCTTGGTTTCATATTGGCAATTAGTAAAGACTTGATCATGTATAATTAAATCCTTCCACCAATCAATCATTATCATTACTAGTAAAATACAAAATAATGACAGCTGCTTGGAGTTTGTGGTTTTGAGTTAGTATATCTTTGAGAGGAACTGTCTATTTGTCAAACTTAGTAAACTGGATTAGGTTAATGTCCAAAATTGAGAACTGAGGTGGTTATTTGAAGAAGGACCGAAGTTTAAACGGTTATTCTCATTGTGGCTGTTTTTTTATGATTGACTTACAGACGTAAAAAATTCTGTTTGGCATTATCCATACTTGTCACTTGTCAGTTAATTATTAACGATTTTTTTTTTTAGAATATTTCCTTTTTATTTTTAAAGTGTTATCCATACAAATCCCCTAAAGCAAGGATGACACTTTTGCTGTTTATGGGTATTCCAGCTGGGAATGCCCTACATTATGAGTGCATGTAGACGGGGCTGGAGGTATATTCTTCTTTACCATAATATGGGGACAAGGGTTAGAATCTGATGCTCCAATATGTAGGAACCCACTATACTAGAATTACGGATATTCTTTTCATTTATTTTTTTTATCTTTGGTGATATTATATTTACTATTTAGTATTTAAGTTTTCATTGTCATCAATTTAGTCTTGATGTTTTCAAAACTATAACTTTCATCAATTAAATATTTTCGAGTTTTATTTAGTTTGAAGGGATGATTTGGCTCAACGGTAAGCTCGTTTGCCGTGAGATTTGAAGTCGTGGGTTCGAATCAGCCACTCTGCATAAAATGGGGATAAAACTGCCTAGTATATTTCATTCCCAAGTACTCTCACTAAGTGAAGACGCAAACTGGGTTGAAGTATTATTTTGCCTCCATGAACAAACAAAGCTCCTATTTTGCTCGTTACCCTCCTTTCCTAAAAAGAACTTGTTATCTTGTCTACAATTTATTCCATTAAACTTAAGCTAATCTTTCTCAAAACCTAGATGGAAATAATTCGGGTATGTAGCCTTTTAACCATTTCTTTTAGATGATATTTTCCCTTGCATAAACTTTAGAACTACCAGTATTGTTCTGTTGAGATTTTGAACATAGCAATTTATACTTCAATTTCTGTTTAAGTCGAATATACTGTCCATTTGGGCAAAAACAAGAAAAAGCAGCCATCATATGGGTATATAGAACTTTAGGTTAACCCAGTCAGTCCTGTTTGATATGGTTCTCTGGACAGTTGTAGAAAGTAGAAAACAGATAAAAATTACGGGTAATCACAGATGAGGACATGGAATGTTCCACATCAGATGATAGGATGGTAACATGGGTATCCTATAAATTTCCAAATAGTACAGCACAGTGACTAATAGAGAGATTGATTGAAAGATAGTGCAGTATTGGCTGGTATGAACCTTATAGAATATATGCCATGCCACTTTTTCCTCTACCCTTCACATAAAAAGATCATGAACTTTATCTAATAACTTAAATGGATGTGATCTTCTTAAATGCAGGAAGAACCAAATTCTGATGATGAGGGTACGTTTCAGCTTTATGAGCAACTGAGCTTTTCCTTCCCATCACTATTGCAGCCTCTTCTACATGAAAGAGATACCGTAAGATTTCGCTATTTTGTCTCAATTCCTTTGTTTCAACGCTGGAAACATCAATGTCAAACAGTCATATTCCTCCATTACCTTTCTTCAAAAGCCACTGCTTTTTCAAAAACACATACAAAAACAGAAGACATTTGGAATGAATGAACAGGAAAAATTCTGCGTATTATTTCTTTTTAAATGACTTGAGTAGTGTTCTGGTTCTTGAAATATGTAACATCAATTTAGTCCTCGAAAGATGTAATTTTATATTGAATTTTTTTAAAACCCCATCAACATGTTCAATCACTAAATTAGTCTCATACATCAGTGATCTCCCTAAATATTTTTGGTAAAACCTATATGGAGACTATGCATTCTTAAGAACTCATGAAGTGTAAGTTTAATGTAAAATGTGCTGCTCCATAATGCGAAATGAGGGTATGTTTTGCAGTACCTTGCATGGTCACTGAAGAGGAGCAAAGCGGTGAATAACTGTAAAAGGGTGGTGGGTGTAATAGGAAAGGGGCATATGAACGGTGTAGTGTATGCTCTTATATCTGATCAAGGAGATTTAAGGTTTAGAGATCTTGCAGGCAAAAACCCTGATAATGGAGGTTGGATTGATGATCTTCTCAAAGGTTTAGTGAGAGACACAGTCATTGGCTTTCTTTTGTGGGCCTTGTATGAACAGATCAATGGAGCTTTTAACTGAACATATCTTTTCTCCCAATGTTTTAAGTGTAAGTTATGAAAAATAGATGTGTGAAATATAAGTTGTTTTTTGACCGTTGATTGTTAATCTTAACCATAGTTGATTAATCATCTCAAGATGTTTTGCCATAATATAATTTCATAATTATTTGAAGTTTTACTTAACCTAAAAATTGAATATTTTTAGAAACTTTAATTATATTATTCATTTCCACTATAACGTACATGTAATTGAATAAAGATTGGGATTATTTTTTTTCTAGAGAGAATATGTGTGTGTGCATAAAAAAAAAATCTTGAATCTGTATGAGATGTGGCTCATGGTTTTTTCTGCAATTCTTCCTGATTTTGCAATTTGTTTTACTCAATTATCAACGAAATCCTATTTGACCTTAAAGCAAAACAGAAACATAAACTATGTACTTAAGTGGTTTCTCTTTTGATCTTGTTTAACAAAGTCTTATTTCATTATACTACATGGATCGTACGACGCCATTGTGCTCTATCATTCATCAACTCTTTTAGTATATTATTCATCAATAAGTCTCATTCTATAAGTTCCCTGAGAGTTTATCTTAGTCCCTCTCTTCCTCTTATAATTGTTAGGATATAGATTAATAAAAAGAATTAATATATGGATAGTTATAAGAAAAGTAGTTGTAGTCTAAGATTGCATGGAACTGGTTTAAATTTATCAGTTTATAGAATTACTTCAATTGTGAAAATGGAAAGCAGAGGGGAATTGGGAAGAAAATAGATGGTGTAAAGTAACTAAATTTTACTAATAAGCAACTAGTTGAACTGATAAGTGAGCTTACCCCTTAAAAGAATCAAACACATATTTAAATTCTAAGAAACACTCTTATTAGAAGAAGTGACAACCTGACCTATGTGAGCAGTACTTCCACCCTTCGAGTTTGCATTAGTCAGTTGCTAGTAGATGCAGGATTATCGGTCGGTGTTTAATTAAAGCAGAAAGAAACTAAATCTTTTCAAAATTAATCGTGCACTACAATTCATACGAGAGCATATTTAGAAGAGAACATGGTTCATGTTTGATTGATTCTGACTTCTCTCATTTTATCTTTATTATAAAAAAAAATCTCTCAAAAATGGCATTTAGATAAAATAATTTTTGTTTAGGACATATCTTATGAAGATGGATTATAGGAAGTATTTCTATTATTGATGGTTACTTTGAACGTAAGGCATGTATAACACTCTGTTACTAATTCCCTAATTAACCTGTGACATCTCTTTTAGTTCAATAATATCTTTACTAATTATGATAGAAAAGGAATTTCAATAATATCAATATCCCTATCATAGTTAGAAAAAGAATATCCTAATGATTAAAATATTATCCATGATAGAAAAGAATAAACTAATACAGCACAGCTACTATCATGGATAATTTATTGCAACCATGTTAGAAAGGATTTGCCTAACATAGTTATTAAACAAATCTAACTGATATTAAACAATAAATACATATGTATACATGCGGAAGCAGATGCAGGCCTATACAAATTGGCAATATACACAACTAACTAATCTAAATCACCTTTGAAACCTAATTCCCTTTCCTGATGTTTGCGCCTGTGCATGAATACCTGCAAAAATGTCAGTAATCGTGGGATGAGACAATTTGTCCCAGTAATCACCGCTTAACTTACTATAACAGTGAGATGTGCGGTAGTAAGGGCGTCTAAAGGGTACCACAGTTCTAAAATCAATAATATATATATATTTCTCATTTCCTTTCATCCATCACTTAAATCCTTCTGTCACGTCTCAATCAACTCAAATTCATCATCTCTACTTCCCATGTATCACTCAACATCCCTCACACTCACCTAAAGATGCATTGTGCCACCACGGTGCATTCAAGCATCTATTCTTCACTATATGATTTGACACTGTGTCCCTCTCCATAATGAGGGGACAATTTCCCTCTCTGGCAATCTCCAGAGAGGGAACCCCAATTCTGTTTCCATTTTTGCACAATCGTCGTTCGCTGTTGCAGTCGGTTGTCGCCGGAAAGAGGAGAAGCAAACAGAGAATGCGTGTGTAGGTTTTGAAAGAGAAAACGAAAATGGAGGTGATGTTTTGGGGAGTTGAATCGCGGGGAAACAGAGAAGGTAGAGGAAGCCATGGCGGCTTCCTTCTCCTTCATCACTTCGGCGGCGCCTACGTCGGCCTCCATGGTGGCCAGCGAGAATGGAGATTGGAGAGGGAGGAGATCGAAGAAGATAGAAGGGAGGTGGGAGTCGAAGGGTTTGAGGATTGGAGAGGCAGAGAGAGAGTTCGAATGAGGAAGGTAGGGTCCGATGTTTTTAAGGAAGAAAAGGGGAAGGGGCGCGTTTGGTTTAGTGAAATAAAGGGGTTCTCTGATTATTTGTAGCCCAAACTTGCCATAGTGTACTCTTTTAATTCTAAAACCATTTAAACCAGCCTCCAATCTTTTTAAACTTCAAAATATTTTTAGCTTTACCACTCCCTCATATTTCAAACTCTTCATTTCTCAATTAATTATATGCACATTAATTACTCAAAATTTCCAAAAATATCACAAAAATTCCTAAAAATTCCAAAATTTCCCAAAACACTCACTAATCCTGAATTAAATTTTTCAGGATGTTACAGCATGCCTCATGTTGTAGTTTAGTTTTTCATTAAAGTAGGTCTTATTTGAAGAATTTGGGAGGAGAAGGTTAAATATAAGGGCATGCATATAAATATTCAAGTAGTTATCATGAGAGTTAACCTTTTTAATATTACAAGTTATTATGTTACAAATAACAGTAAACCATAATTTTGATTAACACGAATTTAGGTCTCCTTATATTGGGCTAGTTCTTCTCATGAAATATATTGGGCTAGTTCAACTTCACTCAAATGAAAGGGTCTGTCATCTCATTCATGAAATTGTGGTTGCAAATCAAAGAAATTAATCTGGAGTTTGCTAGTTTTATTTTGAGGTTATTGATTTCCGAAAATTTGAAAACAATTAAACACAACCGATCTTTTACACACACACACACACACTCTTTTATTATATCTAGTTGAGATAAATATTTAATGTTGTTGTTGTATTACAATTTTTATCATAGAATTTAGCTATAGAGGATATCCAATTTCATGATATACTTTTCCCCACATGGAACTTAAAAGAAAAGGTACTTTGATTCCATTCATTGCCATTCCCACACTCGGCCTATCACAATGCATATTCACCACATAAATAATTGTTAGCTAAAATGATATTTTCTTATTGTTCATCCGCATGGTAGATATTTGTTTCTTATTTAATTTATTGTATTAATTGATACTTGGGTAATTATTTATTGGTCAAAATGATGTTTAAACCTTTATAAATTTATATGGTTATTATAATCAATTAATTCTGGGTTTAGTTGGGAGTTTTCCATTTATATAACACTTTCTTGTTCTCATGAATTTGTTTCATTTGTTATTTATAGCATTGATAGCCTCAATTAATTCATGTATTTATGACTTAGTGAATATAAGGATGGAAATTCAATTCTATATTGACATTAATGAAATTATAAAAAAAATGCCAGGTAAGTTCCCTAAGAATTAATCAAATACTTCCTTTCCTATGAAAATTACCTTATTTTTGGTGCACAAAGAGACCTTAATTTTTAAAAGGACAATATAGACGGTTCTCCCTATTCTTCTTTTCTTTTTTGAAACAACAGGTAGAGCCTGGTTTTCTATGTCTTTTTCTGTATAATTTACAGCGGTTTTCTGAAATGGAAATCTGTTTTTATACACAATATATTAACCCACATTTGTTAAATTTAAATTTGTTTGGCCAATGAATTTCTTTAGAAATCTGCATAATTAAATCAATTTTGGATAGACAGTTAATTTGTGGACCATATTCAGTTTGGAAGCCCGCTTAGATAGCCCAACAAGTGTTGTTCAATTTCAACAACTTCTTTGCAAATTTCCAAAAACTTTTCTTGCCTTTAACTTTTTTTAAAAAATTTTTTTATCACACAATAGAGTTTTTAAAAAAATTGAATTATTAACCATTATTTAGACTATCCCATCATCGCTATCATCAGTTGAATTAGCTCAGGCGGTGGTTCAAAATAGTGATTAAAGTGTGAGATAAGTTATTTCAATTTTAACATGTACATTTATATATATTATATATGATTTCCAACAAAAAAACTTAGTGAAAACTGAGTGGAATATTTTAGTTTGGACTATATAAAATAATATCTTAAAAAAGCTTTTACTTGTCGATGCTTTGACTCTACTAAAGCATCTCTTCAAATTTTATATATGAGGTAGTGTGTTTGACCTTATTAAGATATATGTATGAGTTTCTTAATGTAATCTATTGTTAATACGGAACATTAATTATGTGTCATTATTTTTGTTATTAATCCCATTATATTGACAAATAAAGTTATATATAGTATACATAATATTCAAAGTTTACAATAATAGTTGGATGGATTTATTTACTGTTTATAAATAGATACACTTGTGCATGTCTAGATATAATTTTGGTTTGTGAAATTTAAAGTAAATTCAAAACATAACTGAAAGGTAAGCGTCAGCAATTCAGCTATATATAACTACTTAGAAAACCACATTTATCAAGACTAACTTGTATTTTTCATTAATGAACATTAGTTATGTTAACTCAAACTGTTAAATATGTTAGAGTTATTTAGCAGCTCCATTGTTTAATTACCACAGTCCACTTTTGTCTTAATATCACAATCCTCTTTTAAAAAGACTCCAACATATCTAAATATAAAAAGAAAGAAATAATATATATTTTCATTAAAGGTAATAAATTTGTCTAAAAAAGCAGTGTGAATATGAAAATATTCTCAAATCTTCTAAAGAAAGAACTCGAGTAACAAATGGTAAGATGCAATAAATATTGCATTTTTATTCTAGATTTTTTTGCCATTTTATTTAGGAAAAAAAGTTGAGAAATATTCAATTTTAAATTTTATTGTCCAAAAGCACTTTAAATTTGTTTAAAGTTCATGTGTAATTGCATTCTTTCTTCATACGCATGCGTCATGATTCCAATATGTGCAAAACAAAAACATTTACACATATCTAAAAATACGTCGCACTCGCACACATTTTTGGAAAAAATTGCACTTACCAAAGATAAATTACACTCCCTTGAAAAAATTTCAGTCCTTAGATATTTTCATATAATGAATTTTGTAATAAGGGATTTTCAACAATTTTTAAAATGAATTGAGAAAATGAAAATTTTAAAATGCATATGCTTAAATTTAAAACCGAACAATATTCTTTTCAGAAGAAAAGGAAGGAAAGACAAACACCAAATCATACAAGAAAGGAAGATTTTCTTAGAAACAAAAAAAAGATATGTTTCCATGAAGAAGTAAAGTGACAAATGTAAGACAGCGCTGACCACCACACACTCCTTAAGACATTATAAAAAGATACATATCTCTCATTGATTTTCGCCCACAGTGACATATAGTTAAGCAAAGTGGTTTTTTTGATAGCTTGGTTTTTCAGTTTATCAAAGTGTTCATCAGGTTTTCAGAGACAATATCTGATAATTCCCCTCAAGTTTTTGACTGCGAGAGACTCAGCATCACTGTCTTGCTCGTGGATGACGATACCAACTCTCTGTCCCTCATTGCTGGTTTTCTTAGATCATGGCAATACAAAGGTTCTGTAATTTTCACTTTTTAAAACAGCTTTCTGTTTGATTAAAATTCTTATTGTCTTTGACTGATACTATTTATTGAACATATTTCAGGCTCATTCGATCGATCTACTTCTTCAATATTTATCCCTTTTTCTTCTAAAAGGCTATCCTTTTATAATATATATATGTGTCTCTTTCTAACTTTTTACAAGGTTTTATGTGGTCTTGTGGGAATTGTTTTTGGTAAAGTTATTTGCATTGTCATTGGTTGTGTTTTGTAAGAAATCCTCCACCTTTGATCTTTGAAGGAGTTGGTATCGTGTGTCTTCATTCAGGATGACAACCATTTCATCTCAGTTTGATATTCGCAACTTTAATTATATTACTTTTGGAAAAATAATAAGAATTGAAGGGCATATAGAAAATACTAATAATTGTAATTATTTATAAGGATTAAATTGCCTTCTCAACAAGAACCTGCATTCCCTCCTTCATTCAGAAATAATTACAAATTAACGCGTAACATTCTTCATGCAAATCAAATAAAATATGTGTTTTTCATGGCCATATTATTTTTGACTTTTGACAGAAAAATTATTTATCATCTAAAAGTACTTTATATCAATATAATATGATTTTTTCAAAAAACTCGGTAATGAGTTTGATGATTTCAGATTCTTTTTTTTTTTGCACCAAGAATGAATAGTGTATTTCCAGGATCTAAAAGGGTGTAAGATTACTTTATAATTATTGTTCTAAGTTAGAAAATTCATAAGGCGTAGTCATATTACTGCCAAACATGAAATCTAAAGAAAAAAAAGGAATAAACATTAAAGTTTAAAATTTATATTTCAACTCAATCTGAACAATAACTAAATTACCAGTGCTAACAGTTGTTACATAGGCATATGTAAATATATCCAAAAGATAGTATCTCCGTGAATATTTTTTTAAATCATCAAAATATTTCAAATATATAGGAGATGAAACATTGATGATAGATATATTAAAAACTGGCGGAAACAGGCATGAAAAAATTATTATCACGGGAATAAATAAAGGAAAGTTTAAGTTTTAGTCTTTAAAATTTTGAATTCCAGTGATCAGCTTTGATTATTGTTTAGTCTGTCAATGTGTCATTACTAGTTGGCCCTCATTTTCTTAGTTTATCCTTTGTCCTTTTCCATCCTACGCGTACGCGGACTGAGTTTTGAATTCATATTCTCTACATCACACAAATCGGTTATGTCTGTGACTTGAAGATTAATCACATAAATTAATTATTTTTATTGATTATTAATGCAAATTAAAGGTTTAGAACATAAACATACTTTAACTAGATTTCATTTTAATTTATATATGGAACTCCAATTTGAATTCCCACTTCACACATGAACAATTAAATGTGTTGTTCTTTCATTCATAACTTCTTCGGTTAATATTGGTCTCTTTAAAATCATTATCCATTTAAGTTAGGTTTTCTAGATCTATGCTTTTAATTTTTATATCCATCAAGCTACTTTCATATCTATGAACGCGAAAGTGTTATATTTTAGGGAAAAAATGAACTGCAAGTTCACCTTGATCTTTTGTAGCCTATTCCTCATTATTCACCCAATATTTACTTAATTGCATTGCATTGTAATAATACAATTTTCTTTGAATTTTCAGTTGCAACTGCTACAAGTGGTCATGAAGCTTTGAAGACTCTTAAAGAATTCAGAGGCTTCTTTGATCTTGTTATTGCAGAGATGAACTTGAGAGGAATGAACGGACTTGAACTCCAGAAGCACGTGAAATGCGAATTCAATCTACCAGTCATTAGTAAGTATACATACTACCATCTTCCACTTGTAAATTTAAAACATTGAGTTGATCTGTTTTTAAATGTAAGACTTAATTTTTTGTCAATATTTTTCTGAATTTTTCAAATATTGATAGTCCTTTAATGATAATATAGCAGGGGACATGGAGGTAACTGAGGAATGTGATCAAGATATTTTAGAAAAAACACATAGATATATCAATATAATTAATATCTTTACTTAATCTAATCAAATTAAATAAATACGGAGTTGATGAGAGAGTAAAATTAATTTACTGCACTCTCAATTTTGTTCAATGGATCGGAAGAGAGCTGGTTAGGGTTAGGTTTATGTGGTTATTCTCAAAGCTGCATAATCCAGATTTGTTTTTTAATATGATTTTGCTAAATATATCTCGATGGAAATATGCAGTTATGTCTTCAGATAGGAGGAAGAGTGTGATGCGGAGGAGTTTAGATCATGGAGCAGCATATTGCATAGCAAAACCAGTTCAAAGAGAAGACTTGAAAGATGTATGGCAATATGCTGTGGCTGGTGGGAGACAAAAACTAAGAGTTCAGAATGACAAAGTAGTATCGGTGAGCGAAGAAGAAGAAGGAGACTCATCATCTGCAACAGCCATTAATGTAGCATCTAGTAGTCAAGATTCAACGTTGGTTAAAAAGCAAAGGAAGAAGTATTGCAAGAGAAAACGCAGTGAAGTGGTTGAGAATGATGAGATCATATTCTGTGGTCCAAAGAGGTCCAAGATTTTTTGGACTACTAACCTTCACAATCGCTTTTTGTTGGCCATAAATCACATTGGCATGGACAGTGAGTATTAATCCATATTTAACGAAAACTGAGATGTTGAAAAACACTAGCATGCATTTTCAAATATTATTTAAACAGTTTTCTGGTTTCTAGAAGAAAACAGTAAACCCTGTGTTGGGAACTTGTTTTTGATAAATTGTTTTCAAAAATAAAAAATAGAAACTTGTTTTAAAAATCAGAAATAAAAATATAATCAATTCTAATAATATGTTCTCTAAACTTGTATTTTTATTTTTCGATCTCATCTAACAGTTTTATGAAATTGTTTTTAGAAAGAATTTTTTATAAGAGTTTTCAGAAATAAAGGCACAAAATAGAACCAAACAACTTACATCTTTTTCGGGCCATTTAAACAGCATTTTGCAATAACGTTAGTTACTTGTTATAATGGACTTTGGAATTTTTTTCCATCTTTGATTTTTTATACAGAGGCTGTTCCAACAAAGATTCTTGAGATCATGAACGTGCCAGGGTTGACCAGAGAAAATGTTGCCAGTCATTTGCAGGTTTGCTTCTTAAGTCAAAATATAAGTATTATCTTCAATAGTGGATATATATTTGTTTGAAAAGCATATTTGTAAACATGAATTATTAAGGAATTATAGAAATTGATAAAATAAGAGACAAGAACAAAATCAACTAATTCTTACATAAATGTTTCAGAAATATCGAATATTTTTGAGGAAAATTGTAGATAAAGGAATTATCGAGGGATTATCTGAAAGAGCTTTAAGGTCAAGGTTTGCTATGGGGCTTCCCACAGACCTCATAAGAGACCTCAAAAGGAGAGTTAGTCAATTTCGTCAACAGGACAATCATCATCATCAACCTTACAGTAATACTATTTCATCTAGGTCTCTAGCAACAACCAAACCATCATGGAACCAAACCATACCCCTTCTTTCCAATCAAACCAACATAGCCCAACCAAACTATTATGGAACCAACCATACTTACAAACACTTCCAACAAACTCCTTTTCATAATCAACCAATTCATCATCGTTCTATTGCAAATAATGGAGGGCACATGAATTCTACAAATGCCCTAACTTCAAGTAGTAATTTGATGAGTAACTATGCCTCATTGGGGAACAACAGAAACTTCAACTACCTCTCATCCAATTATGGTAGCTATAACAACAATCTTGGGATGGTAGCTCCTTATAGAGGCTTTGGTTTACAACAAAGTCCAAGTAGTACATATAACTATAATAATCACCTTGGAACTCAGCTGAACAATAATAATAACCGTGGGATGATGGTGCCTTTTTATGGAAGCTCTGGCTTGCATCAAAGTACTGCTAGTACTAATAACAACCACCATGGAACTCAACTGAACAATAATAGTGGGATGATAGTGCCTTTTTATGGAAGCTCTGGCTTGCACCAAAGTTCTGCTAGTACTAATAGCAACCACCATGGAACTCAACTGAACAATAACAGTGGGATGATAATGCCTTTTTATGGAAGCTCTGGCTTACACCAAAGTACTGCTAGTACTTATAACAACTACCATGGAAATCAACTGAACAACAATAATGCTTCTCTTATCCTTGACGCTACGAATCGAGTTCAGAATGTTGATTATAGCAACTACTACAACAGGAGCACCAACAGTATATCTGGCTTGTTAAGTAATGGGAGTGCTTCAAATAGTGCATTTGTGCCTGCACCTTCGTCTTCAGGTGTGAATGTTTATGATGAAGAATCAAATCGAGCAATCATATCTACTGTAGGGCTTCCATCTATGCTTCAGAAGTCTATTAACAATGGTGTTAGAATCAATGCTGGAGGTGGTAATCATGATCAGAATAATACTATCACTTCACTGAATCAGCGAGCCAATGAAGGTGGCCAAATGGATGATCTTAATGAACTTTTCCTCATGCTAAACGACATGGTTCTTCCTGCTGAGGTATATATATCTGTTAAACACACATATTGCATTAGTAGAAGTAGACAATATTATGAGTACAATGTGATATGATTGACTCCCTTTGGCTGCAAGAATATAATCTAGATAGGAATATATGTGGTGTGTATTTGTTAGTTAATTATAATATTGATTTTGATTTTTAGGTTGTCTCAAATCAGACTACAGAGAGCTATCATGCTGATGAACAATCGAGTTCTGATATACTTAGCTCCCTCAATGCTGAAGAGTTCATTGATCTGGCGAGTGTTTGTTGCTTGACTATAATTTTGGCTTTATGGTTGAGTTTATGTGCATGTGTGTGTGACCAACAACATATTAAGTACGTAGTAGTCCTCATCGTGTCTCTCGTAGTTATAAGTTCATTAAATTTAGTTTATCTTGATCTGCAACAGTTTCAAGGAGATGGTGATCATGTGAACACTCAAACAAGTGAGAGAAGCGTCAATGTTTTTCCCAACAATTCCTCATCTTGCACCAACGAAAACTTCAATACGGTTAGTCTTACCTTAGACTTGCGTATTTTTCTTGTTTTATGTGAACATTCCCTGATTTCAAAAACATCTGAGTGGGAAAGAAGGATGTTACTAGAATTCAGTTTTAGTACTGGTCAAAATATTAAATCTAGACTATTTAGATTAAATCTAGATGGTTTATATAGTGAAATGTTCTCCCTACTCATCTTTCTGATGAACACTAGTACAGATTCCGATATTAGTTATGATTCAAGAAATATCATCCTCTCATCATGTGTACACTTTTCAATAACTATGACATTATTTAGAAAGATTTTCTCTATTAAACACGTAATTTAAAATCTTACTACCATAATAGATAATCAGAATTTTTAGTCATAATAACGCAATCTAAAACCACATATTAAGAGACCACCAATGTGTAGTTGGTTAAGCTGGTAAATAGGCTGCTACAATCCCGTAAGGATGAGAATGAGTGTTTGAATCCTGGGAAGCGCTCTCAATGGGAGAAAGGACAACCTTGTCTATGTGTGCAACACTCCTACCCCTCGAGTTCGGATTAAATGGGGATGTGATTAATAAAAAAACCACATATATATTAAGAGACACTTCTTATGCAAGCTACACATATATTAGCTCTTACAATTGTGATGTGGCCTAGGTGGTGAGCAACGATGTATACTCAAATTTGGAACCCTTGGACAAATTCATGACTGATTCATCAACGGGAACCACAACTACAGCTCCAGAGCAGGTAGCCATCTTATAAATTTATATTTTGTTATTTAGATCAATTAACGACTCTAATTAAGAATGAAATTTTTTTACTAAATTAGCATATATCAATTTTGATGCAGGATTTGGACATGGATCTCATTGAGTCGTTGCTATTCGGTGCTACAGATCTCAACTAGAAGTAATGACAAAGTTGTTATCAAGATTCATGAGCTTGATTCAAATCATACATAGCTCATTAGATTTAATTTGTTGAACTTAATAAGTGTTCTTTTTTAAAAAAGAACTTTTGTTTATTAGCAAGTCAATTGGACCTGTACAGCAATTCATCGAACTTGCCGTTATGATTTTCGGATATTGTCTATGGAAGCCTTTTATTTATGGTATCGATAGACATGAGCGCTAGCTCTTTATATGCAGACCATGCAAATGAAAACATATATTTGTGTGTATTTGAAACTATCATTGTCAACAGTTGATATTCGATGTTATAAACAAATATCTTGAATTATTCCCTCAATGTTCAAGCTTTTTTTTTCTTGATATGACAAATAGGTGGGAATGTGTGTGTGTGTGTGTCTATATATATATATGATTAGGAGCAAGTTTTTATTTGTTGAATGAAGTAACTTGATTAGATGCTAATTATTTGATTTTGATGAGGAAAGAGGTTTCATAAGCTCCAACTTTTGGAGTTTGTTTTCTGCAAGCCTCGTTCCAAATTGAGGCTACTTAGATCGACCTTGCTTTTGCAAAAGTTTCATAATAGGATTTAGGATAGAGCAAAAGCCACCAATATAATTGTGGGTCACCCAAGTAAAATCCCACTTGGCATCATTAGAGGGAAGGCACAATCAAATTATTTTGTTTAATATAATTTCCAAGTTCATGAACCAGTTCTCCTGCTAAGAATTGTGTATAATAGGGAGAATTGGAGAAGATATGTACTTTTAGATCTAATTTGTATTGCCCATATGATTTTTTTAAATTTTACATTTTAAAATTATTTTAATAGGTACAGAACATACATATAAAAATGTTAATCACGTAACTATCGTTTTTTTTAAAAAAAAAACTAATTTGTTACTTAAAAAACATCCTTATAATAATTAAATCTATACTGTCCAAGTTAAACTATAGAGAATACAAATTTGATTAGCTCTCCTACTAAGTACGTGTGTATAGTAGGGAAATCGTCAAAGTGGTAATAAGCTTTGTGTGCAGATACAAATTTTGTTAAATTTCTTGTGAGCAAGCAGGTGCATATGAAACCTCTAATCTCATGGTAATCATATAGTAATTAGCAGTAATCATTCAATCTTCCCCTTTACGAGTTCATTTCTTCCATATATACCGTTGAGTTCAAAACTTCAGATTGATCGATCACTAGTACGGATGAAATATTGGGGAAATGTAATTTTGTGTGTGTGTGTGTTCATATATTCAAATTAACTCTGTGTGTGTAGAGAATAAAGAGAGGGATTTGAATGAATGTAAATGAATAACGTTAGTTCATGTACGTACTTTTTTCTTTTGCAAGAGCAAGACTCCTTCGCCTCTCTGTAGAAATAAGAAAATAATCAAATATAACCAATCCAACCAATTTCAGCAAAAAACAAATAACACAAACAATTATACACATTAAATTAATCTCTATTAGTTTAAAGAAATTAATAATGAACTTTAATTATGTATGAAGAGCAATATCCTATGGCCCAATAATAATCTATGCAATTTTTGTTTAAGTACTCTGTCGTTCCGATTTTAAATATATGATCTAGTGTATTAGTTGGTCTTAGTCTTAAATATTGAACTGAGTTTTAGTTTTTATCTAAATTTTTTGCACATTATCTTATTTCGGTTCCTCCAACAATAATAGAGTTAGAGATAGCGGAGAGCGTAAAAGAATATGATTTGAATGTATTAATATATAAAACACACATCATATTAACTATTAACTAATATAGTTAGCATCTCTAATTTTATCAAATTGATTAAATATGTATTACATTTGGGACTAGAAGGAATTTTTTAGCTCATGGATTTTAAATTTTTAACTATAAGATATTTTAATTTGATGGAAATATAATGTGCTAAATTCCTAAACCCATTTAATCCGGCTTTTAGTCATGACAGTCAATCAGATGTGAGTGGTATCAAGTATGGTATGGAAAGAAAATAGATATTATTGTCAATTCATATATAAATGGAGAATATAATTGGACGAATTCTTAAAATGGACATAACCCTCATTTCTTGCCATCCTTGAACCTTCTCTTTAGCAATTTAGCATCACAGTCTTGAATGGAAATATAGACGTTGGAGATTATATTTTCCTTTTCAACTTCTCGTCATCACAATATAAATGCTTTTCTCTAGAGCAGTGAGAGATCATGATCTTTGAAAAATATCTAACTGAAAATCTGTGGGCTGTCTGAGATATCCTCTGGATTCTAAGTATTTTTTTACCCATATCTTGAAGGATTTGGTATCAAATCATGTTTTCAGGTCGATGTGCAGCTTGCAGGAATCAAAGAAGAAAATGTCCTCCTGATTGCATTTTCTCTCCTTATTTTCCTGCCAACGATCCTCAAAGATTCACTTGTGTCCACCAAATATATGGTGGTAGCAGGGTTGGAAGACTTCTTCAGGTAATTCATAAATTTGAAGAATCCATAAAAATCTTTCAACATTTTACACCAATATTTAGCATGTATATAATAATATTTTCCTAACATAAAATAGAAATTAATATAGTTCGTGTACCTTTAGAAGATTTTGCGATTATGTTTCGTCCATTTCTACTGTTTTTAAAAATTATCTTATCCCAAAATGATGAAACACTCGCAATCTAAAAAAATTACAAATCTTCACTTAATTAAAGATAAAATTAAAATGTTTTAGGAAATTCCATCATATGTGAGAGCAGAAGCAGCGGATACAATGTATCTTGAAGCTCAATGTAGGATTGAAGATCCAGTATATGGCTGCGTGAGGATTATCTCAGAGTTATGCCAACAAATCAACAATACAGAAAAGGAGTTAGCAAGAGTTCAAGCTCTTATTGCTTTACACAAGTTTCACCTAACAGGAAATGGAGCTAACCATCCCAACTTGGATGTCAATCATTATGACATCACAGAGCAGCAAAGGCCACTTTCAGACTAATTCTTCAACCTCTAATAATCCTTGGTCCTATTAAAGCTTTAATTACCTGTTAGATTTTGGGTGTACGATAATATATCTAATTGCTTGGGCATATTGATCTTAGAGTGTGACATGATAGATACTATATATTGCTTTTGTATGCAAGTGATTGTCAATTTTGGATAAGATAGATATTGAGGGTGTGCCAAACATAATTATCCAATAAAATGCATCTTTTTCACCAAAAAAAAAAAATAAAGTGCATCCTTAAATCTTGATTGACTTATCTCTCTTATTTTTGTGGAATCATTTTTCTTATTCATATCATATTTTGGAAGAGCAAAATGTGTAAATGTTTAAGTCTTTGGAATTTTAAGTGTGAACAAAGAGAGACTTTTTGGACATGGCCTTTAATATATATTACCCCCGTTCCTAAATATAGGACCTAATTGACTTTTTTTTGAGAGATTAAGGTTGCGAAATAGGTTATTAAATGATGACATATTTGATATATTTTTAAATTATTCATTAGTTTAGAGGTAAAATAAATTAGTTTAAGGGAAAAAATTAGGTAAATCAATTTATAATTAACTTATTTTGCTTTTTTTAAGGATTTTCTAGAAAAAGTCAATTAGGTCTTGTATGCTAGCATAGAGCATACATAGTACAAAGTTAATAGCTTGTGTTAAGGGGTGTAGAATACAATCCCTATTTCATAAAAAAACCAGAATAGAATCCTTATCCTTGATCACTTTTTTATTTAACTGAATTATCCTTATTCACTTTCGGTTCAAACGATTTCATGTTTTTTAAACTATGGTATTGACTTGGTCCAATGGGCTTTTCTACCCTCGAGATGGATACAAAAACCCAGAATTATCAAGAAAGCTCATGGAGTTTTAAAGATTGTTTTTAATCTCTTAGGCAAACAAGGAACAATAGTATAATATATTTACTCTTTGAAGTTTGAACAAAATGATCTGGGGCTTAAAAAAGGAAAAAAAATCTATTAATATAAGTAAATTAATTTTATTCTATGTGAGGCTTTCATGATATAAAGTTACTTTAATTTTTTTCCATTAAATATGATATAATTTATTTTTTAAACCAAAAGAACCAGGGCTTAAAAGGAAAAAGTTCTATTAATATCAGTAAAATAATCTTCTTCTATTTGAGTCTTTCATTATATAGAGTAACATTCTAAAAATAATTCACCATAAAAATTGTTTTTATCAGAGTAATGTATAGTGAATGTTATATTGTTGTAGGATTTTTTTTACCTTTATATTGTTGTAGGTTGATGGAAACTATTCTCAGACTTTTTAATTTCCAAATATTTAGTTTTGATCCTAAGAATTTCATTATGATTAGACAAGTTTGAAAATTGGGATAATTTATTTAAATCGCCTAAAAGAATAAAACTATTGGGAAAATGAAAGAGTACAAGAATTAATAATATTGTTTTAGTGACATGTGTCCTTTAAACTATATACTCTTTTTTTGATACATTAGAAATAAAACAAAATAACAACATTACCCTACTGTAACGTATAAAGGGACCTATCCGATGACCGATGCCAATACCAGCAAGCATCGAGAGTGCAACATCTCTTGGAAAAACTTAAACCCCTCATACTTAAACTGTATAACCTTTCTTAAAATTTATGTTGAAATTTTTTATCAAGATTCATTGAGTCAATATTTTTCATTGAATCAAATAAAAAATTATTCATTTATTTTTAATTTTTTTAAAAATTCAAATTTACAATAACTTTAAAAGATTAAATGTATATTTAACTATTAAATGAAGGATATTAAATAGTGTAAGTAAGGAGAGATGCTTTAGTTCAACTATGACTTAGGCATTCACATGGTGTCCAAAGCTGATGCTTTGCATTTTCTAAAGATGTAGTTGGTTCTTAGTATTTTTTTAGTCTAATTTTCTTTTTACTTAAAAAAAAAAGGAGGGCTACTTTAGCAAATAAAATAAATGTGTGGGCATTCAATACTACATTATTTATTCTTAGGCCCAAGAAATAAAATTAAAATTAAAATTAAAATAAAATAAAAAAGACAGCCTTCATCTCTTTAAAGAGTACGGAGTGAAGACTTTTATCACAGATCCCATATTTCATAGATAGCGAATCAGTGGCGGCAAGGCAAGCCAAGGTTTCTTCTTTCAAAGGTAGATTTTTTATTTCTGGGTTTTTTTTTCTCTGATACAAAGATATTCAATCTTAATTTATTCTCTATATTCAAGATTTCATATCCTAGTTGCTCATTCAAAAGCAGCTCTCTCTTTGTTCTCATAGATTCTAGTGTTTTTCTTGAAGCTGAATGTTTTTTCCCATTGTTTTTCTCTAGATCTGAAAACCCTTTTGCCTGATCTGTTCAAAAATGTATGCTTTTTTTTTTATAATCAATTCTTGATAACCTTCAGCATTTTCTCTTATGTGGTTTAATTTCTAGTATGGATCAGAGGAATTTAATTTGTATGTAGATAAATGTTTAGTTTTGTACTACTTGGTTGCTCATTTGTTGGATATTTTGATTTTCAGTTTCTTGTTTAAATTTTGTGTGTAGTTTAGATATATTGTAATTGATATCTGTAGTGAAGAATGGTTCTTGGTTTTACAATTTGGTGTGTTCAATTTTGCATTTTGTGTGCAGGGAAAATGAGGTCTATCTTCTGTGGAAACTTGGATTATGATGTTCGACAGAGTGATCTGGAGAGGATGTTTAAAAGATATGGGAGGGTTGATAGGGTGGAAATGAAGTCTGGTGAGCATTTCTTTGACCTCTATGTGCATTTTAAGATGAATGTTCTTCTAGTATATGATTTTTAAAGCTCTTTCTTTGAGAATGTGTTCATGGCTTGTTGGAATTGGGTGTTTTGTGTTGGGTTCCTTTTATACATATAGTGGGCACTTGTTGCCTGGTGAACCAACTTTAGATGACTCTTTCTTAGATGGACCAACAAGTATATTCTATTTGATAATCATCTAATGATAAACACGTTATACTCGGCCTTTTCGATGTTTAGTTCAGTCCAAAATATTACAATGAGCCAAGAATTTTGTTATTGGCTAACCTTTTAATCTAAGAAATTTCTATGTAGGGGAGTTTGAGGGGTTGATTAGATATTTGTGTTAGTAGTATCATCTCCCTTCTATTGGATCGATTGTTGTGGGACTGGAACCCGATTCGGGACTGTTTAACTCCAACATAATTGAGTCTTGAGTTTTTAAAATATAGAGGTACTATGCATGATCTTGAATGTGTAAACCTCCCACTATAAAGATTAAAATTACTCTCCTTCTGGTCTTAAATATAAGATCATTTTTTACTTTTTTTTGGTCAAAGATAAGGAAGCAAATTAAATCACTAAATTATAACATATGCTACATGTAATTAGATTATACTCCCTCCGTTCCTAAATATAAGACCTAGATGACTTTTTTTTGGAGATGTTAAAGTTACAAAATATGTTATTAAATTATGACATATTTGATATATTTTTATATTAGTCATTAGTTTATAGGTTAAATAAACTAGTTTAAGAAAAAAAATTAGGTAAATCAATTTATAATTGACTTATATTTTGCTTTTTTAGGATTTTTCAAAAAAGTCAATTAGGTCTTATATTTAGGACCGGAGGTAGTATGTTATAAGTAAAATAAATTAATATTGAGGAAAAAAGATAACTATAGACAATTTAAAGTGATTAATTTTGCATTCTCAAGTTCTCCAAAAAAAAAAGTAAAAGTGATCTTATAATTAGGACAGGTGGAGTGTATATTTATGTAGCTTGGATAAACTACATAACGAGCACATCCTACCAACAGACATCACATCACATTGCTAGAGTGGAGTGGCAGCATGGATTTTATGAATGTTGTCACTGTGACTTGAATTCCGACGAGCTTCACCTCTCACAGTTGAGATCCAGCCTGCAGTATTGGACCACGATGCGCGGCAGAGTGTTGAGCATTTGCGGGGCGTTTAGGAGATATCTTTAAGAAAAAGATATATAAGAATATTTTTTTGGGCATCGATCCCAATACTCAACATTTTCTTTGGCGCAGGATTTCTTTGGCATGCCCATACTCTTCCAGGCTAACGGATCAGCTTTTCAGAAATATATCACAACTCTGTGACACATATCCTTCTTTTTCTAAAGAAGATTCACTGTGGTCTCGAGTGGCACCTCCATACCACGTTTTACCTCAGTCACATTTTCCCTCCATTTTCCATGCCCTTTGCCCAGCCTTCAATTTATCAAACATGTTTGAAGGTTGAAATATTGCCGACCTCACTGCAGAGGCAGCAGAATAATTGAAGATGCCACTCTATTTCCATTGACCCACCATGAGACCTACACTTTTGGGTTCTTGTTCTTGACATCGATTTGTTCAATACTCAAGGTCTGTTGCTATTTTTTCTAGTCCAATTAGTTTGTAGAAATAGTGAGGTTTGTCAAAATAATGTGTGAAGTGTAGAGATGGTTTGTGTTCTACCCAGGGGCGAGTTGCTGTTGTATTAGAGTTGAGGTGTTCTTTTACATATGAATGTTGACCAATTTTTTTTCTTTCATCTTTCTAATTAGAGAGAATTGTCTCCTTATTGTAAAAATTTTGCTTGGTTGTAGGGTTTGCCTTCATCTTTATGGACGATGAGAGAGATGCCGAGGATGCAATTCGTGGGCTTGATCAGGTTGAATTTGGTCGACAAAGACGCAGACTCCGTGTGGAATGGACAAAGGTAAGGCATATATTGTTATTGTAAATGGAGCAGTTACTTGTAAAGATATAAGCACCATTTTTAAATAATTTGGGCGTTGTTGTAGAATGAACGTGACAATAGAAGGCCTGGTGGTTCAAGAAGATCTTCAGCAAATTCAAGGCCATCAAAGACTTTGTTTGTTATTAACTTTGATACAACTAAGACCAGGACTAGGGATTTGGAGAAGCACTTTGAGCCATATGGCAAGATAGATAACGTGAGGATTAGAAGGAATTTTGCATTTGTCCAGTATGAGTCATGTGATGATGCCATCAGAGCATTGGATGCTACACATACGAGGTAGATATCTGTCTTTGCAAATTTGTTTCAACTCAGGAGCATCAAATTCTGCTTTTTTTCATGTATTTTCCTTATTGGCTGCCCTTTGCAATGGTACTAATTATGATCTTTGTTGTAATTCTTCCGTGTAGCAAGTTACTTGATCGAGTGATCACAGTAGAATTTGCTGCAGACAATGATGATGACAGGAGGAATGCCCGCAGTCCTGATAGAAGTCGCGATCGTTCACGTGATATGGGCTATGATAGAAAGCGATCTCGCAGTCCATATCGCCGTGAAAGAGGCAGCCCTGATTATGGAAGGTGGGGCTCTAGCCCATATGGGAAAGAGAGATGCAGCCCTGATTATGGCCATGACCGCGGTCAGAGATCCCAGCAAATAGTGAGAAGCAGCCCTGATTATGGCCATGACCGCAGTCAGAGATCCCAGCATATAGAGAGAAGCAGCCCTGATTATGGCCATGACCGCGGTCAGAGATCCCAAATAGAGAAAGGCAGCCCTGATTATGGCCATGACCGCCGTCAGAGATCCCAAATAGAGAGAGGCAGCCCTGATTATAATGACAGGAGACGTAGTCCATACAGAAGAGATAGGGATGGTTCTGACCATGTTCATGGCTCAAGTCATAGTCCGTATCATGAAGAACAAGCTACAACTGACCGTGGCGATTCTCGATCCCTTAGTCCCGAAGGTAGAGAGAGGGTAAGCCCTCGAGATGGTGGTTCCGGTGGAAGTCCTTCATATATGAAGAGGGCTAGCACTGAAAATGGTCATGGATCAATGAGCAGTCCTGATGCTAGAGGTGATCGCAGTCCTTACAATGGCGATGCTAGAGGTGATCTCAGTCCTGATGCTAGAGGTGATCGCAGTCCTGAGCAAAAAGACAATACTGACCATGATGATGCTCATGAAAGTCCTATGGATGAAACATACCGCAGGTTTGTGAAGCAAAAAAGTTATTGCTGAGGGTTTGTGTTCTAATATATTATTCTACAACCTTATCTAACTATATTGCTTTTGCACTTGCATGTTCATCGCCTGAAATGCCAGCCAATCTCCTGGTGCTGAAGAATGATTTCTTGGTCTCGGAAACAAAATAGGAGGCATGAAAACTGTTTGTAACGCATTGTGAGAGTAGAACTGAATTTCATTAGAGGGAAATTGGTAGTGTAGATGTATCAAAACAACTTGTAGTTTTCATTGCATGTACAATCTACTTTACTGTCGAGACACACACTGAACCTCCCTTTTATGATTGTTATTCAACTCGAATTTTTCTCAAGTCCTTTTGCGACTTGAAATGAATGCACCTTTGGCTCTCATTTTGTGGCGACATTAAGCTCAACCAAGAAGTATCTACAAAAATTGTGAACCGTGGGAATTATAAGAAAGATAAAACCAGGGGTTAGTTATCTCTAGTAAGAGAGAGGTTTGATTGTTTAAACATGAGGTCTTGAGTTTTGATTTGTGTGGATATTAAAATTGTATGTGGGAGAGATTATATCAGTTGGCTTCTAAAATATTTGATTACAACTCAGTCCTATATCTACATAATTGAAACATTTTGTTGAGAGGAAGGAATAAAGTGGGGTAGGAAGAGGAAGGACATGGAAGGAATCTAGGGAGAATATGATTTTAGGTATGAAGACACAAATAGTTAGGGCGCTCCTTATTGCTTTCGCTTTATTGCTTTCGCTTTCCGGTTATCAAAATTCTCTTTTGCCCCACCTTGCTTTTTTTTTTTCCTGGAGTAAGAAGAAAAAGGAAATCTTAGTTGTGAATCCAGGTTGGTGAGACATCTCCACACCTAAATAAAACTAAGTGAAATCTATCTATGTGGATAGAAAAAAAACTTTATAACCTGAGTTGACGTGAGTGGTAAGTACCTTTATCTCTTAAGTGAGTGGTCGAGTTCGATCTTTAGCTTTTGTGAATGAAACAAACTAACAAGTCAACTGTCTACCTTATATATGTGAGACTTCAGAACAGTAGAGATCAGCTCACTTGACACGCAAATGAGGATATTCCTATGAAACCAAAAAACACTTTATTGTCACAATTACACACCCCAATGAATTATGAGTTAAGAGTTTTGCCCTTAATTGTGAATGAGTCAAACTCTTTTCCTAAATTAATTATAAAAAAAGAAACCTTATTGCAGCATTAACAAATGTTGGTTTAATTGACAAAGTTTGACTCAACCATATCTGTGAGTTCATATTAAATCTCTCAAATGTTAGGGCTTTAGTTGATGGGTTATATATAAGCATTCTTAAGTCCTAAAGACCCACTCCAACTTTGATGAGCTCCTAAACTTAACTCATTTTTTTTTTGCTAGAAAAACTTAATTCATCTAAACATATAAGAAAGCTTATGAAAATTAATATGGTGAGGATGTTGAGGATACAGAAGGTATGCTGGCGACTGTACTTACACAAGAATGATGTGAATATAATATATTATCCTTTTGCAAATCAATCTCATTGCAAATGGGAAGTATGAAAATGTGGTGTTATTCCCCCTCATAATCCCATATCACTATCAAAACTGTCACGTAAAAGGGGACACTACTTATATGGGACCCATTCCTTTTCGACCAGATACAACCACCGTACGATCCAGGAGAGCTTGTCCCCATTTGACACGTGTGACAATCCTGTTGCTCCACTCGTGTCTCCCAACGACCAGTTCGCGCGCACAAGTACGGCCCTCCATGGCCCGTTTAGTTTCATCATGACCGTTAGATTTGCGACACGTGTCCCTCCCATACTGTACATTATACTCCTCTGTTCCTAAATATAAGACCTAGATAACTTTTTTTTGGAAAGATTAAGGTTGCGAAATAGGTTATTAAATGATGACATATTTGATATCTTTTTAGATTATCCATTAGCTTATAGGTAAAATAAACTAGTTTAAGAGAAAAAATTAGGTAAATCAATTTATAATTAACTTATTTTTTGCTTTTTTTAGGATTTTTCAAAAAAGTCATCTAGGTCCTATATTTAGGAACGGATTTATGGAGCATATCATATGCAAATTAGAGTGCATTTACTAGCTTGAGCATGAAAAAAATTGGGTTAATATAACTTTTAATCTTAAATTTTGCTCAATTTTAGTTTTGGTTTTTAAACCTTTGACTTTCAATCAATCTTGATCTCAGTTCCTGAATTTATTATTGATGGCTTTGTTCCCTAATTTTTGTGCTGTTTTTAATCATTGGTCATTGATTTTTCAAGCGCTTTTTAAAATTCAATGATCAAGACCAAAAATTGACAAAAACTTCATGTACTTAAAACCAAAATTGAGTGAAAGTTAAATGATTAAAACTATCGATTTTAAAGTTCAAGAGGTAAGAACAAAAATTGATTTATCATTAAAAGGTTAAAACCATTGATTTTGAAGTGCAAATATCAAGACCCAAATTAATTTTAAGTTAAAGAACAAAAGTTGTATTAATGAAAAAAAAAGTACTAGATAAATGTTCAACCAATTCAAAGTGATACCTTTCATCTCACTTTGTGTTCATATATTATGGCAACTTTTCTAATTAATGTTTACATTCAAATCTGAACCCCCTAAAAAGTAGATTTTGATGAGGTTATATCAGCAGCTTAATTAAGCATAATATGAATACGAATACGAGCAGTAACGACTTCAAAAGTTGAGCAAAACATGAGAACACGTTTTATATCAACAGATTAAAGTGATTAACCTTATTGGCAAAAAAGAGTGTTTATCTTCAAAAGCATCAAAACAATGGCCTCTAATTAGCCGATAGTTAAACTTGTTTTTGTCATACAACTCTTTTTGCTCGTCTTCAACGAGTACATCTTTTGAAAAAATTACCGTAAAAAGT
Organism: Mimosa pudica; assembly: GCA_029929735.1. Classification (NCBI taxonomy): domain Eukaryota; kingdom Viridiplantae; phylum Streptophyta; class Magnoliopsida; order Fabales; family Fabaceae; genus Mimosa; species Mimosa pudica. Next base: position 2,664,027 of record JAKELP010000031.1, read on the forward strand.
TGAGATTTTATAACAAAATAAGTTTTCCGCCTTGTGTTCTCTCATTCATACGTCGATTACCATATATCAATACCCATAATAGCTTTCCACAAATAAAATTTATTGTCCTTGAATAATGTTAAAATTTAAAATTTTGACAAGAAATATTTGCTTCGTCATATGTGTGTGTGTATTTCATTTTAATTTTGTATATATAAGATGTCAAAAAACAGTAGGAAAGTCATGTAAAGCAAAAGGCCTTCTAGTTAATTAAATACTCCATTTCATATGTGTCATTGCTCTAGCTATTTTATTTCTTTTATCGGTCACTTGAGAGATCATTGTAATTCACACTACTGATTAATACGGAAGAACCGCCTTTATTTTTCTCCATAATGTATTATACTAACCTAAATTAAAAAGAACTCCCAATCGCATTCATATCTAATTAATATTTGGTAAAAGTATGTTTTAGACCTTTAATTTTAGACAAAGTCATATTTTAGTTTCTTAACTAAGAAAAGTATATTTTTTTAGCCCTTTTAAATTAATACCGTTAACTTTTATCTAAACAAAATTAACATCATTAACTTATCTAATAGAAAATGTTTACTGAGCAAAATTTATAATGCTTAAAGAGCATTAGGGTTTTATTTATTTCTTATTTGTAATATTTTTCAATTTATAATAACAGTAAGTCAACATTTAATGTTTCCCTATCAGCATTTTAAATTTATACTGCTCACATTTTTGTTAGTGATGTTAACAATGTTAATTTAAAATTACTAAAAACACACTTTACAAAGTTGAACATGATGACTTTATCTAAAATTAAAGGAACAAAACATACTTTAGCCTTAATATTTTAATTTTTTTACGCTGCTCATGAGATAATATAATCAACTTCTTGGTGGGATATATATTGAGTGAGTTTGAATCGATGTGAAAATAAAGCAAATAATTTCTTTCAAGGCTTATATCTCAAATTAATTGTTTGTTCTAATTTTGAGTTAATTGTGTACTTTTTTCATTACTTTTGCTCTTATTTTACATATTTACGTCTTTTGAAGATGCTTCCAGACCCAACATTTTGTTTCTATGTAATCACACATCCAAAATAAAATAAAGTTCACTACTCTTATATGCACTAGTGCCCCAATGGCAACCATATCTTTTCCAAACCTAAACTTTTGAGTTCCAATAATAGAATATAAAGCCAGTCATAGTTCAATAATGTTTAAAAGTTTTCTCAATTATTTTGAAACACGTCTTTAATTTGTATGACCTTAGTCGTTTAATTATTTATCTAACTAATTTTTTTATCTAAAATATAAATACGACCATAAGGGTTATAGTAGTATAAAATAATAAAACAAACAAAAGTTAACAATCTATACATTATCCTTCGGCTATTAATCTAAATTTTCTCTGTTCCGTTTGATTATCACAACTTGAACGTTGAACGAATTACTTTGTATTTAATTTGAGAATAAAAGTACTCAGATTTGTGAAAAAGGGCAACACATTTACCTAACAATTATAGTAAAGAGATACCACTGAGATTTTCATAATCATCATCATGGTGAGACGACCTAATAATGGAATCACTCTGATTAATTTAAGAATCACATTTACGTGGCCTCATAAATCGACCGAGAAACCAAAACTGGACCACTAAAATTCATTGTCATGAGTAATCACTGTACCTTCCTGTTATTCTTTAGTTTTCGTGTATATCTTATTCTTCCAGAAACATAGAGATCTAGTAATGCATATTTGTTATTTTGGTTTTCCAAGGGTATCCCACCCGCGTGTCAAGTTGGATTAATTCCTCGTTGTTCTGAAGTCCCATATAGGGGTAGACAGTTGACCTATGAATTTGCTCTATTCACAAGGGTTAGGGATCAAACCCTCAACTACTTGCTTAAGGGACGAGAGTACTTGTCACTCATGCCGACCCGTCAGGTTATCTAGGTAGTAATGCATATATATTATTTTTTTTTTTGCCATGTAATGCATATATATTAGTTACATTTGAAAGTTGCGATATTAACTCACGTGACAAAAAAAGAAAAGATGAGGTCCAATAATTGTTTAATATGAAGTTGCTTCTGTCTGTGTCCCATCGACATCAGTTTTCATACCTCTCAAATTTAATGAACCGGTTTCGTGTAGCGCTATGTCTAACCAATTATAACATACCAAAACCACATGGTTTAATCCGGTGTGAAAACTTACATGACATTTAATGAATTATGCATGCCACTTTTTCATGAAATTACTCTCTTCTCTGATTCTCTCACATCAATTTTCTTTTATGTATTAAGCGTTGTAAACAAATCCACAGTTATTGTAATTTTATATTGTTGGTCTCTGATAGTAATTGTATATCGTAGCTGGTCATCTATGTGGATTAAAATTATAATGAAACAAATGATTTTTCCTAGAACCTGATCTTGATATAAATAGATCACCGATTCAAATTTAATGCTAGCATATGCAAAATAAAAACATAAATATGCCGACTACGGAATAAAAATTGCGGCGATCAAGCTGCGCTGGAATACATGACCAACCTGATTAAATGAACGACAAGTCATCAGTAATTAAGTCATGAATGTGATTGCTTAGATTTTCCCTTTAGTTGATCTTCACCCAGCAAGACTTCCTGGCTTTATCTATATCTTTGTTATTCTTTGATATGTTCTTCTTCTATGATCGGTTCTGACCGGATAAGTCTTCTACTCCGATAGTTAAACATTATTTAATTTTGGTTCTAGTTTTATTACATGTCCTGATCTGTTGAAGGTTGAATATTATATTAAAAAAATCAACATATTGACACCATCAGAGGCTAAAAATTCATGAGGACTCAAATTGTTAGATAGTTATTTTTCTCGGAGAGATAATTGAAAGATCGTCTGGAATCTTGTAATTCACGCTGTCGACCTCTCTGTCACTATAAACATAACAACCAAATGAGAATAATGGCTTTGTTTCTTTCAGGGAAGGAAAATAAAGACAACAAAGTGGGCATGAAAAATGGCTTTCATGAAGACTACAAAGTCAAAAGACGAATTTATTAACATCCTTTTTCGTTCAAAGTTCAATTTTAATTCAAATCCATCGATAGCAACACATCAGGCCGAACTTTTAACAAGTTGAAATCTTCGATAACATCTTATCAGTCTTCAACTATAATTATTTCAGATAGATCTCAGACCAAATGTGATGTGCAAACAAATTTATACTGAATACCGATTTTTTTTTCCTATGATCGACAACTATGGTCCATGGAAACCAGCTCATGGTCACATTGTTGTTTTTGAACGTTTACTACGAAGGACAATCATATGTGAAGTTCGAGATATGCGTTTGAAACTACACTTGTTATTATAGTTTTTGACTGCGTGCTGGCTTAAACCAGACCATCTATTAGCAAATACAACAGCCAGTTTAAACCAAGCTAAGTACGTACTCGAGGATGGTTAGAAATAGAAATGTCATAACATTTTAAAATATTTTCTCCTTATAAAAAATGAACGAAAAAAATTTAAGTTGCTTATATTTATAAAGTTAAGTTTTCTAATCACACTTATTATTTTGCCGTGTACTATTATTATTTGTTAAAATTCGCATGCATTACTTGCAAATTCACTCATGAGCATTTATAAAATTTTGCATCAACTCTCAAAATGTAAACTATTATTTTATAATTTTGATATGGAATTTGCTATTACAATGTTAGTTGTTAAATGTGTACGTATGTACGGTTGTAAATTCATCAATAGTGAACTTAACAAAGTGGATGGATAAAAACATGCATCTTGACCTATATTTTGTCCTTACTATACAATGAGAGCTATAGATATGTGGGACTTTTCAGTTTCATATATGCTCGTTGATCTGTTCAAATTCAAGTGTTGTTAAGGATTTGGCACAAGAACTAAGAAAAACATTGAATAACTTGTAGTGCAATAATTTTGCTAAATTTGCTTTATGGTATATCTATATTGTTTCTTCTTTAGTATTCTTGATATTATTAAAATATTATATAATACTATTTAGGCTTTTTTTAATAAAAAACATCATGGTATTTAGTTTCAAGTCGGCCGAAATAAAGTTTGGGTATATATATATATTTGAATCTGGAAATTTACTTTTGAACTAGCTGTCCTGAAAAGGCCTAAATTAAAATTGAATTTGGGAAAAGTGAGTGGTGGCCAATAGCACTCCACATGTTGCTTCTTCCTTAACCATTGATTTTAGTTATGATCCACATTTTTGAAAAGGAGTTGCGTTGCATTGTTTGATTTTTAAGTTTCCATCCATTTGGTAACCACACTTTCAACAGAACGTAATTTAGGCTTAAAATCCATGGTTTTCAGCCGTCCAACATGTTTCTCAAAACCAACATTATTTAATTATCCCTTCCTTGAAAATGGTATTATAATAATAAAAAGACAGTTCAGAATCATGATGACTAAGGATATGTAGATGTATCTGTCTATATAAGATTCCACCTACTACTGAATTTTTATAAATGTTCACTATAAAAAACTGCATGCGCTATGTAGCTTGAGCAAATTCAACAACCAAATTGCTTCAAAGTCCCAACTGATACATATCAAACATTATAGGTAGTAGTACTATGGTGAAACTATAAAATCTTCAAAAGTAGCTTCAGCATATATACATGCTTCTCCAACATGATCCAACTCCTTTTATTGGTTTCATTAACACATTCAAAACTTCATTGATTCTCTGCTTTAATTCATAATTGATCCCACTTTATTATTAATTCTCTGTCGTCGTCATTGTCTTTATAACATGTTCTATACACCTGCCACTTCTTGTGATTTTAGAAAAACAAATAAGGAAACCGTCGTGCATTTATTTTATTTTGTTAATCATTTGGGCGGGGCGATAAAGACGACTAGACGAGAGATTAAACTCGAATAGACAGTAGGTGGGGTAAAATTTAATAGCAAATTTAACATTCAAAGATTATTATAATTTTCAATACACACATCCCATTCACCTTATATCTTTTTAGAGTTGGTTTCATGCACACAGCATACATATGTGAAAACCTGTGTGCATTTATGTGCGGTTTATAAAAGATAGAGTGGAACGATGCATGCACTAGAAAACACATGTTGCATGCATTCCGACTTTATTGACATGTACTATTCTGTCCATAGCATAATTCTATGGTGGGCTAAAACATTAGGTGAGTTGGGTTTGAGAATTCACTAGGGATATGACACGCCTCTAGGCTTAAAAAATGTTTATATAAATATGTATATAGCACTTATCAACAAGGTCTTCACATCAACAATATTCGAACCTACAACCATATAATTATGAACAAATCATTTTACCAACTATACTAACATTTGTTGGCTATCCATTGTATAATTATGGTTCAGCCACCTCCTGTGAGAAAAAATACTAGTTAATAGATAAGGTAGTTTATTCCTTCAATACGTAAATGAAAATTGTAACTTAAAAAATATTTTAAGTATATAATCAAAATTAATGTATGAACTAATATTGTCTAAGAAAAAAGTGAACTTGTATTCAGGACTAAAATTTATTCCATATTGTTAGAAGATGGAGTGGTAAACGGCATTAAGTTTAAGTTCAAAAAAAAAAATAACGGCATTATGTGAATGTCAATCTGAAAAAAGTTTTGAAGCATGATATTAATCATCAATTTCCCGTGTTCCTCTCAAAGCGATACTTAATGTCTCATATTTGGGCACAAAATGTGGCAATATATCATGTTCTTCAAACTTTGAAGATTAGCAACAACTATAGTCTTTGCCTTTTAATCTGCTGATTATGATGCCCATCAATTTGGGCAATATTTTTCAAATCTTCAGAAATAAAGTTACCACCGAAAGCTTTGATTGCTTTCCTACGAATCTTACACACTTGGAATTTTCTACACCTATATGTAATCAATATCGTATATCAAATTCACACGACCTGAAGATGAATGAATCAATTACCATTAATGAAACATATAGAATCTATATATAACTTTAATTATAGGAAATAAGTAAATATGACTAATAGTAGTATTTTCTAACCTGGCGGGTTGGCGTGAGTGGTAAGTACTCTCGTCCCTTAAACAAGTGGTTGGGGGTTCGATCACAGCCCTTGCGAATTGAGCAAATTCACAGGCCAGCTGTCTACCCCCTACATGGGACTTCAGAACAGCGAAGGATTAGTCCCACTTGACACGCGTGTGGGATACCCTTGAGAAATCAAAAAAAAATAGTAGTATTTTCTTAATAGACTGGCTTTAGACATGCTCCACAATAACTTTGTTCATAATATACTACATGTCGTATAACTTATTTTCTTATCAATAAAAACAAAATACTTCCTCTGTTCCTAAACATAAGATCACTTTAGGGAGGAGAGTTTGTTCCTAAATATAAGATCACCTTCTAATTTGACTCAAGTTTTCCCCAAATTGCCCCTATACTTCCTTCACCCAAATAATAGTGGTTTGAAGAAGGTGAGAGGATATTTTGAAAATTTCGTGTAATCCTAACTCATTGGAATGTCTTCCTTACTCTCTCCAAATTTGCTAAAGTGATCTTATATTTAGGAACGGAGGGAGTAATTTTTTGGCGCACTGGTTGAAGGGGGAGAGCAAAGGTGATGTGTACCCGCCAGATCTTGCATTCGAACCTGGGAAGTCTTGAACCAAGGGGAGACTCTGGATTAGTGCACCTAAAGGGTGTGGGACACCGGGGACTCTGAGAAAAAAAACAAAATAATTTTCAAAGAAAATATGAAACAGTAATTGTAAATATTTTGCTTTATTCATGGCCAAAGCCAGTCAAATTTATTTTGCATGCATGCATATATGTTTCAATCTTTTTGATCGGAACATATTTGTTTCAATCTGACATAAGCATTATGTAAAAGTTGAATCGCTCCTTATAGATTCTTGTCAAATTTAGGAATTAAGTAATGCCTCTAATGGTTTTTCACCGGTAAACTTTTTTGGCTTTTGTTCCAAATTTTTGACATAGCCCGAGTAACGACTAAAGCATAACTGTCTTCTAGTACGCACTTATTGAATGTTTGTAATTCAACGATCAAACGGAATACTGAGAGATTATTTTTCCCGTAAAGGCGATCTTTTGACAATATTCCATTTTCCCTTCCTTTTCTTCAATATATAACAATCGTCATAGATGTAGCAAAGTTGTATTTGAATCCAAAATCTTTATTTGACAATTAATATATTTGATTGTATCATGTCCAAATACTTTATTGCAGTATTTCTGAGCGTGGTGTAAGAGATTTTGACCCTTGCACGTGAAACTGAACTGTTCCTTGTACCCAGTGAGCAAACAGTATTCCAGTCAAACTTAAAATCATATTTGTTTGTTTGAAAATAAAATTATAAAAGCCATGTAAGAACTAAAAGAAAATATTTTATTATACTCCCTAATCCCTGTCATCCCTTAAGAGTAAAAGATTCACCATGTAGAAATTGAACCATTAAGTGATTGAAATATATATATATATATATATATATATATATATAAAGTGAATATTATATACTGCATGTTTTTAATTAAATATAAGATTTATTTACCCAATTGAGTATAATATTTGGGATGTTAGTTAAGTTTGTTGAAATTACATGATATTACCAAAACATTCTTAACAATGTTTCTTTATTTACATGCACCTCCTTATTATTTTATTATTAAAAACATTAATTGGGATAATTTAAGGAAAATGTGAGAAAAAATAGAAAGAATTCTTGTATTTAGGAACAAGCTCATTTCCCTTCCCCTAATAATAGGTTCTATATTTAGAAATAGTTGGAGTAAGGATTGGGGTAGTGGTGTCTTTATCTTGACACATTAAAAAAAACGGTGAAATCTAATAAAATATACATATATAAACACGTAAAACATTTGATTTCATTAGATAAAATTGTGCGTGTCTTCATTACCGAAAAAAAAAAAAATTGTGCGTGTCTGAGCAAAAGCTAGGTTATTAATCATCAAGTAAAATAAAAATTAATGATAAATAATATGGATGCAAATTTACTGTCGTTTCTCTCCTCACGCAGAGCAAATGATGATCGACAATCCAAATTTGAAAAAATGAAAGCAAATGCGTCATATTTTGATTTCTAGTGACAACGCTCCAATCATCATTACGTGATACTCCCTCCGGTCCTAAATATAAGACTTAATTGACTTTTTTGAAAAATCCTAAAAAAAAGTAAAATAAGTTAATTATAAATTGATTTACCTAATTTTTTCCCTTAAACTAGTTTATTTTACTTATAAACTAATAGATAATCTAAAAATATATCAAATATGTCATGATTTAATAGACTATTTTGGAACTTTAATCTCTAAAAAAAAAGTCATCTAGGTCCTATATTTAGGACCATAGGTAGTATTAAATATTGAACACACGTAAGTTTTAAGGTTGTGAGGAATGATTCCAGCATTCCCCCACCCTGATTTTAATTATTCAGTTCAATATATTGACTGTGTATATGTATATCTAACATCACTTGGAACGCACAACTATTCAAAGTTCAAACGCAAAGTTTTGTTGTGTTTAAACCTTACCCAATGCTTTTAGTTAAACCATTGAATTCTTAAGTCGGTTTGACTTATACAAATTCTCAAAATACTCATATTTAAGGATTCACACAATATAAATGAAATATAATCATTAAGTGTTTGCTATTCAAGAATACATATAACTTGTGAAGTGGAAGATATATATCAACAATCTTTTAGTGAATATGATTGGATTTACATTGGGAAACCATACATGCATGCTTTAATCAAAATTAACCATGCATGATTATAATTTTAATATGGTTTGGAATGTGAAAGAGAACAATAGAAGCATATATAATTGAGGTGGTTAAAGAGAGGGGTAGTGTATGTAAGCAAAGAGGCATGTGGGAGAGACCTGTGTAGGTAGACGGAGACAAAGAAGATCAGAAATGGTGAAGAGAAACAACAATACATAGGAATCAGAGGATGCTTCCTAAACAACTACGTTAAACCAAAATTCATTAACTCCTCTTGTTCCAAACATGTTTCACACCGAAACAGACACCTTGTTTTTGCCATGAAATTCCTCTGAACATCAGCTCTTCTTCTGCATTTTCATTTTCTTCTATACATAGTTCCTATCACAAATCAAGGACCTCAACATCGATGGCTGTTATTCGCCTATCCCCACAATAAAGCCCTTGTCTCTATCTTCTACCTTTTTGTTTAGTAAAAATTATACTAAGTGTAATTTATATTTAGTATATGTACTCTTGTTGTCCGAAATATGAGGGTAGCACAACTAATTTATGGATATCTAGAAAATCACTTCGTTAAATTATTTTAATATAGTTATGTTGATTTTATTAACAATATTTTTTATTTTATAACTACTTTGGATAGAAACCTAGCCTTCTTATCATATACAGAACTAACAGAAACATTAGGGAAAAAATATACATATGAGATTTACATAAAGTGAATTGATATTTTTATTTAAGATTAAGATAAAACCCCCGGCCTGTTTAATTCTTTTATTATAAAAATGAAGATACTACTTTTTTTTTCCTTTTTTTTCACCCACTACATGAATACAATGCCAAATACTTCATTTACACACACACACAGAAAGTTTATTAAAATATATATTTTAGCTAATTATATAATTTTGTGCGCATTTTAGACTCTCTTTTTGATATTTATTTACGTTGAAATAATGTTTTGGATTCAATTTCAATATTTGTGTATGATTAATTTTTCTTAAAAAATTATAAAGAAAGAGAAAATGACACAAAAAATAAATGGTTTCAAGATTAATAAATTCATTCACACCTTTATTCTAATTTGTTTGTCCTTATAAGTACACATACTCTTAATTTTTAATACAAGTTTTACATAAAAAAAATCTTACATGAGTTCGGTCATGATGAGGTTTCATTAAATCTAAAATATGCCTTCAGACTCCAAAATTATTTATATATATATATATATATATATATATATATATATATATATATATATATATATATATAAGATTGGCATTAGGATTTGATTGAGTATATAAATTTACTGTTATAAGTCAACTTCTTACCCACTAGAGCTCATGTTGGTAAAGACACACACTTAAGAGTGTGTTTGGTTTGAAGAAAAAAAGTTAAGAATTAGAATTGGAAAGTGTAAGAGATGGAAAATAGGGGTAATGATGAAAGAGTAAAGTTTGTGGGCCCCACGATAAGTATGAGATGAAGAGAGAAAACTTGTTGGACCCGGGATATATGTAAATGACCATATTACCCCTTAACTTATAAATTATTTGCAACCCACTTTCTTGGGTTTTTTGCCACCAAAATAGACCATTATTTGTATCCTAATTCTAAAACATATAAAATTTTTCCTTTAAAAGAAGAAGGGGAGATGAAAAGAAAGAAAAAGATAGATGAACACCTTCTAAACTTTAAAATCTCAAATAGAAGAATTTAACTAATTAAATAGAGACATTAACTAGTTGAGTATAACCATTAACAACTATAACTTACATATATGGAATTTCAAATTTTAAAATGTATCTTATATTTATTTCCTAAAAACAAGTGTGAAAAATTCTCTGTGTGGCTATAGCTTTTTAAAAGAAAAAAAACCAAAAAAAATGGGAAAAGGCCGTTCCCTAAAAGTGCATCCATCTTAGTCAGCACACAGTATTTCATTTCGTAATACAAAAATTGCTTCTCTTTCTCTGTAGCCTCTTCTATATAAAGCTCGTATAGCAACCCATCCTCACACAACAACATTTCACACTCAACACACACAATAATAACTCCTCATCATCTCATTCCAACTTCTCTCCTCTTCACATAAAACCCCAAATTCCATTATATTCCCACAATAACAACAACTAAACGCACAACATGATGAGTAAGCCATTCATCCCAAAACTATTGGAATCCCACACTTCCTCTCACAACCCCTTCAAAGAATTAATATCCATTTCCCAAATTGCCCTTCCCATGATCCTCACCGGCCTCCTCCTCTACTGCCGCTCCTTGATCTCCCTACTCTTCCTCGGCCGCCTCGGCGAGCTCAGCCTCGCCGGCGGCTCCCTCGCCGTCGGCTTCGCCAACATTACCGGCTACTCTATCCTCTCCGGCCTCGCCGTTGGCATGGAACCTATATGTGGTCAAGCTTTTGGCGCCAAAAAATTCACCCTCCTTGGCCTTTGCTTACAAAGAACAATTCTTCTCCTTCTCTTCACTTCTCTCCCCATCTCCATTCTTTGGCTCTACATGAAGCATATTCTTCTCTTGTGTGGCCAAGATATAGCCATAGCCACATCAGCTCAATCTTATCTTGTGTATTCACTTCCTGATCTTTTAGCTCAATCTTTATTACACCCATTACGTATCTACCTTCGATCTCAATCCATTACTCTTCCTCTTACCCTTTGTTCTGCTTTGGCCATTCTCCTTCATATACCCATCAACTTTTTCCTTGTTTCTTACCTTGGTTTGGGAATCAAAGGCGTGGCCTTAAGTGGGGTGTGGACAAATTTCAACCTTGTTGCTTCTTTGATCATGTATGTGGTTTTCTCAGGAACTCATAAGAAAACATGGGGTGGTTTCTCTTTTGAGTGTTTCACACAGTGGAAGTCATTGGTTGAACTAGCAATCCCAAGTTGTGTGTCTGTTTGCCTTGAATGGTGGTGGTATGAGATCATGATTTTGTTATGTGGACTTTTGGTGAATCCTCAGGCTACTGTGGCTTCCATGGGGATTTTAATCCAAACAACTTCTCTTCTCTACATTTTCCCATCTTCCATAAGTTTCAGTGTATCAACAAGAGTTGGTAACAATCTTGGTGCTCAGAATCCTTCAAAAGCAAGGCTCTCAGCCATTGTAGGACTATCTTGCAGCTTCATTTTAGGGATTTCAGCACTTTTGTTTTCTTTGATGGTGAGGAATGTTTGGGCAAGCATGTTTACTAAAGACAAAGAGATTATAAGCTTGACGGCTATGGTTTTACCAATAATAGGACTTTGTGAGCTTGGAAATTGTCCACAAACAACAGGATGTGGGGTTCTTAGAGGCACTGCGAGGCCAAAAGTAGGTGCTAATATAAACTTGGCAAGCTTTTATCTTGTGGGAATGCCTTTGGCAATTTGGTTAGCTTTCTTTGCTGGGTTTGATTTTCAAGGATTATGGCTTGGCTTATTGGGGGCTCAAGGGGCTTGTGCAGTTACCATGTTGGTAGTTCTTAGTAGAACAGATTGGGATTTTGAGGCAGAAAAAGCTAAGGGTGTGCTTGGATGGAGGGAAAATGGGAGAGGAAAGAAAATGGGAGAGGAAAATGGGGTGAGGGGGAGTATTTTCCCTTGCTTGGATGAGGAGAAAATGGGAGAGGAAAGAAAAGGGGAGAGGAAAAGTGGGTGGGCCACATGCCCCATTTTCCTCCCAAAGTTTTCCTCCCAAAATGGGGGGATTATAGGAGAGAGAAAAGTTACACATCATTGTCCAATGACCATGCTCCACCTCACCCACCCATTTTCCTTCCTTTCTATTTTCCCTCATCCTTCCAAGCATGATGAGGGATAACATTTTCTCTCCCATTTTCTTTCCTCTCCATTTTCTCTCCTCCCATTTTCTTTCCTCTCCCATTTTCCCTCCATCCAAGCAGACCCTAAGAGATTAACAGAAACAGGGGAAGCAGGGGATGAAACAGAGGAGGAGGGGGAAGAGATAGTGACACAGGCTCGTAAAGTTGAAATCAATGAAGATTCTCTATTTTTGGATGATTGAGAGGAACAATGGAAATGGTCATTATGGGGCTCAATTCTTATTTTAGCTATATATAGTCCACCTGCAAATTAAATATATCTCTTCTGGTTCAATTATGATTATAATTTTATTCTTCATAGAATCAAAAACTCTCTTCACAATCTCATCCTTTAACTCTAGTTTATTTTTTTGTTATAACTCTTGTTTAATATAGGAAAGATCACTTCCAAAAATGAATATTATGCGTGGTTGTAGAAAGGGAAAATGACAAATAAAGACATCTGAATGTCCAAAAGAACAAGTAAGGGACTCAAATTTCCAAAAGGACAAGTAAGCAAATCGAAATTTCAAAAGGACAATTAAGGAACCAGACAATTGTTAATTGACATGTTCCAGTTGTTAATAGGTACGTTCCAATTGTTAATTTTTCTATTTGAAAATTTGAATTCCATACTTGTCCTTTTGAAAGTTTGAGTTCCTTACTTATCCTTTTGGACATTTGAAGATCTTTATTTGTCATTTTCCCTTGAAGAAGTTGTAAACAAACACCACACATGTTAGTCTAACCCTTCAATGTTCTACCAAATCCATCAAGATCTTGAATTGGAGTGTTAAAACCTATGTTGGTAAAGGAAGCCACATGACTTAAACTTGAGTAGTCAATTGCTCAAATACCGGTTAATACGATCTAAAAAAGGTGCTAGTTACCGCTGATATCTAAAAAAGGCACTAATTACTGCTGACACACACACACACATACATACATACTCCCTGCGGTCCTAAATATAAGACCTAATTCACTTTCTCTGGAAAATCCTTAAAAAAGTAAAATAGGTTAATTATAAATTGATTTACCTAATTTTTTCTCCTTAAACTAGTTTATTTTACCTATAAACTAATGGATAATCTAAAAATATATTAAATATGTCATCATTTAATAACTTATTTCGCAATCTTAATCTCTCAAAAAAAAAGTCAATTAGTTCCTATATTTAGGACCGGAGGTAGTGTGTGTGTGTGTGTGTATATAAAGTACATATATATATAAAGTACATATATATATGTATGTGCGCGCGCTCGCGTGTGTGTGTCTATATATATATATATATATATATATATATATATATAAATATAAAATACATGCACACACATATATATAATTGTAAAAAGACAACATTTTGAATGCACTAATAACGTTGTAAAAGCATATGCACATAAACATGTTGGAATAGATCTCAAAGTAAAAAATAAAAATGAGTGGAATGATGTATGATTTTTTTTACTCATAATGAGGTATAAATTTTTAATATAAATAATTCAACTTTGTTTTTTTAAAAAAAGAGAGAGACAGATGACCTTTTCTTTCCTTTTTTCCCTTTGTTAGTGGCAAAAGGCAATGGGGAATTTTTCCTTTAGAAGCATATATTTCTTCTCCAAGGATTTCTGTTACCACTTTCTGCGAAGTTGTTTTCCTATAATCTTACAGAGGGGTTGAATTACTACATATTGCATGTCATGGGGTTGAAGCTAAAGAGAATTTCCAAGGAGTAGTTAACAACTGAACTTCTCTGATGCCCTAGGTTTTCTCATTTTTATACAATTGAGACACTCAGTTCCTTGTTTTTGTGAACGAAGACGTCAAACTCAAAAGGACCAAACTTCAATAAAAATACGAGAGGGTGACAATTAAATCTTGAAAATAATAAATTAGTGAGGTTTCCACCGTGCAATCTATTTTTGAAAAATAAGTTCAAAATATCGATCTGAATAACTACAGCTGCAGATTCAGAAGTTTCAATTGTAAGTATGGCATTTACGTTTTAAATGTAACCCTTAGGCTGCAATTGATATTATTGTTTGTAACTGTTTGAATTGATAACCCATTTTTGAGAAAAATATATATTGAGATCAACAATGATAACATTGTTTATGAAAGGGAAGTTTTAATATTTGTACGTACACATATAGTTGAGCCATGTCTTTATTTATTTATTATGCATAGCAGCCACTATTTTTAAGGCATAAATTAGGTGTTCTTGTAGTTTTAGAAATGTAGTGGAGATAAAATATTGCATATTATCTTGCCCACACAAATCGAGAAAAAAACTCCCAAGCTTCTTGGTTGATGCATGCCTCTCTATTGACTTAATTAATTGCTGCAAAAACATAATCTTCAGTACAATGGGTTTGGCACTTATTTGAGTTGTACCTAATTGGAACATATGGCTGTACTATTAAAGAAACTTGGCAACATTTGTTATAATTGAGAGTTTTGAGCCAATAAAACGTTTGTTCGTTCGGTTGGTAAAGGGGTTTGACTTATAATTATGTTGAATTTCACCATGAGGACCTTGTTAGAGGGCGATCTATAAGTACTTTTGCAAGCGCTATTTAAGCATGGAGGTATATTCTGGCCCTAGTGATCCCCAGGACTCAACTCAACTAAACTTTTTGATAAACAAATTGAGAGTTTTGAGATTCTCTAACCTACAAATTTATATACGAATCTTAACAAGTTACTTTTTATGAAATATGAATACTACGACAAACTAGTTGGAAACGGAAACAAATGCAATATGGGTTACTTTTCTATCAAATGAAATTCTTTTTATATACTAATATTGGAAGGAAGGAACATAAATTTATGTTTGAGTGAGCATTTTGCATGTTATTTGAATGAATTTATTTTTTAAGTCATTTGAAATAAAAATACGAAATAAATTTTTGAAATTTTGTTTTAATGATCTATCAATACTTTGTTCATGATCGAAAAGGGAGCCATAATACACACTAACACACACACACGTCTTTCTCTATCATACCTCAAACACTCGTTAAACATCACGCTTGAAAACACTTTAAGAATTTGATGTCATTATTGTATTATAAAGCTTCTGACTTGTGTCACACACACACAAACATATTGTGATATAATTTTGCAATAATTGAAACAGAATCATTGGAGGATCACTCTCTAGCTGCGAAAATCACCAATTACTATTTGATTTAACGATTAAAGTTCTAAAAGAAAACCACCCAATTTCGAAGGTTCAAAATTTTTTTAGCCCCATCATATTATTGTTTGCCCTTTGGCATTGTACAAAAAATAATATCTCACCTATAGAATCTCGTTTTCCAAAAATAAGATGGGGATCATAACAAACATGGAATTACTAACAATCCCAGATTACAAGATCATTCATGGGGCAGAGAGAGTTTGACCAATTTAATTTCTGAGAATTTTTCAATTTCCTTCTTCAAGTTAGGCCCCACATTCCAGGCATGACCATCAAAGATCATTAAATGAATCAAATATTCTAATGTGTGTTCTTTAAAGATAAATGAAAGAAAACACCAAGAGAACTTTTGTCGTGGAGCGAATAAGATTAGAAATTAATAAAACTTGTTTATTGAGTTTAGAAATGCGTTAAGAACATCAAGTTTCAAGTCAAAATTGAGCTTCTTCCTCTCCTGCTTATGTGGTTCTTGCGTGCCTTTTTGTGTGACAATGTGTCCAAAGCTTTAGTGGGCATTATGATTTGGTGCTTCATAATTAAATAGAATAAGATAAGACGCAACAAAAAAAACCATTAATACGAAGCACAGAATGAGATAATGAGAGTTTTCTCGTTGAGATAAGCAGAGGAATTTATGCAGATTCAGATCTTTCTTTTGGTACAAGTTGATGAGCAACTTGCAATTGGATTTAATGGGTCAAATAGATTCTTATGAAGAGTCAGCTCTAAGACTTGGGACTCGAGAGGCAAAAATAAACTCTGTTTTTTATCTTTTATCTTTCCCTTCTATTGTTTAGCTTGGGAGCTAGCTTTCACCTTTTATAATTTATATGGCATAGTGATCATGAGTTCAAATTTTAAAATACTTTTCCCATGGGATTAAAGCTATTTATATCTATTATGCTTCATCAGATTCCATCCGATCTAATGTACTGATGACCCACTTAGCTCGTTGAATATAAATTTAAAATGTATTATGGATGTGCTTCTTGTTTTTGTTTTCTTTTTCCAAAATGGGTGCGCCTAGCTTCTTTGTTGTGGAAAAATATAATCATTATTTTGACTCAATGAAATACTCTTATTATGTAATTATTTTTTAAAAAAATATAATTACGTATTAATATTAACGTGTTGGGCATAATTATTGACGTACGAAATAGATATTTTTCCCTTATGAAAATTAAGAGAATCTGGATCCAATTCACTTTTGTTGGAATTAATAATTTGTTGACTTATAATTATAAAAGTCTAGGAATATGGGAAATTGGGAATCAACTTTCTCTTCTTTTTTTCACATTTGTTCTCTCAAAAAGTGAGTGAAATTGATATGATTTTTTAATAAAATAAATGTTAAAGTTATTACTTGTCTCTCTTTATCAAGAGCTGACAGAGGATTTTTTTACTTTTATATATATATAAAAGATTTTTACTTTGAATTAGAGCTAAATAATTCACAAAAAATTAATTCATGTATATACTATGCATTTTAATTTCATAATGCGTTCATTTTGTCAAAACTTTTTAACCATTTTAACTATAAGTCAATTATTTTACATTGCTTTTTTTCCCATAACTTTGATTCCACTTGTTTAGTTTACCTCTCTAACTCCATGCATGTAAATTCATCTATAAACATCAAAATATCTACCGATACTATATTTAATTTGAACTTACTTTAAGGATATAGTGACAAAGGTCTAATTATATTTGATATCCCCTATAATTATAAATTGATTACATATATTTAAACTATAACTTATTTGATAATAGGTCCGGAAATAATATCAGTGCAATCTAGATGCATGGAATAATTGAAATGGATTTAAACACCCAGGATATAATTCCAAATTGATCCCATCTCTATATATTACATAAATTTTCTTTCTGTACTTACTATTTATAAAACCTGAATGCATGATCACATTATAAAGTTATACTTAGCTTTTTTTTATTAGAAAATTGGAACTATAAATGTTTGTTAGGGAGCGGTAAAAATTAGGTATTTGCTGGCTGACTTGGGTTTGTTTCCATTGTCTACTGTTTCGACTTATGGAAACAAAAGTTCCTTACATCATGCCATATCTGAAGACTTTTTTGTGCTCCAACTTATTGCACACACCACATATATCCAAATCAAATTAATTATTATAAAAAATTTGCATTATGAACAATATTGTAAGGACAGGTTTTATTAGGGTTAAGCTTATCAAAAGATAGTAGTTAGTGGACAAAGGAATGAATATTAGTGGGGCAATAACAGTTCTCGGTACTTGATTTGTCTTATTCAAGTCCCTTTTTATAATATTGATATTTTATATATTGATCTTCCAGAAATTAATGTTCTATGATTTGAGATAATGTTGCATAAATGCATAATGAGGTTGTGAAGTAGACAGTTTAGTTTTTAATTGTAAATATCAAAACGTCAAAGTAAAGTTGATGACTTTATGATTGACTAATTATTTAAGTTCATCCGTAGTATGTAATCATATTATTCATTCGGATATGAGATTGGTGCACTTGAAATAATTACAAAAAAGCTATTGTATTTAACATATTACTGAAAGATGGAAAATATAAAAACAGAGTAAATCCTATCATATATACGCTCTTCTTATTTTTTTTTTTAAAAAGTGCGACAAATACTAATAGCATGGGATTGTAACAAGTTCCATGGCAACCATAATAACCTCCTACAAAGCTTTTATATCACTAGGTTATAAAGTAATTGACTGAATGGCTCGTCTATACTCTTTGTACTCTTATCTGATGCTATTTATGGGGTAGAATGAAAGTTTTCTTTTGGCCATATTCATAACGTATATAAATATACAATTTTACAATCCTATTTAATATTAGGCAGACTTTGTTCTCATTAAGCATACCATCATAATCTTAACAGTTCTATTATGTATTGTTGCTGAAATCAAGATAACATGTATCTCATTACTTATGTCTTAACTAC
Source organism: Mimosa pudica (assembly GCA_029929735.1). NCBI lineage: Eukaryota > Viridiplantae > Streptophyta > Magnoliopsida > Fabales > Fabaceae > Mimosa > Mimosa pudica. Next base: position 2,682,820 of record JAKELP010000031.1, read on the forward strand.
TACAGAAAATGGCTATACTGGTGCACCATTACATGCGCTAAAAAATGCTAAGCACAAGTATAGAATATAAGTGCCGCTATTAGATCCAGTGAAATAAGGGGGAAATTTCGGGGGGTGGGGGGGTTTATATAGTCGCTCTAAACGCAAGTACAAGGCATGTTATACCTACACTCAAGCGCACATATAAGCTATTCATTTTTGTTAATTCATACATTATAATTCACAATTCAATTGTTATTTAAACAAAAACAAATTTGGGGCTTATACCTGCACTCAAAACGTCAGTACAAGCCCCATATGCCTTTATTTTTCAAAAAAATTGATTTATGGGGCTTATACCTACGCTTTGAGTGTGGGTATAAGCCCCATAATTCATAATTTTAAAAAAATAAATTTGGAGCCTATACCTGTATTCTAGGCGCAGGTATAAGCTGTGCTTTATGTGTGCACGCTTTAAGTGCAGGTAAAAGCCTACCAATACATGAGTTTTTTTAGTGCAGGTAAACCTATACCTTTGCGGGCTTTATCGGTGCCCGAGGAGCGCAAGTATACACCTCAAAATGTGTTCCAGTAAAGCCCTTTCATGTGGTAGTGATTTAACAATTTTTCAGGTAAACCTTGATTTAAAAAATGTTACTCCCTCTAATCCGTAAAATAAGAATTTAACCGTCAAAACATACTCCTTAAAAAAATATGTAAATGTTTGTTGAATGTCTAACGTTAATTCTTTTTTCCAATTATGCCCCTATTTATCATGATACTAATAAGAGAGAAAAATATATAAGCATTAATAAATATGAAAGAGAGTTAGCGGTAAAGTAGAAAAAACGATTTAATTAAATGATGAGAGAATGTGAGGATGAACTCTTATATTTTGAACTAAAACTATTCAAATTTTGAACTCTTATATTACATATGAGAGGGAGTACCATATAAGAGATTGAAAGCTAAAGCGCACATGCTTTTCAAAAAAAGTTAAAATTAGTTAAAAGTAATATAATAGGCAAGAAATGAACTTTTTCCCAAATAAGATTTTATTTTTAAGGAGGCATGTAACATGTAGAAATATAGTAGTAATGATAGAAAATATGAAAGAGAATGGAGTGAGATAAAGATAATTATATATATTTATATATAAATATATATATATATATATATATATATATATATATATAATAGAATTAATTAGGGACTGAATGGTAAGAAATTCATCAAACACTCTCACATCCTCAAGTAGACTATTATGATAACAAAGACAGTGGTAAATGAAGGAGAAAATTTGATATTCATATGAAAATTTAAGTGGTAATTAATTTATGGTCTCACCCAACACATAATATAGAAAAAGTTCTATGTAATGACAAACTTGAAGTAGGGTTCCAAGGGACCTTACTTTAATTATCTTCCAAATCAAGAAGACACTTTTTACCTCCTTGTTATTCAGAGTCCAGATGTTGTGATGGGTGCCCAAATCTCAATAATTTGTTATGCATGGTCAGAATGTTGTTATTTACAACTCAAACACTTGTTATTAGTTAAAATGTAAACTCTTATGACTGACATCCAATAACTTGTTACATGGTCAAAACGTTATTATTCATTGCCCAAAAACTTGTTATCTTGTGACTTACGAAAAGAGGGCAAAAATGTCTTCTTAACTTGGAAGATAATTAAAATAAGGTCCTCTGTGATCTTACTTTGATTTCACTATTTCGTGGGACCTTTTCTATATTATGTGGGTTGGTTGGGAGCTCAAGTTAATTATCCCAAAATTTAATGTTATAACTTATAAATAGAATAAAAAAAATTTCTTCATAATTTATAAATACAACCAAATGAGTAATACTACCTCCGGTCCTAAAGTCCTAAATATAGGACTTAATTGACTTTTTTTTGGAGAGATTAAGATTGCGAAACAGGTTATTAAATGATGACATATTTGATATATTTTTAGATTATCTATTAGTTTATAAGTAAAATAAACTAGTTTAAGGGAAAAAATAGGTTAATCAATTTATAATTAACTTATTTTGTTTTTTTAAGGATTTTTCAGAAAAAACCAATTAGGTCTTATATTTAGAACCGGAGGGAGTACTATATTAATGGGTGTAAAGTTGAAAAGTTGTTAAATTTAATAAGCTTATTATCAACGACGTTTAAAGTTCGTTTTAGGTAGTAGAACATGTTAAAAGTGATTTACAAAATAGAGTAGTATTAACAAGAGAGAAATATCAATTTACTGCATCATGATAAGTAATAAGAATATTTTAATTAAAAACAGATTTCATTGAAGTTGTACTGACAGAGTAAATTAAGAATTGGAACTATAATGGATTCAGGTGTTTTATGATTAGACTCCCCACATGGTGTGAACTGTGTACATGCAGTTTGGAGAAAACATAAAGTCTGATTATGAAATGCCATACACCCACAAAAATTGAAATTGATATTGGATTTTGATTTTCTTTTAAAAAAGTCAATCATGAGGTGTTACCTGAATAGACTTCCATTTGTACCGTGTTGTAAGTAGTGGAATATAGTCTTGGCTTATTATTAGATTTGGTCAAACTTCGCTCAATATCTTTTTGGAAAAAAGATCTAATTGATTCTAGTGTAGCTTTTTTTATTAGTCATTAATAATTCAAAATGATCAATTTGGGATTTTAAATTTTGGAAGGGACTTTTTGGTCATCATCCCTTCTTTTTAATGTGAAACTTATAAATATTATTTCTCTCACTTTCTTCCATTGTCAATGAAATGTAGCAATAGTATGAATTTTTCTAAAAAAAATTAATAACATTATTGAATAAAGCTATCCACACACACACACATAACAAATAAAATATCCACCCACACAATGGGGAAAAAATAAACCCATACAGCTAATAGTAGTTAGTATAGATTAAAATCAAATTAAAATTAACAATGTTATTGTATTTAATTAAAAAGTAAATTTTAAACTCATTAAATCTATTTTAAATTAAAAAACTCTTTTTTTTTAATTTCATAAATTTAAAAACTCTTTACCCATATAAAGTGATATTTTGAATGAAAAAATTTAAGAAATCACATTTTAAGCGCCAAACAATTTTTTACAACCGACTTATATTGTGGATTTGAGTACTAGTTCGCCATGTATATATTGGTTAATTACTATCTCCGGTCCGGCCATAATATTGAACATATCCTTCGACTACTTCATCAATTTGCCCACAATCGAATTAATTAATCAACTAACATCTGCTGCCGCAATCGAATTCTATTTTATATCTTTTGAGAATTTATTAATATATGCTGAGGAGAAAATAGTGACAAGCCAGCTCTTGATGATTAATAACAATTGCGGTGTCATCGAATAAAATTAATAACAATTGTGGTCTTTCTCTCATAGTTATAACAGAATATTCTAGTCGCGTGTTAAGATTTAAATAATGTCAATCATGAATTTTAACGACTTATTACCAATTATAATAATTTAATACAATATTAATAAGAAAATAATAGTATGAAAAATATAATTATTATGACAATATAAAAAATAGTCTTTGAAGCATTCAAAGTTTATATCTTTTGAATGAAAAAGACTGTGAACATAACGCTTGTTGGAAAAAAAATCATTTGATCTCATAAGAAAATGGCATATTGGCGCAGTCTTACATAACTTGATCAAATAGATTTGGCAAACTTAATATGCGTTTTGAAAATCAGACAGTAGGATCTCTAAAAGTGATTATCTCTAAAAGTGATTTTAGTGTAGACATAAGAATCTAATAAACTCGCCTAAGCTTTTTCTTATAAAAACTACATACATTTAGAACTTAACGTAACGAATGCTTAATTTGATTGTTTTCATTTTTTTATAAGAAAAATTATTTGTTAAGTTATTTTTTAGGGTTATTACAACTACTAATCCTTGAAGTTGTACTTAATTTTGATTTTGATCCTTAAATTATTCGATGTTATTAAAATTTCGCATTTGGTATTAGTCCCTAAACTATACTATTGCAATATTATATTGGTCCTTAAACTTACACCCAATCTTGTTTTTAATCCCTGAAATTTGTAACATTTATAACCATTGGTCCCTTAATTAACTTTTTTAAAAAAAACTTGGAAAATCAAAGACAGATGGTTATAAAAGACACAAAGTTCAATGACCAAACCAAAATTTAGTAAAATTTCAAAGACCAAAACCACACACTACCTCTGATCCTAAAGATAAGACCTAATTGACTTTTTTTTGGAGAGATTAAGGTTGCAAAATAGGTTATTAAATCATGACATATTTGATATCTTTTTAGATTATCCATTAGCTTATAGGTAAAATAAACTAGTGTAAGAGAAAAAATTAGGTAAATCAATTTATAATTAACTTATTTTGCTTTTTTTAGGATTTTTCAAAAAAGTCAACTAGGTCCTATATTTAGGGACGGAGGGAGTATTTTCAAAGTGTAGGGACCAAATCCAAAATCGAGTATAAGTTCAAGAAAAAGTGGTATTTTAACCATATTTCTTCAAAGTATTTTCAGGGGAACAAAAGTATTCCCCTTTGAAGGCCATTGCCCTTTGAAGAGAGAGTGGGAGAACAAAGTATTTCCCTTTGAAGACCACGCTCTAGCCTCCATCACCAATGATTATTGAGATTTAGTTGCTGCAAATAGAGAAGCACCAACAAGAGAGGAATTGTGAAATTCATGGGGAAATGGAAGAGAAAGCGATGAAATGAAGGTAAGGGAGAGAGTTTAGGGTTTGTAGGTTTGTGGTGTGTCAAATTTGAGTTTCCAAGTGCCTTTATTTGTCCAAATAGGGTCCATATATAAGTCGAGTCTTGGCACCCAAGAAGAACTTTCTCCGCTATGTCTGCCATTGGTAAGCAATAATGAACTGGTACTAAATTGTAATTTTTGAAAAGCCTTGGGCCCATTTCATTAATTTTCACAATTTATCTAGAAACTTCATTTTTGCCCTTTTCTTGAATATTTAGCTTCTTGCCCCAATTTCCTTGCTTCTTCCCATTCAAACTCCACCATACTTGGTCTTTGGTCGATCCTATAATTAAAATAAGAAGAGAAAGAGGATCAAATGACCCATAAATCAAATTAACAAATATCAATTACAATTGTGACTAGTTAATTTAATTTCTGAGCTAATTTCAACTCAAGGTCTAGATATTCAATTAGTCATAAATTGACCGATAATATGTTGATAGCCTTAATTTAGCATATAAAAACAATACAAATATAAGGATTTGTTAATCACTCAAATTTAAAAATGTTACAAGTGAAATGATTTACAACTTAAAGTCTTAGAGCTTTAGATTAAAAATATGATTTTAACTATTTGGGCCACGATTTCATGGCCAACTGATTATTATGTTTATGTAAATGTATCGCTTCTTAATTTTTTTGGCCAACAAAGCATTGTTTCTTAATTAAGGGAAATCTTAGATAAATGACAGTTGAATTTCAAAATTTCATAAAGAGATTTTGAGTAGTTAATAGCCCATCATTAGGATTATTTTATATTTCTTGAATAAAATCATTTCAATTAAAGGAACATGGAGCATGTACATATATAATCAAAACTTATCCGGTCAATCAGTACATTAATCGCCAAACGAATTACCATCAGAAATCCAACACACATTGACATTATTTTTTCAATTTATATGCGGTGTAGATAATGAAATTTAATTGATGTCATCATATATTATTATAATTTTTATTTTCTCTTTCATAAATGTAATGCCCTGCTGCGATATATATAAAAAATGAACTCTGCTAGACTATTAGTTTTTCTTGGTAGCCTCCCTCTCTCTCTCCCTCTCTCTCTCTCTCTCTCTCTCTCTAATTTTTTTGGCCACATTCTAGTTTAAGTTAGTTAAAAGTTTGGATTTGATACTCTTGGTCACTTTCAGAGAATTTTTAGATTTCCACGATTCTTCATGATCTTTTGATCTTAAATTGGAGGTGATTGTCGAAAGTGACCTTTACATCTTCAATATTCTTGAAGGCGATCATTTTCACTTTAAAATATGAATATGCAATGGTACTCGTGATTGATACTACATTTTCATTTTCATTATTACTCAATGAAAGTGATACGTCCATTATTAATAAAGCGCTTTTCAAGCAATAAAACAAACATTGATAGTGAACTATGTGAAGTGATATGATCCAAATTAATAGCCAATTATGTATTGGTCTTATCAAGTGGATGTGATTCGATATCCTGAAAAAACAGTTACAAATACATTGTGAAAAAAAAAATTCTTGGACATGTTTATTTTTTTTGGACTGAATCTTAGACATGTTTATGACTACATATATATAACTTACAATACGCTATGTATGTAGCTTCAATCATTTCTATTTGCATTTGCAGTTAAGACTGCCTGGTAGTGACTAATTACTATTTATTTATACACAACTTTACAATGCTTTGAACTGCTTATAAGAATAAACATGAAATTGACTACTACATTAAAATAGCAGTGTTGCATTTTAAAAATCAAAGAGTTAAGAAATAAATTTGTCTCAAAAGTTTTCACTTTAAAGAAATTTTGACCAATAATTTTTTTTTGTCAAAATTGCTCTGAAAGTTTTGAAACACACATAGTGATATTAATGTTGGAAATTAATATTTAAATGGTAAATGACATAGATGTTCCAATTTAATACTTCTAACTTCTAAGGAAATATTGCTTAAAAAATAGACTCGGGAAAATATTGCTCCTGAGTGAAAACATATTGCAAGCATATTTGTACCTTAAGCCAAAATCAAATGTAAAGGAATGCATCTCTTTATGTTCTCGACAAGCTTCTTGAATTATATATGTACCATGACAATGAATAATCGATCACAGTGATGACCATAGGCTCGCATTATTGTCAATTATAATTGGAATTTAAATTAATTGTGATAATTAAAGAGGATCAAGTAAAGATCTGCAATATAATCAAGGTGTTAACGACTCTTCTTGAAGTCATTTAGCAGTTGAGTACTACAATGATGCCCATATGTACACCTTCAAAGGGCAACATGACAGAGTAAAAGAGTTTATTAGACTGAGTTTATTGGATCACGTGAATAAAAGTATGTATTATGATCTCAGATTATATTTTTTATATTTAAATAATTAGTTTTGCTCGCATCTTGAGGGTTTAGTTTGTTAATATAGAATATATTAAGCCTTCTCTTTTCGCGATCACGAGTTCTCAAAAAATAATGAATTTATTAATTCTAATGAAGATCCTCATTACGTCTAAGAAGTATAATATAATGTTGCCCTTTCAGGTTCATGTCAATAACTATTTATATTATTTGGAATTGTGAACACAAATATGCATTTGAATCAAACAAGTGAACGGTAGTTTGTCATTATCCTTATATAATTCCCAAAACTTAGTGTAGAAGTGAATGTTGGTAAACACAAGACATTGCAGTTAATCTTACATATTATAGTTAACAATTTTTCCAATTTAATTTGTCCGGTCAACTTGTGAACTAACATACAATTTAATTCTCTATACTGTATAGAAGTGTTTTAGAAAGAAAGATAAACCCACATTTTCTAAACTTATATTTCAAACTGAAAGAGTAACATTACACTAAACATTTTTACCATCATACTCACAATCAATCCTCAACTTTTTTGGTGAAAAGCATTACTAATTAAAAAACTATTTATCTAATTTGAAGATATTAAAGAAGTTAAATAAATACTTAATTATAGCACATATTACATAGTTCCTCCAAATTATTATGTGTATCATTAGATCATAAATAAATTAATATGATAGAAAAATTAATTAGCAAATTAATGATGCCTTCAAGAGAAAAAATATTTCCGATCAAAATTCAATTCAAAATTAGGCCTTATATTTAGAGTTAAAGGAGTATTAAATGCTAGAGCTCGTTATATAATGAATTATGAATATTTGACACAGCTAATTTAATTACCTTTTTCGTTATGAATTAGTTAATGATTCCACATTTACCACATAAGGATATATTCGATCAAATTAAGGCATGTAGATTTTTTATATATTATTTTTTAAATATCCATCTCACCATGTCAAATTAGGTCAAATATCTAAGCATCGTTGAACATAATTAAGGGCGGATTGATCTTTTAAACACGTTTTTTGTTTGGATATGCGCTTGAATGTGAGACTTCGTGTTTAGTGGCTAAACCCCTTTCACGGGCTTGAATTAATGTTTGCTGGTTTTTTTATTGGGTGTAATTGTGTGTAAAGGACACCAATTTCTGGGATTCAAAGACCAATGTGGTGTCATCTCAGGTCTACTCTTTCAAGACAATTTATAATAATCTAGAGGTCTACTGTTGGTTTATCATTCACTTGAGGAGTTTAACGCAAAATGTACCCTCATAACTTTATGCAAAACTTGTAAAACACAAGAAAAGTCAATGAATTGGTATTTTCAAGAGATAATTGGTGAGAAAAGTGGTATGTTTCAAAAGGAATAAAAAAATAAAAAGTGAAGTTTGGTTAAATGAGATGAAAATGCACTACTCCTCTAACTCAATTAACATGTTTAAGTAGTCAAATGCACTACTCCTCTAATTTACTAGACAACATACATGACTTCATTAGTCCAATTCCTAATTAATGGAATCATAGATAATTAAGCATGATTTTTTTAAAGTGTTTGTGTCAATTAATTAATCTACTAAACTGTATAAAGCTCTTATCTACAATCGTCCCACCCCGAATTGCTAATTAATTTCCTCTAGAATCCTAATTTATAATAATTGGCTGCCTAAATATTGAATTAAGACTGAAAGATGATGACAAAATGCTTTCATACAACTAATCCATTCAATTATAACAAAATGATTGCAAAGAGTTGCTAATCTTACAACTGAAATCCCAGTTTGCAACAAGATTAACTTACTAGGTCAAATTCTTGGAAGGAAACTCTATCCATTACTTGAACCCAATAATCTAAAGTTCAATGTTAATCAAGCAATCGATAAGTTTAGCGAATTAAGTTTTATCTAAGTTTCCTAAAATACCAAGCATCACCAATAAGTAAGTCTAACATACTTAGGGCTTGTTTGGTTGTATGAAGAAAATGAAAGTGAGATGAAAATAATTGAAAAGTTAATGGGTAATATGGTCATTTACATATATCTCGGGGCCCACAAGTTTTCTCTCTCCATCTCACACTTATCCTGGGGCTCACAAACTTTACTCTCTCATCATTATCCCCTACTTTCCATCTCTTATCCTTTCCATTTTTAATTCTTAACTTTCTTTCACACAACCAAACAGGCTCTTAATCTCATGAATCCATTGTGGAAAAGTAAAGGAATATGTTGATGAAGAGAAGAGGAAGGAAGAAGATAAAGTTGGAGACGAGAGGATCAGAGAAGAGAAGAAGAAGAGGGGTTATTAGGGTTCTAAAATCTCATTAAGGATTCCAAAGCTCGTGCCTTTTGCTGCCTCAGTCGGGTCACAAAAAGAGAAATGGGTTTTAAACCCGGTCCAGCCCAAATTTAGCAGAATAGAATCTGCTCCACTATGCGTTCTCCAAGCTTTCGCCCATGATGAATTCCACCGCCGGCGAACGGCATTTTTTCCTCTTTCTTTCTCCACTTTGCAGCACAAATCGGAAAGAGAAGGAAATGAAGATCAAATGACCCCAAAAATGTAATTGACAAGTCCTTGGATTTGTATGATTTTTATATGCTAAATTTGGAGCAATTAATATGATTAAGATGTAATATTGTCCATAATAACTCCCAATTTCTTTTGGATTATGTTGTTATATATTTTGTTATAATTGGGAGTTAATTTAAAATTATATTTGATTGGAACAAGATGTATGAGTGCCAAAGTTTTGAGCTGCATTATCCTCACATCTTAAAAGAATGGGCTGCTGCAAGAAAGAAGGGAAAAGGCCCAAGATAAAAGAAAGGAAGAGGAGGCAAAATTGATTTTGTTGGGTTGAGGTGAGCAATGGGCTGATTTGTGTAGTTGGGCTTGTGAAGAGGAATGTTTATTCACACATTATGGGCTAACTTGCAAAAGAAAAAAAAAGGAGGAGTGAGAAGGAGAGCCACGTGAAGCAGAGGAGAAAATTGAAACAGGGTACATCAAAAATGAATTGAATGGAAGGAGGGGGCTGGACGCAAAAAAAAACAGAAATGAATTGAGAAAGATGCTGGGGGCGGCGGACTTGCGAGCTGGACGCGAGGGAGCTGCTGAACAAACACTGTTTCATCAATCCCCTCTCCCACATTTTATTTTCTCTATTTGCCTCCATACACCCACCATGGTTGCTTATAAATTAGAGTTTGGGGTCTCTAAGCTCTTCTTTATGAGTGACTAAAATACCCTTCTTGCTCTTGGGGATGATTTGAAGATAGCTTGAGCTTTGGTTCTTCAAAGGGGAGTCCCAATTCCTTTCCTTTCTCTTTATATTTTTGATTGCCTAGGTTTAGGTTAGCATTTATGTTTTGAGATTGGACTGGATTTGTTTGTTTGTGAGTTTGATTTGTGGTTTTGACTTGTAATGAGGAATTTGGACTCAACAATATGTATGGTCATACATATGTTCTTTATAATTCATTAGATATTTCTATTTACTCATGGTATTGGTAGATAGTTTGTTGAATTGAATTGTAATTGAACCTAATGCATTACAAAGCACTAATCACACTCTAGGGTAATTAATAATGCCTATTTTAATGAGTTCATGAGACTAGGCATTAGACTTATCGGTTGGTGAGGTTTGGTACTTTAGGAAACCTAGAGAAAACTCAAAGGTGCTAAAGGGTTTAACAATTTCTAGTTAGTTGGGGTTCCACTAATTAGGTAATTGGACTCATGGGTTCATGAGGTTTGGTAAATTAGGAAATTAGTGCATTAAACTCCCCAAAAATATTTAGAAAGCTATGATAGCCATTGAAAATCATTTCCAAGAGCACTTCACTTCCATTCCATCCTTTTATCCAAAAATACCAAAAATATTTATTTGTTTTGCATCCTTCATTTCCTCTTTAAAAAAATCAACAAAATACATTTTCTTTACCCAAATTCATCTTTCATTGCATTTAATTTACTAGGTTAGTTTAATTAAACAAGGCTCCCTCTGAGAACGATACCCGGGGTAACTTCCGCTTACCTTGAGGTACTAAAATTTCTTGAAGGACTAGGCCCAAGGCACACTACACCGACCGCTAAATCGGTGTCCTTCAGTAATTAGCAACAATAACACATAATTAAAGCCCCAGTTGATTCAATTCCTAATATTGCCATTTAATGTTCTAGCTAGATATTCTGTAGCACAAATTGGACCAACATTGCCTCTTAGTCATGTTAATTTCCTTATTTTAATTATATAAAACCGTACAAAATTTAGATTTGTCATTGTATAAATCCACCCCAAGTATTCTTCTAACAATCAAGGGCAATTTTAATTAAGGGGAAAGTGTTTTTTTTCGCAATTTCTAGACCATTGTATTTTTGTTGGCGCTATATCTATTTAAACGGAAAGATAACACCAAATTGTGTTAACTTATCAGATGAGCTTCATACATTGATGCCACGTTTACTAAAATAAATTTATGAGGTGAAAAGGGAAGATATAATATGCGTACTCTATATCATTACTTGATCTTATGTGTAGTCTAACGTAAACCACTACAAGAAAATGGGTGGGTAGTCGCGTGCGAATTGTGGCGTATGCTGCAAGTTTGACAATTTTTATTATAATATATATTTGCACTTGACCCTTACTCGAGGTTAGGCAAGTCTCATTTAAATAAGAACCACACGTACAAACAAACTTATACAAACATACATATGTGTGTAGTTAAAGGATAGAAATATGAAAAGAATCAACTTTGGAAATAAATAAAGAAGTTAAAGCTGAGCTAAGATACTGTAAAACAAAGCAAAGGATAAGGCATAGGTATGACACCCTTTGAAGGAGGCAAGAAGATTTACTCAACAAAACCTGTACGTATGCACGCAACATGGAGACATAAGAGAGATAAACAACCATAACTAATTAGCCCAAACTGAGGAGAAAAAAGTAATTAGCCCAAATTGAGGAGAGAAACTCTAATACTCCCTCCGGTTCTAAATATAAGACCTAATTGACTTTTCTAGAAAATCCTTAAAAAAGCAAAATAAGGTTAATTATAAATTGATTTACCTAATTTTTTCCCTTAAACTAGTTTATTTTACCTATAAACTAATGAATAATCTAAAAATATATCAAATATGTCATCATTTAATAACTTATTTCGCAACTTTAATCTCTCCAAAAAAAAGTCAATTAGGTCCTATATTTAGGGCCGGAGGTAGTAATATTTTTTAATTAAGCAATATCATTACTTCCTTTTTGTTCTTCAATGGTCCTAAGTCGTGACGTATTATTCAAGTTAGGCGCTCTTGGTGGCTTTCAAAAGTCACTACACTACATCGTCTTTAAATTTCTCAGAATCTTTCAACATTTGAACGGTTAGGACATCTATATATATTCGATTCTTTCCTGTTTGCTTTTTAGGAAACTGATTCTTTCCCTTTAATCAAACTATCACTATGCATGCATCATTAATATATTATGATTTAATTATGTGTGTGTGAGAGGGATCGTCTAAGCCTAGAAAGTCGAAATTAGAGAAGGGGCATATATCGCATACATGATCTCTGGAAAGCAAATTAAAAGGGTGATCTCATGATATAAAGAAAACCCTTATCCAATTCGCTAACCTTGAGCATCCATTCTATCATGGTTCTAACAGTATTCTTTATAATATGGGAAAATAAAAACTACTTTATAATACGAAGGACCACGTTATTGCGCACTTGTTTTGCTTCAAATATCGATGGTCAAAAACCCATATCACAAAAGATGGTATCAACCAAAACTACTTTCACTTTAATTCTTTGGTTTTGTGTAGTTGTTAAAGGCACCACCAAGTGCCACATTTTTTTTAGACTGATACATACAAATGAAGTGCAACATTGAAAGATTGAGAGATGAAATATAGGTGTGTATAATGTCGAGGTAAGTCTTCTTACAATGTTTTAAATTTATGACAGAAAAAATAAATATAACACACACACACACGTATCTATGTATAGCACACAAATTATGGTGAAAAAAAAGTATAGCACACAAATGGATTATATTTTAACATGGTACGGGTGAGGTAAATTTTAAGGGTAACACAAAGTCCCACATCAATGAAGATTGTAAGATGAATTAGGTGTATATGACGTTGAGGTGAGTCCTCTCACCTTAACTAAAAGGTGCCGCCCACAAATTAAAACTGCCATCAAAAGGTATTTATTGAGATGGATGCACGTATAGGAATATTATTTTAAATTTTATCTAAATTTAAAATGTTACCAATAATTTCTCAAATGCTAATAACCTGTCAATCTCGATCAATTTTCAAAATAATGATAATTATTAAAAGGGTAAAAGTACAAAAATGATAACGAACTATTACGCTTAGAGTACTTACGGGGAAAAAGTGCTTTCGATCTCAATTCTGTGAATGAAGAATAAATTTCGTTCAATTTAGGTAATGCCGTTAAGTTTGACTGACATTGACCGTTAAAAGCTGACGTGGCGGGGGAAATAAATTTTGTTGCTGACATGACGTGCTCATGTGACAATCATTTTTCTGAATGTGTGGATCGGACCCACATTTAATTAAAATGCTATTTTAATTAAATTTTCTTTCCCACGCCGCGTCAGCAAAAAATTTATTTCCCCTAGCACATCAACTTTTAACGGTCAACGTCAGTCAAACTTAATGACGTTACCTAAATTGAAACAAAATTTATTTTTCATTCCCAAAATTGAAACTGGAAACACTTTTTTCCCTTGATTGCTCTTATTAAAATAAAAAATTAACATTTTTCCAGTTAATAATTACAATATTAGGTGTTGGAGGAGTGAAATAATTTCTAAAATCAAGGATCCAAAGTAAAACCTTATACAATAATATTAATGGTACACTTTTGTTTTGGATTCATATTAATGATACACTTTTGGCTATATTACTGGTTCCATCTATCTGATCATCAGTTAGGACTTGTTCCATTTAGATAATTCTTAATATTTAGAGAAATTAATATATATGTCTATTAATGGTGAAGTATAATCCTAGTAATATGTGCGAGCGGTGTGTGTACATGCATGTAATCATGTGTATGTGGTGTATATTCTCTTCTAGAAGACGCATGTGAGAGATCATTATGAGTTTATAAGACTTAAACCTAGCCCAAATGGTCCACTTAGTTCTCAAATGTCAAGCGCCTACTTTTTATATTATTCTTAATTTGGAATGCGTCAGCTTTTGCCTATCTTCTATAAATAAATGTTTCATGCGCGCTAATTCGCATGAGAATAAAGGTTGTCGTTTTTAATTATTTTTACGTTGAATATGTATGCACATATATGATTATTTATAAATGAAGCATGTGAACTCTTGTTTGGGTATTAACGGATTGCCATTCCTAGTTATGACACATGTTAAGTGGCTTGCCTTTCAAGAAAGAATAAAATGAACTACCATAAAAATAATCGCAAATTATGTAGAAGGGGTATATTTTAATATTTTAGATTAGATCTTGTCCATATTATTTGTTGGACGAGGTTTCATCAACTGCTTTTATTTAAAAGATTTATATTATTCCCTAATAAGAATGGGTACGTGTCACTCTCATAAAATTGTCTTCGTCTTTATCCCTTTTATTATTTGTTTTTCTTTTGGGCCGCCAATAAACTTTTAATACAGGGGATGTGCCGCTAAACGGGTATCTTAATTAGATGATGAAAAGATTATTGTATTTTCTATGACCGATTTATCATGCACTAATTTCGATCCAAAAAAAATTATCATGCACTAAACATTTTAATAGTTTAATTTACTTAATTATATGTCCCCTTTTTGCTTAAGTTTACTTAGTTATATGTCACGTGGTATGTTTTGAACCATCCTAATATAGCTACCAAATATAATAAAGAATTCAAAAATAGTATTTATATCTGGTCAAGAACAATACAAATAATTATTTAAATTACCTTCACAAAATTCTCACTTCAAGAAGTTCATTTCATCACCAAAGTTGAGTTAGGTATACATATCTCATACATTTTTCTCCGTTGAACTTCACTACAAAAAATTCTACTTTCAGATATATCATAGTTGCCGCTAAAGGTTGCTTTTGACAGCGTGCTTATGTCACCATAGCGCCACTAGATCTATAATACTCCCTCCATTCCTAAATATAAGATCACTTTAGTTAATTTGAGGAGATGACAATAAAATTACATGATCTTCCCAAAATCCCCTCAATTATTTAACTTTAAAAGGTGGAGGGGTTTTCAATGAAAAGAGGGAGTATAAGGGTAGTTTGGGCAAAACTTGAGATAAAATAGGAAGTGATCTTATATTTAGAAATTTATCCACTTGCTCAAAGTGATCTTATATTTAGGAACAGATAGTGTATTAGCAACAACTAAAGTTGCAGCTATATATTCGTCTCTGACTTTATGTCGTTGCTAAATATGTAGAAATTAGTGACGACTTTTTGTCACCTCTGAAGTTATTTTTTTCAATTTCTTTTAAAAAATTAATATTATAGATTGTTTATATATTTTAAATGTTTGTAGATAAAACATTTAGAGATTAATAGAAAGATATGGCATATTGATTATTAAGTTATAACTAAAAGAGACAATAAATAGGTTAGCCAATCTACGGGATATACCAGACGTACGATTAGGTGTAAAAGCATTTGATTGCATCATATGTATTAAGGCACTAAATCGAACTTCGATTTATGTATTAAGGCACTAAATCGAACTTCGATTCTTTGCTCCACTTGTTGATAAATTCTTTAATCAATTTGTGCATGTTCTTCTTCCATCTTTGCCCGATCTGCTGCAAGAATTGCCTCCTCTTTTGTCGCTCTTATTCCATTTTTTTGTTGAAGTCTTCCTGCATTTGAGTTTACACAAGCTTGCCATAAACAAATTAGATTATTCGTATACGTTCAAAGTCAGTTTATTTAAATCTAAGAGAAATTTAATTGATTAAATATAAGAGAAAACATTATGAGGAAAATATTAATAAGACAAATGCAAAAAAGTGCTGGTAAGTTTTTCAGCTTAAGCTTTAATCCAACTCCCAACAACACATTCATGCTTGGATTAATTAAAATAAATTTTCGAAAATAAAAATACTTTTAATAAAAAAAATTGTGTGTATTTTAGAGGGAGAAAGAACTCGGAATATTGTTTGTTATAGCACATTTACTCAATATATGTGTTTTTCACACGAAGAATTCAAATTTACAACCATTGAAAAAAAAAAAAGGGTTCACATTAAAGTATGAATTGAATTACAGAATTATTTGCGTTTTCATTTACAACACGTTCATATGTAAAATTTAATGTTATCAAATGAAACAATCAAGTTGTATCATAATTAACACTACTTGTTCCTTTCACCTACTATATTTGGAGTCTATATTAGCTCATTCTAAATGTAGTAATAGCATGGTTTCACCCCCTTGCACACCAACAACAACAATAATAATTACCATAACTAATCAATCCTAACATGTCATCGATCGTACCAACAAATATTTTTATACATTTTTCAAATAAATATATACTATATGTTGTGTAAATTGATTTTTAATGATTAAACCACTACTTGACTACATATATTGACAAACTCTTACGTAAGGTCTTCCGTACATGTATTATTCAACTTGAAAAATAAAAATGCCAACGCGTTTACGCAAGCTCGGATTTGTTTGTTTTTGTCCACAAAAATAATTAACGAGATCGCAAACCTTATTTTATATGACATGTTTAGGAAGATATTATTAAGTACTACTATAACGTATAGGGATTGAAGATGAAAATCCCATTGCAATAAAATATTATAGAATCGCGTGTCCTAAGTTCACACAAGTAACTTAATTGATCACTCAAGCACAAATTTTTAAAACTCAAACAACCTATCTTTCAGCATGAAAGTTTATGTCTACTTTTTATCCAAAAAAATATTTGATATCGGGTGATCTTTTGAGAAATACATATGTATAATTTTGGTCCTCTCATAATTAAATAAATGTAGGTTCTTTTACTTGTCACGTATAAGTAAGAATAAATGAATATAGTTTTGAATTCCGCATTTACTCAGAGTTACAATATGAAGAAACTATTAAAACAGACCAACATGCGAGTTGTATGGATTTTTGTATACACTAATACCATTAAGTTGTGCAACACCGATCCCGATTAACGATTCACTCTAGAAAGTATATTCTAACAAACTCCAATAATCAAAACGAAAAATGTGAACTTTGAATAATATGGGTTGGGAAAATTAGCCAAAAAAAGTATGTCACGTGAAATAAATTTTTTTCGTTTGCATCGATGCTTCAATATGTAAGGCATTTTTTTTAATAAATTACTAATTATCAATAATTATTTGTTTCCAATGGGAGGCTAGTTAAAATTGATATATTCTAGGGAGAATTAATTAGAGGCCCCATAGGTGAAAAATAATTAAAATGAGGTCCCACAAGTTGTAAATTACAATTTCTAAGGTATGTAAATTAATTTGGACAAAAGTAATAAATATAATGATTTGGATTTAAATTAATTATTTTAAAGAACGATATGGAGTCACTACAAAAAAAGAAGGCCTTATCGGCGTTTTAAAACCCTACGTTTCGGCGTTTTTTACCGGCGAAACAGCTCTACGGCGTTTTACACAATCGCCGCTGATTTAATGTGGAAAAGTTTTTTTCCGGCGTTTTCTGAAACGCCGTAGAGAACCAGGAAACGCCGCAAAGCAGGTTCCATATATTATTATAATATTCAAGCACACCGGCGTTTGTGAGTCGCGCCGGTGTGCAAAAATAATAAAATATTCACGCGTACCGGCGTTTGCACCACAAGCCAGAAACGCCGGTATGTTATTCGTTAAAGCAAAAACCATACCGGCGCTTCATACAAACGCCGGAAAGCGATAATAAAATGTAATAAAACACACCGGCGTTTACGTCAAACGCCGGTGTGTGTTATTATATTTTATTATCTTACCGGCGTTTGTTAAAACGCCGGAAAGCAAATAAAACTGATTAAAAAAAAACGGCCCAATTTGAAATCAAATTGGGACGGAAATTTAATATTATGGATATCATAATATATAAAAAATATTATCACACATAAAAAGAAAATAACAAGAATAATAATCTAGAGCATTTGAATGATTGATAAACAGAGTAAACAGAGAGAGAATAACAATAGTTCAAAATTGTATTATATTGAATAATGAAATAAACTGTATTACAATGAATAATTAAATAACTGAACTTAAGCAAAAAAAAATATAAACAAAGAAAATATAAATAACCAGAGACAAAGGAAGAAACGATGAAGAAGAAAGAAATAGTGAGAAGGCAGAACGAATGGGAAGCCAAAGTGGGGGGAGTACCGCTATTTATAGGAGTATGGGAACACACCGGCGTTTCTACACCAAGCGCCGGTAAGTATAATAAAATAATGCATACCGGCGCAACAGTGGAAACGCCGGTATGTTATTTTATTATTTGTATGCATATCGGCGTTGTGGGAAACGCCGATATGCATATAAAAAAATAATTGCACATATCGGCGTTCCGCGAAACGCCGATATGTATATTAACTTATATAATATTGCACACCGGCGTTCCTCGAAACGCCGATATGCGATATTTTATTATTACTTTAATTAGAGGCGATTCCTAAAACGCCGGTAAGCCTAAACATCTAACGAAAAACTTTCTGGGCAGTGTTGGCTTTGGTGAACGCGTAAAGGTTAGGGATTATCGGAGATATGTCAAGTTGAAGATAACTCGAACTATGTCAATCCCATCTCTGACATGTTGTTTCCCCCCATTGGAAAGCCAGTAGGAGCAGCGCACTTCCACCAGCTGAGTCCCACCGAGATGTTGCAAGCACACAGACATGTCCTTACACGTTGCACTGCCGTGGACTCCTATCGCGAGTGCGTTTATATTTATTATATTACATTACATTTTAATTAAATATATGTTTACCGATAATTTGTGTTTTTAGGGATTATCGGAGATATGTCAAGTGGGAGAATCGAGGACGCTCGGGGATCACTGCAGCTGTGATTGATACAATGGTCCACCGGGGCTTCGCTGATTGGTTCACGAAAAGAATACGCAACGAACCAAATCCGCCACCATCACTAGTTGATCTAGCACATGGGCCTTTTGAGTATGCGCAGAGATACTCTGCCTACAATGTCAACGGCTTTCACTTCCGCACTGTTGCGCGCGATGGCTCTCGTCTAACACAAAACTCCGGTGTGTTTGGCTCATTTGGAACAAGGAGTTATGTTAGTAGAGACGATCCTCAAGCGCGTTTAGGGGAGGTTCAATATTATGGGAAACTTGTTGATATACTTGTGCTCAACTACAACGGTGCATTTCCCGTTCCGCTATTCAAGTGCGATTGGGCAGACACTAGGGGAAAAAGAGGCAAGAAAGTTGACGTTCTCGGTATTACCTCCGTGAATTTCTCGAGACTCTTCCACACAGGGGCATTACCTGACGACGAGCCATACATCATTGCAGACGAAGCGCAGCAGGTTTATTATGTTCCCGATCCTAAAAACAAAGATTGGCAAATGGTGATTCAGGTAAAACCTCGCGATGTATACGACATGGGGGACGAGAATTTAGACGCGACAACTGAAACTGTTCAACTGGTTGCTCCTAATAATTCCGACTACCTAATGCCCGAAGGAGATGAACCGGTACCGTCTGTTAGAGACCGTGAAGATGGTGATGATGAATGAAACGATTGTTGTTTGTAAGGAATGAAACGATTGTTGTTTGTAAGGAATGAAGCGAATGTATGTACATATAAATAAATGTATGTACATATGAAAGCGACTTTCTTGATATGCTCGGCAGCCTTCTGGGAAACAGGTTTCCCATCCTTCCGGCTGCGCACCTGAACGATATAGTCGCGGTAGACGCCCTTCTTGACGCCCTTTTTCTTGGCCTCCTGCAACTGAAATATTTGAAACGTCAAAAAATAATCGTTATAATATATAGTTAATAATTAAAAATCAAAGACTAGTAGATATTAATATTACCATCTCGTCATAGCCGACAATCATGGGTCTGCTCCCAGTCGTATGAGAAACCTGTTGTTGTGCCCGCGCCTTCTTGCCCCGCTCTGACCTCGCCTGACCCAGGTCGGACATCCTCCAGCCGATGTACCGCCTCCACTGTTCAGGGTCGACTCCATCGGGCACCATATTCTCCACCTCCTCCCTAGACCTCGCCCCCCCCTCGGCCCTATCTTTGTACAACTTGAGTCTCTCGTCCTTCCAAGAATCCCCGATCAGAGATATCGTGAATTTCTTTAGCTTCTTGCTTTCGGGGATCCACCACTTCCTCTGCAATAGGAAATTTTGACAATTAATAACATTAACACTAAATAAATATATTATTTCACGTAATTATAAAATAATTTGGAAATTCAAATTACCTTCATAATATCCCATGCCTCTTCTTTCCGCGACCTAGGAACTTTCCTCCAGTCGATCGGGTCGATTGGGAAGCGCCGGAAATCCCTACCGAGCAGGCGGCAGTAGCGGTGATATAGGACGCCGGCATCCATGGTTGGCTGCCCAGTCTCCTCGAAATATGGCAGCTCAACCCTCTCATTCGCCTGAAGCGAATGCACCTGCTTCTGGTCCAGCCTCTTGTTGGTGACAACGCCATTGATATCTGTAAGGAAAAAACACATTTCAGATAATTGATATAAATATATTAATTACTACATGCATTAAATCACTATATCAAATTAATTACATACCTCTGACGTTTACCACATATCCACTCCCAGAAGTGGACCTCCTCCCTCTCTTGAGTTCAATAAGAACCTGCGGCACAGGCATATCACCGTCCTCCTCGCCGGTGCCGCCTACGCCGCCACCACCACCGTCACCGTCGCTACTGGAGCTCAAGCTCCCCTCCCTCTCCTGCCTCTCCTCCCTCTCCTGCCTCTCCTGCCTCTCCTCCCTCTCCTGCCTCTCCTGCCTCTCCTGCCTCTCCTCCCTCTCCTGCCTCTCCTGTCTCTCCTCCTCATTCAAAAACTCGTTCATTTCCTCGAAGCTCATGTTGACGTCACTCCCCAAGTCTTCCCAGAGCTGGTCCTGCGTCACTTCTGGGTCCACACCAAAGCCGAAAGGACTATACGGTACGGTGCATAGAGGAGAACTGACGTACTGCAACACCGACTGGGGAATAGGTTCCTGCTCTTTCTCTTTCCGAAGAGCTTCTATACGTCTGGCTTCTTCCTCGTTGCGCAGTCGCTGCTGCTCTTCCTCGTCTATGGGATCTTTACCGCTACGCCGAGACATTATATATATACGAGAAACCGCAACTGGCAGACAAAGATTCGGTGGGCCCCACTGTCGCTTTTTAGAAACGCCCAAATGCAATCCGTCGGTGGTATATATAGGCGCAAACTTTCCGGCGTTTCTGGGGTCCTTAGCGGCGTTTCGTGGGTTGCGCCGAAGAATAATGCTAATTTTATTACACATCGGCGTTTCTCAAAAACGCCGATTTGTGTATTCATTTAATTGTATTGAATGAAAACGCACATCGGCGTTTTAAAGAAACGCCGATGTGTATATTCATTAAATGGAATTAAATGAAAACGCACATCGGCGTTTTTAGAAACGCCGATGTGCATTTTTATTATAAAAAAAAGAAAATAAAATGCATATCGGCGCCAACGTAAAACGCCGATATGCATTTATTTGAAATTAAAGAAAAATAAAATGCCGCGCTGCTTTAAAAAAATATTAAAATATACATACCGGCGTTTGGGCCTCGTAAAACGCCGGTATGTAAACGCCATAAAAAAGGCGGGAAAAGCGCGCCACATTTTTTCGGCGTTTTCCATGGGCGCTTTTATGAAACGCCGGAACGTATGCTGTTTCCGGCGAATATTGAGGAAACGCCGGAACGCTTGCGCCGGAAAGTAGAGCTTTTTTTGTAGTGAGTGCTATACTTAAAATTTTGTAAAATATCTAACACATTAGAGTATAATATTTTACAGAAAGGCCTTTAGAAGTTAGTGATATGCAAGTCCATGTAGTTTCATGATTTTTAATCAATTCCTTGTAACTTTTTCTTTTTAAAAATTCCATTGATGATTTATCCGTTTTGAATTATATCATATGTATGTATTTTTTTCGTTCAATATAATAACTCTAATTACAAATAATTTTTACATTAATTCTTTGCGTTTTCATTTTTTCCCTTTTCTATCAATCACATGAGATTTTCATGACCTAATTAAAATTGTGTAAAACTTAAAGTTAAGGACCTGGTTCAAAAAGATAATGAAACTAAACCATGATAAAACTAAAAATACAAACTTAAAAGATTTAATTAAAAACAAATTAAATGATAAACACTTGCATATATTAAATATCTCAATATTTAAACGGAGGAACAAGTAACTTGAAAATGGAATTTGAGATATATAGACTCATGCTTATTCACATGTTTGCATTTTTACCTAACACTTTCCTTGTTATTGTTATACTACATATATAGATTGTATTCCTAATAATGACCACTCACATCCAATTCTATTACTCATCGTATATTGTTACTGACAAATCCTTGGATTTGCATGGTTTTATATGTTAAATTTGAGGCAATTAACATTATTAAGATGCAATATTGTCCAAAATAATTCTCATTTTAGATTATATTTGTTATATATTTAATGAGTCAATGATGCCTAATCAAAAGGATTTATTTTAATGTTTTGACAAAGTATCAAATGGGTGCAAGATTTATAGACTTCATTTTAAAAGTAGTTGATATTATTATATATATCATCTTCATTTTTCTTGCCCCTCTTCAGAATATCATCACCAGCACTATTTGGGAATTAATTGAAGACATGGGCTTTGTTTGGATATGGGCTATGCACTTTTTGGGCTGCTGGAAATAAAAGAAAAAGAAAAAGGAGAAACAAGGAGGGAGCTGCACACACACAAGAAAAAAAGAAGAAAGAGAGAAGTAGGGGCAGCCACGTTTTGGGAAGGAGGAGGCTGCTGCTGGGTTCGTTTGGGAGGCGCCGAACAGATCTGAGGAGTGAAGGAACAAGCAAGGGAGCGTTTGGTGAAGGGAAGCACCTTTCGGTGCTTCCCCATTTCCTCCTAAACCATACTAATTTCATTCCTCTCCCATTCCTCTCAAATTTCTCCATCCTTCTCTTCATGGCAACCATTAATCCCTAATTCTTGGCGGGATTAAGCAAAGAATGAGCTTGAATCTTCATTAGGGGGTTTGTAGTTCTAATCTCTCTTCCTTTCTTACATTTATGCTTTTCTAGCGTCCTAGGAGTATACTTGTGATGTTTGGTTGAATAATTCATATGGTCTATGTTGTAATAGGGATTGAAACTACTTTTATGTTATTATTGTCATTTTGTTCTTGTTAAATACTTAACTTGGTGCTATTTAACTTTGAGATTAATGAGATTTATGGGTTCATGATTTTGTTTCCTCTTGGTGAATATTTTGGGCTAGTACAAGGTGGCTTGACTAGTGGAATTGTGGGTCAAGTTATTTGCATTAATGAAATGATAATAGGATTTATTGACTATGTTATGGCATTGGACATAAACCTTGACTAGCTTCAATTTATTATTTGGGTGGTCATTAATAAATTGAAGCTACAAGGTTAATTTAGAGCAATTGTGGGGTGACCCAAGTTGTGGATTACAAGTACTTCATAATTAATTAATCTTTTGGCTTAGAGCTTAATCAACTTAGATTAATTTAACTAATGTTTATGGTTCCGACATTAATTAAGTTAATCTAAGCCTAGCCTAGAGGGGTCCCTCTAGGGTCTAATTTGGAAGCTAACAACATTAAAACCCTCGAAAAAATATTTTGAAGTGAGGATTTCTTAAGCATCCATCCATCAAGAATAAAAGTATTATCCATTTCACTTTCATTCCACCCTTTTATCCAAAAATACCAAAAATATTTATTTGTTTTGCATCCTTCATTCCATCATTAAAAAATCAACAAAACATATTTTCTTAACTCAAATCCATCTTGCATTGCATTTAATTTACTAGGATAGTTTGATTAAACAAGGCTCCTCTGAGAACGATACCCGGGTTAACTTCCGCTTACCTTGAGGTTCTAAAATATTCTTGAAGGACAAGACCCAAGGCACACTACACCGACCGCTAAATCGGTGTCCTTCAGTTACCATGTGATCACGACATGAAAAGGTAAGGTTGATTGTGAATGTTGACAATATGTGAAAGTATATATTAATGACATTTGGTCTAAATATAAGATTGGTTTGTATACAAACCGTTATATATGTGTGTGTCTTATATTACCAACAAGTTGTTGGTTTCACTTCATATGGATAAAAACAAGTTCCAATCCCAAAAAACGCATCATTAAGAAAGACGAAAACTCTTTAATTATACTCATTTTGAAAAATATTATATCCTTAATAAAAAAAGGATCTCTTATCAAGTACAGGAAGTTGTAGTGGCCTGGTAGTCAAGTTGATAAGAGAGAAGTAAGTGGCAACAACAAAGGCAACGGCTTCCTGTGTTCCTGTGATGGTGACAATCGAAGAGACTCTCGTAACACGAAGCTTATGATTTTTTTCGTTTGTAGGGTTTGGTTTGTCTCCTCTTCGGGTTTTCTGGGTAACAATTTCGTGTCAACTTTGCTTGTCTCATAACACACTCACAACAACTTAAATTAATCAAATAATACACTTCGTGTGCGGCTTACATAGACGTTCAGCCTTCAATTTGCAACTATAGTAGTGTGCAATTAATTGCAACTTTGAAAATGTTATCACATGCTTTTGTACCTTTCCTTCACCTCATTATTTATTTCATTATCATATTTTTTTTATTTTTCTTTCCTTCTACATATCAATATTTAAAAGGGTGGGATTGAATTCCACTAAGTTGTAAATCTTTATCATATGTGATTGAATCCACTTGACCCAATTGTTCCTCAATAGTTGTAGAAGCATATATGCAACATTTATGGAGTACTATAGATCATTGCTATATATATTATTAATAGCTGTGATCACTATTGAAAATAAAGCATTTTCATTCACTTTATACATTCGAATCATAATCATATATACATCATTTCACTGTTGAACTACTTTGGGCACTCAAATGCATAACGTTTTGAATTACTGGTTGTCGTTATTTATTACTATTTCTGGTCTTAAATAAAAGTTTTTTTAACTTTTTTGTAGAAGTTAAGAAAAAATTAGACTATTAAATTATAGCATATGCTATATGTGATTAATAAATTACATGTTAGTTTATAAGTATAGTACATTAGTTTTGTGACTAAAATATAATAGACATTTTAAAATGATTAATTTTGCACCCTTAATATCTCTAAAAAAGTCAAAGTGATCTAATGATTTGAACGAGTGAGAATATTATTATTTTCTGTAGGCATACTTGATTTTGACACTTGAAGGGACAAGCATAATTGGACAGCCACAAAACCTAACAGTTGGTTCTTAGTTTGGTTTGTTAAACCTTCTGTAATAGATTTGATTCTAGTAGTTGTGCTTATAGAGAGAGTATCATGGCCAACGCTAGAATTCTTTCATGAAGCGATAGGGTTATTTACTTATTTTAGACTTCTTTTTGTTGGGATTTGAAAGATAACTCCACCCTGCACCCCATGTACACGCGTGCATTTGCATTCACTTATAAATCAATTTTGTTATTATTGAAACAACGATATTATGATCTGTATTAAAAATGACATTATTTACAAGCTATGAACGATATATATGATGACAGTGTTACCTTCTACATTATTTACAAGCTATGAACGATATATATTTACAAGCTAAGGTAGTCAAAAAAAAAATTTTAACTTTTCTTTTTTTATATACATAGAATTTAAACTTTTCTTCGTCGTCTGCTAGGTCAAAATTTCATCATTTCATAATACGTATTTATGATATTCCTTGGAATCTGCCAATTTACTACTTGTAGATTTATTACATCCAAGATATTTAAATATTTATTGTTCATTGTGCATATAATTTTAGTTGTAAAATATTATATTCATGTATATATAGCCCTGCACATCTATTCTAAAAACGATCAAATCATTCAACCAGGCGAGCCTGCATACTTTCTTATCACAAATTAATGATAAATCCAATTTTCCAATGTATTTTGAAAATTAAAGCTAAGCTTTACATTAATTTAACAATAATTTTTCATTATGTTATCTCATGGTTGGACTAATTGACTAAGAATATAAATATAAGTTGAGCAAAAAAATGTGCATATAATATAACCAAACAAAAGTCAATTAAGAATAAATTTTTTAAAGCATACATTATAAAATTATCATGTACGTTGTTTTACAACAAATTAAACTACGTGTGAACATCCCTTTGGAAGCCAACAATGAATTAAATGTATAATATTGATTATCTATGAATATTCCAATCTCTTATATTTAGTTGACCCCACCTAGTTGGGATAACGCTTTGTTGTTGTTGTATTCCAATCTCTTATAGTTTTATATATGGATAAACTCTATTTACATGTTTTTTTCAGCAGAAATACATTAAGGTGGGGAAAGTATAGGAGATAAAGAGATCCCTAAATCTCTATTTGGGCCTACGAGAGACATAGACCTAACGTGTGAAATTAAATTTCAAGAGGGACCAAATTATAAAGAGATTGAGACTGAGCCCAATATTAAGGGACCACAATTTCAATAAGAGCCTAGGCCTTTTTAATGAACTTTCTTTGATGACCCACAAGTCCACAACGATGTCTAACTCATTCCAACCCATCACACCTATTAACTTTTTCATTATTAATTATTCATATTTAGGAACCAATATTCTATTGATTTTCTCGAAAATTGGGGAAATTCCTTTCAAATATTATGAATTCAAGATTTTGTGAGTTTTATTTGGAGATTTAGTTATGGTGAAACGATTTAAGAAAGGAATAAACAGTGCTATTTTTATTTATCTGAATGGTTTAATTTTATCTTATATTTTGGACAATATATTCTTCAAATGAAAGACTGTTGTATACAAAATAATAAATGAGAGAAATTTTTAAAAAAGAATTGAATGATCAACAATTGTACTGGTTGTTAAACTAAATTAATTGAAATGTCGTCTAAGTCTTAATTTATATATACCCAGACACAAATAGATCCTCCATTTCTAGATATAGGAACTATTATGGGAGGCGAGCTTGTTCTTATGTAAAAGACAACTTTCTATCTTTTCTCACATTTTTTAAAGTATTCATATTTGTGCTCTCCAATAATTAACAAGTAAGAGAAAGGTAGGGATAAGTGAATGTGGTTAGAGTATTTCGATAATATCATGTGATTTTAACTGACTAATATTTTTAATATAATATAATTAGATAAATATGTCTTAAACTTAAACTTAAGAACATAGGAAAGAGTATATAGTATTAACGCCCGCACCAAACTCTCATTTAGATATAATAAATAAAGGGTGATATACACAAAACTTAGATTTATATGGGTGGACTAAAAATGGCAGTAGGGGGTTTACAACATCAAGAATCAAACAAAAATATTAGAATGTGTGTTGGTAGATATATTGATGATGAACCAACAAATTTCTGATGATGAACCAACAAATTTCTGATCCTTTATTTATATTTCCTTCTGTTCCCTTTGCACGCCCTTCGTAAAAGCCACCTACTATTTTTCGATATATATCATCTAATGAAACTACAAAATATGTCGTTTGTTGTTGGATGACTATAA
This sequence comes from Mimosa pudica, assembly GCA_029929735.1. Taxonomy (NCBI): domain Eukaryota; kingdom Viridiplantae; phylum Streptophyta; class Magnoliopsida; order Fabales; family Fabaceae; genus Mimosa; species Mimosa pudica. Next base: position 2,710,752 of record JAKELP010000031.1, read on the forward strand.
ATTTAGAACAATATTTAAGCATATTAAGAAAAAATCTTTGGGACAACTAAAATTATTGTTAGAATTTAATAAGTGTCCTTATGTTTTCTGATATTAAATTATTATTTGTATTTACCAGTATAGGTTTAAAATCTAGAACTTTAAATGAACTATGAATATAACATAATGCTTTGGTATGTATAGTCCACAACTTTACTCATTTACAAACGTTTTAATTAGCAAAAATCACTTATTTGTCCCATACAACAATTCGAAATGTTAAAAAAAACTAAAATAATCAAATTTCTCTAAACCCTTTGTCATTTAATTGTAAAAAGTATAGTATACATGAATCAAAATACCATTAAACTAAAAGAAAATTCTCCTTCCATGGACATCGATCAGAGCCTCCAAGGCCAATGCTAACGACAAGTAAACAAATAATGGCAAGACGACTTTAGTTACGACTTGAAGCATGCAGTTTTGGTAATTAAAACAAAATTCTTAGTAATAAATTTATTCATTCGATCCACTTAATTATAAAATACAGATTATATATACTGCAAACTTGGATATAGTTGTTTTGTGAAGAGTATATATGAATTTCCTCAATTAAGCTAGTTAATTTTTTTTTTGGACAGTTGTTGATGGGATTGTCCATATGTTGTAAAGAAACTCATTTGTCAAATTTGCTGTGATATATTTGTTAATTTTGACCAAATTAAAATATATTTATATATGTATGTATATAAATTTATTATATTGATTTGTTAATTATTACTTACTAGAAGTTGTTGTGAATATCCTTAAAAATGTTTTTTCATTAAAAATGGTATCAAACCGGACCTCTACAGAACAACGCTTCACTTCCCTTATACAAAGGAAGTACTTTTTTTATCTCTGTTGATCATCCTTTAAGTACACCAACAACATCAGACTAATTTGAATCGTTGATTGTGCGCACCTCAATGAGTAAGACAGCTAACTAGGAGGTTTACCCAAGCAGAGATCAACAATCTTTTGACCTTGGCTAAGATCCAATGAGTCACTTACTACTCAACGAAATGCTTCTAATTACAAAGGAGGTACATTACCACTACTATAGTAGTGCAACAATTATTTAAAAAGATATTATATTTGTGTGTTACTATTCAACTTCTTTCAAGAGGCATGTGAATATTGTTGAACTTCTATATACATGAAGTTTGAAAAATGATGATATTTTTATTGAATAATAACACGACTCATGCTTAATGAAGCACAAAGAGGATGACAAGGAAGAAACATTAAGAATAATGAGGCATTTCATAACCAATTTCCATTTAAGGTGAATCCCAAGCATAGACATTGATACACTATGTTTGCTACTACAACTACTACAAAGTCCATTAGAGGACAACCAAACCACAATGGGCATTAATAAAATAAACATGAAAGAAGAAGGTAAGGGAAGAAGCATGACTGGATGAATGAAGAGAAGGGAATAGGCTTACCATTCACTCCACAAGAGTGAGAAATGATAGTGTTGGGAAACTTTGCTTGATGGCAAAAAAAAGTGAGGTTTCCAAATTAGGACTTGCTTGGGCTGAGACGTGCACATGTCAACATATGGAAATAGGCAGACCCAACCAATTTACTTGAGAGCCTGGATACTAATCCTCATTTTGAACCCATGTCTTGCTCTCATTGGAGGAATCAATCCTAATTGATTGCTCCATTTGGGAAGAAAAGAAAGGAGGCGCTTTACAATATGCTCTCATCTTTTTGTCACTTTTGTAGCCCCCACAACAAGCAATGTATCACAATTAATTCCCTTCTCCTGCTACAACTACCTCTTCCCCTCTTGTCTCTTTTTGTACATTTCCCGTTTCTTATATTATTTAGTATTCTAAGAAGCCAACTTCTTAACTAAATGACTGTCAGGCCTGTTAGCTGCTCAATTGATACCAGAGGTCTCTTCAAAGTTTTTTAATCATGAGGTTGAATTCGAGTTCTATGTAAAAAATTATAAAGGGAATCAATTGTAGAAAAAAATAAAGTAAATAGCAATATGACTACAACTGTTTAGTGTGTATATGTGCGTGTGTGTGGACACACACACTCAACAACAACAAAAAAAACTTATTCACTAGGTGGGGTCGGAATATGCTTGTGAAAAGAATATTTATATACTCCAAATTAGAGAAAGAAAACCATAGTGGTTATAATGCTCCTTTCGTTCCTAAATATAAAATTACTTTAGGAATGTGTATTTGTTCTTAAATATAACATTACTTTCTAATTTGTCTCAATTTTCCCCAATATATTCCCATTGATACTACTAGTCAATTAAAAACAAGGGACAAAGGGGGTTGGGATATAGGCAAAACATAAGGGCACTTTTGTAGTATCATGTGATTTTAACAAACTTAACTTACATCATTAATCTCATCAAATCAAATAGAGCAAATAGATGTTATAGGGAGGGAGGGAGTATATGCACTAAAATAGTGGAAACTTACAAATGGAAATTAAACTCAGGGGCAACAATATCACGTAAAAGGAACAGATTTATGATTATGAATACCATAGCAATCGTTATGATTGCTGAGGAAGGAATAATATAGTTCCTGGACAAAATCCAAGGACACCTGACCATAGTACCAAAAATTACAAAGAGAAAAGGGGGGGAAAAATAAAAATTCATAGCAACACCATTTATTTCCGATGGACTAAAGGGCAGATTAGTAGGGGTTGCTAAACAAATCTAAATACAGAAAAGAATGAAGAGGAACCATAGAACACTCCAAGTGGAAGGAACACAAACCCAAATCACATCCACACAATTACAAAACACGTGGTATGCTTGACAGATATATATATTTAGTCGAAGAATTCCCAGTTAAACCTGGGATGAACCGTATTATTGTTTGCCGAGGAGGTTGATGATGCTGCCAGGACCAATGGCGGAGCAGCCTCGAATGTCTCCCACTTGGTGGTCATTACAAATGGTGAGTTTGAAGAAGGATCCCCTGATGCTTGTTGCTGCTGATGAATCAATGGAGAATGCCCATTTGAGTTCCTTGGTTGAGCATATTCTTGCTCTTCAATTGGGGTCAACAGATCAATATGCCCATTTGATTGCATCTGTAGAGGCTGCTCTTGAATTGGGGCCAATCTGCTTTGGCCATTATTTGAATGTTTCTTTTGTTGAGGATGCTGCATTAATGGAGCATCACCTCCATTGTTATTGGGCATAGAGTTCTTGATCTTCAGCATGTCCAGAGTTTCAACATACTTCTGAACTCTTTTCACCTTCAAAATGATTCAATCCCAAAGATTCCATCATAACCCAGAATGCACACAAACACACACATGATATCTAATCAAACGAATTCAAAATGTTTAGGAACTGTATTCTAATTTGGCAGAATGCATAGAAACACACACATGACATCTAATTAAATGAGTTCAAAATGGAGGAAATGTAATCTGGTTTGGTCATCAAACCGTATAAACACACAATTCAATTTAATTCAATTCAATCCAAGTCCTGCTATAGTCAAAACCAGCGCAAAACAAGGTCAACGGATATGATTAAAAGAACATTAAGAAGCAAGTCAAAACTTTTCCCTGATTCTAGGATTTATCTAGAGAGCAAAAGCTACAGTTACAATCACATTTCCCTAATTCTGAATACACCAGAATTTCTTTACCTGCATTTTCCGCTGCAATTTGACATCTCCATCAGCAATAATACCATCCAACTTGAGCAATTGGTTCATTAAGAGTTCAATAAGTCCAAGCACATCTGATTCCGCGACCTTCCCACCTTTACTAATGATTGAATCAAAAGCAGACACCTAAACACATAACAAAATTCACCATCAATTTCAATCCCACAATAACAAGTTAACAACACCAACAAAATCAAGAAACCATATATTTCTAAGCATTATTCATTATTCACCGACCCGTCCTGCGAGCCTATCAACTTCCAAGCTAATTTGGGAGATAGTTTTAGCAGCTTTCTCCATCTTAGCATTCTTCCTCATCTCTAGGAACCTCTTCTCTTGACTAATAGGATCCTCCACTAAAACCACCTTTGACTTATCCTTCACCCCTGTTATATCAAGAAACGCCTTTGAATCTCTCTCCTTATCCTTAAAAAATAGCTTCTGATCCTCATGATGTAAGCCCGTTGGCCCTGACAACATCTTCTTCAATTCCCCTGCAAACAAAAAAAATTAAAAAAAATCAAAATTAATTAACCATTGAAATAGATATATAATTTAACATCTCCGCGTCTCGCTCTCAAAATTGTTCGCTTTGGGGAATCCTCACCTCTCACGGCTTTAAAACGCTTATATAGCACCTTTCGTTCTCCTTCCAACTGACAAGAGGAGAAGGAAAGGTGTTATATAAAGGCCTGAATACTTAGCGCGTTTTAAAACCGTGGGTGAGGATTCACCACCAAAGCGGATAATTTCGAGAGTGAGGAGCTGGGATATTACATATAGCGTGATTATGTTACCAAATGTGGCTTGTGAACTAATATTGACTTCGTGATAAATTGAACCGTGCTTAACCCTAATTCTAATTGTCGGCACCAAAGCCGAGTTCCGATCCGAGTCAGCGGTTCGCTTCTGAACCAACATTCCTCCCGGTCTCATCTCCCACGCGTTCGACCTCGTCTCTTCGCCACCGCCGCCGCCGGCGGAGGCGCCGTTCGCCGGAGAAAATCCATTCACCTTATTAATGTTACTGTTACTGTTCCTCGCCCTCAGCATCTTCAATTGCGAGGAAACAAAAGAACTTCGTGTGAATCAGAAGCTGAAAATAGCTCTGTAGATCTCTGAGGAATTTTCGGCTTCTTTAGGATCTGTGAAGCCAGAAATTGCAGAGACCTAATTGAGATAAAAGATAGTTAGGACCTGTTTGGTTAAAATCTGAGCTCAGCATTACACAGAGCCAATCGTGTGAGAAGAAGATTTGAAGAGTTAAGATTGAGGAAGTTGAAATTCAATTTGAGAGTGTGAGAGAAATTATGAGATCTTGAGAGAAGGAAGAAGAGGATGAAAGAAGAAGAAAGTCAAAATGAGGAGAAGAAGAAGAAGAGAATAATTTGTTTGAATGATGAGAGCAATTATTCTGTGTGGTATGTTTTGGTGAGGTTGAAGAAGAAGAAGAGAGAAAGAGAAGAAAATTATTTAAAGTATTAAGAATTAAGAAATGGATACATAAAAAAACGAGTGGCCAGCTAACTTGGCTGCCAACTTGTGAGTTGTGACTTCTTCATATATACTACCATACTACCTCCGGTCGTAATGTAAGAGCCCAAAATTTGAATGGTTTTGGTCCCTAATATAAGAGCTCACCCCACATTCTCTCCTCATTTAATGCATTTTTTCCTATTTTACCCCTACCTCTCTTTCATATTTATTAATGTGTATGTATTTCTCTCTCTTAAAAGTACCATAATAAATATGGGCAATTTTGGAAAAGAAGCATTAACTCCAGACACCCAACTAACATTCACATGTTTTCTTAAGAAGCGTTTTTTTGGCGGCTAACTCTTACATTAGGGACCGGAGGGAGTATTATGTATATATATTATTGATGTTGATTATGACATTATCTCTCTGTACAAACCTAATACTAATATTTTGAATATTGATTTGGCCAAAATAAAAAGATAGTTAGCTCGTTAAAAATGACTGGAATTAACACTTTTTTTTGTAATTTTACCTTTATTTACGAATGGATATTGAAAAATGTTTTATAAATGCATTAGATAGTATTTTGGCTTTTGATAAAAAAAAAGATAGTATTTTGGCCTATTAATAATTACCTAAATATCAATCAATACAATGAATAATAAAATGTATCAACTATGCTTAAGAATAATTAAAGCATCATTTTAGTCAATACTATCAAATTTTTATCTAACTGCTATTAGATAGTTGTCATGTGTCTGCATAGTTGTTAATTTTATTATTCTCTATCTCAATTGATATTTAGTTAATTATTCATCCGTCTAAATGATATTTAACCCTTTTAAAAATTATATTTCATCTCTTTCTTCTTTCTATATTTGCTCACAAAAGCATAACAGTAATACTCATACTACCTACTTCCAAAATTGAATTTATAAATTGTTTGACTCATAAAGTAAAAATTTTATAGAGTTAATCGACATAACAAATTATAAAAGTTTAACATGCATGTTTATTCTTGTAAGTATTTACACGCACCCACACAAAAAGAAAAGAAAAAGAAAGAAAAGTCTCAATTAATATACTTGTAAACTTATACTCCCTCTGGTCCTTATTATAAGTCACCAACTACCTCTAATTTTTTGTCCTTAATATAAGTCACTAACTGTCACATCAAAAGTTTTTTTCGAACTTTACCTTTATTATTAATGAAGCTTCAAAATTGAAAATGTGAAACACATCATTTAATGAAGGGTGAAGTTAGTAAAAGTGAAAAATTTAGCATGAATTTTAATACCCAACCACCATTCCTTGGTGTATGAGAAATAAATAGTTGATGACTTATAATAAGGACCGAAGGGAGTACCACAGGCTCTTGCTTCTTCTTGGCACCATTATAATGATAGAATTACCACGAGTCCACAACTACATATTTTTTGATAAATAAATTTGATAGTGTATTTATGCTGATGCATTGAATGTTACGGTCTCCTCTCTGAATGACTGCATTTACATGCCTAATTATTTATACATCTTTTGTGAAAATTCATACGGAAATTTTATGTTTTTTCATATAAAAATATATTGTATTAGCATTTAGTACTATCATCTAACCAATTGAATTTTTGACTTTGACAATAGCACTTATTTTAAAATATTTTAGCTGACTAAGTTATCTCACCCTTTAAGGTACCTATAAATTAATGGAGGATTAATCTTCTTTAGTGTCGATAAAATAATTAATTTGTTAAGCCGGTATTTTGAATATAAAAGGGGAGTTAATTTTCTGATAATTAAAGTAGGTAAGGGGACAAATGAAGCCGCCAAATCATGGTTAAGGGTTAAGGCAGGTTTCACCAAAACTACACCTTATGCTTTGGGGTTTGGCAATTTCCGTTAAGTGGCACATTTATGAGCCGGCACGTGCCGACCTAGGGGTATTCTGGGAATTGTGCCCTAGACTAATCATTGTTGTGGGTAATATCGGCCACGTGGCGGCTACTTGTGGCAATTACTTTTTGAGAAGGGCAGTAGACTATTCTTGAACAATGAATTCATGATGTCCAAAGTCTTCTTCTCTTTCCCCTCTCTTCATTGGTTACACGTGTGTACCAAATTTCCACACCTATTTTTTAAAAAATTAAAAAACAATTCACTCCATGATTAAGGCCTTTTAATCAAATTGAAGTTTTCTAAAAAGATATACTATTAGAAATTAGTTAAAATAATAAAAATGTATTTCTTGTTATAAAAGTATCCATATAAATGAGTGAGAGATAAAGTAATGGTGAAAAATGTGAAAGAAAATATAGTAGAAAAATTAATGAATAAATTGGCAAAAATACATTTAATACTAATAAGACTTCATAATAAAAGAACCAAACGAATGTAAAAAATGAATTTACAATTGGAGATGGAAGGAGTGATTGTTAAATTAATTTTGAATTTTGAATTCTAAGAATAGTGCTATATATTTAACTCATTTATTATATAAGTACATTATTTTATTCTATTTATGTTCTAAGATGTTAATCTTTGGGGAAATTTGCATTCTAGTCCCTGGGAAGGGAAATTATCACTTGAAGGTCCCTACACATTCCAAAATAATTATCAAGTCCCTTGGGCCTTTCCTGCAATTATTTGCTTATGTGCAATGACCATTTTGCCCTTATGAAAGCATAAAAACCCAAAACATGCACAAGATAAAAGTCAGGGACTTGCTACCGCGGGTGTGCCTACTTGCTACCGCAGGCTTGGGGACTTACTACTAAGACGTTAAGTGACCAACATTCCCTCCCAAGTGTCATTCATATCTGAGGGCCCTTTAATAAAGCCAGTGACCACTTTTTGTTATTCCCCCGATATGTGTCACACCATGTTTTTCAAAAACCATTTTATTCACATGGGATGAGAGGGACTAGTCAGGGATGTAAGTGAAATTCTACATGAATGATTAATTTATGTCAAATGTGAGTATTTGCATTTCATCATTTCTAAAGGGAGATTGGTACTACACATCCGCTGACATGTTACTGCAGACAGGTCTGGACCCAGTTACTGCAGTTTTGCTGATCTGTAAACACAGTAACAAGTCTCCTGCCTGCGGTAGCAAGTAGGCACACCCGCGGTAGCAAGTCCCTGACTAGTCCCTCCCATCCCATGTGAATAAAATGGTTTTTGAAAAACATGGTGTGACACATATCGAGGGAATAACAAAAAGTGGTCACTGACTTTATTTAAGGGCCCTCAGATATGAATGACACTTGGGAGGGAATGTTGGTCACTTAACGTCTCAGTAGCAAGTCCCCAAGCCTGCGGTAGCAAGTAGGCACACCCGCGGTAGCAAGTCCCTGAATTTTATCTTGTGCATGTTTTGAGTTTTCATGCTTTCATAAGGGCAAAATGGTCATTGCACATAAGCAAATAATTGCAGGAAAGGCCCAAGGGACTTGATAATTATTTTGGAATGTGTAGGACCTTCAAGTAATAATTTCCCTTCCCAGGGACTAGAATGCAAATTTCCCTTAATCTTTGGATCAAATAATGCTCTGAATATTAATTTGTTTTTTGTCCGGTGCGAGAAGCAGTAGGGTTGTTAATTCTACCTTTAAACCTAGTGAATACACGTGCAAGTCCCTTTTGACCCTCTAATCGTTTTTTCTAATCTATATCTAAATAAAAAAATAATCATGAATAGAAGTTTCACCTATGAGTGACCTAGTCATTAATTCACTGCCTAAGAGTATTTCAGTGACAGAATTTTTAACATTGACAGTGTGAATTTTGATTTCAGGGCAGAAAAATAATACTCGTACGTTTTATGGGACAAAAATAGCACTTTATCTTAAGTCATAGTACCACTGTAACGCAGGCAAGATCATGCTATAAGATTTGGGTGACGTTGGGGTGGATTTCTTCGGGGATTTTAAAATTTGAAAAAGGTGAAATATCAAATAACTTCATATTACAACATAAACTCTAATTTACCTAGAAGAATTAAAGTAAAATTAAATATTTTAGCTTATAGATAATTATAAAATGTATTACTGAAAGAAAGAAGCGTAAACATCATGCAAATTCTTGCATGTGAGTTTAAAAAATCTACCTGTGAAATAATCAATGTTTTGCTGTTGGGGTCTATAATTTTTTAGATATAGGAATAATCACACTGATACTAGAAAAAAAATGATTTTTAAGCGCCACATGATATTTTCATTTAGAGCAAAGGTGTGAATCTGAGACTAAATTTTTCCCCTATGAGAGTTAATAATATCCAAGTTTTACGAGTGCACTAATGATACTCATCTATTTAACATGAAGCAAATGTAATACTGCTGTTAAATTTAGATGATTTATATTGAAATTTGATTACCTTGAAGTCCCAAGGAATTATTTAATTATTACCATGTCCTAATATAGTTGAGGGCAGTAAAATTTAATTAAGAAAAGACTACAACACCTCTTGATTTCTAGTTTGGTTTTGGAATTACTTATTTCAATCAAGAGCATTGTAGTCTTTTCTCAATTAAATTTAATAGCTCTTAAATCTCCTGGGACATAATAATAATTAAATAATTTCTAGTGACCTCATGATAATAAAATTTTAACGGATCTAAATCAATCCAAATTTAACGATAATATTACATTTGCACTATTATGTTTGATAGATGGATATCATTGGCGCACCTCGTGAAACTTGGATATTAAAAACACTCTCATGTACAACAAATTTTAGTATCAAATTTACACCTTTATACTATGTGCAAAGCTTCAGTTAATAATTCAAGGAAATAATTAAGTAAGAATCTGATGTGAGTTGTGAAATCGAGTTATCATATTTTGTAATTTTTAATTCAGTTAGAATTTCATTATAGATGACATCACATGGCAGCTACTAGTTATATTTATAAGTACACGCTTAGATTTAATAACGTGCGTAAACCGTTAACAAAAAAAATTTGTGTTTTCTTATTTACAGAAATATAAGTTGTTTTTATTATCAAAGCATGACAAAATTACCAACTTAAGCAATAATAAGTAGGGGAAATCAATATTGTGGCCTCTATAGTTCCAATTTGATGTAACCTAATCCATTCGCTTGAATCTAGTCAATTTGATCTCCATAGCTTTGATTAGATTAATTATGACTTAGCTCCCAAACTTTAATTTTTTTTTTATCATAAACTGAGCTCCCAAAACTTGAACAGCTTTATCTCTACATTTTTAACTAATTTATAGGTTAGCGCATGCATACATACATAATCAAAGTCATTGACTAATCCATTATAAAATATAAAACGGTTAAAACTATATGAACTAAACTGTAATGATCAAAGTTTAGAAATTAAAATATAACTAGGTACAAGTTACGACAAACCAGAAAACGTTGTTAATGTTGGGTAATTGTCGAGTAAGAACTACTCCTAACAACAAATATTTATAATTTATAGATTTATGTGTTTGAATAAAAAAACTACAAGTACACAATAAAAGGTTTCAACGCATTCAACCCTTGCCTTAGAGAACATCTTGGCATGCACCACAGTTGAAAAGGAAAAAAGAAAAATTGTTTAAAAGTATACAAATTAAACCAAATTAAAGTAAAAAAACTTTGACCAAGAGTCATGATGCTTTTCACATAGCAATAAGAAAAAAATTACTTAGATCATAAAGGCAAAATATTAACCAACACAAAGTTATAATGAATTTCCCTTAAAACTAAACATTGATAAAATAGGAAGAAGCTTTCCTCATCGATCTCTTAACCTTTCTAATACAAAAGACTACATCCATGCAGCAACATGATAATGTATAAAAGGAAAGAACTTGTAAAAAAACGGGAGATCACATTTAAAAGAAACCACGTTATTGATAAATTTACTACTTATTTTTTTAGGCAGGTTCAATAAGACTTTTTAACCATTTTACTGAATTGAAAAGTCTGACTTATTCAACTTCACCGACACTTTCTCACGGGCGCCGCACGTGACACCCCCTCCACGTGGGCAACGGGGTAGGGAGGTATCCCGTGCATACGTGGTCCGATGGAGACGGTGCAACCTACGGTGGTGGTTGATCTTGTATTTGTTCCTTCAACAGTTATTGTGATTAAAATATATAGTTTAGGGATTTCAATGAATGTCTTAATCCATTATTCTAAAACTAATTATTAACAATACCCATCTTACACTGGAGACAAAGAACCGACCAAATGTACTCTATTCATATTATGATGCACGTGACGACGTTCAAATAGTGATTCAAATTATTGTTAATTTTCAATTTACATAATTTATATAAAAGTGTTTAGGGATATTTATCTATCATTACAATTTATTATAAATATGTTACAGTACTTGTTTAAATATGTATTTTGCCTCAATTTTTATTTTAATATTTAAGAACAATAAAACAATTTTACATTTTTTTATAAAATGACATTTTCCTTAAATATAAGTAAAAATTACAAAGCTAATTAAGTCCACTTGATTTTTTTGGTTTTAATTTTTACATGAGTAAGGGGAAGATTAAATTAAAAAGAGTGGAATGAGGATATATAGAAATATCTGACCGTACTGTTTAATATGTATTTTGCCTCAATTTTTATTCTTAAGATTTAAGAATAATAACGCAATTTTACATAGATTAAGATCATGCGTGAATATGTCAAAGTTAAGTCCACTTGATTTTTTTTGTTTTAATTTTTACATGAGTAAAGGGAAGATTAAATTAAAAAGAGTGGAATGAGGAATCTGAATCCAAAGCGTGGTCAAAGGAAAAATAAGAGACATATGACAGAGGAATAAAGAGCAAACTGCGTTGGTCAGTGTAAGCATGTTGGATTGTTCCTGTTGGCTATTGTCCTTTTTCCTTTTTAAAAAAAATGTTGATATATAGTTTCACTCATTTATTTCCATTTTTAATTATAACATGTTCTTGCAGGTTCTTCTTTATCAAAATAAAATTTCAAGTAGTTATACTTATCCATAAATATTGTTTTAATTAAACTTGAGTGCTAAATTTTCTTACACGTCAATTTTTTATTACTGATTCTTATGATTAACTTGTTTTTGTTTATTTCATAAGTTCAGAATTCACATGTTTTAGGTAAATTGAATGTTATTCTTAAGTTGTATAAGTGATTCTTTAATCTATTTCATATTTAGGTTCTTTTACAAAATCATCTCTAATATATATAGACCTGTTATATGTACGTCGTGGAGGTAGTTCATTACTCCGAAACCTGGTTCATTTCCTTATACTTAAAAATTTTGGGTAAATACAATAGTGCGTATAATAGTACATCTTTTTTTGTCCGAGTATAATATAGTACATGGAAATTTAATTATCTTTATATACATTTTATTTTTTTAACAGCATTATTTATATATAATGTTATGAGTGTTACATCTAGGGTGGCCGGTATTTCACGCACCCTTGTCAATTGGATCCCTCATGCCTCAATGGGTAAGTAACCTTGACATCAATTAATGTAATATGTGCGGCGGGCAAGTAAAAAGAGAGATAGCCCATCTAAATAAATATTCCTTTATTACAAAATATATTAGATATTTACCTAATTTTGATTAGATTAAAAATGCTAATGAATTGTTGGTACTATTACATTTTTCTAATGTACCATACTTATCTTCAACCCTTACTTAATCAATGTTTAAGGAAGTATAAATAGGAGTAATATGACAAATATTTAAGAAAAATAAAAATATATCATATATTTAAAATAAAGAATAACTCTCAAAACATATATTTATTAAAGCCTATAACAAACTAAGTAAGTTGTTAGATAGAGGAATCTCTTAAACTGAATTAATTATAAGCTTTATCACGTTATATATCTGTTTTTTTATTTGTATATAGCGAGTTATGTATCTCTCCCAATAAAAAGTATCAACATAGTTAGATTAAAATTTAAAAAATAAAAAACGATTTGAGTTTACCATATAGGAGTACAGTGTTTGGGAAGAGAGACAGAGAGCCCGATTTTCGCACTCAATACAAACTTTGATTATGATTGTTACTATTACTATTGAGAAAGAAAGAAAGATGCACGAGATTCGAAGTCTAAAAAGCACATATGGACAATAATCATTGAGTTGGAAAAGTCGCACACATATATGGTGTCGGTATATTGTGAGTCTTATCTCCAAAAATACAAATATGATCATTTGATCTCTATATTTCCACACAAAATATAATTATTATGTAAATCATAAACATCCAATGCACGCACTATGTTTAATAATGCATATATAGCTTATGCAATTTGATTAAACATATGAGTGATATGATTGGTCAACTATTGAACCATTCAAAAGCTGATTAATTAAAGAGATGGTTAAATGTCTTTATACTTGCAAATTAAAGCATCACTACTTAATTGTTTTGAAAACTAGAATCTAACAACTTTTCCACAAAGCAATATCATAGAAAACCCACAATACTTGACGTTATGTAGAATGTGTCTCACAACATGTCATTGTGATTAAATTTCTCTTGAAAAAAATTAGAACTTGAATCTTGTGTTTATATTTAATGTCTAAATCGGCTTATTGAAAAAAAAAAAATTGGACAAGGTTTGTAACGCATATATAATGGAAACCGTCGGTTGAGACACAAAAGCCAAGAGAAACATCATTCTGTACCAGAGGAAAAGAAAAAGTCGTGCGGTACAAAATCTGTATATATCTTTGACAATATTTGCTTCTTTTACGTCACACAAAGAAACCAATAAACTCATAACGTATTTGTCCAATGTAGAAACAAAGTGAAGACATCTGGATGGAATTTGTTTATTACTGGAGTTTATTATAAATATGAAAAGGATGGAGCAACGTGTGACTGGTAGAAAAAGAAGTGTCAACAGTTTTTGCATTTATCACAACAAAAATGTCAAATACTCACCGGATTCGATACTTACTTGCAATTTGAAAAAAATGACATATTTTCAGACAGATTTTGACATCCTTACATACTGTGCACACACACAAACAAGTTAAGAACAAGCCATGACGTGCACCAATCTTTACGTTTTTTCTCACCTTATTTTCTTCATCTTCTAATGTGTACGTCCTAACAAACCTCCCGTGGAATTATAAGTTTCATTGTTTTTGTGGTATACATGTTCATCCGCATGTGGAATTTTAATTATATGCCATTTCCATACTCCAGAACCATAAACGCAAATATCATTGGAGTACTATGATCGTGTTTGTTTTTTTGATCGAAATATGATCGTGTTTTTGTTGAGTTGCTTAATTGTTATTGGCTTATCATCATGTGGTTGAGACCCTAAGTATATGCTAGTTTATGTGGTTTTACTCATTTTGAATGATTTTACGTTGTCAAAGATAGATGTTGTAAATGATGGATAAATCCTATACTCAAAAGCAAAATAATGTGTGTATAGAATTTCTACCATTTTTAAGAGTAAACAATGAAAGATCTAAATCATAGATACCTTTCACCATGTTAGTTGATCTTTAGAAAGAAACCATTAACAACAAATCCTCCCTTAACCACAAGAAGAGGGGAATTTTCTTAGTGGTAGATAGGCACAATGATAGTCTACTCGTGTTGCCTTCTCCAATAAGAGAACTTCCTATTTATAAAGAAATATATGAATGATGTCTCTAAACTTATGAAACATGTTTGTATTGTTTAATAAGTATGACTTTGTTATTATTAATTTCCCATTGAAATATCAAAATAAATAATAATACTATGTCCATAATTGCCCTAAACCAAACCTAATGCATATAATGCGTGACAACATAAGATATTTTAATAATTAATATATCTATAATTCATTATTTCCTAACACACACACAATAAATATTACATATAAAATATCTAACAGTAAATGGTAAATATAATAAATGATATTGTCTCATAAAAAAGAAAATGTTACGTTTCTTTAAAAGTTTTCCTAAACTAAATCCTTAGAAAAAGTCAAAGTCACTAAATTGATATTGGTAAGGTTGGATTCTTAACTCATGAAGAGAGATAGAGAAGGCGGGTGACTAAATATATATAGTAGGTCTTCACCTCACGGAAAATGCAAGAAATTTTTAATTAAATAAAAAAGTGTGTTCTTAAAATACCTTAGATTAGCTAAGAGGGCATGATCATGTATGTTGGCTTGGTGACTTTTAAATGTGTACTCAATCAATTATCTATATTGTTTTTTAATCATAATATTAACAAATGTATGTAGAGTGAATTTAGATATGCATACATTAGAAAACAAATAATATAGATACAATAACAAATCTCATGGAATATAATTAAGTTTCATTATTTTTGCGGCACATACATGATCATCCTTGTGGGATCTCATATGCAATTTGCATGATTAATAATAATCATGTAGAGGTTATCAGTATTGTATTGGAGTACTGGGAAACGGATAAAGTTTGTTGAATTGAAAAGTTGATTTATTAGCTACCACATTTTAGCCTAATATTTAGGATTAAGTAGGACTTTATTAGAACTTTACCCTACAATAAGAAGAGGTGGTGGTAGAGAGGCATGCCAATGTATCAACTTATAGCTAAAAGTCTCAGCACACGTTAAGTTTGAGTTCCCCACTCGATGCAGTATTTAATTTAATCGATCTTAGCCAATATGTGAAACTTTTTGCCATCAAATTTTACTTCACGTATATACAATCACATTAGTGGATTTGCTGGGACGTGAAAATCAATCTCACCGGGCTGCTTGATAGAAGTTTTTGTGTGAGTAAAATTTCTATCAAATTATATGCGTTTTGTTTGATATATAAATTAATTATTAGGCTTACCAATGAATATTTGGTTGAGCTGGTAAGTGAGTTACAACTCCATAAGGATGAGAATGTGTGTTTGAATCCTGGTAACCGCTCTCATTAGGAGATGGATCAACATTGTCTATGTGGGCAACACTCATATCTCTCGAGTCCAAATTAGTTGGTTGTCAATAGGCGCCGGATTTCCGGGCGGTGTTTAACAAATTTTAAAAAAATTAATTAGACATGTGTGTACGTACGTACGTACGTACATACATACATACATATATATATAATAAGAGATTCAAATATTTTGCCCCATGTGACTGCACAACAACACCTCCAATAGGCCATATGGCACTAGTAGGTTCAGCTCATGAATCCAGCTTTTAGATAAATAGAAATATAACTCTGATGAATGTTGTTAACGAGTATAATTATATTCTAAAAACAATTATTAACATACTATTATCTTATTATTATATAAAAAATGTTTGTAATTTTCGATTCTAATCTTATTATTTAACTATGGTAATGTTACAACATATATTATAATAAAAATCACAATAAACAAAACGAGTTTATCAATAGATCAGATGGCTAACAATGCTGAGAAAATTAAAAGGATTGTATCTCAACGGATAAAAATTACACCCCATGGATAATTGGCTGATCTTCGCAAAAAACTTACATTGTCAGGATTGTTTGACACCTTAATGTCGGCACTTTACCACGTGTGTCTACGGTGTAATTAAGACGAGCTAGATGGTGAAGAGAGTTGTCTTATTATATTGTTGGATTTAGTCCAATTGTAGAGTATTAAGTAGATATTGTATAAATTCATGTGTTGTATATATTGCTTAATTATAAATTTCCCTCGATCAGATTGATCAGTTATTTAGTTTCAGGGGAGGTTCATATGTATATTATATGGTTTTCTTTACGGTAAAAACCGGCTTCGTGATATGATTCTGCAGAGTTAGGTCATTATTGAAAAGAAAGGAATCATTCGATGACTTGGCTAAGGCTTGGAAGCATCTGAGTTCCATGTTTGCATCTGATCAAAGTCGAAAGCATTCTTACATATATATGATGTTCACTAAATCACGAGTTATTGTGAGGATGAGAAATGAAATATTCCCACGGTTCTATAATATACTACCTCCGGTCCTAAATATAAGACTTCATTGACTTTTTTTGGAGAAGTTAAGGTTGCAAAATAGGCTATTAAATCATGACATATTTGACATATTTTTAGATTATACATTAGTTTATAGGTAAAATAAACTAATTTAAGGGAAAAATAGGTAAATCAATTTATAATTAACTTATTTTGTTTTTTTATAGGATTTTCTAAAAAAGTCATCTGGGTCTTATATTTAGGACTAGAGGAAGTATAAAGTAATTTCAACAGAATTAAGGGTTTTAAAATAATAAATTAATGTTAATTAACAACAAAAATATATTGAAAATATTTTAAAAGGGGCAAAAACACTAATATGATAATTAACTTTTTTAATTTAGGCAAAAATAATAAATGTCTATTTCTCGGTGCATAAATAATAATCAACTTTGTGACCCAGTGTAAAAATGTTAAAACTAGTACTAAATGTTAATTTATATTTTTGAGAAATCTTGCTGGTATTATTTCTTAAAATTAAAGTAAAAATACATTTTTACCCCCTCTCAATTAAAACTCAATCCTTCTTCCTTCTCCCCTTCATCTTCCCCTCCTAACTAATATTATCAAGGTTTTAATTGGGAAGGACAAAGAAGTATTTTCAGTTTGAAAATAATATCAGCAAGGTTTTAATGATACAAGCCACTTTTTGTATAAACTTTTCTTTGCCAGATCTAGGAATATCTATTTTGTTTTTTAATGGGCTTCAATCAGCCCATTTCTTACGAATTGGGTTGACATAACAGGCCGATAAACCAAATCAATCATCGGCTATTTTCTCTCTTGTCTATGACAATTGTTTTCTCTACAAAGATGCTTATACATAATTAAAATAATGTAACCACATTTGCTCACATTTAGTTTTTTATTTCTTTTCTGGGCGCCTATTGACAACCGCTAATCTAAACTTGAAGAGAATTGACACTAGTAATTGGAGCTCTTTTCTCTCTCAAAATAAGAGCTTTTCCCATACTTCAAATACATGTTATCATCCTTATGAGGGTAAACTAACTTTCTAAATTGACTTCTGTTCGTTGGTCTTTTATTTAAGATATGAACATTGTGTGAAAAAATAAAGAAGATATCATTAAAAAGGATGGAGTTTATAGTATAAACAATTATTCAAGTGACTAAACATCTTTTTGAATAAAAGAAAAATCAATTAATTTTGAAATTAAACTTAATTAAGTCTAAATATATTATTTTTTCACAATTTATGAATCTCATGATCATGCAATATATTTTTTTTGCTGATCACCGCCCGTTTTAATCCGGACTCGAGGGATATGGGTGTTGCCCACATAGGCAAGGTTGTCCTCTCTCCCAATGAGAGCGCTTCCCAGGATTTGAACACACATTCTCATCCTCATTGGAGTTGTAAATTGTAACCCACTTATCAGTTCAACATTTTGTGATATGTTAATGATACATTTTGAATAATGTAATCGCCAGGGAGACTTTACATCTACTACAAGATATGCTTTGGCTCAATTTAGTATGGACCTGGTGTTATTTCAAGAAAATAATTTGATTGATATTACCAATTACCAAATATAATAATGATGCGTCAAATCATTGATTTGGAAAAGGGATTTGTTTGCATTGATAGTGTATGTCGCGTGAGATAATCAGAAAATACAAAAAGATAGATGAGGATGACATTAAAGTTTCATCCTCAACATTTTTATCTTTTCGAAGTAAATGGGCAAACACTCGAATAAGAAAACAAGGAAGAAAATATTAATAGAAGAGTGAATAAGGATACTACTCCCTCCGGTCCTAATTATAAGTCACATTTGATTTTTTTGGAAAATCCTAAAAAAACAAAATAAGTCAATCATAAATTGATTTAACTAATTTTTCCCTTAAACTAGTTTGTTTAACCTATAAACTAATGACTAATATAAAAAATTATCAAATATGTCATAATTTAATAACATATTTTGTAACCTTAACATCTCAAAAAAAAGTCAACCGTGACTTATATTTAAGACCGGAGGAAGTATATCATATGGAGAAGACAAATCTTTGACTCAAAAAACAAGTCCCAACATTGTCTGAGAATGGGTATGAGGAGTTTGTGAGGAGACAAAGCCACAAAGGAGCAGAATAACTAAAAAGTTAAGGATTGGGTCTTCTGCGCATGTTAATCAGTCGAATGGGCCTTATTATGGATTCCTCAATTCATTGATTTCACTTATACGTTTTTTTAAATTTTATTTTAGTCTTCTCTTTTGTTTTCATTCTTTCTTTAAAAAGTAAAAAAAATCTTTATTGTTATGAAAATCTCTAATTGTGGATGTTCAATCCCCTATATTCCTCCTATTATTTAGGCTCTATTATTGATTCATATTATTGATGATGTAACCTAATTCTCCTCTATAAATAGAGGACTCAATATTGTATACAATACACAAGGGAATACAACTTTCTACTTTCTTCTCATTTCTCTCATCTTGTCTTCTCATTCTTTATATTCATAACACGTTATCAGCACGAAGCTCTAACCGAGCACGAGACTCACCAAGGTAATATTATTGCAATAATATCATTCTCTTCATTTTGTTCTTATCTTTTATCTTTTGTGATTTGTGGAACCTATTGTTCCAATATAATGATGACCTGAAGTCATCTCTTCGGAATCTATAATTCCAATTTATTTTTACAGCCTGAAGCCGTATTTTGAATTTGACGGAACCTGAAGTTCCATCTACTAAGAATTTCAATTTTTTATGGCCCGAAGCCGTATTTGATTTTGATGGAACCTGAAGTTCCATTGAGTAAAATTTTCAATTTTTATGGCCTGAAGCCATATTTGATGGACCTGAAGTTTCACATAGTAAAGATTTGGCCTGAAGCCATGTTTGATGGAACCCGAAGTTCCATCTGCTAAAAATTTCATTTTTTTGCGGCCTGAAGTCGTATTTGATTTTGATGGATCCTGAAGCTCCATATACTAAGAATTTCATTCTTGTGTGGATTGAGATGAAAATTTGTAAACCACTAGAAAATTGTTTGGGGCTAGAGATGATATGAAAATTGAGTTTTAACTCAAAGAGAAATTCGGACAAAGTAACATTGGTGTTAGACATGAATCCGATGAAAATATGTGTTAAAGCATTGAGTTCATTATCGTTATATAAACAAATTAGGTTGTTGGGCATGTGACATATGCTCATGAGGGCTATGGTGATAAAGAGCACCAAAAGCAAAATTTCCCCTTTGAATTGGACTCTTTTAAGACTTTACAGAAAATCCCAATCATGAGTGATGTGCAATTATGAAGAAATAATTGACACAATATATGTGTGTAAAGAGACTATGCAATTTACATTATAACTTTTAAATATTTTTTAGGCTAATGTGTGTTCATTTCTCTAATCTTCGTTGTAGACAACAAGCTTGTTTATAATTTCTAGAGTTTTCCCCTATTCATTTTAGAATGAAAATGGAGATTTATACAATGAGACTTTGTTTCCCTTCTATTTAAAGTAATTAAGTTATGAGAAATCACTGACATTATGGATCAAAATGATTGAATATTATGGTTCAAATATATGCTTATTATTATGTAACTGATCAAACGCCTTGATCACTTTGCAATGCCATAAAAATTATATTAAACATTGATGTCTTTAAAAGACTTTATTTCCAAAGCATGCAATTAATTACCACAATCAAACTGTTTGATGTCTGATGCTTTCATATAATTATTTTTGAATCGATAAACTTTTTGTCATGAGAGGGGGCAACATTCATATCTTGTTTTCTAGCAAATTGTTTTGCAAATGATAATCATATTTTGATTAAATAAAAAAAATGTATTTATGTGTCTATGAATGGTAATTGACCATTTCATATTACTCACATTTATGAGTGTTTTGAATATCTTTATTTGTGAAATAAAGTTTGAAATTTTGTAATATTATCATAAATGATATTATATAGTAAGATTCTAATTCAATTGGAATTGTGATTGCTAAATATAATTGAGATATTTAGTATTATGATGTGCCTAAAATATAGTTGTAATCTGAAAAAAAAATTATTTTTTTAATTACGGTGTGAAGTTGGATTTGAATTTGTTGGAACCCGAAGTTACATCTGCTAAAAAAATTTCTTTTTTACGGCCTGAAGTCATATTTGATGGAACCTACAATTCCACCGGTTCAAGATTTCGTTTTTATGGTGAGAGCCTAACGGCCAAAAACCATATTTGATGAAACCTCAAGTTTCATCACATATATAATTCATCTAATGTCCGAAGTCTTATTTGATGGAACCTGAAATTTTATCACATAACGGCCTGAAGAAATACTTGATGGAACCTGAAGTTCCATTACATAAATATACAAATTTTATGTTTAGAGCTAACGACCCGAAACAATAAATATTATATTTGTATGACCTGTAGTCATATAACATTTTTGTTTAAAATGGCTAGGGCACTATGGCCTGAAGCCATGAAGATCTTATTTTTATGACCTGTAGTCATAAAAGTTAAGTTTGTATTAAATTATTAAATACTCAGAGTCTAACCACTATAAAGATTGTATTATTATGACCTGTAGTCATAAAAAGTAAGTTTTTACATGATTGAGTGGTCAAATCCTCACGGCATGAAACTATAAAAGTTCGATTTTATGACCAGAAGTCATATAAATTTTATAAATGTTCTGCTTAATTGTTAAATGTGCACAGCTCAATAGCCCGAAGCAATAAAGATTTTATTTTTATGACCAAAAGTCACATAAAATAATTTTTTAATTATGTATTAAGTGCTCAGAGCCCAATGATCTATAGTCATCATATATTGACCTGAAGCAATGACACTTCTATTTTTTGTGACCAAAAGTCATATAAAGTGGTAAGAAGCCAAATACAGAATTTAATTTTATGGCTTGAAGCCATAAAAACTTTATTTTTATGACTAATAGTTATAAACACTTATATTCTACTCAAGCATTCAATGACATAAAGCCACATAAATTTATGTGCATAGCAAGTAATGAAATTGGTTCCTGAAGAACTACATATATTAGATACAACGATATTAGTTCCTGAAGAACTATATGCATTAGATACAATGATATTAATTCCTGAAGAACTAATAATTTATTTGCGAGTGGAAAGTATTTTGCATGAATCAATTGAGGAGAAATTATTGGAATACATGTATGAGTCTCCTTGGATGAAATTTCACTTTTATAATTTCCTAAATCTCGTATAATCTCCGTATTAAGGTCAAATTAATAATATGGCACGATAACCAGAAGTTATCGATGATGAATTACTATTACAATAAACTTGAAGTTTATAAATGTAATGTTTGGCAATGACCGGTTGGATCATCCCGGATCATAATGATGCAAAATAACATCAATACTCACTAATGAACCAGAAGATTCAATTACTTGTTCTCAAAAGAATGAAACATGAAATATGAAATATGAAACATCACTAGTTTTGATTGAAATTTACACATGTAGATGTGTATTGTATAAATTATATATGGGCCCATACAAATATCATATGGACTAAATGATACTTTATGAATATTAGATGCATCTATGAAATGGTCACATTGGTGTCCATGTTACATGATCAATTTGCAACCTGAAGTTTGCAAATTTGTTCAATTAAGTACATTAGTCATATGATTATCACTGAAATCACTAGTGATTGTTAATTATGTTTTTTATGTTTATATACCATGTGAGAGCATATCCATATCTAGCAAAGCCTCCATAAATATTAAATAGCTAGATCAATATTTGTGAGAACAAAATTTTCAATTTTAGAGTTGGGTAAAATGTACTACAACTATAATTGCATCATGCCAGTAAAAGAGAGTGAATTCTCCCATTGGCTCTTGGTCACTAGCCAAATATTTTCCATCTGATATTTTGAAATATTTATTGATAATGTTCCACCACAATAATACAAAGATGGATATTAAATGAATATTGGGATAAATATTGGTGTTCCCAATGAGGGGGAGAAATGAATAATTGGAAGAGATATATGTTGTATGCAACAAATATGGATCCTCAAATATTAGTAATGTGAACTAGAAGTTCATCAAATGTTGCAAAATATTTGTCAGACACTATCACTGACCAAATAAGGATTTTTATATCTCATGATCCAGTTGAAGAATGCTCCAATAATTATATATGAGAATGAAACATGCTTGAAGCATGAGAAATGATTGGTTCCAAAAAGAAAATGAAAATGGAGCAAATAATTGTGATGATCATTTTGAGGAGGTTTTACTAGAGACATAACTATTTGTAAGACCCCAGAAGTGACTCAGGTACCTGAAAGAAATAAAAAGAGAGCTCAATATGTTATGTCATAAGGAAAAGGAACCATGAAAGGATATATTTGTCGACAATAATTTTGATATTAATATCACGTGATAAATGAGGTTCTGATATATAAATATGTCATGAGTAGACATGAAATGACTAGCTAGTAGAGAATAAAAGACGCTATATGAAATGTGACAACATGAATCTATGCACCTGAAGTGCTATTTGAATTATAAAAATGAGAACGCTTATGCGAAAAGGGGGAGAAATATGGTTAGAATGATTTTCGCAGTAGTTCAATATAATAATGATAGATGTTGTCTCGTGGTGGAATGAGCATTCATGTTTTGATTTGAACATTTGGTAGTCTGGCAATATATGAAATTTTGAAGTGCGTCTAGAGAATACGATTATAAATCATGGGTAGATATTGTGAGTTGAATCCTTGTAGGATTTCAAATACTAGAAGTATTATGAAAAATGATTACATATATGTATAGATTTATATATAAACATGAAAATCCCTGAAGGATTCCAGCTGTCAGAAGCATGCACTTTGAATTCACGAGAACAATACTCGATAAGGCTAAAGTCTTTGTATAGATTAAAGCAATTTGGGCGTATGTGGTACAATTGACTTAATGAATATTCTCTTGAAAGAAGGATATAAAATGATCCAATATGCCCATGTATATTCATGAAAAGATCTGGAAATGAGTTTGCTATAATTTCTGTATATGTTAATGATATAAATATCATCGAAACTCCTGAAGAGTTAGATGAGGCAATAAATTGTCTGAAGAAAGAATTTGAAATGAAATGAAGCAAGCCAAGAGTGTTTCTGGCTGAGATCATCAATACATCATGTACGATATAACTTGTGGTTTATCTTCTAGTAAAATGAGCCCCACTGGTCATATACGAGGATAATACTGCATGTATTTCCCAACTCAAAGAAAGATGCATCAAAAGAGACAGAATTAAGCACATTTCACCAAAGTTCTTCTTCACTCAAGATCTCCAGAAAGATGGTGAAATTGATAGCCACCAAATCCGGTCAAATGGAAATCTAGCAGATATGTTCACAATGTTACTTCCTGCTGCAACACTTGAGAAACTTACTTATGGCATTGAACTTCCCCGACTTAGAGATATCAACTGAAGTGGTCAAGAGGGGGAGATGATACACGCTGTACCCTTTTTCCCTTGTCTATGGTTTTTTCCTACTGGGTTTTCCTAGTAAGGTTTTTAATGAGACAGCACCAATAAGTGTATCACTAAGCATTGTACTCTTTTTTCTTCCATTAAGTTTTTGTCTTTGTCCCATTGGGTTTTACTTAGTTGAAGTTTTTTTTAATGAGACATATGTTTAGTCTTGGACATCCAAGGGGGAGTGTTATGAAAATCTCTAATTGTGGATGTCCAATCCCCTATATTCCTCCTATCATTTAGGCTCTATTATTGATTCATATTATTGATGATGTAACCTAATTCTCCTCTATAAATAGAGGACTCAATATTGTATACAATACACAAGGGAATACAACTTTCTACTTTCTTCTCATTTCTCTCATCTTGTCTTCTCATTCTTTATATTCATAACACTTATATATGATAAAAACATTATTTTACCATTTTGAAAAGCTATATATTTTGTGTCGTTTCTAGAAACTAATCCGATGTGATAAAAATAAACTTTATAAAAATATGTAGATATGCGAAAAAATTAAATGATCATACAATCTATAAAGTATTAGATAATATTACTAGAAGAAGGCATCATATTATAAAAAAAGTTGTGAAATAGAACCATTAATTTTAGAAAATATAATCAAATTTATAGTGACAAAAGGATAAATAAGTAAAATCAACATTTTTTAAAAGGGTTAGGATGCAAATAATCCACCTTTGAAGTGTAAAAAAAATCTCATTCTCCCAAAAATATTTTGTGGCTCGATAATGTAGCCTTATATATAAGTACTCAAATAAGGTACAATGTATCCATTTGTACTATTAACAAGAGGAACATTACATTTTGGTACTTCTAAAACTTACATTTGACCACAAAATACTTTTGAGGCAAATATAAGTTTTATTTTGACATTTTTAAGGAAGATCTGCACCTTAAGTTTTTTTAAAATATCTAATCATACCTATTGATCTAATTAAAGATTAAACATTAGGTCAACTCTTGCATACATAAATTTAAATTTTAGCATCTCACATGAATTTAAACGAAATTCTCCCCCTTTTTTCCAATGAAACATGACTCAACAATAAGGATAAGGAATAGGGCTACAAGAAAACAAGCAGACGAAAGGAAAAGAAACCAATAGAAGTCAAAGAGCTACTAAAAAACACGTGCACCCACTGGATAAAACATATATACCCTTCCCTCTCAGCCAATCAGATCAAACACAACTTAAATCATACTCTTACCTCACTAACTGCCACACGATCTTTCCCTTTCATAATCCAAATCTATTCCCACCGTACCTGATCACCCCTCAGATTCAATTCCCCTGGATACGCGACCTGATCTCTATCCAATCACATTCCGGCACGTGGTTACCGCCAATCTAGACTCAGCTCTAATCCTAATTTAGTGTAAATTGCAGATTTTTCTGTTCTCAAATGTAAAGAGTATGTTTGGTTGTGTGAAAGAAAGTAAAAAATTAGAAATGGAAAGGGTAAGTGATGGAAGGTAGGGTAATGATGAGAGAATAAAGTTTATGGGCCCATGATAAGTGTGAGATGTAGAGAGAAAACTTGTGGCCTCAGAATATATGTAAATGACCATATTACTCTTAACTTTTTAATTTATTTATAAGCCACTTTCCATACTTTACTGCAACCAAACGCACCCTAAATTGCAGATTTAATGCACACTAATTGTGTAAATTACATAAAATACAAATAATAATTTTGAGGTGTAAAGATTTAGTCAATCAAATAAAATTGACATAAATATAGGAATTTTGTTAACCTACCATTGAAACTATATAAAAATTGCAAAGTGAGGCCCACAAAATGACATGTGGTTTTTAATGGTTGAGTAAAAAAAACAGGATTTCTATATCTGTATCATTTTTATTTGAAAATACTAAACTAAACTTCAAAATGGATATAAAATTTTGGTAAAAAAAATAAATAAATTACCCTTTTAGTACACGTGCCATACTGTTTACTGGATACGGCCGGTAATATAAGAAAGAAGCCTTTAAAGCCGGTCAATTTTTCTCCCTCCAATTTGTCTCTTTCTTTTCTGGGATTTTAGTTTGAGAAGTCAGTTAAGGTTTCACTTTTTTCTCCAGATCGCATTGTCAATGTGAGTAGCCAACTTTCTTTGATATATGCTTCATTGGGTTCAATTTTAATTACTACTGTAGTAATCGATTTCACTAGTGTAAGTTCTTTATTTTATTACACTTGATCCTTTTCTTTTACTTGCTTCATTGGTTACTTTTTTATTTATGTCCTTGCTCTAATGCTTATTCAGATTGTTGTCTAAATTATGAACAGTTAGTGTTTTGTGGGTGTGGTTAAAAATTGTAGGCTAGAGAGAACCTGTTATTGATTGGCTTAAGTTGGAAAATTGAAGAAAAGAAGAAATTAAATTGGGGAAACTTGTTTGCCCAACACTTATTTCACCTGAGCCTGTGAACTTTTGAAGAGAATTATATATGTTTAGTGTCTGTTTTAGTGCTGATATAATATTTTAGCTAGTAATTTAGATACCTATTAGACTCCTGTCACTTGGGGGAGGTGCCCCCCATGGCACATTCTCAGGAGGCTGGAGGGTTAGCCCATTCATCATATCGAGTTCTGGAATATTCTATCAAGGAGATGGGGCATCTCAGAATGTTGTTGACTCTCACTTAAGTTCTTGTTTCGGTGACATGAGTAATGCAAGTTTAAATAGTGTGGTAGATTCAGGGCCAAGTGTTGGAGCTAGTTCACTAGTCACGGATGCAAACTCTTCACTATCAGGTGGATGGTTCTTCGGTAGTACAGCCGAGCTCTCATCAAGACCAGAATGTTCAGCAATTGCAAAAGTATCATGAGAAAATGCAGGGTGCTTCTAGTGCAACATCTTTATTGTTTGCATCTCAAACTGGCTCAACTGCCTTGCAGTTATATAAGAAGCCTCGGTTGCGTATCAACTAGATAGTGGTGTTTGTATCCGTGGCGCAATGCCTGTATCATCAAAGGCAGCGTCCAAAAGTGAGTTCATATTTGTTTCTTGCATTTGGCAAGATATCATTTGTATTAGTAGTTGTTAGGAGCAATGCATTGGATGCAATTTGTTTCGATCTATGACATGATGAAGAGAGACAAGATGGAATGGAATTATACATGATTTCCGGAAAACGACTGAGTAACCCACGGGGTCTGCTTTTGGATAATGGTTTTCATTGTACAGTTATTGTTATGTGCTTAGGCTGTAGAATAAAACAGAGAGAATGGGGAAAAAATAACTCACAGATTTCAATGTTTTGTATTTCAAAATAAAAATTTTGAATCAAGAATTTATAATATACTCTAATTACTAGTAACTCCGGTCCTAAATATAAGACCTAGATAACTTTTTTTTGGAAAGATTAAGGTTGCGAAGTAGGTTATTAAATCATGACATATTTGATATCTTTTTATATTATCCATTAGCTTATAGGTCAAATAAACTAGTCTAAGAGAAAAAATTAGGTGAATCAATTTATAATTAACTTATTTTTTTCTTTTTTTATGATTTTTTCAAAAAAGTCATCTAGCTCCTATATTTAGGACCGGAGGAAGTATTGTATATGCACTGCACCTAATCCTAATTATGAGACTATTTTAACTTTTTTTGGAGAAATTAAGGATGCAAAATTAATCACTTTAAATGTCTATGACTAGCCTTTTCCCTCAAAATAATCAATTCTACTAAAAAATTTACTTATAATATAATGATATTTAACATATTTTATAATTTAGTGATTTAAATTTGATTTTTAATTTTCACAAAAAAGTTAAAGGAGTATTATATTTAGGATTGGAGACATATATGTTAGTGAAGAGTATACACGACATACTTTGTGACATGCAACCTATTTTTAAACGTGTTTAACCAATGAAAGTAAGTTCAATAAGTTGATTCAATTCCGATAAAAAAGTAAGTTTATTCAAGATCTATAAGATAATATAAGTTCAAACGAGTCTTCTCTCTAGAAGAAAAAAATAACATTTGGTCAAATGTATCTATTGCATATTTAGTTTTTTTGACTCCTCCAACACCTCTATTGCATGTTAAACTTATAAGTAGGACAAAATATAAGAAGTTATTTTCACTACACGGAATGAAAAAGTTTAATGCAAAAATTATCCCTTATTAATTATTATAATAAAATTAGACGAAATTATCCTCTTAATTAGGTTAATACGTAACTAGTCCAAAAAAAACTTAAAATATTATATATATATATATATATATATATATATTAAAATTCGAAATAATCTAATTTGGAATAACACTCGTCTCTAGCCCGTTTGGTTGTGTGAAAGAAAGTTAAAAATTAGAAATGGAAAAGGTAAGAGATGGAAAATAGGGGTAATGATGAGAGAGTAAAGTTTGTGTCCCCAGGATAAGTGTGAGATGGAGAGAGAAAACTTGTGGGCCTGGGATATACGTAAATGATCATATTACCCCTTAACTTTTCAATTATTTTTCATCGCACTTTCCTTTTCTTCATACAACTAAACAAGCCATAAGTCTAGACATTTAGTAAACCCAGAAAGTGGCGCGCACTCTCTCTGATCTGCCTTCATCGCTACATCATCCGATTCTCTTCTACATCCTCGCCACCGCAATATTCTATTCCCCCATTTTATTATTTCCTAATTTTGGAGAATAGCTAATTTTGCCTAAATATTAGGGAAAAAATGTAGGTAAAATTTGTTTATTAAGGAAATATATAAGGTTTTTGTCCAAAACAAAAGGAAATATATAAGGAAAATAATGTTTAATGAATAAATATTTCCCATAACATTAATAACCAATAGATATTATTTTACACCAATGAAATTTACTTAAGAATAGAGGTGGAAATGAGCCAGACAGTAAACAAGCGGCCTACGACTCGGCCTATTTAGGGTCTGGCTTGACCTGAACTTTTTAATAAAAAGGTCAGGCTCAGGCTTATTTATAAGCCTTTTTACCTTAAAAGGGCAGACCTATTTTAGTAAAGTCTGGCTTGAAAGCCTTCAGGTCTGGCCCCTTTAATATTACTACTAATTACTACTATTTATAAAATAATAATATTAATAAAGGCTATAACATTCATTTACACAATCTGTACTTTAGCCTCTTATGGTTCTAATAGTGAATTTAGTTTTAATCCTCATTTTCTGGTATAGTAAGGATGATGTTAATGATGGATTGATGATGGTGTAAAGTTTGTGACCAATATATTATATTTATGGTTCTTTTAACTTTGATATGTGGGCCTTTGAAAGGCTTAAAACCTTTTAAAGGCCCACATTGTAAGTAGACTTTTAAAAAGACTTTCAAGTTTTTACTATTTTTCGCATGCCTAAGTTTTTTTATGAAAAAACCTACAACTAGGCCCAGGCTTTGGCCTACGGGCCGAGACCTATTTAGGCAAAGTCTGGCTCAATCCGACTCATTTCCACCCCTACTTAAAGAATGTGTAAAAAAAAGTTGGAGTTTTATAATATATTTTTGTTTGAGCAAAAAGGAGTTTTATAATATTGAGTTAGATTTTCCAAATCGTTCAAAAAAGAGTTAGATTTTTCAAACAAAGTGTGAATTATTTGAGAATGTTTTTCAAGATTTTTTCAAAACATTAATAATATTTCAGGAATTTTAGTCGTATCGACCACAGTTATATTTCCTCCGCGACACGTGCCCTATTGTCAACCGGATACAGCCGGTAATCCAAGAGAAAAAACCCCCTTTAGCCGGTCACTCCTTCACTACCCTTCCCGCTAGCTATATAATCACACCGGTCTCCTCATTCTCTCTCTCTCTCTCTCTCTCCTTTTTAATTTTCTCTTCCAATTTATTTTATTTATTTATTATCAGCTTTTTCTTCTGCTCTCGTTTCCGATGTGAGTATTTTCTCTCCTTTTATTTCTCTCATTCTAAATCATTTTCACTATGCACTTCATTGTCTTCAATTTTAATTACTTTTCTGATCGATCTCACAAATTTCGTACTCTGCATATTCGATTTCAGCTTTCTAGTTTCTACTGTTAGTTTTTTTTCCCTTTTATTTTATCTAACCTGTGTGCTGTTTAATTTTGTAATGGTTTGATTTGTAGTTCTGTTTGTATATTAGGGTTTTGTGATTGCTGTTTGGCCTTATGGATGGATGGAATTTTTATTTTTGGTTTTGTGTTACTGTTTTTTATGCAGATTGTTGTGTAAATTATGAAATATTAGGGTTTTGTGAGTGTGGTAAATGAAGTGTGATTTTTCTGGCTTTTGAGTGGGAAATTTATCACGGTTTGGTTACTGCGTTTGTTTGTGATGTATGCTTTTATATCGTGGCTTGGTTTTGTTTATTTATTGAAGCTTGTTTGGTGTTGATGCTTAGTGTATAAGCTTACATTTATTGCCATATTTATGTCAGATCCATCTTGTCCAGTGTTGAGAAATAGATTTGACTGAACTTGTTTATGATTGAGCTGAGTCAGAAAGGTGAGGAGAGGAAGGAATAAAATCAGAAGAATTTGGTTACCAAAGGAGTGTTTTATCTAGAGGCTGTGAAGTTTTTGAAGGGGAATTTAGTGTTGATATAGTATTATAGTTGGTTTGGGATACCTGTCAGGCCTGGCTCTGGAGAGCTACTTAGACTTTAGTCAACAAGGGGCGGTGCCCCCCATGGCACCTTCTCGGGTGGCTGGAGGGTTAGCCCATTCATCGTCGGCTTCTGGAATATTCTATCAAGGAGAAGGGCAGTCACAGAATGCTGCTGAGTCTCACTTGAGTTCGTGTTTTGGTAATACATCTAACTCATTTCCTGGAACTGCACACTCAAATCTGGGTCCAGTTTCTGGTGATATGAGTAATGCAATTCTGAACAGTGTGGGGAATTCAGGCCCAAGTGTTGGAGCAAGTTCATTAGTCACTGATGCAAACTCTGCCCTGTCAGGGGGACCTCATTTGCAGAGAAGTGCTAGCAATAATACCGACTCCTACTTACGTTTACCCGCATCACCCATGTCATTTACATCAAATAATATCAGTATTTCAGGGTCATCAGTTATGGATGGCTCTTCTGTAATACAGCAGAGCTCTCATCAAGACCAGAATGTTCAACACTTGCAGAAGAATCATGAACAAATGCAGGGTGCATCTAGCACAACATCTTTGCCCGCAGCTCAAACTGGCCAAGCTGCACTGCCAATGGGTACCCGGGGACCCGGATCTTTGATACAAGATCCAAATAATCTGTCCCATATTCAGAAGAAACCTCGGCTGGATATCAAACAAGAAGATATAATGCAGCAGCAGGTAATACAGCAGCTTCTTCAAAGGCAGGACTCCATGCAGTTCCAGGGTCGCAATCCCCAACTGCAGGCTTTGCTCCAGCAGCAGAGACTGAGGCAACAGCAACAGCAGCAACAAATCCTTCAGTCAATGCCACAGTTACAGAGAAATCTCTTGCAGCAGCAGCAGATGCAATTGAGGCAGCAAATACAACAAGAAGCAATGCAGCCATCACCTTCCATGAAACGTCCAGTTGATAGTGGTGTGTGTGCACGTCGTTTGATGCAGTACTTATATCATCAAAGGCAGCGACCAAATGTGAGTTCTCCTGTTCGTTCCTCCCACATGGCAAGATGTCATTGGCATTATTAGTTGTTATAGGAGCAATTATTTATTGGGAGGGATCTATTTGAGATTCGTTATATTGTTACTAAATATTTCTTTGTTCTTGTAATTGTACTCCTGAAGGGTCGGCTTGGGTCAACGGTAAGTTTGCTTGCCATTGGGTTTGAGGTTGAGTTCTTTTCAGCCTCTCTGCATAATGCAGGGGTAAGGTTGTCTAATATATTCTCTTCCCCATCACCCTCACCACTAAAACTGGGTTGACCTTATTTTTCTTGTAATTGTACTTCTCTTTCAGGTATTCATTTTTAACTTGTTCAATTGAATGCATGTGCCTGATGGTTTAGGTATTTGCACGCTGCTAGTTGTTGATTGATATGAGTTATTATTTATTTGTCCTACTTGTTTCAGGATAATAGTATTGCTTATTGGAGGAAATTTGTGGCTGAATATTACTCACCGCGTGCAAAGAAACGGTGGTGTTTGTCATTATATGATAATGTTGGCCAACATACTCTTGGTGTTTTTCCCCAAGCAGCTATGGTAAGTTTTTGTTGTGGTTGCTTGTATTTTAGCATCATATTGATAGTAGCATAGGAGCATATGCCTTAATTGGTGCTGACGATCAAATGTGCATTTGAAGTGTTTGCATGATCCTATTGTGTTCTAATGAGTAACTTAGAAATGCTTATATACTTCAAAGATCTGTCTCAGATGATTTTGTTGGCTTGGAAAATTATTCTGTCCTTACTATCTCATGCTTTTAATGCATTGGTGCTTTTCTGACATGTAATTTTTTTATGAATATATTTTTGGACAGGATGCATGGCACTGCGACATATGTGGTTCTAAATCTGGAAGGGGATTTGGTGAGAAAATAAGAATAATATTATCTTTATGTCCTCTTCAAGACATTCCCCATTGTAAATGCATTTTGTGTCAAGGAGGATGAAAGAGATATGCCAAGACAATTTTACTTATGCTTTTTATTGTTTGAAACTTCTAACCCTATCTATACACTAAACGAACATAACATTGATTGGGGAATAGTCTTTTGGTCTCCTCCTGAGAAACCACAACTTCTAATAGTACTACTAAAAAAAGTGGTCAATAGCATGGCTTTTTTATCACTTCTAGCAATCCTTAAGTGTGATAACACAATTTTTAATTGTACTGTTAAATAAAAACCTGAGTCAATCGTCGGTAAGTATGCTAATTTGGCCAATTTTTTTTAAGATCAAGGTAGAGCTGTTAAAATTTGCACTTTACTTTGTGGCTGCCGGTTATTTTCTTTGCATGCTGTTTTTTTGAAATATTTGATTTTCTTTTCAGAAATCTAATAGTGTCTATGCTATGCATTTGATTAACAGAGGCAACTTTTGAAGTACTCCCCCGACTTAACAAAATTAAATTTGACAGTGGGGTGAATGATGAGCTTATGTTTTTGGACATGCCTCGTGAGGGTAGATTTTCTTCTGGTTTAATGATGTTAGAATATGGAAAGGCAGTTCAAGAGAGTGTGCATGATCAACTTCGTGTTGTTCGAGAGGGTCAACTTCGCATCATATTTACGCAAGATCTGAAGGTTGTAAAATCTCTCTTCTTTTAAGGGCCTATCTTCTGGTTGAATCATATAGGCTTATTGATGTGTTGAATCTGGTTCCTTTGCAGATATTATCTTGGGAATTTTGTGCAAGACGCCATGAAGAGCTCCTTCCTCGAAGGTTGGTTGCACCACAGGTATGGCTTTGCATACTTTAGTAGCTTATTTTGGCCACTCCTATTTGCTTCAGGAACTCAGATTTTCTTGATGAGCTTTCAACTAAGAATTGGCAATCTACAAGTTTGACTGCAATGCCTCTCAAAACTAGGAAGATGTAAACTGTAATGGCCATATGGACTTTTATTGGAATGGTGTAATATTCTTTTGGAACTCATCCTATAATTCTCTCTGTTGCAGGTCAGCCAATTGGTCCAAGTGGCTGAAAAGTGCCAGCGATATATTACTGAAAGTGGACCTGATGGGATTTCCCAGCAGGATTTACAGACAAACTGCAATATGTGAGTCAATAGTTGGTGTTTAATATTGCTGTTTGTGGTATGGGGTTGTTACCAAGCATAAACTTTTCACAGTAGTTCAACATGTAAACTTAAAATTTTCCATTTTTCCTCTTGGATCAATGTTGTGTCTTTTTTCATTGCAAATGAGGTTATTGAAGGTATGAACATCTTGCTGCAATGCAACTGTAGAATCTCTCTGCCTTTCTTTTCTTCCATTGGACTGTACCATGATGTAGGTGTTGTCAAGTTGGGTTGAACAGCCTGCTTCACATATCCTAGATATTAATATGAAGAGTTTTTTTTCTTTCGAGGGAAATGATATAAATCAACATATCTAAAATTTGACATCTCAAACATGAAGCTGATTTATTTTGCATCAGGGTAACAACAGCAGGGTGTCAGCTGGCAAAGAGTTTGGACTTACAGTCTCTGAATGACTTGGGTTTCTCGAAAAGATATGTGAGATGTTTGCAGGTACTCCTAGAAAGTCTAAATTCCTAGTTTATTTTTCAGTATCCTGTGATGAAAAAGAGCTTCCTTTTAATGAAGCACTTTTATCTTTGTTGGTTGCAATGAATTACAGATATCGGAGGTTGTGAATAGCATGAAAGATCTGATGGACTTCTGCCGAGACCACAAAGTTGGGGCATTAGGTAATCCTTAGTGATTTTTTGTTTTGATATTAAATTGCATTGGAATATGTTGGTTTGTCCCTTTTCCACTCTTCAGGCCAGTTGTATTTATCTTCCACTAGACATGGGACGTAGGAAACTTTGAAATTTGTAAAACATGATGGTGATGTCATAATTTACGGAAATACCCCTCTTGTGGCTTGAACTATTTTTTAAGCATTTAGCAGTGGTCACTTCTGCTCTCTATTCTAACTCAATGCCTACCTGCAGAGGGCTTGAAAAATTATCCTAGGCATGCAACTGCAGCCAAGCTACAGATGCAAAAGATGCAGGAGATGGAACAGATGGCAAATGTTCAAGGTCTACCAACTGATCGAAACACACTTACTAAGCTAATGACTTTGCATCCTGGGTTGAATAACCAAATAAACAACAATCCTAATATTGTTAATCGCGGTGCTACTTTAAGTGGTTCTGCACAAGCTGCATTGGCACTGACTAACTACCAGAATATCCTGAGGCAAAACTCCATGAATTCGGCCCCTAGCTCACTGCAGCGGGAAGCATCTTCCTCCTTCAATAATGCTAACCAGAGCCCCTCTTCACACTTTCAAAATCCTGCTGTGTCTCTGCTTTCAGGCTCCATGCCAAATTTACCTGTCAGTGGTTTCTCAAGTCCCCATCTATCTCCACAGCAGCAGCAGCTGCAACAATTTAAACAGCGCTCATTAAGTGCAGGCAGCTTACAGCAACAAAGTCATCCTCAGAGCTCCCATTCAAATCAGGCTCTGCCTCCCCAGATGCTCCAGCAACTTGTTCAGGAATTGTCCAATAATGGCAGTGGAGGAGTTCAACCGCAGTTCCATGCTGGACCCAATCCCAATGGAAGTATTTCAAATAATGGTTTGGGCTTTGGGGGCAATCCTCCATCAGCAAGTGGAGGTACTTCCAATGTTTCAGGAAGTAACAGACCTGCTCCTGCCCCTAGCAGGAGCAACAGCTTCAAAGCTGCTTCGAACAGCGATTCTTCTGCAGCTGGTGGCAACAATGGATTTAGCCAAAGAACATCTGATATACCACGAAATCTGCATATACAAGATGTGGTTCAGGATATCGCACGCGAGTTCCCGGATAATGGCTTCTTTAGTAGTGACCTCGATGACTATGCGTGGAAGGCGTGACTAACTTAACTTCTCAGTAATTGGCGCTTCTGGTAAGCAAGTGTTCAGCAAATTATCTGTTGTACAGGATATTTTGAATACCTGCTTTTTTCCATTATGATGCTATTTGTTGTGAGATGGTGCTCTTGTACTTAAGTAGGGTTTGAGATGTTACTTAAGGATTTTGTTTCACACATGCAAGTGTAATCTATGGGACAGTTTGTCAGCTTTGTATTTCCTTACTATACCCGCTTCACTGCTATTTCATCCAGCTCTGCCATTTTGAGGTGCCTCATTTTGTAGTTGGTTGATTTCAGGGGTTGGCTATAACCGGCGGCTTGGAACCTCTCTACTTAGGTTTTCGTTCATTCCCCCCATTAGACAAAACTATGTTGTTTTACTTTTAAAACAAAAAATATGATCTAACAAGCTGTTATAAAATTTCAATTTTGATTCCCTATTCCGGTATATTAGCCTGGGTTACTACATAAGGTTAGGATTAAGCAGTTTTATTTCCACTGTTTGCAATAACCCATTGTCAGCAGCTTCGGCATATAAATAAAAAATAGAAAAGTACTGAATTGATATTTTTAATTATTGTGTGTGAGATATGTAAAATGTGAACAGTAAATTAAGATTACATGCATCACGTGACCGTGCAAACTAGTACATTAAACGTGCTTTAAAGCGAACTAGTGCTTTATGTCAGCCTCAATGGAGGGTCTAGCGACTGGCAAACTAATCTTTAGGGATATTATATAGTGAATACATGATACATGTTTATATTTATCTATCTATTTATTTACATAAAGCTCGTTTTTGTTCCTATTTATTACGTCTAATTTAAGCTGTAAAGGCAAAAGAATGTCGGCAAAAAGTAAAGGGCGAAAGCAAGTACAGTATATTTTTTCCGGAAAAAATGGCCCCAATAATATAAGGTTAGTTTTTATAATAATCTTTCAAAAATTAAAGAACATGCCTTCATATAAAATGGGTTTTATTATCTAAAATATCTATATTATTTTTTTTCCACGCAAGTCCTCCACGGCCAACAAAAGGGGAGGATTATGTTAAGCTTTGACAACAATAAATTCCATCTAATCTAATGAAGATAGATAATGCTCTATAACAGTTTTATATCATTATTTTTCGGTTTAACATTAGTTCAAGAAGAGTAAAAAAACACTTTTCAAAATTAGTGTGAAATTAGAGTATTAATTGTAATGTTAGCAAAACTATAGGATTAATGATGCGTACCTACCTCTAATACCTTGACAGAATCCAAGTTAAGATTGGAACAAAATGAACCCTTGATATTTAAAGACTCTTCATTTTCACTACATTTTTTTTTTTGCTTAGAGCCTTCAGGCACTCTTTGAGTACCGACTAATCCAGGGTTTGCTCAGGGAGGGCGTGCCGAGTATTGAACTCAGGACCTTGAAGGTGAGGAGATGTCTCATCTCTTATTTTTCTAACCATCAGGTCATTAGTCCATTGACTTCATTTTCACTACATTAATGCCACCTTTGCTGCATAAGAAATGACTAAAAAGCTCAGGAAAATGGCCTAAGAAGATAATTAATTACTGAAAATTTCAGTGTCCTTACTCTTTTATTTACATGCCATGCCATTTTAAGCATTATGAGGATAAAATAAAAATGCTGAGTGTCCAAAATAATGATGAGGATAAGAAACTCGAGTTTGAAATGAATGAGCAGAATGTAGTAAATTATGTAAAGTCATAGTCATGAAAAGGGCCAAAATAGCCTCCCAGTCTGCATTATGCCGTGAGTCAAAGTTTGGAGGCCAGTAGGGACATTTGTGAGTTCACTCAATGACGTTCTAAACAATGGTACGTCGGACAAATCTGATCCTGAAGGTCTGAAATAGGAATCTGCTTGAGGGTTGTACTTCAAGAAACATCTTCCTGAGTGGTGTACTATAGCACTAAATCTTGAAGAAAGCGGTCGTCCCATAACTCGAACATGAGTGATGCTGTACCACACAGATAAAATAACACCTTCCAGTTAGAAAAATTAGAAATTCATATACCTCAACTATTCTTTGTTCCAATGACTGCCATTGTGTATTTTGAAAAGAGGGTCATAAGTACATGACAAGTTTATATTATATTTGAAAACATAGGCGACAATGGGATAATTTGATTCTCTCAGAATCCCAATCCCTCATAATCCATGTGGGTGGCCTCATTTTGGCCACTGAGATTCATCTAAGAGCTCATAATTTATCACTTGTCCCATCAAAAATAAAAAAAAAATTGTATTATAATATAAAATAATTTTTAATATAAAAAATTTCAACTATCTGGACCTATTTCATTTCAACAGAAGGACATATAAGAGATACATACTTATCCAGTTAACTGTAAATTATTTAATTTACAGTTAACTGGATAAATATGTATCTCTTATAGGTCCTTCTGTTGAAATGAAATAGGTCCAGATAGTTGAAATTTTTTATGTCAAAAAATTTTCAAAAATAAGAAAAATAAAATTTCTTCATTTATTTTATATTATAATATAATTTTTTTTATTTTTAATGGTACAAATGTCAAATTATGACCTCTTATATGAATTTCAATGGCTAAAATATGACCCTATCAGGAAGAATCCCTCAAGATTATGAGGGATTCTGAGAGAATCCGGACCCGATAATTTCTACAAAACTAGACCTAGAGCCTATAGGTTGCACGGGCTAAGCAAAATGAAATAGGGAGAAAAATGGAATGGATAACTGTGTACTCTCTCTAGTCCGTAATATAAGAGTCTAGCCGTCGAAACACGCTTTTTAAGAAAACATGTGAAAGTTAGTTGAGTTTTTGGGGTTAATGTTTTTTTTAATATTGGTCACATTTATTATGATACTTTTAAAAGAGAGAAATATATAAGGATCAATAAATATGAAAGAGAGTTAGGGGCAAAGTAGGAAAAAATGCATTAAATGAGAAGGGAATGTGAGATAAACTCTTATATTTTGGACGAAAGCTATTTAAATTTTGGGCTCTTATATTATGAATCGGAGGGAGTACTAAATAGAATCAAAGATCATAGTGTCACATGATGTCTATGCACCTTATCCCACAACCAACATGATGATTCATCAGTTGATATATCTTCAGCGTCACGACCATCCATTAACATACAGGTAGCCAAATTCAATCTCTTAGTGACTCACATGTGACTTTTAGTTATGTTCTGAAAGAATTGAATTGCTTTGACATCTAAAGCAGGCATCCATTTATGTGTAGTAATAAATGACTCGCTTTATAAGAATATGATTAGACAATACATGATAGAAAAAGAAGGCCTAGACATTACCATATGTAATATAGTTCATCCATTCGTTGTTTTTGAATTCTACCCAACAATTCAACTAGCAGCACACCTCCAATGCAGAAGACAGGTTCAGGTAGCTTGAATTTTTGCAAGCGGTTTTCCTGTATAAATCGCCAAGTGATTAGAGTATTCCAAGTCATAATCCAAACTTGCTTAATATTTGGATACCATGAAGCTACTACTTCATGAAAGGGGGAAAACAAAGGGATTTTGATTCGGTGCTCATCACATTCTCATCACCACAAATACATAAGCACATGGTGGGCCCCAAATAGGTTTTGAGGCCTACCATGTGCTTATGTATTTGTGTATATTTGTGGTGATATAGATGAGCAATATGGGTGATGAACACCGAATCAGAACCCAAAACAAAGACTCCAATGGGTCATATGCTCAAGCATTAGCTAAAAGTCACTTTATCGATTTTCTTGCTATAATTGCAGAATGAATCAAATAAATAGATTATCAAAATTAAACCTAGGTGAGAAAAATAGAATAATGTCAACCATACTTGCTAATAAGTTTCATATGAAAATTTGAAAATTAATTTCACAAGAGCAAGAAAATCATGACTAGTTATGGTAACACACCTGAGCCATTGGAAATTCAGGTGAAGTGTAAGTCCATACAAAATTTTTCTCCCTTAAAGCCTGACTGCTTTCTAATTCCTTTGGATGCTTTAGAAAGCCCATTTTAAATCGAATGGACTTAGCTGAATATATAGGGCAGCCGTGCTGAAAATATGCTGATATGTGAACATGGATTTTAAGTCAGCTGACCAAATAAATTTCCAGCATCAACCAACAATAATATTTCCATTGATCCTGTAAGCTAACCTTGGAATGGCTGAACATAAATCTCTGTAACAATACACATTTTGGAAGTCAACTTGTAAATTAATGTTTCAGGAACAGAAGGATCACTTTCCCCTTCACTTGACCAATACGATGCCTTAAGTTCAGTTCTATCCCTTGGCTCCATTGTATTCTGAATACATTCTTTAGAGTAATTATCAGTGCTGGATGCAACAATAGCTTTTGAAATGCAATTTCTGCTCATTTCCCTTTGCAGACCGCATGCCAAGAACAAATAAACTCTATGATTTCTCTTGAGGCAATCCAAAGTCATTGGGTTCCCAGGCATGAATCTTATTGGCTCAATCATGTTGTCTACCTTACTAATATTAGCAGCACTAGATAATTCAGGAAACCTTTTCAAGCAAAGTTTCTTGCTAATGTCATTCTCAAGAACTGCAAAATATCAAGTGTGCATGTCAATAAATTATACTCTTTTCATCCTGCATGTATCACTAATGATGAATAGCAAGTTTAAATGGAAGTAAAAGTTCACGAGCACAGAAAATTTTCCCTTAAACAATGAACATGCAAGCATTTAAACATATCTCAAGTTTAGAACAAAACTCGACACAGAGGAAGGGGCTTACCAAATTGGTGCCAGAAACGTGAAACTGCAGAAGCATGAGCAAGATCACAAGGGTCATTCAAACGGATGAGAATGTTGATTGAAAGGTCAAGTCCTAGCAAACGGATAAAGTCCACGTTGTTTTCCACTTCAGACATGTTCTCAATCATCAAAGTCTAAATGAACTAAAAAACATGATGTCAGATAGACTGAGTTACAAGTCAATATTAAACATAGGAACAGAACACTTATAATAGATTTTGATTGTAACATTCATAACAAATGGACAATCTTACAACTTCAAAACTTACACGTCAAGTAAAAAATGAGAAAGAATAACTTAGAGCAGAGACGAGTTAAACAGAAGAAAAAGAAGAAGAGAAAGGAAGTACGTTTGAGCAAAAGAAGAAGAATCCAAAGGAACCCAGAAGAAGAACATGTGTGAGAATTGAATGTGAGAGAAGTTGGAGTATAAGGAGAGGAAAGCAGAATTATTTATAGGTGTGAGGGTAGTGGTTCTTATTTCAGTTGCCTGTTCCATTTGGCTTTAGGAAGTTGAGATGATTGGGTGAAAATTTTTCGGTTGATTTTATGAATATCTTTTGAAACAAAAACATTGAAAAGGTGGTTTGGAGTTGGACAGGTTGCACTCATAAGTGGTCCTCAGATTACATCCAATAAATGTTTAAACATGTCCAACCCAAAATTAAAAGTGAACTAATTCTCCTGTCCTCACATGATATAACGTGAAATTAACCAAATAATGAGTTCCCAAAGATTAGCTAAATTTAGTTAAAAATTAATGATATTTCAATCAAATAAGCTTCAGTTATTTATCCAAGAAATGCTATCAGTAGTAATGCAATAAATTAACTTATCCTCGTAAATTGTACTCCGTTCTAGTCTTAAATATATGACTTATTTACCTAATTAGATGAAATTAAAGATGTTAGTTAAATTAGCTAAAATTAAATGATATAACTAAAACACCCCAACTTAATTCTCATATACCTTAATTCTCACCCTCCCTCTCTCACAATTTTAATGAGAAATATGGATAATTTGGGTACAAAGTGAGAAAAAATGGAAATTGGTATGATATTTAGGGACTCTCATAACCTCAAATATGTCTTATTTT
The DNA here is from genome assembly GCA_029929735.1 of Mimosa pudica. NCBI lineage: Eukaryota > Viridiplantae > Streptophyta > Magnoliopsida > Fabales > Fabaceae > Mimosa > Mimosa pudica. The sequence continues at coordinate 2,752,805 of JAKELP010000031.1, forward strand.
TAGGACTACATGAAATATATTTAACTTGCTCTTAAAATATAAAAGACGCTAATTTAAATTAGAAAATATTTTTATTTAATAAAAAATAAGCTAGCAATGTGGCTTTAATTTTCATTAATAATTCAAGATGTTATTGGTTTTTTTTTTCACACCATGTCCAACGGTCACACATAATAATCATTTTTTTCTGCCAGACTTACACGTATCAGTTGAACAAAAGAGTAAAGACTATTACGTATTTACATTACCCTTATCCACAAATATTGAAGCAAACTCACAAATATTTACAGAAAAATAATAAAAAATGGTCTACTTTTTTCTTGTATATCTTATTAAATAAACGTCAAGTGGTCCAAGCTCACTTTGGGCAAATGAAGGCACAGTCAACGGAGAGACCACCTTTGGAGTGTGTACAATCTATTTGGGCCAAAGAGAACTTTATCTTAATGGGCTTGTCTGGACTTTCTACTACGAAGTCTCCAACATGATAGTGAGCCCATTCTCCAGAGTTATTCAAGAAAGACTCAGTTTGGGATTCTTGGCCGTCTGATGTTGATAGCTGAAATCGTATGGGCTTGACGTCCCACCCATGAACTTGGGCCAGATTACAGACTCGTCGACCCAATTTCCTTGACACCCTACCCAATTGTAGCCTGAAAATTAAACTGTACGTACCAATTGGAAATTCTAACTCTACCTCTCCAACTACTTCTACCCACCACATTTGCTGCAGATATGCAATACTCTCAAACCTGCAATTTCAAAAATATCATTATTTATTTCATTCTTAATATTATTTATTCTTTTAATAATTTTAAAAATAGACATTTATCTATTAATAATAATAATAGTCCCTCCTATTGTAATAAAAAAAATAATAATAATACTCCCTCTTATTCTAGTTGCGTACTCCTTTCGATCTCAAATATAAGTCACTTGTAGTAGGTTCTAACCAACTCACATAACCTAATAAAAACGATTAAAAACACTAAATTGGTCATAAATCTGCTTTCTACTTTCAATATACTACTTATCAGTCAACTAAATTCTAACATTTGTATTAATTCATAATATCCATTTTTTTAATGATGAGCCCATGTTGAAAAGTACTAATACTCTTTGAAACTAACAAATGTCATGTAAAAAGAACAAAAAAATACCTTGTAAAATGTGTCTTATTAGTTAGGAACCAGAGCAAGTGACTAATTTACAAATATTAAGGAGATCAATGCTAGTTATGGATTAAAAATATGTATTAATTTTCCTAAAACACAGTGTAATAATCATTCGCATCAAACCCACTCCTTGACATAAACCACTCCTTATAATATGTGTGATTGATAGAGGTAGTTATTGTGGTTAAAAAAAGATAGGGGTACTACTTCCGTATTTATGAAAATTAAAATTGTGAAAAAATTTAGGAGATAAAGTGCTTTAGGGTTTTGTATTTAATGCCAAAGTAAAATCTAGCTCTTATATATAGGATGACACAAAATAAAAGAATTTGTGAGATTTAAAGCATGTAAGAGACATCCTTCATGTATGGACCTTTGCTTACGGTGGAATACACAATATAGTGTTGCCTTTCAAAAGGCAGTCGTATAGTAATAATAAAACGAACACCTTTTGGCCAAAAAAAAAATAAAACGAACACCTTCTTCTTAGTGATCATGTGTATTTAGGATTTAAAACAGATCAAGATTATTGATCTTTCCAACATCGAAATCATTACAAGGGATTTGAAGGAATCTACATTTTGGACCAGTGTCGAGTTGTGACATGTGACTACATCCTAAGCACCATAAAAAAGAGCTAACCTTTTGGCTTTTTATATTAGAGAAAGTTCAAGCTTTTCGAAACCACTTGTGTAGATTCCAACAAATAAAGTAATAATACTATCGATCATCTTATCCATCAAGCTTCCTCCATTAAATCATCTATTAGTTTCTTGAAACATGTAATTAGCATGCCTATAATAATGATGAATGCACATGCTCTGTGGCCTATTTTGTTTATAATACAGCACAATTATTTTAGGGAGGAAGACATTTATTTTTCTTTTTTTTTTAAGGGGCAAGCATTAACGGCTTGAGGTTACAAGCGGGATCGAACTCGCAACCTCCCACCTAAAGGGGAGATGTCATACCACTGGGCTACAAGACTCTTGGTTAAGGGATTTATTTTTCTAATTCCGATACAAACAAAGTTGGATGCTTATGTTGCAAGGAAAACTAGTAGAAATTTGGAACTTTTTAATTTATATGTCTAAAGCACCAGAATGCTTGTATATATATATATGTATGCGCGCGCGCGTATAATGTTGCATGACAAAAACATAATTGTAATTAAGATGAATATTTCAAGATAATCAAAGTCCTTTCCAAATATTGCTATATATTCTAAAACCAAATTGCTTGTACTCTTTTCCTTTATTCCTGTGCCAATCAGATATTTTAACGTTTTATTGACTAGAATAGATTCTGCTTGTTGAGATTTTATGTAATAGTTTATATACCTATGGCTTTGCCTATTGGACAATTTGTGATAAAATAAATGAATGTCTTATTTATGTGATGACAACTTCGTAGCTTAAACATCAGGCAATAGCAAACGTTATTATTCCAAGCTTCCGCCATAATCTCAGGGAACAATTATTTTCTTTTAAAAAATTTTATTTTGTGACAGTCAATGGAATTAAGCTTAGGATAGGTAGTTTATAATAGTCAAACATCGTTTGATACAATTGATCAACAAAATAAATAGTTTTCTATAATATAAGTTGGTTCCTGATGTGGATAACTCTTCTAATGATCTTCTAATTCCTTCCATAAATGTAACTACTTTATACTCAATTTCAAATTCTTAAGCATTGATATTTCCTTATAAACATTATTTTACAACTGTAAACTGCAAAAAACAATAATTTAGTTTAATAAAAAAAACTGTTGAAACCTGAACATTTTGTATATCAGTTCCTTTAGGTTGAAGACATAAACTCCAGTTACATTTCTGATACTGAAAATGACATTATCTTATTGTTTAAATGTTCATATCTTTAATTTTCTTCTCGTTAGTTCGATATTCAAAACTTGACTCTCTCTCTCTCTCTCTCTCTCTCTCTCTATCTCTCTCTCTCTCTCATATATAATCAACAAGATTATTTGAGATATTTTTAGGTGAAATATCGTGTAACAAATTTCACAAAGTAAGCAGGTAGTTTTTGACTATATATATGTTTGATTTATTCAAAATTAAACAAGTTCTCTCCTGCCTAGAGATCAAATAAAGTAATATTTTATAAAGAAATTATTATAATTATCTATCAAAACAATTTCACAAAATAACATGATGAAAACAAAACAAGTATTGATCTTTCTCACCTGGATTCATCAGTTGGTATGTAATTCCAGTATCTTCTATCATCTATTCCTGTAATCTTGAGGCCCTTGGATGATATGAGCAAACAAACTTGTCCACAACATTTATCCAACCAAATTTCCTACATATGTACAATCACATAACAAATCAACTCTAAAATCATGAATTATGGTGTAAAAAACTCTAAAATCATGAACACAAAAACCAAGCAAACTCACCGGCAGCAGTCTATTAAAATTCTTTAGTGAACAAGTGACATGGGACTTTACGAGTACGAACACACAGCCACACATTAAATGAAGTGATTTTTTTATACATTTAAGCGATTTTTATATGTGGAACTTTCTACTTTTAATTTATTTTGACACAAACTCAGGCCATAAATACAACATATTAATCATAAAGATGAGATAATAAGAAATGGGATAGATAACTTACTTTGGTGCCGCCATGGATGAGATTAGGACGACATAATTGGGCATAAATCTCCTTCTTAGTCATAGATTCGATGTTATGAGCAGAAAGAACATGTTGGGCAAGAAACTTGTATGTTGATGGCAACTTGGATTCCCATATGAAATCAGCAGAAGAGGCTCGATGAAAAGCTCGATTCACTCGTGCCAGTTTACAAATATCAGGTGGATCTAAATTCATTAACAAAGATGAAATACAGCCTTCGGGAATATCACCAAGACCAGGACTTCTTGATGAAGAAGATGATGATGAAGAACCTCCATCATCATAATCAGAATTTGCAGAAGAAAAGCCAGACCCCATGATGATCGAAGTGTAAGAAATTAATTAATGGAAGCAAATTATTAATTAAGAAGAGAGACAAGAAGATGTGCAATTGAGGGTTTGATGGTAGAGGAGGAGGGGATAGAGAAGATGGGAGGCAAAAGTAGAAGAAAGTGGTTTCATATTAGTCATAAGGATGGATTAATGAGAAAGGTTGCAGAGTGGAGAGGCTAACATATGGTTTTGGTTTTTATTTAAGGAAGAGGGAAAATGAGTGATCCATTAGTCCAAATGAAAAGGTACAAAGTGGAATTTATTTTTTTCCAAAAGAAAAAGCTAAATATTCTAGGAATGATTTCATCTAAGCACCCAACTTCTTTTAACCTATTCATGTTAAATGTTGTTCATGTTTTTAAGAAAATTGTAATTAGTACAATAAAATACTATATAACTAAAGATTAAAGGTCATTTTGGCCCTTATTTAACTATTTTCTTAGGCGTAGTACTATTTTAAATTATCACGTGATGCAGTGCAACTTTGAAAAATATTAAAAAAGATGCATTGTTTGTCCATCGATCTGGGTTTAATGTTTCGGATGTCAACCGTTAGTTAGCCAATAATATTACAAAAAAAGGCTTTTAAAAATTATAAATAATTACTCCATAATAATACAATCACTATTAATGAAGAATTAATCTAAAAAATACAATACCAACAATATATATATCAAGAGAAAAATACTAGATCACTAGCTATAATAACTGGCCAACGTAATTGGTTAAAATGGTATTTTGGTCTTTTATGTGGGTAAAAATAACATTACTCCCTTGGCAATTATTTATAGTGTTTAGGACTTATTGATATATATTAACTTTTTATATGCATGGCATCTATTTATAATTTTCTAAGACATTTTCAGGAATTTATTAAGTAATAATTAACTAACGAGATGTTTAATTGATTAACAACATACATTTACACACTTTTTAATAGTCCAAACGTGATATTATATATATAGTTTAATTAATTATTATTATATTCCTAAACATGTATATCTAAATTAAGATGTTTAAGCCTAATATTCACAAAAGCGTCGTGGTCGTGAGATGTAATATTTATGTATAAAGGTGCAAGCAATGGAAAAAAGAGTAAGTAAATTAATTGTGATTGAAAAGGACGCAGATGAGTGTGCATGGAATGTTATTAGGGTGGTTTGTGGGATTGTGGGGATGCCTCACATATCCACATATTTTCATCGTGAGTTGTATTGTGTGGTGAGGATCATGTCTCTTTATTCCCCTTTCATATTAATTCCTTAAATTTGATACAAATATATTTCTATGGAGATCAAAATTAGTTCTATTCTTTATATTTTGCAAAACGATCTATACCTTTTATTTAGTCTATATTAATATATTCTTAATTATATGAACAAAATTACAGAAATGAATTGAATCTGAAAGTGTAAGAGAAATGTTTTTACAATTATAAAGCATTGATTATCTAACATGGACAAATTACTTTTTTTTTAAGAATTGAGTTACACATCCCTTGATCAAATGGTTGAATTTAATTTTTCAAAATTTGTGTATTAAACAAATATAATCGTGGAGAATAGTATACACACGCAAATATGAATCCTCCAATTTTCTACGATATCTCATTTGGACTTATTTCGTAATGTGTGTTTTAAATTATTGAAATCTCAGAAAATAATAGAGCATACCCAAATATTAACATATTAAATTTATCACTTTGAAAATAATCATTGTTTCCAAAAAAAATTATTATTTGAGACTTATAGTTTCAAAGTTGGAATATTGAAAATAGGCTTTTTAAATTTAAGAGACTAGCTATTTTTTTTTACCAAATTTGACAGACAAAATTGAAACTTATTAATATATAGTTAGATGTTAAAAATGTATTTTTATACTTCTCACTTGCATATATACTTCCTTTGGTCTCTATCATATGGCACTTCAGATTTTGTTTGCAGTGCTTTGCAGTCAGAATTTTTATTTTCGTCTTTTGCTTTACAAGCTGTAACTGACAAAGAGTAGGCTGTATTTATTTTATTAAAAAAGTTAATGCATTTAATTATACTTATAAAAATATTAATGGATTAGAAATAAGGAATGCCAAATAATTCATTAAGATAATCTTCAGGTAATAGTTTTTTCAACTTATTAAACTTTACCCGCGTTAATAAGAAAAGAAAATGATATATGATCATATCAATTAAATTGATAAATAAGTATTAACCCTTTAAACAAAAAAAATAAAAGTATTAACCCTTCAAATAATAAGGCGTTCTATGATAAGGACTCCTAGAGAGCGTGTGGGTATATATAGATCCCTCTAGAAATACATGTGAACTTAAGAAAATAATGACTTAGCTTTTCTAATTCATGGAACATCATGTAGAGGCAATGTCGTCGATGTAATACAAAATTGAACTGATATTTCTTATATCCCATAAAAATGAATAGAAAATATATGTGGCCCAGCATTTGGAAAACAAATATGTGAGACTCAAATGGTGCAAGTGTTCACATATCAAAGGATCAGCATAGGCCAGGCCCAGGGTGCCATATTACAAGATAAGGATGCATAATGTGTGTATGTGTTTGTTACCAGAGGCAGTAACAAGATGGCCAGTTGACATTGACCCACGCGCGCCCGCGCACATATTATTTAAAGGGCAAAGGTGCACCCAGTAGCATGGTAAATTCAAAATGGTGCATCTAGTAGCATACTAAATTTGAGGGTGCAAATTTAGCAGTTATAAAATAAAATGGGGCAAATTTAGCAATTATAACATAAAATGGGGCAAATTTAGCATCCCGTTAAAAATGACAAATCACCGTTCCTGAAAGGTGGGTCCTACTAGTTTTTAATTGACATTGCATATAGGTGGCATGACAATCTGGCAATAGTTTGCATTTTTAATAAAAAGAAAAATGGAAATTTGAAGAACACTTAAATTTGAAGACACTTGCATATGAAATTTGCAGAACTAGCAGCAGCATAATGAACTAGCAGCAACAACATCAGAAAAGCTTGAAAAATGAAACTTGGTGGTGATAACTAACGAAGATGGAGGAAATTTGTGTGAGAGGAATTAGGAAGGCAAAGTAAAGAAAATTGAAATTTTCTGCTCCATTAGAAATACCATTGCTTCTATCCTTCCATTCTTTTGATACCAAATCCTTAGTCAGGAATACCTTATAACAACTCCACGAATTGATAAGACGAAGACGAGGCTGTTAGGGGGCTTAGACACTTACAAAATCTCTGTAGCATAGGGTTCCTTTCCGGTTTGTGCTCCACGAAGACAAAGACGAGGCTGATGTCGTTCCCTTCTTCATGTTCTTCAGCGATTTGACCACAAGGTTGAGAAGTGAAGGGGAAAAATGTGAAGCTGCAATTAGAGTTCCATTTTTAGCGATGTCAAGAAAGGAGGAAAGATGAAGGTGAAGCTTCTATTTTTTTTAAAGTGAAGGTAAAACTTTTTATCAAAAATGCAAACTATTGTCACATTGTCATGCCACCTGTATGCCATGTCAATTAAAAAATTGTAGGACCCACCTCTCAGTAACGGTGGTTTGTCATTTTTAACGGGATGCTAAATTTGCCCCGTTTTATGTTATAACTGCTAAATTTGCCCCATTTTATGTTATAACTGCTAAATTTGCACCCTCAAATTTAGTATGCTACTAGATGCACCATTTTGAATTTACCATGCTACTGAGTGCACCTTTGCCCTTATTTAAATTACTTGTTTGGTTGTATGAAGAAAAGGAAAGTGGGATGAAAATAATTGAAAGGTTAAGGGGTAATATGGTCATTTACATATATCCCGGGCCCACAAGTTTTCTCTCTCCATCTCACACTTATCCTGGGGCCCACAAACTTTACTCCTCATCATTACCCCTACTTTCCATCTCTTACCCTTTTCATATCTAATTTTTAACTTTCTTTCACACAACCAAACGAACTCTTATTTATTTATTTTTTTTGCCAATTCGCGCACACATTATTGAAAAAACAAAACATGTCATATGGAATATTTAAATGAATTATTATTATATTTTTGGATTATTATGAAATTCGCTGAGTGCATTTTTATTTTGAATTGCACAAATCCTTGAAATTGTCGATTCATAGTAGTAAAGCCTAATTCAGGCGGTATTTTAAAATCAAAGTACTAGTATATTGCAGCATAGTGCATTTAATTTATACACATATAAAAACAAAGGTATTTATTTATTTGGGTAAAACCTCTTTTCAAGACACTATGTTTGAACATAGAATTGAGTTTCATTGTTTATGATTAACCTGCATACTCATTGTGCTAGTGCCCGCCTCTCATAGGGGGTTAAACTCACGGCCACATATTCAAACAAGACTTAATTAAGGAGCCTGGCTTAGCTTTCACTATATATAATTATGAATATTTTTACTTGTTATATATTTTATATATTTTTCCTGTTTGTTATTAATATATTCTTAAACAAATAAGGGTTAAATAATATGGAATAGTTAATAAATCAAAGATGAATATGCATTAGAGTATCGCAGTAGTTAACCTACAAAGAAAGGACTCTAATTTTTTTTTATATAGGAAAATAGTTTGAAATTGAAATTTCTTATGAGACATCTCTGAATCTGTGTACTCAAGATCACAAAAACAGGGTATCAAAGGCGAATGAGTGTGGAAAAATTGACCAGATGTGCAGGCTAATGTTGAGACAAACATAATGGGTCGTTGTGAAGAGTTATGGACATGGAAGCAATATTATTATTAGGTCAAACAACACATTTAATTACGTGCATCAACATACTTTGTAATTTGGTCTCCTAAAAGATAAGAACCCATTGATCTTGTCCCCACCTTTCCGCCTCTCTCCAATAATTCCTTTATTCATAATTATTTTAAAAAGCAACAAACTTTTTGAAGTTTTATATGCATTCAATTCCCTCCGATGATTATATTTTGGCAAAAGAAAATTATATGATTTTGTTTTTTTATCTCTTTATGTAATATGTTTCATATATACTCTCGATCTACTCATTTAATGTTTCTAACCTCCTACTCATAAGGTAAAAATGTAAATTTTTTTATTACAATAAAAATGTAAATTTTGATTACATACGCATGCATACATATAAGTCATTACTTAGCTTGATCTAATTTTTCTGTTTTTTATAACAAAACATTTAGAACACGGGTTTGGCTCCCAACAATTTAAAGGGGAAACTTTTAACTCATGATATATATGAGTCAATCCTTGTGGGTTATGACAAACAAGTCATTTATTTTTATCCATACATGTAGGTTTTGTTCAACTTCACTTAGAGGTAGAGATATCTCTTCAAGTGCCGCGACTAGATTTATGCACAACTAAGTGGTCCTCTCCAAAAGTTGAGTATTTTCCAAGCTGGACAAATGTCCAACTCTTTCACCAATTGAAACAACGAACACATTGGGTACTAGATTCAATTTTTCTTGTTGATGCATAAATTTTCCCTTAAAATATCCTTTTGAGGGAAATTTTGTTGGTATTCATTGTATTTGTTGACTCGCCCATCCTTAAACGTACACCCTTAAATTTTCCCTTGTTTTATATTAAAAGGTAGAATTTAGTAAATTATTGACTCTTATTCAGTCCAAATAGAATCTCACATACTTCCACTCCCCATTTAATTTATCTCCAATGGCTCCCAAAGGATTTGCATCCTTTTTGTTGATATGTGTTGCCCTTGTGGACTTAGCGATCAATAGATGTCAATATTATATATTCAACATTTTTATATCAAAAGTATTTAATAAAAGGGTAAAATATATAGGGACGGAGGGAGTATAGTTAAATAAGGTTTAAAGTTTCTTCTTATATAAAAAATGTGTTTAAAACTTAAACTTTGATTATGAATAGAACAAAATGAATAATGGCAAAACTTATTATATTGTTGTATATATGTACCTAACATTTTTTATTTTGAGTATTTGCAAGATTTCTCTTTCGATTTGTTTTTTTCTTCCAAAAGAATTTCCACACGATGTAACAGTTATAGAGTGGTAAATGCAACGTAATCCAGTATTAAAATATAAAAGCTATCCTAAGTCTCATTATCCACAAGGAAATTCGCTAATTGAAAATTTAATAATTTACTCTTGAAAAATTATTGAAGTGAAAATATTCATTTATTTGGCCAACAAGATTAAGAAAGTAATTTTCTTCATAGCTAAAAGACCCTTAAAATATTGGGGTTGAATCTTAAATCATGGCCGAAGTATTGTTTATGCTTGATTGCCTGCTGTCGCAAGAAAACCCGAGGAAGAAGGGATTGAGTAAAATCAATAATATTTAAAATGATGAATTGTCATTAGTCATAGGTTAATTAAACCCTACAATTGATAGTTGGAAAAATCAATCATAACTGGCCACTGAAAATGGAAACCCTTCATTTAAGTCTTCCCTTGTAATCACTAATCAGCTGCCAGATCAAGAATCACATGTTTACTTCTGAACAAAGATTTACATTATTATGAGCAGCGACTGATCGAGAGACTTGAGAAAATTCACGTAATTATTTACGAGTTAATTTTTATGTGACCACATGATTTTTTTGTATCAACGATATGAAAGATTTGTGACTGTGTCAATCTGGTAATCTTGTTTATTAAAAAAATCAGGTATAGACTAGACACCTAAAGAGTCAAATTAGAGCGTTTTAATAAATTATCACTGTAAAAAAGAAATAGATTAAAATGAAGGGAAAATGTGAGAAAAATCAATGGGTGACAGATATATTTCTTACCGAATGCAAATGTTGTGGTCAGAAAAATGAATAAATAAAATAGGAGGCTAGAAGTTTGAGGCATAATAGATTTAGCTTTGTGTAAATTATTATGCAAAATATCTTAATCTTAACTAAGGCCTTTTGACTTTAGGAAGATATTATTGTTGGATCTTGATTTTTGACGACAAACACAACTTTCACGTGGTCGCAGTCACAGCAAAAAAAGCATCCGCTGGTTCATGGAACAAGCAGTGTAGAAAGAAAGCTAGACATGTTAATTCCCTATGTCCTTCCTTAATACAGAGGTAATTGCTGGTAAAACAAATACAGGGTAATTTGGAGATTTAATCTTTTGATGATGAATATAAAATATATTTTTAATTCTTTTCAGCTTTTTTGCATTACCCTGGTTTTAATTCCCTTGGCAATAATGAAGGGAGGGGGAGAATGAATTAAGAAAAATGAATACTTCATGATATTGTATGCACTATGCACCACAAATTATTTTATGATGTTAAATTCACTTGAAAAGATATTTCAGAATGTTAGATGGACCTCAATGTTAATTATGTTTGTCTTTTATAAACCACCAAACTATTAATGAAAGTATTGAACTATAGATGTGATAAAAATCTAAAATTAACGAGGATGTTGTTAAAAAATTAATAGTTCTTTTAGTCCTAAATATAAGATTTAATTGATTTTTTTTAAAATCCTAAGAAAATAAAATAAACCACTTATAAATTGATTTACTTCAAATTTTCCTTAAACTTGTTTATTTAACCTATAAACTAAACTAATAGGTAATCTAAAAAATATCAAATGTATCTAAATTAATTAACCTATTTTCTTTCTTTAAACTCTCCAAAAATAAAGTTAACTATGTCTTATATTTAAAACTGAGAGTATAAAATAGTTTTTTTGGACTGAGAGTATAAAATAGTTAAATAAAAATTGAGAATTTTATTTAAATTTGAAACCCAAGACAATTCCCCTAAACTTTATAAATTAAAACTAGAGCGGGTATATAATTTTGTTTGAACTCTTTCCCCCAAGGTTCAAAAACCGGATCGGACCGGGCGGTCCGGCCGGTTGAACCTTCAACCGGACCCAAATCCGGTCCGATCAACACATGTGATCGTCTGCCCCTTTAGCTCGGTGATAACCCGGGTTGACTCGCCCGAACCACCATGACGTACGAAGAACCTTCCGAAATCCGGGTGACCGGGTTCCTTCACTCATTTATTTGATTAAACCTGAATCACTCGCAGATGCAAAAAGGCAAAAGGTTGAACCAGTAAAACCATGAAGTTGTGGCAATAAGAGAAACCTGAGGAGGAAGGGGATGAGGAGGGAGAGGGAAGAAGATTGGAGGATGATGATTGAAAGAGGAAATAAGAGAAACATGACGAGGAAGGGGATGTTCACTGTGAAAGAAGGAAGAAGAGGTGACGACTGCTTGTTTTGAAGAAGAAGATGAGGGGCTGCATGATGTTAGTTGTTTACTAATCAGTAATGGGAATAAGTAATTAGTAAGTAATTAGGGAATAAATAATTAGGTTTTCTCATTGTATTTGGGCTTTGGGCCTTTATATTATGAGCATTATGAAAAACACAAGGCCACAAATGATTTTTTCTTTCTCAGAACGCCACAAATGATTTTAAAACACATTCATTATAAAAAATTAGCACCATGCTATATTATGGACTAAAAAACTTATTTTGAAAATAAGAAAAGTTATAGAAGGGCAACTTTAATAGTAAAAAATTATTCACATCGACCAGGAATGTGTGCGTGTGTGAGTATATAAGTAGGACATTCGCACTTCAGCTTGCCAACCGCGTTAGTTGGTTTTGCTGTTGTGTTTGGTCTGAAAAATGTGTTCAAAAAAAATAGTAAAAAATTATTTAGAACTTAGTTTTTGACTATTTTGGCATTAGATTATTTTCACTATATAACATTTTCTTGTTTATGTATATATTTTGTTACATCGGACGATTAAATATTATTATTTTATTATTTCCAGGTTGACTCCAGTTCAACCACGGTTGAACCAATAACCCTTGAATCAGTAGCTTGACCTGTTGGACCCGGTCCGGTTTTTCGAACCTTGCTTTTCCCCTCCGCATCCTCCTCAGTTTCTCAAACTCTCATCCATTCAGATAAAAAACATGGATGGTTAAAAACTTAACATTTTATTGGTCAATCAATTTGCGCAAGGCATGACTTCCCTTGACCAATAATCAATCTTCACGTCTCAGTTTTGTATATATCAAACAAACACAAAATTGGCAAACACATGTTGGTTGATGAAGACCCAAGAGAATTCGCTGATTGACTTTGAGTCGGGATTAATTACTTCTAGACGTTAATCCTCTGAAACAACAACACGCACACATTAAAAGTTACTATTATCTAACTAAATGAATACTCCCTCCGTTCCTAAATATAAAAGAGCACTTTGACTTTTTTGGAGAATCCTAAGAAAGCAAAATGAACAATTTAATCATAACATATTTTAAATATTATTAGATCATATGTAAGTTCATAAGTCAAATAAACTAGTTTAGTGAAAAAATTTGGGAAAATCAATTTTTAATTACCATATTTTGCTTTCTTAGGAATCTCTAAAAAAGTCAAAATACTTTTATATTTAGGAACGGAGGGAGTAGTATGTTTTCCTCAAGATCATTCATTCCTTGATTATAATGAATTACACCCTTCGGTCATCGAGAGCCTCATTTGTTTTCCTCAACGAATATAATTAATAAAAAAACGCCCACACTAACAATTGCAGTACTAAATTGGGAACTCTACAATAACAACCAAAAACACTTTTGCGCTTTACAAGACAACTCATTAGCAAAATCATCTTGCACATCACCAAATCACTTAAAATAACTGATGTAAACAAAGCTTCCAAGGGTAAGAAGAAAGGAAACTTAATTACAGGGGCAGCATTGGGTGAGTGATCAAAGATAAGTGAGGATCACAAAATGAACAAGAGTCCTAAGCTCACACAATAGTAGTAATAAAGTCAAGCTAAGTCTCCAAACTACAATTAGAATCCCATCACAACTTAATTTACAAGCTACCAAGGTCAGTCGCACAATCCCTGTTTATAGGCAAAATAGTACCTACTTGTAACTTGAAACATAATTAATTTCTTAGTTCCTTTTACCCCTTTCCATTACCCATTTTGTCAGCTCAGATCAACTCAGTCACCACCTACTTGCTTCTTCCAGGAGTCTTCCACAATCAGCTCATCAACTCCCCAATCTTCATGGCTGCAAATTTCATAGAAAACAAAACCCATGAGATACACATAAAGGCCAAGTTTTAGCTTCCCTCTGACCATAGAAAGCCCCAAATTTTGTAATGCTCAACATCTACCTTCCATCAGGCAAGTAGCGACGGATGGTAAATGGTATCTTCTGCTCCCGGAGCTCCATCATCGCAATCTAATCAGTAAGAAGATATTAGGCCCCTTGAATTTTGGTAAAATTCTATGAGAATGAGAAGCTATTGAAAGACAACAAATAACTGTCTAATCTAAATGGCCAGGCACCAAACAAAATAAATAAGGATAAACAGGAATCAAGCAACAAATCAGCTCGATGTAATGACAGGCTATTGAACTCCATAGCCAGTCATTGAATTTGACAACTAAACGAAAAAGGCCATAGCTCATAATAAATTACTAAGATGGAATTGATAGAATATCATCAGTTTTCTATAATTCAAGACGGATATGATAAATTTTATGTGGCTAGGATGGAATGCATTGTGTTATTCAATCAAATTAAGGAAACTCAAAAATCAAGTCTTATTTGGAACGAATTGTGTTCAGTATTCAAGAATTGGAAGTATATTTGCCAAACTAATCTTCCAAATGGTAAAAAACAACTCCCACTTGCATTTGCCAAACTGAATTTTCCATAACTTCCAAGTTTTGTGAATGGACATTCAAAATAATTTTCTCATTCAAACAAGCTTTCAGAAAATATCCTTCCTCAAAGGAATTTTTAGAGGGTATTGGTCTAATGGATGTGGTATCCAAAAAAGTTCACATTCGAGATTCAACTCAATCTTTCATAACACACTATTAAAAAACTCTAGGAATATTATAAAACTTCATACAGCTTATCACCTAAGCTTCAAAACTGAATATTTGTGCTATCCTCAACAGAAAACAAAAATTCACACACATTATACATATAATATAACAGCAACTAAAAAATATAACTAGTTGTCGAAGTGGATTACATGCTACTTCAGATTTTGAACTTTCCAACACCAGAAGACTAAAATTCATAGTCTTGTTCTTTTTGAGATAACCCTAAATCTATTCTTCATTAAACAAGTAGGAGGATGACAGTGGAGATGGAATTTTAAAAATCCACTGCAGAAGCAGAGATTATGAGTAAGATGTGAAATGGAAGATAAACACATGGTTGAAGAAAACTGTTTTTCCCTCGCTCGGCTTTGCTTATGTAAATGAAAATCTGGCTACTAATAAAATTAATAGCAGCTTGGACATTCATCGATTTTTCTTCAATCTTCATCCATTTAAGCAACCCATGAACGAACACCTCTAAGTTTGCTTCTCCAGTTTTCCAATTTTTGACATAATCTTCTCATTTCCCACTCACACTCCAATGTTCCTACTATTACTTCCCCTTCTAATAAAAGTCACCTTGTCCAAAAAAAAAATGAGCTAGACAACAAAAACATAAAGGAAAGAACACTTAAAAGCTCCTGAAGAGGTAGGTACAATGAAAGAACCACAATGCCTAATTTAAAAATGGCTAAAAGCTTGATTTTGAGAAAACAAGTTTAGAATGGAAATAATATTCAAGTCCAGCTGAAATGCAGAGATTGATTGAAAGCAAAAATATTCAGTATGCACAGGAGAACCAATCTAAATATCAATGGGGTACTGCAGGATTACCTTAAGGGGGTCGGTCTCACCTCCGGTCTCAACCATGACAGGTGCATTCATGCTGCTCAAAAAGGAAACAAAAAATGTGACATACTATGACACAAAGACATGATCCTAAATTATTGAGTCAACAAAATTAAGTAAGACGAACCTAATTTGGAGAGCACGGGTACCTAAGATTCGGGAACGCTCATATTTTGTCATATATTTAGATGTCTGCCGCTTCCTTTTCACAGGTTCTTGTTCTTCCCTATCCTCACTTACAAGAGGCTCATCAGTTATGTCATCAATGTTATTGTTCTCCAAATCCTCCTCTACACCTTCCTGTTCATCAATCAATTAACAAGTGATTTTAATATATAAAAATTCAATAGTAAAGTTCCACAAAATATGTTCAACCAAAAAAGCATAAGAGAAAGAATTCCCTACTCCAATCTCAGGACCTAGTGGTTCATCTCCAAATCTGCATCAGCAATTCAACATTCTCTTTCAGTGAAAGATATATAGTAATGGAACACTACAAAACACATCTATAAAAACATTAAAAATTGCAATGCAGCCACATAAGTAGAAATTAAATAACATCACCATAGGGTACATAGTTTTTTTTTTTAAGTACAATCAGGTTAAACACCACAAACAGCAATAACTAAACCACTCGCCGCAGGTCCCACTTAAGGGTAAACTGTGGGCCCCAAAATGCTGTCACGCACAAAGGTCTGATTGGATTAACTTTTGGAGAATACTTCCTGGGAGAAAAACTAAAAAGGCTCTTTTGAAAAAATAGATTATGGATAATAGCTTTTGAAAAAGCTGGAAAAAAATTTTCTGCACCAAACCTAGGTTTTCAGTTAAAAAACAAAAGTTATTTTGAAAATGTTCGGAGTGTCTGTCTAACTTAACTGAAACATAGGTTTTGACGGAACAAGCTATTCTGAAATATTTGTCTCCCCCAATTTCAAAACCTGAGTGCTAGGTTTGGGCCACCTAAACAGGCACTAAGTGAGGAAACACTAAGCTAAACTTAGTGAGGGTACATAATTATTTGAGTACAGGTAACACTATCAAGGGATTGTCTAAAAAAATTCAGTCTTTTTACTAAGTACGCCCTCCGTTCCTAAATATAAGATCACTTTGGGGAAGTGGATAAGTTCCAAAATATAAGATCACTTCCTATTTTATCTCAAGTTTTGACCAAACTACCCTTATACTCCCTCATATCATTGAAAACCCCTCCTCCTTTTAAAGTTAAGTAATTGAGGGGATTTTGGGAAGATCATGTAATTTTATTGTCTTCCTTAATCTCCCCAAATTAACCAAAGTGATCTTATATTTGGGAAGGGAGGGAGTAAAACTATACATGATGTCAAAGTTAGCAAATGCTGTAGATTTCAACTCAAATAAGTGCATTATGTATAGTGTTAAATTGTAGGGAAGCATGTTAAAAAATGGAAGCAGAATTAGAAAGCAAAAAAGCCCATATTTTTATGCATGTGAATGTGTATGTAAGTATGTATTGTGGAAACATAGGAGATAAAGGAAGTACCCCATATCAATGTCGTTGAAGTCGTCGTCCGCCATTGTGTCTCCCATTTTGCCTCTGCTAACAGCCCTAACGTGAGAGGGAAAAAGGGAAGAAGTGTCAAATATAGTACATATGATCTAATATAATTTATATGTATACCAAAATATATTTCTCCTTCAGTAGACAGTATCACAATATATTACTCCCTCCGTTCCTAAATATAATATAGGATCACTTTTGGGGAAGTGGATAAGTTCCTAAATATAAGATCACTTCCTATTTTATCTCAAGTTTTTCCCAAACTACCCTTATACTCCCTCTTTTAATTGAAAACCTCTCATCCTTTTAAAGTTAAGTAATTGAGGGGATTTTGGGAAGATCATGTAATTTTATTGTCTTCCTTAATCCCCCCAAATTAACCAAAGTGATCTTATATTTAGGAACAGAGGGAGTATTATACTACTATTGTCTTATGATATAAACAAATGTTGTTTTTGTTATGACCATTTAATATTCTTTTCAGCCGTACAAATATTCATACTATCATTGGTTCACATCCAATCATCATTCCACTTATAAAAAAAAAATGTTACTGCAAATTTATTCCTTTCAACAACTTTTAACAATTTTTTCGAATATAGTGAATTGTCAAATATTAACTTATATTGTGAGATGGGGATAGAGAGTGTATATTTTGCTCATACTTGAAAAATTCACAAACTCTCTTTTTATATAAAAACTCTCAAATTCTACTATAAAAGAAATCTCAAATTCTAATTTAGGCTCTTATACTCAACAAAGTTTAAATTAGGCTAATTATTTCAAACTGCAAATATTCAGGCTCTTTCTGCTCTTTTGTGTTACTAACTTTTTTTGTCCGAAAATTACTAACTTACCATCACATTCTCTAAGAGAAAAATATAAATCGATGTGCATACATTTTCAGCCATTTCATGTTTGATTTCATTTTGGTCCAGTATCTATAATATTTCTAAACATAACAAGTTAATCTCAAAATATGTTCATTATGAGTTGTATTATTTTTGAAATCTACTTCAACATGTCATTATTTATAAAAGTTTGTCTAACATTTAAAATCATAGCATCAAGATATCAATATATTTTATTAGTGGTTAGACGTTTGACTATCTTGACAAATGCTTGAATCCTAGGAAATGTCACTTAGTTGTGGTTTCATGTTCGCTTAGAGAGACATCTCCTCAACTATGTGAATTTCGGCAAAACATAACAGTGTGAAGGGGGTTTACTTGTCATATTTTAGATTCCACAAGAAAATGTTTGAGAGTGCACAATAATAGACGTGAGTGGATCATGAGTTATGGGTTATGCCCTTAGATTGTGATGAACTAAACCCCTTTCCTAAAATTTATGTATAAATAAAAAGAAAAATTTGTGGTGATTTCAATAAAAATTAAATATATGGAGTTACGAGTTTTTAGTTAAATCTCCGTGCTTTTCTGTCACAACTCCTCATTCATATTTTATAATCTCGGTTTTAAAAAAAAAAATCAACCAAGCTGGTAAAACCCAAATTCTACACTTAAAGATGTTGTGGGGTCATCTCCATGGACCCATTCAAGCACAACCTCACTAATGCAAACTTGGATTGACCTTCACCAACTTTTCAGTCAAAGCAAGGAGGTCCGGTCAATCATGGTTTGTGCTTGGAGAGCATCTTTAAATCACTTTATGCCAATAGCAATGATATAGTTGTTAAAAGAGTTTCATTATTTACAAGATTATAAGTTCAAGTCTTACCAATATAAAATGTTTGTTGTAAAGTCGACAAGTTGCCTTGGACCCGCCTAGGCTTACTGGAAATTTGCTCTTTCCAATTGTGAAAAAAAGCCCATTACTGATGGGTCTTAAATGGGCGTGTTTTCATGCGTTACAACTTACAAGCACTCACTCATGTTTCTTGAGCTATTATTTGTTGGTGGAAATGTAGAATATAACCGGATATGCCAATAAAAGTAAGTAGATAATGATTAAATCTGGAGACTGGAGGCACGTCTAGTAAGACCCTTGAGCACAACTCACAAAATAAAAACTAGAGTTTTACCTTAATGTGGGAAAATATTGAGAAAAAAAAACTATAAAAACGTCCTAGGAATAAACTCACTTTTTTAAATGTTTTATGCAAATACCTAAATTAATCGAGTACCACTCAATAAAAACTAGGAGTCAATCAATCAAAATAAAATAAAAATTAATCAAATTTAGTATCATTATGGTACTGATATCATATAAAATTCCTTTTGACCTTTATATTAGCATAAAATAGTATATTAAACGTCTTCATTAAACAGTGTTATATAGTAGTACTTTCATCTATGATTCATTCTTTACCCGCTCAACCACCTGGTCTTCCTGAATTTATTGTTTATAATTATCCGGGAAAAAACAAAGACTGTAAAAAAAAAATACTTGTACTTTACTAAACCGTACGACGTAGATCCAGTAAATATAATACAGTAATACTAGTACTTTGGTCAACACGACCCTTTGAATGAAAACTTTGATCAGGGTACGAACCTTAGTATGAAATCATGCTCAGTTAAGGTCGTGAAAACTAAAAAAGCATACAGTGAGTAATCCATTCAACTTGATGTATTCTTACAAACCTGAGTAGGAAGTGAGAGTCTGAGAGATAAGATAATAAAGTGACATTAATTGAACGGCAGAGACTGGAAAAGCATTAGTATTATTGCTTCAGTGCATTGATTTAGTTTTTCATTGATTTATTTGTATATTTCCCTTATAGAAAATAAATAAATATTTACGGGTAACTTCTTATGATAGATATTCACCGAAAAATCATTGTTTGTTGACTAATCTGTTTAACCATTATTGACAATTGCACACATTTCTAACCACTCGGCTCTCCTGTATCAAAAGTCAACAACACCTAACTCATGTTTCTATTTTTTTTCCTTACTCATGGTTCTACTTACTCAGTTACTCCTAAGAGATTCCAATTTCTTTATACTATCGAGTGTTTGCTCAATTCCAATTTTTGTCTTTTTTCCTTATAAACAATTAGTGAAAGTTAGTTATAAAAATAATATAATAATTAAGTGCTATGGGTCATTTTAGTTATAAAATAATAATAAGTGTTAAGGGTCATATTTGAATCTGAAATATGTATAGATGACTAATTGACTATATATATAATATATCTACCCTTAAGTATTTTTTTTGCCAAAATGATTATAATGGTCTTATAATTAAAACCAAAGGAAGTAGTAAAGATGTTAGGCAATGAGCGTCGGGTTGTCCACCACGTCGCGAGTTTGATCCTGGGGAGTGACACTTTGTTGTGTCTCCATCGCGGCGCTTGGGGAGACATCTCCGTAGCTTAGTGAAGTTGGGAGTAACCTACCTGTGTGGACAGACATAAAGGGTTTGCCGGTCATGCTCCAAAGCCCACAGGGACAGGCCCCAGTGGATCATGAGTTAGGTGCCCTGCCCTTGGATTGGGTTGAACCCAAACCCATTCCTAAAATTTATGTATAAAAAAAAAGTAAAGATGTTAGGCATGTTGGTTTTTTCTATAAAAAAAGGCATGTTAGTATAAATCATATGTTATTACCAAACAATCTAACTACCTATTTCTATTCACATCCTCCTTCTCTTATTTATTATTGTAAAACTTCTATATGGACTTTAGGTGAGGTAAAAAAAAAAATATGTGGACTTTAGGTTTAGGAAAATGTTGGGAAAAATTAGAAAGGGTACATTTAGGATTAAACTCACCTTAATGCTATATTTAGAACTGAATGGATATTATATATCTTAAACTATTTTGCTCAAACTTCCTAATTTTTATTTAAAGAATAGTCAATTTAATCATATATTAAAGAGCGAAGGCGATATTCCTATTTTTTAGTTAAGGTTGATTTTTGTAAGCCATCTAGGATCAGAGTATCTTATCCAAAGCTATGTGTTTTTTTTTGGAGTCTTTCTTAGCATCATATTTGGCGAGATAGTTAGTTTTAATTAGCCACCGGAAAAATTGTTCATAAAACCTTCAGATATTTTTTTTTATTACAAAAAAACCTTCAGATATTAATACTCTTGAATAAATAAAATACACTGAATAATACAAAACTCTTGGTTGTTTTATTTCTACCAGAGAATTCAATTTCCAGTTGCCAACATGTTAGATAGATAACGATATATATATAATATCCGTGTAAAGACAAAATTCCACTTAAAAGCCGAAATATGAGATTTAGGGATAAACTAATAAAAAGAAGAAAAAAAATAAAAAGAAGCAGATATTTCTCCTTTCCGTTTACTTTTCCTTTTTCTTTTTTCCTATGGGTCCAAGAAAAGATACGAATAATAATGGGATATACAAATACAAATACAAATACAAATCCTCCCACCCCTACTCTCACTTCCACAAAGAATCTCCCCCAATGAATGCCATCACTCTCCACAGTCGTCAGTCCTCAGTCCTGACCAATACTCTCACTCCTGACCAATCAATATGAATGCCATCACTCTCCACAGTCCTCAGTCCTGACCAATCAATCCCATTAGTCACCCAACTCTTCACCCAAAACCCAATCTCTTCAATACATACAACACACAAATAAAAAACACAACTTTCCAATCCAATCCAATCCAATCCAATCAAATCCAAGCCAAGCCATCTCATCTCTAAACAAACATAACATGGCTAATAATTCTGACTACAACCCCACCTCAAAACCTCCCAAATCTTCCATATGCAAAAAAACCAACATCTACACCATCTTCATCGTCCTCATCCTATGTGCATCCTCCTACTTCCTAGGCTCCTACCAAAAACCCAACCCTCTCCTCACCACCGTCCCCCCCACCGCCGCCGTCAACCTCCCCTGCCCAAAACCCTCCGCCCTCTCCGCCACCGTCCACAACCGCCTCGACTTCACCTCCCACCACAACGCCACCGCCACCACCGCCACCGCCACCGCCCCACCAAAGAACTACCCTCGCTGCCACGCCAGACTCAG
The DNA here is from genome assembly GCA_029929735.1 of Mimosa pudica. Classification (NCBI taxonomy): domain Eukaryota; kingdom Viridiplantae; phylum Streptophyta; class Magnoliopsida; order Fabales; family Fabaceae; genus Mimosa; species Mimosa pudica. The sequence goes on from JAKELP010000031.1 coordinate 2,775,218, forward strand.
CGAGTACACCCCATGTGAGGACCACGCGAGATCTTTAAGGTTCAAGCGTACGAGGATGATGTACAGGGAGAGGCACTGTCCGGCGAAGGAGGAGCTTCTGAAGTGCAGGATTCCGGCGCCGGCGGGGTATCGGAGTCCGTTTGGGTGGCCTAAGAGTAGAGACTTCGCGTGGTTTGCGAATGTGCCTCATAAGGAGTTGACGGTGGAGAAGGCGGGTCAGAATTGGATCCGGTTCGAGGGGGACCGGTTCAGGTTCCCGGGTGGTGGGACCATGTTCCCTAAAGGGGCGGATGCGTATATTGAGAACATTGGGCGGTTGATTAATCTTAGGGATGGCTCTGTTAGGACTGCTATTGATACTGGCTGTGGGGTAAGTCATTCTAACTTTCTTCCCTGTTTTTACTCTTCTTCTTTTTTATTTGGATCATTTGATTTCTTTTCAATGCCAGCTGGTCATTTCGAAGTACTAATAGATATTATTAATATATCACATGTTTACCTAAATTTAATGATGTTTGTTAGGGTACGTTTGGTTCGTTGAAAGTAATGGAAATGTAAATAATTTGAAAAGTTAATGGTAATATGGCCCACAAGTTTTCTCTTTCCATCTCACTTCATCTCACACTTATCGTGGGGCCCACAAACTTTACTCTCTCATAATTACCCCTACTTTTCATCTCTTACCCTTTCCATTTCTAATTCTTTACTTTCTTTCACACAACCAAACACACTCTTAGCGTGGATAGAATTATTGAAATTAACAAAATAACATAGGAGTTAGATTTATATTTAAAAATGGAGGGAATAATTCTTACTTTCTTTCCCGCCAAGACACGCTTCTTAAGAAAACATTTAAAAGTTAATTGAGTATGTGAAGTTAATATTCATTTGCAATATTGAGAATGTTGGTTGTGATACTTAAGTATTAATAATTATGAAAGAAAATTAGGGGTAAACTAAGAAAAATAAATTCAATGAAGTGAGAATATAAAATAAGATTTTATATTTCAAATCAAAATCATTTAAATTTTGAACCCTTATAATAGTATTAAGGATATAGGAGGGAGTAGTTTATACTTTATAGTGTAACATGAAAAATTAAATTAAGGGAATAGGTTTGTGGTACAATAGTATTAATTAATTAGAAAAATTGGTCCCTTGATTTTTTTTATCAGATAATTTGGTTCCTTGATTAGTTTATGACTTTTGAATGAAATAGGAGTGCTAAATATGCGAAATCATGGAAAAGTAAAGATCGGAATCCGTAAATTTAGTACAGGAGATTTTTTTTTATTGGACAAATGGTTATGGGTATATCAATGAATGAGCACATTGACAAATTTAAATAACGTAAGTAGTAAAATATCTCTTTCAATAGTCAAATACTTATGGGTGATTTTTGTTTTTAAGTGATACCGTACTGTACTATGGGGTCTTTAACTTGAACATGACGCGGCCGACTTATTTCTGCGTTGGTACTTTTTTACTTGTTTGTTAGGACTTCGGAATAATATGCGACTATACTTCTTTCTACATCATAGTAGTATGACGCTGTATTTTTTGTCTTAGAGAAAATTAGTTGTGTTCAATAATTTTATTCATGCAGATGCGGTGGTTTTTAAATTAGTTGTTGTGGAAGTAGCCTAACTCTTGTGGTTATATCCGGGGTAGGCACTTAGTCTTAAGTGTTTTTTGAAGCATGGGTATTTAATATGTTGTATTCATAAATGACAACTTGATCAAGGATTTCTGAAGTTGAGAGCGATCTAACTCATTTGTCTTATCATATCCTTTTATTAAGTATTTTTAGAGCCATACACATTGGAATTCGGTTCAAAAGAGATGTAGACGGCTGTCCACGCTGTTTTTTTTTAATGCTAGTACTATAAACTTGTCTTGGGAATCTTATTGCTATAATTCTTTTTAAAACAAAAAAAAAAACAAAATTGGTCCTCCCAAATTCGTCGTGCTATGCGCGAGATCCTATTAGACAGAATTCTATATTAGGGGCATTGTCTTCGTATTTACCAATTGTGTAAATAATGAATTTTAAAAAGGTACAATTCCTTATTAAAAATGTTTTTAAAAAAGAAAGATCTCGCAATCATCGAGAAAAATTCCATTTTCTTTCCCTAGATTTTGTGGTGCATCTCTGCCTAAAATAGCCCTAATGAAAATCCAAAAGCGCAGATTTTGACTGGATTTAAATAGATTTTCAATCAATACAAAGTGCAGGGAGCTATTAATTGAAATGTAATAATTCCATGGGCCTCCATTTGTCACGTGCCCCGCCAGATTATTTTTCGTCCTAATCAATTCATGTGTCTATCTAATCATATCAGACATAAGAATATGTCGTATTTGATCCTGGGCCACATGTCCATTTTTGTTCTCCTATTGTTTCTCACAAATGCTGGGCCTGCTGCTATTTATTTTCCATTAAATTGCACGGCCTGTTCATAGAATCCAATGTCAATTTAACTGTTTTTTTTACAAGGTGATATAATTTTTGTTTGATCAATGTGCTTTACTTTCAAAATCTTTGTTTTTGGTCCTATAGTTGACTTGGTTATAGTTAGGCAGTTAGCATCCTTAAATATATTGATCCCCAATGAGTTAAACTCATTCCAAGTCCTAGTATAAGTATATTAACCAAAAACTACGATCTTTAACAACAAAGATATACAAAAAATTTATCAAACTATAAGGACTAATGGTAATACAATATCAAAAAAGCTTTATCCTATTAGGTGGGTCAGCTACATGAATTGTATTGCTACTGGTCCATCCATGCTCATATGACTAATAGTAACATTAGCATAAAATCTAATATAGAGCTTTGATGAGTATTCATAAAATCTAAGTTGATGAAACTGTTGATTGATGAACACAGGTGGCTAGTTTTGGAGCGTTTCTGCTGTCACGTAACATATTAACAATGTCAATAGCACCAAGGGATACACATGAAGCACAAGTACAGTTTGCTCTTGAAAGAGGAGTTCCTGCACTGATAGGAGTGCTTGCCTCCAAGAGGCTTCCTTTCCCTTCTAGAGCTTTTGACATGGCTCATTGCTCTCGCTGCCTCATCCGTTGGGCTGAATATGGTATTCTCACACTCACACCATATAAATAATAAATTCATCATCATAAACACTTCTATCCTACTATATATATATGACACTAGATTTTCTCTTAATGGTGTGTTTTAATGTCCCTTGGCAGATGGAGTTTATCTAAAAGAAGTGGATAGATTGTTGAGACCTGGAGGATACTGGGTTTTATCTGGGCCTCCTATTAACTGGAAGAGACACTGGAAAGGATGGGAAAGAACAAAGGAGGATTTGAATGAAGAGCAGAACAAGATTGAGAATATGGCTAAAAGCCTTTGCTGGAAGAAGTTGGTGGAGAAGGGTGATATTGCTGTCTGGCAGAAGCCTAAAAATCATTTGGATTGCAAAGCCAATCGTAAGCGCCCTTTCTGCCTGGCTGAGGACCCTGACAAAGCCTGGTTTGTGCTTCTTTCTTCTAACCTCTCCATTTCTTTTGCTCTTAAACTATCTGGTTAGCATTTGTCCTTCACCAGGCTTTATTAGAAAATTCTTAGAGTTCTACATGGATTAGTTGAATGCGGAATTTAATGTATATAAAGTTGAACCGATGTAACTCCGCCTATATTTATACCCGATCCCAAACTTGACTAAAGGAGGAAGGTTGCGCGAGGCATCGACAGATAACATAAAACCCAATTGAATATCATGAATGTCAATCAACAAAGGTGTCATACTATTCCTATAGTCGGCCTCATCTAGTGTTATAAGGCTTTGTTGTCATTGTTGTAAAGTTGAAGTGATGTCTTATCAATTGACTCGAGCTATTTTAATATTTGGACAACCAAAGCTGCTAGTCGGCTAAAATTAGAAACTTGATGGACAAGCTTGGATCATTTCTGTCTTTCTTAATTATAATCAAATTTTACACAAAGTGCTTTGTTGTTTGTGTTTTATTGTTTATTTTACGTCTTTTTTTGCTGGTAAACTATGAATTTCGGATCTTTTTAATGATTGATTGCCATTTTCAGGTACACTGACATGCAAACCTGTTTGACTCCTCTGGAAGGGAAGAAACTGCAGGAATGGCATTGAAAAATTGGCCTAAGAGATTAAATGACGTGCCACCTAGAATATCCACAGGAACCATAGAAGGAGTTACAGCTGAAACATTCAAGAAAGATTCTGAGTTATGGAGGAAAAGATTGTCATATTACAAGAAAGTAAACAACCAGTTAGGAAAACCTGGAAGATACAGGAACATTCTTGACATGAATGCCTACTTGGGTGGATTTGCTGCTGCACTTGTTGATGATCCAGTTTGGGTGATGAATGTGGTTCCAGTGCAGGCTAAGGTTAACACACTTGGAGTAATATATGAACGAGGATTGATTGGAATATACCAAGATTGGTTGGTTCAAAAATCCTAAACTTTTCTGTTCAGTGCAGTTTTCTTAACTTCTGCCTTTTTTTTAATGTTCTTTCTAACATGTTCATCCCCTTAAATTCTTTGCAGGTGTGAAGCAATGTCTACTTATCCAAGAACTTATGATCTGATTCATGCAGACTCGGTGTTCAGCCTTTACAATGACAGGTTGGTTCGCATGTTTAATTTTTTTTATTTATTTATAGCTTTGACCATTTCTTTATTTAATCCCTACAGTTAAGCAACTAAAAGTGCGCACCTAATAACATTCATGGGCAAAATTATAAAATGGTCAAAACTTTAGGGATTGAGTTAATGAATCAAAGTTGTAAGGTTAAGAACTAAGTTACTGTCAAGATAGAACTATAAGGGCCCAAAGATTGATTTTCCCTATTTTTGAAGAGCATTGTTTGAGAAACAATGTCATTGGCTTGGAAGTTTCAAATTTTTCGGTCAAATCAAGCTACTATATATGCAAGCCAAAAAGCACTATATGATAATAGAACAAAGAAATGTAAACCAACTAACCTTCTGAACACTATAAAATTTATTGTTTTGAAATATAATTTTGTTCTGTTGATGTTGTACTTTATTATTGTGATAAGAACCAAACATGTGTAGTTACTGATGATGAAGGGCATGTTGTTGTGGTGCAGATGTGAGATGGAAGACATAGTATTAGAGATGGATAGAATTCTTAGGCCAGAAGGAAGTGTGATAATTAGGGATGACGTGGATGTTTTGCTCAAATTAAAGAGGATGGCCAGTGCAATGGAATGGGACACTCACATTGTGGACCATGAAGATGGCCCTCTTCACAGGCAAAAGCTCCTTTTTGCTGTCAAGAAGTATTGGACTGCCCCTTCTCCTTCCAATACCCATCACTAACTCATCAATCTTTATTTTTTTTTTATTTTCCACATATCCCCTCCTTATTTATTCCCCTCTTTCTGGAATCAAGAAACAATAAACATTTTGTGTTTGGGGGCAGGGTTGATTCTGTTTAAATGTGCAGGTCTTTCATAGTATGAGTAATTTGTTATAGATAAAGATACTTTTATTTTAATATTGAATTTTGGAGATATGTCTCAACTCTCAACAGTCTAATCATTGCATTAGGTTTAGAATAACTCTAGTACATTTCTTTGCTTTGAAGTTGATCAACAAAATTAAACTATTTTTTGGGTGATATGTAAAATTTATACAACTATTCTGTTCTTAATAAAAAAAAATTGATGGTTCTTGAAAAGATGATAAAACTAGAAGTGTAAATAGATAATTTTGGAGTAGATCTCTTTAGCTCAATCGGCACCAAACACATTCTTAAGCTACTCCCTTTGTCCCTAAATTTAAGACTACTTTTGATGTTCAATTTATTCCTATTTTATAAGGTCACTTTCCACTTTGTTGTATATATTTTACATCTTTTCCTAAACTTACTCCTATTGTATACCTTTTTTACAAACAAATTTTAATTGGGAGGAGGAATAAAGAAAGCATTATTGAAAAGGCACATAAAATTACTTAACTTACCACTTTACTCCAAAGGTAAAGTAGCCTTATATTTTGGGATGGAGGGAGTATTATTTGAGAGGTTGTAAGATCAATCCTTCCTATACATATTTTGTGGGTTCCTTTCATTAATAGAATGATGTCGGTTAAACAAAGAAATGGCTTTGGAGATGAGTTCTTTGATAAGACTATTGGCTATGAGATACAATATTTTGTTAAAAGTTTTGTCAATAAATTAATTGTCACTTACTAGCTGGGGACGAGCAAAAAGGCTAGTGGCAAATTTATGTTTGAATTACTGTTAAGAGGGATGCTCACATTCAGTACCTACCATTGTTTCAAACAAATTGTGACCAATAAAAAATAAGAGCATAAATGTGGACATAAAAAAAACAGATTAGTTGTTACTTGTTAGGGTTCAAGCATAGTTAATGTGAGTGGACTGCGGGGACCTTGTGTTTCAGTTTGGTGCGCTGTAGCCGTCATGTTTGTTATCTTAATTTGTTTTTTGGTTTGTTCTGTTGTTTGCCGGACCTAAGAAATTCATTGAAAAAATAAGACAAAATGTATGTTGTAACATTGAAGATGGAAGATGACGTGCATGGAAATTAAATGAATGTTGAAACTAATATATTGATTCCTGAGGATTGGCAGGAGAAAAAAGGTCAACGAATTAATTGATGAGTACTAGACTTCTTAAATTTGGAATGCGGTAGATGCTTTCTTCATCAACCACTGTTAGATGTGAAACTCCAACACTTTGTTTAGGTGATGCAAAGAGTATAACATAGTTTTGCAACAAAAAAAGAGTAGAACATAGTTAATAATAATCAAAGCAGTCATATTCATGATTGAATTTAACTTTATCAGCAATCATGACATGTATCACTGGAATCTGGATTGATAATTACATGTTGATTGGTGGGAAGAGCATATAAGTCCCTTATTTGAAAAATGATGTATGTTTTGAATGGAAAAGATTTGTTATAATTGAAGGAATGATTTAAATGATTCAATTAGACTCCTCTAAGATCAAAGAAGTTGGGGGTAAATTATAATTAAAAGACGTGTGCATATATAAATGAATACATTCTTGGCAGATAAGAGAACAAATATGCCAAACGTCGTGACATTTACACATGGATATATGATGTTGGGATTAACCAAAAGAAGAATGAGGAAGATGGGTGAGATATGCATGGCACATTAATTTGTTACTCGACCCACCTTCATGAGTCTTGTCAATGTCAAGAAGGGCATCATTCGCATTGATAAGCAGCAGATTCATCCATAGCTACACGCATTCATTACATTTGTTAAAAAACAATTGCGTGTGTTTCAAATCTCATTAATTAATTATAACTTCAATAGTAACTTTTTTAACAAAATACAGGTGAATTCAGAAGTTTTTTTTAGACAAAGTTATTATCAGAGCAGTGCCCTCGATGATCTAAGGTCTAGCTTAGTTGACTTATTCATTGAGATTAAAAAAACTATGTTGGAAAATAATGAGAGAAAAAAAATCAGTTGAGTTGATTGTTTATTAATTATTACCGGGTAAAAAATTATGTATCATTTTCCTTAAATACCCTCTTTTCAGTGAGAGTATCTATTTAGAGAGACAAAAGTCATGAGTTTATTAATTACAGTTTTGTTATCTCCTTCCATTAATATTTGTTTTTTCATCAAAAAATTTACATCCATAAGTTAAGCTATATGTCTAAGACAGGACGAAAAGTATATATGCTTGCTTTAAAAGGTTTATAATGCATCACCATCACCAGCTAAACCAACTTTAACTTTCATCATAAAATCAGCATATATACTTGTCACCCTATATTATAAGCTTCCCTTTAAATAAAAGCTGTTTCTAACACATACCTCTCCCTCTGCACGTTTATATGTGACAATTATTTATTAGTTACTCATTTCACGTTGGTAAGTGACATCAATCAATGTAGATTGCCCATAACCTTATTTAATGCCTCTGGTAGCCTCGCAACCGTCCCATGAATATGTACAAATGTCTTCACTGTTCACCACGCTGAATATATATATTGTCCCTAATTTTCTTTAAAAAGAACAAACAAATCTGTTGATAGAGTATTCACGTCCATCATGGTCATGGATGTGTATGGAGAAAAAGGAATTATGTGGTACATATAGATATTTACTCTTTTTAACTTTCTTTATAATTAATTGGCGCATATATAACACACACACACATATATATACACATATATATAATTAATTGGCGCATATATATATATACACACACATATGGGAGTAGCATTAGGAAGGGAACTAGTGAAGGGGGTGGTGCTTGCTTCTGTAGTTCTGCGTGATTTGTTCTTCTCCGGCGGTGGGTGGGGGTCATAGAAGAAGGAAGGTAAAAAGAGGTGAAAAAAATAAAATCAAATGATAAATATGCCACCTAATTTCTTAAAAATGCCACATGTTCTTTGACCTCACATTAGTCTGACATGGCACACAAATTTGTGATGACATGTCTAAATAGGGCTAATTTGATCCAATTTAAAAACTTCCAGGGTGAATATGAGTCCAAAAAAACTTCCAGGGCAACCATGATAATACTTGTAAACTTTCAAGACATCCATGATATTTAACCCTATAGATATTTACTCTTTTTAACTTTCTTTATAATTAATTGTCGCATATATATATATAATAAAAAGGGACAGAATCTCTTATACTGTTATACACACACATATGTATACTATATATTCTTATTATAAGATTAGAAATAGAATATTTAATTTATAGAAGCCACCGTTTTTTGGTCACGTGGAAAGAGTCTGCTAGTTAACTAGCAAGCATCACTATCTACACAAAGTTTTTTTTTTTGGCCATATATCTACACAAAGAATTTGGCCGTAGCAACTGTGTACATTAATATTTGTCGCATATAATGTCACCTTTCTCTACCATTAACACTTCATCATTTTTGTGAGGAATTGTTTTCACTATTTTTACCGAATATCACAAATGCCGTCCTAATCGCACCATACTACTAAAAGACATCATTATATAAAAAAACTTTTTTAAATAACAATAATTATATTGAAAATGATTTTTAAGTACCATAAAGTTTGGTAATGGATAGGAGAATTCTCATCCACTCACCCCAAAAATCAAGCCTTTAAGGATAATTAAGTAAATGAAGTAGGAACAAAAGAGTTTGAAAAAAATTCACCCGGATTCAAGCAGCAAAACATGCATGGTTTATTTATTGGGAGGTTAATAGAGCTAAATAAAATTAATTAATCATATCATATATGTGATATGTTATTAGATTATATATTAATTTATAAGTCATACAAACTAATTTAGAGAAAATTCAGGCACATCAATTTACATATGTTTATTTATTTTTAGTATTCCGAAAAGTCAACTAATTTTAGATTAAAAATTAAAATTATACCTTCTCCGGTATATAATATACGAACTCAATTACCAAAACACGTTAGTTGAATGTTTGAAGATAATTCTAGTTTTTAAATTTTGCCCCTATTATTTATTAAGAGAATGAAATATGTGAACATTAATGAATATGAAAGAAAGTTAAATGTAAAGTAAAAAAAACACATTAAATAACGAGAGAAGTATAAATGAACTCTTATACTCCCTCCAGTCCTAAATATAGGACCTAGTTGACTTTTTTGAAAAATCCTAAAAAATGCAAAATAAGTTAATTATAAATTGATTTACCTAATTTTATCTCTTACACTAGTTTATTTTACTTATAAGCTAATGGATAATCTAAAAAGATATCAAATATGTCATGATTTAATAAACTATTTTGCAACCTTAATCTCTCCAAAAAAAATTAATTAGGTCTTATATTTAAGACCGGAGGTAGTATTTTAGAAGGGAGGGAGCAACTTACAATCAAAATAACTTAAATTGATCACATCAATTTTTCAATTTTCACAGTAGTGCAGTCAATTGAATGTGAGAAATAATGCAATTGTATGCCTTATCTTTTTGGTTTGCTTATACAGTCCACCCAAAATAAGCAAAACATGAATACAAAACTCACACCAATAAGAAAATAACATCATGAAGTGACGCGTGACATCCACCATCTTCACTCGGCGCGTCTCTTTCACGCACACAAGCCTTCAATTCTGTTACCACCACCTCCAACTACTATAAATAAATTCCATCTTCTCTCTCTCTTCTGTTACTTCCTTCTTCACACTAATTTCATTCCCATCATCATGTTCTTCTTCCATTGACCTATGGGCTTCCTCCGGCGAATCTTCGGCGGCGGAGGAAAAAAGCCGGCGAACAAGTCCGGCGGTGAACCGGTGAAGAGTAAAAAAAGATGGAGTTTCATCAAAAACAGTAAAGAGAAATCTTCTCAGACTGCTAGTAGGAGTGTTTGTGAGCTCAATCAAGCTGAATTTTCTGCGTCTCCGTTTCTTTCCTATGGTGATTCCTTGAACGCTAATAAGCATGCCATCGCCGTGGCGGCGGCCACGGCGGCCGTCGCCGAGGCCGCCCTCGCCGCCGCTCATGCCGCCGCCGAGGTGGTTAGGCTCACCAATGGGGCCGGCGTCGGTGGTTGCGGTCCTGGTTCTAGCCAGCGCCGGTGGCCGGAAGATATCGCCGCCGTTAAAATACAGTCGGCGTTTCGTGGTTACTTGGTAACTAATACTCCCTCCCTTCCTTTATAAATATGTGATGTGATTTAGTTAAGTTTTTTAAATATTTTAAGATAATTTTATGAATGTTTTCGTAAATTAAACTATATAATAATCTCTTCCTTGCTAAATATAAGACTTCTGTAAGCTCAATAAGATAATTGAGAATTTTTTATAAAAAAATAAGATAATTGAGAATTGATTATCATAAATTTTCTCTCTAAACTAACATATATTATAAACTAAGATATAAAATAGCAATATATGTTATGATTAAGTGATTTATTTCGCTTTCTTAGGATTCTAAAATAAAAAGTTCAATTATTCTTATATTTTATTTAGAGGAACGGAGTGTGTATCATGGTAATACACAAAATTTATGTTAAGATTTAAGGTCTGATTTTAGTGCTAATGAATTGAGTGTTAAATTTAGGTAAGGAGGAAATATGATGAGATTGTGAGAATTATTTTTTTTTTTTTTGGTGGGAATGTGAGAATTATTTTGGCGCTAGGTTTTATGGATTTAAGTTTGAAGTTGGAATAGCGGTGTTAGTTATATTATAGGACGTCAGCTAATATTTTCAAATTTTTGTTGACTCTCTTTATCCGTGATTCCCTGAATATAATTGTGTACTCTGTTTTCCTAGTTTTTCTCGTGCTGCTTCTCTGTTTCTAAAATCGTAAAATTTATTTTTTTTTCAGTATTTTAAAAATATTAAGAAGAAAAGGACATGAGGATGATAATCATGAACGTTAAGCCCTACTAAAGTACTAATTATACTTTCCTTTGAAAAGTACAGAGTGGCTATGCCTTCAAACAAAAATCACCCAAAAATAAGTGGCCTTTTTAATGATGTTCTGTGTAATTATGGAACAGGCCGTGCAAGGAAATTTTTTATTTATCTTCAATTATGTTGTTTGTGTTTATTTATAGCAATAAGAGATGGGTTGGTCATAGGCAAACTCATGATGAACTGTCTAATAGGTTATGGACCCGAGTTGTGTTTGCTAGGCTTGCTATAACCAAATGATGCATTTAGGAGAGTGATGGGCAAGTTGAAAAGTACTCATTTCTAATAAAGGAAGTGTGAACAGGAAACACCTTCAAATCAATTATTGTGAAGAAAATTAAAAGCATTTTTATTTGTCTTCAAATTAGGAAATTTGAGTGGATTTTTTTATGAAGCTGGAGTTAATTAATCAAAGGGGTTTTAATTTTGGAAGGCAAAGAGAGCTTTGAGAGCACTTAAGGCATTGGTGAAGTTGCAAGCATTGGTGAGAGGTCATATTGTAAGAAAGCAAACATCTGATATGCTGAGGCGTATGCAAACTTTGGTGAGGCTGCAGTCCCGTGCACGTGCAGGTCGCGTGCAGTTGTCTCATATTCCCCATTCTCCCAACAAGTCTCCACTTTCTCTTCACCCTGTAAGAAAATCCATACTCTCCACAATTTACATCTTTATATGTCTGCTTATAATCTTATCCCACCTTTTTTACCATGTCCCTTTATTCAGCCTTAATGTTCTTACTATTTTTGCTTAACTGCAGGTCTCTGAACACCATGAATCCTCATTTAGAACCAACAGTGCCAAGTTTGAAGGATCTCCTCTCCTCAAGGTACTACTCATACTGGATTATAGTATGCTTTGAACATTATAAATCATCACTTTAGAAGTTAGAACCAATAGTGCTAAATCTGAAATATTAAATTTTATTAGTTGTCATTTCCATCAACTGTGTGACATATTTATCATCAGTTTGTTACTGAACAAGTTGAGGAAAACATTTCTCTGATGGAACTTGCAGAGATGCAGTTCCAATGCAAATTATAGGGACATTGTCTCGGGGAGATCAAGGTTTGGATCGCAATGGTATGAGCGATGGATGGAAGAGAATGTTTGGAACCATCCCAGAGGAGATGATGAGAAGAGTGACAAGATTCTGGAAGTTGACACATGGAAGCCAAACATTAACTCCAAAAGCGAAAATCGCTTGGCATATGAGTCTCCTTCAAAGAGTTCAACAAAAAGTGTGAACCAAAGTTTCTTCAGTTCCCTCAAGTTTCAAAGGAGAAAAGGAGAGAAAGCTTCAAGAACAGCAGAGACCATTGTTGAAGAACTCTCAGCCTCCTATTCATATCAGAACAGTCCAGAGTCATTCTCTGCTTCAAGGAGAAGAACAGGTCCTTTCACACCCACAAGAAGTGAGTGTGGCTACTTTGGTCACCCAAACTACATGGCCAACACTGAGTCATCTCGAGCTAAGGCTAGATCAGTGAGTGCCCCTAGGCAAAGAATTTGGGAATAATTCAGATAGGCATGCTGATCTTAAAAGCCAATTCACATCTTCAACCTCAAGCCGCTTCAACAGAGTCTTGAGTACCCATCTAAGGTGACACAATAAGTTTTATCAATCTCAAGGAGGCATCAGATTTTATTCCTTAAGGTGTTATGTATCGGAAATTTGGATCTTCAACATTCTCTTTTATTTCAACTTTTATGTTAATTTTAGAGAGAGATAGAAATAGAATGTATGGAATGCATTTGAATATTAGTTCCAGTAAAACATGTAAGATCCATGTGAGTTCTGTACATTCTGTTTGTCTATCTCTCTAATATTTACAGAGAATGAAAATGAGGAAATGGAGAAGATCCGATACAAGTTTGAGTACAAGTAGTAGGTTAAGGTTAGAAGTGTGTGTCTGACTTGTTTTGATTTGTATGTATGTGGTTAGTTTTGTCTCTCTATGTATTATGAATTGTATTTTCTTTCTTTTCTTTTTCATTTTTCGGTGGACGTGGAAGAAGGTTTGAGAATGTAATTAATTATGTGACCTGCATCGGTATAGTTCATGTTATTAATGTATTGGTTCTTACATTTTGACTAGTTTTCCTGAATTTGGTTTGGTTTGTATTTATGTCATTTGTTTCCAATAATCCAGTGGACATTTGTATGAATTTACAACAAAAAATAATTGATATTTAATGTAATGAAATTTCGATTTTTTAAATTAAGGATCCATGTGAAGTAATGAAACAAAAAGCACATCTCTGTTAACGTAAATTACACATATGTGATGAGACTGAGTCCTAAGACTCTTCTCTCTGTATTTCTTGTCGTCACATCAGAAGGTTCTTTCATCTATTTTGTCCATTGTTTGCATAAACTGAACAAACAAACACAAGAGATAAACTTAACCGTTAGAGAACTATAACGTTACTGGTTCTTAAAATTGTTTCCCAAAAAATGCATATAATTCATACCAGAAGATGACAGAAGAGAGGTCATGTTTCTTTCTTGGTGTGATACATAGTATTCTTATGTATCCCTATTGTATTGAGGGTGGTGGTTGCTTTCGGTGGTCCATATTTTTGTGAGATTGGAACCGTGAAACAAAAGGATAAAAGAGAATGAATGCAAATACATACATATGTGTGAAGTGACATTTAATATGACACCATTATTCTCTTTGGATTCTAAGCACAGGGCCAAAATTAATAGACCTCAAGACAAATTGCTCACATGAACCTATTTCTCAAGAGAATAAATCTCTTGTAGCATATCTTACATCTGACACTTTTCACCATTTGTTTTGTCTTCTTGTTCTTTCACATTCTCCCATCCCTTTCTTCTTCCTTCAAGAATCAACCTAACACCCTTTTGTCTCCTATTTGATTTTCTCAATGATGCCTTATATGCCTCTTATTATGTTAAAATTATTTTACTTGGCTATGATGTTACATACTACTACCTCCGGTCCTAAATATAGGATCTAATTGACTTTTTTTTTGAGAGATTAAGGTTGCGAAATAGGTTATTAAATGATGACATATTTGATATATTTTTATATTATCCATTAGTTTATAGGTAAAATAAACTAGTTTAAGGGAAAACAATTAGGTAAATCAATTTATAATTAACTTATTTTGCTTTTTTAAGGATTTTTTAGAAAAAGTCAATTAGGTCTTATATTTAGGACCAGAGGGAGTAATATTCTATTGCAAAAAATGTGTAACTCACCAAAACTTGCCAAGTTCAAGTAAACTATTTGAAGCTTATGTAACCTTATACTAATAAAACAAAATAATGCCACTAATTTGGAGAGAACCCATCTCTTTACCAATTGAATTAATATGTGATTTAATTTGAATTGCTTGAATTGATTACGTTCCCACAATGAGAAAAAATAAATTATACAAGCCTTAAGCAGTGTCGGAAAATTTTGAATTGTCTAATCATAAGAAGGTAGAATGATTAGGAATTAAACAGAAGGGGGGAAACGGAAAAAGGAATGTGAGTGGGCACATAAAAATGTCATCTTTTGAGATCCTTAATCATTTAGACAAAAAAAGATCCTTGATAATTAGTTTAATTGCTCTTCACGTGGGATAGTCCAATTGAAAAAAGAGAGTTTTACAAAGGAAGAGGGCACACGAGCACACGAAGTTGAATCCATCCATCCATCAATAACAACAACAAATTCTTATCTCAATATGTGAGATTGTCTACATAGATCATATGACGTCATTGTACTCTATCAGCAACTAACTCTTTGGGTATATTATTTACTAATAGATTTCGTTTTATAAGTTCACTGAGTATTCGTCTTAGTCTCTCTTTCCCGCTTTTTATTGAATTTCAAGTTGTTTGGTTCACCTTCCTCATTCGCGCATCTATTAGCCTTATTTGGACATGTTCAAACCATCTCACATGATTTTCCACTAATTTCTCACTAATGGTAGTCACTCCAATTTGTTCTCGTATATGAACATTTTGAGTCTTATCATTTCTTGTGTGATCACATATGACTCAGCATCCTCATTTCAACTACCCATTTTATACTATATCATGTTGTCCCTTCATAGCCCAACATTCACTACCATATAATACTACTGGTCTTATAGTATCACAGTAAAACTTTCTTTTACCTTATACATGAGGTACTTTCTTATTACAAACAACCCCAGTAACATTCTTCCACTTGCACAGCCTAGTTTGGAATCTATAATTGACATCATCAACAATTTCACTATCTTTTTGAATAATCTCACTATCTTGTTGAATAATTGATCTCAAGTATTTATATTTCGTCACTTGAGGAATTATGTAATTCCTCAGTTTAACACTCAAATTGCCTCTTAGTTGTCTGTTTGAAAAATTGCGATGTATATATTCTGTTTTACTCCTATTTAGTTAAAAACCTTTGACATTGACGTGTTTATTCATATCACTAATTTAGCATTAATCTCTTCTCTTGATTCCGCTAGAAGTAATATATCATTAGCAAAAAACATGCACAAAAGTATCTCTTCTTTACACTATCGGTTAAAACATCTATCACTAAGTTAAATAAATATGGACTTAAAGATGATTTCTGATGTAGGTCAATTCTTATAGAAAAGTCTTTTGTTTCACCTCCAAATGTTCTAATCCTAGACAATACCTCATCACACATATCTTGTATTGGTTTAATATATGCAACACTCACTCCTTTCTTTTCCAAGACTTTCCAAAGTACATTTCTTGTTGCCTGATCATACGCATTTTCTAAGTCAATGAAGATCATATATATATACGTATAAGTCTCTTCAATACTTTTCCATCATCCCTCTTAGTATATAAATTGTCGCTGTCGTGGATCTTTGTAACATGAACCCCAACTGTCTCTCAGAAATACTAGTTTCCAATCTCAATCCATGTTCAATCACCATTTCCTATAGTTTCATTGTATGACTTATAAGTTTAATTCCCCTATAATTTACACTCTATATACCACCTTTATTCTATAAATAGGAACTAAGATAATTTTTCTCCAATCATCATATATCTTCTTGGACCACAAAATCTCGTTGAACAATTTAGTTAACCATGTCACATCCTCTTCGCCTAAACATTTCTAAACTTCAATTGGTATACCTAGGCATTAGCACATATCTATATGTCCATATTCATGACATTCACAAATTTTTATGTTGACTATCAAGACCCATCACAACCCTCCTCCGTTACCTGTTTAGGACCGACTATAACGTATGATAGACATGAGATTAAATATAGCGATTGAAGTTGAATCCATGCATCACGCAAGTAAGACGTGACATTTTAACTAGTAATTGCAACATTGAGATCTTCATCAATCAGCATAGTTTTGATTCATTTAATCTATGATCATTAACATCAACACAAAGTAACCAAAAGGGTGGGTGGGGTGATCACATCACAGTATAAATATATACCCTGAAAAGGAAACTCAATAAAGGGAAGCTTGTTTTGCAATGAAAATGCTGAAGTCTAAAGTTATAATGCATTAAGTTATAATTTAGAACTTCAAAGCAGAAGTGGTTTAAAAAAAAAGAACTTCAAAGCAGAAAACATTATTCACTCAGCAGCTGCATGGCCTTTTTATTTGGAGATATACACGCGCACACGTGTGTGTGTGTATCTCTGCTTCGTCTCTAGGTGCATTCATATATACGGACACCCAAGGTATGTCGGCATAGGGTGGAAATACTGTCATTCTATTTGTTTTTGTTTGTATCTTGTGATGTCTTATTTTTTTAACTATTTGTATTTATTTTAATTAATGTATGAGTAACTTCACAGCTCCTCCTGATTGCTTCTTCTTGTTTGTCTCTCCTTTCATTAACCTAGTTATATATTTTGCCTGTGTTTGTGTGTCAAGGAGGAGATTTCAAATCCAAAAAATCAGAAAGACTGACATGGCTAGTATTCTTAGTGCTAGCAAGACAAATTAATCGTAATGGCCCCCAAATACATGGTGCATATGGCTCAAATCATTATGGCAAAGGACATAAATCAAGAAAAAAGTGGATTGTGATGTGATTAGACTAAAGTCTATCCTAAACCTAACCCTAAAGAGAAAATTAAAAACAGGGGACAAACTTAAAACTACAATCAGTATTATTTTTCTTCGATAAAATGCAACTGGTGTTATTATAATTAATTAATAGTGGTGGGAATAAGACTGGCCAAAAAAAATAGTGGTGGGAATAATCTAGTATGGCTATCAGGGTCCTATGGCCTAAACCATTAAAACTTTGGACCTGGTTCTTTATTTCTTGGTCATGTTCAGCCCTAATTTTGTCATTTGATCTATTTTACTTAATAGACCAAACTCATGCTTGAAAAAAAACTATCAATATGATCTATTAAGAATCTTAGTAATATTTTTTAAATAAGAAATTATATTATTATAATTAGTTAATGTTATTTGTTACTAAATTTTAATATAAAATTATAATTATATCCTCTAATATAAGGTTTATATTACAATTAATTCTTGAAACATCTTCATTTAAACGATGTCACTTATCACTTACCTCTATAAACCTTTTATTGTAATCTATCTCTTTAATTTATTAGGTCTTTTAACAGACTAATTGTCATATCAATCCAAGCCACAGATCAGACTCAACCCTCCTTTTAACAATATGGGTTAGACCAATTATGGTATAGATCTAGGCTATTCTCGCCCTTAATTATAAGGGTCAATGGGGAATCCAAAAGAGACGCAAGAAGAAGTAGGCAAGGTGGCGATGACATTGCATTAGGATTAATTAAAAGTGAAGACTTAGCCCATCAAGCATTATAAGATTATTAATTAACACTACTCACTCTTAGCTAATAGCTAATTCCATTATTAGCGCTAGTCTCTGCCATGTCCTTCAAGCCTCACATGTGGGCTCTCCATTGTAGATTTGTAGGTTAATCATCATGAATTTGGAGCAGGTTTAGGCTTACACAAGAGCAATGTTTCTTTTTTCCTTTGTTTCTTTCTTTATTTTTTCAATTAAAGGACCATGTACTAACAGTTTGAAGTTACAAGTGGATTGTACCTCAATCTCCTATCTAGAGGGGAGATATTATACTAATAAACTACAAAGCGATAAAAGCAGTGTTTCCTAAACATCACAACTACCCAAATCTTTTTTTCTTACAGAAAAAGTTAATTAAAGGGATAAGCATCAATACTAATGATTTTAAGCGGGATCAAACACACAACTTCCTCCATTCCATTGCCATACCATTAAGTTATAGGAGTAACTTATAAGGTTATTGGCACTGCACAAATAATCAAACCGCAATTCTTTCACCCCATCCACGCTTTTTATGGATAACTATATACTCCCTCTAACAATTATCTTCTTTTGCTTATAAGATAACATCATTTTGCTTTTTATTTTATCAGAACATCATTTTGCTTCAATTACCACACTTTTGAAAGAATTGAGTTGCTAATGTTCGAGAAATATTAAGTTGGCGTGGAATCCTGAGCTTGAGGTCTCACCCTGAATGTTTTGTCATATACTCATATCAACCAAATATTTTTTATCCTTAATTTTGTTATAAAAACTACTACAAAGTAATGTTAATTAGTCAAATCAACAAGGTGTCGTGGTGTAGTTGGTTATCACGTCAGTCTAACACACTGAAGGTCTCCGGTTCGAGTCCGGGCGACGCCATGTTTTGTTCTTTTTGTTAAAATAAAAAAGACAGAACCTGGGCCCAAGTATGCGTTAAAAGAAAAATTCATCTTGGGCTTAAGAAATACGTCAGAATTTGATTTGGGCATTGCTTAAAAAAGGGTTCAAACATTTTTGGATTTGATTTTGAATTAGCAAAAACGTCAACATCCAAACATCACCCCACCTTTAGACACACTCATTTGATTTAGAAAATGTTACAATTGAGTTATTATCAGCTAGAACTTTTAATTGAGACGTTTGTCCTTAATGAATAGACGTGACAGCGATAACTTTATATAATTAGATCATCCCCTAGCAACAACATTAATAGTAAGATAACAAACAGACATAATTAAATTTCTTTTATTACATATCTTACAAAACAAACGAGGGTCACAATTCCCAACTAAATTCTTAACGTAGACGCACATAATTGCTATAACATAAAGCAAAGGACTAATTAATCGTAAACTAGAACCAAATAGAAGAAGCTGATGA
The DNA here is from genome assembly GCA_029929735.1 of Mimosa pudica. Lineage (NCBI taxonomy): Eukaryota > Viridiplantae > Streptophyta > Magnoliopsida > Fabales > Fabaceae > Mimosa > Mimosa pudica. The sequence goes on from JAKELP010000031.1 coordinate 2,794,854, forward strand.
TGAGTTTGTAATAACAATATTCAAGATCCATCGCATTTCCACCTTGAAGTTGGGACACAAGTCAAATAATGGCACCAATGGCAGTGATCATAACCATTCTCTCCCTTAAACACCATCACAGTCCCAATACTTAACCTGCCATATTCAACCACCACATAATATAAGTTATATAACCGAGCAACATAATTAATAATCCTTCCGTTCCTAAATATAAGATCACTTTAGGGAGGAGAGTTTGTTACTAAATATAAGATCACTTTCTAATTTTACTCAAATTTTCCTCAAATTACCCTATACTCCCTTCACCCAAAAAATAGTGGTTTGAAGGTGAGATGATATTTTTAAAAATTAGGTGAAAGGTATTTTGAAAATTTCATGTAATCTTAACTCATTGGAATGTCTTCTTTAATCTCTCCAAATTTACTTAAGTGATCTTATATTTAGGAACGGAAGGAGTATGTTTCATGTTTGTCTTGAACATGTCTTTTTTATGCTTTGGTTAAATATTTTACTAGAAATAGCTGATTTTTTAACTAATTTTGTTAATTAGTGTAAAGTTGTTATGGATGGCTATGGATAAAAAGAGAAAGGAGATTGATTACCCGAGAATGACGAGGACAAGAGAGAGAAACCAGAGAACATATTGGTAAGACTTGTATTTGGACTTGAGGCGAGAAGCAGAAGAAACAATATGGTGCTGTTCTTCCCACCCAAATTGTGGACGAGGCAGCAATATGAAACCCAACAACAAACCTGTCATGAATCCTCCAATATGTGCAAAATTATCCACATGGGGTAGTATTCCTATTCCCAGATTTATCACTATTATCACCACTAATGTCAACAATGCTGCCACCTACATTTACAAACAATGTCACATTTAAAAAGTTCAAATCTTTACTACACAAGAATGCAGAAAAGTTCGGATCTTTAAAGGGATATTATATTTCTTAGTATACCTTGTTGGTGTAAATTGTCCAGTTTGTAATGAGTTCAGAAAGCATTGCTCCAAGAAGTCCAAAAAGAGCGCCTGAAGCGCCCACTGATATGTTGTTTCTAATGAACAAACAAGAGAGCACACTCCCTCCAAATCCAGACAACAAATAAATTAGTCCTATCTTCACTGCAAAAAAAATAAAACACCAAATCACCAATGAAATGTTGGTCTCTCTGGTTGATTCAGAGAGATGAGATTGTTAATTAAGTAATTCATTCATTCATATATGTACCAAATCCAAATTGCTGTTCAAGGCGAATCCCAATGAACACAAGGCTCAACATATTTGCAACTAAATGAATAACTCCAGCATGCAACCATATGCAAGACACAAGCCTCCATCCTTGATGCCCATTCACAACACTATCCCATTTCAAAGCTCCCATCTTTGTCAACCTTCAACAAAAAAAAAAGTAAACAAACTCTTCTCATATCAATACCTCAACAACACAGGATATATACACTACAAAAAAACGGACAGATTCCCAGCAGTGAATTTTACCCCGTATATACGCCCCCAAGTCATTATAGCGTAAAAAATATCTGCCGGCAATCTTACCGAGGAAACGCTAGGTGCTGGCGAATAAATATACGCTGTAAATCCCACTATTATATAAAAATCCCAACAAAGTTCAAGACTTTCAAAAAGTCACAAGATCATGTTCAAAAGGTTCCAAATTTATAACAGAAACCAAAAACAAAACATGGGTATTATACTATTATCCAAGAATCAAAGAAAGAATCAAGTCTCTTACGTTGAAGAAGAAGGACCGAAGAGGGGATTCTCTTGGAGGGGCTGAAAAGAAAACCTGCCTAGGAATCTTGCGACACAGTCATCTTGAGATCCCAGATTGGCACGAGGACAATTGTTAACATACATGGAGGCAATGAAAACTGCAACATTAGCCACCACAAACAATGGAACAAGCCATGAAGTCCACTGAGTTTCTGGATCATAGCCTCTATTCTTGGTTCCACCTTCAAGATCTCTCCTAGCCATAATGACAATAATAATAATAATAATATTGTTATCTAAAAATGTGACAAGCTTCAAACGTTGTTGTTTGGAGAGAAAAAAGAAAGAATGAATGGGGGATTTAAGAGAAGTGGTAGTTGTAGGATTTGTGGTGAGCGAATTGAGGTTTGTAACTGACGCAGTAAGCAAAGAAAGGATCCTGGGTGTTCCGTATTGTACGCTGCCTCGTTGTCATGACCAATCAGTGTTTGTTCTTGTCGGGGGAGGGGGCACGTGATTGCGCACGTGGTTTTGGGGGGTGGACTTTGGATGACGTGGAGGGTTTTTATTGGTGGGTTTTGGGGAGTTGTGTGGGGTTGAGAACACTGGATTGGTGCCAGGGTGGGAGGGGTTTCGCTTTCGTTTGGCGGTAAGTATGCTGATAAAGAGAACTTTGAAAATGGCATGTTGCTTTGCTTTCTTTTGTTTGGTTTCAACTTCCTTGCGGATGCGGTTATTTCTTCAGCACAATAAAACAAAAATCAACAATTATTTATACATTTATTGTTGTTTAATTAAACAATTCCACAGTTTGGTGATGATGTTTGGCTATATTGCATTCTTTTGATCCATATATATATGTAGGGGATTCCCATTTTTTAAAAATTTGTTACTCTCTTGATGTTGGTCTTAACATAAGATTTAATTGACTTTTTTAAACTTTTTATAAAAATATGAGTCACTTATAAATTGATTTTTTTCAAAATTTATTTGACTTATATATACTCTCTCGAGTTCTAAATATAAAACATATTTATTTAATTTAATTACATTAAAAATATTAGTTAAGTTAGATAAAACAATATGATATTACAAATGCACCCTCAATATCTACCTTTATCCTTACTATTCCTCCCTTGTTTGTTTATTATTAAAGAGCGTTAATAGGAATAATTTGGGAAAAATTAGGAACAATTATATTGGAAAGAAGTCTTATATTTATGATCAAACTATTCTCCCCAAATATAATTAATCAACTTGTTTAGTTTCTTTAATCGCTCCTTAAGATAAAGGTAATTAGATATTAGTATATTTTAGACTGGAGGGAGTATCATTTCCTTTCCTGGATTTGTTCTTTTGTAAAACTTTGCTAAACTACCGATCATATTTTGATGGTTGGTTTTTGTAGAAAAATAATGGTATAAATTTCTTAACAATAAATGAAACTGATTTTTTAAGAAAAATTAGATCATGAAGTTAATATATTTCAATTAAAATATTTCTGAAAAAAGTTAATGTAAGACATTTATTTAATTATGCCATTATTTGTAGTAGGTGTGAACCATGAAGGAGGAGGAGGTGAAAGATAAACTTAATTTTGGGATTGATAGAAATATTCAGTTTTATTCAGTTCAAAAAGAACAAACACAGAACAAACACTCGGACAATGACTGTAGTTGTTCTGAAAAATGTGGTGCAATATACGTTACTTATTGAGAGTTACAGCTTCCCATTGTTATTATTTGATATTTGATGCCCGAATCATGATGGGCCGATAATAGCTTTAAGCCCATTTATACTCAGTTGCTTTTAGACAAAATGTTATAATCAGAATTGAGTATTGAATGTAGTCGAAATTCAATTGTTGGGGCAATATTTTGGCCATTATCTCTTTTTTGGAGTAGGAGTCATGTACTTGCAATGGAACAAATAAGTGTTTAGAGTTAGGGGTCGAAATAGGTCAGACCCTTAATAGGGGCTTAGGGGCTTAAGTTTGACCTATTATAGTCTTGTCCAAGCCAATGCTTAACAACTCACAAGCCCACAAGCCCAGCCCTAAGCTTTTTTTTGAAGTTTCTTTTGCTAAATAGGCTAACCTTTTAGAAAAACTTATTAGGACTAACAATCTGGACCAGACATGTTTTATATTAAAATAATCTATCCTGTCAATAATATCAATTTTTTATTTCATAATTTAATATGTTTATGGAAGTATACGCATATTTGATTACTTTGATTAATATATTTTTTCTTAATTCAATATATTCTAAAGGAATGACAACAATAATTGATAAGTATATATACTTGTTCAGTTTCCTCGAATAATGAATATATATAGTCATATAGACACATGCATTTGCAAATATCTATCACTCGTAATTAAGGTTGTCAAACGCATGAGTTTAAGTAAATTCATGAAAAAAAAGGTAAAGTCAGTTAGTGACTCGAATCGTAAACTGTAAGAGTTAATATTTATTAATAAACAAGTGCTTTTATTTAGTAAATAATTAAATAAAATTACAAAAACTAACAATGATTTGACTTAAATATACCTACTCTAAATATAAATAGTTCATATTAAATATATCAATATTCACACTTTGTCAACCTCAATAAAGAATTTTCTATGAAATTTATGAAAAAAAATCATTGAATGAGGTCAAATAAAAATAATTAAAATGAGTATTAGAGCAAGTTAACATGATTTTTTGTAAGGTAAAAACATCAAAACAATTAATTCGACATTCAAACTTGTAGTTTCTAACGACTTTACAACCAGTAAAAATTTTAGTGGTTCATGAGACGTTTCAGTTAGATAGAGCTAAAACAGTAAAATCGGAGTATCAATTCGCGAGTTTGACAACAATGCTCATGATAATTCAAATATATCTCAACTTCAAAAATCCGATTACTATGTCAAAAGAGGAAGTCAATCAACCTTGCGTGCATATCTTTGCTAAAACTTGTTAATTGAATGGGTCGTTAACCATATATGTCCCATATATGCGTGATGATATCAGATATAATAATGAAAAAGGGTTGTGTTGATGATATATGGGGGATCATATTGGCGTATATGTGATAGACCGTTTTTAGTAACGGAATCAAGATCTTAAGAAAATGCTAAATTAATTAAAGATTGATTAGTAATATACCATTTATTTGACAAAAAAAGTTAAGTGATATACCAATTTGATAATAACCCAATGTAGAATAAATCTTACAAAACTGACAGGCTTGTGTGAAATAAAAAGGTAATTCGCACGTGTATTTGCTTTATGCCACATCCTAATCCATATTTTAATTTGTAAAAGCTAATATTAAGTGTTAACGCAATCATATATATATTTGCCTGTGATGATCGTGTCGGCTAAGGCCCATTATGGTGGCACATCTTTTATGATTTATAGCCAACTCTAATTTAATCATACATGATACAACCATGCATATTTTAACTAACCTGTTTTTTACAGTCATATTTGGACTTATTATCGTGTGTCCGATATGCTCGAGACTTAATTAGTATCATATATTTAGGCTCTTCTAAGAATAGGAGGATATAGGTTTTGGTCATGTTTGTACAATTAAGCTGATAGGTTCTAGAATTGAAAATCAATGGGACGAAATATAGTTTCAATTTTTTGCTCATTATTTAAATGCATAAAATTTATTAATTCTATTTTCATCTGCAAAATAGCTTAATTTCTCATAGGTAGTTTTATTTTTTCGTAACCAACACACACACACACATGTTAATTTTGTTCTTAAAGTCTTGCTAGATAGTAATTTTGACTTAGAATTTTTTTTGAAGTCCCATAAAAAAGTATGAAAAGTGACTGTCATTTTAAGTTAATAGGATCATTGACGGACACCACATCATTATCCACATTAGGATAATGGTATCCGTGCACTTAGAGGTTTCATCGAAGAGTGAATTTGTCTGGCAAGTTTTTGAGTCTCGTTGTCGAATCGCTGGTTGAGAAAAACTTTTAGGAAACAAAGTAATATATAGTTCATCTTTATCTTACATCGATCATGAAGCAATGTCTATTAACACTTAGCTTCCACTTGATCATAGTGATGTTGCAGTTTCCATACTTGATCGTGGTGCAAACGAAAAGCTTACAAGCAAAAATTTGTATACTAGATTCAACGAATACTTTTTTTTGGCCAATACTATTCATTCATTGTTTCCTGCTTAACAAAATCATTTGCTACGATAGATACATTTATATGCTTAGTAACTATATAAGGTAAGCTTTAATATTCATTGCATATGAGGGATGCGTTTATCATTTAATTTGTTCATTGAACGACTGAAATGCAAATTATGTGCACTCAGTCAGTGTTTCTGGACAATGTATATCATAATTATTTAAAGGCGTACCCCAATTTTAATTTGGCCACCTCACACAAAGGACCTAACGCCTTCATTGTAATAGGGAATTTATAAAATTAGACCATGGGGGTTTGTGCCTTTTACACACACATCATTTCAATTTTTAATTAAAAATTATGCTTAAACGTTGTTCAAAGTTTAATTTATTTAGCCCAAGGGGGCGTAGACCAACTGACAAGAAAGGCCGGTAAGACATCGCGTACCCACCAGGTCATGGGTTCGAACCTTTGGGAAGTCGTCACCCCCAAAATGGGGAATCCCAGCGGCTACTTCGGATTAGTCGGTTCCAGAAGGGGGCCGGACACCGAAGGCTTTAAGCAAAAAAAAAAGTTTAATTTATTTATTACTTTAATTATATGCTTATATTAACTTAAATGACAAATATAGAAACTAATCTCTTATTTTTAAATATATTAGCTAACATGTTGAAGAAATTTTTGCATCTTGAAATGAATAAATTCAGTGTTCAACAACGTTCATGAATTCATAACTTTTCATAGCTTATCTATTAAATTATTGATAAGTATAATTATTACACTACTTCTTCATTAATTAAAATTGTTAAATAGTACCATTATTGTTATTGCAGTAACTCTGACATGGATTAAGAAAAAATAAAGGATGACATGTTTGAATTTCCCATCAAAATCATTCTAAGTTTCTAATCATTCATGAAGGGTATATTTGACTCGACTTGTGGAAAATTGACTTATTTTTAAGTCAGTTAGAAAATAAGCATTAGGTTGGTTTATTTTTATATTTGGATGAACTTTGAAAAAAGTGGCTTATTTTCCCATTTGACTTATAAACATCTTTGGATGACTTTTTGTTTAAAATGAGCTTATTTTTAAGTCGTGTAGAAAAATAAGCTGATTTATTTTCTGAAATAAGCTGCCTTGAGTGGCTTATAAATAAGCTGGCTTATTTTAAATAAGATGAGTGAAAAATATGTCTAGTCACACACCCAAAATAAGTTGGCTTACTTTTAAAAAAAAAAGTCGAGTCAAATACACTGAGCAATTGTTTATTTCTCCTTTAAACCGTATATATTGAAACTTGTTGCTTCACGTTCTTCTCATGGTAACGTACTAACATAGTAAAGAACTATACAAGGACGAAATAAAACGATGATGGAAATTAAAGTAGAAATTCTTTGCCAGAAGCTATCTTTTCACGAAGGCAAAAAAAAGCTATCTTTTCACCAAAAAGTTTTGATCTTTAGGTAAATCTAATCAATATCTTATTTTAATTAAAAAGCATATATATCCTCGTTATTTAAGTATCATATCTCAACACAATCCATGTGGTTTCATTTCCTAACAAAATAAAATTGATTCAAAAACTCATAAAATATAGAAATCGATTATCAAATTACATTTTCCTGATAAGATTCCACAACGGTGGTATGTTAAACAGATAAAAATTTAAAACTTAATGTAAATAACTAGGAATTTAAGTCAGAATGCTTGCGTTTTATTCATGGGCCCAAGTACGTATATAAGTGGGCTTTACTTAGTCAACTGAGGGCTGAATATGTGCCTCATTCTGTTTTGCTGCATTTTTTTAAAAAAAATAATGGCATTATAAAATCACAAGAAAAGAAAAGATGTCTGAATTCAAAAAGGATGTGTGCAGTGAAATCATTGAAGATTTTTTTTGGCCAATCATTGAAGTTTATTGCCTTGTTAAAAAAATATTATTACCAAAATTTTGGTACTATTCTAAAGGGTCAACAGTCAATATGAGAAACTGTCCGTGGAAATTTGTGATTTTGCTTCCTTTTTTAGAGTTATATATTAGTCAAAAACTCAAAGGTTTATCAAAATCACCATCCCAGAATCAGCAACCTACTGTACACAATCAACTGTTAGAAACTTCCCTTTCGGCTTGATGCCAACGAAAAAAGTTGTTCAATTCATTTTTCTTTTTTCTTAACACACAAAAACAAATCTTAAAAAAATACTTGCCTGAATTCTTAAAAAAAAATACAATTCATTTTCCCTACAATAAAAAAATTATTGCAAAGGTTGGCTTGTAGAAACCATATTTTGATTACTAAATAAAATTCTTGGTAGTGTTTAATTGAACAATAATGAGCCTTTAATATAAGAAAATAATTTAATGTTATTGTAAATACTTTAGAACTTAAAAGTAAGGTGATTAGTGATTATGGTTTAAGTCTGAGTTTAAGTAATTGGAGAGATAAACAAGTAATAAATTTGTTAAACCTTATCTGGTAAGTCGTCGATTTAACTTTTACCTTCTCAATCTATTGTAACATATAATTATTAAATCTTAAATTTCTTTATATATGGGAATGATATATTATCTATTATGAGTGTCTGGTCGTTTATCCTTCCATTGACATGAAATTAAGTCGTAGGTCTTGTATATCTTATGCGTTTACTTTTTTCTCGGTTCACTATAACGTATAGTTATTGAATGAAACTATGGTCAGTACACCTTATGAATCCTAAATTTCTATATATGGGGGAATGCTATATGATATTATTATCGTGAAAGTTTGGACTTTTTGCCCTCCGTTGACATAAAATTAAGTCGTAGGTCTTGTATATCTTCCGCGCGTATGCGTCACACACATGTCCGCATTATATATATCATTCTTTTTAATTATTGTTAAAAGACACCCTAGTTCATCATTTGAACCATTATTATCACTCAGTTAACTGTCCTACATTAGATTACTTATTTGAATATTTCCTAAATATAATACACAAGTTATTCTAAAATGCTTGTAAGTTTGTGTACTTTAATTTGCCATTATATTTTATATTCTCCATCCATCATGCTTGCGTGGTGTTTGCTTACATTCTAACAAATTTAAGCACTCCCAAATACAATTTACCAATGCAAAAGCAAGGTGTAAATTCTAATTCAAAAATTATGTCAAAAAATAACCATTTAGGTAAAAAGCAATTCTAATTCAAAAAACATACTTGAAGTGAAATTATAAAAAAAAAACATCATTACCAAAACTTGTTAGAACGTTATTTTTGAAATTTTCTTTTTGGTACACTCTACTCTAAAGAGTATAAGAAAAAACTGTGTTTTGCAAATGAGATTGAGATTGAGATCTCATTTCCTTTTTAGAATTATTATTGTCAAGGTTAATCAAAATAACAAACCCAAAATTAGTAACCATCCAGAAAAATCCATGGTAACTTTATAAGTAACTTTCCTATTCACCCAAAGGACAACCCACAAAAAAATCCCTTCACCCAAAACTCAATCATTTCTCTGATTATTTCCTTTTTCTTTTTAAAATGAAAAAGTACATATTTGTGAATCTGACAAAGAATGACTAGAAATATCACAAAATCCGTTGAATCCTAAAGTCATGCCCATTCATGGATTTACTATCAAATTCACCACTCAATCACTGTCCCAATCATACACGTACTAATCAAACCTTTCCTCTTCTTACTCATGACCTGCAACATTCCTATTGGTTAATCACAGTCAACTAGTCAACCTCGGTTTCTTACCATGCACCCCCCCACACCTTACCCTCCCTCCTCTGACAAGATGACAACCCACACGCGCGTGAGACACTCGCTGCGAATCGGATTGCACCAGTAGACATCACAATCCCCTGTTTTTAGTAGTGGGGCCCACACTACCCCTTTCTCTCTCCTCCTATATATTCCAATTTCAATTCATCATTCTCATAAAATCAACACAGAAATAATAGAGAGATAAAAGGAAATACTGAAATAGTAGTGAGATCAGAGAGAAAGAATTTGTGAATATATGGAGTGAAGGTAAGAGAAGGAGACGAATCTGAAGAAGGGTTTTAGAATTAAAAAGAGAGATACCACAGTGACAGAAGAAAGCCATTGACTTTGGTATTATTATTACCTTGAGGTCATAGTTAGTCAGCTTCTGATTTTTTTTATTCATTTGAGATGATTGAGTCCTTTTATTTTTATATTATATAAAGTCTGTTTCTTTTTTCCCATCTTACATGTCTTTTTCTCTTCCACAGATCCCAGGGAGAGAGAAAGGGAAGGATCTGAAAAGCTCATAACTCTCTTGGCTGTTCATTGCAACCAAACCAACCAACAAGGACTGTAGTATTTGTATTTCGCCATTTTACTTGTCCCCACTAGTACTGTCAAATAATTTATAAAAAGGTATCATTTTTATCCGTACCCTTGGCTTGTTTCTCTTACATCCACCATTTTTTCCCCTCTTGTTTTTCCCTTCTCTTGTTTTCTTTGTTCCTATATCGACCAAGTCGAAGAAGAAGGTGATATAATGAGAGAGGAGAAGAGAAAAGAAGAGGGTATTTTTATATGGGCTTTTTCGCCTATATTTTCATGTCATGAAGCTCTTGAAAAGTCAGTGAGAAATTTGTTTGCTTTTTGTTCGTTTTACTTTGTATATTTGTTCCTTCCTTTTCTCCTTTCTTTCTCACTCTCTTTCAGAAATCTTCGATACTGACAAAAGCTTTCTGTTCATAGTTTCAACTAACATCAAAACCAAACGTGTCATCTTCTTCTTCTTTTGTTGGTCTCTCTTTTTATGTCTATTTGAAGAAGAAGATTTCCTTCTGTTGAGAGAGATAAAAAAAGATTTTTTTTTTTGTTTTTGGAAGCCATGCAAGAGTGTTGACTATGGAACAACCTTTTCGGTTCTAACTTTAGTGGGAAACTGAAAAAATTCGTTTTCGTTTTTTGTCAGTTTCGCAGCTTATCTTCGATTTGAGGTCAAAAAGGTTGAAAAGATTGAATCACTCCAAAAGTCCCAAAAAGTGCCTTGACTAAAGTGATTACTACAGTTTTGAGAGAGAAAACAAAATCCAAGTGGGAAATAAAACAGAGAGTCAGAGAAAAAAAATCCAAATTAAAAAAAAACAAAGAAAGAAAAAAAGAAAACTCACTTTTTTTCTTTCCTTCTCCACTTTATTCTTTACCTCTGATTTATTGAATTGAATTATTGAACAATGAATTCGATATATGGGGGTTACTGTTTATAATCTTTGTGTAATGTTTCTGAATAATAAATATATGTGCAGAGAAGGAGAATGGATCATCAAAATAATGGTCTTATGGGGGAAGGAGGCTTCGATTCGAGCTTGATGGGGAGGATTAATAGGAATAACGATAATCATCGTCATGAGTATGAGAGTCGTTCAGGAAGTGATAATTTTGAAGTGTCTGGTGAAGATGATCAGGAAACTGCTGATGGTAACACTCCTAATAGCAGCAAATCCAACAAGAAGTATCATAGGCATACTCCTCACCAAATTCAAGAGCTTGAAACGTAATATAAATATATATAGTTTCAATTCTTAATTCATATTTTTTTTTATTTTGTTACTCTTGTGGCTATGTTTTATTGATTTGGTGTTGATTATTTTTTTTTTTGTTAGTTTCTTTAAGGAGTGTCCTCATCCTGATGAGAAGCAAAGGCTGGAACTTAGTAGGAGGCTTGGCTTGGAGACTAAGCAAGTCAAATTCTGGTTTCAAAATCGCCGAACCCAAATGAAGGTAAATTTATTATTATTATTATTTGTATTTTTATTATATTATTTTGAACTGAATATTTTTATTTTATTATTGAGAGAGAGAAAGAGAGAGTTCTGACTCCTGAATCAGCAGTCTGACAAATTTAATCTGTACGGTGACAATCATATATCGGACAGCTGGTAGATTATAATAATGAATTACCTTCTAAAGAACTATATTGAGGAAGGGTATATTTTTTTTTTGCCAGAGGGTCCGGGTATATTCGGAGAGACCAAAATGTGAAATTCTTTTAATTGTTTAAGTACAGTATTTATCATGAAATCAAAACCTAACGAACCATGTCTAGAGTTTAGACAGGTTCCATTATTTTTCCCCCTTTTCTCTTTATTGAACCCAAAACGTTAATACGACTTTTTTTAAGAAAAATAAAATAAAATAACATTTTTTTGTCTCAAATGTTCGCTATCCTTTAAATAATGCACATGTTCATCAAATTTGTGGCCATGTTTTATTGGATCAATTACTTCAACATTAGTAAATTTTTGATGTTTTTATTTAATTTAAATTAAATATTCTTTTAATTTTGACTGGTTTGACCCTTGTATCTGTCCTGATTAGTTTATTCATTAGTCTGTGTTCCAGTACTAGGTGCTTATTGTTGACGATATGTTGGGTGGAACATCACTGAAAATTTTATTTGGTGTTTTTATTTTGGAAATCACCAGACGCAGCTGGAGAGGCATGAGAATCTGATGCTGAGGCAAGAAAATGACAAGCTGAGAGCAGAGAACAGCATGATGAAGGAAGGAATGGCCAACCCAATATGCAACAACTGTGGAAGCCAAGCCATTCCTGGCCAAATCTCATTCGAAGAACACCAACTTCGCATCGAAAATGCTCGCTTGAAAGACGAACTCAATCGCATATGTGCCTTGGCCAGCAAGTTTATAGGAAGGCCAATCACAACCACCATGGCTCTTCCTTCCTCTATGAATTCAGCTGGTCTTGATCTAGCCATTGGAAGAAACTACAATAATAGTAGTAATAATTTGCCTTTCCCTCCTGGATTTGGTGGACCAAGCTTTGTTCCAATGGGACTTGATATGGGGATGATGATGCAACATCAGATGGCAAATAATGGTAATAACAGTGAGCAAGCAATGCAGGCTGAGAGATCCATGCTTATAGACCTTGCTTTGTCTGCCATGGAGGAATTGATGAAGATGGCTCAAGGAGATGCTCCTCTATGGATTCAGCCAGTGGATGGCGAGAATGAAATGTTGAATCTGGAGGAATATGCTAGGATTGTTCCTCCTTGTCTTGGCCCTAAACCTGATGGTTATGTCACTGAAGCCACTAGACACAGTGGAGTTGTTATGATCAATAGTTTGGCTCTCACTGAAATATTGATGGACGTGGTATGTATATTAATAACATTATTAACTATCTTTATTTTTTGAACGTATATATACTTTGTTTGATCAACATGGGATTTGCATATGTAGAATCGATGGGTGGAAATGTTTGGAAGCTTAATTGCTAAAGCTGTGCCTCTTGATGTGATAGCAAGTGGCATGGGAGGGACTAGAAGCGGTACTTTGCTGGTGGTATGTTTCTCAATAGCATTGTATTAAGTTTATTAGTGGATTGAAAGCTTCTTCAGAAGTGCATGAGAGGTTGTGAATTACATCTTATTTGTAACTTCGGTGATTAGTGTCTGTCCAACCAACTGATATAGAGAACAAAACAAATATAAAATTTAAAACAAAATACTTCAAATTGAAGTGTATTTTGAAATTTGTATATATACATAAATGATGATTGATATATATGGGGTGTTACATGTACATAGTTGGAGGCCGAGATGCAAATGATGTCGCCACTAGTGCCAGTACGGCAAGCGAGGATAATGAGATTATGCAAGCAGCAAACAGAAAACCAATGGGCTGTGGTTGATGTTTCTGTTGACATTGGTCGAGACCCCACCAATGCGCACCCTTTCGTCAGATGTAGGAGGCTTCCTTCTGGCTGCCTCATCCAAGATATGCCCAATGGTTTCTCCAAGGTACCACCTCTAGCTAACATTTTCACATTACATACATGATTAATTATATCTATTAAAATACAATGGAACGTACTTATCAAAAGATTAAAAATTTGATGTTGTTTTTCTTTTAATTCATATATTCATATATATTAGCTGGAGTTGGGCTTGTTATTGTCTGTTAGCCTTGAGATGAATGAATTAAAGCATGCACTAGAATGGTTTGTGTGTGTGTGTGTTTGTATAAAGTTAAGTTTTATTATTGTTCATGAGCATCTTACACTTCTATCTACGTGCGTCGGCATCTAAAGATTTAATCTTGGGCTTTTCGACACGTTTGTTGTGTGAAAATCCGAGCGCAAGCCATATGCTTCTATTCCTATCTCCATGGTTTATACAATTTTTTATACTATGCTCGAGGCTGTACTTGTAATGACCTGTTCAATCGTGTGTGCACGTTTGTGCATTGCATTGGATCCAGGCAAGATGTTAGTCCGTGTCTTTTGCAACACATGAAACTACCTCAAATAAATTAAATGTCATTGCATGAAGTGTATATATAATTATTAAAAGTAGTCAAGCTAAGGTATTATACATGCAATGCAGGTGACATGGGTGGAGCATTGGGAGTACGATGAGAATGTGGTGCACCAAATATACCGTCCGATGGTGAACTCTGGCACTGGCTTTGGAGCTCATCGCTGGATTGCCACCCTCCAAAGGCAATGCGAATGCTTGGCCATCCTCCTCTCCTCTTCCATCCCTAACGACGACCAAACAAGTACGTACATACATTAATACACATGTTTATGAGTGTCACATTACTATGCTCGCTTAATTTAATTTCATCCTCGCCGAACGTCCAAAAATAAAACCTATATGTTCTCATAGCATATATGTATATGTTACATATGGTCAATTAGTGTATGTGTATGTACACCCTCTCTACCTCTCTTCTTGAGTTAGTTGACATTTTTTTTAGAGATTAATGAAGCACTTAAGCATAGTGTGTATTTTATGATAAATCATATGTCAAGTCATTAGTCAAATAAACTAGTTTAAAGAAAATATCCAGGAAGATCAATTTTTAAGTAATCTATTCAGCTTTCTTTAAAGATAATAAAAAAAATGTCAACTAGCTTTTATACATATATGTATGGTTAATTTGGGTGACATAACAGCATTGAGCCAAGGTGGTAGGAGAAGCATGGTGAAGCTGGCGCAACGCATGACGGACAACTTCTGTTCGGGCATAGTGGCTTCCTCTAGCCGGAGGTGGGAGAGGATTCACGTGGACACTCTTGGAGATGATGTCAAGATCATGACACGTAATAATGAAGCCGGCGAGCCCGGCGATCCTGCCGGCGTTTTGCTCAGCGCCTCCACCTCCTTCTGGCTGCCCATATCACGGCAGAGGTTGTTCGACTTCCTCCGCGATGACCGCCGGAGATTGGAGTGGGATGTCTTGACCAGTGGTGCTGGAACCATGCAGGAAATGGCTGTCATTGCCAAAGGACAGGCTAATGGTAATTGTGTTTCTCTTCTTCGTAGCAATGTAAGTACTATATCTTTATTCCCTCCGTTTTTTATATATGAAAAAACTATCAAACATAAATATAGTCTTGTACTTTTTAAAATAGCATGTGTTGAATATTATTCGTGAAATTCCTATTCTGATCTAATTTTATTACTTATATTCGTGTCATTTGTGTTCATTGTACTTTTTGATAGATACTTGCTCACACTTTCACCATCACACATTCCCTCTAGCTCTCTTTCACTTATCGTTTTTTCTTTGCTCCTCATATTAAGTTACTCTCCCTCTCTCGCCTTGTATTTTTGGAGAAGCTAAGAATTGAAGTTACAATTTTCACATATATATTATTTTAAACAGTTTTTTATTTTATTTAGTTTTTTTGGGGTAAAATTTTCTTATGATAAGAAGGGTTGTAGACTTATAGTGCTTTTCTCTCCCACTTCCACGTCTTAATTTTCTTTACCATTATTATTTCCCCTCACTTATTTATTCATAAATCTTTGAATATATTTATTCTCTCACAGTCATATTTCTCTCTTTTTCAACTAGTGCTTTTCTCTAGTCTTTGTATTTTCCCTCTCGTTCCCCTTACCTTACCCTATAGGAATTCTTTGAAAAAAAGCTATAGTTATTTTTTACATACATTTACTCTCTTTTAAGCCAAAAAAAAAAATTTACTCTCTTTATGTTTCTTATAATAAGAAACAGATGCTAATAAGAAGTACTATATATTCTATTAAGCTGGACTATATATTTTCCCTGATGATGAACATGCAATGTATGTATGGAATTCAGGGTGCGAATGGAAACGATACTGGGATGGTGATACTACAAGACACATGGACGGACGCTACAGCATCAATGGTGGTTTATGCGTCGGTTGATTCGCAGTCACTGCACGTGGTGATGAGTGGTGGTGATTCTTCCTACGTGACACTCTTGCCTTCTGGCTTTGCCATTCATTCCGACGCCGCCCGTGACGGCAGTCCCAGCGGCGGAGGGAGCCTCCTCACGGTGGGGCTGCAGATTCTGGTCAACACACTGCCAACAGGGAAGCTCACAGTTGAGTCGGTTGAAACAGTTAACAATGTCATGATGACCACAGTTGCAAAGATCAAAGAGGCCGTCACAGCTGCATGATGATGTGTGATACATATACAAGTGATGAGAATTATAGGGTTTGTGGTTTATAATATAGTAAAGGACGAAAAGAAATATAGAAATTGGTTTTGGGGGAAGGAAATGGAATTTTACGAGTCAAGAGCGAACCATATACTTAGAAAGATGATATGGTGGGGCCTTGCTGGTGGTTCGGGTATTGACTTGTTGACCGGCGACTTTGCTGTTTGACTTGTTTAATTTATTAGTGTTTGTCCTGGGGTCTTTATTTTCTTTATTTAGTTCATTTGCCTTTGTTTTGGATTATTAGTGACTTAGTTTGTAGCGTTTTGTTGGGTTCATGGGTCTTATATGTTATGGTACTGTTACAGACTATATTTAAGTTATAATTGCAGGATGTTGTCTGGTCAATTTTGTCTTTGTCTTTTGCTTGTTGCTCTGCTTTTATATGATATACATCGCCAGTTTTATACCTTAACTTTGTCTGCTTTCTTTTGGCTAAAGATCGCATGCCACTCCAACTTCGTTTTTCTTATAAGTGCCTTGTGACCCTAATTTTAATGTTATATGTAACTTGACTGAATATCGCAAAGGAATATGCATACATAATTGGAAAAACTTAAAAGCAAATTTTATCTTTTCCTGCTATTGTTTTCCATTTAAAAAACAAAAAAATAATGCTCCTTTAGTCCTATATAATATAGATTTATTTTATTCGGTTTCTCTCACATATAAGGTTTGTACAGATTCATGTAACCTTTCTTCTTGAATTATGGACAAATATGTTTCATATCTACCATCGAGGAAATTGAAACATTTCATAATTCCATTAGTATATATTGTATATACATCCTTAGCTTGAAAAGAGTCAGGTCAAGCCATCTTTAATTTTAGTTGTAATGTTAGAAAAAATTGTCGCTCCAAAAACTCTAAAATGATATCCCAGACCCGGCTGACAAGTGACAACCTTTGGATTACAGGAGTGTTAGTGTGCGTGTGCTACTCCTATGTCCTATCCAAAGAGCCCAGGATAAATCAGAACCATATTATCGTCAGATTTAATTTTCCAATTTTCTTTTCCATGTATATTCATAAACCATAAACCATAACTACAAATCAAACTATTACCTGACAGTAAGTGTTTTTTTACTCGAGTTTGAATTCCAAACGAATTGTTAACATATTTATGTCATATTCACATTAGATTTTAATATCAACGATTTGATTAGTTAAAATTAATCCTAAAGTGATAAATGGTACAGGTATTCATAAATTTATTTTTCATACTCTATCAATTCCTAAAAAAAGACCTAATTGATTTTTAACAAAGAATTTATAAAATCTCAACAAAGCTAAATAAATTACTTTTGAATTGATTTAATTTGTCTAATTTCTTCTCTAAACTAGTTTATTTGATTTCAAAACAAATGTGCATGTAACCTAATAATGAACAAAATACATTATAAAAAATGACTCATTTTAAGTTTCCTTAATTTTTTTCAAAGAAAAGCCAATATAATTTTATATTTGAAAATGAAGTGAATAGAATTTATATTTTAACATCTAACTAGAAGTTTTCAATTGAACTTTTTTACATTTATTCTTGTTAAAGACGTATTTTTGCTAATAAAATATTTCACTAGTAATAACTAGGGGTAAAAATAGGTCAAACCCTTAATAGAAGATTTGGATTCAACCTATTATAGGCTTGTCCAAGCCCATACCTAGCAGATGCCACAGGCCAAGGCCTAAGGTTTTTAAGCCTCTTTTGCTAAACATGTGAGACCCTTGCCTTTCATAAAAGCCTATTAGAACTAATAGGATAGAGTAAAACTTTTATATATTAAAAATATATTTTTATGTTTAGTAATATTATTTATGCCATATGTTAAAATAAAATCACACGTTTGTATAGTATTTCTTCTTTCCTCACCTTCACCGCTTTCCTTTTCACCGTATCAGCCTAGTAGCTTTGTCAATGTCTACTTGTTCTATCTCTTGGACTATTGCTATTTTGAATTTGATTTGAGTTCTTACATTGTGGTGTATCATACTATTACTATGTAAAAGTGTAGCTTAAAATTCTGATCGAGTTATAAGCCTATTTTTAACTTATTAAGCGGCTTGTTGATAACAAACTTCTTGACAAGTTATAAGTTAGGCCTAGTCATCTTTGAACAGGTCATGTTGTAGCTTAAGAAAAGGTCCTACTACAAGCCACATGTTAGGCTCAGCAAACTGATCAACTACACCACAGACTAAACCTAAACTATATCTACCCCTAGTAATACTTCGCAAAATCAGTTCAAAAAAAAAAGTAATACTTCGCAAAAATATATTTTAAATGTTGGAATTTAATTTAACCAACAGATATTTAAAAATGGTGTAATGCAAGTTACAAAAAAAAACCGTTATTTTACCCAAACACTTGTAGACTCAGCGCGCAGTGGATGAGTTAAGAAATAAACGAAGGTTAGAGTAAATAAATGATGTTGGTTGTTTTGTTCAACTTTCAAATGTTTATTGGTAAAGTTGTACCATTCAAAATATATTTGTGTATTATAACTGTGTTCCTTATGCAACACTTTAATTTATTGGTAAATTCTATCAAACCATTTATTCTTATATATGAAAAGTGCTATCGAGCCCAAATTTAGAAGTTTATCTTGGACGAATACTTAAAATTCAGTCGTATGGGAAGCACTGTTGCTGATAAAATAATTTTATTTATGTAATTATAAAAGATATAGTCTTCCTTATAGGGCGAAAAATTAAAATGCTGTATGAAGGTATATATCAGTTTTAGGCCTGTGCCTACTTCTCTTTTTGGGCTATCTTTTCCCCAAGACCAACTTTTCCTTTACACAATTGGGTTACAAAGTCGTTTGTAACCAAAAAACAAATTGGGTTACGAAATCCGGGCCTATAAATCTCATATAGAAAGCAAATGCATTGAAAATTCACAATATACCCCGTTATTTTTCATTCTTCATAAAATCACCCCCTCCAGCTTCTACTCCATGTCTATATGTGTAGCTGCTAAACCATGAAAACGAAAGTACTCGATCATAGTTCACTTCTATACCAAAAAAGCTTCAAAGAGTTAGGGGCCATGGCTATGATTTTTTGAAGTGAGACCATTGCTATGATAACTACATTGAAGTCGAGAAGAAAATGAGAATTAGGGTTAAGTTCAAGGTGTAATAAAGTTTGGGTCTTTTCATTTTAAACAAGCTAATAGAGTTGGTAAATTTGGGCTGAACCTGTAGGGTCGACTCGTTTTAGCCAAGCTCAAGGAGGACTGAGCTTGGAATTTAGAGGAAAAAATGAGATGCGGGCTAAGAGTTAGTCCGTAAAGTTGAGGGCTTTTGTGGGCCGGCCTTTTAGGCCCGTTTTCTCTTCTTTTATTTTTCAAGTTTAATTAATAAAAAACCGATATTAGGGGGAGTAAATGATGACATTGATTTTTTTGTTCTATTTTGAAATACTTATCGGTACAATTGGAGGCTTGCACCATTCAAAATATATTTGTGCTCGATGTTCTTAGCACAACACTTCATTTCATATAATTCCACATTTTCTCTTTCATTTTTATATAAGAAAAATGAAATCCAATCAAAATTTAAAAGTTTATATTGGACTAAAATTCAAAACAAATGGTATAGGAATTACTCTTACTTTAAATAAATCTATCACATAATCATGAAGGATATAGTCTTACTTCACTTTTTTTGGTTAAATACCGTCTGTTAACCCACGTCTATTGACAACCGTCTAATCCAGACTCAAGGGTTAAGAGTGTTACTCACATAAAGAACGTTATCCACTCCCCAATGAGAGTGCTAGTCTTACTTCTCTTTAAAGCCTATGACATGCTTCCTTTTCTTTTTTTTGGGCCTATTTTATTAGGCCCACCGTTCCTTTCACATTTTTGGCATCATGAATCAACCATAAGAAGAAGCAAAAGAAGGTTTGAAGAAGGCTTGGCTTAGACGTCAGTACAGTTTGAGTCTAATAGCTATCTTAGAACCAAGACAGAAGGGTGATAAGGCAGAACAAATGAGAAGAAGGCTTGGCTTTGATGAGGTAGCTATCATTGAGTCATTAGGTTTTAGTGGAGGTATTTGGGTTTTTTGGGAGAAGGAGGCTGAGTTCGAAGCTGTGGAGAAGCATGAGCAAGTGTTACATGGAATAATAAAAAGAGGCACTAGCAATGAGTGTGGTCTTTCTATTATTTATGGGAGTCCACAGGTACAAAGAAGACGTGAATTGTGGAGACAGTTGGAGAGGGTTGATAATTTTGGTGTAGCTAGGTGGTGCTTCTGTGGAGATTTCAATGCTACACTTAATTATGATGACCGATTATCTAATGCAAGGAATGTTGCTCCTCCCGATAAATGGTTCAGAGAATGGGTGTCTGATTCTTGTTTGAAAGAGATACAAGCGGCAGGTCCAAAATTTACTTGGGCAAGGAAAGGATGTTATAGTAAAATTGACTGGGTGTTGATGAATGAGGAATGCTTGTTGAAGTTTCCGGAGGCAAGTGCTGTTCATTTACCCAAATTTAAATCTGATCACTGCCCTATTTTGTTGAGAATGGAAGGGGGAAGGGTAAAAATAAGGAGGAGGAAGGAGTTTAGATTTTTTGCCCCTTGGGTAACCCATGATGACTTTAATGAAGTTGTCAAAAGATCTTGGGTTGAGTCAAGAAATTGGCATGAGAATGTTATGTCATTTGTGGGGAATGTTCAGGAATGGAATAAGGAGGTCTTTGGGAATGTTAATCAGCACAAGAGAAGTTTGTTAAGGAAACTTGATTCGATTAATAGAAAGTTTGAGAGATTACAGTTTGATAGTAGTATTGAGGGGGAGAGGGAAAATGTGTGGGGCCAGTTGGAAGAGGTTTTAGCTCAGGAGGAGATTATGTGGCTTCAGAGATCTAGATGTAGCTGGTATAATGAAGGAGACAAAAATACGAGATATTTCCATTCTATGGCTAATAGTAGAAAGAAAAGAAATCGTATAGAGGCATTGAAAGGAGATGATGGAGAGTGGGAGTATGACCCAATGAAGATAAGGCAGATTGGGACAAGTTTTTTCACGTCATTATATATGGATGACAACGATGTGATGCCAAAAGTGAATTTCGGTTACCGGTTTCCTGAGTTATCGAAGGCAGATATTCAATCTATTGGAAGGAAGATAAGTTTGGAGGAGGTGAAGAGAGCCCTTTTTGCTATGGGGCCAATGAAGGCTCCAGGCCCAGATGGATTAAACCCCTTATTCTTCCAAAGCCAGTGGGAAACTTTAGGTATGTCTCTTTTATCTAAAGTTGATCTTATGTTTGAGAATAAGGAGGAGATTAGTAGTGTCAATGAAACTAATATTGTCTTGATTCCTAAGACTGATTATCCTGAAACTATACGGGATTTTAGACCAATTAGTTTGTGTAATGTTGTTTACAAGACTCTGACAAAGGTGATTGCTACCCGTTTGAGGAGAGTTATGCCGAAAATAATATCCCCAAATCAATGTAGTTTTGTTCCAAGGAGGCAAGGAACAGACAACATAATTGTTGCTCAGGAGGTTATTCATTCCATGAGGAATAGAAAAGGGAAGAAGGGATTTATGACCATAAAGATTGACTTAGAAAAAGCATATGATCGTGTGAGATGGAATTTTGTGTTGAAGTGTCTAGATGAATTAAAGATTCCTTCTAATGTGATTAGAATTATCGAATGGTGTCTCAGCACGGCTAAGTTACAAGTTATGTGGGATGGTGAAAAGGGCGAAACTTTTTCTCCGTCAAGAGGGTTAAGGCAAGGAGATCCTTTATCTCCTTATCTCTTTGTCTTAATTATGGAAAAATTTGCTCATTTGATTCAGACTGAGGTGGAAGAGGATAATTGGAAACCTTTTAGGCTAAAGAAGAGTGGGACATGTATCTCTCACTTGTTCTTTGCCGATGATTTGATGTTGTTTGCTGAAGCAGATATGGACCAGGCAGCTATTATCAAGGCCTGTTTAGATGATTTTTGTGCAGCTTCAGGGGAGAAAGTCAATAACATGAAATCCAGGATATTTTTCTCCAAGAATGTTAATCACACCAGAGTTAATGAAATTAGTAATTTCATGGGGTTTAGCCCATGTGTTGATTTGGGGAGATACTTGGGTGTTCCGTTGATTCATCAGAAAGTTACGAGGCGATCTCAGGAGTATATTTTGGGGAAAATGGATAAGAAGTTGTCATCATGGAAGGCAAATACCCTGTCTAGTGCAGCTCGTCACACGTTGGTTCATTCGGTGGTGTCTGTTATACCTTCATATGATATGCAAACGATGCCTTTACTTTCATCAACATGCAATGAAATTGATAAACGCTGCAGAAAATTTTTATGGGGTGGGAGTGAAGCTCGATCGAAGGTTAACTTGGTTTCTTGGGATAAGGTGTGCATGAGGAAGGAGGTAGGAGGGTTGAGATTAAGGAAAGCTAAGTTACAGAACAATGCATTTATGATGAAGCTAGGGTGGAGTTTAATTAATAGAAAGGATGCCTTATGGGTTCAATTAATGAGGGAGAAATATGGGTGCGGACTGAGGGTGATGCCACATATAAATTCGTCTAGAGCGGGATCTCAAGTATGGAAAGGAGTGAAGAATATATGGTCAAAAGTTCAGAATGACATTTTTTGGCAATTGGGGAATGGAAATTCTATCAGATTTTGGGAAGATAGGTGGCTTCCGGGTCAAATTAAACTGGCAGAGGTGGTTATAAATAATCTTCCAGAAGAGTATTTGGAAGTTAAAGTTGCTGATGTTATTACTGAGGATGGAGAATGGAATCTAGATCATTTTGTACCATACTTAACACCAGATATGGTACATACAATTTTATACCAGAGACTTCATGTGGATGTGGAGGATTCCCCGAGTTGGAGGTATACCGCTTCTGGGGACTTTTCTACTAGATCAGCGTATATGAGCCAGGTGGAGAATAATAGCAGGCGAGATGAATGACAATGGAGGAAGGTGTGGAAATTGAATGTGCCACAGATATGCAAAATGTTTATGTGGCTTGCTTGTAGAGGTAATCTTTTAACAAATATGGAACGTGTTAGGCGTGATATAACTACTTTAGATGAGTGTGGATGTTGTGCAAGATTTCCTGAAAGCGACTTACATGTTCTTCGAGACTGTTATAAGGCGACAGAGGTTTGGTTATTAATGGTACCAGGAAGGTATTGCTCTACCTTTTTTAGTTATGGAGGAATAAAAAATTGGATGGAATGGAATCTTAAGGCCCAATTTAAAGCGTATGATATTCCGTGGCAAATTGTATTTTCCCTAATTTGTCAACAATTATGGCTCGCAAGGAATAGCAAGATATTTAATGATGGAGAGGTAACAGCTAGAACTATTATTGCTAAAGTTAGAGCATGTGCCTCATGGAGTGGGGAGTGTATACCTCATGGGTTGAACCGTGGTAGGGATATTGATGGATGGGAAGCTCCTGGGAAAGGATATGTGAAGGTTAATGTGGATGGAGCATGTAACCCGGATGGAGGAGCATCGGCGTGTGCGGGGGTTATGAGGGATTATAAAGGAAAGGTGAGGGGAGACTTCTTATTCAATATGGGAAGAGGAGACTGCTACGTAGCTGGCAAACACTTCCAATCTCTCGCAAGACCTCATTTGGAAGTCTTAAAATTTCAAGACCTCATTCTCTCACAAACCAACCAAACACTTCCAATCTCTCGCCTTCAAACATTATCTCGAAGAATCGGCTTCAAACAACACGAAGCTGGCGCATTTATCCTCAAATTCCCACATGTTTTTGAGGTTTATGAACACCCAGTTCAGAGAATTCTCTTTTGCAGATTGACCCGGAAAGCCATTCTTCAAATTGAACAAGAAAGGCACGAACTTTATGCCCAGATCCCTCAAGCTGTCACTCGTTTGAGGAAGCTTTTGATGATGTCTAACACTGGAAGGCTTCGTTTGGAACATGTTAGAATTGCCAGGTCAGCTTTTGGATTGCCTGATGATTTTGAGTACTCTGTGGTTCTTAAGTATCCTCAGTATTTTCGTTTGTTTGATGCTCAAGAGACTAGGAATAAGTATATTGAGATTGTGGATAGGGATGAGAGGTTGTGTGTGTGTGCTATTGAGAAAGCTAGGGAGAAAGAATATAGGGAGAGAGGGATTGATGCTGAGGATGTTAGATTTTCTTTTATTGTGAATTTCCCTCCTGGGTTTAAGATTGGGAAGTATTTTAGGATTGCTATGTGGAAGTGGCAACGGCTTCCATATTGGTCGCCGTATGAGGATGTTTCGGGGTATGATTTGAGGTCAATTGAGGCACAGAAGAGGATGGAGAAGAGAGCTGTTGCTATGATACATGAATTGTTGTCTTTGACTGTGGAGAATAAGATTACTTTGGAGAGGATTGCTCATTTTCGGATGGCGATGAATTTGCCGAAGAAGTTGAAGGACTTTCTTCTTCAGCACCAGGGGATATTTTATGTGTCAACTAGAGGAAATCAAGGGAAGTTGCACACTGTTTTCCTTAGGGAGGCATATAGGAAGGGGGAGTTGGTGAATCCTAATGGTTTGTATTTAGCAAGGAGGAAACTGGCTGAGTTGATTTTGACGAGTCCTAGGAAAGCGAAAGTTGATAGAGAATTGGTTGGTTATAGGAGAAATAGAGAAGAGGATGAAATGGGGCCAATAAGAAGAGCTTGTGTTGGGAATGCTTCTCGGGACTATACCGGTGAAGATGGTATGGGGCAAGATGGGGAAGTGGAGGCTGATTTGTCTTCGGATATAGGCTCTGATGTTGATTCTGAAATTGAAGATAATGATGATGAATTTGAGGATAATGTATCAAGAATGGAAAGGACATCTTAACTTGGTAACATTACTTTCAGGTTGAGAAGGTGGAATTGAAAATTTTCACTTGGAGAATATTGCTGTGGATTCTTTCAACTTTGGTTCTTCCTGTTTTGCTGTTTGAAAGCCCCGTGATAGCTTAAAGAAAATGTTTGAAGCTGTGGATGCTAGGTATGGTTGCTATCTGTCTCATCTGAATTCTGAAGCAATCATGTGACTCATGATTTGTTTGGCTAGTTTGCAGTGACATATGTGGCCATTACCATGGATATCTTTTCTTCAGTGGTGGCTTACAGATCATACTCTGGGGATTTAGTTTTTCTGGACTCTGAAACCCAGATCTATTTACTGTATCTACCATGGTTGAACCAATAAGACTAGAATTATATGTTGCCAGTTTTATCTGTACATAGAGAAACAGTTAAATGGAAGGGAAATACCAAGCTTAGGAAGGAATTACACCTTAAGCTCCATGCTTCAAACTGTTGCTAGGTATAGTGCTTAACCTGGATGTTCATCCAATCATACCAGGAAACTCCATTTAACATGAGCTTGGTTACTATCATCTTTTTGAAATCATGGGATCAATTATTTGTTGACATAATAAAGCAGTGGTTGGTGAATTCATGCACAGGTAATTTAAGATTGGTTCACCGGTGTTATGCTAGCATACTTACTGCCACTAATCTTCAAAGAACAATAAGAAGCCTTATCTCACTAAGCTGAATTAGCTATATGGATTGCAGTACTTATGATCTTTCAGCAACCACTTCACTCAATCACTCATTTTTCTCCATAACCTGTCCCAAGCCTAGACAAAGGAGAGTGTTGTAAGTTAAGACTGTCAATTTTTTGTGAAATGGATTGGTCTCCAATAATATACTACTAGTTTGTAATTTATGATGTATACCAGTTTTCAGCATGGTTCAAATTGCTGTAGCTACCAAGATGCGTTTGATAATTCAGTTCATGGTCCTTTCCACCTGTTCTTTCTTACATTTCATATATCTATCAAATCTTCCAAGAATAAAACTATTCTGTGAATCGTGTGGTTCCTCTCTAATCTCTATAATTCACATCCTTGTGAAATCCTTGCTTGCATTGTGTTCGGTACATCTTTTTATTTTAACATCATTTTGATGTTTGTCTTTTCCTATTGTTTCATTTTTGGATTTTCCATGTAAATTTATGTATTGATCAATACATACTTCATTCGTAATGGTTTCACCAATGGTAAATTATTCCATGTGGGCACTTGAAAAAGTCATTATCTGATCTCTTGGGTTCATAAGTGATACAGCACAAGGATGTTGTACAATTTATATAGCTGACTTTTGTAATTAGTAGAATGTTTCTTTTTAATGGTCTGCAGGCATTGACATCACTACGAAATATGTAAAAATTGGTGGAAACTGCAAACTAGTCATAAGCTTGGTCATTGTGCTTGGAGTTGTTGACCTGTACAGTTTCAAGATTTTAGACCAGGAAAAAAGAAAACCATGAACTCGTTGGTCATAGCAAATTTCCTAAGAAATTTCTGTTAGACAGCTTCAATTAAATGAGTGAGACAGACAGATGAAAATATATGCATTGCGTTTATGAGGGGGGTGGGGTGGGGGGGGGATAGCTAAGCTGTACAAAGTTGAGAGTTTTGAGTTGAGGAAGGAAGTGGTGATACTTATGGTCAAGAAGCGTCACCCAGATTTGCTTGACCATAAACGTATTATCTCAGACTGAAGATAAGAGATAAGATTAGATCTCTTATTTAATGTCATTTTGATTTTTTTTAAAGAAAACACAGATAAGATTAGATTTGACAGAGTCAACTGGTGGAGGAGTTGGTTCATCTAACATTGAAGGGGGAAGGCCGTGTAAGAAGTGATAAAAGCTAGTTTGAATTCTTGTAATGAAAATTTACTACCATCTTTTCAATTTAATATACTGTCTCCCTACTTTTGACAAGTTTTAATTTTTTAGATGAGCCAATGCTTTTAACTTCTGTAAACTGCAATTCATATTTGTCTAAATTAAATTCAATTTTCTATGTTTACATTCAATTACTTCACGTCTTTGTCATAGAATTTTCTCACTAATTCTCTCCTATATTTTTCTCTCACCTATTCTCCCATATTCACTCTAATTTATAAGGGTATATTTTAAGAAAAGTTTCTTTCTATATTTCATTGCCTTTTTGACCTCATATATTCATTGCCTTCAACAAACTAATTTTAATTGACTTTTTTTCTAAATAATTTGGATATTTGTAATTGTTTTTGGGTCAGACGAAGTAATTTTGATAAAATTGGGCTACCACCTTCAGTGCTACATATAAGGGTAGTTTGGGTTGACTTTTGATTATAAATATAGTATAATTTTTAATTTCATCTTTTATATTTATATTTTATCTAAACTATTTAAATATAATTATAAATTTATATTATATAATTTAAGGATATAGCACGAGTTTTTTTCATAAATATCAAGTTACATATCAGTATAATTATATCTTTTGTTTGCCTTTTTAATCTTCCTAAATTAGTCAACGTGGAATTTTATTAAGAGAAAGTTTTATGTTAGGAATTCGCAAGTTCTAACACTGGTTTGAGTTGAGTTTTGACTTTTGATCGTGGGTGGAATAAAATGTAAATCCAAAGCAGTGCCTATCACTCAGTTGACATTCTTATAATTTGTTGAAGAAACAAGTTACAGTTTTCAGCAGGAACTCGCATTTGGTGTGTGGTGTGTGAATTCAAACCGCATAATTCAATTTTTATCACTAGTTGTCTAAAATAAACGGTAATTGTGTCAAATAAAGCCCATCACAGATTTTCTTACCCTCACATTTCCTGCCTCCCCTGCACCGCCATTTTGGAAAACGTAAACATGTTAGACGCGTTCTTTTTAATATATTTTCTTAATCCATATTGACTGAAATTAACACCGATATTTGGCCAAAAACAAAAAGAAATTAAAACCGATAATGCAACATGATATTTCACTTGATGACCTGGGTGATTAAACTCGTATGATTGCATAATTAACAGGTACAAACACAAAGATGATTTAAAGTTGTAATGTGATATGTCGTGTACGTTATATGATACATTAATTAACCGCTCAATTTTCCAACTAGTGGATATTGTTTTCTTGTATCACGCAAAACGTATCTCCACTTAATCACTCAATTATTCAATCAATAATCATATGATATGATATTAATAACCTATGTATGGACTTATATGTTTGTTTATGTTATATCTAGCTGTTTTTTTCGAAAATAACCCCACATATCGGCTTATTTAAACTTAGCTCTTAAATATTTTACATTTGCTTTTGTTAGTGCATGAGGTGTTCGTGGCTACAAATGGTACCGTCCAATTTATCAAAAAAAAAAAAAATCACTAGAATGATGCAACTTTAGATACTATGTATGTCTCTTACGCCGGATTTCATTATTTATATGTGTGATGAATAATTTATTCAATTCATTTCTAGAACTGCATACACATTTGAGTCAAACATTTAATTTTTATATAATGTCTACAACTTGTTCGAAGACAAAATCTTAGAAACAAATATTAGAGAAGTGTTTTGAGGGTTTAAATTTTCCATAACGTTTTATTTTATTAGACTTCAACTTTATTTGAATCCGTTAAAATTGACAATAATGTTTGCAAGCTGCGACTACTACGAGTATTTTATTTTGTGAGTTAATAATTCAAATTAGGAGTTGATATGTGGATTGAAATTAAATATTTAAAAATAGCTTTTAAATGGTGTTTTAAATGTACAGAATAAGTATATAAGTGAAATTTTGTTTCCAATTGCTTAAACAAATGTGTGACATGTAGCTCTAATCAGAGAGTAATGAAACAAGATTCTACGTGGGTGATCTAAACGTGTGACTTATGCAAGAGGGACATTGCTCTCTCATACAGTATATATCTTAAATAAGCTGGATTAGCTTCTAAAGAGAGGATTTCTATACAATTATATAACTTGTAGTTTGGATTACGAAAACTTTCCATTAAGAAACTTGTATTAAAGATTGTATTGGCTATCATTTATTATAAAAAAAATTGAATCTACCCCTACATATTAATAAATTAATGTAAAACTGAATTTATATAAAAAATATTTAATTATAACCAATTTAATTTATATTTTTTGTGTTGCTTTTCTAGTTTTTATACCCTATATGCAAACCTCTGTGATAGTATTAATATATTTTACATGGGTTGCTTTATATTTAAAATGTTTTTGAAAAAGAAACTACAGTGGATTGAGGAAAATTATTAAAAAATTCACATTAATTATATTCTCCCAAAAAAATATAAGTACATCACACACACACGTATATATTGCAAAGAATTTTTATGCGATTTTCAAACATACATTACCGGATAAACATGCTTGGGGTAGGTATGGTGAGTTTGAACTATATAATTGTAAGAAAGCTGTTTAAGTTTGTTTAACCCGCAACTCAGACGAATAGATCAGTTGGCTGAGCTGTTCTAGTTTAATCACAAGTCTTGAGTTTGAGATGTGGGAATACATCATCTTATAGGTTAGGACGCCAACCTTAATGTTTACTGTTGTGTCTTGATTCGGATTAATATGAAAACGTCTATGCTCCTGAAAAATGGTCTTAGCTCAATTTACCCAAAAAAAATCCAAAAAGTTTGTTTAGCACGCAAACTCGTCATAATTACGTGTATGACTATCAACAAATAGCATATACTACTAACA
This sequence comes from Mimosa pudica, assembly GCA_029929735.1. Lineage (NCBI taxonomy): Eukaryota > Viridiplantae > Streptophyta > Magnoliopsida > Fabales > Fabaceae > Mimosa > Mimosa pudica. Next base: position 2,824,816 of record JAKELP010000031.1, read on the forward strand.
ATGATAAGTAGAGATGCCAATTACTTTTTGGACGGAAGAGATGACGGGTTTTCAATCTTCACTTTTAAGAAGTTATCTTCCAAATTAAAATGATTTTGTTTAATTGAATTGTGCACTCTCACTCTTAAATTATCCCTTCACTCTATCCAATTATCCCTTGATCACTCTATCCGAAAGGCATAATCATTAAATTCAGCTACTCAAGCAAAATAATATTCACAAACATCTTTTCCAATTAATGTTAAATAATTGTCATGGAGCTTTCCTAACACGTAAGTACAATATTCACAAACATCTTTTCCAATTAATGTTAAATAATATTCTTCCAATCTACTTCAATCTTTTATCCTCAAATTACATATTTTGGGCCCACATTTTTTTCATTTGATTTCACCATTAGGTTCTACATAAAATTAGTGGTATCTTGATATTTTATTGACAAAAAATTTTTGAGTTTTCAATTTCATATGATCATTTAAGGATTTAACGCTTAAAATTATGTTTTTTAATTTCAAAACAACAAATCTTTAGAAAAACATACAATTTTTAAAACTGCACATTTTTTGTCCATATATAAGATATCAAGATGTCACTAATTTTAATTATATTTTAGCCCATTAAATTACTCTCCTTGTTTCTCATTATAAGTATCAAACAGTTGTTTTGTGGTTGTCAAGGAAATTAAAAAATTAGTTAAAACAACAGTGATTAAGGTGAAAAGAGAATGTATATAGTAGATATTATCAAAAAGGAATATGGTGAATAAGAGATAATGAAGATAAAAGAGAATGTAAAGAAAAAGATAAATAATGGACAAGAATTCTTTTAAAAAAATGTAATAAATATCTAGAAAAATTATTCTACAATGAAGCTTATATTCGAGACAATCATATACACAAATTTAAAACTTACAACCAATGACTCTATGTATGAGTAATCCTTACAATCAGGTCTAAACCTAGTATTACTGCTTGATAATGACTATTACAATCTAATCAAAGCTAGTCAACTAAGGAGCAACCTTTAATCTATGATTAATTTTTCATGTATTCTTTTTTGGAGTAAGTAAGCACTCCATTACGTCTTAAATACTCCCTCCGGTCCCTAATGTAAGAGTTAGCCGTAAAAAAAACGCTTCTTGAGAAAACATGTGAATGTTAGTTGGGTGTCTGGAGTTAATGCTTCTTTTCCAAAATTGCCCATATTTATTATGGTACTTTTAAGAGAGAGAAATACATAAGCCTTAATAAATATGAAAGAGAGTTAGGGGTAAAGTAGGAAAAAATGCATTAAATGAGGAGAGAATATGGGGTGAGCTCTTACATTAGGGACCAAAACCATTCAAATTTTGGGCTCTTACATTAGGGACCGGAGGGAGTATAAGATAGGAGTAAATAAATTTTTTTTAAAAAATAAGAAATATAAAATTAAGAACTTTCAAGCGCTTAACTTTTCATAGTCAATTTTTTTAAAAAAACAAATTAATCTTACTACTAGAATCGGATAACTTGCTTTATGCAATACAACAAGAAGTAATTAGGTGGGAAAAAGTAAGTAAAAAAGTAATTAATGTGAGGAAGTTCGGGTGGGTGGGATTAGGCAGCAGACCGTATTGTGAAGCATACATTTATGAACCGTTGGTGATGGTTGGATCTAATGGGACCCGCTTATTAAAACAGTGATATGCCAAAGTTCCACGTGTACGATTGATACATGTAGGGACATGTAAGGAAGATAGTAGCAGTAGCTTTTCTGCCTTATGGTGGGTCCCGTAGTAGCGTGGTCCGTGGAGTACCGTATACTGTCTTTTTATCCACAAGAGGCAAAGGTAACACGCGCTTTGACTGATCTTCTTCTTCCATATGTCAGGTGAAGTACTAAATTCCTCCCGCTTAATCTAGTTTAACCATGGACAAAAATAAGTGTTGAAGTTAGCCATCGCGGGTTCAGTGGTGAGTGAGTTAAACAATGAGTGAGTGATGGGTTGTCACCACGTCATGAGTTCGATTTCTGGGAGTGACACTTAGTTGTGTCTCTATCGCGGCGATTGGGGAGACATCTCCGTAACCAAGGGGAACCGGCGTGGGAATTAATAATTGACTCTATTCTCACTCGGTCTGTGTAGTCTTGGTTAGGTGTCATGCCCTTAAATTGAGTTGAGATCAGACCAATTCCTAAAATTTCCTTACAAAAAAATAATTCTTGAAGTTTATTTTATTAATTGGGCTTCCACGTCTTGATCAGAATTTATATTGGTAAATTTCTAAGAGACCTTAATTTACTTTAATTTCTTTAATTAACGAGACATTTTCTATATTATAACCCTTACAACTTTATAAGGGATTTGTAATTAATTTTTATTTTTAAAAACAGTAGTATTGAACTACTACCCACCCTTTTCTATATTTTGGCCACCTATGGAGAAGTTGTGCATATATATTATATTGGTCCCTTTTGTCCTAAATATCTTATAGTTTAGTTTTATATTTAGTTTTTTTGAAGGGGAAGTATAATACTCCCTTTTGTCCTAAATATCTTATTTAGAGAATTGATATTATATTGGTCCTAAATATATGACCCAATACTAAGTTTTGTCTCATAAATTATAGCTTCTACTATTAGCGCTTCTCTAACAATTATTTAAGTAAGAGATGGGGAATAATGGAAAATAATTGCAATATTTTAATTTAGAAAAATACATCATACTAGCTACCATTATTAACATATTCATCCATATAATGAAATTAGTTAAATATGTTCAATATTTAGGATTGGAAGCCGTATATATACAATATATATAATGTGTCCACATTACAAGATTTGATGATTATTCGATCGATATAAAAGGTATACTTGATCAGCACTTTTCCGATATTCGTTTTTTTTTTCCAGATAGGATAGGACTGTTTTTCTATAGGAAAATTATTAATATAGGTTTAAGTCATGTTAAGGATTAGGACATGAAAGCTAAGACGTGGAATTTACACGTACTAAGGTAAGTAGGTAACTCAGGAAGAATGAGGTGCCTATCAATAGGATTGTTAAATAATTAGGCGACCACATCATGTAATAATGTCGAATAATTTAAGCATGTGAGGGGGTCCTTATTATCGTGTTATTTACAGTTAAACAACAAATAAATCCATCTCACCTCCAACTCCACTTTTGGTGTGTAAATATAATGACATATCCAAAATATAATTTCATTACCAAAAACCATTTCGCTTTATAAAGATATTTTCCTTATTTACCTAATATTATTGGTGTAAGAAATTAGATGTTTAGTTTAAAGTTATATTCAGCGTGTTTGCCTCGACTTATTTTGAGAAATAAGCCAGCTTATTTTGGATTTTCAAGGCCAAAAATCCAAAATAAGCTGGTTTATTTCTCAATATAAGTCGAGCCAAACACATTAATTATCACTTTTATATGTGTGGGTGTGGCCATGTGGGTCTTGCTTGGTGAAACCTTTATATACATGTGTGCGTTTATATTCTTATTTCATTTAAAAAATCTATTCAAATAATAAATTTATTTTTTTATTGTAAGAACTTAGAAGTAGTATCCCATCAGTATATTCTAATAGCAAAAGTTTTGAATTGGATCTGTAAGATACATATTTATTTTTTTAAAATGATATTTTTTTTAGCTCAAAATGCTTTTTTCAAATAATAGTTCAGATATAATGCAAAAAATTAATTCCACTTCATCACTCAAATATATTTCATGCAACTCAATATATCATATATTTAAGAACACTATTTATTACCTGTTGGAAACTATGGTCAGCTAGAAACAACCTCATCTTCAATGACATTGTCACCACAAATGATTGTTTATTCCAACAGATTAGAGCTTCGGTCCACCACACCACAAATGTCTTTTCTATTTTGGAAACTTTTCTGTAAAGATTAGACTCAAAGATCTACCTTAAGCTTATTCCTGAAGTCTAGGTCCTTTGTTTTGCAGTATAAATACTACACAGTTGTATATGCATTTTTTTGGATTCAATACAATTCCTTTACTAAAAAAAAAAAAGAACACTATCACCCAACCATTCAACGATTGTTGCTTGGTTTTGAATTTTGATCCATGAAAAACATATTGTATATGGATAAAGATTTTCATGCACATATAGTAGTAATACTAATACAGATAAGAGCATAAGACAAAGAAGTATGCACCTGTATATGAGTGTCACCAAATAATTGAGATTAGGTTTAATTTATTATTATTGCTTATTTTATAAGAGGAAATAATTTTTTATTCCTTCCGTCAAAAGATTAATACAGTACTATATTCTTTCCGACTCATCTAGCCTCTAGGTATCACTAATTAAACAGATTAGGAAGGAACGTCCCTTGTCTCTTTTGTTTTTCTAATTGCAGGCCCCCACACGCATATTTTAATTAATATATTACCTCCGATCCTAAATATAGGACCTAATTGACTTTTTTTGGGAGAGATTAAGGTTGCGAAATAGGTTATTAAATGATGACATATTTGATAGATTTTTAGATTATCCATTAGTTTATAGGTAAAATACACTAGTTTAAGGAAATATATTAGGTAAATCAATTTATAATTAACTTATTTTGTTTTTTTTAAGGATTTTTCAGAAAAAATCAATTAGGTCTTATATTTAGGACCTGAGGGAGTATCAATTATTAGTCTGGCTTTTCATACACTGTTCCTACATTTTTTTAAATTTTAATCTTCATGTACAGAAATATAATATTGAATTAAGAGAAAAGTAATTACTCTATCCTTTTAGTATAACTTTTTTTGGTCGAGACCTTTTAGTATAACTCAATCATCGTAATTTAACTTGTTACGGATTATTCTTTATAATTTCACCATATCCTAATTCATGCCACGTCATATGTTACCATTTTCTTATTAACTAAATAAAAATCTTTCCCTTAGAAAAATAATATTGATCATGGCAATGTAGGGGAGGCAAAAAAAGAAAACTACATACTCTAACTATGAGAGGTGAAAGGCAATGTTATGGGGAACACGAGTAGATATTAAAGAATGGAGGAAGAAGCATTTGGACATTAGCTAGGATAGATATAGGTACATGCCAAAAAGAAAAAGAAAAAGGTGAAGTAGTAGACAATAATGTAGAATTGTGACAAAAAGAAGAAGGTTGTGGCCTATGGGGAACACGAGCAAATATTTATTGATATTGTTTTTTTCATAATCACAAAATTTAAAATTGGTGATACTCATAAATATTAATATAACTCTCTAAATAACTTAGGATATTAAAAAACACAAACATCTTTCTAGAAAGTGCCTTATAAATATAAATATAGTATCTAATGACTAGCCACCCATGGGCCAAGGCCATGAGATGAGCATGAAGGTATGCTAAAATTGTAAATAAATTTGTACTCATAATTTATTTTTTTCCAAATATAAAGAATTTTTATCAAGAGACTTGTAGTCTAATGATATGATATATATGTCTCCATTAGATAGTACTCCCTCTGGTCTTAAATATAAGACCTAATTGACTTTTTTAGAAAATCCTATAAAAAGCAAAATAAGTTAATTATAAATTGATTTACCTAATTTTTTCCCTTAGATTAGTTTATTTTACCCATAAACTAATGTATAATCTAAAAATATATTAAATATGTCATAATTTAATAGCCTATTTCGCAACTTTAATCTCTAAAAAAAAAGCAATTATATCTTATATTTAGGATCGAAGGTACTATGTTGTAGGTTCAATCAGTCTATAATTTCAAACCATGTTTGCCCTTTACTTATTTTTTTAAAAATCCTTAGCTTCTCTTCACCCCCACCCCCAATATATCATTTTTAAATCCTTAACTTCTCTTCGCCCCGACTGTGATATTCTATTTTTTTTCCATGCAACCCACTGTACTATTATTACCCTCAGTCAAATGACTAATGGCTTGTTTGGTTGGTAGGGAAAATGTTAAAGAATTAGAAAGTTTAGAAAGTTTAGGTTTTTGTGTAATTTACATATATCCCAGACCCCACAAGTTTTCTCTCTTCATCTCACACTTTTTCTGGGCCCCACACACTTTATTTTTCATCATTACTTAATTTACCCCTACTTTCCATCTTTACCCCTTTCACTTTCCAATTCTTCATTTTCCTTCCCAACACCAAACGTACCTAATACACTAGTAATAACAATACAACATTATTATAATACACGAGTAATAACAATACAACAATACCCCCAGTCAAATGACTAATACAACCCACTGATCTCTTGAAATTTTGGTGTGATAACAAAATTTTGGGAAAGAGGTTGGGCTTACCCACAATTCAAGGGCACGGAAACTTATGTATGACCGTTTGACCCAACCCAGCGTTGTAGCTTACTGAGATATTATTTTACGTTAGACAACCTGCTCTATGAAAATGTCTCCCTAAGCGCCGCGATGGAGGCACAACTAAGTGCAACTCTCGAGGATCGGACTCACGACTAGGTGGACAACCCGACCCTCATTGTTCAATCCCTTCTCGAATAAACACACTAGACAATGGGTAAAAAAAACTCTTTTCCAAAACGTGGAGAGATATTTTTTTTTTCAAAAAGAAAAAACAGAGAGATAGAGAAAAGTAAAAAGAAAAAGAAGAGAGAGAAAGAGCGGTGCACAGCTAGTAAAGAAGAAGAGAAGGTAAAGCTATTCATCACTTTCTTCTTCTATCTCTTCCCTCTCATCAGATTCACATAACACACTTCACACAACAAAACACACAGCAAGCAACAACATTAACAACATCATATATATTCTTTCACGTCAACGTCTTCCTCAACTTCCCAACCAAAAGAACAAAAAACAAAAAATAAAAATCCAATTTTTCTTCTTCCCTTATATACCCAATTGCTAAAGTTTCAAACTTTCACTCATTCACTGCTTTCCCTTCTTTATTTCTTCACCTAACATTGTTTCCTCAATCCCAAGATCATATTTTCCCCCTCAAAGTTGGCTTTCTGAGTTTCCTTCTTGTGGGTTGTTATTATGGGCAATTCCTTTGGCTGCTCTGCCTCCGGCGAGAGGCTGGTGTCGGCGGCGAGGGACGGCGACTTGGTTGAAGCTAAGATGCTTTTAGACTTCAACCCTTGTCTTGCTAAGTATTCCACTTTTGGTGGTCTTAATTCTCCTCTTCATTTTGCTGCTGCAAAAGGCCATAATGAGGTACTTGAAAAAAAAAAGATTTTTTTTTTTGTTTTTTTTTGAGGTTTTGATTTGATTTGAGTAATTTTGTGTTTTTTTTTTGGATTTGATTGATTCTGATGGTGTTTTTGATTTTTTTTGTGGATTTTTAGATTGTGGCATTGTTGCTTGAAAATGGGGCTGATGTCAACTCTAGAAATTATTGTGGGCAGGTGAGATTTTGATTTTGGTCTTGTTCATTTGATTGTGAGTTTGTGTTTATGTTTGAATTTTTGGGGTGTTTGATTTGGTTTGGCTTGTTGATGACTAATTCGATGATGTGATCTCAAATGACTAAGTTTTGTTTTGTATATGAAATTGGGGATCAGATTTCACTTTTTGGCTACATCTATTGAAAATTTAGAGAATTTTGTCTTATCTAGAGTTATTGAAAATCGATGGATCTGGGCTTTGAAATCATTTTAACTGAGGCCTACAGGATATGATGCCACTTCATGAGATTTAGTTGATGCTACAGATTCTTCTTTCTGAATTTTTATACTTGATTATGTTGTACTAACTTGAGATCATGATTCCACTTTGATGTCTGATTTGAAGACGGCCTTGATGCAAGCTTGTAGATATGGACATTGGGAAGTTGTGCAGACCCTTATGCTTTTCCGTTGCAATGTGAGTTTTGTTAATTTTTTTTAATCTACCTCTGCCCTTGTTAATCAATTCTATCTTCATAAACTGTATTTCCCCATAATTTTATAGTTACTGTCCTGTGAAGTTTATAGGCTGAAGATTTATTTACAAAAGTTTGACTCTTATTTAGGACTTGTTACTTGGTCTTTCTGCATATAGATTTTCTCTGTTCATGGTTAAGCCTGCTTTTTAGAATAACTAGAATGTGGTCAATTTATTATCAGGTTACGAGAGCAGATTATCTTAGTGGAAGGACAGCTCTTCATTTTGCTGCTGTCAATGGACATGCCAGATGTATCAGACTTGTTGTGGCTGACTTTGTTCCAAGCACTCATAATCAAGTTAAAGACACTGGCTCAGATGCTGAAAGAGCTAATGGCTCAAATGTGAAGAACAAGAATGATCAGAGGTACCCCTTTTCTTCTTGTGATGATTAACATGGTAGCTACCACTTGCACAATTAAGTCTAAGATATTATGTTGATTGCAAAGGCCATGCATGATTTTACTTCAGAAAAATCTGAAATTGATGCTTTTCTTTTGGGTAATAATATTTTGGTTCCTAATTACCACTGACCATATGTAGTACAGACTTTTTTTCTTCTATATTTTTGTACATTTTTTATTTATTTACCTTGTTCCAGTGCAGTGCGCTGTCCAAGTTTGTAAGTAAGACAGCTGATGGTGGTATCACTGCACTTCATATGGCTGCTTTGAATGGGTATTTTGATTGTGTACAACTACTTCTAGACCTCAATGCAAATCTGTCAGCTGTGACATTTCATTATGGAACATCTATGGACTTAATAGGTATATATTTTCTTTAATTTGATAGATAATATTAAGATTTCCCCCCCTCAAAAGAATAACAAAAATTATGCTTTATTAAAGGAGCGGGAAGCACTCCATTACATTATGCTGCATGTGGGGGCAATTTGAAATGCTGTCAGGTAAAAATTTCTTCAAGTTTTATGTACTATATGCATACTACTTTTGGTTCATTCCATTCAACATAACAGCAATGTTCTTCACCTGCAGATCCTCCTAGCAAGAGGTGCAAGCCGGATGGCATTAAATTGCAATGGGTATGATACTACATATGTGTATATAACCATGAAATTTCATCTTTTGGAACAAACCAATCTAAATTGGAATGTTTTACTGCAGGTGGCTTCCTCTTGAGGTTGCTAGAATGTGGGGGCGTCATTGGCTTGAGCCATTGCTAGCACCCAGTTCTGATGCCACAATACCGACATTCCCTCCTTCAAATTACTTGTGTTTGCCTCTCATGAGTGTCCTTAACATAGCCAGGTATTACAGTCAACTCTGTTGAGATTGAAATGAAAAACAGATTTGTGGATCTGTTTTTGAAAAATATTATGAACGGTGAGTAGGTAAGGGCAAGAGAGAGTAGAAGAGAACTTGAGAAGCTCTTAAAGTACTCTCCATAAGTCAGTTAGAAGGCATAGATTACTCTTTATGCTTCTCAATTTTAAAAGAAAAATTCATCAATAACTAGTGTGCCAGAAGTATAAGCCATTAGTTCGGAACGTTAGTTTTTTCCTGACAAAAATAATGGAACATGTCAGTTTTTTTGTTTATAAAACGGGATTCTACCTTTCAGAATTTCCACTCTTTTCTAACATGACCTTTTAGACAGATATAAGTTTTTGACTGTACCTCGGGGATCGAATATAAGATTTATACTTGATGTATTTGATGTCAGTTCGATGGATTTAAGAAGTTGAAACTGTCGGACAAAATTGGTGAATGTTTTCAGTGGCAACCTCAAGGAACTTTTGGGGTATATTATTTTCTTGATTTTGCAGGCCATTGTCTACTGGCCAACTCCAATTCACCTTATGATCATCTTTGAAATATATATCAGTTATAATGAATCTCTAAAACAGAATATCATAGGATTCTAGTCATGAACCTGGTCATAGCCTGTTTTTCTCAGCCTCTAGGCTTGGTGAACTTTCCTCAACTCTGACTAGAATGCTGATAACTATGTTGTAAAGTGCTTGACATAGGTTTATTAGCAGAATTCTACATATTGCATTCTTAGGTTTATGCCACCCAAAATGAATTTCCATAACTTATCAATTAATTATAATAAAGTAAGCTTGTCAAAATAGCCTACGTTGATGCAGAGGCCAAAATGATATAATTATGGATCTTTCTATGTGTTTTATTGCTTGGTATGGAAGGCAGTGGCCTAGTTTAGTAGTTGACTAGCGTATACATGAAGTATCAAGTCAAGCAGGCAGAAACTTAAAAGTAATACTGAAATTGAAGTTTTCTCAAAACCCAAAAGCTTCACGTTGCCTTTCAATCTCTCTTCTCAAGAAGATGGTTATATCAAGTAGATGATATATCAATGTATGATAAGCTTATGGAGAAGAAAAATTACGATAATTCTCTCTAGTTCCCTTCTGTTATAAGTAGGACTAATAATGCTGTGAAATAACTGCAGGGAGTGTGGATTGCAGTCATCTACGCCCTCCCCTCATGAGACTGACTTTTGTGCTATCTGCTTGGAGAGGCCGTGCTCAGTAGCTGCAGAAGGTATAATATTTTTATCTTATAGTTACTTCTCTATCTGCTTTATGTAATAATTGCAACCCTTAATGTTTGGTAGTTATAATATTTCGACTGTTTATTATCCTTCACATTCGTAATTTTTCATTGTTTGCAATGAGTAGCTTATAATGTTAAGTGGAAGTTCATGATTAGTTTTATTAATATTGCTAATAACACCACATTAATTGAAAGTGCTCTGGAGATGATGTGTGGACAATACCTAGTCTCACTTCACTATTCTCTATATTGAAACTCAATTTTGATGAAGACAATTGACACAGCAAGGATTGAACTTTTGATCAGTTGGACATTGTGTTTTCAATATTGTGTCTAGGACTACTTAAATAATCAAAGCCTTTGGGTTGAAATGATTCGTGCCATAATAGGAAAACGAACTTTCAAAACAAGGAAATCAAGGAAGATATATCATTGAAAAATTTCACATGACACTTTCCTATGTACTGAAACAGTTAAGTGATGCAAATGGACTTTCACATGCAGGATGTGGTCATGGACTTTGTGTTAGATGTGCACTCTATCTTTGCTCAACCAGTAACGTTTTTTCTGAAATGGTTGGCCCTCCTGGCTCCATCCCTTGCCCGTTATGTAGACATCCAGTTGTGTCTTTTGTCAAGTTACCTGGGTCTCTTGTAAAAGAAAATAAAACGTACGTGTCTCTTGGCCTGTGCACCCCATGCATGCTACATCCACGTGACCCATATCGGCCTCCGCTTTCTCGCACACCGGATATGCAAGGAAATCGTGTAGCTTCTGTGCCTGCAGATATTCTCTGTCCAGTCACATGCAGCCCATTTCCATCTATGGCAATTCCTCTGTGCACCTGCAATGATGGTCCTTGCCCTTCGTATGAACCCCGTGAAGCTGAAACAGAGGACGAATCACGTTCACAAGCATCAACAGCCGATCAGGATAAAATGGAAGGGCCAAGACTGGAGAAGACAACTTGTTCAAGCATGTTTTGGGGTAGAAGAAGTTGCAGCAGGGAGCACCAGTGCAATTCTGAAATAAATGCTTGACCAGTTTGGTGGTTGTATCACCATTATTATGCTGTGGATACAATTACAAACTTGCAGGCCATATAATCTAAGGTGTGATAATTACAGGTCTGTTTCCTTTTGAGGCATCCTGAACACCCTCTAGATGCCTACCTTGTGTTAGGGGGAATTTGTAAAATTAGTGTTCTTAGATTGTAGCTGATTGCTATTGGATTTCATCTGTGAAAGGAAATAGTGATTTTTTACAGGAAAAACTAGGGAAAATACCTCCTTTTCTTTTAGGGTGTGTACCATTGTAGCGAGTTATGTTATGTATATTATGTTTTTCTGGGGTTTTTAAGGTATACAAAGAGCGAATTTGGTTGATCAGTGAAGCGATTCTATGGATTGTGAAAGCGTGGCTCTTGCAAGAGTTGCCTATGTGATATTTTAATCAAATTTTAATACTCCCTTGTGTAGCACTACATATCTAACAGCAGGTTGGTTGCAGAGGCAAGTATTTGATATATTGTTTTGCTAATTGGAAGTTTTTCCAATGCAAAGTTCTAGTGTTCATATTTTGTTTTTCTCTTTGCTTTTATAAGCGTTTGAATGGCTTATTGTTTCAGAAGATTCATATGCAAAACTGCAAGTACCCCAAAGTCAATTTGTCGTTTCTCGCTATCAATTTGTTCTTTGATTGCTATTTCATGGGATATTCAAAAGAGTCAACTCATTTCCAACCATTAGCATTGAGAAAAATTACAGCTAAAGACCTTGGTTTATATTTTAAAAATACGTAAAACTTGCGATTATTAATTGTAATTATGATGTTTTGAAGGACATCAAATTCATGAAGTCTTGCATTATTAAGATAAAAAAAAGTCCTTATAATCAAATTACATTTCAACAACACATCATTATTTTTATTGTAGCTAAGTAAACAAAATATGCACTTAAAGAAAACCAAGTGATACTAAGAAAACCAAGTGATACTTTTTCCCATTTTTGCCCATTAAAACCAAGTGAAAAGTGATATCAATATTAAACACTACATTATCACCAAGCACTTGGTTCAACTGGTAGGAGGAGCTTATGCCCAACTTAACCAGAGGTATCGAGTTTGAGTTCAGAGAACACAACATTGTTAAAATTAAACTTAGTGGTAGAGCTTTGCCACCCATGTGGTTTTGACTGACTTAATATAGTGTGGACCTCTCATAGAATACTAGATGAAGAAATTCAAAAATATTAAATACTACTACATGGTACTCATGTTGTAAGTTGAGGCAGTTCCATAATGCAATACGATAATAAATGGTCAATTTGGATAAAGTTACTCATTAAATTCCTCTCACAGCGTTATGCTAAAAAAAATATAACAAAAGGCGATAAGCATCCATTATATTCTACCTTACATAACAAACCCAACAAACTTGAGAACAATACAAAAGCAGAAGAGGGAGGACAATATAAAATTATTCAAGTGAATATTAATCTCACCTTCACTCTTTATTTTTTTCCCTCTCATAATTATTAATCCTGCAAAGGCACATGTATAAGTATAATGAATTTATCTACTAAATGATAATAATGGAAGAGCATCATTGAGATCTAATATTATTGTACGTTAGGGTTTTTAATCCATTGTCAATATTTGAGTGTCATGTTGGTGTTGAAGCAGATGTTGCTCCAACATGGTCACATGTCGTGTTGTTCATCTTCTTCTAGCAGCAGTCTCTCTCTGGGCATTGAAGTAAACAGCAGCTACAGGTAGGCCCAAGCCATTATCATGAGAGAAACTTCTAGTATTAAAATGGTCTCTAGAAGTTGGTCCTGTCACTGTCTGTCTTCCTCTTTGCTTGAACATTATGAACACATATCTGTGTATCCCTATCACTGGCTTTGGGCTCTTATACCCCACTACCTCTCTTCCTGCAACACACAGTCACGAGCTTACAGTTATATTTAGGAATATTAAAGAAGAAGAATAGACTAATTAATAAGCTTAGATTATATGTACTTACCAAAGGAAGCATCTGTGGTCCCAGGAATATCTGTGACCATCCTGCAGGAAAGTGACACCAATTTGTTGGGAATAAAAATTATAAAACTTTAAATTGTGTATATATCATATATACAGATTTAATATAAGAGTTTTGAGAATATAAACCAGTGGAGATGCTCTCTTAGATATGGATCACTAGGACTTGGAGCATCAGGGTCTATCATAATCTGCAAGTTTACAAAAATGCAATGCTAAAAATTAATTCAAGGGTATATAGCAGTAGAATATATATACACACGCAGAAAAATAAAGCATTATAGTTAATATAACTAGAGTACTACTTAACAGATCTGGATTTTGTGAGATACTAAAATCCTAAACTAACACGAGTGAGTGTCAATTCGTCCTCTCTTTTTTATTTTTCTCTCAAAATCTTAAGTTCAAGCGTATGTTAGTATATAAAATATTTCGTTGGGACAAGGACGACAATGCTTGAACTACTACTTGACCTAGTGTCATATAAAAAAACAAAAGCCTAAAGAAAGAAAGCAAATGAGAAGCTTACTAAGGTATATGCCGATCTCATGTCATCACCTCCAATGTCAACTCTTGGTTTGGAAGCAACAATGGAAGGCATTAGCTCATGACCATTAGCAACTCGAACGTTGGAATTATAGGTCACATTCATTCTTACACTGGGGCTAAACATGTCAATAACCTCTCCTATCACTCTTCCCACTGTAAGTGGTTCCATAGCCCTAGACATTATATATTATACAAAAATATCTCAGAAGAAGAAGGAGACGATGATGGGAATGCAAGTGAAGTGAAGTGAGATGTTGAAGGCAATTTATATAAGTGTCATGTGTTTGGAAGCATAAAGAAATCTAGATTCCATAAAGGGTTGTCTATTATGGGGAAATAAAGGACATGTGTTGTGTTTTCACAAACTTGGCTGTCTTTTTCTGCAAAATGGATCAGTGTAGAGAGTTTGATGATTGTGTATACTTATTTATTAGTCTCATGACGAGATAATGAGGATTACTGTGAGTTTGAATTGTTTTACTGTTAATGGCAGAATCTAGCATTAATGGATGTCTTTGGCTTATTGGGTGAAAGGGAATGAAGAATAATATCATTTTTGCCACTTTAATATAATATATCTTTGGCGAATGGGAATTCACTTTTTGATAAGGTGCCAATGTCCATGCACGTGCTTTCTTATCAACTTCTAGGACATCCTTTTTTTAATTCACCACTCAACACATACACATCGATGTATAGCAGCATGCATATGAACCTTATAGATATATATTAGGAACGTTTCATTTTCTGATTGGCCATAGAAAAAAGTTGGGAAAATCTCAGATAAGGTACAATCGAATTTCAAAATCATTTTGATTAGTTGAATAGTAGGATTAACTAGTGGAGTAGCGACATTATATTAACAACTTAAAATCCCCATTCTGAGGTTCTTAAATTCAACTGTCATTTATCTTGGATTTCCCCAAGGAAGAGGCCAAGCAAAAGAGATTACGAATAGGAGAAGGATAAGAAAATTATAATTATCACATATTTATAAATTATGAATAACATGTCTGAATAAAAATTAAACATAGTTAATAACATAACTCATGACATGTGTGAAATTATACTAATAAAAACATGACTGAATTGTTTAGTATATGAAAGGTTTCCAGCTTGATTAGCTTACTATTTTGTTATTTTTAATGAACTTATATTAGAGACAAATAGAGAGTATGCTAATTTGAATTAAAGTGACTATATATAAGTGATTGAGTAAGATATATCTTGCATATTCTGGAAGGAGTGCTTTTTATTGAAAATAAAAATTGTTTAGCACTTTAAATCTCCATAAAACTCATCAAATTTATTTTATTCCTGTAGATTTAATCACCTCTTGATTAATTCATGCATCCTTAATTAAAAATTATTAACATCTTAACTTGATCATTTAAAATATAATTCTTAGCTGTAGATGGGGCTTTTTAATCATGTACAGTAAGATGAAGTTAAAATTAAATTATAATATAATTTAACACTAATACAAAAATGACTTTTCACATCATTGATAACATATGAGAAAAATGAGGCGGTGACATTTTGTAATTAAAATGAACTTATTAATGTCACGATTTACTAAACATGCGATGTGATTACCTATAACGGCGCTTTTTTACAAAAAGCAACAGTAAAAGCTAAAATTAATGTCACTTTTTAAATAAAGCGATGTTAAAAGATATAATATTAAAAATTTTAGTTTCCACTAATTCTCTTGTTTCCCTGCTTCCTCGACTCCACGAACCATGTTGTGGTAAGTCCACTTTTCACGTCGTTGGTATAGACATTGCTTAAAAAAGTAAAGTGAAAGGTTGTAAAAAAGCTACGTTAAAGGGTATTTTTATAGTAGTGTAACTTTAAAAAAACTACTCTGTATTTCAAAAAATGTCTTCTTAAAAATTGGTTAGGTTATAATAATTAAAAGGATTTGGGATAAATTAAATAGGTTATTATTATTAACACGTCTGAAATGCTAAAGCATGTATTTATAGAACTAATCGAAAAAGACCTTATATAACCAACAAGTTGTTGGTTAAAATGGTCGATGAGCAACTTCGCCCTGTAAGGACGGAAGAGAAAAGAAGCTCAAGTCCTATAAATCATATTTGTTGAGAGAGAAAAAAATTATGTGTACTATGTTTCAATAAAGGGGCTAGTATCAACTTAAAATTGCTATAATAATTCTCTTATCTGAATGGCTAAAAGCCAAATATTAATTAAAGACGAAAAGGGAAAAACTTTTTTTGGTAATTTTTACGCATGTTAGTAGCCTGTTTGTCAATATCAAAAAAGGACCGACTATTTATGGGATAGTTCTTAAAGAGACAGGTTAAACAAGTAATCACATTTATCATCGGATTAAATAATTAATATAACAGGCAAAAAATCCTAAGGATCTTTTAAGGGCAAAAATGCTAGCTAATCAACTACACAAATGATTCCTTGGGAATCCATATATATTAATGCGCCACTTTGATCTCCTGATAAGCAAAATCAGTACATAAAAGAGGCAAAAGTATAAAAGGAATAAGCACAAAAACCAACAGAGAAAAATTCATGGGTTAAATATCATTTTAGCATATTAATTATTTCTAATACTCAATTTGGCATACAAACAATAAAATGACTCATTCTGGCATACAAACAAAATAAAAGGGTCATTCTGACATATGGGCTAATGAAAAATACTAAAATGCTCTTAAGGACTTAATGAATAAAAATTCTGGATACGTGAATACTCACTCACCTATTGGCCCCACCCACTCCTCCCTCTCTCTCTGCCCCCCCCCCCGCCCCCAAAAAAAAAAAATCTTCGACGAGGTGCTGCAACTCTTACCATGGAACTCCCCCCCTCACCGGCAGAGTACGAATTTTGCTTTGGCAGCGGAGGTGCTGCAACTTTTACCATGGAATTCCGGCTGCTTCTTTTGCAAACTCTCGTGATCAACATTTAAATCCAAATTGTTTATTGTTATTGGGGTCCAGGGAATTGTGTATTTTCTTCCAGAGTATGCTTTTACTTTCAATGTTGTGTGCTTGGGGTATTTTTTTTATTTTTAAAGGTGGGACCCACATATCCAGAATTTTTATTAATTAAGTCCTTAAGGGCATTTTATTATTTTCCATTAGCCCATATGCCAGAATGACCCTTTTATTTTGTTTGTATGCCAGAATGAGCCATTTTATTGTTTGTATGTCAAATTGAGTCATTGGAAATAGTTTATATGCTAAAATGATATTTAACCCAAAATTCATTGGCCACTTCCAATACTTGATTAGGATTTCCTCAATCAATGACATGAAATTGAATTTAGTCTCATTGTCTCAGTGACTTTGTGAGATTCATGCATATGTATAACAATCAATTACACGTGGCCTTCTAATAAGATCATTAGCTTCTAATTAAGTAGTGTGATTCATGCATTTTAACAATTTAATTGGAATCTGACTACCAAATAGCAAAACGTGTTTAAGTGAATAAGAGAAGGGCCAGATTGTGCAGAAAGAATCCTTGTTCATTACAAAACAAGTGTCCTGCGCCATTCTTCTCCACCTTCTCTTGTGTTCAACACTCACATCACTCATGCAGTATCCACCAGAAGAACCAAAAGTATTACGGTCGATACATATATAATTGAATCCCATGTGATATATATTGGAAAAAGCAATTGAAAAAGGAGGGTGAGAATTTAGGGAATAATATGAAGGAGTGGGAATAAGACACGTGGGTGCATGTGAGTTATTTGCAGAATATGATTGTCTGCCAACATACAAACGTTTTGTGTCTAAATCTGGAAACGCCATTCAGTTTTCTTTTATTCCATGTCAATTTTACTCACTTCTTTGTCTCTTCCTCTTTATCGTCAACATTTTGATTATTATGCACGTGTCCACCCTTAATCAAATGTACCCCTTGCATTGGTTCAAAATAATACTCCCTCCGTTCCTAAATATAGGACCTAGATGACTTTTTTTGGGGAGATTAAGGAAGGCAATTAAGTTAGTTTCTTTCCAATAATACCCCTCTGAAACTCCAAATCCTTCGCAAATTGCATCCTCTGTTTCTGCAACTCCACCATTTTGCCTCTGCTTGCAAAGAAGGCGAATGTTCTTCCGTACATTCGTCACCGGCGACATGAAAGACTCTCCGGACGGCGATAGCTTGCCGGAGATCGGAGATCCGCCGCCGTTTCCGCCGCCACCGGAGCTATGTAAGTAAAGAGCGAGTGGAGAATTGATGTTGAGATTTTCAGAGTAGGAGAGGAAGGTTGGACTTAGCGGCATCATCGGATTCTGGAACCTTCCTCTTCCGATGAAGATAGGATCTTCTATTTCTAGTCTCATCGGCGAGATGTTCTCAGACGAAGACGATGACGAAGGCTTCGTCTTCGAATTCTTGATCATCTTGTTGCTATTTCCGCGAGGTTTCTCCATCAAATCGACGGAAGCATCTTGAGAAAATCGAAATGTGATCGATTTCCGGCTCTCATCCGCCGATTTGGCTGTAATACAGTGAAATCTCAGCAGAAATCGAAGGAAATTAAAGGAAATAAGGATTTTGCATTGCAGAAAAAGGAGAATTACGTGAATGCAGTGAAATAGGTGAAATTTGAGGAGAAATCGAAGAGAATAAAAGGAAATGAGGAATTTTCATGGAGGAAAAATGAGAATTAGGAATGGAGTGAAGAGAAATTACCTGTAGGGAAGAGGAGGAAGAGGTTTGAGGAGGAGGAGGAGGAGGAGAAGGAGGAGGAGGGTAGTTTAGGAAAAAATGTGGCCAAAAATGTATCTAGGTCTTATATTTAGGAACAAAATAAACTCTCTATCTAGGTCCTATATTTAGGAACGGAGGGAGTATGTCCTTCCAGTAAGAGTCAGGTAACTTGTTTACACACTTGGTCCTATTTATAACTCGGTCCTATTTATAAGTCATTTGTAGCATGTTTCACATATATTAAGAAAAATCTTAAATATCATTAACTTCCCACAAAAATCCAACAAATTTTCTATTATACTATATTTAATACTACCTCCGGTCCTAAATATAAGACCTAATTGACTTTTTTTTGGAGAGATTAAGATTGCGAAATAGGCTATTAAACCATGAAATATTTGATATATTTTTAGATTATACATTAGTTTATAAGTAAAATAAACTAATTTAAGGGAAAAAATTAGGTAAATCAATTTATAATTAACTTATTTTGCTTTTATAGGATTTTCTAAAAAAGTCAATTAGGTCTTATATTTAGGACCGGAGGGAGTATCTAACATATACCACATGAAAACAAAGTCAATATATAAGAAATGAAGGGTAAACTCTTATATTCAAATGAAAAATTTAATAAAGTGACTTATATATAGGACCACAAAAATCTTCACTCTTTATGCCTTATAAATAGAACGAGAAGAGTATATTTATAAAATTATATACTCCCTTTGTATCTAAATATAAAACCGGTCACTTTCAAATTTTGATTTATTCTTAAATATAATATCTCACTTTCTAAACGTTTATAACTTTTTCCCAAATTAATCCTAATAATGCTTAGCAATAATAATTAAACAAGAGAGGGAGAGTTGAGATAAAGGTATATGATTAGAGTGAATTGATAATAACATGTGATAATAAATAACCTAACTAACATCCTTAATAATCTAATGATCAAAATAGGTAAAATGGTTTTATATTTAGGAGCAAATGGAGTATTTGCAGCAAATGTCTGATAGTTTATCTAAGTTATATTCTTTGAAGAAAAAAATATGAATTTGAGCGGCAAAATATGTTATGCTTTCGCATTTAGGATCAAGTGAATCCCTTAGTTAACTTCTATATTTAGGATTGGGGGTCGTAATAATTAAAAAGGTAATTAAACACCCAAGACTCTTCAGTCTTCATATGGGACTTGAGAATATATATTTAAACAACCTTACCTTAACCTCCAAGTAAAAGTCAAAATAAAACAACTTTAGCATACAAGGCCTCCAAGCTGAACAATATTAAACCATTAGGTCAATAGAACAATGTAAGCAAGGGAATTGTCAAGATGGATCTGTAATTTGACGAAACTACTAATAAAAGGATTTAATTAATTTTTCAAAGGATCTGATCTACAGAAATGAAAAGGCTTAATAATAAGGATGCTCATTTGTTCACTCGAAGGAAAATCAGCACAAATAAAACATTATTTGATTATTTCCCTCATCACATTCACTTCTAACTTTAGCACATCATGCATGTATACGTTCTTCTGATCTCTACAGAGTGTTCTGAAGAAGACAACAATTGTGATAACCACTATGTAGAAGGACATTACACTTGTATTGGTAACTTCATGCATCTAATTACTAATTAGGAATGCTTAGGCCTTAGCTTAGCTTTCCACAGTCAAAATCAGACATCTTCAGCAAAAAACTAGCTAAGAATGCAGTCAAGAATTTATCTCTTACAAAGGACACCCATTTGGATTCTCCCTCCTGAAAAAAACCCACCATATAAGATACAACAATCAGACTTATGCTTCTCCATCGTCTCTCATTGGCAAATTTCTTCAAGCTAGCCTCTATCCTCTTATATTCCTCCTTTTCTTCATCATCATCATCATCCTTATTCTTCTTCTCCATATCTACATCTCGTTTTGCAGAGAAGGCCTCAGAAATGCACCTGGCTATTACAATCCCATCCTCTAAAGCAGAACACCCTCCCTGCCCAATTTCAGGAGTCATTGGGTGAAATGCATCCCCAGAAACACACACATTTTCTCTGCTGATATTTCCCATCACTAACTCCCATGGGTGTCTATATCTCAGTGGAGTTGATATGAAATGACTTAAATCATTATTTTCTATGATGGCCCTTATATTACTTGGCACTTTCTCTAGCTTCTCTAACACATATTGCCTCATTTCACTTGGGTTCTCTTCTATCTCCTTTTCTGAATAATCAACACAAATCAAGTATACCATAATTGTCAATAAATATGGTTGAAACTAGCATTTATTTTAACTTCTAGTCATCACATGAGAATTGTTTAATATACACAAGCTACTTTCTTTCAAAAGATTATATCACATTATTTGTCCTTATTGTTTAATCAAGTTTTGATTTTCATCTTTGTAATATCAAATAATTGATTTCAGTTCCCTATAGTTTAAAAAGGACATGATCATAGTTTAAGAAAAAGGACCAATATAACGATTAATTCAGACCAAATCCTTATGAAACTATAGGGACTAAAACCAACGAGTTTGAGCTATATGCACCAAAACCAAAATTCAATCAAAACATGAGGATTAACAATGGTATGACCCTTTCTGCAATTTTACGATCAACATACTTCTGTTTTGACGAATTTTCAAAAATACATGTTACTATATAAACTGCCACAATTCTGGATTGTTCTCATGAACAATCTCATTGTTGTTGTGAGAAAGATTTAAGGAATCACCTTGAGCAGTTGGAGACCAAGTAAAAGCCCAATAAACAGTCTTGTCATCACAAGGAATAATAGGCATTCTAAAGCCTTTCCCAAAGAATTGCATAAAATTAGGTTCAAGATCATGACTATTTGTCAAAGTAGCCCAACCTCTAATCGCAGATCTGCCTGAGAAAGCAGCCTTTTTGAAGCCTAACCACTCTGCTACTATGGAGTTAATTCCATCACACCCAATCAGAACCTGCTCATCATTCACCAATAATTAATTAATAATATCCCAAAATTTGAAAGTGTTTAGTGATCGAGGTAACTAAACTTTGATAAATTGCTATATAACACACACATTTAGTACCTTAGTTTTGATGACAGTTGCATCTGAGAGATGAACAAATTTAGAGAAACCAGATTCCTCAAAAGCCACCACCCTTGATGAATACCTGATAGTTCCACTTGGAAGCTCATTTGCTAGAGCTTCCAACAGTAGTTGTCGGCTAACACAACGTATTTCATGGATTCCACTGCATTTCATACATACATGAAGAAATATAAAATCCATCTCAATTACCATTATTTTATACAAATTATCATTTAAATATTACTGTAACTAATTAGTGTAAAAATATGATCATGTAGTATATTTATTAGTGTAACAAATATGATCATGTAGTGTGAACTTAGTGTCTTTGTTTACATATATGGGACTTACTGTTTTCCCGTGGCATTGACGAAAGATGTTTGTGAAGTTTGTTGTCCCGTAATTAATGATGTTGTTACATTTCTGCACTCCATTAATATACACAAGCCAAATCAATTGATAAATAAAAGGAACACAAAGAACATTTGGAGTAATATATGGACCTTTGTATAAATTCACAATATAGTAATAAGTCATACTTCTAGCATACATATGGGATTTACCAAAAGTGAAACCTGCTAGTATATCACATGTCCATCTTTGATTTTACTCAAAGTAAAGTTATCATAGAAAATACAATATATAAATAATTACCCAGTAATGGGGAAGTGTTGATGGCGAAGGATGTGGGAAATGCCAAGAGCATCCAAGGCTTTCCAAGCATTAGTCCATATGGTAAGGGCAAAACCAGTGATTCTCAAGCTATCCCAAGCCTCTAACACCAAACTTTTAACACCCAACCTGTAATATAAACAGGACATCAAAACCAACCACAAGTAGAGGAAGGTGAAATTATAAGAGAGAAAGCTAAGGTAGTACCTGTGAAGTGCCAAGGAAGTAGCAAGGCCAGAAATGCCAGCACCCACAATCACAATATCTTCAACAATGGATTCCATTCACTCTATCTCTATACTCTGTTTGGATTGAGTGGCAGTGTAAAACTGTAAACTATTGCTACTATTATTGTGTCGGTGCTTATATTTATTTGTGTACCGTGCACGTGTGTGTGACTTTGACTTTTTGGAGAGTGGTGACGCTGATAGAGAGGAGTGAGCAATGATTCTAATCATTCTACTAAGTACTAACTTTGTTTTCTTTTTTCTTTTTCTACATATATAAGATTTAATTATTTAACCCAAAAAAAAATTGTTGAATTGTTCTGAAAATCTTCGGAAAATTAAGTAATTCACGTATATATTAATTTACCATTTTTTTTATTAAAAAAAAATTTACCATTTTTTTACAATAAACTATTACTTTATTTGACTCTTCTAACACATACTATAATGATATACAAGATATATTATGATTAAGTAATTTAATTATCTCCTTTAATTTTTACCAAAAGAAGTCAACTATATCTTACATTAAGAAAAGAATGAAGTAGTTTGTTATAATAAATATTTCCATAAATTTCCATGTTTAAGATGACTTTCACTCATTGCTACAAAAAAAGGACTCATTATCTTGTTGACACTTGACAGAGTGTTGATGATAAGCTTGTGAGAAGATTTTTACATTTAAAACATATCATCCCTTCTAAGTTCTACATAGGAATATGTGAAAATTTCCCTCCTCTGTAATGCACTAATTATAGATATATTTTGGTTTAAGAGCTTCGAAGGCCTGACATTCATGGGCCTATAGCCTGATGGCCCATCAAATAATCACCCAGCCCAGACCAGCCCGTTCAACTTGCCTCATAGTTAAAAAGAGAAACAGATATCAAAGTACTTATCTATAAATATTGGATCTGCTTCCTAGAAAACTTTCAAGTGGTATTCGAGTATTCAACTCGTAAGCTCACTGTGAATGTGGTTTCAATGTTACGGTGATACAAAATTATCAAGTGCTGGCCTAGCTAGTAGAAAGAGATGTTATCTATTAATGATTTTTTACAAAAATAGTTATTAAAATATTAAATTTCAACAAAGATGAAGCCCAGCCCAGGGAAGGTGGAGGTGGATAATGAGAGTGATGAGATGATATGAATGATATTACTAGTAGTAGCTAAAATAATAACCACTATTATTATGCCCTTGACCCTTGCTAAAGGACCTACCTCAATTGTATATAATATTTTCTAGCAATTTATTACTAATAATCATCCTATCCATTAGCATTTAAAAATAAGCCAAATAAAAGCATTTTTCAATCTTCATGCACTTAATTACGCAGTGTTGTCGGATTTCGGATGTCTTCGAAGGGACTGATTAGCAGCAAACAACAAATTATATACTATAAACTCCTAAATGCATCAAATTATACTTATTTTTGGGAAAAATTATATGGCACTTAAAAGATACTATAAACTGTATCCAAAAAAATATATTAAAAACTCCTAAAAACATCAAAATTCTTCAGCAGGAATTCCGCCATGTGGACTTATGACATGTCATTAAATGTAGCCACAAATAGGGGTGAACATTCGGTTTTCGGTTCGGTTATTCGGTAAAAACTGAAATAACCGAAAACCGAATTGTGTATGTTATGAAAACCGAACCGAAACTGAATTATTTTGATAATCGAACTGAATTAACCGAATTAATTCGGTTCAGTTTCGGTTTTAACCCAAAAAACCGAAATTTGTTTATTTCATAATAAATTTGATTTTTTTTTCATTTTCAATATATAAAACTCAACATTTTATATTGATATATTGCATATCATTTTTAATTTAAAAGAAGAAATATAAAAACTATATATTTAAACTCTAAATTTTAACTTATGTAAAGAAAAATATGATAAAATAATATTTCTTTTTAATTTTTTTATTAATTTGGTTATTCGGCTAACCGAATTATTTTTCCAAAAAACCGAACCGAAAACCGAAATATAAAACCAAATAAGAACCGAAAACCGAATTAACCGAATTCAATTCGGTTCGGTTCGGTTTGATTGTCGGTTTTGGGTTTGATTTGCTCACCCCTAGCCACAAATATGTTTGAATGACTTCTTTTTTATTCTTTTTATTTATTGATGACTAACACATTGAATTTTATTGTTCATGATCTAATTTAGACCGTTTATTGTTTATTGTCCAAATTGATATTTGGAAAATTTGAGATTAACCATTAATTTATGGAAACTTTGAGGCAAAGATATCCTTTTACCTATAAAATATTCATAGGCGTGTATATGCGAAAGCAGCACAGACTTTATATTTATATATAACAGATAAAAAAACTCATAATATAGTTTTTGTATAATTCTAAAAATTAACCACCCTTGTTATATATTGAGATTAGAGGGAGTACGTAGACATTTTTATAACTATTATAGTGTGTTGATGAGAAATGAATATAATTGACCTCAAAGTATAAGGCAACAAAATTGAGTATAAATATGGCACAATATTTATTGGGGGCGTGGGCAATTAGTAATAAGAAGGCTAGAGTTTGAAAGGTAGTGGCAAGGGTGGTTGATGGACTGATAGTCATAGAGGAGTATATTGGGGTGGCTAAAGTTGTAATGGCGGAACACGAATTAGCATTTGTTCCTATTCTATGGATCTATCATATGTCTATATAACTAGAGGCATCATTTTTCTATCATTTAATATATATATATATATATATATATATATATATATATATATATATATATATATATATATATATATATATATATATATATATATATCAAATAATAGTACTCCTACTACGTAGTGCCACACTCCAATGAGCAATGACTTAACCCTACCTCACCCCCTGGCCCCTAGCTACTTATATTCTATCACAAGACAATGCATGTTATTCCAATCATTCCCCTCCTTGTTTTATCATTTATGTCATTTTTTGTTTAGACTTGCTGAATCATTGCCTGTTTGGATGCTCCCAGAAAAGCTATTTTGCAAACTAAACCTAAGTTTCTAACAAATTTACCCAAACACTCACAAAATCAGAAAAAGTTATTTTCAAAACAAAACCTAGGTTTCAGGGGTCAAAACCTCATTTTGGGAAAAGCTATCTCTTGTTGCTTTTCAGACAGAAAAAGAGCTTGGTGGGAGTTCATTATCTTTGTCAGAAACATCCTCACCCAAAATTACCCTTCTCTTTCCTCTCCTTCACTCTTCTTCCTCTTCTTCACTCTTCTCTTCAGGTTCCATAGAGTTGTGCGCTTATTCTTCTCTCTTCGATCATGTTGCTGATTTTTCTCTCTCGGATCTATTGCAACGTGGCCGATCTCGTGTGTGAGGAAAGAGGTTTGTCGGATCTTAGCATTTTTTGGGGTTATTGTTGGTTTTCGTTTTGGTTGCAACCATGTCTTCGTCGTGTTTCATGCATTGAGGAACAATGAAGGGACACCATTTACTTTCCCTTTTCAGTACATTGATTCTTGATTTTTCTCTAATACAATGAAGGGGAATGCGAGGAGAAAGAAGAAATGCGAGGAGAAAGAAGAATGGCTCATAGCATAAGTTTTTTCTTTTGATTCTTGATTGTAGCAGAAAGACGAATGGTATCCTATAAAAAAAACGAAAGAAGAATGATACATTGATTATTGATTTTTCTCTGCCACAATAAAGTGTTGCAATTTTTTTCCTTTGTTTTATTTCTTTTAATGGTGCTACTACTCATTAAAATTATTTCCTTAATAATTTTAAATAATTTAAGTGTCAATGCTATAATTTGATCATTAAATCTTTAAAATACAAGTTTTGAGAAAAATGTAGATATCACATTAGTAATGTCCATTTTGATAATTTACACATTCAAAAAACTATTCTATTGACACTTTATCCAAACACTCTCATTTTATCAAAAGCTATTTTTCAGAAAAGCTATTATACTCAAAAGCTATTTTTAAAAAGCTATTTTCCCAAAAGCTATTCTCCAAAAGCTAAATCCAAACAGGCCCTAAGATTGATGCCC
This sequence comes from Mimosa pudica, assembly GCA_029929735.1. Taxonomy (NCBI): domain Eukaryota; kingdom Viridiplantae; phylum Streptophyta; class Magnoliopsida; order Fabales; family Fabaceae; genus Mimosa; species Mimosa pudica. The sequence goes on from JAKELP010000031.1 coordinate 2,851,564, forward strand.
ACCAATTGTGGTTATATATTATAATTGAGGCAATCCAATAGGTGAGAGGAATAGTGACGTGTACTCTTCTAATTTTTTTTTGGGCCAAAACGTGTACTCTTCTAATTAATTCCTTAATACACACATATATGATTATAGTTCACTTTTCTTAGATAAATTATTAGAATTAAATAATTTCTTAACATAACATATGTCGTGTATATACATACCATTATTTCGAGTTTACAATGGTTCCATTAATTTTTTACTTTCAGATCAAAGTAATAATTAAAGCTGCAACATATCGGGTGTGTTGCAGCAAAGAATGACGTCAAATAATAAGGCTAGAGGGAGCATGCATGTCTTTGAAAAATGATGGTAGATCCATGAGACATATTTGCTCATTGCTGCTTTCAGTATTCTGCTATACGTGCTGGCAAGCAAAGCAAAGGCTATGCTTGTATCCAGCGTCTACCTCTCTTATTTTGTCTCATCCTTTGTTATGTTCTTCTCTCTCTATGTATATTGTCTGGTTTAGTTTCTTGTTTTTTCTGCTTTTGTTTATCTCATTGTCTTTTCCTTTAATCAAATTATGTCTTTTTCCGCCCCAAAAATATAAAAAAGACAAAACCACATTGATGCATCACAAATTCATCATCATTTTGGTGACATCTACAACATCTAAACACAATTTTACCAGTACATTTTGACTTGAAATTAAGGTTCTTTTCTTCTCCTTTGCAAGAGAATCGATAAAGCTTGTTGTTGCTATTTTCCTTTTTTTTTTTTTACTTAGAGCCTTCGGTGCCCGGCCCTTTGGGGAACCGACTAATCCGAAGTCGCCGTCGGGATTTCCCAATTCGGGGTGACGACTTCCCAAGGTTTCGAACTCATGACCTGGTGGGTACGCGATGCCTTACCTTCCCCTTTCTTACCAGTTGGTCTACGCCCCTTAGGCTGTTGCTATTTTCCTTTCTGCATTCAACTAGCTATTGGTTTGTCGCTCTATCTTCATTTGTAATATTCATTCAAAAAATGTTGAAATCACAATCCTCAATAAATTTTAATCCGCCTGTTTATTTTCACCTGGGAAAAATTAACAACTTCTGTTTTTTTAATTAAAAATGACTTAACTTACTTTAATTTCATCATGTATATAAATTAGTTTTTTTAGTTTTCTTCTTATTTATGGATGAATGAAGTATACAAAAAGTAAAGAAATATCAATATATACTCCCTCTAGTTATTCATTAGAAGTTAAAAGCGGGAAAATAATTACAAGTAAAAGCACCCCTTCTGTGCTTTATGCTTGAGATAAAAAAAATTGCTTCTAATTTACACCTTATATTGAGAATTCAAGGGAGTATTATCCCAAAATATAAACTATAGATTCTCTCCTTCAAAATATATACAAGTCTGCTGTCAAATTCTAACAAGAAACTAAATAGTAAATACTTCCTCACGTCTTTATCATAAGGCACAAACTACCCTTTTTATATATCAAATGACAATTAGCGCATAATTTGAATCATATTACTAGAAATCCAAACAACTAATTACTCTAATCTTAAAGTTTATAAATTGTTCTTCTAGGACTAGAACTCGAAACTTTCAAGGGATCTTGTGGTATTACAGTGATAAACTAATTATGTGTTGGTAAATAGTTGTTGCCCGCGTATGAAGTACTCCCTCCGGTCCTAAATATAAGACCTAATTGACTTTTTTAGAAAATCCTATAAAAAAGCAAAATAAGTTAATTATAAATTGATTTACCTAATTTTTTCCCTTAGATTAGTTTATTTTACCTATAAACTAATGTATAATCTAAAAATATATCAAATATGTCATGATTTAATAGTCTATTTCGCAACCTTAACCTCTCCAAAAAAAAGTCAATTAGGTCTTATATTTAGGACCGGAGGTAGTATCATTTATTATACATCAACTCTCTCTAGTGTCTTTACATTTGATTTGCAAGGGTAATGTAGGACGGATCTTGACTGTTATATGTTATTTAATGTGGACAAAACAAATTATTTTTTTAATTCTACACAATGCACAGGAGGGAATATATGTTTTACAGTTTTAGATTTTAGACTAAGGTGTGTAGAATTCATTATGAGTTTGATAATGAAGAGAAAAAGAGAGAAAAATGGAGGATATACGGTGGCTAAAGAGTAAAAAATGAGTGGTTGCTAGTTGCTACTTGCTAGTTTGGTGAGGAAGAGGGAGGGTAATGAATGCTAGCAAGCATGCCAGATGGAAATTAAAGTTAAGTCAAGGAGACTCATGCAAGCAGTAACAATAATGAGGTGGTTAATTGATTAATAAATAAAAAGAAAATGATAGCAACTTTGATTACTCCTAGTTGAAGACGATGCAACTCAACTCAACTCTGAGAACGAGGAATGCCAGAAATGGTGTCATGAATATGATAACATGCCTTTAACTCAATACCAACACAACAGTATGGCCAAAAAAAAAAAAAATACCAACACAACAGTACCACGTTCAGAATCTCCAGTAAAAGGGAATCTCTTTCCCCTTTCCCTTTCATTTCAAAAGCAGATTGTGATAGGTTAAAAAAATAACACTTTCATTGAAATGAATATGCATTTGAAATTGAACTTATAGAGTCAAGTGAATGGAGCATCAATCAGCCTCAAATACGCAAAGGTCATATCACAATCTAGTTTCCTTTCTCATCCCTCACCTTTCACTTCCCATGCACAACCCTGAATCATCAAAACGGGAAACCAAAACCCCTTCCTCCACTTTAAAATCTGCTTATAGCCTAGTAAGCGTGCACGTTTCCATCAAACATCACCTTCCTCATACATATATAGAGATATATACATACTGGGAACCACTTTCATTTCTTTCCATGTCTTCTCATTAAATGTTTACAACTCCCCACCAAACGTGGTCTTACTTTACCCGTAACGCCTCCCCTCTTTTTATTGTCCCCTTGATCATCCTCTATCTACCCTTTTACCCCTTACTTTTTAGAGGGTTCAGGTGCATTCAACGTTGAAACATGTTTTCACTACTTTTCATCAGTACATCCATGGCTTCAAATATTTTAAGACGTACCAACTGCCAAGCACCTTGAAAATTTTTTTAGGTTTGTCTAATCGGCCTTATGTACACAAATAATATCCCATATATTTTTAAAAATAGAGGAAAAAATTTAGTAGTCTGAAGTTAAAGGTTGTGTATGTGTTAAATTATATATGAGTCACTACTACAAAAATAGTATTTTTTTTTTTTTTGATAAGAGACAAAAATAGTATTTTAAACCACCATATTTAAACCACTTATATAACATGTGGTTTAAAAAACTTATTTAAACCACTTTTTTAATATATGTGGTTTAAAAAATGTGATTAGTGACAGTTATTTAAATATGAAGAAATAGTTTTAAACCACTTATTTATAAATGTGGTTTAAAAAGTATGAGCAGTGGCAATTTTGTAAATATGAGAACTATCTGGAAAAATGCATTCACGATATTAATATTTTCCAGAACGAAGCCACTGATCATAAACATATGAGCGTATTCTTCGATTTCTCACAACTTCGAACCCTCCCTTTCTCTTCTTCTTTCTTTTCGGTACGTAATCTCTTCTCCACTTTCTGATTTTAATTTCCTGAATAATGTGTTTAATTATGTGCAATTTATGATCATACCTTTCAACGATTTTGCAAGCATTATGTTTCTCTTTTACCGGCTTAACATTGTGATCTCTCGATTTTCATTTTTTGACTGCCACTTTGTTTGATGAACCTTTTGTTCGAATTCATCGTCAGATTTGCCTCATTGCCTTCGAATTGTTCAACTCCGCTCAGATTTCTTTCAACTCCTCCGTCAACGACGAATTCACTATCGCTATACTTCAATTTCTCTCCATTTTGTTCAATTCCTAAGCAATTGAAACTCTCACGGTTATTCACTCTGTTATTCACTATCACTATCACTATAACTATACTTCAATTTCTCTCCATTTTTTTCGATTCCTGAGCAATTGAAACTCTCACGGTTATTCACTCTCACTATACTTCAATTTCTCTTCATTTTGTTCGATTCCTAAGCAATTACAAAGCTGAATTATTATTTCATTTTATTCTCCTCAAACAGGTCCGCTTCAGGTTCGATTCCTTTCATTTTATTCCATTCCTCTTTTATTTTTGACTCGTGGTTGTGTTGTGCTTACCTGTTGTGCCTCTGAGTTTATGTATGTATGTGGTTGCTGGTTTTGTACTCTTCTTTCCTAGCTTCCCCACTTTTATAGGCAAGAGTGGGTTTCGTGTGCAGGATTTGTTTGTGAGGGAGTGTTATAGGGAGTGAGGGTTTGAGATGGAGAGGATGCTTCTTTCTTGTGTGGCAAAGCAAGCGTTGACTATGGGAAATGAGAGAGTTGACTTGATTGCGCTTTCGTGGGATGAGAAGGGGATCAAGTTTTATGATGCTATGGGGTTTAAGTTGACTGAGCCTTATAGGGTGTGTGAGTTGACTGTGGAGCCTCTTCAGGCTTTCACAACTACTCTTTGATTTGATTCAGTTTTATTTCAACTGTGTTTGAGATCGAGTTCAAAGTTGAGGCTGTGCCAATTGATTTATTTCCACCCTTTATTGAGACATGAATGTGTCAATTTAGCTTTGGAATGCTGTTTTAATGTCCTTTTAATAAATAATAATGCTCCTGTTTCCTATGTTGAATCAACATTTATATACTATATTTAGTCTACAAAAATTTCTGTCTGTCCATTTTTACTTCATGAGATTTCTACGCAGCATTTCTAGTTTTATGACATCCAGGTGAGAAGAACTAATTAGCTTTATTTGAAGAGTATGAATATGAATGTATGCATAATATGTGTATGTGATGTGTGTGTGTGTGTTTATGTATGTATGTTTTTATATCTTTCATAGCATAGTTGATATTTATTATTTGTATAAAATTCAGTTTTACATTATTTGTGAAAAATTCAGCAACATAACGTCTAAGCACTGAGTAAGCCTCAAAATGCTTAATAGAAATTCTTCCAAAAGACAAACCTAATCAAAATAAGCAGACCGAATCGGGAGCGAGCAACCTCAGACATGGATCTGAACTAACTGTGCATCCCCAGAATACACATAACACTAGCTAGTTAGTTTGAACAACACACAATGACAAACTGATAGAGAGCGCATCAAACTGAATTAGGTAAACTGAACTAAATGTTGCTGAAGTGTCATCATTAGGTTCAGTTTTTATTAAAATTCAGCACATATAAAAATTCAGTTTTTATATCTTACATAATTCAGTTTATGTAAAACAGTTGAAGTTATTTGATATGCATAATATGCCTAAGAGATGCTTGTGCTTATCAAGCTGCCATCAATATTGAAGTTATTGATATGCATAATGGTGATGAAAGTTATTTCTCCTGAAATCAATTGAATATGTGTTTGGGTTCATTTGTTAATTGGTTTGGTATGTTGTAGTTTGACTTAGTTTTAATTCAAACTCTCTTTACCTTCCAATTTTATCAATTCATTAAATCTGTTGTAGGTCATAATCGATTCACAACCTTTGACTGTGGCCATTCTTGCAGCCTGGTTATTTGGTGAGTCCATTGGACTTGTTGGAGCTGCAAGGCTTCTCTTGGGTGTCATAGGACTTGTTCTTCTTGAGGTAAATTTTTCAGTCTGCATTTCTAGTCCAATTTTAGTATAGATCAGAAGTAAAGTATCACACTCATTCAGCCTAAAAAAGTATAATAAGTATCATAATTGAATCCTTTATCACTATATATTATTGAGGTTCCACAGTTGACCGGTTCATAACTCCTTTCCTACAGCTTACCCGAAAAATTAAAAAAAAAAAGCACAAAAAAAAACAAGGAAACAAACTGCAATTAACACTTTGACTGCTGGAAGTGTCAATTGATATATTCTACTTTACCTACACAGTAATTGTTTTAACTAGTCAGTTTTCAACAAATTGCGTATTTTGTCATGTGAAAAAGTCACTATATTGTAGGGACATACTCTGATTCCAAACACCAATCTTAGGCAACGTTTTTAATATGATTAAAGAAAAGGATTTCATTTCAATAGCATATGATCACTCCATTTGTAATATTTATTATATGGTTGCTTTCTTTTTAATTTTGGACTAGTTATATTGTTGCTACCAGTATTGTCCTTTTATCTCATTTACTTTCAATTTCAATATTTAAGGCCAAGCCTGACAACATGACGATTGTATGTTATTTTACAGGCAAATAACATTGAAATCAATAGATTGACCTCTTGGGCATTAAATTTTGGATGAAAATATATTAAACGTTACTGATAAGTAAGTTATACATATGTGAATTATGTTTACATTCTACCTTAGTTATTGTTGTCTCCCTCAATTTCTCTTTATCCTCTCTGTCTCTTTATATCTCCTTCCATCCCCCCTTATCCTTCCCCTTATGTCTTTCACATCAAGAATTTTGTATAACATAATTTGTGTACTTTTGTTCTACTTAATGAATAAAGACATTATTGTAACCCTACTAATAAACAAACATTTGAATGTACACTATTCTACATGAGGTTTTGTTTCTGGGTAGTACAACCGGGATTCTACATGTTAAATTTTATTTCTCGTGCTGATTCCCTGGCCTTTTTAACAAAATTAATCAGCTTTGCATAAACTTTTTCCCATTATTGTGTGCTTCATCTATGCTACATTTCTATATTGATAAATGTATGTATATGATTATTATGCTGACTGCTAGATGAAGTCTGACTCAGTTAAGGATCTTTCTTTGCCATTAAAATAACTTGTGATCTTTCTTGCATTGATTGTCTGATACATTCATCAGTTGATTAAGCCATACTAGATGTAACCATTTTTTTCTGACTGTAATTGAATGGCCAGTGTTCATAAGGCTGTAACATACTAGATGCTTAAAGCTTTTCATCTCACTGCACTTTTAGAAAGATGGATTCTTTTTCACCCAAACAAAAAGAAGAAGAAGAAACATGCATTCTTGAACCCCCTTCTGATGAAAAGATTTGATTGTGAAATTTAATTAATTTTTATCATACATGTCAATTAGGAGTCTGTTCATCTCATAAGTTGTTTTCTAATGATGTATATTGTCTGACGCATTATGTTTTTACAATCACTTTATTTTTTAAAGATGATTTTTTTTGTATCTGTTGATAGAAATTGGCTGCTGGAAAAGTTAGTATGGAGTCATTCATACGAGGTGAAAAGCACCACATGGATCATACCGAAAGTAAGTTTATGTTCACATATTCTTTTCAAAGTTGGAAAAGAAAGAAGAAACTTCGATTCTAAATTTAAAGGATAAAAGGTTTCTTGTTATAAGTGTCTGACATAATATGTTTATATTGTTCTCTAAACTTATTACTGGTTGCATTATATATATTACTGTCAAAAGAGCTTGCTAATGTATGTTTTTATATAGTGTCGTAGGCAGCCTATGGATACCAATTTATGTGGGTTTTATGTATTAAGGCACATGATTAATATCATCTTTGAAGGCAGGACTGAGTTTAACCAGAAGGTAAATAATAATTTCATAAAATTTTGTTGAAAAAATTTAGTGTTTTGGGTTTCCATATTTTACTAACATTTGTCTTCATCAAATCAGATGTTTGATCAAGTTGATCCCTTTGCTGAAGAAGATATTGAGTACATTCGCAAGTGTTGGAGTGAATTTTTTCTTGATCTTCTATGAGTGAATTGTTTTTTGTTGACAATGTAAATTGATAGTGAGTTTACATTATTATTGAGCTCATGAATTTCTCTTTGTTCACTTTATTGTTAGAATTATGTACACTTTTAAATTCACATTGTTGGAAAGCATAGTTTTCAAATTGTAACTAGAATGATTTGAATTTTTCGAATGTGTTATGTTATTATGGTTTGTTAGTTTTCTTTCCATTGGTTATCAATTGACATGCATATATATATTTTGAATAGTATATGTTTTTAGACTATATTTACATAAGAAGAGGTCTTAAAAAAAAATTTTTAAACCGCATTTTTTCAAAAGTAGTCTAAAAAGTATGTTTTTTAAACCGCTTTTTTATGTGGTTTAAAAAAGTCATACTTTCTAAACCCCTTTTTCTAAACCACTTTTAAATGTGGTTTAAAAAGTCTTTTTTATGAGGTTTAAAAAGTCCTTTTTGTAGTAGTGAGTCCTCCTACATATCTAAGCAGAAATTCTAACCATTAGGCTACGGAGTTTTATACTCCTATTTTATCTCTGTCCTACCTTTTTTCCAATTACTTTACCCCACAGTTTTTTTATATAATATTTAAATAAGCTTTTTGGCTAGATAACTGAAATTAAATAAACATTTTAATATGTTTATATTTTTCATTATTCTAAAATTAAATTATATGACCTATAAAAGTTTATAGGCAACTAATTGCATATAACATATGGTTAGTAAAGTAATTCACTTAACTATATTAAATTTTAAAATAAATGTAAATTATTGAGTCTTGTACTAACCATGGGAAGTAGAGTATTCTCTTATTTCTTGATTCATGTTTCATAAACATTCATGTAACCAAAAGTATTCTCCTCATATAGGAAGAGTAGTTCAAGTCAAATCTCATAATCAAACTTTTGACTGAAGGTTCGGTCAATTGGTAAATCGCGGTTTCGATTAAGTATGTGGTCTAAACAAAGGTGAAATGGATAAGTGAGATTTATCTTCTGGTCTTATAGAAATAATTTTTCTCATGAATCAATCTTGTTAAATGCGATAATAAGATCATAAGAGTGTCCTCTTGTTAAATGCGATGTTCTGAGGCTCGACCTGTTTTGAAAGTTGAAACCTCAAATCATTGCCCGCTTATTTAATTAAGGAAGAGAGAAACATAATTTACGAGTCACGTGTCTATATTGACAAAGATGAGTTATATGAGGACTTGGGAGCTTTTCTTTGACTAGATGAGATATTAGCGAGGTTAAACTCTTCCAACACACTAATTCTACGTTCTTCTCAGTCCCTTCATATAATAACCAAATTTCTTACTAATTTTGTCCTATAAAAAGGACTAATTTATCAAAGCATATTTAATAAATTCTTCCAATACCCATTATTATTTTCTCTATCCATATTTTCTTTTATATTCATTTATAGCATTAATATCATATTTTCCCCTCTTATATATTCAATCATAAATAAAAGGAAGAATTGAGAAATACAATTATTTTAGACATATTCATCTCTCAACCACTTTCTTGATCTATGTGATTTTACTTCATTGTCCTAGTAAGCGTATTCTAAAATTAAATTATATGACCTATAAATTTCTGGAAGAATTGAGAAATACAATTGTTTATGTTTATATTTCTCATTATTCTAAAATTAAATTATATGACCTATAAATTAATATAGACAACTAATTGCATAGAGCATATGTTATAATAAAGTAATTCACTTAACTATATTAATTTTTAAAATAAATTTAATTTATCGAGTCTTGTATTAACCATATGGAGAGAGTATTCTCATATTTCTTGATTCATGTTTCATAAATTTTCATGTAACCAAAAGTATCCTCCTCATATAGGAATGAGTAGTTCGAGTCAAATGTCATAATCAAACTTTTGACTAAAGGTTCGGTCAATTAGTAAATCGCGGTTTCGATTAAGTATGTGGTCTAAACAAAGGTGAAATGGATATATGAGGACCTGGGAGTTTTTCTTTGACCAGATGAGATATTAGCGAGGTTAAACTCTTCCAACACACTAATTCAATGTTCTCTTCAGTCCATTTGTATAATTGCCAAAATTTTGACTAATTTTGTCCCATAAAAAGGACTAATTTATCAAAGCATTTAATAAATTCTTCCAATATCCATTATTATTTTCTCTATCCATATTTTCTTTTATACTCATTCATAGCATTAATATCATATTTTTTCCTCTTATATATTCAATCATAAATAAAGGTAGGATTAAGAAATACAATTATTTTAGGCACATTTATCTCTCTTGACTAGTTCCTTAATATGTGTGATTTTACTTCATTGTCCCTTATAATGAGGGGCAAAAGGAGTATTTACTACAGGTGAATAATGTACTTTACCATGTCCCTATTATAAGAGTTTGACGACTAAACTACGGTTATTCAAAAATTGTTAGAAATTAGTTACAATTCACGAGTATATATGTTTGAAATTATAGTTTTTTTAATATCCTCATTTATGTTTTTTTTGGTCGAGATCCTCATTTATGTTTTGAAAAGCTCATTTGGCTCAACAATAAGTTTGCTTTATGTGGGATCTGAGATTGTTGGTTTAAATTGGTCTCTCTACGTAAAAGTAAGGTAGTTAAAAATTAAAATAATAATGTCTATTACATTCACTTCTCTAACACTCCCATCAATTTAGGACTCAAATAAAGTTGGTCCACTTTTAACCTTATTTTTGTTTTGTTATCCTCCCATTTAAAACAACATCACCTCTCCTTTCTCTCTTTAAGTCCTTGTAAATACTACAAGTGTCACCCATCACTAATTTAATGTTAATATTTTAAATTAGTTGGCGGTAAAATAGTGGAAAACAACTTTGGCAAAAAAAATAGTGAAAAACAACTTAGGTTGGTTAGGTTACTCATACGATTAAACATATGTCTGGAGTTTTAAACATATGTCTGGAGTTTAATTTAGAATCGTATAGATTGCAAGCAATACAAAAAGTGAAAAATGCAATAAATGATGATCACACCTCACACATTCTCATATATTTTGGACCAAACAAATTTAAATTAAGATTTTGTAATAAGATCATGAGGACTACCGTCCAATAGGTACAAAATGTTCACTCCTATAGTCAAAGATACATGATGATGGCAAAAAAAAATTATGAAGCATACATTGAGGAAAAAAGCCTGGTCCTTGGGAATATATTCGAATTAGTTGATTTTCTTGGATGAGCTTTTCGTACAGAATATCTTGCCCACGTCACTTCGTATCATTTGCGGTTAACAGAATCTCCAAGTCTTCATAGAATGACGAAAATGCCCCCAACTCCATCTACCCATCACAATTTCCCAACCCAATCCCGAGTCTCCTCTAGTTTCTCGAGGGCTTTTCTGTCACTTAACTTCAGATATACTCCACCATTTTCCTGCTTTCTGCCTCTGAGGATCATCCTTATATGCCTCTAACAAAAAGTTGCTACATTTTCACTGTATCTAAAAAAAGTTCAACTTTCGTTCTAAATATTAATATTTAATACAGAGGTTTTGTTGATCATCCACTACTAATCATGGAGAAGAATCAGAACAATTATAGTCCAAGTCATATGGAGACATCAAATTTGAAAGAAAATATGCTGTGGTCATCAGAATTTAAAACTCTTCTTCCCAAGAATTTGAGCACATAATCTTGATATATTTTTTTTATTGCATTGATGTTTAAAGTTGCAAGCAAATTTACACTTTCCAATCACATTTATTACTTTGACTCTGGTCAACAGTAACTTTGTTCTCTGTCAAATGGTCAATAGTAACTTAAGTCTGGGAGGGAAGTACTACTAAAGTATGAGCAATTTTTGTTTTTTAATAGAGAAGAGGGTCTTTGCCTTTTGGTTCCACATATTACTCTCAAGTTTTAACCCATGAAGCTACAAAAGTGCGATGAAAAAATAAATACAATACTGTAGCAATTTTTTTTTAAAACAAAACAAGCACATGTGTATTTATTGGAAAAGATATATTATGAAGAGACAAAAATTTAAAAATAAAATAAAATAGGAACAGAGAAAGACAGACATGCTAAGGCTATATATTTTAAATAAAAAAGTGAGTGGGACAAAATCTGGGATTTCTGAAACCCCTAGCCACTCCCTTTTCTTGGTTGACTAAAATATTATGCATAACTCCCGCCTTTTTTAAGAACAACTTGGCTACAATTAGATAACATGTTTTTTTTGGGTCAAAAGATAACATGTTTATATAGTGAGTATTAGTAATATGAAATGGGTTTTATGATTTATCACAAAATGATGCTATCATAATTCTCATCCAATCATCCATTATTTTAAAGAACTTCTATTACAGCCCAAAGGGGCGTAGACCAACTAGTAAGAAATGAGAAGGTAAAACACTGCGTACCCACCAGGTCATGAGTTCAAACCCTTGGGAAGTTATCACCCCCAAAATGGGGAATCCCGGCGGCGACTTCAGATTAGTCGTTTCCCGAATGGGGGGCGGACACTGAAGACTCTAAAAAAAAATACCTTACAGATGGATTTGAAAAGAATATCATAAGCATATAGTACAAGTTTTTAAGTACATGATTTACCCCCTCCAAATTTTCCTAATTTTTGTTTAAACAAAGAGATTGACAAAATTACTTATAAGTACTCAATTTTTTTTGCCATGACAGTTATAGTCACTTACTTGTACCACTTTATAGTTTTTACTTTTTACGACTCCAGTCACTTAATTTTTTTTTCATAAAGAAAAGTTGTTAACACATCAAAAATTTGTAAATTGATTAATTTTTGAATATTACCCTCAGTTATGGATTTGTATTTAAAGCATATCATATAATCATTATAATACACTCCTATTTCACTTTTTTTATATCACATAATACTCCCTCCGGTCCTAAATATAAGACCTAATTGACTTTTTTAGAATATCCTATAAAAAAGCAAAATAAGTTAATTATAAATTGATTTACCTAATTTTTTTCCTTAGACTAGTTTATTTTACCTACAAAATAATGTATAATCTAAAAATATATCAAATATGTCATGATTTAATAACCTATTTCACAACCTTAACCTCTCCAAAAAAGTCAATTAGGTCTTATATTAAAACCGGAGGTAATATTATTCGTTTTCCTCTTTCTACAATATTAATTATTGTTTGGGATAAAATTATCATCAATTACTCTCCAGTGGACTTATACTAACTAATAAAGTAATAAGTTAATTTATTTTAAATTAGACTTATAAAAGGCTCATAGTTACAATTATTAAGTCCAATTCTGCTGGATCATAATTAAAAGAAAACTCAACCGATGAAGAATCAAGTAAACACATCAAAGACCCATGTTTGTATTACCCCTAAGCCCTCCTTGCATGATTAAGATACTAGTAGTAATAGTAATAGTAATGGAATATATAGTTAGTTAGTTGGTTTTAAAATCATGACACTTTGATGGCATGTCAAGAGAAAAAAGGAGAGGTGACAGTCACGTGAGTTCCGTTTTCCCTCCTTCTTCTTCCTCAAAACCAAGACTCATTTCATACCTTCCTTCTTCATCTTCCTCCCTCCACTTCTCTCTGCAACCACAAAAAAAACCTTCTTTTCCTCTTCCTTCCCCTTCCTCTCCCTCCCCTCCATGACCCCTTTTTAGCTTTCACCCTCTAACCTCTTCTCTCGCCTCTTCCACCATGCCTTTCCCCTCCATTTTCCTTCACTACCTTCTCTTTTTCCTCGCTGTTGCCTACACTACACACCAAACCAACGAAAACCCAGAAAAAATCTCCCTCCTTTCCTTCAAAACCACCCTCCAAAACCCTCACTTTCTTCATTCATGGAATGCTTCAACCCCACACTGTAACTGGTTCGGTGTAACTTGCAATGAACAAAACAAAGTCTCTTCACTTTCTCTTCCTTCTCTTCAACTTAAAGGCTTTCTCTCTCCCTCTCTCTTCTCTCTCTCTTCCCTCACTTCTCTCAACTTATTCTCCAACTCTCTCTCCGGAAACATCCCTAAGGAGATAAACAGTCTTATCTACTTGAAAGAACTTAACTTTAGTTATAATCAGCTTTCTGGTGAAATTCCAACCGAGTTTTCCGGGTTGACTCAGCTTACGTCACTCGCTTTGAGTACTAATTGTTTCACTGGGGAAATCCCAGTTGAGATTGGGTCTTTGAGGAAGCTTCGAGTTCTTGATTTTTCTGGGAATGAGCTTAGTGGAAGTTTACCGTTGAGTTTTGGGAATTTGAGTGAGCTTGAGTTTCTTGATTTGAGTAATAATCTTTTTGACGGTTATTTACCGTTGAGTTTGTTTACTGGATGTCTGTCTTTGATTTCTGTTGATGTTTCAAATAATTCATTTTGTGGGTGTTTCCCTAAGGAGATTAGTAATTTGAAGAATTTGACTGCTCTTTATGTTGCTTCGAATAAGTTTGTGGGTAGGTTGCCACGTCAGATTGGTGAGCTTGAAAGACTTCAAGTGCTTTATGCACCTTCTAATAGTATAGAAGGTCCTTTGCCTGAGGAGATGTCAAAAATGAAGTCTTTGGCTAATCTTGATCTTTCTTATAATCCCTTGAGGTGTTCTATTCCTGAGTTTATTGGGAAGCTTCAGAATTTGAGGTTGCTTGACCTTTCTTTTGCTCAGCTTAGTGGTTCTGTACCTTCTGAGATTGGAAGTTGTGGAAATTTGAGCTCTGTGGTGCTGTCATTTAACTCTCTTTCTGGTTCTTTGCCTGAGGAGCTTTCAGGGCTTCCAATGGTGTCATTTATAGCTGAGAGGAATCAGTTTCATGGGGCTTTGCCTGCTTGGCTTGGCAAGTGGAGTCACATTGATACTCTTTTGTTGTCACAGAACAGATTTTCTGGAAGAATTCCTGTTGAGCTTGGGAATTGCTCTTCATTGGAGCATCTTAGTTTGAGAAGTAACATGTTGAGTGGTCCAATACCTGAGGAGCTATGTAATGCTGCTTCACTTTTGGAGATTGACTTTGAAGATAACTTTCTTAATGGCACAATTGAGAATGCATTTGTTAGGTGTAAGAACCTTGTCCAATTGGATTTGATGAAAAATCAGATCACTGGTTCTATTCCTCAGTACCTTTCTGAGCTTCCTTTGATGGCTCTTGACCTTGACTCAAACAATTTCAGTGGCAGCATACCTTCAAGTCTGTGGGATTCACCGACTCTTATGGAGTTTTCCGCCGCGTATAACCATCTCCAGGGCTCTCTCCCTACTGAGATTGGGAATGCAGTTACTCTAGAGAGGCTTGTCGTTAACAACAATCAGCTGACAGGTGTTATACCCAAGGAGATTGGAAATCTCACTGGTCTATCTGTTCTTAATTTGAATGGAAACCTTATTGAAGGGAATATCCCTTCGGAGCTAGGAGATTGCACTTCATTGACAACCTTAGACCTTGGGAATAACCTGCTGAATGGATCTATTCCAGATGAGCTAGTGGAGCTGAGCCAATTACACTGTCTAGTTCTGTCCCATAATAATCTTTCGGGGCCTATTCCTGCGAAAGGATCTTCATATTTTAGCAGGGTTGCGATCCCGGATTCGAGCTTTGTGCAGCACCTTGGAGTGTATGATCTGTCCCATAACAAGTTGTCTGGGACTATACCTGATGAACTGGGGAGCTGTGTGGTTGTTGTGGATCTTTTGCTCAGCAACAACATGCTCTCTGGGAGTATTCCAAGCTCACTCTCACTTCTGAGTAATCTTACAACTCTAGATTTGTCTGGTAACTCCTTGTCTGGTTCCATTCCACCAGAACTTGGGGACTCCCTCAAGCTACAAGGACTATATTTGGGACATAATCAGCTCAATGGTACTATCCCTGAAAGTTTTGGGAAAATGAGAAGTTTGGTGAAGCTGAATTTGACTGGAAATAAGTTGACTGGTCCGATTCCGATGAGCTATGGGAACATGAAGGAGCTAAGTCACTTGGATTTGAGCTCTAATGAGCTCACTGGCCAGCTTCCATCTTCTCTATCAGGTCTTCAAAGCCTTGTTGGTCTTTATGTTCAGGAGAACAAGCTTTCTGGCCCAATAGAGACGCTCTTCTCCAATACCATGACATGGAGGATTGAGACAATGAATCTTAGCGCCAATCGCTTCAATGGATATTTGCCAAGTTCTTTGGGAAACCTTTCTTACTTGACAAGTTTCGATGTCCATGGTAATTTGTTCACAGGAGGGATTCCATCAGAGCTTGGGAATCTAGTGCAGATGGAGTACCTTGATGTTTCTGGGAACAGTTTATATGGAAAGATTCCTGAGAAAATTTGCAGCCTAGTTAATCTGAACTACCTTGATTTGTCTCAAAACAGATTGGAAGGGCCCATCCCTAAGAGTGGCATTTGCCGGAACCTGTCAAGAGCTAGACTTGCTGGAAACAAAAATCTGTGTGGTAGGATTTTGGGTGTCAATTGCCCAATCAAAAGCATTGGCAAATTTTCACTGACCAATGCTTGGCAGCTTGCTGTGATTGCCATTACTATCACACTGATGATCTTGAGCGTTGCATTCGTTATACACAGACGGATTGGCAGGAGGCAAAATGATTCAGAAGACATTGAGGAACACAAGCTAAACAACTATGTGGATCAGAATCTCTATTTCTTGAGCAGTAGCAGATCAAAGGAACCGCTGAGTATAAATGTTGCAATGTTTGAGCAGCCCCTTCTGAAACTAACCTTGGAGGATATCATAGAAGCTACCGGCAACTTCAGCAAGACCAACATAATTGGAGATGGAGGTTTTGGGACCGTGTACAAGGCTACTCTTCCCAATGGCAAGACAGTGGCAGTAAAGAAGCTGAGTGAAGCAAAAACGCAGGGACATCGTGAGTTCATGGCTGAAATGGAAACTCTAGGCAAGGTGAAGCATCAGAATCTGGTTCCACTACTTGGATATTGCTCATTGGGTGAAGAGAAACTACTTGTTTATGAGTACATGGTGAATGGAAGCTTAGATCTTTGGCTGAGAAACAGGACTGGTGGAGCACTTGAAGTCCTTGACTGGAACAAAAGGTACAAAATTGCAACCGGTGCAGCGAGAGGATTGGCCTTCCTTCATCATGGGTTCATCCCCCACATCATTCACAGGGACATCAAAGCAAGTAACATATTGCTGAATGAAGATTTTGAGCCTAAAGTTGCAGACTTTGGACTTGCTAGGCTTATTAGTGCCTGTGAATCACATATCACCACTGATATTGCTGGAACATTTGGGTACATTCCACCAGAGTATGGACAGAGTGGGAGGTCAACAACAAGAGGGGATGTGTATAGTTTTGGGGTCATAATGCTTGAACTGGTGACTGGAAAAGAACCAACAGGGCCTAATTTTAAGGACATTGAAGGTGGGAATCTGGTGGGGTGGGTTTTTCTGAAGATCAAGAAGGGACAGGCTGCTGATGTTCTTGATCCAAAGGTTTTGGATGCTGATTCGAAGCCGATGATGCTTAGGATGCTGCAGATTGCTTGTGTGTGCCTTTCTGATAATCCTGCAAGCAGGCCTACCATGCTTCAAGTGCTCAAGCTTCTGAAGGGGATCAAAGGAGAGTAGTTTAGTATATGGAAGTCAATAGAGGTGGTATTTAGATAGAAATAATGTGTGAAGTGTGAACTGATCTAACAAATACCTTAGACTAGTATTGTAGTCGTTTGTGTAGTTATTTATATCAAGTCTTTTCATGTTGTTGACTGAATTTCTCCAAAATATTTCTTGCTTGGTGAGAAGCGAGCTTGAAGAACCATTGTCTTGAAGAACCATTGTCTTAATTTAAGCTATTTATTTATGCACATGTGCCCATAATGTGTTGTGGAAATATCTTAGAAAAACAATTGCAGGAGCGAAATGTTTTATTAGAATGTCATCTGAATCAAGGTTTGTGGTTTAGACTTGAGGGTAGAAACTAGAAAGTCAAAATAAAATTTAGCTTGCATCAAGCGTAATGCCACATTGCCACGTCACTTTAATAAGCCTGATAAAGTAATTGTAATTTTTTTTACATCATAGACAACAAATATCATAAAAGCCTATGGTATGTTACATTAACTTATACAATGGAGCTATCTACAATCTGCCAAATAGGCCCTTAGTCTTTGGTTTGGTTCTCTAGTTCTCCTAATTATGCCAAACCAAACTTATGGGAAGTATATTCTCTATTTAATTTCCTCACTTGCTGTTTCTATCGCTGCATGAAATTTGGGCAGTTCATAAATAAAAATTTCACAAGTTACCTTTTTTTAAAAAAAAATGAAAAGTTGGCATTTCTACCAAATTTTTTTTTGTAGAATTTAAATTTACCACATCCGGCCATCATGCCCGATCTTCTGAATTCTTGGACTTAAACACGGACCAATTGCAGGTCACGTATTGATTAGGGCCATGTTATGAATCTTAAGTTAGTTGAATGATTCATGATGGAAAAATAAGGTAGATGAAACTTGTATATTAAACTTCCAAGGTCACACTTCCTTTTTTACTTTGAAGGGGATGAAACATTTCCAAGATTCTTTGATTAGTTGGCATATTTGACCAAATCACAATGTCATAAAAGAGAGCAAGTGCAAAGCATTTAAGATTACAGTAATCCCGAATTGTCAAACAAGTACATTCTCATCTCGTGGGTTGAATAAAGGCTTAAAGCTAACAACAGAAACCAAGGGAAAATTAACTTTGAAGAAAGCCAAACGTACGCAATGATCAAATTTGTCTCTCATCACACTCACAATAATTTAATAATTATCGAGAGAGAGAGAAATGTATGCCGCATTTACTGAATATGGAGGCTGTACCATTCAAGAAGACACGGAGATGCGGTATTAGATTGTGTTTGGTTGTGTGAAAGAAAGTAAAGAATTAGAAATGGAAAGGGTAAGAGATGAAAAGTAGGGGTAATGATGAGAGAGTAAAGTTTGTGGGCCCCACGATAAGCGTGAGATGAAGTGAGATGGAGAGAGAAAACTTGTGGGCCCCGGGATATATATAAATGATCATATTACCCTTAACTTTTCAAATTATTTACACTACCATTTCATTACTTTCAACGAACCAAACGTACCCTTAGTTTGAACATCATGCAGTTATAGAGATCATTAATATGTGACCAGCTTCTTATTCTTTACTGTTTTATTGCTTAAGAGTAAAGACGATTGACCAAAACAGAGATTATAGAAAGATGAAAAATGAGTGTCTCTTTAGTCTTTACCTCATTGTTGATTTCTCATTTTCATTGATGGATTAATCCTTTTATTATTTAGTCCAACGTTAGCACATTTTTCTATAATCAAAGGTAATTGAAATGAAATAAAAAAAAAAAAAACTTGACACTAATTTCTTTCTAAACTGAAAGACAATGGGATTTTGTCTATCTAAACAAATATTGTTGATACATTTTACTCAGTTATTGTAAGATGATGAAACTGCATGACGTTTCTTCCTAATTCTTTCAAGAGGGACTAAAGTGACCTTGCATATATGAATCCTGTTCGATATTTTGTGACGGAATAATAAAATGAATGGGGAAGGAAGCCCATAAAGTTTGCCTTTTTATGAAGGATATGTTGGGGGGTCAATCATTGAACTTTGGAGGCCACTTTTGCTCTCTTTTACGCAAATCCTATTGTCAATAAAAAAATCCCACTCTTTCGGCTGCTTCTAGCCTTCTACCACCATCCATCCCAAAAAACATCAATAAAACACACAAAACAAAATTTATAAAAAAAACATATAAAACAAATAAAGGAAAGTACCTAAAAACACACTCATTTATTATAGTTTCTAGGTTCATCCTTTGAAAACGAAAGCCATTGATACTTGTTCTACACCCAATTCACATCTTAACCCCATCAACGTATCATCTACCTCCTCTTATTTTAATTTCCTCCAAAGAATAATAATGTCCCTATTTATTTAATACCGCAAGTGAAAAAAAAAACATATCCCCCCAAAATAACATTTGGGGTTATATGGCAATAAATTTATGCCTTTTCCCATCTATAAGATGTTAGATGCATGACAAACTGTTGCTCGCATATTATTAATTAAAAAAAAAAGAGACATATACTAGAATGACATGTAATTTTATTGACAGAACGTCATTTGTGAATTATGCTTATTTTGTCGCGTCCAATTTGAATACAAGTATGATCTACACAAATTTAGAAAAAAAAAACAGCTAACTACAGTGAGAGTTTTGTAATTTTGATTTTTTGCAAGATGTAAGATGCAGACTCTTCCTTCTTGTGAATGCATCTCACCAGAGAAACTTCTGGGAACCGGTTCGAACCGTTTCACATCTCACGTGATCACTCGGCTCATACGCACGTGCATTGATTCCCTACGCCGTTCTATACTAATCTAACCATGTTCCATCACACGTGTGCTAATTACACACCCTCTGATTTCCTCTATCGCATGGTTTCATCCACGGCGATTCATGATCCTCTCGATGGTTCTGCAAATCCAACGGCTCAGATTTCACCTCCGCAGGGCCAGGCTGATGCAAGCGTAACAGAGTATCATTCCCTCCTCCTTTCTCTCCGGTGACTTCCCTCGATCTCTTCGCTCCGATCGCCACACCAAAAATCTTCGGATTCAACTCCTCCGCCGCCGCCGCCGCAGACGACGGCGCCTCATCGCCGGAGCTACGTACCTCCGGCAACAAATCCAACGGTCTCACGGCGGAGCGTATCACTTTTCCACCGTCGATTTCGCTATGAGCGTATTTCGATAACATCGAGAAAATATTACTACACAGAGATCTCATCTCCGTCAACTCCTTCGACAACTGCACGTTCTCTTTCCTCAACCTATCATTCTCATCTAGCAACTCCGCCGGCGCTTTCGACGACGACGAATTCGACGACATCACCTGCTCCTCGTCTGAATTCGCCGGCGAAATCATCGGCATCGCCGTCGGTATCGCAGCCAACGGCACCGGAGACGGTACGGCCACAGTCGGAGTTGCCGCCGGCGGAGTGGACGGCGAGGACGAAATCTTGCGGCGCTGAATCTCGCAGAGGAGGCGTCTCTCTCCTCGCCGGAAAGAATCGTTGGAGAATTCCCAGCGATCAGGCACAACCTTCCTGAAACCCTAAAAATAAAGAAAAATGGTGAGAATTAAACAAAATTTATTGTGAAATGAAAGAAGAAGAAGGATAATTGTTCGTACGTAGGTGTTGAGCTGGCGGACGAAGGAGGAGAAGTTGTTGTGTTTGAAGAATTTGGGGAGGAGGTCGCGGGCGAATTCGGTGGGGTTCCAGACGATGAAGGAGGAGCCATCGGAGTTCCAGGAGATGACGTCATCGATGGAGGGGTCGTCGACGAGCTGGAACGTTTTGGTGAGGAAGGGGGTGGGGACGGCGCGCTGGTTCTCGCCGGAGGTGGACTCGCCGGTTGTCTCCACCGGCGGCGGACCCATCGAGGAAGAAGCCAGAGAGAGGGAAAGAATTTCTAGAAGTTTCTGATCATGTGAGAGAGAGAGAGAAGGGAGGGGAATTAGTGGAAAACGCTCGAAGGTACTACTACGTTACGTCTATTAATCCAGAAACTTCCCTTTATTTCTTTCTTTCTTCTCTCTCATCCATGACTCATATATATGTGTGTCTATATATATATATATATGTATATACATATATATCTATCTATGTATGTGTATAGACACACATATACATACATGCATATATATATATATATACATACCTATATATAGATATATGTATATGTACATTTATATAGACACACACATATATGAGCATGGATGCCTCGTAGTACATGTTTAGTGTTGTAAGTGTTGGAATGGAGGGCGGGTTGGAGAATGTTTTAGATCAAGATTCACACGGTTAAATTGTTTAGATTGATAGTTGTGGGTCGGATATCCTTTTAGATCATGATTTATATGGTTAGATTGTTTGGATTGACAGTTGTGGGTTGGAGACCGCTGTAGATCATGATTCACACGGTTAGATTGTTTAGATTGATAGTTGTGGGTCGGCCGATTTAGAACATGATTTATATGGTTAGATTGTTTAGATTGATAGTTGCAGGTTGGAGACCGTTTTAGATCATGATTCGCACGGTCAGATTGTTTAGATTGAGAGTTGTATTGATGACTCTCGAGTCAACGTTTGAAGTGGTTGATAGTTGGATCGGTTGAATTGTTTGGTCTAGTTCAATTCATACAACCATTGTTAAACTCGCGAGTTGGCTGACACTATGATTTTACAGTTTTTATACAACTATATAATGGAAATACGTTAAAGAGGATGATGAATTCTCATGGAAATACATGTTTATTAATAAAAGTGAACTCTTTTTTTTGATACATAAGGAAGTAAAGATACAAAATTAAAAGTAAACTAAAACAAAGCTTTTTTTACTATATAAAGCTTCTCGGACCTTCTAACAACTCTCTGGCCCTTAACATGCAACGAACTATGCCTCTTATCTCAACCACGCCTTCATCAAAACAAGGACAAGAATTATTGTGAATGACTTCAAAACAAGCCACACAAAACAAAGACTTCCAATTCTTTTTATCTTCTTTTTATGACCCACGAGTTTGAAAACACTACTTGTTAAAAGTATGGGTATGAATAAATATTTTTTTTTATCCGTGATCAAGGTATTCTCTCACTCGATAGGTGAGAGACTATTCCCCGCTGAATAAACATTCTCTATTTTACCTTCATGTTTATAACTTTTGTAGTTCATTATTATTTTTCAAATGATATATATCTTTGTCATGTTAAACGATTGTTTATAAATGGAGTATAAAATTTAAAGTACTCCATCTTTATAAATAAAATCCCATATTTGGAACGGTTTTTCCCCTTTTTATATGAGCCTTAATAAATTTGTTGAAAGCATTCAATTAATGAGTTTTCCCCCCTCACTTTATCTATAATTGTTCTATCTATTTACATTTACATTCACTTTCATGCTAGCTTATAGCATTATTTTTACATTTATCTCTCTTATAAACTTAACCATAAATAAGGGAAAATTAAGAAAATAAAATTATTTCAAACATATTTATCTCTGTGAACTACTTCTTTAATCGATGTGAATTTATCAAAGGAGCATATTATTTATTATACACTACCTCAGAATCCCTTTTCACATTTAAAACTCTCCATTCCTATGCCTATTTGAACTGCCAAAATTCAAGTGAAGAGTGGGGCACCCATACAAAAAAGGTCATGAATCTTCCAAGTTGCATTTAAAACTCTCCAACAGTAAAAGTAAAATAGAAATTGAATTTTTATTGTCTAGACTTTTATCTAATATATATCTCTTTTACTCCTGCCTAACCCCCTTGCGTTCACATGCATCCAGTTCCAGTTTACTGCCATGTTTTGCTGCCTTTTTTTAAAAGCTAAATTATTCTTCTACAGAAAATACAAGTGTCATTTTGCTGCATGTTTTTTTTAATAACAATATTTAAATGTAATACTCTTCCTCGGGAAGTGATGAGAAGCTGTCTAATTTGCTTGTGGGAGCCTTTTTCTCTCTCACCCGACCCACCATGTTATAAGCCTATAAGCCTCTGCATGTATTGTATCCAGTCCCTCTTCCTCTTGGTTCCAGTGCACAACTTAATGACATTCTTTCCCCATTCTTTATGGGTCAACAGTCTCCTACCTCCACCCAAATTAATGGGTTCATCATTTAGTAACTGATCATTAATGAGAGCACCAGATAGACATGGATGAGCTCTAGGAGGGAAATTCAAAATTCAAATTCAAACAACCTTCATCCTGTCACCTTAAATAGGAAGGACTTCGGAAGAAGTAGAGGATTAATGTCTGTGTTCTTCTTACACCTCCAATTTACAGTTCCACTTTCTGTCTTCTCTCCTCTCTTTCTCTTCAACCGTCGGCATATATCAAAGACACCTGCAGCGGCTAGAGACAACCACCATCAAAGCCACCAGCCTAGCTTAAAAGTTCACAGTACAAATTTCCAGAAGTGGGAAAAAAGTGAAGAATTGAGTGTAAAACTCAAGCTAAATATCGTTTGAAGCTTAATATGAATCTCAGACCATGGTTAGATACAAATAGAAGCGAAAGAAACTAAGCAAGGTTAGTTTTTTATTACAGTTGCTTCTAATTCTATGCCTGAAAGGATCCTGTCATTTTCTATGTACACTCATTATTCTTTTCCATGTTTAAGATTAATATATATGATGATATGAAAAGAATACAATCGTTAGAGAAGAAGGTAAGTAGATGTACCAATACTACTTATAGACATACTTTCCTTTGCTGACGCAGATGAGAGATTGCAGCCCCAATGGTTGGAACTTGGACGGGTTCACAGAAAAAGGGGATCTGAATTTTTAATCCAACAAAGGTTTCATGCGAACAAAGAAAGAGGAAACAGGAAGGTGAAGAACAAAAAAACCAGAGAAAAAAAATTACACACTACCATCAGGTAGAGAAGGAATGAGTATGTGCAATTTTTTTTTTCAACAACAGAACCTATTAGTATGTGAAATGAGAAAGGGAAGTAGGACGATTAATTTTTTTACTGTGAATCTCTGCATTTTGATCAATGCATTTTTTCCTTCCTCTTTGTTGGCACAACAATAGCCACACACCATTACCAATAATGGAGATATTTTTTATACAAATATTGGAGATATTTAGTGAGTGAACGCGTGCGAAAAGATATACAAGAAAGAACTACGAGCAGTAATAAGATTATACCTAAGTATGATAAAAAAAAATGAAACTTCCATGTTTAAAATCTGTTTTATATGAAACCTTATTGCAACATAAGTTACATAACTTATGCTACCATGGACTCTTCTAGATCAAGAATTAGGTGACCCAGTATTGTAATCAATTTCCATAGTTATAAAAAGTTTAAAAAGCCTAAATGCCATATTACTTATTGATCATCCCCAAAAATCCCTGTTTAAATATTTCCATAGAGTAAATCTTTCATTACCATATTTACGTGAATTAACTATTATTAGTTAATTATGCAGGAAACTTATATGGAGGTTATGAGAGGAAAAAGGCAATGTTGTCAACTTCGTCCACATCGAAAGGAATAAACTTTTTTTTACCAAAGAAAGGAATGGACTTTATATGAATTAAAATTGGTAATTCAGGCATATGGAAAATTTATAGAGCACGCACAAAATTTAGATTATCAGATGATGAAGGAAATTGAATTTGTATTTATCATTCCATATTAAAATTTTGATGACCTTTTTTATCAAAAAAAATTTGATGACCTTCATCAATGGAACAAGTAATTAGGAGGAATTTTTGCTGAATGAAGGAATAATTAATTTGTATAATCAAGTTTCCATATTGAATGAAGGAATAATTAATTTGTATAATAAAGTTTCCATATCAATGGAACATATAATCAAGTATAATTCTTTTGATCGAAATCAAGTATAATTCTATTTCTACATTCAGTGACTTGGCTAATTTCTACTCCCTCCCATCCATAATATAAGAGTGTAAAATTTGAACGATTTTGGTCCAAAATATAAAATTTTATATCACATTCTCTCCTCATTGAATGATTTTGATCCAAGATATATAAGTTTCCATTTAACTTTAATTTTAACAATATGAAATATATAACTAAACAAATCGTAAGGTTTGTTTAGTTATATATAACTAAACAATTTTTTATGCTAAATTAGAAAGCACATCCAAATCGTAAGATTTACATTTAACTTTAATTTTTACAATATGAAATATACAACTAAACAAGTTTTAGCCATTTTCTATATTTAATAAGTAATCATTTTCTTTAAAATTAACTATTTGTAAAAATGAATTTTAATGTATTTTTGATAAATAATGAAGTTTAATATTTATTAAATGAAAATTAGTATAGAGTAAATTAGTAATTATGCATTCTACTATATAGATAACTAAGTGATGAAGTATTGTAATCAATTTTCTTAGATATAACAAGTTCAAAAATCTAAAAGCCATATTACTTACTGAACTTGTAATAAAAATCTCTATTTAAAATATTTGTATAGAGCTAATCTTTCATACCTATATTAAATCAATTAATTTTTATCAGTTAATGATATGCAGGAAACTTATATGGAGGTTATGTGAGGAATAAGACAATGTTTTCAAACTTTTTCATATAGAAAAAATGGAATTTATATGAATCAAAATTGGTAATATTTAGGCACATGGAAACTATGTTGCGCTTCCTCCTATCGGAAATTGAATGACGCATTAATATTTCCACATCATGATGTTTGTAAGTTTTATGTTTAATTGAAATATTAATTTTTCTTCAACTGTTTACTTAATTGCCTTAAGATCACGATTTCAAGAAGGTGATAGATCAAGTTGAGGATTTTGAATTACTTAAAAATTAACAAAACTTAATTATAGAGTACAAAATTTATATTATTAGATGACCTTTATCATTCAATATTGAAATTTGATGACCTTTATCAATGGATCGTGCAATTAGGAGTAATTTTTGCTGATCTTAAAGCTAGATAATAACAAATTTTAATTAATCCAAAAATTCCTATGCACTCAGCGTCTCAGCCACAAACAATGTCCAATAGTAGTGATTATTTCTCCACAAACGATTACTTGATTTCCCTTGAATATACAAAAATCAAGCAAGCATTAAATGACTTATTGTAGTTAGAAGATAGACTAAAAAAATTATATAAAGGATTATCACTAAATATTAATGCTAAATATCAATTATTAATGGTAATGTTTCATGAGTGCGTTGAAATTTACATGAGCTTTCGATGCAATTATTTTTCAAATGTTGGTAACCTATCACCTTATTTACAAGATTTTATGTATCAATGTTAATGCAAAATATTAAGTTTCAAAATTATTTTGGGTTAAGAAGGGAAATTTTGGGTTTTCGGGGGAGGGGTGGAATTAGAGGATAGATTTTGTCTCTTATTTTGTTTTTAAAATTGAGGGTTTGATTTTTGGCCAAATCGAAAATATTACAAGTAATATAATTTTTTGTTGGAAACTAATATGGAAATTGTTCCTTCAATAATATTTTTGTTCCCTGAGTGCCTTGAAATTTACCAGCTTTTAATGCAATTATTTTTTATGTCTAATAAATCATGGAAATTTTATGTCAAGGAAAATAATTACGAATAATAAGAAGTTGACTATGAATAAAAGAAACCTAACAATTTTTTGAAGTATTTATAGCTATTGTTTCCATCATTGATTTAGTTTAACTTAATCTTTTCAAGTATTTATACATTTACTTGATTTAATTTATGGAGTTTTTCTTTTTTTATTATGAAATGTCTTAGCTATGTGATAAGCAAGTTTGACAATTCATGGAGTTTTTCATAATAAGAAGTTTCAAATAACATACTTATTTGATATGGAGGTGCTCAATGAAACTTGGTTTATTTTGGGGGCAGGGGTATGAGTCTGATTCTTTTTCAAGTAATAAATAATTCAAGTAGTGTAAATTGAAATTATTTTGAAAGATCATCAATCGAAAAAATTTAGACCAAATAAACTTTATGATAGAATTATATAATCTAAAAGTTTAGGGTATATATTCCAAATACATTTTAACACATTAAAATTAGTGACATGACTATTTGGAAAAGAAATTGAACTTTTAACACTCACAAACAATTCTAGGAAATTAATAATTATATAAAAAAGAGGAAAAAGAAACGGAAGAAGAATAATTAATGAATGGATCATTATGTATCGGTGATTTAGCGACTTATTAATGACATTATAAAAGAGTCAACGGTTATTTAAAAATATAATGGAGTCAACAGTTATTTAAAAATGTCAAACTAACCAAATTTCAATAAGAGCCCTTTAATTATGGTGCTAGATTGATTCACTACCTTTTTCCCAAGTAAATTTAGTCTATAGATATTCTTATATTTCAAAAATTACTTTATTTATGGGTTTTACACTTTAAAGTTGATTTATGACACATTAATAATATGATTAAATTTTAAAAAATTGAATTCATGATAATGATTTTCATTGATTTATTTTTATGTGTATGAAATATCCTTCCATATTTTCAATCTAAGCAAATCAGTGAATTGAATTAATACATATTTTCATTAGACACTTCAATTTTAAAATAAGATACTATTCACCAATAATAAGTTTTCCGATATCTATTTTGAGGTAATGGGGAAATTTGACTCTTCTTTTGTTGTCGGGAAGGTTGTCTTACTGAAAAAGGGTAGTTATGATAGTAAATTTATACATTTTGGGAAAAAATTTAGGTTAGCATGTAATTAGTTGTAGGTAAAACTAAGACTTCAAAATAAATTTTATAAGTCAATGCTACAAGAATTTCCCTCTATTACTGACTGTCTGCTGGCTTACACAATTTATTGCAAAAAGAGGATTTTGGGTACACTACTTCGCCCAAAAAAGAGAATTATCCAAGGATTTTTTTTGGGGGGGGGGATGGGGGTTGGGATAAAGTTTTAATATTTTTAATTTTAGTTTGAATAATTTTGTTAGTGTAATAATTTCTGATGCTCAGAAATTGTTGGATTGTTTTTATAAAAGTGTGAGTTTGATTATCGACCAAGTTATAAAAATATTACATGAAATCTATTTTTTTTTTAAAAAAAGCAGATTTATTTGTAGTATCATGAATATCACATCAGTACATGGGTGAGTTTGATTTTTACAATTTTTTCAAGTTAAAAATATTACATGTAATCTGAATTGAAATTATCTGAAAAGTTAAAGTACAAAAAAAAAATTAGTCCGAGTGAACTTTCGTATGGGGGTGGTCTTCATGGGAAACTTGGTTTTTTTTTGGGGGGGGGGGTTGGAAGGGGAAAGTTGAGATAAAATTTGACTCTTCTTTTTTATATACACAAATGAGTTTGATTCTCAACTAAGTTGAAAGTTTTACATGTAGTCTAAATGCATATTTTTTAAAAATATTTCAAAAGCAACCTTAATAACTAATTTGTGTGGGCTTAAAAACATTTCAAAAATTAAAATGCATTTAAATTTAAACCTATATCATTTTTTTAAACCTTAACAATAACAGAAAAGGAGAGGTAGCGTGATACTAAAAGTAAATAATTAAGCACATTAAACAAAATTTTTCTAACATTAATAAATTAAGTGCAATGATAATTATTACTTAGGAAAAGGGATTCACGTAACCGCTATCAATTAACACATCAAGTATAATTAAATATATTCATAGTGTTAGGACATTTAATCACTTTCATACACCTATAATATATGTTTTTTTATAAAAAAATATTTACCTCCCGTGCAACGCACTGGGTAAAATACTTGTTTTATCTCTTATAGGGTGTACTAAACATATTACTTCACTAAGTTTAATATATTAAAAAAATTACTAACTCTAATTATTTGTAGAAAATATACGTTATTTTTATTTCTAGAATGCTATATTTATTCAAAAATTTAGGCCATAACATAGGTGGTTGATCATTATTGATTTGTCCAATATGGGCCCTCAACTAACAGTTTGGTTTAGCCTAAATAAAAAATTCTTCTAGTTGTCTCTATTCTATCTTTTCTATTCTTTTAAAATACCTTACGAGTTAACCTGACGGGTTAGCGTGAGTGGTAAGTACTCTCGTCCCTTAAGCAAGTGGTTGGGGGTTCGATCCCTAACTTTTGCAAATTGAGCAAATTCACAGGCCAGCTGTCTACCCCCTATATGGGACTTCAGAACAGCGAGGGATTAATCTCACTTGACACGCGGGTGGGGATACCCTTGGGTAAACAAAAAAATACCTTACGAGTTATTGGTGTTAGTAATGATTAGTACATGTATTTCTTAGGAACAAAATTAAATGAGTTAGAGGCCAAAAAAGTTTTAACGAAATTTAGTCAAATCTTAGTAATTCAGAAGCTATTTATAAATTATATCCTTCAGGGACTGGGCCTATCTAAAGTTATTACATATTATTTTTTAAGTTTATTACTTTTTCAAAAAAAATGAAAAAATGTTTAAAAAAGCTTCTTAAAAGTTAGTGGATTTTTAATTTCCGAAATCTTCATTCTTGCTTTCTAACAAATAAAAGGGACAATTGTACTTAGATTGAAAATAAGATATTTAATTTCGATCAATTGAATATTTTTTCTCATATTAATAAATGTTATTTCAACTGTTAATAGTAGTAATTAACAATTATTTGGGATCACTACGAAATTAAATCTCTTGTTTAAAATTGGTGTGCAATTTTCAGTTAATAAAATCTTCATATTTTCAAGCATGTAATTGTGAGACCGTAACAACTTATGGTCGGTTACCTTGCATATATATGTGTGGGTGGATGGATGTGTAGTGTCCCAGTGCATTTACCGTCTTGTAACTCCCAACATGGTTCATTCATGTAAGGAAGCTTCTACACTTTTTGGGAGATAAAAAACTGAGATGTAATTTATTCAAACTAGCAAGAAAAGATTTCCTTGGGGAAAGGGACTGGCACCAGTGGCTGAAATCTTTGAAAATGTTGGTGTTCTATAATGCCCCCACTGATTCTTTAGATTTGCATGACCTGACTGGAATCAATTGAGAATTGACTAAAAGTGTAAAGAAGAGGAATATGGTTCAATCTCATGCACATCTTGCATTTGCAATATAGGACCTATTTAGAAACTCAATTTTGGTCCTAAATATAAGACCTAATTATAATTTTATACACTTTCTTCCTAAATTGTTCTTTCCCCTCACTCTCACTCTCCCTCTCCTCACCCTCTCCCTCTCTTTCCTCTCCCTCCCTCTCCTCTCCTCTCCTCTCCTCTTCCAATCCATGGCCATCTCTCCCCCATCTTCTACCCAGACCATCAAAACAACAATCACATTGAATAGCAAAGCCATAACTGTAGAAATTTTCAGATTTGCCGTTTTGAATTGCAAATATTGAAAGCGAACCCTCTCTCTCAATCTCCATCACGACAATGATCCCAAACTCACCGATCCTCTCGCTTTTCAAATCTACTAACACCTTCGCAAAATGGAGGTAATTTTCAATTTGATTTCTCATTTGATTAAAGAGAGATGGGATTATTGAACGGATCTGATTGAATGATTGTTTTTTTAGATGGAGAAGGTTCAAAAGATTGTGAGTGCTAACACGAAAGCAATTTTGATTGATTTGGCTAGTGGAGGTGGCTGAGGAGTATAAGCTTTTACATGATTTATGTGGCCATCATTGATCAGAGCTTCGAATTGAACAGCCACAATGAAGATGACGCATAGTACATGTATCGTAAATGGAGTATCTTCTGTGGCAGAGACTTCTTCGTTTTGGCGGCGGAATTAGTTTGGGGAGGGGTAATATTGGAAAAACAATTAAAATTACCTAACTTAACTTATTTCCTTAATCTCCCTAAAAAAGTCTACCTAGGTCTTATATTTAGGACCGGATGGAGTATATAGCCATGATTTAATGTGGTACTTACTATTCCCATCCGCTCATGCGAGCTAAGAGTTTCCATCCTTGTTCGCGGATAGTGGTGTGAATTAGGACGATAAAAGTAGTGCCTTTCATTTTAAATAATGACTATGTAAATAATTGAAATTACGATAAAATTAATTGTGTTAATATGATTGGTTTATGAAATCCGTGTTCATTTGGATTTAAGTCTCACAAGTTTTAAACAAGAGATTTTAATTTGTTCTTCTTAGTGTTAGATGGTGTATATATTTTTATTAAGTATCTTATTGGGGATCAATATTTTAAACTAACTGTAATTTAATAGACAAAAACACCCTGTTTAAACATTTTAAAGACTAGCGATCACAAAAATTGGTGAAAACTTGAGGGATAAAAACTGTATTGACCCTGCCAATTAGACTAATGGTTTTTGCCAATCGCCACAAGTTTGCCTTTGAAAGGGACATACATACGTACCCTATGAGTAATAATAGGGAGAATCACTAAAAATTTTCAATTAATGAAGTACTAATAACCAAAGAAGTTTTAAAAACACGTGACTATGGATATATTTTGTCATTAAAACTTATTCCACTCACATGCTGTTTGATTTTTGGATACACTCATCTCTTTGTATCTTATTTCAGGGTGATTCTCTCTGAATAATACTATCTTCTTTTTTTTTGTATAAATGACAATTCATTAAAACGAGATAAAAAGTACATTACAATGCTACAATCTTAAATAAAAAAAGAAAAAGGAGCATAAAAAGCAAGGTGCTCCTTCATAAAATTACAAATAAGTTCAACATCTACTTGAAAGTAAGAGTAGCTAATAAAAGATTTTAGCATGCAGTAGATATCTTTCTCAACTATGTCAGCTTGCGAACTGAATTGAGATAGGATGAGTTGGCCAGAGAGTTCAGAATAGACAGCAAGTGAGTGATTATTGCAGAATAAGTCAGAGTCTTGAATCCAATGAATGGTAGCCCTGATACATCGAAGGATGAAATTAGAGGATTGATGCTTGAGTTTGTGCCAAATGAAGCATTGGATGATGGATGAATGGAAGAAAATCTGCAATTCACAAAATGAACCAGAGTTGGAATGGGAACGGTGCAGTAAGATATTCCAATCATGCTGAAAGAGATGACAATTCAGTGTTGGAAGTCGATCTATCCGTCTGGGAAACGAATTCAACTGTGTAGATTCTGAAGACTGAGAGAAAGCAACTAAGTTGAGAGATGTTGCTAGACTGATTTGATTTAGGACTTTCGAGGGAGAAGCAAGAGACCCATTGTGAACTATGCCGTTTCTCAACATCCAAAGTTGATTCAAAAGAGTAATCATCTTGGTAATGACATTTAACTGTTGATCCTTCCAAAGAGAGAGAATAGAAGACATGAACCATTCTTTAAAGGAGTTAAAACTACTCCATTCTGCTCTGATGGAGAGGGCTCCCCACCAGACTGCCCGGGCAAGAGGGCATAAGAAAAAAATGTGTTCAATAGTCTCTTCCAATTCACATCCGAAGGGACAAAGAGAATGTACCTGCAAGTGATGCTTTACCAAAATATCATTAGAAGGAATTGCTTGGTGCATTAATTTCCAAATGAAAATGAGGTTTTTCATTGGCATGTTAAGTGACCACAGCAGATCCCAAAAGGGATTTAGTGAGAATGTCCTAGAAGAGGAGGACAACAATTGAAACCCTTTCCTTGCAGTGTAGGTGCCAGTATGAGAGCCATGCCAACTAAGAAAGTCATCTGAATCAGAAAAGGATATCGGAGTAGCAAGAATTTTTGCAGCATCATGAGGAGGATAGAGGGATCGAACGAGAGAGGAATTCCACTGAACAGGATTCCATGAGAAGCGAGAATGCAGGATTAGATCAGACACTCTTAGATGTGAATCTTGGGAATGTGATCCTGATTGCATTGGCCACCATAAATGGTGGTTGATTGGGATGGAGGCACCATTACCTGCAGACCATTTTAGATGATCAAGAATGACTGCCTTGCTACTGAGAATACCTTTCCAAATCCATGATGAATTGTATGGTTGTTTAAATATATCTTTGGAAGATATGTCCATGTACTTGACTTGAAGAGTGGAACCTAACAGGGAAGAGGATGGAGCAGAAAGGATCCTCCACAACTGTTTTGCAAGAAGAGATTTGTTGACTATTCCAGTGTTACGCAGTCCTAAACCTCCTGAAGATGTAGGCTGAAACAGATGTTCCTTAGCTCGTAAGTGCATCTTCCTTTGATCTTCAGAAGATCCCCAGAAAAAATCAATACATTTACTATCAATTTTCTCACAGATGTAAGTTGGGAATTTGATGCATGAGAATTGGTATATATTGGCAGCTGAGAGAACTGATTTAATCAACATGAGGCGAGAGGCCTGAGATAGTAATTGAGCTTTCCAGGATGTAGTGCGCTTACTGACAGCATTAAGAACTTGAGAGTAAACTTCAGATCTTTGCCTCCCTGGATCAATCCAAGTGCCCAGATACTTACCCAATTTAGATGAATAAGAGATACCAAGTAAAGCCGCTAGACTAGATCTATCTTCATGAGTAGTACTAGGGCTGAAGACTAAGGTTGATTTGGCTCTGTTGATTTTTTGTCCTGACCACCTGCAGTAACAATCTAGTGTCTGTTTCACATGCATGAAATTGGCTGTGTTAGCTTCCAAGTAAAAAAGAGAGTCGTCTGCATATAGCAAATGAGTGATGGGTGAGGCCTCTTTACAGATTTTGATTCCTTTCCATAAACCTTGGGATTCTGATTGATGAATCATACATGATAGAATGTTTGAGGCGATGATGTATAGATAGGGAGACAAGGGATCGCCTTGTCGAATACCACAACTAGGAGAGATTGCAAAGGAAATTTGACCATTAAGCTGAATGTAGTATTCCACTGTGGAGATACATTGATAGATCAATCTTTGCCATTTGACAGGGAAACCCATTCTATGAAGGCAGGCAATAATAAATTGCCATGATAGTCTGTCAAAGGCTTTAGAAAAATCCACTTTAAGTGCAGCAAGCTTCTTTCGTCTTTTTCCTGAAGAATGAATCTGGTGGAGGCAATCTGACGCAAGCATTATGTTGTCAGAGATTAAACGACCCTTTAAGAAAGCACTCTGGTGAGGGGCAATGAGCTTATCCAGAATAGCCTTAAGTCTATTGCAAAGCACCTTGGAGAATATTTTGTATGAAACATTACTCAAACTAATAGGCCGGAAATCTTTGAAGCTCTGGGGATGATCTGTTTTGGGGATAAGGGTAATATTGGTCTTGTTCATGGATTTCAGAAGAAATTCAGTGTCCCAAGTGTTGATTACCATATCATATACGTCTTTATGAACAAGATTCCAATTCTTCTGAAAGAATTCAGCATGAAAGCCGTCAGGCCCCGGGGCACTATTTTTTGGAAGACCAAAAACCGCTACTTGGACCTCTTGAAGAGAAATTTTTTCCATGAGAGCTAATCTATCTGAATCATCCAAAGAAGGAATAGGCACATCATTTAAATGATCAGATATAGTATCGAGAGACAAAGAATCAGTATCTCTAAAGATGTCCGAGAAGTACGAGATGGCTAAATTTTTAATCTCAGTTTGATCAGATGTAGCTAGGGTTTATAATGGAGAGAAGGAGACAAGATCTGCATGTAAAGAGCTATAAAGTTCCGGATCTGAAGCGGGTACAAAGTTGAGCAAGTGATCGGAGTTTCAAATACGACGGCGGAGCAGTCACGTGCGGCGGTGACAACAGGCCGGAAGGAGTTGGCGGTGGGGTTAAAGAAAGGAAAGAGAGACAAGCTCTCCCCAAATCATGGGTGACTTCATGACTTGATTGTGGAGGCAGCGGTGGTGAGCACGGCGGCGATGTGTGGCTGAGGACGGCAGAGACGAGAGGTTGAAAGTGGCGGAGATGTTAGCAAGGTGAGAGAGACGAGAGCTCTCCGTTTTCCACAAACATTCACAAAAGACAATAATACTATCTTCTAACTCTCTTGTGTCTTCATTATAAAAGTCTTGTTGTAAAATTTTGTTTCTTATGAAAACATTTAAAATGAGGTAAAAAATAAAACACTTAAAAATTAGTCAAAAGCTAATAAATTTGTTTAAAATATAACTATTTTTTAAAATATATATCACCCTTATTTATGATGAGACTCTTATTTATGATGAGACTAAAGAGGGGAGAAGATTCTCCAATCACCTTTTTCTCCTCATCCCTCGTTTATCTCACATCACCACCATTAGATTGACTAATGAATGGTTAAATTGAATAATTTTGAATACTATTATATTTATTATTTTTTATACCATCATGTGTTTAACTATCAAGATTAAATCTTACTTATTTAAAATTATTTATTTACTTATTTTTGTATGATATTTATTCTAATTTGACTTAATATAATCAAAGGCCTGAAGAGATGAAGATCGAAGGGTGAGGAGAAAAAACTCAAAAAGTATGATGAGAGAAATTAAACACAACCTGACCAGCTAGCTGAGAGAGTGTATTATGAAATTAAAGAGTGTTAAAATAAGCAGGGGAGATATAGGAAAAAGATGCATTAAATGATAGACAGAATCCAAGACATGCTCTCATATTTTAATTTCGGCAAAACATTAAAACAAAAATACGTTGGAGTAATCTATGATTTTAAATATAGGAACTACATAGCTCAGCTAATTAATAGAAACTGCTCAGTTAATGGAAAGCTTGTTTCATAGGTGCAATCAATCATGAGATTTCAGAAAAGTTATTAAATTTGATTTGAGAAGTCAGATAAATCAAAATGTCTCGTTTTGTTTTCCTCGTGTTGAAACAAAGTAAAGTAGTCTTACACCAGTTCTTACACCTAAGATTAGATTGCCGTGACATTTAAGAATGAATGAAATACTTGAATGATTTACTCATCAAGTAAAAACAAAAAAGAAATACAAAACTACACATGGATATTCGGTAATGGGAGCAAAATGCCAGGGCCATTATTTAATACTACTAATCTATATCTATAACATACACCATTGTGTTTTTTAGTGTGGGCTTCGTAATGGTGTTAGTCTCACTCTCATAACTAACGTAATAAGATAATGCTTAACATGCTAATTAAAACTCATTATTTTTTCATCTTAACCCTAAATTACATCACAAATGTTTTTATAATGTAATTAACGGTGGACTATGTTCTAATTATCCGTTCAGTTCATCGTCAATTCATGCACTCAATTAATTTTTCCTGAAAAAAAAAGAAAAAGAACTCATGCATTCATTATCCATCCACCAATAATATAGACCCCTTACAATTTTTTGATATATATTCAATGCCCATGATGATTATTTTTGTGTATATATTATCTAGTATATGTGACACATCGATCATCAATCATGTATATCATATGAAAAATGTTGTGTTTTTAAAGGACCATATTGATCATATGCTAAACGTACGATTGAGTGAAACAATGCATTTAATTAATAGCAAGTAGAACAAATCTTAAAGCTTATCTTGTCAAGCTAACAAAAGCAACATTGATGGTCGGCCCTTGGTTAATCTAACTCAGTCAATGGTCATATGCCGGCATTGGATAATTATTAACTACTTTTTTTAAAAAATTACATAAAATAATTCTTTAATTATAAATTATAATTATACTAAGTCATTTTCAGTTCTTTAAAGTTGGGCAAATAGTATAGAACAACCCGTTGAACTAGTTTTGTTCCCTAATTAAGGAGTAGTTGGGAAAAATAAACAAATATAACAATGGATACTGTACGGTAAGGGTTAATTATTTATTATGATATAATAATTTGATACAAATATGATCCTTCCCTATATTATAACGTTATGCATGTAATTTTTTAATCCATGACTTACACACATATAGATATATGTGTGCGTAGAGCTAAACCTATTTTGGGGAGTAGAGGAATGCCCCCTTGTTTAAGCCAGAATTGTTTAATTTGTCATAACCTCCTATCCAATGTGATTTTGCAAGCCTTCATATCCTTTGTATTCATTTAGAAACATGACTAAGAAAATTAATGGTACAATGCATCTAAAGCCGACCCAATAATAGACCCAATAATAGAAAAAGGATCATGAACAAACTTAACTGTATGCTGACAACTAATATATGAAAACTAGAAAATAGTACAACATAAAGAAGTCAGAGAGAAAAATAGAAGGCGGCCAACAAAAATTAATAAAAGAAATAACTTTAGCAATAAGATAAAACTGTAAGGAAATAAAAAAAAATAAAATAAAAAAGAAAGATCAGAGAAGGATTTGAGGGTCTGATCATGCAACAACCTTACTCGACAGTACTTGCCTGTTCTGGATCATCAGTAATATCATGCTGTCTGTTTTCAATCTGTGGGACCACCTGTTAGGTTGGGACATCATTCATCCATTAGTTTTTGTACCATATAGATTTTTCAATTTCACAAAGCCACCAACTTTATCTTGTGTTCTCATTTCCCATACATAACTACATAAGTATATAATTCATGATTATTAGTCTTTGTAAGAGTGAGCTAATCCATTTAGTTTTTGCAAGCTGAGGTGGGGTTAGTTAAAGTAACATTACGTGATTCATACTTGAAAAAAAAAGTCAATCTAACACAATAAATTTATTTAAATAATGTTTTAAAATGTTAATTTTTTTAATTTTAAGGAAATAAGATCGCTTAGCTTTAATTGATAGCTTGTTGGTTATGTGTCCATTAAGTTGTTACCACACATTTTATGACAAATATCCATCCAAATGCGAATGTCATTTCAAGTACTCGATGTTAGAAGGAACAATAAGCCGATAAGAGCCCAACCCAGAAGATTATTGTACACGTGCAATAAAATATTGAGATCCATTACTTAAGGTGGGGAGGATATTTACAAGTTAATTAGGGGAATATATACGTCACACTCGTATTGTTAGCTTCTCGGTAATGTCTTACACCCTCACTTTTTGGTGGGTTTTGAATATAAATAACTGGCATATACAATTAATTTCTGTATGTGATCATAAATTGTACACACAAAAATGATAGTCTTATGGGATACTTCAAATCATCAAATGGGTTTGAGGAAATATGACGGGAGTGATAAGTACTTTTATCCCTTAAATAAGTGATTAGGTGTTTGAACAGATTCACATGTCAATTATCTGCCGTTATATATGGAATTTAAAAATATAGAGATCAATCTCGCACTTGACAGACACTTGACAGACATTGGAAAAAAAAGGGTGTGAGGTGACCAATGCCTGAAGGCGTTGTCTACGTGATTTATATGAATATTATAGAGTATTGAATTCAAATTGGCGTCCAAAAATGAAGTTCAAAATATTGATATTCTTCGTAACTCGTAACTAATAAATCAAACGTACACGTAACATATAAATGTGAAAGAAAGGTACCTGATCTTGGAAAGAATTAATATTGCAGGCTTGATATGATCTTCGTCTCATACTTCTTCTCCCTTTCGTTATTCGGCTCCTTCCTGCCAACTTTACATCCTCAACTTTCTACTCACAATATGCCCACAAAAATTTTAATATAAAAAACACAACCAACTTTTCTTCTTTTCAGCCACAGTCACAGGCTTATTAAAGCAGGCAAGCAGGCTAAACTCCCACATCCAAGTCTCAGAATTTGACTTGGAATCAATCCTAAAGTTTTCATAAGTATCAATTATATTCCGATTTTTTATTAGCTATAGGATCAACATGTCACTGTTAAAAATTAATGTTCATAAAATTTTTTGGTTTTGTTCACAATTGAATAAAGTCATAACTCATAAGTACTGTTTCATAATGATTTGGAGTAAATTTAACAAATAACTATCAAAACAAAAAATTGCAATCTCAGCCCAAGAGAGGATTAAAAGGATTAAAACCAAAATTCCATGTTATGATAACATAAACCCTTTCTTACATATAATAAGTTTTCTTATTATATGACTGATTTGATCCTATATGTAATGTCCCAGTTTCTTTTGCCTGCCAACTAATTTTTCCCTACCCTTCATAATAATTTCAATTAACTAATCTACTCCATAGATTAATTAGGGTTTTCTTATAATTATAAACAGGCGAAATTAACTTTTCTTTCCAATCCTAACAATTTGATTTTGATGTACTAAGGCAACCAAAATCAACCCTAGCATAACTCGCATAAGTTATTATTTTATAATTAAAAAAAAGTTACACCCTCACACAATGGCTGCACTTGATGAGACTTGAACGAAATTGAAATGTCAATAGAATGCACACAATGATTTACAGATTTTAAATACAAATAAAAAGTAAAACAATGTTTAATGAGTTGTGTTTGGTGGATAAAACACCATCTAATAGTCCAACACATTGGAAAAAAAGTCATTTGTTTCACTGAATGAAGAAACAAGCACATTAAAGAAATAAATGACTATGAAAGTGAAAGAGGTAGGTAGCTAGATTACCCGAAGCCCTATTGCCAGTGGTGGGGTGGAGATTTTTCAGATCCGACGTGGACTCCGACGACTCAAGCGACGGACGGCGTCGGAGTGAGCAACAATATTTATTATTTTCTAGCATTGTAGTGACGAAAGAAGCTTCGATGGAGTT
The DNA here is from genome assembly GCA_029929735.1 of Mimosa pudica. Taxonomy (NCBI): domain Eukaryota; kingdom Viridiplantae; phylum Streptophyta; class Magnoliopsida; order Fabales; family Fabaceae; genus Mimosa; species Mimosa pudica. The sequence goes on from JAKELP010000031.1 coordinate 2,891,364, forward strand.
AAGGAACTGCACGTGCTTCTCCTCAGTCCAAAACGACGTGGCTTCATCATCTGCCATGGCCGGAGGTGAAAGCTAGGGAATGTGGAGAGAGGGAGAGAACTAGAAAAAAGGTATGAGTTGTGAGATTGATCGGTCGTGAATGGCGTTTTGAAGGCTGATCCGTAAGCTTAGATATTTTTCTAGAGAATTTGATTGATTGATTGATATTTTATCGTGTAATCTCATCTAATACAGCTTTCTTTTGACCACTATTAATTAAGTTCTTAAATAAGATCGTACGTATTACTATTTTCTTTGGAATAGGACGGGGAAATATAAAAACTAAATTACAAGTTTATTCGGTTTTTTTAATCAGGCTCTTGTTGGTTCCTAAATAAAACATTAAATATGTTTTTCTATTCATGTATATATTTAATAAGAGTAGTGGGAGAGAGTAATGATCAATATTTTAGTTTAACTTAAACTATATGTGCACTATTGTAAATCACATAAAAGACAATTTTAACACTTTTAATTAATCTTATTATAGGTAAAAAAACAAACAATCTTATTAAAATGTGAAATTTATCAGTTTGTGTATCTTAACATGGATTGAGTAATGATTTTGCCTTTTCAATGCACCAAATATTTATGTGGGGATGCATGTTTTTAAATATGAGACCAATTTATATTTTCCTAAAAAAATTTCAAAAAATAGTTTTATTGTTGCCCCTAATCTGGTAGAACCGTAGAAGAGTGTGGGAGTAAAAAAATATGTGGTTATAGTGTTTTAATTGGTTAATGTCTTTTTTTTTTTTTGGAATTGGTTAATGTCATTGTCATTTTATTTTGAATAACTTAATTAACATTTTCAATTATTTTGTTTTTAAAGGTATGTATGCTGCCCACTCCAGTATTAGGAGGATTAATCTATTCTGAACTCCTATACAAAGGTAAATAGTTGACATATAAGTCTACTCCATTTATATTTATAACTTATAAAAAAGAGGTAGAGGTAGAACCCAGTCAATTATTTAAAGTACGAGAATTATCATTTTCAATTTAATCAAAAGATTGATATATAAATTTGACCACAGAGAAGGAGGGGAGAAATTCGAGAACTGGAAATAGAGGATGAGGGGTGGGGCCCAAGAGGGCACCTGTGGAAGGAAAGGGAAGGGAGATGAAAATATCTTTGCTTCTGGGGAAGAGTGATCGAGTCAGCGAATTTGGTGCCTGCATTCTTATTTTCCATTTCTTGAGTGGGACCGAACCTCTGTTAGATATTTATTTCATTCTGACAAATATATATAAAAAGGGTAGATATTTATTTCATGGCTCTTTCTTGGCATATAAGAATCATTCTCTATTTTTTTAATCAGTAAAGAAGACATCAAACCACTCCATTAGCCTCCCCACCTATCCCTAGAGTCGGCTACCAAGTAATGCTTACCATAGATAACATCAATATCAATTTTAATGTTTTATAAACAAACTATATACATGTATTTATATAATCAATAACTTAATATTCACATATTGTAGTTTTATTTGCTCTCGCATGTAACCCTATTACTGTATTATAAGACATTTTTTAAGGATAATAATAGAGTTCATTCTTGCAAGTTACATGGAAGATTATTTTATATACTTCTTTATCTTTTTTTTTGGCCAAAAATATACTTCTTTATCTTGAAAGTATAATTCATGATATGTATTATGAAAAAATTATTTTCCAAATTGATTTGATATTTTGAACACCTTTCCCTAGTTAGGATAAGATTTTTGATTGATGTTATCTTATAATAAAGAAAAGTAACACTATTAAAAAAAGGTAACATTGAATTGTGGATACATCTAGGCATCCAGCTAATGAGCCAAGTACATAATTATGGACTTTCCTTGGGCACTAAAAAGTAAATACTGTATATTCTATTTTTTTATCAGCAAAATACTGTAAATTCTAGTTGGATAAACTATATGTCAAATTCTCAAGTTTAACAATTTGATTTGTGTAAAAAAAAAGTATTATAACAAGTATATTTAGAAGCTACGTTTATTTATCACTAGAACTATAGAATGTGCAATTCTTATGGAGTGAATAATTTTTATTTTCATATTTTCCTACCGAGCTTCCTAAAAGCTTCACTGATAAACTTGATAATTAATTGCTAATTTTTTTTTAAAAAGCCTTCAATTGTCATTAGAAAAGGTCCAAAATATCATTTTTCCCAAGTCAAAAAGTAAGCTCTTTGAATGAACGAACACGGGCCAATGTTCTTTTCATCCCTCTCTTATTTCGGCTGAGAATGACAATACGAGTGCTGGCAAATTCTCATTTTGTTTCAGTTCAGAAAAAAAAAATCCCATTTTATTGTCTTTATAACACAAATCAATACTCCTATCCTCCCTCAGAAGAATCTGAACCCATTAACTACATTAATAAAAAAAATTATGGTTTTTGTTAAACACATTGACATTGTACAATTCATGTAACTAATACTCCCTCCGGTCCTAAATATAAGACCTAATTGACTTTTTTTGAAAAATCTTAAAAAAAGCAAAAATAATTTAATTATAAATTGATTTACCTAATTTTTTTCCTTAAACTAGTTTATTTTACTTATAAACTAATGGATAATCTAAAAATATATCAAATATGTCATGGTTTAATAGACTATTTTGCAACCTTAACCTCTCCAAAAAAAAGTCATCTAGGTCCTATATTTAGGACTGGAGGTAGTATCATTTGCCCAGATAAGTTTCTCTTGTTGCACTATTATCTTAAAATTTCATTTCAAAAATTGTAGTAACAAATATGATACTCCCTCCGTTCCTAAATATAGGACATAGATGACTTTTTTGAAAAATCCTAAAAAAAGCAAAAAATAAGTTAATTATAAATTGATTTGCCTAATTTTTTCTCTTAAACTAGTTTATTTTACCTATAAGCTAATGGATAATCTAAAAAGATATCAAATATGTCATCATTTAATAACCTATTTCGCAACCTTAATCTTTCCAAAAAAAAGTTATCTAGGTCTTATATTTAGGAACGGAGGGAGTATTAAATAAAGAAATTATGATATTATTGATATCCTTACAATTTCCTGGTAAATAAAGGCATCTCAGGGGCAAAGGTCCAATTTTGCCATGAAAGTAATCTTTATGACCCTCTAGTGCTATAAATTAACAAATAAAACATATTTAAATCGGAAGTAACACATGTGTAACTATTTCACCCTCACCGAATGGAACCACCAATGAACGTCATCCATATGTCAATATTACGTTCACTAGAGGGTAAAATCATTTAGCATGTGCTTCTTCCATGGTACATATGCTCCACTTGTTAATTTAAAGTATTTGACGGTCCTACAAAGAAACTTCCCCGGGTAAAATTGGACTTTTACCTTTAATTATATAATTAAATAGGGCAAGAAAAAAAGATATAAGCATAACAACATATTCAAGCACAATTTAAAACATTTTAGAGCCAGCCAAACAATCTCGTGCCAACAAACAAATCCCTAAAAACTCTTGCGCAATTAAAAACACATCACATTTTTTAGATTACAAGATTGTTAAGGATCATGCTAGTTTGGATGATCCATAGTCATTGTCAATGAAAAAGAAAAATCTACACTCATATTATATCCAAAATACAAGTTAACCATACAGTTATCCTTATCCACAACATAAAAGAACAAAACAGAAGTGAACTTTATTTGAGTGAACTTTATTTGCTGATCATTGTCTCAGAACCATTAACTGGTATTATGGTGAGAGTCTTTCTTTCCATCAATGTCTATTTCTTCCACACGTGCACTTAATGATGATGAGTCACAACCCTCCTTCCCACCAAGTTCAGTGTTATCTTCATCACTTACTTCATCAAGCAAAGAATTCTTCTCTCGTAGTTCCTTGATCTTGAAATATTCATCATAGTGAGCTTTCCTGTGTTCTTTGAACCTTAGGCTCCTATCTGTTCAAGTTTAGGTTAGACCAATTAACATATCAATACGTAAATATAAAACAGATCTAATATTGCTGATTTCTCCAGACAAGTAAATATGACAAAATTATAATATACACAAGGCAAAGCAGAACCTTCATCATCTTGTTCTGTTGCATCTGTCTCATCCTCAGATGACGTCCAGCCACTACTAGATCGTCCAGTTCTGTTTCTGCTACAAGAGGCCCCATCTTCAGCTACCCCGTCATTGTCAATATATGAATCAAAACTTCCTTGAACGGCTGATGGAGAATCTAACAAAATTCAGGAATCAAGGTGATTAATAGCCGCACATGGGATCTAGAGGGCATAAAAAGGTAAAGATATAGAACTTCATCCAACTACATTAACAAATAAATATATTGATATACTCAAGCATTTAAAAATCAGAACACAAAAGCCAACAACTTTATTGCTGGGTAGTATGACCTTAGTGCAAAATACTCTTGCAAGAACAATTAACACAAAACCAAAGTAAAAATACTAAAAAACATGGCAAAATAATTTACATGTAATTTCTATAAGTATATAGACCGTAGATAATCTCCAAACTAATATGTAAATCATTTCTATATGTATAAATCCAAATACATTTACAACTGGATCAAAATGGTTTTAATCCAGTATGTGCAGGAAGATGTAAAAGAAACATGCAGTTCAAGTGTTCTAGTGATCCTCCGTACATACCATCGTCATCAATCATAGGATGATATGGAGTCTTAGGCTCAGTAATTTTCTGCCTCACAGGTTTGTTTGCCTCAATTTCTTGAATGTTGGCCTCATCCCATGTAACACGGCCCCTGCTTTGAGATGACAAATGCAAGATTCAAAATAATAAGACTACTTGACATGTGCTTATAAACAGAAAACTCTGAAAATAAAACAAGCAGGATTTCATTCCCAACAATCGAGTCTGGAATTCATTATGTACTAAATATGCAAAAGGATTTGAGGTGTAAGACAGTTATGAATCACGTTTACTTCCTAAATTATTTGATTCTGCTAGGTTCCGAAGAGATTTGAATGACAAAGTCTCAAGTCTTAGACTAAGAAATCCTAGTGTATCTCCGCATATTTAAAAAATGACTATGAGTTTGTGATTCACCCTCAGATTTGACACTTTATACCAGCATTCACTCAACTACAAATTCTTTAAGCAACTAAAATGTTAGAAGTTGCCTCCAAATGGACATCTTCTTGATATTGAAACCTCAACGGACATCCCATACCATTGACCATATAGCATTTACCATAAACTCGATCTAGAGAAACATAACCCATTTTGTTTATTACAATAGGAAATAACACAACTACTCTATCATTTGCCCAATCTGGCAAGATAGATAGTAAATCTCCCTAACAGCATCCAAAATCAAGTTTTCCTATAGATCATAACTTGTCACAATTCTCATCCACTCCAAGCAGTACAATTTCAAGAATAATAAAAAAAATTCATTTTCTACCATTATTTGACTCCAATATCTAATTTCATTTTCACAACATCACAGGAGCACTAGAGTTGCAGTGTTCTCCAACTTGCAGAAAAATACAGGCAACTTAGAACCATTTCCTGAATCTTATAAGTTTCAATACAAATCATGTGCCTTTCTTGCTTTACATTTGCAAATGTTATTGTGGTATAACAAAATGAAGCTGCTTAAACAGAAACATATAAGAAAAACACCAAAGGTAGCACAATTGCTTTGATATTCATGACATGCACATTTAAAACATAAATATACCTATATTCAGTAATCAATCTACAACAAGTGTGAAAAATTGAAACCATGGGTAGGCAAAATCAGTCCTCTAATAGAATTAGATTTGTCAATGTGTTGTTTCGGTGTACAACTTTTCATAAATATGGAGCTCTTTAATTTAAGTCACATGAAGTATGAACCACTTTCTTCAGAAAGAACTAAGGACACTAAGAAAAAGCAGAATGATTGTATTACTTCATTTTGCAAAATGGAAGAACTCTTCAACCAAAATAAGCGTGCAAATCAATCTGCATGTGGCTTGGACATCTGAGAAAAACACAAGAGATTCATCTGGTTAGCTTTTAAACATCAATATCCAATATTTGTTGCAAAGAGCAAAAGGAAACCGCCCAGGGGGCAGATCAGCTAAACACAATTGACAAATTCAGATATAAACAATGAGAACTTGGATTTGATGAAGAAGCCAGGTGAAACTAAAAAAAAAAAAAAAATCAATCATGTGAATAGGCAAAATCTGTTCATCTCATTTCAACGTTTCTTAGTGTGGTAAAGTAAGGACTATGACATCATTTTCTAAGCTTCCATTTATGTGTGCAGCTCACATTCAAAACCCAATCCTTTAAGAAATGAACATTTCAAAGAAAGCAACAATTAAGAATCAAACGCATTATAATTATAATTAAAAATAATGAAAACCCATATCAAAAAGTAGATTTAATTGACCAATACGCAGATCCCATATGAAAAATAAAACGACAATTTGAAATATATGCGATCAAATTCATAAAAATGGAATCTTTTCCTTGATCCAATACGGGAAAACAAAAGAAAAATTAAATTTGCAGTTATTTTGGGGAAGAAAAATGGTGGGTAATTAAAATTGGATGTAGAGAAATGAAAAGAATTGGGAAAAAGTGAGAGAAAATGTACCAATGAATATGATGGAATGAATTGCTGGAAATGAACACAAATTTCAAGCTTTTACAATTATTCGCCCCGATTGAGACTTGTCTATTTCCAATAATACCCTTTTCTATGTCACAATATATCCTCTTTTGACATCCATTGAACTGGATCCACTCTTGTATAGATGGTGGAGATTTAATATCTTCAAGCATGTGCTTAATTTGTACAAAATAAGATATTGTTTTGTGGAGATCTAATATCCACTCTTAATTATTACCTTACCAAAGGAAATTGAATCTAAATCATCCATTTTAGATTTGAACGGTCCACAGTAGCGGATAGACATCACCTAATTTGAGACATTGAAAACAATCTTAACTTTTGATGGTCACAAGGTTCCAACCATTTATTTCGTCTTCTAAATAGAAAAGAAGAAAAGAGAAGAAAAATTAATTCAAAGCATACTATTACATTAAGTCATAAATATGTGACATATTTATTTAATCTAATGAAAATAAGAATGTTAGTTGATTTAATGAGAATAATATGTTTCATATAAAATATCATTGTTATCTTACTTTGGTAAAAAGAAACCATTATTATCTTTGTTTATTTTTTTTCTCTTAATCTCTCATTTGATTATTGTTAAAAGAATTTTGAATATTTTTTTTCACTCATACATTTAATTTTAAATCACTACACAAAATTGAATTCTGACTTTTGACTTTTCTTTAAGAAGAGATGCATTGAAGCTCACCCAATTTCAATATGAAATACTCCCTCCGTTCCTAAATATAAGATCACTTTGGGGAAGTGGATAAGTTCCTAAATATAAGATCACTTCCTATTTTGTCTCAATTTTGGTCCAAATTACCCTTATACTTCTTAGCTCCCTCACTTCTCTCTTAAATCTCTATTTGTCTTTTAAATATAAGTGAGGGGTATTTTGGGAAGATCATGCAATCCTAATTCATTGGAAAGTCTTCCTTAATCTCTCCAAATTAGCCAAAGTGATCTTATATTTAGGAACGGAGGGAGTATTAAATTGTTCAAAATCTCATTTGTTAAACTCATGTCATTATTATTCATGAGTTTATGGGGTTTCTTAGAGTCACTGTTGACATAATTTTACAAGTACTGTCCATGTCAAAGTGAAACTCATGCCATGAATGTGTCCTAAATTGAAAATATAAAAATACTATATATAAAGAAGAAGAGCCTGGGTATATACGTATATAAATTAAAGGTCACTTAAATTAGTTAAAGAGTACATATGTGACATGATCTATTTCTCCTTTCATAAATTTTTATGAAAGAAATTTCTAACATTCCCTTATATAAGTTTCAAAACTTTAGAGATTTCATAACTTTTGTCAATTTCACACAATCACTTACCAACTCACTATTTAATAGATAATATATCAATCTTTTGTTTGCGTTTATCAACTCTACATGATCACTTACCAACTCTTTATTCACTTGACTTATCATCAACTTCATATTTGCTTTTTGCAACCTAGTTAGAAAATACAAATCTTGAAATCTATAAATCACCTACCAACTCTTTATTTTGTTTTATTACATCCAACTCTCTATTTATGATAGGGCATTTTAATATTTTCTTTTAAATATTTTAAGGTATTTTGTGGTATTTCCACTTTTTGTTTGTGAAAAAAATTGCATGGAGCGAACAGAACAGCTAATTTGACATTGAAACGAACGACGTCGATGCGATTGTGAAAATGACAGGAGGGCAATATAGTCATTCTCAACGCAATTGGAAAATCGCAAAAGCTTCAATTCAGAGACCTGAGAACTGTGTTTAGAGATCAAATCTAGTTTCCCAAATTCACTAATTTCGGCTTCTAGGTATCAATTCGCGCTTTTTCATCAGAGGATATCTTTTTACTATTATAATAATTTTAGATTTAGATTTTTATTCTTTTTGATCATGCATGATTTCTTTGAAGGCAAATGATTGGCTTTTCAATTCCTTTCCATAGTTCTCATGAAATTTAACTCGCGATCAGATTATCTTTTCGCTCAATTCGCTCTTAGATCTGTTTCTGTCATTCTCTGTGGCTAATTTTGATTTAAAATTTGTTCGCTTGATTCAATTTATGTCTCTTTGAATCTTATATCTGACTTAGCATGACTCTATGAGTACAGATTCAAATAGTTGTTGTATGTTCATGAATGTTGGAATTAAATATATACTTTTCTGTGCTAAAGTTGAATATAGTTGTGAGTGCATCATCAAGTTGTGCACATTAATTTGCTCATATGACTGATACAGTGATACCTATTAACTATGGCTTACACTTTACGGCCTTGAGTTGAACAAGAAGGTTGAATATTTTAGTTTTGTATTTGAGATTGCAAACTGCTGATCAGTGGAGCTATTGTGTGACATTCAATGAGCTTTGTGTTCTTGTGGTCTTGAAGGTTGAGAGAGTGGGAGATAATTTATAAAGAAAGCTTCTACGACAAGCGATGTTTACACTGTTTTATGGACTTTGGAAGTATATGTTCAGTAAGATAGAGTTTCATGTCCTCATTCTTGGAATTGACAAGGCCGGAAAAACGGTAATGTGGCCTTCGGTTGTTGTATTTTTGAGTTGTTTAATGTTTCTTTATTGTTCTTAATTGTGGTATTATTCATGATTTTGCAGACTTTATTAGAGAAGTTGAAATCAACGTACTCAAATTTAGAAGGACTTCCTCCCGATCGAATTGTTCCCACGGTTGGACTAAACATTGGCCGGATAGAAGTGTCAAATTCAAAACTTGTATTCTGGGACCTGGGCGGCCAGGTATGGGCATCAAAGTGGCAAATGTGTTATGTGTTTTCTAGATGAAATGTCTACTTTAGTTTGCAAATTTTATTCTTGCTTTATGAGTTGCTGAAAACTCCAGTGCTGGCAATTTGTTAAAATTCTTTCTTTCTATGGATTTGATACTTATAGTGACTCACATAGTCAAGACATGCGTTATGCATGCTATCTTGATAGTTTAAAACAGACAATAACAACAACAGGGCCTTATTTCACTACATGGGGTCGGCTACATGGATCATATAGCATCATTGTGCTCTATCAGTAACTCATTCTTTGGATATACTAAAACAGAATTACTGGAAAAAAATCAAGGAAATATTTTTATTTCAAGATTTATGTCAAAAATCTGTCTGCACTATCTGGTTAAAGGTTTACTGTACTGAAATGTACCTTGTAAAAGTTGCGATGCAGTTAGGTTTTTTTCTTATTTATAAAAAAAATAGAAAAGGTCAGCAATGGAAGCTTTGAAACCTGAAATTCCGTTATCTTTGGAACTTCTCAACTTTTAAGGATCCACATATGAAGGTCACTCTGAAATTTATGTTAGCTGCATTGCTGTTTTAATTTATTTTATTCTACATAATCATTATTATCTTTTCGTTTCTAGCTATATATTAGAATTCAGTACTTGTTTATTGAATTCTGTAATTTGCATCCTTCCTGATTTTACCATACGGTGTCCGAAGCTCAAGTTTGTTAATCCTCTGTTAAAGTTAAAGGACTTTCATTTGCGCAAAGCATGTTTTATATTTTTGTTTTGTTTTTTGATTATTGCTCTTTCCTTTTCTTGTTTTCTGTTATTTCCCAGTATGAATTATAATTTTTCATTGAAATGGTGATAATCTCATCAATGCAATAGTTTGGTTCAGTCAGCTTGCTTGCATATTGTCGTAAGTAGTATGTCTCATTTAGTGCAAATCACATGTGTTCTTTATGCTCTCCCGCCTGTTTTTTGGTTCTGTTCCTTCTCCTTTATTTTGGGTTACAAGATACTAATGCAAGGTTTCTATCAGCCTGGACTTCGATCAATATGGGAGAAATATTATGAAGAAGCACACGCTGTGATATTTGTTATAGATGCTGCATGTCCCTCACGCTTTGAAGATGCAAAGTCTGCACTTGGTTAGTAAGACTGATCTTTATATCATACTACCTCCGGTCCTAAATATAGGACCTAGATAACTTTTTTTTTGGAAAGATTAAGGTTGCGAAATATGTTATTAAATGATGGCATATTTAATATATTTTTAGATAATCCATTAGTTTATAGGTAAAATAAACTAGTTTAAGAGAAAAAATTAGGTAAATCAATTTATAATTAACGTATTTTTTGCTTTTTTTAGGATTTTCCAAAAAAGTCATCTAGGTCTTATATTTAGGACCGGAGGGAGTAGTTTATAAATTAACAGTATTCTAGCTATGAGCCTCTAAGGTGTTTGCTGGCAAATGCATTGATACTGAATCAATTGGGGTAAAAACTCATTGATGATATAATGCTTTGACTTGTATTTCAGAAAAGGTACTTCGGCATGAGGATTTACAAGGAGCACCTCTATTAATATTAGCGAACAAGCAGGTGAGAGTGATTTTTCCCTCTTTTCGGTCCTGTATAACCTTGTAAGCTATAACATGTCATAAGCAAATTCCTTGGTTCAACGACCTTGTAGGTGCCAGTGCTTTTTTATACATAATACATACATGAATTCCCATGAACTTTGAGGTGCCATTGCTTATGCAGGCCACAGACACTGTAGGAAAGCAAAATGGCTTTCTTTCTTTTTTTCTTTTGGTTTTCGAAAGGGCAAAATTTTGTGACTGCTTCTTTCCTTTTTTTTTCCCCTCTAAGGAAGCACCATAGCTGCTCATTTTCATCTTCCCCTATCCTTGCTGATAGGCTATTTTCATTTCTCTCTTTGTGTATGCATGCAATCAGTGGGAGCTGTCTTATTCACCTTACTGTATTTGTAGGATCTTCCTGATGCAGTTTCAGCTGAAGAACTTGGTCGTTACCTAGATCTCAAGAAGCTGGGTGAGAGAGTTTACATGATTGAAGCTGTGTCAGGTCATGATGGGTAAGTTGGAAGTTTATTTTCCAATGCATCTGGTTGGTAACGGTCCATTCATTTATGCACGCCAAATTACTGTCTGTGAATGAAGCACTGAAGTTGTATAAATGGGTATTGTTTTAAATATTGCAGAACGGGAATAAAGGGAAGTTTAGAGTGGTTGGTGGAAGTGATGGAGAGAAGTAAGAGGACTGACATGTTGAGAAATAGGGCTGGTGCTATGGGTTCAGGCCCATCTTAGGAAGATCTTGAAGTGAAATTTTAGCTGTTTAATTATTCCTTTATGATTTTTTTAAATCCAAATTGGAATGTAAATGACACAGTCCTTGAAGAAAAAGGAAAGAAAAGAAAAAACAGCTTGTGATTGCATATCACCCTGATTCTGGTATTTTCATGCCATTGTGAAAATTGTAGCAATAGCAGCTTCATTAGGGGCTAGCAAAATCAATTTTCAAGTCCTTGAGATAGAGGACTTTCTGCTTCTTAAGTTCTGCTTCGGAATGTGAACCCCGAAGTCCTTGGTTGATGTGAACTTTGTTTAGTGATCAGATAAATCAATTGATTATAAATATATCTGATATGATTTAAATCGAAAGTACTCTTATATCTGATATGATTTCTATCGGAAAGTACTCTCTTGCGTGATTATACACACAAAAGCTGGCCTTTATCGGATGTATACATGCTAGATCAGGCGAGTCCATGTATTGGTTGACGTTGAAAAAGTGTCCTAAAAATGACCATTTTTTTTTTATTTTTCATGATAATGTCAATGTAGATGTAGTGCGGCTTGTTTACATGTTTCTCATTTGTTGTCAATTAGACTGGTTGCGAGTGTTGCGACTAAATGTAAGATCACTTTCCATAATTTGGGGAGATTAAGGAAGATGGTCAAATTACCTGATGTTCCAAAAATACCCTTCAATTAAATTGAAAACACAAATATACCCCTTCATGCTTCCAACTCAATCCCACAACTCAATTGTAAAAGGAGTATGGGGGTATTTTGGGTAAAACTTGGGAAAAAAGAGAAAGTGTTCTTACATTTAGGAACTTATCCATATCCCCAAAGTGATTTTACATTTAGGAACGGAGGGAGTATATGCTAATTGATTTTTCATTGAGGGTTGTTGGAAGTATTTTCATTTATTTTAAATAAATGAATCAATTAATTGAACCACTCATTTTGATTTGGAGCAATTTCCATTTTGGCTTGACTCTAGACCTCAACTGTTCATTCTCAACGTTTAAGAATAAAAAAATGATGCATTCTTAAAAATTTTAAATGAAAAAATACAACTAGGTCCTATGGAAGAGAATTATCTCCATAGTGAAACCTTTAGAGACTTATGTGATATTGAATCAAATGTGTCGAAGGTTGTTGATATAGTTAAATGAGTTGTTATTGAAAGATCCTTAAAGATCTAGTTAATATTAGTAACTCAATGAGTTGCATTCACAACTCTCAACATATTGGATATAATATGACAGTCCTTACTTGATTATGTGATTAAATTTCTTCCATAAAACCTACTTCTAATTTATTTCAATTTTATGCATCATCATAGAGGGCCCATGGCAAGTTTTGTTATGCTCACGCGAAATTTTAAGTCTTTTGTTAGGATTAAATTAATCTCACATTCTCACCCACCCAATGTGTGAGCTCATCTTTGGAGTTGGTCTTTTTAACCCTAACTTGTATTTATTGAAGGAATTAATACCCCGATCATTATGTCAGCATGAGTTGTTAATGATTTGTATGATTGTATCTTAAGAGTGGATGCAATTATAAATATGTTCTGGAAGTTTTGTGTTGAATAATTATTTTGTCTCAAAAGTTTATTTATTTGAAATTGCCTTAAAAATCTTAAAACATGTAACATTATCTTACCTTGTTAAGGCTGACATATAAGGAATTGACAATGACAAATCGCTCCATTTTAATATAACCACGGCAACATATATGCTCTTCTTATCCCTATACGTGTGTGTGTCAAAACTCGTGAATTTATGTAAAATCGTGAAAAAAAAATTAAAATAGGATTGTAAACTCGAATTGTAAACTCTTAAGAGTTTACTTGTAAACTCTTAAGAGTTTACATTTATTTATAAACATGTGCTTTCCGAATATAATTAAATTAAAAATACAAAAACTAACAATAATTTGATTTGAATATTTTTTAAATATAGATAGTAGATTTAAATATATCAATATTCATACTATATTAACCTTAATAGAAATTTTTTTTATGAATTTTATATATAAATTCATTGAGTTTGATCAATTAAAAATAATTAAAATAAGTTTAATAGCAAGTTAACACAACTTTCGGTAAGACATAAACATAAAACGGTGAATTCACTTTGTAAAATCGGAGTGTCAGCTCACGAGTTTGACAATAATATATATAACAACTGAAAGACATAAACATTGAACATTAATAGTATTCGAATAATAAATATTGCTATATTTTCCATGGTAAAAGATTTATTTCTTTTCGGATGTCAAATTCTTTTTACGGAAACAAATTCATTGAATTAAGTACTTGCTTTGTTTTTTTATCTGTTTCCTGAATCAAAATTACATCCACTGTATTTGGTTTTGAAGTAAAAATAAACCTTGTGGGGGCAAGAAATGTCACAGTCAATGTTTCATATCTAGGGTTTAAGGTTGTTACTTGATACATAAAAGTTTAGGTAAGTTGAGTTTTGAAACTTATTAGGGTCAAGGGCTTAAGGCAGACCTCCAAGTTCAACAAACACTTCAAGAGGTACATACAAATCACTCACCAACAAGGTCTTTACATCGACATCTATTTCAAGTACCTTCGCAACTAATCTTATTTCTCAAGAATAGTCATAAATATTCTCATGAGTAAATCAGTAAACTTTTTACCAAATTAGAACATCAATATTTACAACATATCAGAATTGCAAATTAAAATATAAACTATTCAATTCATTTCTCAACTCAATGATCCGCGAAAACAAAACCAAAAGAAAATAATACTGCTTGGTCTCTCCTATTCACCATATTTAATGTGTGATCAAAAATTAAATCCACCAAATTAGTGTTCATCAAATCATAATCCTCTTATTGGTCAAAAAAATTATCTAAACCCAAATGATACTAATCACACACACATGTTCTCACCACCACCTACTCTTCCTTCTCCTCTCGACGGCATACATCTCCGGCGGCGGCGCCGTCGCAAACTCCGCCGCTTCTCCGTCGCCGTCAATGACCCCGGCCGACATGAATCTCTCAATATTCATGAAGGCAAACGTCGTCGTGTACGCCGTCATATGCGTCGTCATCTTCTCCGTCTGCCTCAATATCATGACGGCGATAGTCTTCGTCCGCGAGAACAATTTCTCCGGCGCCGTCGCCTCCGCCGGACGTGACGGCGGCTCTATTCACCGGTTTTTCTACTCCGAAGGAATCAACAGAGAAATATTGGGTACATTTCCGATTCTGGTTTACTCTACGATTAAAAACCACATGATCGGAAAAGAAAAGCTGGAATGTGCGGTGTGTTTGAGAGAATTTGAAGATGATGAGACTCTGAGATTGATTCCGAAGTGTGATCATGTGTTTCATACGGAGTGTATTGATGTGTGGTTAGCTTCTAATGTTACTTGTCCTCTTTGTCGTGCTGATCTGAGATTAGATTCCGGCGAAGTAATTATCGGAGTTGGGAGGACTCAGTTGAACGCCGGCGATGGACTGAACGATGAAGAAGGTGGAGGTAAATATTTAAATTGCTACTTAGAGTTTATCAATTCAGTAGAATTTTTTTAATTTATTTTCGCTTAGCCTAAAATCAAGATGATAGATAATAGAATAATTGAATTTTAAAATTATTTTGACTAGTTGAATTGAATGACATGATTGACTGGTGGAGTGAGGACATTTAGTACTCAAAATGTAAGAAATTCAAATGTCATTTAAGTGCGATTTCTCAATCCTAAATATTTTACTAATATTTTTTGAAATAGTTTGATTTGATGTGATAATTTTTAAGGTCAACTTTTGTGTAATGTTCCTTTTAGGTGAATTTTTGATATTATGCAAAGTAAATTTACTTAATTTCGTATGTAATATAGGAAAATATAAAAAGAATACCACTTAAATTCGTTAACAGTTCTCATAAAAAAAATCGAACTGCAAAATATGTTAATGTCTTTAAAAGTCGTTATTCCAATTAAGTATATTTTGTTAGGATTTTCATATTTCATGAGAAATTTTGAATCGAATCTATTTTTTTTATATACATTGAATCGAATCTATTTTATCACATCATTTATGTTCTCAACAATCACAAATAAACATGTGATATTTTAATATGACTAGACACCCTTAAAATTGTTGTATATGGGTATTAACGGTTTTTTTTAACTGAAAGGTATTAACGGTTGAGTATGAGTATTAACAACTATAAATCACATATATATGAGATTTTGAAATGTAAAAGATTTTTTTTTCACTCCCCTCCATTACCACCCCAATGTACACATAGCTCTTTTCTAAAAAAATTGAATCGCACATTTTGTTTGGGCCATGAAAAATATTATATTCTCTTCCGCTGTTTCTGCGTCCAACTGTTTTTGAACTCGCCCATGCATGTACAAGTTTCACACCATACGCATCTATGCAGCAACTTGAGATCACATATATAGTTTGGTTGAGAAGCAATGATGTGTTTAATTTGATTCAAAGAAATGACAAAGTAAAATTGATGCATGTAAATGTTGATATGGTGAAGTGATGAATCAAACACAGCATCTTCTAGTGGAGGGCGCATCAAGCAGCAGCAACATTACAGGAAGAGATAGAAGAAACAACATGGTGGAGGAAAGAAAGGATAAGCAAAGTAGAAGTAAGAGATGGGCTTGGAAGATGTTGGAGAAGATTCCAAGATCCAACTCAACTGGACATTCGCTTCCAACAACTGCTCCAATTGACACAGAGAGTTGTACGCTAAGGTTGCCGGAGGATGTGAGGAGGCACCTCTTGATGAATCATGCTGCCATCCGCCGGTCAGTGAGCTTCCATGGGGTGGCCCCACTGAAAGGGGTGGATTGGAGTGACAGTGATGATGGAGAGGCAGCAGGGGGAAGAGAAAGATGATGATGACACACCTAATCAGCTAGTGTTCATTTGCCTCCATTTTTTTTTGGTTAATTACCGCCCGTTTTAATCCGGACTCGAGGGGTAGGAGTGTTGCCCACATAGACAAGGTTGTCCCCTCTCCCAATAAGAGCGCTTCCCGGGATTCGAACACGCGTTCCCATCCTTACGGGGGTTGTAGCCCACTTACCAGCTCAACCAACTACCCATTGGTTTGCCTCCTTCATTTAACTATTGAATTACTATCTCACTTTTGGGTATTTCTGTTTTTTTGTATACCCACAAAGTTGAGGTGACCTGGTTTGTAGAGGTTAATAGGGTTATGACATGCCTTCAAATTTAAAGAATGCTTAAAAGGGGTTACTTTTGGGTCTTTCTTAATTAGTTTATACTTGTGAGATTTTGTGCTTCTTCCAGTCCTATATATAAGACTTATTTAGTGAAATGAATTTGGCCCTATCTGTTTCTAATTCTTACTAATTTTTTCCTAAATTATTTTTTAGCAATCCTTTCTCATAATAGACAAATAAGAGAGAGTGGGTGAGCAAAAAGGTATATGGCCGGTTAGAGTGTATTAATAATATCATGTTATTTTAATTTTTAACTAACTTAATTATCTGACAAAAAACTAAATTAAAACCTTAATCCAAGTAAATTAGCTAAATAAGTCTTATATTTAAGATACGAGGAGTAACATATAATTTTAGTAGCTAGGCTTTGGTATTTTTTGAAAACCATCCAATGAATATAGGTTGATCATTTGGTTGAGAATAGTTTGTAAATTGTGTTCTTTATATATGAGCTATATAGAGAGCCAATTCTAAATAGAAGACATTTTTTCCTCAAATAGTCAAATTATAGCCACCAATGCTCCTTCAACGAACAAATTAACGAGTAAGAGAAGGAGCATGCCATAAAGGTTATCCTTTGGTTTCAAATGTAAGATCATTTTGAATTTTT
This sequence comes from Mimosa pudica, assembly GCA_029929735.1. Classification (NCBI taxonomy): domain Eukaryota; kingdom Viridiplantae; phylum Streptophyta; class Magnoliopsida; order Fabales; family Fabaceae; genus Mimosa; species Mimosa pudica. The sequence continues at coordinate 2,908,979 of JAKELP010000031.1, forward strand.
TATAAGTGTTATAAAAAAATTATATAATTAAATTATAATATATGTCATATGTAATTATATTATATGTTAACTTATAAGTAAAATAAATTAGGTTTACTCCTCAATGAGTGATATATGGATTACATAAAACCTTTCTTTACTAATGTATTTTAATTTGTTTTGTTGCTTTGGTAATGTTTTTAATTCCTTGCTTATATAAAAAAATAACAAATTAATTTTGAAGAAAAAAAGATAAATATTGACATTTTGAAGTGATCAGTTTTATATTCTTAATTTCTACCGAAAAGTTGAAGCGATCTTATAATTAGGATCGAAAAGAGTAGATAACTATGGTGTTTTGATAATATCATATAATTTTAACTAAATAAATTAAAAACCCGAATAATCTAATTAAATTAGGTAAATATATATGTTATTATATATATTAAGGGCGTAGGGAGTATTTGTTTTTACAATATATATTAAACTTTATTTATAAGATTCAAGCATTAAACAATTCAAATATAGGTTATCGTACCTCATCAATATTAACCTCTTATATAACAACAGGTAAGGATTGATCAATAACACAAAACTCCAACCCCGATATTTAAATGTAGGATAAAAATACAATAGTCTTACATATTCAAAATACAAACTACATCAATCTATTTGCTATTACCTAATAAAAAACTTAGAATGCATGATGATGAATGCAAAAAAAAAAAACTGAATGGAAATTTATCAAAAAAACTCAATGCAAAAGGGAGAAATAAAATGAATTTTCGGGATGCATTTCCTCCTCATACCTGTTATATATATAGTCAGTAACAACTTAAAGAGATAAACATTGAATATTAAAAGTAGTAAAATGATAAAGAGTTTTTTTAACTGAAATAAAATAATAAAGATGACTATACCTTTCATGGCGAAAAATTCATTTCTTTTCTCATGCCAAGTATAATATTGTTTTTTAAGGGAGGAAAGTTCATTGAATTAAATACTTACTTTGTTTTTGGTCTATTTCATGGTACGAAGTAACAAGCAAATACACAAATAATTGAATTTGGTTCTAAAGTAAACAAGCCTTGCATACACTTCGACAATTGTTCTAGTAATTTAGTTGAAATCCTAATTAAATGACGGTTGAATTTCAAAATCATTTTAACTAATTGAGAAGAGACGGACTATTGAAAATTCTCTTTATGTGATTTTGATATTCGATAGTTATTTATTTGAGATTTTCCTCATAATTTATATTCATATATTAACATCTTGAAATGAGTTGTTATTCCATTTAAACTCTACAATTTCCTTCTCCATTGTTGTTAGCCAGTTTCTTCTCTTCAAGATTTTAGTTGTAGCCCTTGTATAATTTTTTTTAAATTATGCATCAGTAAAAAATAATTACTAATATTCAAAAAACAATCTTTTGAAAATTTAATACTGAAAGAAAATGTAATGATTGATAATAATGGTCATCAATTAGTTGTCAATTGCTTCTCTAATTCTATTTATTGGGTAATAATGGTAATCATTATTTAAAAAATAATGATTGATAGTATGTTTCATTTGGCCCTATTTTGCAAGTGACTTCATTAAAATTTTCTAATACCAAGGTACAATTACCCTCCATTTATTATGCTTTTATTTTATTTTTATATGATATAGTGTTTATTTTTTATGCTGTCGTGGATATCAAATGAGGGGCATTGTTTTCCTTTATTTATGTGAACTTGTTGGCCTAACCTGCGGACTGAGACTAAAAAAAGCAGGTTGAGTTGTAGACAATTTAACCCTTAAAACACGACTTGTTTTAATTTAAAAAGAGGTTTGCTCGGACTTGTTTTAATTGTGTAGATCGAAATCCTAACTCTCATAAGTAAAATATTCAAAAGGGTACTGAAATAATAACTTTTAACACTTTCCCAAGTAATCTGAATTTTCTAGAATAGCCATAGATTCTGTTGAGTGAATAGTAAAAGGCAACTATGAATGTATGATAACTTTTTTACCAAATTTAAACATCAATATTTACTAAATTTTAGAAATGCAAAACAAAAATTAAAGTTATACACTAACACTAATATGCTGATTCATTTCTCAATAAAATGATCCACGAAAACAAAGAAAAAAAAACTCGTAAGTAAAACTGGTTAGTCTCCCCAATTCACTATATTAATCAGTGTAAGGTCAAAAATTAAACTCACTAAATTAGTGTTCATCATAAAATTAGAGCCGCCATCTTCTCCAAGAAATTCTTTTATTTTTAGAAAAATCAAAATCCAAAAATGATCCAAATCACACTCACATGTTCTCTCCGTCGCCTACTTATTTTCCTCCTCTCGACGGCGTACATCCCCGACGGCGTCGCCGTCGAACACTCCGCCGCATCGCCGTCGCCGGCTCCGGCCGACCTCGAACTCGCGATTTTCATGAAGGCAACCGCCATCGTATGTGCGATCATCTTCATCACCATTTTCTCAGTCTACCTCAATTTCTGGACGGCGCAAATCTTAGCCGGCCGGTACAACATCGCCGTCACCGCCGCAGCCGGTGGCGGCGGCCCTGACGGCGGCGTGAGTTGGCGGTGTTCTTGTACTCGAGGAATCGACCGGGAAATTCTGGAGAAATTTCCGATTCTAGTGTATTCGACGATTAAAAACCACATGATCGGAAAAGGAAAGCTGGAATGTGCGGTGTGCTTGAGTGAATTTGAAGATGATGATACACTGAGATTGATTCCGAAGTGTAATCATGTGTTTCATACGGTGTGTATTGATGTGTGGTTAGCTTCTCATGTGACTTGTCCTCTTTGTCGGTCTGACCTGAGATTAGATTCCGGCGAAGTAGCTATCGGAGTTGAGATGAGTCAGTTGAATGCAAGGGATGGATTGAACGATGAAGAAGGTGAAGGTAAATACTGAATTGCTATAATATATAGGGGTTTATATATAAATTATTCATGGATTTTTTTTTCTATGCAAAGATGGTTTACCAATCATTTTGACATAGTTTGACTTGATGTGACATGGTTTGTTATGGCCAACTTTCACAAAGACGGTTTTTTAATGATTTTTAGGGTAAAAGAATCGTTGAAATTATGTTTATGAACACTTATTGAAATTGAAAAATGGAATACGAAACCATTGAAACACTCATCAGTGTTTTTAAACATAATTTCAATGAGTGTTTACTATAAACATAGTTTATTTATTGAAAGATGTGACGACGTGACTAGATGGCCTTAATAATTACTCCCTCGTTCCTAAATATAAGATCACTTTGGTTAATTTGGAGAGATTAAGGAAGACTTTCCAATGAATTAGAATTACATAATCTTCCCAAAATACCCCTCACTTAAATTTAAAAGATTGAGGGAGTAATTTACTTGTAAAATGAGTATAGGGGTAATTTGGGCAAAACTTGAGAAAAAATAGAAAGTGATCTTATATTTAAGAACTTATCCGCATTCTCAAAGTGATCTTATATTTAGGAACGGAGGGAGTATTGTTTTAATTAATTGAATACTACTATAGCAAGTCATATGAAATTATATGCCCACAAATGCATGGGATTAATTAAAAAGTTTTTCTACAAAAAAAAAGTGAATTTTTAAAATATAGCAGAAAAGGATAGAAAAATACATTTTAAATTTTAAAATCCTAAATATGATAAGGCATGGCCTTTAGGGGTGGGAATAGCTTAGACTGGCTATCAGGGGCCTATGACTTAGATCGTTAAGGCCTTGGACCGGCCTCTTTATATTCAGGCCAAGCTCAGACCCAGACTTTTTCTTTTGGATTGTTTTGCTTAACAGGCCAGTCTCAGACTTGAGAAAAAAGTCTATTAGCCTATCAGACCGGCCTATTAAGAAGTACAATAATATTTATCTAAATAAAAAATTATATTTATATATTAATTGATGTTATGTTTTACTAATTTTTAATAGAAAATTACAATTATTTCATCCTTTATTCTACTGTGTCTATTGTCGCTCATTCTCAAAATATCCATTCAAATGATGTTACCCACTATTCATCTTTCTAAACCTCTTATATATTGAGTATGTTAAATTAATCAGACCTCCTAACAGGCTAATAGTCAGGTCAGTCCAGGCCACAGGCCAGGCTCAGGCTTGAAAATATTGTCTCTAATAGGCCACAGGTCAGGCTCAGGCCGATCAATTATAACTCAGACCAGACCATTTTGTGACCAGGCCAGGCCAGGTCTAGACCATTCCCACCCGTAATGGCCATATAGCTATTAACCATTTGATTGTAGCTAGATATTAACAACTAACTATACACACATTTTCAAATTTAGAATATATTTTTTGGTCATTTCACGTTGAATCTCCCAGCCCAAAAATACAAAGCCTTTTTCAAGAAAAATTGAATGGTGCAATTTTTTGTTCCATGAAAAATACTCTCATAATTCTCTTCTGCTGTTTTGCATCCAACTGTTTCTGAACCGGTCCATGCATCTATAAGTTTCACACCATGCACGCAGCAATATGTTTAGTTTGATTCAAAGAAATGAGGAGTAGAACTAATGAATGTAAATGCTGATGGCCTGGTGAAGCGATGAATGAAACGCAACATCACCCAGTAGAGCAAGTGTCAAACGACGTCGCATCGAGCAGCAGCAACATCGTAGGAACAAACAACTCGGTGGAGGATGGCAAAGATAAGGAAAGTAAAAGTAATAAGAGATCGAGATGGAGAATGTTTGAGAAGCTTCCTAGGTCCAACTCCACTGGACATTCGCTGCCAACAACTGAAAATAATAATGAGGCGAACGACACAGAGAAGTATACACTAAGGTTGCCGGAGGAAGTGAGGAGGTACATTTTGATGAACCATGCTGCCGTTGGCCGGTCGGTGAGCTACCATGGGGCGGCACCGTTGAAAGGGATGGGTTGGAGTGACAGTGATGATGGAAGCAGCAGGGGGAAGAGGAGTACACGATGACACCTCTATGTAGTGTTCATTTGCCTGATCTTTCATCGTGAAAAAAGTGCTATCTATCTCACTTTTGGGGTCTTTCTTGTGAGATTATTGTAACATATAGTTGCTCGGGAGAATTAATTAGACATTGCATGCAAGAATCATAATTAAAATGAGGTCTCGTAAGTTATGGAAGAATCATAATTAAAATGAGGTCTCGCAAGTTATGCGATACTAATAAGTTGTTATTGACTTATTGTTAGTCCTAGAGGTTGTAATTTACAATTCGTGAGATTTCATCTTAATTATCTTTCTTACATGGAACTTCTAATTAATTTTCCCTAATTGCTTTGTTTTATATAGGAGTACTTTATAACAATTTTATTAGCTAGGCTTTGGTACGTCCTCCCATGAATCTAGGTTCATTTTGTTTGATAATACTCCCTCCGTTTCTAAATATAAGATCACTTTGGTTAATTTGGAGAGATTAAGGAAGACAATAAAATTACATGATCTTCCAAAAATCCCCTCATTTACTTAACTTTAAAAGGATGAGGGGTTTTCAATGAAAAGAGGGAGTATAAGGGTAGTTTGGGTAAAACTTGAGATAAAATAGGAAGTGATCTTATATTTAGGAACTTATTCACTTCCCCAAAATGATCTTATATTTAGGAACGGAGGGAGTAGTTTGTAATATGTTTTCTTAATATATTCTTTTTGTGGAGCTAATTCTAAATAGAATACTTTTTTCCTAATTCTTTTCAACATCTTCCAAAATTATAGCTATTAATCTCCTTCAACAAATAAGTAATGAAAGGAGCATGGAATGAAGGGTAAATTATTAAGGTGTTTTCATAATATCATATAATATTAACTAAATTAAAATCTTGAATGTAATTAAATTAGGTAAATATCTATTATTAACGGTGGAGGGAGTATTGATTTTTGTAATAAATACTTAATTGAATGAAATTCAAGTGGCATTAAACAGTTCAAAAAGTTTATCTTCTTTCATGAATATCAACCTGTTATATACAACATGTGAGGATTGTTCAGGAAACATTGCATCAAGGCCTCTCAAGCTAAGTAAGATATCTAATATAGTACTCCCTCCGATCCTAAATATAAGACCTAGATGACTTTTTTGGAAAATCCTAAAAAAGCAAAAAATAAGTTAATTATAAATTGATTTACCTATTTTTTCCATTAAACTAGTTTATTTTACCTATAAACTAATTGATCATCTAAAAATATATTAAATATGTCATCATTTAATAACATATTTCGCAACCTTAATTTCTCCAAAAAAAAGTTATCTAGGTCCTATATTTAGGACCAGAGGTAGTATGATGTATATATGTCAATTGAAAACTTCTTTCTGAACACAATTCTTCTAAATTAATAATATTTGTAAGTACAATTAGTTGTATAATGGGTTTGAAGGATTAGTCTCATTTGACACACGGGTGGGGACTCCATTGAAAAAAAAATGGAAAGTCAACAAATAGTTATGAGGTTTCCAAATTTAGCTTAAGAAAGGTAATAAGTATCAAAAGAAAGATAATTCAAGCTTCAAAGAGTGTGTTGACAACTCATAACACAAATTAACATCACTTTAATCCCTAAAATAAAATTCATGGCAAGTCTTGACATGCATATTCAAAAAGAAAACAATAGGAAAATGCCATTTTGTTTTACAGCATTATTCAAAAAGAAAACAAAGAAAAATAAAGAAAGCACATGACACCATGATGTCTATGCTACAAGTAGTACGTGACCCTTTTTAAAACTAATGCTCACCTCTCAAATGCGGAACTTTGTATTCACTGTGTCATTCACCATTGTGTTGTCTTCCCGAAATTTAGATGCATTTTTGGCACCTCTATTGTTTTCAACGATTTTGATGTGGTACATTGTATCATTTCTCAAGTAGAGTTCAAGAGATTGTAGCTTAAGGTCTTCAGCAAGTTCCGTGATTCCAACTGAACATTCTTTCTCATGGGAAATCTTGTGGTTTCTGTTAGTGGATTTCACAAGAGAAATTGAGATAGCTCAGTGGCTATCCCAATTCTCTCACCATTCATGTTGACAAACCGTGAGACTATTTCTTCAACCATGAGAGTCACTATTCTGATCTTGGTTCTATTGAGAAACTCATACAAGTCCCACATCGAATAACTCTGATACCATGTTAAATTTGGGGTCTAAGGGTATATGATATGAGTCTTGTCCTTAGACCGTAAATTCAACATGGTATCAGAGTCATTCAATCGATGGAACCCACGAAAAAAAATATATACACAAAGCCCAACAAAAAACGAAAAAAAATGAAGTTTGACCTAGGGACTGACCCTAAAAAAAGAGTACGGCTCAAACAGACCTGAAGGACCGACTCAAAAAAGAAAAAATATTATGAAAAAGGACCGACTCAGACAATGATAATAGAAGCAGTAGGGGAAAGAGGAATGCGATGACACCTCCATGCCTTCATTTGCCTCCTTCATCGTGAAAACTACTATATATCTATATCACTTTTGGGGTCTTTCTTGTGATTTTATTTTTCCAACCTTGGTTGTGATTATTGTAGTAGTAACCATATAGTTTTTTTATACTTTATAACATAGTTTTTAGTAACTAGGCTTTGGTACGTCATATGATGAATCTAGTTCAGTTTGGTTTATAAATAGTTTGTAATCTATTATTCTCTTAATATATTCTTTATGTGGAGCTAATTCTAAATAGAATAATACTTTTTTTCCTAATTCTTTTCAACATCTTCCAAATTATAGCTATTAATCTCCTTCAACAAATAAATAAGTAATAAAGGGAGCATGGAATGAACGGTAAAATGATTATGGTGTTTTGATAATATCAAGTAATATTAACTATCTAAATTAAAATTTTGAATTTAATTAAATTAAGTAAATATCTATTAACGGTGGAGGGGGTTTGGTTTTTTTTTTGAATAAATACTTAATTGTATGAAATTCAAGTAGCATTAAACAGTTCAAACAGTTTATCTTCCCTCATGAATATCATGTGAGGATTGTTCAGGAAATATTGCATCAAGGTTTCTCAGGCTAAGTAAGATATCTAATATAGCATAATATATGTCAATTGAAAACTTCTTCACTTAATAACTAATATTATTTCACTAGTTAGTAATCATTACTTTCATCTCATTACTTTCATGTGTTTATCAAACTTGTGTTTATCAAACTAGTTAGTAATCTCATTAATTACTTCACTTAACAAAGTTGTATTTATCATCTCATTACTTTCATGTTATCCAGTGAGGAGCGACTAGTGTGATAGCCTCACCAAATCTTCATATTCATCCCCTTTTTTTTGATACAGTTCATATTCATCCTCTTGATTTGATTAGATATATGATTGTGTGGGCATGTTTGATCGGGTCCAACACTCAAAGTTAACAATTGGCATTTTAAGAAACTTTTTTGTTATATACATAAGTTTTTTTGAACAATTTCAAACTCGTAAGTTAACACTCTAATTTTACCGCTTGTATAATTTTACCTAACCAAAACGTGTTATGAGTCACTAAAATTCTTACTAGCAATAAATTCGGTAGGAACTCGCTAGTTTAACAACATGTCGAACTGACAATTTTATTTTATGTTCCTATACATTAAAGAAAGTCATACTAACTTGATCTAAAACTTATTTTAGTTATTTTTAATTATTTGACTTTATTTAGTGAATTTAATTTACTCATAAATTTTATGCGGTAAATTCAGAAGAAACTCATGGGTTTACATGTCAAATTGATTAAGTTTCTAGCTTTAGACAGGGTTGTGTTAACTTGCTCTAAAATTTACGTTAATCATTTTTATTTGACCTTATTCAAGTCGTGTTAACTTGCTGTAAAACTCATTTAATTATTTTGATTTGTCCTTATTCAATGAATTTATATATAAAGTTAGTATAAGTTTCTTTATTATGGTTAATAATAAAGTGTAAGTGTTGATATATTTAGGGAAAAAGTGCTAATATGATAATTAACTATTTTACTTTAGGCAAAAATAATAAATGATTGTTTCGAGGTGCAAAAATAATAACTAACTTTGTGAACCGGTGCAAATATAATAAAACCGGTCAAGTTAACTTAACTGACGTTAAAGTGGACCTCACTTACATTTTTTTTCAAACCAAAATACCCTTTTTGCCCATTTCAAATAAAATCAATTTAGTTCTTCTTCTTCCTTTATCTGTTTCCTCCTCTCCCCACCAGATTTACACATAAGAAAACCAATCTAAGGTAGATGCTTCATCATCTTCACCCTTACTGGAAAGAAGCTTTAAACCTTCCTTTATATGAGTTCGTGAAGATTAATGGAAATCCAGATTTAAAATCCAAGATCAATCTAAAGGGAATAAACATGGGGAAAACGAAGATTTGCAGAGGTCTGGACAAAGCTTCTCTCTTTCTTCCCAAAAACATTTCCTCATAGGCTCCAATCACACCTCTGCCAGAAACATCATAACAAACCCAATAAAACTCAACAAACATATTAGATTTCCATGAACAATCAAACAAAATCTCAACATCAACAAAAGAACCAAGTGCGACGGTGGGAAAGCTTCGCCAGAGGTCTGGACAACGACGTGGTGGGTGGCGGACCCGACTCGGCTTGGTTTCTCTTTGGTGTTTGTGCTTATATCTGCTTGTTTAGCTTGAATCAGATTTTGATGCCTCATGAATTTGGGATTAGAGTAGAAAGTAACCATAATCAAAGCTCTTTCTACCACCGACCTTAGTGACGATGACACAAGACCCATGAATCCCAAAAAAATACCCAAAGAAAACCCTGCAATGAAGAAGGAAGGTTGGATCCGAGAAAAGATGCACCTTTTGGAGAGAAGGCGGGAGGGAAAAACGGGAAAAGGTGAAACGTTGGAGGTGAAGATATATTGAGTTACAAAGAGATGGTCAGTTAGGAAGGGGAAGAGGATGGGGAAGGAAGTAGAAGAAGAGTTTTAATTGAGAAGGGCAAAAATGTATTTTCACTTTTGAAAAATAATATCAGCAAAGTATCATATAACAATAAATTAACGGTTGTTACCGGTTTTATTATATTTACACCGGGTCACAAAGTTAGTTATTATTTTTTTACCTCGAAACAGTCATTTATTATTTTTGCCCAAAGTGAAATAGTTAATTATCATATCAACATTTTTGCCCATATATTTAATACCAACTATTTATATTTAAAATATAGTCAACACAAATTATTATTATTATTTATATTTTTTATATAATTATATATTGGAAAAATGTGTTGATTAAAAAAAAGTTAATTTTGCAGGTTTACCATATGAATTTACAATCCAATTAATTTTAACCTTTTTATTATGAGTTTACTTAAACACGAGTTTGACAAACTTGCTTTTAAACCACTTTTTTTCATATGGTGTGAATTGTGAAGTGAAAGGTAAAAAAAAACTGTGAAGTGCACTTTTTTTATAAATGTAGGTGTGGATATTTGTCTCCTAACCCATAAAACATCATCCAAAAAATAAAATTATAATAATTCAAAAACATATTTTGAAAAATAACACTAAAATAAAAGGTAATACTAGTAGTAATTGATTACATTTGTCATTAAATAGTTGTCAATTACTCAGCGAGTATTTCTAGCAGCTTCCCAATTAATTAAGTAATCTCAATTCTCGAATAGTCATGACTTCTGATGATAAAAGCAGTAAACGGCAAGTATGATTGTATGAATGCATGTGAGTAACTCTTTTACCAAATTAAAATATCAATATTTACCACAATTCATAAATGCAAATTAAAATGTAAACTATTCAACGAATGTGTTCATTCATTTCTTTCTTTCAAACATGCTGATTCATTTCTCAAATTCAATGATCCACGAAAACAAAACCAAACAAAAACTATAAATAAAAATGCTATGTCTCCCCATTTCACAAAATTAATTACTGTGAAAACAAAAATTGAATCCACAAAATCAGTGTTCATAAAATCAAAGTTCTTTTGTTTAACTATACTTAAAATTTCTTCATCCAAATGATTTACCATCGCCTACTCTTCCTTCTACTATTGACGGCTTACATATCCGGTGGTGGCGCCGTCTCACGCTCAGCCGCATCGCCATCGCCGGCGATGGCTCCGGCCGACCTCGTCGACCTCACGGTTTTCGTGAAGGCAGCCATCGTCGTATGCTCCGTCTTTATCATCGCCATATTCTCATTCTATCTCAATTTCTGGACGGCCCTTATCTTCGCCGGAATTACCAACTCCGGCGCCGGCGAGGTCGCCGGAGCCGGAGGAAACCACGGCGGCGGCGTGAATTTTCAGTGTTCTTGCTCCCGAGGGATTGACCAGAAAATATTGGACACATTTCCGATTATGGTGTATTCGAGCGTTAAAAAGCAGATGATCGGAAAAGTTAAGGTGGAATGTGCTGTGTGTTTGAGCGAATTTGAAGATGATGAGAGTGTAAGATTGATGCCGAAGTGTGATCATGTGTTTCATAGGGAGTGTATTGATATGTGGTTAGGTTGTCATGTGAGTTGTCCGGTATGTCGTGCTGATCTGAGATTAGATTCCGGCGAAGTAGTTATCAGAGTAGAAGGTGAAGGTGGAGTAGTAGTTTGATTTGATGTGGCAAACATGTTTGTTTTTTTATATAGTCAACCATTTCATGTGATGTTTTTTTCTCGTGAAATTTGTTGATATGGTATCATGTAGATTTTATTTTGGCGGGAAAAATGGTGAGATAATCCATTAATACAAAGTTACACGAAGTTAAGAAATTAATTTCAAATCATAAAATTGTTATCGATAGCTCACATGTTGTCACTAATTGAAGTTGTTATCTTTTGGTTAAAAGTTGTAGTCCGAGGACAAGTACTTGTTATCAGCAGACTATTATTGACCAACTAGTAATAACTGTTTGCTTTGCCCATAGCAATTGTTTTATATTTAATACTCCCTCCATTACTAAATATAAGATCACTTTGGGTAAGTGAATAAGTTCCTAAATATAAGATCACTTCCCATTTTATCTCAAGTTTTACCCAAACTATCCTTATACTCTCTCTTTTCATTGAAAACCCCTCATCCTTTTAAAGTTAAGTAATTGAGAGGTATTTTGGGAAGATCATGTAATTTTATTGTCTTCTTTAATCTCCTCAAATTAGCCAAAGTGATCTTATATTTAGGAACGGAGGGAGTAACAACTAATAAGCATGCGTTAAATACTCTTCTTATGAGGACCTTAAGTTAATTTTGTGATTTTACTTGTTGGGCCTTATCTTAGTTGAGTCCCTTACATGAAACCTATAATGAATTACCAACAAATGTGGATTTGCTCAATTTCCTATGATTCATTAGCCCAAAAAAAATTATAATTCAGAAAATATAAAAAATATCACTTAAATTTATAAATATAAAATCATGCGATTTTAAGTTGTTTATAATGTGATTATTACTCATTCATTCGAATAGTCTAAATTAAAATGTTTTTTCGTTTGGAATTTTTCCCTATAACAAAATCAATGTCTCAGCCGAAATTGGCTTGTCAAATTATTTATGGTCACAACAAATTGACTATATTTGATTATGACTAGATGCCATTAAAAATTATATTGTTTTAATCTAATACTTTTGCAAATCATCATATGAAACTATGCCTACAAATGCATGAAATTAATTAAAAAGTTAAGAGCTTTTTTTTGTTTTAAGAAAAAGTGAATCGATTTTTCCCAGCCATGAAAAATCTAAATCTATTATCTTCTTTTGTTCTGGATCCAACTGTTTTTAAACCCGACCGGCATTGCATTAACAAGTTTCAAGCCTACCATGCATGCAGCAACTGGGGATCACATAATGTGGTTGAGAAGCAATAATGTGTTCAATTTGATTCTAAAGAATGAGAAGTAAAATTGATTAATGTAAATGTTGATGGTGAAGTGAATGAAACTCCGCATCATATCACCCAGTAGAGCAGGTGTCAAGCGAATTCGGATCAAGTAGTGGCAACACTACTAACACTATAGGAACAAGAGCAACATGATGATACCTCCCTTCGTTCATAGCAGGGATTAAGGTTTCTGTGAAATTATATTGACTCCTACTTCATCATTAATAGTATGTATCTCACTTTTGGGTCTTTCTTATTAGTCTATACTTTTTTGAGCTTTGGTATTTGTTGCAATGAATGTAGGATCACTTCGGTTGATATATAGCTTGTAGCCTTATACACTATTCTTAATATAGAATCTATCTTGGGAGTCAATTCTTAATACAAGACTTTCTAAATTTTTGAAACATTTTTTTGCAAATTCTACTTATGCTCATTTTAACAAATAAATAAGAGATGGAATGTGAGAATAAAGACGCATGGTTATGATGTTTTAGTAATATGATATCATTCTAACAACTAAACTGATATTGTTATAATCTAATCATAATTAGGTCAATATATATTATATATTTGTTAATATCATGTCATTTTAATTAACCAAATGAATATAAAATGAACCTAATCAAAATTAGATCAATATGTTGTAGTTGTACTAATAAGACTGGAGGCTTTGTTAATTTTTTTTGTTTCCCAAGGTATCCTTACATACATGTCAAGTGCGACTAATACTTCGCTGTTTTGAAGTCCCATGGGACAAAGGTCCCTAATCACTTGATAGGACGCAAGTATTTACCACTCACCTTATGGCGGGTTTTATTTTGTTAAAAAATACTAAATTTTATGCGATTAAAGCATTAAGTATTACGTACGGTTCTGACAAAAAAAGTATTACGTACGGAAAAATAGAAGAAGCATTTAGCATTACAAAAAGTTTATCGTCCCTTGTTAGCGTCAACCTCGATATAATAGGTGTGGACTAATTAACGGCACAGAACGAACTTTCCATGTTATGGGAAAGTGTTAAAACTTGCAAGTGGTAATATGCTGTAGTAATGTTTTATCTGAAGCTACGTTTCAACATATACTGTAGTGCAGTTTTATCTAAAGCCATGTTCCAATAAAATCTGTCTGTCAATCCTTTTATAAGACTATATCCAAAATATCTTGGTGGGTGATGATAGTTTGTGGGTGATGATAGTTTGCATGATTAAAGTTGAAGGTTTTGTTTGTTTTTTTTTTCTTTTTAAATTTTAAACTATTTTTCAATTATATAATTAATTTTTCATTTTCGTTTTGTGTGTTGAAATTATCTAATGAGTTTTGATATTCTCTCACTAGCAACGAAAATTCATTAGTGAACTTATGGGTTAAATATTAAATAGGCCCCGGAAGTTTTGCTAGAGGAGCGCCCTCACCCTGGAAGTTTATTTGGGAACAATTAACCCCTGAAGTTTACATGTTGAGCAATTAAGCCTCTGAAGTATAAATTTGGAGCAATGTCACCCTTTTTTAACACATGACAAGCCACATCATTCTTATTTTTCCACCTCATCATTACACCTCATCCATCCTCTCTCTCTCTCTGCTCATCGCCTCTCCTTCTCCACCTCCTCCAGCCCTCCCTCCATCTCCTCAAAGCCTGCCTAAAGCTTTGAAAAATCGGAAAAATTTGGAGAAGAAAGAGACGCGCAAGAAATGGAGTGGAGAAGAACGAAGAAGGAGGAGGCAAAAAAATGTAATCTTTATTGATTATTCATATTAAAAATTAAAGCTTTGGAAAGAGAAAGGGACAATAGAAGAGTCTTGGCTATGACGGAGAAGAGGAGAGCGAGAGAAAAAGAAGGACAAATGTCAAATCTTGGAGAGCATATCAAAGCATCTCCACCCATCCCATGATCTCTATACCTTCGCTTTTCATTCACCAATCCATTATGTTCACCCCTTTAGGAATCATCAATGACTATACTACTGTATTATGATTTTGAAACTCCTCGTGGTAATTTTGTTTTGTTATTAGTTTGTGTGAGATTTATTATTATTTACACTTTCAAGTTCCATGAATATAGGAATGTGCAAGGAGTTGTAGTAGTGTGAATTACTCAGATATTGAAATGATCCAGTTTGTACTTGTTTCGTTTCTGTTAAAACCAGTAAGGCAGGAGAATGAAAATTTAGCTCTGGAGGCTGTGGGACGGGGGAGAGGGTAACGGGGAGAGGTGGAGTTTGAGGAGGTGGAGGGAGGGCAAGAACAAAATATGGTTAACCCAATTTTATAGAACATCTATCCGGTACAATGTAAGAACAAAATATATAGAAGTATTGATGTATATATTTTCATTCAAGTGGAGTACTTAAAAAAATTAACTACTTATTAGACCACCCACGCAACAGTCAGGTACACCGAAATGTATGGTTAACTCATATTTGAAAAAAAACAACAACTATACAATAAAAGGGTACAAGCTATTAAGCTATTGATGTTTAAACTTTTGATTGTTTCGATATTTTTTAAAAAATAAAACTATTTAAATATTGTAATTGGTTGTTGTTAAAAATTATTAAATGATACTTATTGTTATTCTTGAAGATAAAAAATGATAATAAACAATCTTTATAATAGGGAAATTTAGATTTCACCTCTTCTGTGTGAAGAACTATCAAAGATCCACAGTTGATAGAAACATTTGATGTGTCCATATCGAACCACCACATGAGAAAATCTAGAACTTCTTCAACAGTTTTAGGATTATTGATATCCATAATCACTTTTTCAAAAGTTATTGCTAAAAATAAGAAAGACTAGAAGGATTGCAATGAGTTACTCCCTCCGGTCCCTAATGTAAGAGCTAGCCACCAAAAAAACGCTTCTTAAGAAAACATGTGAATGTTAGTTGGATGTCTGAAGTTAATGCTTCTTTTCCAAAATTGCCCATATTTATTATGGTACTTTTAAGAGAGAGAAATACATAAACATTAATAAATATGAAAGAGAGTTAGGGGTAAAGTAGGAAAAAATGCATTAAATGAGGAGAGAATGTGGGGTGAGCTCTTACATTAGGGACCAAAATCATTCAAATTTTGGGCTCTTACATTAGGGACAGGAGGGAGTATTATGAAAGGAGAGTGAATCTATCTTTCAAGTGCCTCTAGGATACTCCTTATATAGAAAGAACAACCATCTCATGTCTATGGCAGCTTGTAAAAGTCAAATTCCATACAGGAAATATTGGTACTATTTCTTGGGCAACACACATATAGGTATGTATTTTCCTCTTTTGCCCTCAGTATACTACGTACATGTTTTCATATACATTTATATACACCATATTTACATAAAAAGACAAAGTACATGTATATATATTAATTATAAAACACACACACATTCCTGACAATATAGAATAAATTAGTTAGTATATATATATTGTCAAAATATTATCACCTTATTTTAAAATAATAAAAGAAAATGGGTAACTAATCAAAGTAAAAATTTTAAAAAGAGTAATTTTTTTAATATATATTTTTCAAATTGTTTAATTTATAAGACTAAATAAACATATCATTAAATTTTGAATGGAAAAACAAATGATCAATAAAAAAATCAAAAAATGTGTGTGAATGCATATAAAAAAGTGTGAGTTGCTTTCTATGCACATTTATATGTGTGTGTGTTTGCGGTTTTGTGTCTGTGACTTTATGCGTGTGATTTTCATCCCTCGCAATTAAATTTATGACTATTTTGTCACATAAATTCAATTATACAAAAAAAAAAAGCTGTCAAGAAATTAAAACATTAATACTATTTAACATCACAAAAAAAGCCTGGGAATGTTTTTTTAAACTTTGGACAATCCCAAATTGGTGAGGCCCATATATATTGATATGTCCATGCTAACCTTATTTTTAAAATAATAAAAGAAAATGGGTAACTCATCAAAGTAAAAATTTTAAAAATATTAATTTTTTAATAAATATTTTACAAATTGTTTAATTTATAAGACTAAATAAACATATCATTAAATTTTGAATGGAAAAACAAATGATCAATAAAAAAAATCAAAAAATGTGTGTGAATGCATATAAAAAAGTGTCAGCTGCTTTCTATGCACATTTATGTGTGTGTGTTTGCGATTTTGTATCTGTGTCTTTATGCGTGTGATTTTCATTCCTCGCAATTAAGTTTATGACTTTTTTATCACATAATTTCAATTACACAAAAAAAAATGTTGACAAGAAATTGAAACATGAATACTATTTATCATCACAAAAAAAGGCTGGAAATGTTTTTTTAAATTTGGACAATCCCCAATTGGTAAGGCCCATATATATTGATATGTCCATGCTAATGTAAATAACCAACTAAAATGTTGGATCGTCAATTAAATCCGGCCTGCAAAACCATTCAATCATTTTTTTTTTACCCATTTCAATGTCCTCGCAAAATTTTTTAATGTGTTTGTGTTTTCTTTGATAATTATAGCAAACCCACCCTCCTTCATGTCTAACGCCCTAGCCCTAACGTTTTTTAGCTCTTCTTTTTTTCCCGAAATTTAAACACAACAATGCATCTAATATATTAAAAATAGCCTACTAGCACAATGGTAATCCCTATTACAATCTACATATTGTAGGTTTCAACTAAATATCATATTCATTCACCACTCCCATAGGCAAAATTTAATGAGCTGAATTTGTTAGATGAAAATTTAATTCCCCATTATTATTTATACAAATATTACCTATTACTGCATCAACCTCCTCACCCAATACATCAAGACATAGTAATTGCTTCTTTCTTATATATAGTTCTATCCGTTTGCGTTAGTGTGTCATTGTTTCCCTTTTTCATTCAAAATCTCCTTTGCATTTCATTACCATATTAGTAGAAACCAGCTAGCAGAAGGTTTAATTTCTTTCAAAAATGGAATCATTATCTACTTCGACTCTTTCATCTCTTAATCCTCTATCATCTCATTTTAAGATAACTGTAAAAGTGGATAGAATGTTTAACAACGAACATGTCTGGATTGTTGGACCCAGGAGATCCCCTATGAAAGAATTAATTTCAGTAGATATTGTAGTTTTCGATAACGAGGTACTCTTGAAATTATTTTATGCCCCTTCTTCTTCAATATTAGAAAGTTATATAACTCTTCATCACTAACTTTAGTGACACCTACAGGGTTCGAAGATGCTCATGAAATTAATGACAGAGGATGCAAGAGATATATTCCTCGAGATCCTAAAAGAAGGAACTGTCTACGAAATATTCAATCCTAGAGTTGAGTCTGGTGGTGAGAATATACATTGACATTATCATTTGATTCTACATGCATCATGTTGTGTTCAAGAATTGAACATTTTGTTTCGCATCTTTCCCTACACAATTAAGATACCATTTCAACTAGAACGAGGAAGGGCTGATATAACAGGTTTTTTCGGTAAGATTAAGACTATGATATTCACAAATATATTAATATTTATAAAAATTGCCTTAAGCTTATCTTGACCTCTATAGATGTCGGGTTCCTCCTAAAGGTGTCACCCATACGGAAAGTCAAGTGTAATAGCCTTTGGGTAAAGGAGATTGAAATTGAATTGGGCACGTGGAATCCTACTTTTGGCTGGTAATTTGTATTTTCTACTATTTCCTTTAAAAAATAAAAATAAACCTTTTATTAACTTTTGTTTATTTTAGGATAAATAAAAAAGTTCTATGCGTTTTAAGAGGTTCATGGGTGAAACCAACTGCTAAAGATTTGGAAGATTTGTTTGATTTAGACAATCCACCATTTATTCATTTACGATATGTTATCATGGAATCACATCTTTTATCAGGTATGAAAATGTGAAACCAAAATTCTTAATGTTAAGTTCATTGTAAATACATGAAGGAGTTTGAAAACCTATTTGTATAATTTCAGGCAACGCTGTTGTGAGTTCTTTATCAGATGCAAGTTGCGTCGATGTCAACCCACAGATTCCAGAAGTTCGTGAGCTGGAAGAAAATATGTTTGATATGTCTGTGGATTTTTAATGGAGAATATCTGGAAATTCCCCGTCCCAAATCTATTTTATAAATGTATCAGATTACTGGTTATTAATTGTAGTAATGTTAATTTAATTTAAATGTGGGTGTATATAGGTCTATATAAAATAATGAGATTTTTTGTTTGTGATGTTTGTTTTTTAGAAGTCAAAATGTTAAAAATATGGAGGAAGTTAAGTTTGCAAATTGGTTCGTTCCGTGCGGTAGCACGGGAGGCTCGTTTTCATTGATTGTTCACAGAAGCTCTACTGATTTGGTGCACTAAGTTTAAGGGAAGGACCATTCTAGTCAATGCAAATATGGTAATATAGTGCACAAGGCTAATGAAAAAGGTTAAAAACACCTTACTTCACTGTCAAGTTATCAAGAAACTAGTTCAAAACCCCTCCTACAATATACACAAACACCAGATTTAGGAATAACATGCTAGGAAAACAACCAAAAGGAAGTTAAAGGTTTAGTTGGTCATCTTTTTTTACAACATATTTCCTAACTGTGCAATCTTAAGTTAGTACAGTTACAAGCTGACAGTCTTATCTCTGGAATCCATTCCTTCTATCTTCGCCACCGTATTGGTGCAGTCTCACTCCACTAGAGTTCCCCATACCGACACTTCTAGCGTTTGGCATAGCCGGGTCCAGAAATGGCTGTTGTTTAAAGACAGGATTCTGTGCTCCAAGGTATTGGCTACAGTAATAGTCAGTCTGGTACATATTATTTGAGCTACCACCTGACAAGGCTAACTCACTAATTCCTGAGTTATTTGAAGTGCCAAGCTGCTGCTGAAGGCAATTTTCACTATTTGGATCATATTCCACTGGAATATTGCTGGTGAGAGTTTTCACTGCAAATTCTATGCATGGATCCATCCATGAAATACCAAAAGGTGATTCAGAATTACTGCCAGCATGTTCTGCAACAAGGTCTTTCGGTGGTGAAGACACAATGCTTCCTTGTTTCCAGTCACTCACATTCTGATCTTTGATGTTCCTGACATCAACTTTAGCAGAAGCTGATGTTTCAGAATACTTGCTATCGCTTAGTTCAGATGAAACCTGAGTGTTTTTGGAGGTCTCAAATGTTCCTTCAGTAAGAGTTTGTATTGCAAATGCAATGCATGGGTCTGACAAGAGTTCTCCAAGGGGTAAGTCAAGAGAGTAGTCAAACTTTGTATCACCCTCTGGGTCTTTCCCTTGCTCTTTGACAGTAGCTATGTTCCCAAGAGGTGAAAATGAATGGAACTCTTGATCCTTTTCACTTTTTTGCTCTTTTACAGTCTTCTCTGGAAGCTTTTCTTGAGCAGAAAAATTCCCATAAGAATGTTTACCATAATTCAACTTTGGTGACTCCACTGAGTTGATTGAAGTTTGAGGTTTACGCTTTGTTTCTGATCCACTCTTATGCGCAGTAGGCTGTTTCATTTCTTCATTAGGAGAACTCCCTGAACATTTGTCCTCATTGGTCCAGGCTACTTCACCGGAATTTTTAACTGCATTTCTGCGCCTTATTATTAGTTCTGGAACAGGATCAACCTCAATTCCAGCAAGACGTTTTGAAGAGCGGCGAGGCATGTTAATCTCTTTCTTGCGCCTGGATTTTCCCAGCCCTTTTTGAACCTTTTCAGTCTCTTGTTTTGTCTGTAAGCTTTCCGGAAGTTGTTTTTCAGGGACAACTCCATCTGCACAACTGGGAATGAAATTACTTTCACCCGAACTAACCTTCCCTTCTTTTTCATCAGAACATTCAGCTTGTGATGGGACTAAGCTGGTCAATTCAATGGTCACTTCACCTATATTGTCACATGTAACCAAAGCACACTAAATGCATTGTCTTGGTTGACTAGAGAAATCCAAAATCCATTAGTAATCATAAAGGTACACACAGGTGTGTTTACATATACAATAGGCAAGCATGAAGAGGAGAAAATAATGGTAAATAATCCTATACAAGTAAACATATTCATACAGTAGGCCCCAATCCTATCAAAATATGGAAAACAAATATGTACATTAATTATAATTTGATTCATGAACATACTGTACTGAATTACTTCGACCAACGGCTGAGAAAAATATAAAACCTACTTAATTGGCAACGCCTTTAGATATCAAGACAACAGAAATATTAATTTCCAACTAGATTTCACTCTTGAGGTGGTTTAGACATGTCCAAAGAAGGCCTATAGATGTGTCAGTGAGGAAGGTGGACCAAACAACTTGAAGTCCACCTAAAAGAGGGAAACCAAGGCAAACACTCGGTGAACTTATAGAACGAGATCTATTGGTGAATGATATACCCAAAGAGTTGGTTACTAATAGAACACAATGGCGTCAGCCATGCAGCCGAGCTCACGAGTCACTCGGTAGGATAAGACTTAGTTGTTATTGTTGTTGTTGATCACACTCTTTTTAGAATGAAAATGTATTTTATTGAGAGAAATTATCAAATACTAAGCAATAAAGAACTTATCAAATACATATAAAAGATGCTTACTGAAATCCTAGTTTCAACAAGAGATTTATCGATGTCAACAGACTCAGCCCAAAACATAAGAACAAACACTAAATTATGAAAAGCAAGGTTGCATTCAAGCTTACCTACTAAGATAAGACATAATTATTTACTCCAGAAAAGGAAAAAGGAAGAAAAGGAAAGACAATAATCAAAACATTACCTTTAGAAGAATTATGTTCAGAAAGAGACATAGATTCTCCTATACATGTAGTATTTGGAGTTTGTTGGCCATTAACTATCCTGTTCAAATTTGCGCTCTGAACCATGGCAGTGCTTCGCGTCACTCTTCCAACTGGCAATTTTGGTTTCTTGGTTACACCTGCTGACTGAGAAAAATAATCATAAATATCATTGTCAAACTAGAAAGCTCGGTGGGGGAATTAGAAAATGTCAACAAAGGATTTCAATCACAATACAAGGATCGTAAAACTCATAATATTAGCGAGGGAATCATGTTGAGCACACAAAGCATTTCAATCACACAGAAAATGTTAGATTGTTTAATGATCTAAGATATCCATTAACATTCATGAGATTCTTTCATACTGTCAGGACAGGGCAATGAACTCTACTAAACATGTTCCAGTTAACACTTGATTATCTTATTTATGGAAAGGGAAAACAAAAGAAAATCCCAAATGAATACAAAACAAAGCTATTCACATGGCAGTTCCAGCTACAGTCCATTTAACATCTTATTCGCCAATGTGAGTCAATCATATATATTCCCTTTTCCAATTTTGACATAGCTGGTTCAGAGAATTTTGACACATCAGGAAATCCAAATGATGAATAGTTGGAAATTACGATTTATCTTAAAATCCCATGTAAATGTATAAACCAGAAGAACTCAAAATAATAGCCTCCCTTACAGAGAAAATGTCATCTTTCAGTTCCATATCTTCACTGTCTTTTTCTTTTGGTTTGACTGCATTTCTTCCTATCTCCCCAGATTCAATATAGCGAACAGCATCTTTTATAGATCGGAATATATACCCACTTACAGGATCAATGTAGTACTGCATATTCGGTAAATAACTTGAAGTGAATTATTCATCAAGACTACTTAACAGCTCAAAATACAAGATATAACTTTATCTTTCAGGAGCACAAAAGACATAGAAATGTGAATCAATGTTGATAAATTTCAGAGGCTGTAATACCAAATATTGAAAATGCTCACATGAAACTATTTGGGAAGCATTTTTATTCAATAAAAGGAGATATGGTAATGTTTACCGAATCTCTTCTAACTGTATAACTCTTTTTTGTGATTCTGGTTTTTTTTATCCATCCTTCTGGTAACCCTTCCGCAACACCTTTCTCAATTACAACCTAGATTGCTTAAAGAAGCAAAGTTTTCTCACATTAGTTGATAGGACCAGATAGGTAGTGTATGACACAAGCAAGATATGATAATCAAAAGAGGATTTGTAGACAGAAATTTTCTGACATGTTTGTGACGCTGACTTGATTGTTCCAAATTTGGTCAATCTAAGGAGAAACGTCTACCATGGAATTAAATCTAAGTCCACTTCACGGAGAAAAGTAAAACTGCAACAAGTACAAATTTCATAAGATTTAAGTTGAATCATCTTTCGAAATGGTCATTTAGAGTTTGAATGCCCTATGTCCTTATGACTCTTATAAAAGCTGGTTTATTTAATACTTGTTTTGCCATCATTAACCGGGAAACATGTTAAAATGGAAGCAAACATGATATGAGATTTTGAAATAGGATATTTCAGATCGAAAAATTAATGACCATTCCACTTAAGTGAATAGTTGAACTTAACAACAGCATAGGTTTCACAGCCGGATTGAACATCTCTATCTCTGAACATAACAAATATTTCCAAGGGGGTATGTTATCATTATTTCAAACTGCTTCAAGTAAAATACATCTCAATCTAACAGATTACACATTACATAAACTCTCCAGACTTGTTCACAGACATTTAAAATCCATGCATAGATTTTTAACCCAAATAGTCAGAAAAGAGAGGACTCATAAATATAATACACCTCCTATATTTCTTTCCTCTGACTATTCAATCACAGAGAAAGAACAGCCAAAGCCCCTATTAACGTAAAACCATCAGTTGAGGCAACATATTCACAAGAAACAAGCTACAAACCGTCCTAATAGAACATGCAAACAACAAATTCAACCAAAACAAAAGGCAACACAGAAATGGAGTACCGTTTCCCTATTAACTACACAAACTACAAAAACCAAGTCTCTCACTTGAAAATTTCTGAAAAAACTAGCCAAAACCTAACCAACCTCCCAAAAAAAATCCACAAACAAAAACATGAGAGAAAAAAAACACCCCAGTTCCTGAAATGTCATCACTTTAAGGAACAAAGCCACAGATCTCACTCCAGTAAAACAAAAGAAACATATACCAAAAGAAAAGGCAAAAGATCTCACCTTTAAAAAAAACAAAAAGAAAAAAAAAGAGAACTTGAAATAAATAAATACCTTGTCTCTTCTACCATCCTTCCTGGCTTTAACTTCAACAGTCCATCCATGAGGCAAGCGGTGGTCGGAGTCAAAGTCAGGCATTCCAAAGAAGAAGCCGGAAAACACAAAGAAGAGAAGAGATGCGTTATATTGTATTGTATTGTATAGAATATATGTGAGAGTGTGTCTCGTGATTGGTGTTTTGTTTTGTGAGTGCGCCTGCCTCCAAGTCAGTCCCTTCAAGCAAAAAAGCCGAACTTCCTCCACCCCACGTGCTGCCAAACTCCCTTCCCTCCAAACTGGGCAATATATATATACACATATACATATACATATACATATACATATACATATACATACATTTGTTAATGTATTGTGTTTGTTTGTACGTCGCTGACTATGTTTCTGTTTCTGTTTCTTTTTCATTTCCTTTTTTTTAAAGTGTATAATATATTCTCTCCCTCCTTTCTTAAATATAAGACTTAGTTGACTTTTTTTAGGAGATGTTAAGGTTGTGAAATAAATTTATTAAATCATGACATATTTGATATCTTTTTAAATTATTCATTAGTTTATAGATAAAATAAACTAATCTAAGAGAAAAAATTAGGTAAATCATTTTTAATTAACTTATTTTGTTTATTTATTATTTCTATTTTTTAAAAAAATCATTTTATATTGAGAGAGAGAGAGAGAGAGAGAGTATGTAACGTTGGCTATGTTCTGAGACTGAGATGCAACTGCTTTTTTCCCATACGTTATTAGATCTTCAGATTGATGATTTCTTTCAATCCCGTCTCTCTCTTTTTAGTTCCCTTTTCTTTATTTTTCCCTTTTGCTTGTTAATTTGGGCCATCCGTTGCTTTCTTGTTATTTTATTTGCAAGCATTTTTCAAAGATTCGGATTTGTTCCTTTTTATTTATTTGAAGATCGGGACTATAATTGAGTATGTATTGACCTTTGTGAGCTCACATAATCGTGGGGTATATTATATTGGGAATAAGCATCATCATGCGCTTTATGATATTCCCTTTTTCCAGAAGCCCAGATGATATAATCATCCTGTCAATTTTTTTTACCAAAAAAAATCCTGTCCAATTTTTTGCTCCACCTGAAAAAGGCTTTGCTGTTGTTGTTAATTTGTTTGTGTGGACTAAATTTTATTTATTTATGCGCAATGGCCCCGTCTTACCTTTCAAGTAACCACCTTGGATCACTGGGCACCCTAAATTAACACTGGGTACAATTTTATCCTTGAAGTAATCAAAGTGGTCCAATTTTACCCTCTGACCAATGTAATGTTGACACGTGTCGTCCACGTGTCAACATTACATTGGCCAGAGGAGAAAATTGGACCACTTTGGCTACTTCAAGGATAAAATTGTACCCAGTCTTAGTTTAGGGTGCCTTGTGATCCAAAGTGATTACTTGAAGGGTAAAATAGGGTCATTACCCTTTATTTATTGGAATCACTTGGGGTTGTCTTTTGATATTTGGCTTTTTTATATCATTAAATTCATTGTTTGATCCTTATATTAAATGTGTTGAGTAATGTGCATGCTCCTTTCGGTTCTAATTATAAAATAAAGTGGACATTTATTTTTGAAATGAAAGTACAAAATTAATGACTTTAAGATATCTATATTTTTTCTAAAACTAATTTACCTTTAAAATATACTTACTTTTGTAACATATATTAAACTTAAGTGTTCTATTTAGTTTTCTAAATATCTATAGAAAGATTAACCTGATCTTATATTTAGAATTATAGGGAATATGAATTAATCTTATGCGATTTCTTTATCTAAAACTTATGTTATGAGATGAATTCCTATTTTTTTGAAACAAAGATGAATTCCTATGCATATATATATGATAAGAATAATATTATAAATTGAAGTCTTGTAGAGGCAAAATAGAAAGACAAGTGTGAGCAAAATGCTTAATCAAAACTTGTTTCAATTCCGGCTTCAAGAATTATAATGTCTATTTTGAGCATTCCCAACTTAAACTCTAGAATTCTCAACTTGTTCACAAAACATAAATAGTCTTGTCAAATTATTTTTTTAAAAGAAAATGGCTATAGAGAGTTAGATTCTAAATCAACATTTTGAAGATATCAAGAGCTATCCATTTTTTGTTTGATTTAGTCACAATGTGACATTTTTTGTGTTTTTTTCCCTTTTGAACGTAGGCAAGGACACTACAAAAAAAGCGGCTATTAGCAGCGCGCGCGTTCCGGCGGAAAGGTAAAACCCGCCCCGGAACATTGCGCGTTTCGGCGGTCACACTCATCCGAGGGCGAGTTGCGAGGAAACATTTTTTTTTGCTTATTTGTGCGTGCGTGGCGGCGGTCAAAAAAATCATCACCGCCCCCACGCAGCACAAAATTTTTTTTAAAAAAAATAAACTGCGTTGGGGCGGGCGCGTAGGGACGGGCCACCGCCCCCACTCAGCACAAAATTTTTTTTTAAAAAAATAAACTGTGTTGGGGCGGGCCACCGCCCCCACGCAAAAAGCAAATAATTTAAAAAAAAACAAACACGTTGGGGCGGGCGACCGCCCCAACGCAAAAAATAATTTTTTAAAAAAACGCGTTGGGGCGGGCGACCGCCCCTACGCAAAACTAATTTTTAACAAAAAATATTAAATGCATGGGGCGCGTAGGGGCGGGCCACCGCCCCACGCAGCACAAAATTTTTTTTAAAAAAAATAAACTGCGTTGGGGCGGGCGACCGCCCCCATGCATTTAATTATTATTATATAATTAAATGCATGGGGGCGGTGCGCCCCCATGCCTAATATTATATTAAACACATGGGGGCGGTTGCTGACCGCCCCCATGCAATTAACATTTATTTGACACCGCCCCCATGTATTTTGTTAGTCACAAACACGTGGGGGCGGTTACTTGCCGCCCCTACGTTGTGAGCTCTCCTTATAAATAGCTTCCCCCCTCCTCACTATCGCGCACACTTTCTTTTTTTCTTTCTCCTTTTCTTTCCTTTCTCCTTTCCTTTTATGAGTTTCCTGATGCTTTCGTTGTTGATCTACGAATAATGTGTTCCTAAAAGCTTGTCTTGTAAGGGTATTGTTTAGATTTTCGTTTTCCTTAGATTATGTTATTATTTAATTTTTGTAGTATATCTTTTTTTTTTCATTTTATTTTATTATATTTTACTTTTTCTTGTTTTTATTCCTTTTTTCGACCGTCTCTTTTTTCATTCAGAGCTTTTACAAGTGAATTATTTTAAAAAAAAAATATTCTCAGGGCGTAAGCGACACCCGCCGATGGACATTTTTTTAAAAAAAATAATGCCACATGGGGGCGGTTGCAACCGCCCCCATGTGGCATTATTTTTTTAGAAAAAACAATCGCATGGGGGCGGTGGCGACCGCCCCCACGTGACATTTTTTTCAAAAAAAAAATTCGCATGGGGGCGGTCGCCACCCGCCTCCATGTGTCATTTTTTTTTAAAAAAAACCGCCCCCAATGCAGCGTTCCCACGGTAAAATTGGTCGCGGTAAATATCACCGCCGTAGCGCCATAGGGGCGGTTCTAACCGCCGCAACGAGAGAAAAATGCCCGCCGCAGCCGGCCCCGTTTTTTGTAGTGGGAATAGAAGAAGTGGAATATTCGATGATAATAGTAGTAAAATAGAGAGGAGGAAGAGTGTAACAAGTGTAAGGTTGAAGGGAGGTGGAAAATTGGAAATGGGAGTAATAGTGGAGTGGAGTGCGGTGAAGCAGTGGATCAGTGCTCAGATCGAGTCAGTGGTCACGTGCTTGAGTTTGGGACACCATAATCCTCACGCACTGCCTTTTGTTTAACTCCTTCCTCACCACTTAACTTCCAACAACTCACTCTTTTTTCCCTCAACCCCCTTTACTTTCCTATATTTCTATTCCAGGGTTTTCATATAAGCCCCCGTACTTTTTCAATTCCCTCACTCGCCCCTCCCTCTGTACATGACTTGGGCACCTTTCTTTGGGCCTTCAAGCCTCATTCTTCATTTCTTGTAATACGAACTAGATTTAATGTTAAGAAAAATACCAATACAATTCTACATGAATGGTTAGCATTCTCTTCTCCTAGTAAGAGCCTGCAATGAATTGGAAAGTTTAGAAAGTTAAGGATATTTTTGTAATATACATGTATCCCGGGGCCCACAAATTCTCTCTCTCTATCTCTCACTTTTTCTGGGTCCCACAAACTTTATTTTTCATCATTACTTAATTTACCTCTACTTTCCATCTTTACCCCTTTCACTTTCCATTTCTCCACTTTCCTTCTTGCAACCAAATGGTTGAAAGTTTTATTTCCATTACGTGACAAAGCACATAAGCACATGATACATTGTTCTAGTGGTAATGTTGCGAGGTGGATGGTTGTTTTTCATTCACATGTCTAATTTGACATTCATTCTGTTCCTTTAAAATTAGTGTGCATATAACAAATGTAATTAAAAAAATGTTTATGATTATTTTCAATGTGTGATGTGATAAAATAACAAAGAAAACTCCTAACCTCACAAAAAAAATAAAAGAAATCATAATTGAAGCATTAAAATCATGACAAAAATAATGATCTCAGTGATGAATTCCAATAAAATTATTTTTTTGGTCGATTCACCTTTGGCCATCATTTTATTAATATAAGATTAATATGGTCACCTTATAATTTGATAAAAATCCATAATTATCTATCTTTTTTTCTGGACTTAAGTTCTTGAATGGATTAATCAAGTATTTATGGTGTCAAGCTTGACTGCTTGACTTTGTTTTTGGCGTGTGGGGCTTGAATGCCTTATTATACTTTTTTTCCAACCTACTAGAAAAATTACACACGCATGTTAATTTCAATGACTTTATCACAAACTCATTTCAGATACAAGATTCTTTTTGTAGCAATTACACGTTAAATATCATTAGTTCAAAATAATATAGAACACTTTGCGGAAGAAAAAGGATACTAATAAATTTTTTCCACAAATGTCCCTATCATCAATTGTAATTAAAAAAAATAACAGAAAGAAAAAAGTAAGTAGTCATGATAGATATCATTGATTTCAATTGGAAGATTATTATTCCACCGCCGTTATTTTATAATCTAATTAATCCGTGCTAATCACTCAAGTAATCACCAATGGAGAAGGAAGCTAAGTATGGGAGGAGCATATACTGAAACTAACTACTTGCTATAGAATGAATAATAATGCGTATTTCTCGATCACAAGAAGAAATTAAATAAAAAAGAATTCTAAAAAACAACACACACATATGATATAACATGGATGGAATCAATGTACTAATCGAGATAGATTAACATACACAACACACTCAACCGCCCAAGCTTTTATTCTCTAGCTAGTCTGATATATATAATACATATTTACTAATATAAGATGACCAACAAACAATCAATAGAGGTTCAATTATGAAGAGGGTTTGGTCCAGTAGGGACGAGCCTGTGAGAAACACGACGAAGATGAATCTTGTTGGACTTAGAATCAATCTTCTTCATGGAAGAGAAAAGAGCAGAATAAGTCTTGAAGAAAATTGAAGAAGAAGGAGCTAATGGCTTTGATTCTGATCTTCCTTGGCCACCAAAACGAGAGGTTGAAGTTGAACGCTGCGTTTCAGCCAAAACGATGAGCAGAAGAAGAAAGAGGATGAGGGAACCTTTTTGAGCTCTCATAGCTTGAAGTCGTATAATAATGGAGGAGGAAAAATAAGAAGCTTAAAAGAAGGATTATGAGAAATGGGGAATTATATTATTGATGGAGAATATAATTAATGAGCAAGTTCATTAAGCAAATGATATATAAGAGATATGGATCATTGATGTAGGTGGCAGAAGTCTAAGATTAATATAATGTTGAAAATTTCTATGTGTTGACGTACGTTATTTGTCTGAACCAGAATGTATGTGCCAAATGTGTCGTACAAAATGTCAACAAGTTGACTCTCTCGCTAGCTTCCCCATCTTGTTCAAGTAAGATGGCTCCAATATGTAATTTATTAGTTTAAATATTTCAGCTTCAATATATATGGGCATTATTGTTGTGGGGTTGCATGGTTTTTTATTTGAGATTAATTATTTCTCTCTACCCTAATTTGTTCATATTTTGAGTAAAGTAAAGAAAGAAATACTTCATGTCAAATGTATTATGTCGTACATGAATTAAATATGACCTGATTATTCTGCAATAAGAAATCAATATTCATCACTAGCCAAAATGAAGTGTGCTGGCATGCATATATACTACACTACATATAAGTTATTAATGAACAAGAAAATGACACCAATATTTAATATTAACTTGTGATAGTATTTCAATTCTTCATCTTAATTAACGTATATTTATAGCCATTATTGACTAATACAAGTCCACACGCTATTTACTTGTCCAAATCAATCACCATATATTATATTAGCCAGAAATTACAAAAAAAAAACGAAAATAAAACGATGTTCTATTCATTTTCACTTCATTTAAAAATTACATTTAACACATACATGTCATTTTTTTCCCAAAAAGAAGGTTTAATTAAATTAAATTGAGTAGATCAGAATCTGATAATAGTGTTACAAAAACAAAATAAAACTGAACTTAATAAGTTATGATGAGGATGAGATTAAAACAAAATTTAAGATGGATTACACTACTAAATAATTTCTGTCTCAATAATTTAATGTAATGATAGCGTTAGATGTTAATTAATTAGCGGTGTCTAGACTTCTATGGCTAGTTTTAACCGAATAGGGAAGAGCATTTTTCAAAGAACTGGCCAGCAAATTGTAGCAACATATATATAAGTTCTGATCTTCCACTATATATCACGAAGCAATAATTATGTTCATCAATCAATCTTCCTATTCAACAAATTAAATTAAAAACACTAATTCTTTAATCAATTTGTTCCATCATACTGATCACCCGGCCCATATAAATATACACATATCTCATATTTGTATATATATATGCCATAGCTTCTACAATATCAGATCTAGGGCTTCATCATCACCATCATAAACTGTAATAACGTACAGTACCTATACAGATCTTGATTTGTCAGTTATGAAGAGGGTTTGGTCCTCCTGGAGTTGCAGTAAGTGAAACTCTATGACTTCTTCCATTATTGACCTCCTTACTTCTGTGTTTCAATTCTGCTGCATAAAACTTAGTGAATTGAGAAGATGAAGACAAGCGTCTCTTTGATCTTTCTTCCACCTTCATCTTCAAGATTTGCCTGCAACTAATTGAAGAGTATAATATTGCTAATAATACACAAAGAAGGAACACAATATGAAGAATTCTCATGATTGTTTTGATTGAATACCAAAATGATGATAAACAAATTAAAACAACAAGCTAGAGGTCAGTTTCTGGGAGAGACCTTGGAGGACTAGGAGCTAGAAGATAGTTATTGTGAGTGTCCTGGTTAGCAGATATGATTGATGTATTAGGTATTATATCTATATTTGTGGGGTCATTTTAATTAATCTTATACTGTTTGATAAATTAATAATTAAGCTCTTTATTATAAACTGACATAGTAACTGTTTCAAAGCTATAGCTAAAACAATAATTATGTCATTTCAGAATCTGTTGAATCACGGTGTAGGTGTACTGGAATCAATAATAATCAATATTCTAACTCTTGGTAAAAATTTAGACACTTGGGAACAAAGTTTGTCGTCCTAAATATCATACAATAAAGCCAACCTGCATGATAATATGGCTAGAGTGTTATTGGCTTACCATTACATTTCATTGCCGCAGGGATTTATCATAATCTTTAGTAGGATGACTCACGTGCAGAAGAAACAAATTATTAGTCGTAATCTCTCCATTACAAAAAAACACTCTAATACCAACGGAAATCAACAAAAGAATTTCCGTCGGTGATTTCAATTTGATGAAAATTACCGACCTTTGTTTAAAAATTTAAGTTAGCTTATTTTAAGTGATTTCACTCTGTACTCTGTAAGTAAATATGGAAGAGTTTGTCGCTTTCATAAAATGGAAACGTGTTTTTTTTAAAAAAAAAATAGCGAAAACCAAACAAACTGTAAAGTTATGGGGATAATAGTATAATGCAGTTGAAGAGGGTCCAACACATTAAACATAAAGTAACTCCTCTTAAATTTGGTGCTCAGAGCATACCAATACGGCATTTGGTTCAGATTGTTATTAATTATTTGTGTTACTTCCTGTAATGATATCAAGAGTGAAAGGCGGAGTATTAATATATAGTTTAATACTCCCATCCTTCTATCCTAATTATAAGATTTATGTTACTTTTTGAAGAAATTAAAGATGCGAAATCAATAACTAAACTTTAAATTTTTTATATTTATATTTTTCCTCAAAAATAATTTATTCTATTTATAAATTATATATTCTAATTACATATGTCAAATGTTATAATTTGATTGTCTGTCTTGTTACCTTAATAACTTTTAAAAAAATGTAAGAGAGATCTTATATTTAGAACCCAAGTAAGTATGCAATTATAAGACATGATAAATTTGTTTTTATAAGTGATTATTCAAACTTTATGGCAACAAAATTAAACCCTATAGATGTCGATTATTAAAAAAAATCAAAATAATAACCAGTTCTTGTGCAAAGCGCTTTTTGAGCAGTTGCCAATGGATAAAACTGTTGCTGATTTTTTTTACTTTAATATATAAACCAGTACAGGACCCACAATACGTGAAATTAATTATTTTCATGTATGAATGATAATATACAAATAGAGAACAACTTTGAAATTATGTATGAAGAGTTTGATCATACTAGGTAATCGATGATGTATATAATTTATTCATATTAATTTAAACGGAAAATTACGACTTGAGAAAAGTATGAATCAAATAAGTGATTTAAAAAAAGATATTATATTAGATGGATCATATATTAAATTTAATTCATTAAAGTAATATATTAATGTCTAAAAAATGTATTATATTCAATTGAAAATGATTTTAAAAAAATTGAAGGCTAGGAGAGAGGAAAACATGGGCCAATTGGTAGAAAAAGATGGAGGAGAGAAGGAAACATGAAATAGGAAGTTGAGGAAGGGGGAGATGAGGGAACAAAAAAAAAAGAAGGACATGTGGCTGAAAGTGAAGTGTGTCTAATTGGATAGGTGACATGTAGAGAGACATGCAGAGGTCCTCTTATTATGAAAGAAAGTTTGATTGCTGACTTAAGCCAATCAAGGATGTCATTATATTACTTAGTATGTTGTGTGTTTTTTAAAATACCTCAATCATATTTTTTATTCCCACCCAGTCTTTTACTTTATTATTTGTTGAAAGAGTATCAATAAGGACAATCTAGGAAGTTTTGATAAAAGATATAATTATTTTATATTTATGACCAAAACCAACTATAAGAGTTAGTGAATTAACACTTAACACGGCTTCTCCTTAATTAATTTTGATTTTTTTTCAGAGTTAATTAATTCTGATTAAAAAAGGTAGCAGTACAAAGCTGATCAAATTAATTAGAAGATAAAAGTAGAGTTGAATAATAAATTTGAAATTATGAAAGTTCATTTGCGTGAAAGAAAGGGAATGAAGAAGAGCTTATTACGGGTCGTATCAGAGAGACAAGCAGAGTAAGTAGGGTAACCAATTTTAAAGGGAAAGGTCCGATTGAAGTGATAACATACAAGATACAACTGTCTGTATAGGACAACACAATTAATTTGAATTTGATTAATTGCCTATGTTGTATGTTTAGCCATTTAAAAATCCATAGCACTGCCATCCAAATCATCAATGGCCTCACAATATATGAATGGATTAAGCTCCACAATTTTGTTTTTTCGAGTCTGCTCTTAACTATGGTGGTAAGCAAAAACCCGGTAGTTGAGTTTAATTTAACCCTAAGTGGTCTGATCCAATTCAAATAATTAAGAATATAATAAAATAAAACTTGATTGATCAATAATCCAGAATAATTGGTATGGTTGGATTTTAGGGTCTTGAACAAAGTGATTTTTTTACCGTGTAGGTTGGTCCTCGTGATTTTTATTATATTTTTGTAATTTAGATGTTTTGTAGGGAATGTCGTTGGATGTTTTATGGATTTATGATGAAGTTTTATTATTTTGGGATATTTTAATATGATTATATGCATTTGAATTTGAGGCTCGAACCAAATCCAGACTTAGTTCAACCTAACGCTAGATTGTTATTGGACTAGGTAAAAGCTTAGGTGGCTGCCAAACTTAGGCCGTCCATAGAAGCATGCCGAAATTCAAGTACGGCTCTTAAAATTACTTGTGGCGCAAATTCTTACTAAAAGTTTTAAAAAGGTGCGCCAAGCTCATCAAATTTAGTTAACAAATCCTTAAGTTTCACCCCTACATTGATGTTTAAGGTAAACTTTCATCAACAGAAGATCAAATAGTTAGATGGCATGGGATTATTTTGACTATATTTTTTTGTGGTTTGTTAAGCAAAAGGTTTTCTTAACTCTGCTTCAAAGAGCGAGAGGGTGTTTACTGTTCAGGGAATAGCCACGGAGAGCCAGAGGACAATTAGACTAGACAATACACTTTATCCAGACTAATTGAGGTAAATTATAAAGACAAGTTGATTGATTGTTTAGAAAAATAAAGGGGTAATTAATTAGAGGTCCCCCACAAGGGAGTTAATACTGGAAAAGTCCCAAAAGTTGAAAATATTAATGTAGGGTCCCAAGGGACCTCACATTAATATATTTGAAAAGTGAAAAGACAGTTTTGCCCCTAGCCTTAATAAAAAATTACCCCCCCCCACCCCACCCTCCTCCCCCACCCACCCCTTCCCCCTCCTCCTCCCCTCCACCCGCCCCCCACCCTCCCCCCCTCCCCCACCCACCCCTTCCCCCTCCTCCTCCCCTCCACCCGCCCCCCACCCTCCCCCCCTCCCACTCCAGCCGCCCCCACCCTCCCCCCCTCCTCCACCCCCACCCCTCCCCAGCGTCCACCCCTCCCCCACCCCCACCCCTCCCCCAGCGCCCTCCCTCCCCCTCCCTAGCGTCCCCCCTCCCCAGCGTCCACCCCTCCCCCACCCCCACCCCTCCCCAGCGTCCCCCCCTCCCCCACCCCTCCAGCCCCCTCCCCAGCGTCCCCTCCTCCCCCACCCCCACCCTCCCCAGCGCCCCCCCTCCCCCACCCCAGCTCCCCCCCTCCAGTTCGCCCCCCCACCCCGACCCTCGAGGAGGAGTGGGGGTGGGGGCGTGGAGGGAGGAGGGTGGGGGTGGGGGGGGCGCTGGAGGGGTGAGGAGCTGAGGGAGGAGGGGACGCTGGGGAGGGGGGCTGGAGGGGTGGGGGAGGGGGGGACGCTGGGGAGGGGTGGGGGTGGGGGAGGGGTGGACGCTGGGGAGGGGTGGGGGTGGGGGAGGGGTGGACGCTGGGGAGGGGTGGGGGTGGGGGAGGGTGGACGCTGGGGAGGGGGGCTGGAGGGGTGGGGTGGAGGGGGGGCGCTGGGGGTGGGGGCTGGAGGGCTGGGGGTGGGGGGCTGGAGGGGTGAGGGTGGGGGAGGGGGAGGGGGGGCGCTGGGGAGGGGGCTGGAGGGGTGGGGGAGGGGGAGGGGGGCTGGAGGGGTGGGAGGGGGGGGAGGGGGGAGGGTGGCTGGAGGGGGAGGCTGGTGAGGGAGGAGGGAGGGGTAAATTTTTTTTAAGACTAGGGGCAAAACTGTCTTTTCACTTTTCAAATATATTAATGTGAGGTCCCTTGGGACCCTACATTAATATTTTCAACTTTTGGGATTTTTCCAGTATTAACTCCCTTGTGAGGGACCTCTAATTAAATTTCCCAAAAATAAATACAAGAGGAACGGGTTAAAAAGGTAAGGACAACTGAACAAGATACTTTATCCATAGTCTCATACGCTAACCTTTATGCGTCTTTTTTTTCCCATGCAATTATATATATATATATATATATATATATATAACTTTAATTCCACACTTCATTCTTACTTAGTATTGATGAGTGACATCAATATCGGTAATTCTAAGAAAAGTTTAGAGGTCTTATATTTAGTTAGCAAACATATCTCTTTAATAGGTGTTATATATAAGATCAGATGTATATACATGTAATCTAATTTGTATTTAGACACTATTTATAAACCATAAATAGTAGTCATATGTTCCATTCTTGATTCTATTTTTTTTTTGGACGGAATCATTCTCGATTCTATATTTTTCATGGTATTTAAAACCGGACCGGCCCAGCCGGAATAACCGGGACTCGGCCATGCCACCGGTCCGGAAGGCCATTAAACAGCCAGGGCATCCAACCGGAATATTCCGGTTGGCCCAGGCCGGTTAGCCCGGTAACCGGGACCCGGTTTGAAATGCCATTTAAGCCTTAAAAAAAGAAGAAGAACAGAATGCAAGTGCCCCTGCGTGAGTGAGAGTGTGAGTCTGACGGCATTTAACCATTCTTCTCTCTTCTCTGTGGACGGCGGCGGTCGACCGTTGGCGGCGGACGGACGGACGATGGCCGGAGGTAATTTCTTAAGAATCTCTCTTCTCTGTTCAGATCATTCATCCTCTCTTTACCAATATGAGAATTTCTTTCTTCCAAGTTCCAACCCATACCATGGGTTTCAATGCAAATTTCTTTTTAATACCATGGGTTTGCTTATTCTCTTATTGTTTATGATGATTATGAATCTGAGTTTGCTTTGGATAAGTCATTCTCTATTTCTGATCTTTAGCTAATGCTCATTGTCTATGTTCAAAAATTGTACCAGTAAAGTGTTTGATGAAATGCCTGAATGAGGTGTTGCTTCATAATTTATAATGTCAGTCAAGTGTTTGATGAAATGCCTGAATGAGGTGTTGCTTCATAATTTATGTTGAATACTCTTATAATTTAATTTTAATCTTAGTTTGTTATTAATTATTAAATATTTTAATATTATTTAATGTGGCCGGTTAAATCACCGGTTGAACCACGGTTGAACCTTTAACCCTTGACCCTCTGCCTTTACCGGGTCAGCCTCCGGTTTGGTTTTTAATACATTGATATTTTTTACTGAATTATTCTCGATTCTATTCAGTGCATGAAAATTGAAAAACACACACACAAGGGAATTGATTTCCTCAATTACTCAAATACTCCCTCCGGTCCCTAATGTAACAGCCCAGAATTTGAATGGTTTTGATCTCTAATGTAAGAGCTCACCCCCTATTCTCTCCTCATTTAATGCATTTTTTCATACTTTACCCCTAACTCTCTTTCATATTTATTAATGCTTATGTATTTCTCTCTCTTAAAAGTACCATAATAAATATGGGCAATTTTGGAAAAGAAGCATTAACTTCAGACACCCAACTAACATTCACATGTTTTCTTAAGAAGCGTTTTTTTGACGGCTAGCTCTTACATTAGGGACCGGAGGGAGTATATAATAATGACAAAGATAGTTGGCCAAAAACGAGTTAAAATAAATATCACATGCGGTGACAGTCTCATTCACTATTTTTATAAAAAAATCTGCTGCAATCATAACAAATGATGTTCTTCGATATTAATTATAATTGTCTAATAATGTAAATATGCTCACGTGCTCAATGATTGTTTCAGTCTTTTTTCTTTTTATTTTATTGGAATCATGCTCGATGATTCAAAACAGAGTGTTTTTTGCTTTTTAGGATCCTCGTACAATAATGGAGCAAGTGTATAGAAGCCCTTGGGAGTAACATAGACAGTGCGTGATGGCCTTGTTTATCTTTTATTCTTACAAAATTGGATACAAAAATAATATCCACTCTTGTGTTTGATACATTTTTTTACTTCATATACTCAAGTCTCAACCATTATTTCATAAACAAAAGAAAAAAATATAGTTGAATCATTCATTATATAGTTTATTATTATAGACACACTATCTTCTCTCTTTATATTTGATAGGAAAGCGTAAAAAAAACTTTAAATTTCTTATACTAACTTTTACATGTTACATCTTAAAAGGATGACAAAAATTTCTCATGTTACATTATATAACGTATACTAGAGAGAGTATACATATTAACTGAATTAGAAAAAAATAAATATCATTTAAAAATTGTTTTGATTTACCATTGGTAAATAGGGGTGGAATATGCTAGGCTTCGATAGACCCTAATTACATAGCTTTGAGCATGCAACAAAAATGTGAAGTTTAAATTAAACTGAAGCCTATGCATGTATAATTTTTTATATTTCTATGTAAATTTTTTTTGTGGCATAAGCTTTGAGAGCATTCAAATTAATTAAGTGTAAAATATTTACATCTTCAAATTAAAGTGCGTTCCATGCATCCCACGCACTTTAAATCTTACTCAAATTTCTATGCGTGGTATTACTATTGACATCTTTAGATGCCTGTGAAATAGACCCCAAAAATTGAAACCAAAGAGTTGAGGCATACCACTCAAGAGACACATTATTAATATATGTAACAACATTATTCATCCAATTACAACAAGTGACCTATAATAATTCTAAAATGATATGTAAGAAGCGTTCAAATACTTATATTCCCAGACATGGTCAATCTTGACTCTTGAGCCTTCTCCTCAGCAGCTTTGATTACATGACAAGCAACATGGTAGAAGCAAAACAACTACATTTAATCCAACAACCATTTTATTCTTCTTTATCTGCATTGATGTTTGAAGGGGCTTCATTTGTGGAAATTTCTGAATGGCCATCTCCAACGAGAGTGCTAGATTCTGATGGCTCACCATTTGTTACTGGAATAGAGGATTTGACTGTTCCAACCTTGACATACTTGCTCATGAACTTGTATTCCCAGTCCTGCAAGGCTCCAAGCTCATATCCACTAAGACCAGAGATATCCCCTGTGAGATCTTTTTCTTCAAATGACATTTTTGCTAAAGCTCTGCTCGCATCTTTGCCCGCAAATAGAGCGTAAGGCCCTCCTGGGCCATAAAACATCCTGGAAAGAAACAATTACATGTGAATGTTCAGATCATAATAAGGTGTCTCATACAAGGAACAAATATCTCACACGATACACAATCTGATGAAATGTCCAAAAGCTTTTGTTCAATTAGGTGTCTCATACACGTCCAAAAGTAGACAATTTGAACAAAAAAAAAAAGTAATTCTCAGTTCAAACGACACTGAAATATGTCTTCTCAGGCTTTACAAAGACTACTAAATTTAGAAAGGAAGATGAAATTCATCTATGTTAATCAAATTCAGCCCTACTAAATAACAAAATCGCCGCGCCTTCAAATGAAAATGGATCAACAGATATAAGACCACTTTCACTTTAAGTATACTTTTGGTCCTTTAAGTTTGCATCAAGTTTCAATTTAGTCTGTTTGGAAAGTACACTCTTAGTCCCTTATATTTGTATCAAATTTCAATTTAATCATTTATATTTAAAAAATACACTTTTAGTCATTTTTTGGTAACACTATTAGTTTCACTTAAATTTAAATGATTATTTCATAATTAAATTGGGGCTAAAATGATAAATTTTGAAATTATAAGAATACTCACACTAAAATAATTTAATTTAAATATTTTTTTAGTATTTAATAACCTTTTAAAATTGTTAAATTAACATTTTTTGTTAAGCAAAACTAACAGTGTTAACAGAAAAGGACTTAAGTGTACTTTCCAAATATAAAAGACTAAATTGAAACTTGATGTAAACATAAGAGACTAAAAATGTAATTTACAAATATAAAGAACTAAATTGAAACTTGATGCAAACATAAGGGGACTAAAAAGTATACTTAAGCATTTTTTTATAAATTAAAGATACAAAACTAATTACTTTAAATTGCCTATACCTAATATTTTCTTCAAAATAATTTTTGAAATATGTTATAAATTTTTTATGTAACCAAATGACATATGTTATAAATTTTTGAAATAATTTGTTTCCTTAACGGAAAAAAAGGTCAAAATAAATGTTATATTTAGGAAGTTAGAGTACCAAAAGCTTAGTAAAAAAGGCTAGACATTTTCTTAGAAATAAAGATGTTAAATAAGCTAGAGGCTGATTGAAACCTATAACCTCATACTTCATCATCGTAAGCAAGCTTACCATCAAGTCAACCCTTCAATTTATAAATAAAATAAATTAGTAAAAAAGTTAGGCAAATCAATTTTTTACGTGAATCTAAAAAAAACAATTTGGTAAAGAGTATTTATTAGTCACAGACAGACACAAAGTGTTAGTTACAACAGCATAAAAATAAAACAAAATAGCAGCCTATTGCTTATTCCGCCACCAGAAATTGGCAATAAACAGCAGAAACAACAAATGAACAATCGTTGACCAAAAGTCAACAGCAAGAAAAGAATTCAATATACTAGTATATTATACTATACCTGCTCTGAGAGACGTCATAGATGTGGCCTTTGATGGCCATGAGGAGGGGCTTATTGGGATCGGAGCCGTCGTAGGCTCTGAGCTCCTCCTCCGAAATCTCTCCCACCTGCACCGGCGGAGGAAGAGGTTGGGCCATCTCCTCCACGCTTCTGGGCCGTGGAGGAGGCTCGGACGGCCCAATAAGATCGGAGAGGGTGTAGTATAGGGCCAACAGAAAGGCCAGGCCCGTGAAGAGCGTGGCTGGAGATAGGCCCGTGTATGCCACGATGGCTTCCTTCACTGCCTCCCACAGTTGCACACCCATGCTTGATGCTTGAGAGAGAGGCAGGGGGTCCTTGAAAAGTTTTGTATTTTTATAAGCTTCTTGAGGCACTAGACTAAATATATATATATATTTAGAGAGAGAGAGAGAGAGAGACGGTTGAGGGTCATATTTAACTTCAAGGAGTATTAAATTTTGACCCAATATATTGGTTGTTACTGTTTTCAATGAAAAATTAGGTGAGTTAAGTTCGGGGTTTCACCTAGTTAGGCATACCATCAGGATCAAAGAAGACAATAGACATAAAAGGTACTTGCAGATTGTCCACTGACAAGAACCTCGCATTGGAGGGGTTTAAATCCATATCCTTATAGTTATGAGCCAACCCTATACTAACTGAACCGACCTTTTGTTGGAGTTAGTTTTTTTATTTAGTTTACTTTATTAGATATATAAAGTAATTATATATGTTCACTTCAACAATTTCAATGATCAATTAAATTATTAATGCGCAAATTTATAAGAAAGTTTGACATAGTATTTTTTTTGTTCAAAATTGTTTCTAAGGTTTCAGACACGTATAAATTTTAAATTTTTTTGTTCAAATTCCAACTTTGACGAGTAAAAAATGACATTAAATGTTACTCTTTCTCCAGTCCTAAATATAAGATCTCTTTGACTCATTTTGTAGAAGTTAAGGAAACAAATTTGACAATAATCTATAACATTTATCACATGTAATTAAATTATAGGTTAGTTTGTAAGTAGAATAAATTAGTTTTGAGGAAGAAAAATAATTATAGACATTTTAAAATGATACATTTTAACTCGGCGTGTTGGCATGAGTGAAAAGTACTTTTGTCCCTCAAACAAGTGGTTGGGGTATGATCACCAACTCTCATGAATGGAGCAAACTAGCAGACTAGCTATATCCCCCTATATAGATTTGCAAATGATATATAGATCAGCAAAGGATTAGTCTAATTTTAAATCTTGTGCGAGTCGAACTCAATAGTTTGGAGCTGATGTTCAACCTTGCTTTTTTTTGCCAAAATATTCAACCTTACATTAAAAGCTTTATGTGTGATATCATTTTTTATCAGAAATGTGTCATATTTAGGGGTGGAAATAGGCTAGGCTTTAAACAGGGGCCTACGACCTAGCCTTCAAAAAGTCTAGCCTAGCCTATTTAGTAAATAGACCAGACTCATATACAGGCCTATCATTTGGCCTATTTAACTA
Source organism: Mimosa pudica (assembly GCA_029929735.1). Taxonomy (NCBI): domain Eukaryota; kingdom Viridiplantae; phylum Streptophyta; class Magnoliopsida; order Fabales; family Fabaceae; genus Mimosa; species Mimosa pudica. The sequence goes on from JAKELP010000031.1 coordinate 2,950,727, forward strand.
AATAGGCCAGACTTTTTTTCACAAGGCCTAGCCTACAAGCCTACAGGCCGGGCCTATTTAATTATTTTGTGATTTCTATTATAATATTGTATAAAATAAATAAAATATATAAATTAATTATAATAGTATCAACTTATTTGTGCATCTAAACTTCACATCTCATCATTTGTATACAAGTTTTAATAGGTGTAAAGACTTATATATAAAATTAGAAGTATAAAATTTCAAGCCTATTTAAGAGTCAACATTTTAAGTAGGCTTTTAAATAGGCTTTCAGACCTTGTTAGGCCTTTTGAAGGCTTAGGCTCAGGCCTAAAATTAAAATTACAAATAGGCTCAGGCTCAGACTTACAGTCTAGATTTTTAAACAGGCTCAGGTCTATTTTAACTAAGTCTACCTAAGCCTAGCCTATTTCCATTCCTAGTCATATCATTTGTTCCAATATCAATGTTATGCTTTATGTGATTTCCTAGTTATGCCTTATGATGCCAAGATATTTGATGGCGTTATTTTCAATACCATAATATGTCAGCACTTGTGTTGATGTCAAAACTCAAAATAATGCAAATCTTACCTTTTATAGATATCAAAGAATTCGGCATCTACCCAATATTAAAACAATTTTAAACGCTAAAAAAATCAATGTTATTGAATAATTTATTTTGTGATGATCGACTTTTCTAGTCTATTTTGATATAAACAATTGAGATATTCAAATTGAGGGTGCATACTTATCAGTCAACTTAAGAAGAGGCTTCAAAATATTAGTAGTCTATTGTTTCCTTCCCACGTTTGAATAGAGTTTTTTTTCTATGCTATCATAAAACTTCTTTCTTAAATCTTTCATGGAATTATATATTTAATTTGGTGTTTGTCTGCTTTCTCTAAATTTAGTCCCACAAAAAATTTAAAGCAATCATATATTTTAGCTTTTGTCATTAGTATATACAGATTGAATTATTTTTATTGACAGTTTTTTTTTTCCAAATACAAAGCCGCAGCTCAACGAACCAAATCCACATTAATGAGGGATAAAATTAGGTCTTTGAAATAAAAAAAAAATGCACAGAACCCTATTGTGTTTTACCGAAAAGGAAAGGCAATATAAATAAAACATGTATTCAACACCTAACATTCAAATAAGAAATATAGAATCAATTTTATTTTCATATCTTGTACATTGGACATCTAAATGGATACAAAACAAATTGCTCTAGATACAACATACAAGCATGCTAACTCTAATACATCCTTCCCTGCTCTCCATGGGAAATTTCAACCAAATTACCCAGAAAATTAAACCTCAGGAAGGCAGAGCATAACACCAGGGACTTAAATATTTTGTAAAGGAAAGTCAACACATGAAACATGAACTACACCTAAAGCAGAGATCATGGCTAACTTTCTCTGTACAATTACAAAATTTAACATCCCTTTCTTCTCAGGGGGCATTACACCACATTTCCTTTATTATAATCTAACAGGTTTTGTTTTTGGTTGCACTATTTGAAGGTACAAGAAGAACAAGAAGTCAAACGAACAGGAGGAAAAGGTAACATAAGCAGCATCACCTGAACATTTCACTACTATACCACTTCCCTTTTCCTTCTGAGCGCAAGAGACTTCACTTCACCTGCTTTCCACAGACCTTCCTCATACTTGTACCACCTCACAATCCCTTCGTCGTTTCTTGTACGTTGGCACATGATGCAGGAGTCTTCCATGCATGTGAGGAATTGGCGTAGCCGAGAAGCCTTCTCACAGATAACTGGATCTATCTCTCTCATGATTCTTTTATTTTGAGGAGGTGGAAGGATTTCCATCAGAATACAATGTGATATATTGAGAACCTCAAGGTGCTCAAGGCTATCTAAGATATGAATGAGGACATCCCTCAGTAGTGTTGAGCATCGAAGGCTCAACACCTTCAGATTTGGAAGATACACGGCGATGGACGAGGCAAAGTAAATGTCGCAGGGACCCATTATCTTGAGTTCCCTGAAATTCTTACAATTTGCTGCGATTTCCTGGAGAAAATACGGCGGATTCGCTATGGTAGGCATGGTTAAGGACTCAAGATCTCTCCAGCCACGAATGGCCTTGACCATTCCTGTTTTCTTGATTTTGTTCCACGCCGGCAAAACGAGCCGTTTGAGTTTAGGGGACCTGCAACAAAGAATGACAGAAGATAATTATTGAACTAAGTAACCACATTCACGTATAGCTCAGTTACTTTCAGAACATCTCCAGAAACACCAATCCAACCAAAGCTAATGTAAAAGAGAATACCAAGCAGCATCTCCACAAGTAACAAAACTTTTTTTCTAGAAAAAAACAGGACTAAATGGCTCCTAAGAAAAATGAAGTAGTATCCATAGTGCCATTGTCAATTGCCTAAATCAACACTTACTTAAACATGAATTCACAACTTTTGTTCCTTCATAATTGTAACAATCATAAACAATGCAAAAGTTCGAGGACATATACATCTAAAAAACCAACAACTAAGCAATCAAGAGAACAATATCTGTTACTTATAGCATTATATGCGAAACTATAAATTACCTTTCAGCAGTGTAGGTCAATTGAACATCACTTATGAATAAGTTGAAATGAAGGATCAATGTAGTTGTGTTCCCCTTGCTTAGACTCAAAGAAATCTTCAACAAACGGGTCAAAATAGCGTCAGATCTTCCATCTACATAGACAAATGGCTCCAGTGGAATCTTGATGAAATTGGATTTTATCATTGACAAATCGAGTGTTTTCCAAAGAAGCTGATCGCAGCAAGCCCAACGCCATGCGCTACAAACATGAGCAATCCCAGAAGTTAACTGGAAGATGTCAAGCGACTGAAAAATCCTCACCAAAATGTCTGTTTCCAAATCCTCCCATCTCCTTATACCATAATTATCTTCCATTTCACCCGTTTTCCCGAAATGCCTAGTCAATGACATTAAACCAAAAGATTCAAAGAACCTGCAGAAAAAAAATTGAAAACCAGTAATGAGTTTCAAATATCAAATTGAAAATCCAAGATGGCAGTACTGTTTTACTTAAATACTTTATTTAACTATTAAAGGACATGTTTTACTGAATCTTTTCTCCCTCCAATACTACAAGAATGTCATACTGCCTCCGGTCCTTAACATAATATCTACTTTATACTGCAAATTGCACTACAAACTAAATCTTATATCAAGGACTAGAGGTAGTATAATATAAAGGAAACTTTTCCTTTGATCACTTTCCCTTGTATGTGAGTATATCTTATTTTAACAAAGCAAAAGTTTATAAAATACTTAAATTCATCCAAATGAGTGAAACCAGCAAAGATAATACTTATTAATGAAAACTAAATAGCTAAGCAGAATTTCACAGATTCCTGAATATAACTAATGAAATCAACCCCCAGTGAATGAATTATCAGTGACAAACAACAAGAATCTCAATTGATTGCTCCAAATTGGTAAGACAGAACAATTCAAAGTTAACAATTAGCCTTCTTTATAAATTAATTAGACACCAAATGATAATTAAACACATGGGGTGTAAAAAAAATCAAAACTTTATCATAAAAATTGAAAATTTAAAACCCCAATAAAGTGAAAAACGAAGAAGAATCAACAAGATTGACCAAAAAAAGAGAACCCCTTCATATTAAAACCATCTGCTACAACCAAAGAAGTCTCTCAAACAAAATTGTAATTCTAGAACACAAGATCTTAAAACAAATGCGCGATCAAAGAAAAATATGAATACCCAGATCAACCAAATTGTTTCAACCCAGGTAAAAAAAACATTGGAGGAGAAAAAAATAATTTTTTTTATTGCAGACGAAGATCTATAAACAGAGATCCAAATTACAGATAAAAAAATGAAAAAAACAGGGAAAATAGTAACCTTTAAGAGAGAGAGAGAGGGTGAGCATTTTTTTGGGGTGGAAAATGGGTGTGAAGAAGTGAGAGAGACTGAATCAGATTTTGTGAAGAAGAAGGGAAGAGAGAGAAAGGGAAAAAAGTTTTAAATTTTAGGGAAAATTAATGGGGAAATGCCAAAAAAATCTCTCCGAATACCCAAAAGGACAATTTAGGAACCTAAACTTCCAAAAGGACTATTAACTAACTTGACATTTTCAAATGTTGTGAAAAGACCAGATTGCCCTTAAATCTTCTTCTTCCTCAACTTTCATCTCAACCCACTTCATCCAAAACCACCACCACCCAGCCGCCGTCGCCGCCCACCACCGCTAGCGCCGCCGCACCACCCCAACCAACCACCATCACCGTCGCCCTTAGCCAACCGTCCACCCCACCGCTCCAACCCTCCCCCACACCACCCCAACCGCCCCTCACCACCATAACCAAATCTGTTTTCGCGCGGCCAGATCTATGGCGCCTGCTTCGAGCTCCGCTGCGTGGACAACCGGAGGATTGAGAAGAAGGTTGAAGAAGACCAGATCCGTTTTCATGGATAACAGATCTGGCCGCCGGTTGTTTTGGTTATGGTGGTGATTGGGCGGTTGGGGTGGTGTGGGGAGGTTTGGAACGGTGGAGTGGATGGTTGGCCAGGGGCGACGATGATGGTGGTTGGTTGGGGTGGTGCGGCGGCGCTAGCGGTGGTGGGCGGCAGCGGCGGCTGGGTGGTGGTGGTTTTGGATGAAGTGGGTTGAGATGAAGGTTGAGGATGAAGGTTGAAGAAGAAGAAGATTTAAGGGCAATCTGGTCTTTTCACAACATTTGAAAATGTCAAGTGAGTGTTAGTTCCTTCATAGTCCTTTTGGAAGTTTAGGTTCCTAAATTGTCCTTTTAGGTATTCTGAGAGATTTTTTGGCATTTTCCCAAAAAAATTAATTTGTACTCCCACAATGGACTTAAAGTAGATCCTAAAGTAGAAAAGTAGATCCACAGGGGACGAACCATCTGGTCTTTTTATATTTGAAATATATTAAAGTATGGTCCCTAGGGACCCTACTTTAATATTTGAAGTTTATGAGACTTTTCTACTATTAAGTCCCTTGTGAGGGACTACAAATTAATTTTCTTAAATTTTAAAACAATGATTTGAGAATTCCTAGGAGCTGTAAAATTTAATTTAATTATTAATTTACCTTAAGCAGCCATTTTTTCTTTTAAATATTTAATATTTAATTAATTAATTAATCGTTACACCTACAAGCAAAATCAATCATCAGACTTTCAAAGTGTATGTGGTGGTGACTATGTTGATACACACATGTGAATACTTGGTTGGAACTACTTTACTAATGGCTCATCCTTCAACCTAATATATATAGGCGTAGTTTTGTTTTTTGGCCAACATATAGGCGTAGTTGTTAGATAAATATTTTAGCTATATCACGAAATGTACGGAATAGTTGCTATTTGGTTATCTAAAGATAACTTTTAAATATGTACAATTAATAAGGATACATTTTTGTAGACATTATAAATTTAGGATATTCTTCTTTTTTGATAAATATTATACATAGAAAATATTGATACTCGATAATTTTTATACATACAAGCTGGATCGGATAGGATTTAGATTGTATATTTTTTTATTTGACCACGATTTTGCGCCAATTTCCTTTATATTTTTTTCGCAGGTAAGAAAGAAAGGTGTTGTATAGAGGCGGATTTTAGTTAACGGTCACTGCGGCAAATTTATTTTAGTTAGTCTAACAAAATTATGAAATTTTAAAGCACTACATTGGCTAAAATGAAAACATATTTAATGCGTTCCTGATAAAAACAAAAACGTATTTAATGCGTGAGAAGGCATTTATGCCGTTATTTTTGTTTCTTTTGTGAATCGTTAACTTGTTTTCTAAATTCTCCATGGCTCAAAAAGAAAGATGACATGAATAGGAGGATTCTAGTTATTTTTGTTGCTGCCAATTTATTTGGGAAAATTAAATACAAGTCCCTGGTAAGGGATATAATATTGGAAAAGTCCCAAAAATTGAAAAAATTAAAGTAGAGTCCCTTGGGACCTCACTTTAATTATTTATGAATGTGTGAGCCTCACATTTAATAATAAAAAAATTCACCCATCTTTTCTCTCTCCTCTCTTCTTCTCTCCTTTAATAATGTGTGGATTTTTTATTATTAAATGTAGGGCCCACACATTCATAAATAATTAAAGTGAGGTCCCAAGGGACTCTACTTTAATTTTTTCAATTTTTGGGACTTTTCCAGTATTATGTCCCTTACCAGGGACTTGTATTTAATTTTCCCAATTTATTTTAGTTAGCCTAAAAGAATAATAAAATTTCAATGCACTACATTGAATAAAATAAAAATAAGTTATGTGTGGGAAGACATTTACGATGTTACTTTATTATTTTTAAAAATGGTTAAATCGTTCTCTAGATTCTATATAGGTTGAAGAGAAGGATGATGACACACACAGGAGGGTTATTGGTAACGGTGATTGCAACATAGTACTCGACCTCAATTATTTTTGTGATACACACAGGAGTATGACACACACAGGAGTATTATTTTTGTGAAAAAATTTACCTCAAGTACTTGACCTCAATTACATCCAGTAAGCCAATAAGAATTTGACACATGTCCAACTAACCCACACCACTTTCTTCTTCTTTTCTCTCTCCTCCATGTGTTAGTTTTGTATGAGGTTAGTTGGACATGTGTCAAATTCTTATTGGGTAATGGATGTAATTGAGGTCAAGTACTTGAGATAAGTTTTTTCCTTATTTTTGTTAGCCATTGCACCACACTAATTGAAATAAAAATAAGTTCTGTGTTTGGGAAAAAATTTACGCCGTTACTTCATTACTTTTAAAAATGGTTAAATTGTTCTCTATATTCTCTATAGATTTAAGGGAAAGATAACACACATAGGAGGGTTATATTTGACGGTCGTTGGAGCAAATTTACTTTAATTAGCCAATGCACCACATTATAACTCAAATAAAAATAAGTTTTGTGTGTGGGAAGACACTTATGCCGCTACTTTATTACTTTTGAAAATTGTTAAATTGTTCTCTAGATTCTCTATAGGTTCAAGAGAAAAATGGCATACATAGAAGGTTTATACTTGACGATCATTGCAGCAAATTATTTTAGTTTCCGAATGCACCACACTAATTGAAATGAAAATATGTTCTATGCGTGGGAAGTCATTTATGTTGTTACTTCAATTTTAAAAGTAGCTAAATTGTTCTCTAGATTCTCTATAGGTTCAAGAAAAAGATGACATACATAAAAGGTTTATAGTTGACGGTCGCTGCGGCAAATTTATTTTATTTATGCACCACATTAACACAAATAAAAATCAGTTTTGTGCGTGGGAAGACATTTAAGCTGTTACTTCATTACTTTTAAAAGCATTTAAGCTGGATTCTCTTATGTTAAAGAGAAGGATGACATCCATAGGAGGTTTATAGTTGACGTTTGTTGCAACAAATTTATTTTAGTTAGTTAATGCACCACATTAATTAAAATAAAAATAAGTTTTGCACGAGGGAAGACATTTAATTATGCCGCTCTTTATCCCTCAATCCGTTACATAGTAGTACGAAATTTGAATTGTTTTAGTTCAAATTATAAGATCTCACCCTTACATTCCCTCTTCATTTAATGTGTTTTTTACTACTATATCTCTAATCATCTTTCATATTTATTGTTGTTCACATATTTATCTCTCTTAATTACAACCCCAACAACCCAGTTTTTAAATATTTAAAAGTTTATCTTATAAAAATTTCCCTTCCCCGCTAAATCCCCCATACCAAACAAAGACTATCAAAAACATATTGAACCCCTCAAACTTGACCACTTAAAAGTAGAGAAAGTTAATTTGTAGTCCCTCACGAGGAACTTAATAGTAGAAAAGTCCCATAAACTCCACATATTAAAGTAGGGTCCCTAGGGACCATACTTTAATATACTTCAAATACAAAAAGACCATACTACCCCTCCATGTGACAAAGTCATGGGCAGGAAATGACGAGACCATGCACATGTATAACAAGATCATGGACAACTCTAACAAGGTCATGACCCACCTTGTGATAAGTTAATGGGCAAGCATTGACGAGGTCATGAACATGAATTAAGGTCATGTGCTCGTATAACAAGTTCATGGGCAGGGAAGAAAGGACAATCTACTCTTTTTGTATTTGAATTATATTAAAGTAAGGTCTCTACTTTAAAGTAAGAACCCTAGGAACCCTACTTTAATATGTGAAGTTATTAAATTCTTTGCCAGGACTACAGATTTTCCTTAATTTGCATTTCATCATGTTGAGAAGGAAAACGACGGCGCTTGCAGGTGGTCGTCCGTTTCAAATTCAAAGCCTCCAAAAACTTCAAACTTGAAACTTGAAACTTGAAACTTGAAACTTGAAACTTGAAACCCTCTCTGTTTGTGTGATGGGTGTGAAGCATTTGTGGGATATACTGGAATCCTGCAAGAAAACTCTCCCACTTCACCATCTTCAGTAACCATTCCCATTCATTTCTTCTTCTTCTTTTACTTCTTCCTTGTTATGTCATGTATTTATTTACAGGCTTCAATGCTGGCATTGCATGTTTGCATTGTAGGAACAAAAGGGTATGCGTAGATCTCTCGTGTTGGATCGTTCAGCTTCAGAATGTGGCCAAATCATCAAACCCATGTGCCAAGGACAAGCTTTCTCTCAGGGGTCTCTTTCATCGCATCAGAGCCCTCCTTGCTCTCAATTGCACCCTCATTTTTGTCACAGGTCTCTCTTTTTCTGAAAAACTTCTCTTTTTTAGTCACTTAGAGTTACTATTATCTCCGGTCCTAAATATAAGACCTAATTGACTTTTTCTAGAAAATCCTTAAAAAATCAAAATAAGTCAATTATAAATTGATTTACCTAATTTTTTCCCTTAAACTAGTTTATTTTACCTATAAACTAATGGATAATCTAAAAATATATCAAATATACCATCATTTAATAATTTACTTCGCAACCTTAATCTCTCCAAAAAAAAGTCAATTAGGTCCTATATTTAGGACCGGAGGCAGTATTTGATATATTTTTAGATTATCCGTTAGTTTATAGGTAAAATAAACTAGTCTAAGGGAAAAAATTAGGTAAATCAATTTATAATTGACTTATTTTGATTTTTTTAGGATTTTCCAAAAAAGTCAACTAGGTCTAAGACCGGAGGGAGTATTATGTTTTTAAGTTTACACGGTCACCGTGTTAGCTAAGTAAACTGTAAGCACAAAAACTCTATTGGTAGAACTAGGAAGTGTTTGTACTATGTGCAACTTTAAGCTTATATAGGTGAACGGAATGAACCTGTTTTGCATACTTGAATGTGCTTGATCGCTTCAAATGTACTCCCTCACGTTCTAAATATAAGACCTATTTGATTTTGTTTTTAGAGATTAAAGTTGTGGAATAGATTATTAAAGTATATGACATATTTGATATATTTTTGGATTATCTATTAGTTTATGGGTCAAGTGATCTAGTATAGGGGAAAAATTAGGTAAATGAATTTATAATTAACTTATATTGCTTTTTTAGGATTTTTCAAAAAAGTTAACTAGGTCTTATATTTAGGACCGGAGGAAGTGGGACTTATTCTGAGAATTCTATGGACAGTCCGAAGCAGGAACTTTTGTGCTCACATCTAAGGCTTACGTCTTGTTAGTTGCTGATTCAACTTATCTTAGTAATGAAAAATCCAAGCATAGGTATTATTTGTTATGAGACAGTGGACATCACATTTATAGTCCTTGCCTATGTTCCTATATCTTTGCTTAATTACAGCGTCTCTTTTACTGGTATTTCTGTGCTTCTAGAATATTGTTGTCTGGACAGTATTCCAATAACATAATGTGATCTTTCTTTTTCATAGATGGATCGATTCCTGCTATTAAATTATCAACTTATAGGCAACGGTTGAACTCTGGAAAAGATGTAAGTAGCATTTACAGTATATATGTTAATTTGTTCCACATAGTGCCTTTTCTTTTTCTCACATTCCATGTGTTTCTTACTTAAGTCAATGATAATGTAGGTAACACAAAACAAAAGCAACTTACGTAAAATGGCTTCTTTGCCGAGGAACATGGGATCTGAGTTTTCATGCACGATAAAAGAGGCTCGTATTTTGGGAATGGCTCTTGGCATCCCTTGTCTAAACGGGTACTTTCTATTTGAATTCAGGTTCAATATTTTGTTTTTAATAATGATAATTGTAACATCCTAATATTGATGATTCCATCAGAACTAATGCAAAATAGGTTGGTTAGTTTTTATTTATATACTCTTGTGCATATAATGTACTGATATATTGTGAGAGATGAAAGGCACAGACCTCGACATGTTTGATGACATGGTCCAATTGCTGGACCATGTGCAACTAGTGAAAATTAAATAAAACTTGAATTGTTCTTAGTCTTGGCAATGCATTGGAGGAATCGGAGTTTATCAATTACCAATAATGCTTATGAAACCACCGCCAACTCTTAGGACTAAGGGGTAGTTTCTTCTTGCTAGACAGTGAACATAATAAAAGTGTTATCTTCAGTTTTAGCCTGAAAAAATGTCAAAGCAAAGGTACAACAAAACATAGAAAGAACAAAACTCGAATGTGAGAGTATCAATCGGCTGAAAACAAACAGCTCTGCAACTTGTACTAATAATAATGAAACATTTGTACTATCTGCTTCTGTTGTCTAGAAGTTCGTTCAAAAAAATATGAGCTAGTATTTAACACTGAATGAAGAACAACTAAAGTTACTGCACTAATGCAAACTGATAACATTGCTAGCCTTTTGTTAATCCAGGATTGAAGAAGGTGAAGCTCAGTGTGCTTTGTTGAACTCCGAATCATTGTGTGTAAGAACAATCAATTGCCCTCAAATTATTTTTTGCTCACAATTTGGATATTATTGTTATTCGTTGAGTCCTTATGCTAATGGCTAATCTATTACCCATGTCGGTCCATTCATTAAGAGTTGTGGTTACTTTCAGGATGGATGTTTCAGTTCAGATTCAGATATCTTTCTTTTTGGTGCAAGGACAGTGTATAGGGATATATGCCTTGGTGAGTTGATCTGTTCAGAATCATGTCTACATTTGTTTTTTTTTTTTATTTTATTGACACTTGCTAATGAAAGGAACCGTTATTGATGTTAGGAGATGGTGGATATGTTATTTGCTATGAGATGGAAGACATTGAAAGAAAACTTGGTTTTGGGAGGGACTCTCTGGTAACTTTCTTTTGTCTTCTTTTACACATAGTGTATTCTTTTTAGGTATATGTATTGATGATATTTAATTGTTCAGTCAGGATTTTATTTAATCTTGTGTCCTGTTAGGTTTGTCCATGTCAAGGCTGTAATGAGTAGTTAGGTCTAGGAGAGTTCGCCAGTGCTAACTTCTAAGTTCATAATATATGGGCACTGAAAAGTCCAGTTAAAATAGAAGTTACCCTGTTGTGGAACCACTTTGTTTGGTTTAGTTTGAAGTGTGAGGCAAGATGTTGTGGCCTCCTATTGTTTGAATTGGTTTTCCTTGCAGAAACTTCAGCTGAATCCAATATCATGCATGTATACATATCATTGTTTTTCTATTAGTACATTTGTAGCCTTAAATTCTTTAAAGTATTTTATATCTCGTGTATGTTCTTTCACCAAAATGAGTGATGTTTCCATCGTATGATGAGTCTTATTATGTTGAAACCTACAGCAAGTCCTCGTTCCAATTCTGTAAATATTTCAATTTTAGGGGATTGAGTTCCCTTCCTGGCAAAATAACCATTGGCTCTGTAACTTGGAATTTTCAGATTGCTCTTGCCTTGCTTCTTGGGAGTGATTATAGTACAGGAGTTTATGGTTTAGGTCCGGTAAGTACAAATCATATCATTATTCATGGGCACATATACCTTTCTGTCTATTCCCTTTGTTTCTTTTGTTGCTTATGACTTTGCGATAATTTCATTATTGTTGTAGGAGTCAGCTTGTCAGATAGTTAGATCAATTGGTGACAAATGTGTGCTCCAAAAATTTGCTTCTGAAGGAATTGAGTGTCTGAAAAGACTGAAGGGTGCTAAGAAGCCGGGGCAAGTTTTCAAGAACTATGACAAAGAAAATGTTTTGGACCATGATATGGCGTTGAATCATGGTAAAGCTAAAGCATTAATATGACTTTTAATCCATATCCTTCAATTTGTCCAGATGTAATTTCCTTCTAGATTTCTGCCAACAAGTCTATCCATATTCAGTTTCATGTCAACATATACTTATAGTTTTGTAAAGGTTTCTTTCACTCTAGGATTTAGGTTGCAGCTGACTAGTGTTTACAAACAAATTGATGGTTTTTTCTCTTTCATTGATATATTTTTTTCTCATACATGATTAGAATGAACATGCTTTATATATTCATTAATTAAAATTTTTAACTCGTAGAAGTTTGTCAGGTTCACATCTCTGTCTTTATCTTTTTTGTACATGCAGGAGGCACAAACAATTCACAAAGAGATTATAATTTCTTGCAAGTTATTGAAGCTTACGTGAAGCCAAAATGCCACCGAGCAGATTCTGATATTGTGATGAGGTAACTTGCCTGTTTTGTTTTTGGTCGGAATGTTGCCTGGTTCATTATAAATATAATATCAGGATGGAGAAATTACCTTTAATTACATTAATGCAATGTTCTTAGTATTGACATTTAAACTATCAATTAATAACCTCAATTAACTTAACATTAATTAGATCCATTCTACAGGAACTTCATCAAAATTATCTATTAACTACTATTGTAATTAGTGGATAATCAAATTTTATTGCAAATCTATTAAGTGATTAGCGGAATTAGGAACATCTGAAATGTTGTTTATACACCTCAACTCTAAAATCAACCACTTTCCTTGTGGAGCAAGGCTGCATACGTCTTTCCCTTCTTATACCCAACCTGATGGGACTCTTGTGCATTTCGCTGCCCATTTTTTATAGTAAGAGCTGTGTAGGATTTACTCCTCAATCAGCATCCATTGAAGCTCAAATGAAGTTCATCAAAGGCAGCTTTGGATATGTATTAGTTGAATAAGTAATTTATCGAAAAATTATATATTCTAAATAATCATAAATAAATTGTATAGAATTGATTTCAGCTGATGAATGATTATCTCTGTAGGGTTCTTGCTCAGTACCCATTTCAACGTAGTAAACTCCAGCAGATATGTGCTGAATTCTTTCAGTGGCCTCCAGAGAAAACAGGTTCTTCAACTGCTCTTGCATACTTCATCCTGTCTTGTTGGAAAAAGTTATTTGTCCATATTGGTATTTAGAGTTTTAAATTTCAACCAAATTTTCTTGAAACTTTTTTCTTTCTGGCATTAAAATCCCTGGAAACTTAAAATATCTTCGAAATTTACAATTGCTATATGAAGGGTCAACCCAATTCTAGTTTCTACTTAGTGAGGGTGGTGGGGAAGGGAATATACTAGGCAGTCTTACCTATGACCTCAGACCCCACGGAAAGCAAACATACAGCTAAGCCAAGCCGGCCCGTCAAAATTTACAATTGCAATCAGGCCAGTAATTTCAATTTGTGATTTTGTTGATGGTTCTTGTCATAGATGAGTATATCCTTCCAAAGATAGCTGAAAGGGATTTACGACGATTTGCCAATTTGCGCCTAACTTCATCAGAAGCAGGAGCGAATCTTCCTTTGAATGAGGTACTGCTAGCCCTTGCCATTAGTCACCGTTTAATTACTGTCTACTTCAGTTAACAAATAACTGAAATATATCCTTGTCACAGATCCCTGTAAAATGTCCTGTCTCAGAAGTCATTAAGTGTCGAAAAGTTCAAGGAAAAGAATGCTTTGAGGTATCATGGAATGAAATGGATGGACTTGGAACTTCAATAGTACCAGCAGATCTTTTAAAAAGGTAAATTTTTTTAATTTTTTTTATCAGAAGTAAGTTTTTTTAAGTAAAATATATAATTGTATGCTTTTCCAGTAATTATATGAAATATGAATCTTTTGTGAGAATCACGCACTTGACTTCAAAAGTTATGCATTTATGATGCAGCGTTTGGAAAATTATAAATTTTAAAAAAATCATTCATGTGATATCATTAACTGGTCAGAAATTTATAAATGATCATATTGCTCTATCCTGAATCATATCCAGTGCCTGTCCTGAGAAGATTTCGGAGTTTGAGGAGAAAAAAGGTGGGCTTAAGAAACAAAATGCTCAAAAAAGAAGACCAAAGAAAACTGAAACTGCACCATCATCTTCTATGGCTGAACTTAACCTAAACCTGATGAATCTGTCACTGGACACCAATCTGGAAGACCGTGCAAATCACAATGCCTCTGATTCATCAGAACGGCTATTTCAAGATGCAGCTGCCATGGATGAAGCTTATCTGATTAACAGAAGAGACTTGTCATATTCATCACATAATGAACATATTGATTGGGATCAAAATGTGAGCAGCAACACAGCTGAGAGTCAGCAGGGTAATTCCATGGCTAAAAATGATGTCATTGATTTACTGAGTCCCTCCCCACCTAAGAAGTTGTATACTTCTTCCAAGTGTCACCAATCTAACAATGGTGAACATAAAGAGGTGATAAGTTTGAGTGACTCAGACAGTGACACATCACCTGAACACAAGAGGAAAGCACAGGAGCTGAGAACGTTTCTAGCAGGAATAAGGAATGACCTCCATTGAACTGCTATATTTCTGTTTTAAAATGAAAGTCCTTCAGACCACTCAATGTCTTTAGGATAACCGAGTAATCGACTAGTCCGGATTGAGGCTTTGTTACAAGGATGCATCTCATCTGTTCTTAACAAAATGAGATTTGAACTCATTTTGCCCACTTCATGGTCTAGTTGGTCCATTAACCAAGTGCCCTTGACCTTGTATTTGAACAGCTACATTTGTAATATTGTGTAATTTTACAGTGAGTTTCTTGGTGTAATTAAAATTTTGTGAAAAAAGGCCATTCTGATTGAAGAGATTGATTTGTTAGTAGGGATTTTGTAATCTAAACAGCATGCCTCTGATCTTGAGACATGTTGAATTGATCAAATGATAAACACACCTACACAATGCGAGGTATTACAAGGAAATCGATGAGACGTCATGGAAGGACATGAGAAGAGAGAGGCAGGAATCATATAAATGGGATCAAATTAAAGAACCACTATATAAAATCTCATTCTAAAGGAAGATTACAATTCCGAAGCATATGGCGATTGCATTCAGTTTCAAATAAGAGATTTAATTTCAAATTGCTCTATTGACAACTCCTCCACTTATTAACAAATGCAATAGTAATCATTATTAACTATTTGAGACCTTTTTAAAATTAAATCTCTTACTTGGGATTAGTTTGCAATTCTCCCTTAGTATCTCATTGACTCATTCAGACTTCACAATCACATCTTTTATTTTTATCTCCCTGCTTTATTCATTTATGATCTAAATCACCAAAATATTAATTTCAATTTGATTACTTCTATTATTATTTTTCTACTTTCATTATATTATTCATCTTAATATATATTTCATTTGAAAACATAATGCATGTACATTCCTGCAAAATGTTATTGTCCTCCATTTTAATGCCTAATGAATTAGTTTGAAATTGTCATTCGTCCAATTTTTCTAATAATTATAATGTAATAATAACTATGTAATAATAACTTCTAATTTCAAAATCCCAAAGTTAGGCATTAACAACTTGATAGACATTAACAATAATTAACAACTTAAAGTAACTAATTCGAGATTTTGAAATTGGAAGAGATTTATTTGTTATTTACCCTCTTATAAAAGTCATGTGTACATCCAAATCGATAAATATCATTCACATTCATTTTATTGGAAATCATTTTTTGGATGAAGAAATTTATAAACAGAATTATGATTAACTGTAATTACTAGAAATCAAAATCACTTGCAAATCTTGATTATTCAAAATCTCATTTGCCTAACATGTACGTACACCATGACACATAATTTTTTTTTGTTCAGATTTCTGATTTTTAACTACTTTTTTCACATTAATGAAGTAAAAGTATAGACTATAGAAGTGAGACTCAATATATTTCATTCTGGGGTGGCTTAAATTGATTTTCACTGCATAACATGAATTAGATCTTGAACCAGGGAAAAAATTGAAAAGCCTATACAACAAACACACAATTTTCAGGCAAAAATATTATATACACTGTCCATGATCATATAGGACTGCTGAATCCTGCCTTTACGCATGTCAATGATACATCGCACCTCACTTTTAAAAATTGCATCTATCTGAAAAGGCAGAGGGAAAAACAAACATTAAATCACTTTGTTGAGTTGATATTGTATTGTATCCTACTCCAAGTACATCATGAAGAGTGAATTACTATGAAATTTAATCACCAAAAAGCCTCTAACATAAGAGCATTATAAACCTGTGGTCATTTCTTAAACTAACGCTTGTCACTGTTTGTTGCTCACTTGTCAGACTTTTCACAAATTGAATTCATTGATGAGAACTCAGTGATTTTCCTAAACATGATCTAGTCAGTAACCAGATGATTATTTTACCCTTAAGGAGCCATCGTGTTACAATTATCTTACACTTAATGATTTTATTTAAAGGTAATTTTACCTGCTAACAATTCCTCAGCAATGCTTCTAGCATGCTCAATGTACTGAAAGCTTTGTGCAAGATCATCCTCTTCAAATGCAGCCTTTAACTTAGAAAAGAATTCTTTGTAAGTGCTAATGAGCTCTTGACATGAACCATCTTGATCTTGTGGCTGAGGCCTAAGATGCTGTGCTTCTTGCTCTTTGTCAATCTCCATTGTATTCCACATCAGATACTTTCCGGATCTATTTTGTATTCTACTGTTTACTACTGCCTCTAATCTGGAAGCCATAACAGTAGCTCGACTAACACAACGTGATGGAAGCTGAAAAACATAATATCATCATTTTTATTAAACAGTATTCATTATAATAAGCAAATTTAGTAATTGAATCACTAAAGCCCTTAACTAACAAACCCAAGCCAAGGCATATCTAACGTACATAGCTTGTGTTTTATTGACATACTCCCTCCAGACCTTAATATAGGAGATAGATAACTAGTTAGCAGAAATTGAGGAAAAACAGTTTAGTAAGTTAACTATGTGCAATCACTAGAGATACTTTAAATAAATTGCAAGTTTGGAAGGCAAAGTGAATTAACATCTTACACACACACACACACACACACACACACAAACAAGCCTCCTGTTTTAAAAAATGACCTTCCGGAGCATTCTCTCATTTTCTTTCTCATGGAAACAATCAACTTTCAGAGACAAGCTTGTATAGATTAAGATTTCACCTGTGCAAGCTGGGCCACCTTGAATCCAAAACTCTTCTCTGAAATTCCAGAGACAAGCTTGTAAAGGTAAGTGACATCTTCATGACCTGAGTTGAAGCTTTTTCTTGTGTCATCAGATGAGGTCAGATAGGATACATGGTAAGCAGCCACAGAACCAGGAAATTCGTTCATAATGTCAGCAATCTTTGGGAAGTGCGTGACAAAAAGGACCATGCATTTTTTCTGCTCCAGCAGATAATGCAAAGTTGCATAAGCAATAGCCATGCCATCATGAGTGCTTGTTCCTCTCCCTAGCTCATCAATGATAACAAGTGACCGTCCAGTGCAACCTTGTAGTATATGTGAAGTCTCGCTCAGCTCTTCCAGGAAGGTGCTTCTCCCTTGCTGAATACTATCAGAAGCTCCCATCCGAGTGTAGATCCTGTCCATGACGTGTAGTTTTGCAGATGATGCAGGGACAAATGAACCAACCTAGACATATCAGGACATGTATCAATAAAGCAACAGCCATAGGGGTGAAATTATGTCATCTACCTCAAATATATTCATGAGAAACGAAGAACATCATTGCAAAAATGTAGTAGACACACACATAATAGATTATACCTGAGCCATCAAAGCAATCAGAGCAACCTGGCGAATATAGCAACTTTTTCCTCCCATGTTGGGTCCAGTAATGATCTGACAGTATTCCCTGTCTGCATGCATGTCGGTATCATTTGGGACGAAATTGTCTTGTAAGGTGGTATCCAAAACCTGATAAGAAATGCCTCACAATAATGAGTGTCTACCAATTAGCACTGTGGTAAGTCAAATTGACAGTTCAAGTCACTCAAAACTGCAAATCAATAATATTAGGATAGAGTATGCTGCTGTTAATCTAACAGAATAAAATTAATGTTATTCCCACTACGTGGGGTCGGCTACGTGGATGAAACGGTGCTATTGTGCTTTATAAATAACCAACCTTTTGGGTATATTATTCACCAACAACTCTTGTTCTATAAAAATATCTCATTTCATAGACTTCCATTAAAATTAAACAAATACCCTAAAACAATGCACATCCGCACACCATGACAAAAATGAGTTTGACACTCAATCAATTTGGGTATTCATGAGAATTTCATAAACATTCAAAATCCATAATATTCATACCGGATGTCGACCAGAACAAATTTGTATTTGAGAAGGTTCATTATCATCTACAAATACCGGGCGAACATAGCTCTGCCACAGACAAGTTTAGAGAGTCGTGATTAAATTACTTTACAAATATCTGTAGACACTTGAAAGGTTCTATGAGGACAAACCTTATTTCTTGAAAGAATGGCAAGAGAATGGAGACAATCTAAGGCAGCTAGTGCTTGAACACAAGCTTGAAACTCCACATAGTGTTTACTGAAATCCCTCAAAAAGCTATTCCAAGCAGCTCGAGAGACAACGCTGAGTTCCTCTTTTGCCAATGATAACTTATCCAATGCTGCCAACACTTCAGGAGGGTGATAACGGATTGTTTTCTTTGTACTATTTATCTTAACCCAGTTTGAAGGTACCTTTACATCTGTAGATAACTTATCCAAACAAATCACAACAATTATAATTTATTTACAACCAAGCATTAAATCTGTGAAAGCATATAATAATTTCAAAATCACTTGGTGAGTCCAAAAGGCTAATATTAGTATTAATATGTTAATAGAAAAAGTATAATATTAATCAAGATGCTTAGAGATAATGATATCACAATTGATCACATACCATAATCCATATAATCAATAGGCAAAAAAGGATGGGTATTTGTGTGCACCCAACACAATAATGTTTTGTTGGGTGCTAAGATAAACATAAACCTTTAAGAATTGAGCAAACATCACAACACTATCAACTAAGGCAAAAGTTCCCTCAGTTCCTTAAATCAGCCACAAATATGAAACTATTCCTTCTGTCTATAGATATGAACCACACAAATTCAGACCCAGTAAATATATTCGGCAATAATTTATTCTCCTAAACATATCAACAAATTTTCTATTTAAATGTAAAAAAGAAAAGGCCAAAAACAACGTGTGTAGAGTATAAACTAACCAAAATTTTCTATTCTATGAAGATGTAACCAGAATCAATTTCAATACAAACATCCATAACAGAATCTTCAAGAACAAGATCGATTACCTCTACCAAATGTGTTATTCCAGAAACACTCATAAATTTCAAATTGCGCATTCCAAGCTGTTTCCGGTACAAACTAATCAAAGAATTTAATTCATCCACTGCCATCTGAAAAGATTTACGAGCTTGGACAACCTATTAATGATCATCAAACCAAATAACATTTAGGATAACAAAAAATACATCAAGGCTAAAAGTAAGCAAATTTTCAAATGAAGGGTTAAAGAGCAATATTGTCAATAACCTATTTTCGAGGTTGCAAATAGCACAATCGACAATAAAAGGATCAATATTACCAATGGACTTTTTAACTGTGGGCGCATTGGCCAATGTCATTAAATTTGAGCAAACTGCCTTCACTTTGTGGCACAAAATTGGGCCCTTCACTTTAAAATTGTTACGGACGATTGCTGATTTTTAATGGTATTGGCCAATTTGTATCAGGTTCAAAGGTCCATTGGTGATACTAACCCTTTTTATTGTCATTTGCACTATATACAACTTGGACAACAGTCTATTGGCAATATTACTCTTTAACACTAAAGTGAAATTCATAATGCAAATCATGGACCTCAGGAAATCGCCCATCAGGTGCAATTATCAAGTTTGTTATGTCTCCCTGATCAGCAGATTCTTTGTTTATAGATGACAACATTTTTGCTGCACTGCTGATGACAGAAGCAGAAGAAGCTGTCAAAATCAACTTTTTTAAAAGATTTGAGTGCAGCATATTGCTGTCTTCCTCATCAGTGATAAGTTGTTGAAGCTGTTTTGCAGCAGATAAAGTAGCTTGAATAACTGCAACAAACTGTAGCAGGGTTATGTAACTGATTCCAGCAGTAAGTAACAGATTTCCAGTCAATTGAAAATCTTTAGATGCAAGTTATACCCCTTAATATTTATCATGAAAAGTCAGGGTCCAACAACTTATAATAGCCAATAAACAGCAATATATTCTGTTACTGAGGGTCAATACTTGTTATTTCCACACTATAAGGATTCAAGCAAATCTTCACACTCAATTCTAGAATAGAATCAAAATCTTGTCTCGTTCTCCAGTTTTTGAAGTCCTACTCAGATCTCTACATCAAGTTTTTATAGGTAATAGATTCAACGGAGGAGAATATAATGGCTTAGCTTCTATTTTCTATAGGTAGTAGTGACTCCTAAAATATTCCTCAGTGAATGAGCATTTTCAAATCAGAAGTTCAGGCCTCAACTAATCAAACAGTTAAAAAAACGACCTGCAAATGCACACATTTACTTAACAATCAGAACAGACCTTTTTCAAATTTATGCTAATTTTTGGCAACTATTGCCAAAGATATACATTCGAAAACCATACGCGAATGGTGCTTATAATTTTTTAGCGTGTTATTTGTCCATAAATTAAGCCTAACCGAAATCTGAAAACCATACAAGAATAGTGCTAATATATTCTTAGTGTGTTATTCACCCTTTAGGAAAGATGCATGCACACATGCACGCGCATGCACACACAAAAAACACATAAACCAGGAAGATGAGAACAACTGATTAAACTTCAAAATATATGGAACACATAGCAGGTCTACAAGAAGATTCTTATTACCTCTGACGGTGTAGCAGTTTGATGAAAAATTCTAGTAATCCCACGTTGTATATCTGGCGCCCGACCGAGTTTTGTCAAAACTGAACAGAGTATGTAAGCTAACTCAGGTCGCACTACTGTTACATCAGAATCTTCCTCAACATATTTTAGATTCTTCAAACCACTAGAAGAACCCATGGATTCTGCAATTTCAGACACGGCATCAAGACGAGCAGAAAGCATTGTTTTATCACACAATGGATGAGTTACCTGTATCAGGCACAAATATTCAAGAAATCATTCTGTTTCTTTTTGTTTAGCCATATAGGAATTGACATCAAGTGGTCGTATATCAGTAAAAATGTAAACAATACCCAGTGCCTAAGATTCCTTGAACCAAATATAGTAAGAGTATGATTCATAATATGCAGCAAAGAGCCAGTCTCAGATCCATCGCTGTTATTTTTTAAAACCTATAAAGTGGAAACATAGGAAAAAACACATGAAGTGAGAAGATAGAATAATACTTTTGTACTTTCAAGATAAAAAAATATGCAGTTCTAGAAATTAAAAAAGCACATCAGAGGAAAGGAGATACTACTCTAATGGGGTCAATGAACAGTAAAAAAGCATTAACAATTTTAGCACCTACTGCTCCTATCAAAGAATACTAGTTGTAGCAAGCAAGCAGAAAGTTTACTTGCTTCATTGCCCCATTAATATAAGATCTAGAATCAATTGGCTTTCAATTTACACCAAAGAAAGAAGAGGGAAGATTGAAAAATTGGGTTGATTAGATGATATTCTGATTTTTTTCCTTTTTTCTTTCTAGCAAATTTCTTCATCCACACCCATCCATCCATCAAGTTGTTGCAAAAGTGCAACGGTGGAACCAAAACAAATTATGGAAAGCTGAATTCATTCAAGTAACAAAAAACATCTTTCAAACAACCTCTGGACAAAAGTCTCAGCAATTTATAACACTCATTGCTACAACAATTTATAATTGTTAATTGATTTAAGAACAAACAGAGAAAGTAGGTACACCGCACACAAAAGGAAAAAATATAGGCTCAATTAGTATTAAACACACTAAAGAATATAATACAATATCTATAAATACCTCCAGTTGTTGAAGTGTGTTGGCTGAGAGAGTCATTTCCATATTGCTTGATAAAGGCCTCAAAGAAGCTCCTATACCCAATATTCTTTCAAAACCAAATTGCTTTAAATGACGAATGATTAATGCCAAAGCTTGGACAGCTAAATCAGGCATGTTCACCATCTCCTTTACAATTTTTTTTTTTTTAAAAGAAGAGATCAAATAGATTAGTTCATGAATACAAAATGCAAAGTTAGTAATACCATAGAAATTGGAAATTGATTTTTTAAGAAGGAATCATTAAACAGTTACTATTGGCTCAGAAAATAAAGTGACAACACCTGTACTAATTAGTTGTATTCAGCATAACCTTATAGTATGCAAAGGTAATAAATTCCCATAAACATATGAGCCAATAATTCATTCTTAAGAAAACAAATATTTCTGGATTAGTTTATGGCTCTCCAAGCCAGGCAGAAGAAATAATGTACCTTGATTGACAACCAACAGCTTTCATGTTCATTCAACTCATTCCCTTGAATGGATTCTGATTGACTGCCAACATCCATGTTCTCATACAAAGATGCAACTTCAGCAAGAGCACCTCCATCAGTGAAGCAATCTCGTGAAGCATGCTCCACACGAACACTTGATCCGGGCCCAGCATAAGCCAGTAATAACTAATAATATAAGATATAATACATAAGGAGATTGTCATTATAGAGAATTGACAATACTTCTTGTTAATTTTTTTTATATATACTTGAACAAGTAATTGATCAAGAAGGTAATAACATCTCTTTATTAGAAATACATGATTTGAGATGAACTAAGTTTTTGGAAATTACACAGAACAGTAACAATCAATAAGCCTGAGAAACAATATTACAATTATTGAAACGTTAAGGAAAACAATGTTTCTTCTAAGATAAGCAACCACACAACATTTTCTGGTACATATAGATCACCTTCTCTGTTTGTTTGGAAAGTGGGTCCCCAAGAAGCAACTCAGCCGGAGACAAGTTCAACACTGTAGCCTCAAGTGCACTCCTTAGACAATTATCCTTAAACTCCCCATAAACAACATCCCCAGTTGATATTTCCACCCCAACAATTCCAATGTTCACATCAAACCCACTTTCAAGTCCACTCCTTGATTTTTCCCCCAAAATGCTCTTCTCAACAACACAAATCAAATAATTACTATCAGCTCCACCCCCTTCTTCCCCTCCTCCACCAAGATCCTCAGCCGCCTCCAACGTCGCCTTCGTGTACAATGCCGATAACCCTCGACAAAACGGGCCCAACCGATTCGAACCATGAGCTTTAATAGCAGCAGTCTCAATCTGCTTAACCACACCAACCTTATACCCAGCATTCACCAGCCTCCTCACATGCACATGCAGCCGAAAAGTCGGTATACTCGCTGTCATGAAATTATGATCCATATGACAATAAATCCCCAACTCCCTAGCCGCAACCTCCGCATCTTCTCCGAAAAATCGAAACTTATATCCAACTTCAACCATTAAAAGAACATCAGGGTATTTTTTCTTAAGCTCCACCACTTGCTCCTCTAAAGGTGTATACTTTACTATTGATTTGGAAGAGTGTAAACTGGGATTACCTGAAGAACATCAAAGGTATACATTAAAAGAACAACAAGGTACTCCCTCCATTCCTAAATATAACATCACTTTTAAACTTGAATTTGTTCCTAAATATAAGCAACTTTCTAATTTTTCTCAACTACTCCCTCTGGTCCTAAATATAAGACTTTGTTGACTTTTTTGGAGAATCCTAAAAAAGCGAAATAGATCAATTATAAATTGATTTACCTAATTTTTTTCCTTGAACTAGTTTATTTAACCTATAAAGTAATGACTAATATAAAAGTATATCAAAAATGTCATAATTTAATAACATATTTTGTAACCTTAATATCTCCAAAAAAAGTCGATTAGGTCTTATATTTAGGATCGGAGGGAGTATTTTCCAAATAAATCCAAATAATGCTTATCAATATCTTCTATGATAAACAAGTGATAGTGTGAAAGTGAGAATAAAGGTATATAGTTAGGGTATATTAGTAATATCAAGTGTTAATAAGTAACTTAACTAGCATCCTTAATCTAATCAAATTAGGGAAAGTGATCTTATATTTAAGAATGGAGGGAGTATTTTTTTTTCTTGAGTTCAACCACTTGCTGGTGTAAAGGTGGAAACTTTATTATTGATATAGAAAAGGGTAATTTGGGAATACCCGAAGAAGCTTGTGGAATGTCAGGGGAAGGTTCTAGAAGCTTGTGGAGGAATCTCTGGTGGAGGGAGGGATTGGAAAGAGGAGGTATAGAATTTTGGGTATGAGGAGAAAGTTTGGGAATTTTGGAAGGCTTATGAGGTGAAGTTAACTGAGAGGCTAAGAGGCGTTTTTTGGGAGAGAAAGTGACAAAAGCTGAGATTTTGGGAGGTGGGGTTGGATTAGAAGAAGAAGAAGAAGGTGGTGGTGGTGGCTTGGGAGGAAAGAAGAGGGAAATGGGTTGTTGCTTTTGCTTTCTCATGTTGCCGGTGACGGCGGCGCCGCCGTGCTAGGAGGCAGACGGTCCGTAAATTCAGAGGTTCAGTTGAGGGCAAAATGGTAAAAGGAAGGTGTATTGGTTTGGCGCGCTTTCTGCCTCTTGGGAAAATGACAAGCTTCAAGACCCCATCATTCATGACTAATGCATATTTAGTTTAATACTACTAATTTTTAAATGTAAAACCGACTTTAGTTGTGTAAATAGGAATAGTAATACTAATACCGCCATTGTTTTTTCTCCACTTTTTACACATAACAGGTATATACCTTTTCCAAAGGTTACAAGAATAATATCTAGATTATGAGAATGCTTGCCTAGTTAATCTATCAACCTAATGTATAGATCGATATTCATCACCAAGCATTTGGTTCAACTGGTAGGGTTAATCAGAGGTCTCGAGTTCGAGCTCTGGGAATGTAGCATTGTTAAATAATTTGTGGTAGAGCTTTGCCGCCCTTGTAGTCCTACCCGGCTTGGTCCAAATTATTCTGAACCCCGATAAATCCTCCGAGTTAAAAGGAGTTAGGTCACCGGACAAAGAAATTAAAAAAAAAATATCCACAAATTTATTTAAAAGGCTAGTCATCTCACAGACCCTCAATTAAGGTTTAATACAATCAAATAATACCAACAATATTTCTCAGCTATTTTGACCCATACAAGAGCAATCCATAAATATAACCAACTAACTATAGGTTTGCATGCAATACATTAGTTAACTTGGAGGAGAATACACTCATCCATTCTTCATGTTGATTTAGAATAAGCCCTCCAAACACACTCTCCTCTAATACTGATCCATCCGCAATAAGGTGAACAAGATTTACATCCAATCCCTAGATGCACTAGGAATCAATGGCTGACATATGTCGCATTGATGGAATTTCATATAAAAAATTATACTCCCTCCGGTCCTAAATATAAGACCTAATTGACTTTTTTAGAAAATCCTATAAAAAAGCAAAATAAGTTAATTATAAATTGATTTACCTCATTTTCCCCTTAGATTAGTTTATTTTACTTATAAACTAATGTATAATCTAAAAATAAATCAAATATGTCATGATTTAATAGTCTATTTCGCAACCTTAGCATGTTCAAAAAAAGTCAATTAGGTCTTATATTTAGGAACGAGGGTAGTATTATCATTTGGTTGTTTTGTTAAAGTGTAATTATATCAACCGACAACATTATAAAAAAAAAATTATCAATTGACAACTTTCTAATAGCCTGTCAACATTCCATGTTAACTAAATGGGTTAGAAATAACAATCGAAAGGGGCAAGTATACCAATACATCCTTAAAAATGGTGCAAATTGGTAAAACCTATAGCCTTTGTAGACATTGACGGTTAGTAGTCAACATCCCATATGATCAAAATTAAAATTTAAGGATCAAGAGCTAAAAGTTTATGTTTTTGGCCAATCTACACCCATTTTACAACTACAACTCCATTAGTATAATTGCCTACTTACAATTATTATTTGGCAGCTGACTCAATTTTGCATAAGCTTTTTGTTTACTTGGTAATTGGCAATGGTACTCCCCCTCTTCTTAAATGTGAAGCTTACTAAACTAATTTAATTTAATTTAAGATGTCAATGAAATGAAACTAGTTAAAATGACACTGTTTATGAGTATGTTTGGATGACAAGAATTGCAAAATGGAAATGGAAATGGAATTGAGTGTAAGGGGTAAAGATGAAA
Organism: Mimosa pudica; assembly: GCA_029929735.1. Classification (NCBI taxonomy): domain Eukaryota; kingdom Viridiplantae; phylum Streptophyta; class Magnoliopsida; order Fabales; family Fabaceae; genus Mimosa; species Mimosa pudica. Next base: position 2,977,224 of record JAKELP010000031.1, read on the forward strand.
AGTAGAGGTAAATTAGTTAATGATGAGAAAGTAAAGTTTGTAGGCCCAGAAAAAGTATGAGATGGAGAGAGAAAACTTGTGGGTCCGGGATAAATATAAATTACCAAAAACCCTGCACTGCACTTTCCATCCTTTTCACTTTCCTTGCATACAAGCTTACCCAAGAATTGGATCCATTTGGTATTTGGATCTTGAGGCGGTTCCATTATTCGTTGGAGAGAGAGAGAGAGAGAGAGAGAGAGAGAGAGAGAGAGAAGAAGGATGGTTTGGGCGCAGTCGCAGGTAGTGAACACGTACCCTCTCTCCAGCTACACCTTCGGCACGAAGGAGCCCAAGATGGAGAAGGACACCTCCGTCGCCGATCGCCTCGCTCGCATGAAACTCAAGTCTCTTCCTAAACCCTACATACACATACACATACACATACACATACACATACACATACACATACACATACACATACACGCCCTCCTATCTTTCATTTTATTATTCACAAACACACCTTTTTTATTGTTGCAGTTACATGAAAGAAGGCATGAGGACCAGCGTGGAGGGCATCTTATTGGTAAGCTGCACAATCTTACTTTCCATTCATCTCTTGTTTGATTTTCTCACCCACTCATGTCATTCCTTTATTCTTGTCATGCTATACATAATTAATTGGCCCAACACATAGGGATTGTAGGATAGAGGCTTTGATCCAGGCCACGGTTTTAGGTTTGTAGGTTATTACTACCTCAGGTTCTAAATATAGGACCTAATTGACTTTTTTTTTTTTTGGAGAGATTAAGGTTGCAAAATAGGTTATTAAATCATGACATATTTGATATCTTTTTAGATTATCCATTAGTTTATAGGTAGAGTAAACTAGTTTAAGGAAAAAAATTAGGTAAATCAATTTATAATTAACTTATTTTGCTTTTTTGAGGATTTTCCAGAAAAAGTCAATTGGGTCTTATATTTAGGACCGGAGGGAGTACCCTTTAAGATTTGGTTTTCTTTAAGCTTTCTATGCTTTTTGTGGAGGCTGCAAAGTGCACAAAACTTTGTTTCAAGTTTGGCAAAATCTTTTTTTTTTTTTTACTGATGTAGCCAGGCTGAGAGGAAGGAAGAGCCACCACTATAGGGCTATGTGTTTCACAGCTAAACAACATCTTGTTCATTCATGCCCCTTCCCTGTGCATGCCTGCTACCTTTCTTTGAGGGATTTTTATGTGGCCTAATTTTTTGGCCAATAACTAGAGAACCTAATTTTAGTTTTGAATCAAAAAGTCACTTCCGTTCTTCAAGCTGTTAGTGTTACAGAATACTGGCGCCCTTTTACAATTCCATCCCTTCACCTGTTAGTTGTGATTAAAAAAATCAATCCCATTCTTTACAATATCTTGCTTCTGTGGGAAGCCAACTAGGATCTTGAATTATACAATAACAACATATATTTAAAGTTCAACTTTGGCTATTGTGCTGTTTATGCGGCGCTATCTGAAGCAGCGCATATGTAATTGCAGCATGCTCTAAGGGGGTCTGTGTAACTAACTTTTCTGTATTTAATTATAAAGTCATCTTGCCTTGGTAATCAGATTTATGGGATGACGTCGTTGTCCATGGAAAATGAGCAGTGTTTTATTTTGACATGTAGAGAAGTGTAAAATATTGGGTGTGCACTTGATGTTGACCTTACCTGTTCTTGATTATAATGAGCGGTCTTTATTATTATTTTTAATGTATTATCATTCTGCTACTACATGCTCTTGAATGACATTACTTGTTTTGGAAAATATTTTGTTTACCTTGTTTATAGATCTACACTGGGCAATTTTGTCATTTTCCTGTCTCAGCATATGTATTTTGCAGGTTCAAGAACACAATCACCCTCACATACTTCTTTTACAAATTGGAAATACCTTCTGCAAGCTCCCAGGTGGGCGCCTTAAGCCAGGGGAAAATGGTAAGCTCTTGCATTTCCTGATTGATAATACCAAATGAACTGAAAATATTAAGTTTTATTCATCCCTTACAACTTGTTTCTTTTGTCTAATTTTGTGGGACAGAAACTGAGGGCCTGAAGAGAAAGTTGACCAGCAAGCTTGGTGCTAATTCACCAGCCCTTGTGCCAGACTGGCAGGTATAGACTAAAGACAGGAATGTTAAAAATGTAACTAAGGATAGATGAATGTTCACAAAAAAGGATCATTGTTATTTAGATTTCATTTCCATGTTGTGATCTTCTCTGATGGTTTAATTAGGGATAATGTCAGGAACGTGATTGATGATCATCTTCTCAGATTTATGTAGGCTCACAAAAATTTTGTACTTTAACATGTTCAACGTTTTTGAACTTTACTTGGTGCAGATAGGTGAATGTGTGGCAATCTGGTGGAGGCCAAACTTTGAAACCATAATGTACCCGTACTGCCCTCCTCACATAACAAAACCAAAGGTGATATGTCGAGAATATGTCATTTCTTGTGCAATATCTTCTTGATTCTCTAAGTCTGTGCTCACAAAGATTTGATTAATCTATGCAGGAATGCAAAAAGCTTTTCCTCGTCCACTTATCTGAGAGAGAGTACTTTGCAGTGCCCAAAAACCTGAAACTTCTTGCTGTCCCATTGTTTGAACTGTATGATAATGTTCAGGTATGGAAATGGCTTCGTTTATCATTCTGGAATTAACTTGGTAGGTTCATTGTTAAAGTGATTAAATGTGCAGTGGGCATATTTTTGGTGAATCTGTTCAAGTATGAGAATTTGATCAATTAGATGTAGCAGAGATTTTTGTGCTTGTCTAAAATGTTTACTACTCTATTTAGCAGTCAAAATTGAAATTTGACAATGTTTTCCATTTATCTTGAATCGTTGACAATTGTGTATAACGTAATTGCTTTGTGCTGACGCAGAGATATGGCCCTGTTATATCCACCATTCCTCAGCAGCTCTCCAGATTCCAGTTCAAAATGATCACCAATTGAATTAAATCAGGATCTTCTGTCCTGACAACATATTACTGCAGTCATTTAGTATTCCTAGAACAAGCAGAGTTTATCCTTTGTTATCATTGCATAGATAGACAGGATATGGTGCCGGATTTATGATTTTAAGTTTCTGGATAGAAAGACACTGGCCAGAGGTTAATTTATGACATGGTTTCTATGTTAATTTGTTAGACTATCAGTTGATGTATTGCCTGATTGATTCTTGTATTTGTATAAGTTACAACCTTGAGTTTGTATTGAGTCTTGTAAGGTTACTCCTTGTATACTAACAAGCAGTTTAGCACTTTAGCTAGCCCTCGGAAAGAGTGGGGTGACCATTGTCTGATTAAAGTTGCATCGTGATTACCGCGACACCAGGTGCTGCAGATGTTGTGGTCCAAGTTGCCCTGATTTTGTTAGTCTATGTATTCTATGACATTCTCAACTAGTTTCAACTGAGTCTGTAGTTAGAAAATAGGGAGATAGCCCTTAATTTGATTCACGCAATAGTTTTAAAGCCAAAGCGTGATATGTAGGATTTGAAAGAAAATTGTGTTCGCATGCTTTTCTGTATGGTAGTGGTTGGAGTTGACATTTTAGAAACTGGAATTGGGGGTTTCTAATGTATAACGACCTGGGCTCTGTAGGGGGCTTCAATTTTGTATTTTGAATCTTCACATTCATATCAGTTCAAAAAAAAATCTTCACATTCATATGCCAACATTCTATGCAGTTTTTTTCTCTTATAATCACATCTTTTTCTACCCTTTATACTAGGTTGGTAAAGTGTTGTGCAGTCATGTAGCCAATTCCATGTAGGGGATAAAGAGAAGATTTGTACTGAGAGTGTGGCTTATGTTGTGATTGATTTCAGATCTCTTCCTCTACTTAGAGAAGTATTTCCCCTTCCCTTTTTATCCCCTTGTATTTCTCAGTTATGTAACTTTCCTTGCTTTATTGCCAAGATCTGGTTGTTGATAGGGTTGATTATAATGTTGTGGGATCCATCTAGTCAACTTCCTAATGTGATCCATGTATGGAACTTCCCTATATGAATAGGTTTGTGGTAATGTGAAGTAGGCTTTGAGCTTGTCTGTAATTTGTTGCTAGTGTAGGGTTTGAGTTTGTCTGTAATTTTGTTGTTAAGTGTAGGCTTGAGAGCACTTAAAATAAACTAATGCAAACGAATGGTACTAGAACCTGTTGTAGCAGGACGTGTGGTTATTACATAGTGAGTACCATTGCCATACACCCATCTTTTGCTACCTATGTTTCCTTCGTTTGCAATTTTGATCAGCCCCACCCAACTTCCCAACTTGTGACTTTTTGGGATGAGAAATTCTTATCTAAGAAATTTTCGGGACTTAGACAAATCGATATAGGATAAAATTTATCTTTAGGTCGGGATGCGACACGTGATAGGGTCGGGTCATCCTCAACCCATATTGTCATGAATATATGTGTGTGTAAAAAAAATACACGTGTCACTTGTATTATGTTTGAGTATATATGACAGTTTTTATGAAACATACAATACTAATAAATTATTTTTAAATTATTATGTTTTATAAGATGTATTGTAGAAGTATTATTGAACTAAATTTTTCATTATATCTCTTTTACAAGTAGATGTTTTAATAAAAAAAATCTGGATTGGGACGGGATGACAATTCCAAGCCTTATTTAATGATGGGATCAAAGTAGATGGGTTGTTAAGATTTCATCCCGTGAACACTCCTAATTCTAATCTCATGATAAAAATTGTTTTTCTTTTTCAAGCACAACTATTTCCTTGCCAATAATAAATATATTAATAAAAATAACAAGATTATAGCATGTACACAAGACATAAAAACGCCAAGCTCTAAGGTAACACACCATGAATCTCGACCAACCCAATTAAATGGAAAACAATGCATCATAAGCCCTACCCCGGACTAGTAAATAGGTTTGTTGCACTGTGGCGGCTGTTCTTTCTTTTTCTGACTGCCCATGCAAACTACAATGAATATGACAAACTAATCCTTAATTAGACATTTTTTTAACCTTAATTGTTGTAGTTGTATGAGAAAGGTGATATAAGACAAGACAAATGCAATGCACCAACAAAGAGATGATCTCAACATATGAATGCAAGTTAAGACTGCGATGATAAAAATGATGACGCTTTCAAAGTAAACTTTCCAGTCTTTAAAAATTAGTTATAATTTAGAAGGCATATATCATTTTTTTTTTCCTTTCATTTTCTGCTCTCACTTTTTGCAGCCACTCAAATCATTTTCCCTGACGGCAAGCTCTAGCATTTAATTGTCACAAATAATTCATTATTTAATCAAATATAAATATAGAAATCAAGCAAGGCAAACCATTGAACCCCATGAGATCACTCTGAGCTGTGAATAATATTCCTTCTCTACTTCTGCAAAATGTTTAAATAAATAAAAACTTAAGAGCTTCTTAAAGATACAGCAGGTTCAACCAAAGACTCAGCCAAAATGGTTCTTGAGACACTATTTTATTGAATGAGTCAAAATTCCTACTTTAATTCAGATAATACTGATTCGAGCATTAAATTGCTAGAGCCATTATTGACTTGGGATTTGAATAGTGCTTCACCCGACTTGAGGATAAGTTTAATGGTTAAAATATTTTATCCAACTTCATTGGATGTTTACTCATCTTAACATTTTTAAAATGTTTACATTTGGGTTGACATTTTATTCGGCTTTAGAACTCTTGGTCCGGCTTATAGTTAATCCTCTTCACATTATGATTAGGTCACAGTACAACAAATTTAAACAATGTCCAACAAATTCAATCCTTGGTAAATTAAATATTCATAAACGAACATCAATTCAGGTAAACATTTAAAAAAATTACTTGTATGGGGTAATGAATATTGGGAGTTTGGTACAATTGCACAATAGTTAAGTAAGAAATTTAATTTTAAAGAGGTATCAATGAGTTGTTAATGACTACTATTATTAACAAGTGCAATAGTCTTCACTAATAAGTGCAGAAGTCGTGAATGGACCTATATAAAATTAAATCTCTTATTTGGAATCTAAGTGCAATTATCCCATGAATATTCTGAATGACTTTGATTATTATTTTTTTTTTGGTTAAGCTCAAAATTATTGTCAATATTTTCCTAAAAATCATTTATTATACTTATTTAAATTGTAAAGAAAAAGGTCAAATCAATTCGAGTCTCCGCTTGGTAGAGGTAATAAAGAAATTATATACTAGTCAACCTTATCCTTTTTTTGTAGAGAGACTGATTCAAACCCACAACCTTAGACTCCCACGACAAGCAAACTTACCGCTAAACTATGTTGACCCTTCATACTTCTTGAAATCATAAATTCAATTTTTTTGGTACTATCTACGAGACAAGCTTGTGAGTATGAGAAGTACGGATGATAATTTCTAACAAAATACTTATAATAATTTCGATTTTCCAGAAGAACTTAACTACGTAAATTTTACTTGAAACATGCTCAGGAGTCAGGCCTTAAAAATTCTTTCTCCAAAATCATTAGAAATCAAAATTTCTTCATCATTCAATAAACAATTATATTCACGAAAGTGCTTCATAGTGATAATAATATTATTGCAACTACTATTATTTGTAAAAGAAAAGGTCTTGGTCAATCTTTTGATAATGATTGTGTTTGGTAATTAAAAAGTATAGTTAAGCTAAGTCTTAAATTAGATTCTCATCAAATTATGATTAACAGTCTGAATTAAATTTTGAAAATTTAAATTATGAAAACATCTTAAAAATAAACCAGATTATGAAAGTAAATTAAAGAGTATACTTTTTATTGGAGGGACTAAGCTGGACAGTTGTAAGCATATTCAAATTTCACATTTGGGCTTAGCCAAATTTCCTCCACTTCTTTTGGATTATGTTTAGACTTGACTATTGAGAATGTACATAGCCTTATAGGTTAAACTCATTAGAATCTATTATCGAGATATATTTTGAAACGATTGAGGAATGATATCATTTAACAAGTCGGCAAGAATTTCACGCTTAGCTCTTATTTAAAGACAAGTTCATTAATTCCAAGTATCAAATAGACTTAATGAATCAGGACAGAGTCATGTAGCATTTAAAAAATGAAAATAAAATGCACAGAAATGATTTATATAATTGAATTTAAAATAGCATTTCTTATATTAGTTAACAAGAAAGTTATTAGATTCGAAACACCTAACACTGTTCAATTGGGTTGCCGGTGTCATCTAGAAAGTTGACACCATCCCTCTAAATTAATTATTGATCTGTTAATTATAATTGAGTTCTTAAACAAGTCTACATGAATTGAGCCAAAAAAAATCTAAAATAATCATACATCAATAAGATATATGCTATATTATGTTTTACATTAAGGGGGCAAAAAGATTTTGAGCATCAAGGAAATATCCCATAAGGTAAGGGGTTTAATTGTGATATATGAAATATCTTTTAATGTTTCATTGGGGGGGGGGGATATTTTAATGATCAGCCTATCGAATATTAAATATTAAATGCCTCTCTTGAAGATGAAATGCATTGATAATGGAACACAAATTTGGTCCTCATCTGCTGATAAAAAAAATTTGGTCCTCATCATGTCATGCACGGCCCTAAGGAATTGTGATTTTTTGGAATATTCTCAAGAATTACTTCGATGTTTTAATTAATTACATTTCCTACATCATGTAAGTTAAATTTAAATAACTTATGTACGTGATTTATGCTTAGCTTTGAAGAACAATTGATTAATGGAAGTACTCCAATCGGTTCTAATTATAAAATAGTGATGGCATTTTTTAGAGATATTAAGAGTGTAAAATTAGTCACTTGAAAGTATTTATATTTACAATTGTTTCCAAAACAAGTTTATCTTGTTTATTAATTAACAAACAATTTAATCTCATATAACTAATGTTAAGTTTAAGTGGTTTACTTGAGTTCCTTAACTTTCGTTAAAAAATTCAATTTCATCTTATACTAAGAAGTAGAGAGTAGTGGTTCCCTTTTGAGAATATTCCAAAAAAATTTAACTGATATATAACAAGTTATACAGTTTTTCTTAGTGCGTGTCATATTGAGATGCAAAGACCTGACAATAGTGTTAACTTTATATAAAAAAACAAGGATGGTATAATTGATGGGTGACGAATGAGGGCATAATTGTTAATGAAAATTATGGTTATGATTTCTTTCAATAAACATTAATTTTAGAATAGTTTAAATGTGTTTTTTGTACTTCACACATGTATAGCAGCTTGATACAAGTTGCAGTATTCATAACACACACACATTATAGGTTAGTTAAAATGCCACATAATAGAATTGTCTGGGCATGATTTTCTTCAACTTGTAAATTAAGTAATAGGTTAGTTAATTAATAAGCATTTTGTGGAAGGGAGAGAAAAATAAGAGTGCTGTAGGTTTGAAAGGTGCACTGAAGCATTATTGCAAAAGAAATAATTTTTAAAAAAATATTATTTCGATAGATAAAAAAATTCTACCAGCAGCTTAAGTATCAATATCCTGTCCAATTACCCATCCAAATGAAGTTAATCAGCAAAATATATGTTGGAGTAAACCATCATTCAATCCCCTTGTAAATCATCCCTGCCGTCCTTTTGAATCTAGTAAGAAAGATAAATTCATTTATAAAAAAAAAGAAACATAAATTCATTTAATTGCTTTAACAAATCAAATAGTACAATGAATATCATGATATTTAAAATATTTTTCGGCATCTTATACAAATTAATCATGGAAAGGGGAAATGAAGAATATTAACTCTTTGCTCCTTTCAGAAGGGACACGCATGCGTGACAAATATGCATATTTATTTATAATTTTTCAACGGACATTTTTTTATTATTAAGTACGATTTCGTGTATCTTTAAGTTAAAACTAGAGTTACGTGGAAAAAAAAACCTAATTTACGAGTTGAAACTTTGCGTCAACAAATAATGAACAATAATTGTGATTCCTTTGTTTACGTCAACAAGTCACTAATTAATTAAATTATTAGTACGTAATCAAATCTGTAATTATTGAAATGAAAGTACTCCCTCCGGTCCTAATTATAAGTCGCCTTTGACTTTTTTGGAAAATCCTAAAAAAGCAAAATAAGTTAATTATAAATTGTTTTACCTATTTTTTTTCCATTATACTAGTTTACTTTACCTGTAAACTAATGGATAGTCTAAAAATATATCAAATATATCATAATTTAATAACCTATTTCGGAACCTTAATCTCTCCAAAAAAAGTTAAAGGCGACTTATAATTAGGACCGGAGGGAGTATATAGTAAGTTAGTAACTCCCTTGCACGAGCTCCACAATGTCAACAAGTCAATGGTTTCTTCATCTGTGCATATATACATGTAAACTGTAGGTCTGTAGTAACATTTTTGTGTTCGGGAGTGGTAGTATTTTAATTTTGTCCCTTAATAAACATTAATGTTTATTCATTTAAATATGTTAATCATCACACTATATAGGGTCGATCGACTATATAGATTGTGCCACGTTAATTCTATTATTGTTGATTTTATGAGATTTGATATATACGAATTTACATTGACTATTAAGATTTAACATAACTCTTCCATTCTTTACTTAGGCTTGGGACGAAATATAAATACTCCCGAATTTACATTGACTATTAAGAGTTAACATAACTCTTCCAGTCTTTACTTAGGCTTGGGAAAAAATATAAATACTCCCTCCGTTCCTAAATATAAGATCACTTTAGGGAGAAGAGTTTGTTCCTAAATATAAGATCACTTTCTAATTTGACTCAAGTTTTCCCCAAATTATCCTTATACTCCCTTCAGCCAAAAAATAGTGGTTTGAAGGTGAGAATATAGTTTTAAAACTTAGGTGAGGGGTATTTTGAAAATTTCATGTAATCCTAACTCATTGGAATGTCTTCCTTAATCTCTCCAAATTTGCTTAAGTAATCTTATATTTAGAAACAGAGGGAGTATATATAAGAGCTAGAAAGCTCATTGGAAAATTAACTCAAGCAAAAGTAAAGCTAATTGAATTGTATTGAACTCGTGTTTACAGTAATGAGGTGAAACATAACACCTATGCATTTACACAGATATACGCGCAGAAAATATTTGTTTCATATCCACTTATAATATAACAACAATATAACCGGCCAATATTCCTTCTAATACAAAATAATGATTACTTTGCAATATAATTCGTGCTATAAAACATGTCTTATATTTATGATATTCATGATCTGAGGGATTGATAATTATCACATATTAAATGATAATAACAACTATTTTTTGCTGAAAACAATCAGGATAATTTGGAAAAAATAATTACATAGTAGTATATCTAATAATGATTTTATAGGAATTATGCTATATTTAAAAAACTAGATTAACATATTTCATTTGTCCCTGTATCTTTTTTTTTGTTGGGGCTGCCCCTTATTCGTCATTTTGAATACATCATCCAATCACAGTGGTTGCTTTAACTTCTTATAGTCAGGACAAACTCTTTGCACAATTTTTTAATCTCTAAGCAAGTAAATTCATCAAACATGCTTAATTATAAGTTTATTTAATTATAAGGGCATTTTGGAAATTTCATGTCTAATATTATTGTCATATTGGTGAAACTATCATTTTTGATCACATGATAAAAGTTGGGTATCAATTTGTACCTTGGAATAGTTATGTATTATTTTTGTTCCTTGGCCAATAATTATGTATCATTTTTGAGTCTTCGCCCATGAATAAATTACAAATACACACAAAGAGACATGATATAGATAACTCTTTACCAAAATACACGAGTCTCACGTTTGTATATTTAGCAATTATTTGCTTATAAACATTTTATAACCCAAATAACTTAGTTTTTCTAGTACACTATAATAAAATTTTGATTTTATGTTAAAACGATTATTGATGAGTCTTCAATATATAGTAGCTATTTGTCTAATTCATTTATCCTTCATTCCATTCACTTCATAATTTTAAATACAGTCTAACCGATGTTTTATCTTGATCATCAACACCAATATAAAATAAAAAAATTTACCATTAGAAACCGAATTATTTATATACCATAAATAATCCCATTCATTATTTCAAATGTCATAAAATTGTAGGTTAAATCACAGAAGTGAATATTTCTTCATATATTCGCGGCCTGTATGTTACAGATGAAACAAATTTGTTTTCGGGTCGGCAAGGAAAAAAGTGTCGGCACCACAAGCACAAGACCCTATTATTAAGTGCTTTCCATTTAATTATAAAAATAAAAATCAACTTGAATTACATTATATTTTAAGCCATAAGTCTGCATTCAACATTCTATTATATTTTAATTTATCACATTATACATTATTATTGGAAGTATTTACCAACTATATACCAACCACCAAGTGTACGGAAAAATATGAGAGAGGGGCTTTTGAGTGTCTTGAGTTTGAGGCTGAGGCCCATTGATATAGATATGACTTGTTTGGATTAAGATTGAAAAATGTGACTTTTATCCCAACTGATATTTGCATACCATAATTGAAGGTGAAAATTAATTTTGTATCATGTAATTTATATTTGATAAGCTTTTATAAACCAAAAGTCCACTTACCACAACCTTGTTTGGATAAGATATTAAAGGTTAAAGTATACTTTTGGTTCCTTATGTTTGCATCAAGTTTCAATTTAGTTCTTTATGTTTGGAAAGTACACTTTTAGTCCTTTTTTACTAATACTGTTAGTTTAACTTAACGAAAAATGCTAACTTAACAATTTTAAATGATTATTAAATTTTAAAAAAATGTTCAGATTAAAATATTTGAATGTAATTGTTATATTTTCAAAATTTATCAGTTGTACAATTCAATTATGAAATAATCATTTAAAATTATTAAGTTAACATTTTCCGTTAAGTTAAACTAATGGTGTTAGTAAAAAAGGACTAAAAGTGTACTTTACAAACATAAAGGACTAAATTGAAACTTGATTCAAATATAAATGACCAAAAGTATACTTTAGCCTATATTAAAATTATAGTTTCTGAAGATTCAAATTTAAAAGAAAGAAAGAAAGAAACCAAAAGTTATAAGCTATAAAAGGTTGTTTCAATTTTAGAGTAACTGTTGAAAAAATACTCCCCCTTCCTAAATATAAGATTCTCAAATTAACAATTCAATACTCCCTCCATTCCTAAATAATTTTAATGTGGATAAAGGTTGCTTCACTTTTCCTAATTTGATCGATTAATTTAAAGATGTTAATTAAGTTAGTTATTAGCACATTATATTACCATTCCACCCTAACAATATATCTTTATCCACTCTCCTTTTCTTACTTGTTTATTATATATAAGCATTATTAGAGTTAATTTAGGAAAATTTCGGGGAAAATTAGAAAATGTCTTATATTTAGGAATAAATTGAAATTTGAAAATGATTTTTATATTTAAGAACATAGCGAGTAATCGTTAATCTTCATAACCATATCAAACACTTTTTTCATCAAATTAGCTTTTATTTTGGTCCCAATTTACTTGTGAGGCTTTAATGAATGTAGGCTATATGCCATTGATAATTGATGATCCTTCTTTGTATTATGAAAATTATGAACACATTCGTTTTTTTATAGATTCACATTCATATTGAATACATACAATACTTAATACTATGAAATCGTGTGAATCTCTAAGGACCATCACAAGTTTTTCCGGTTGCTCTCATTTCAGAAAGGCAGTTCATGTATATACATACACCCCCACACATACACATATACATACTTTACATCTCCCAGCTATATTTTAATTTGTGAGTTGGTAAGGACTTAAAAACTCAAAAATACAACTATTTCCTGATTTATATATATTGATATGCTTGTCCACTATTTCCATGTCAAGAAAGTCTACTTTCTCTTTCTCTATGCCTTTGTGCTTTGTCTTTGTGATCAATAGAACCATTTGAACTGAGCTTCTGAGACAGAAAGCAAAATGGGGAGGCAACCAGCTGATAAGACAAAACCAAAGCACAGGAAAGGGCTATGGTCACCTGAAGAAGACAATAAACTCAGAAACTACATCATCAAGCATGGACATGGCTGCTGGAGTTCTGTTCCCATCAATGCAGGTCTGTTCCTTCTTTCTCATCCCACTTCCTAATTCTTAATCACTCAATTATAGAGACACTCACATCATATTTAAATTTGAAGTGCTCATATGTAATTTTAAAAACATATGGATGACTGACTAATACATGTTACATAAGTTTTATGAAGAAAATGTTTGTCTTTATCCATCTGGTTAACTGTGAATGGAACTTTAATCAAACACTAATGTGAGAAGACTTTTCCATTGATTCATTAGAGATACAAGGTAAAAGATTGAGAGTTATCATTTTGAAATGACAAGTTCAGCATTTTTATATGTAAGGTGAAAAGATGTTTGATGACTTTTGGTTCAAGTAACTAATATTATTTATTCTTTTTATTAATGAAAAAACCTATTAGCTGATGGAGTTGAATTTTATTGAATAAGCAGGCTTGCAGAGGAATGGAAAGAGTTGCAGATTGAGGTGGATCAATTATCTAAGGCCCGGATTGAAGAGAGGGATGTTCAGCAAACATGAGGAGGAGACAATCTTGACCCTTCACCACATGCTAGGCAACAAGTAAGCAATAACACTTGTTCTAACTTCAATTTTTTTCTGTTCTGAAGATATGATGCCAAAAAAAAAAAACAGCCTGGTAACTTTGAGTCGATATTAGTGGTTTAGAGTTCATAGTCAAGAAGTCATTGATATAAATTAGCATTAAGTCTTCCCTAGTACCCTCACCAATTAAGAGGAAAAATCAATATGTAAGTCAAACCATGAATTGGCATGTGTTTTCTTTTATTTTTGATAGGGACATATGTCAATGAAGAATTTAAAATTGTAGTAATTTTAGCCTACTATTCAAAACTATATATTGAATTCTACTTTCCAAATCAAATACCTTAATTAACAGAATCATAATCAACTTTTCAGAAAAGGCTGCCGCCCATTGAAATCTACATATTACACTTTCGTTTTTGATCTTTCCTGTTTCTTTTCAGAAATTCTTTTTCCATTTTTGATGAACATTTCTAAGTAAAACTTAAATTATTTTTGATCAGGTGGTCTCAGATAGCACAGCATTTACCAGGAAGGACAGATAATGAGATAAAGAACCACTGGCATTCATATTTGAAAAAGAAAGTGGCCAAGGCAGAAGAAATAAAATCTCATAGTAATAAACAAATGCAATATGCTAGCTCAAGCTCAGACACCTTTGATTCATCTTCATCATCATGTCAAAAACTAGCAATTCCAATCTCTGATCACTTCTCATCTTTGCAAAACAATAACTTCATCAAAGAGGCTGGTCAAAGCTCCTTACCAAGACTTATATTTGCTGAGTGGCTTTCACTAGATCAAGCAAATAGTGTCATCCCTTTAAATTCAGGTGATGACCCTTTTGTGTTTGCAAATAATGGAAGTTTTGATCAGTACTCAGATTTCCATGAAACCACGATGCATGGTGGTTTATCTGATGGAGGAAGCTATGGTGGAGAGTTTGATAATGGTCTAACAACTCCAAATGCTGCAGCACCTAATGAAGTCTTCAATGCACAGTTAAGGATAGCAAATCAGATGGCAGGAAATGGGGTCATTCATTTCCCAAGTTACAACATGAACAATGATGAATTGTACATATAGAAGCAGACTTTCCAAAGAAACTCAAAAGGGGAAAAATGATTTATAATTATTATACATCACAGGAGAAAAAAATCAACTTATATTGACACATACACACACATACACTATCATTACAAAGTGTTTTAAGGCCATTTCAGATGAGTTAAATAGGATACCAGAAAAGTGTAATTTAACTGTTATTCATTCAGAGTTGCTTCTGTATACATCTATGATGTCTTGTTTCAGATTACAGAGTCGACACTTGTGGTTCTATTTCAATGATGTTTGCTGCAAATATTGCACATATCGAAGTTGATTTACATATTGTCCATGATATTATAAAAGGAGTTGGGGACAAGAGGCACTGTTATTGTTTCAAATGAATAAATATATGAGATACCTTTGATTAATTAAAAACCCATTTATATCCTCCAAAGATGACTTAAGTAGTAAGTATCAGCTGGCTCCCAAGAAATTTGTATCATCACTTCACAACTTAGAAAGTTTTATTACTTTTCCATGCACATAAAATATTTATTGTCTGATTATTGTATAAAATTATGTTAATATCTTTGGAAGAATGATATAGGAACAAAATCAAACATTACAAAACTGACAAAAAAACATGAAGTAAGGTCTTGTTTAGAAAAACCAGTTAGGGATTTACTTTAATTCTTTTGGCATTTGCAACGCGGTGATGTCTAGGTTAATTTGCGCATTCTCTTAAAGTAAGTATGATCAAGAATTTGTGAATAAAAAATTTGATCAACAAAATAATAAATTCCTGATTAAAAGGTTCCCCAAGAAAAGTTCTTTCTCACTAGACAGCAGAAAAGATGATTATAGCCACTTGAGATTCTCAAACAAGAATGGTTGGGCTGCTAAGGGTTATAAAGAAAAGAACATATATTTCAAACCAAGCACATTAATATTCCAAATGGTACAGATTTACATGTTTCTTTTTCTATGGTTCACATCATCAAATCACTTATGGTAAATCAAGTACATATTAATATATTACAACTCAACAACCTGCTCCATATAATTCATATCATATAAAATAGAGTTATCACTTTCCTGGAAAACTATAGTACAAACTCTATGACATCACAGAGTTCTATACATTTCCTTTCTCTTTCAATCCTCTCCTTTGGAATCTATCACTTTCCAAGTTCCAACACCGAATTTGTATCATATTACAATCATTGAAGCATGATATCAATGAGTCCTTCTTCTAATGCTAAAGTTAAATCATATTGGATGCTTGTCATTAATCTAGATCTCAGTAATATCACCAGCTTGAAATTATAATATAGTCTGTGAGGGCACAGCTAGCCCATAATAGCACCATGGAAGTAACAGCAATGACCATAATAGGAGTCCATTTCAGTGCAATCACCTGAACATCAAAGTAATAAAACTATATAACAACGATTTGTTCTGCTTATTTTCAAGAAATTGAAAGGAAGGAAGATGAATGATCAAGTTAGCCTACTGCATAGTCAGTATTAGAAGTAGTTTATATGGTACCTCTAGGCGTGGAGAACTCCATATAGTTGATGTTGATGGACGTATTGCAGGCAATCTTTGCACTATTTCTGTCATATCCAGATATTTGTTAATGTTTTTTGTCTTAAATATAAGAACTGATTGAGTTTAATTTTTGGTCTTTTCCATTTATCTCTTATATTTACTATCACTTTTCTCTGAACTTACTTATCTAATTTGTTAATGTTTTTTGTTTACTATCACTTTTCTCTGAACTTACTTATCTAATTTATTAACAAATCTAATGATGCACATATATAAGTTTTTCAGAAATATCACATAACATATGTTATAATTAAGTAATTTATTTTGCTTATTTAATCTTCTCAAATTAGTCAACTTGGCCTTAACATTAAGGACCGGAAGTAGTGCTATATCAAACAAGAGGTCTAATCATGCCAGTTCTCATAATTTGACACTTTACAATTGGGTGTTTATAATACCTTTAATGTTTTCAATATAGTTTGTCAAGGACAGAGACCAGATTAAAGAAAAATGTGTAGCTAGAGGATCGACTACATGCTTTGTAATCAGAGGGATCAAATTGAAAATTGTGAGAGGACAATAAGATTAATTTAACCAAGATAAAATGCAACTTACTTTTAATTTTGTTCATGAGAACAAACATGTAAACGGTTCAGAATGATCTTACCTGGACTTCTTCTCAAGATGTTGGGCATATCTTCAGTAACAACATCTATATCATGTCTTCTATTTGCATTAAGCTTTGAAAGGTTGGCCTGAGTTCTTGTATCAATGTATTGTCTTCTAATATTTGCAAGGGCAAAGGGGCAAAAATAGCCACCGTAATTGCCAAAATGGACAACTTTGACACCCGTAATTTCGAGGGTGCAAAACCGTACACCATAAACCAAAATGGGGCAAATTTAGTCATCTTAAAAATAGGAGTTAAGTTTGACCGTTAAGTGAATTGGAATGCTGATATGGCAAATGACGTGGCACTGTGAGACATGACGTGGCACCCTAATGCTGATTTGTCTATGACATGGAAAAATGCCCACTCCCCCCTCGGACCCCACCCCCACCCCCAGCCTCCTCCCCTGCCCCCCACCCTCAGCCTCCCTCCTCGGCCCCCACCCCCTGCCCCCCCACCCTCAGCCTCCCTTCTCGGCCCCCACCCTCCCCCCTCCACCATCGGCCACCCCACCCCCTCCCCCCTCCCCCCTCGGCCCCCCACCCCACCCCTCCTCCCCCCTCGGCCCCCACCCCCCTCCCCTCCTCGGCCCCCACCCCCACCCCCAGCCTCCTCCCCTGCCCCCCCACCCTCAGCCTCCCTCCTCGGCCCCCACCCGCGGTGAGGGAGGAGGGGAGGGGGTGGGGGCCGAGGAGGGAGGGGGGAGGGGGTGGGGGGCCGAGGGGGGAGGGGGGAGGGGGTGAGGGGCAGGGGAAGAGGAGGGAGGGGGTGGGGGTGGGGGGCCGAGGGGGGAGGGGGGAGGGGTGGGCCGAGGAGGGGTGGGGCTGGGGGTGGGGGGCAGGGGAGGAGGAGGGAGGGGGGGTGGGGGGTGGGGGCCGAGGGGGGAGGGGGGAGGGTGGGGGCCGAGAAGGGAGGCTGAGGGTGGGGGGGCAGGGGTGGGGGTGGGGGGGCCGATGGTGGAGGGGGGAGGGGGTGGGTCGAGGAGGGAGGAGGGCTGGGGGTGGGGGCAGGGGAAGAGGAGGGAGGGGGGGGGGTGGGGGGCCGAGGGGGGAGGGGGTGGGCCGAGGAGGGGTGGGGCTGGGGGTGGGGGGCAGGGGAGGAGGAGGGAGGGGGTGGGGGGTGGGGGCTGAGGGGGGAGGGGGGAGGGGGTGGGCGGAGGAGGGAGGAGGGGTGGGGCTGGGGGTGGGGGGGCAGGGGAGGAGGAGGGAAGGGGTGGGGGGTGGGGGCCGAGGGGGGAGGGGGAGGGGGTGGGCCGAGGAGGGGTGGGGCTGGGGAGGAGAAGGGAGGGGGTGGGCCGAGGAGGGGTGGGGCTGGGGGTGGGGGGGCAGGGGAGGAGGAGGGAGGGGGTGGGGGGTGGGGGCCGAGGGGGGAGGGGGAGGGGGTGGGCCGAGGAGGGAGGAGGGGTGGGGCTGGGGGTGGGGGGGCAAGGGAGGAGGAGGCTGGGGTTGGGAATTTGGTGATGATGGGTGATGTGGCAGGGGTTCCGACGTGTAATCACTTCAGGTGCTGACTGTCCTGCCAAGTCGTTTAATGAATGTGGGCCCCACACCAAAATACACGTCTGTTAACAAGAACTTAACGGCGTGGCTAGATTTGCCCCATTTTGGTTTATGGTGTACGGTTTTGCACCCTCGAAATTACGGGTGCCAAAGTTGTCCATTTTGGCAATTACGGTGGCTATTTTTGCCCCTTTACCCTATTTGCAATTATACCATCTGCCAATGAAATTTTAATACTTTTGCCAAGAAAATATGTGCAGGTTGAGAAAAAAAACAAGTAAACAGAGAGGGATCTGCAAAATGTTTTCCTCTTTATTTTAATTTCTTTGCAGCCATATACAAACTTTAAATGCTAGAGGTTAATATCATCATTATAGTTGTGAATGAAAATTACCAAATTTGACAAAGCTGTATGGCCTTGTGATTTTGTCTGTGAGGGTTTTATCAAACTTGCCAAACTCCTTGTGTAAATCTTGTAGATAATGGAAAGCCAATTTTCTTGGGTAAGAGGAATCACACAACACAATGAAAACAACTCCATTCTCGATCAAGTAGCTTTAATCAATACCAACATATTATAGATACTAGTTAATTTCCTTGCATACAAACTTTCTTGGGAAATAATCAGTTATGAAACTTCTTAGAAAATCAAATGAGTAATAAAATGCAGGGTAAAGGTGCAAAAATGAGTTCAAACTATTACGCCAGGAGCACATACGGGTAACAAGTATTTCCGGGCTCAATTCAAGGACTGAAGAATAAATATTGGTGCAATATAGGGAACATCATTTATGTTGACCGACGTTGACCGTTAAAAGCTGACGTGGCGGGGACAATTTATTTTTTGTTGACGTGGCACGACACATAAGCGCGCCACGCCAGCAAAAAGTGCCACATAAGCGTGACATGTCAGCAAAAATCGCCGCATAAGAACGCCACGTCAGCAAAAAAGAGTCACATAAGCGTGCAACGTCAGCAAAAAATTCATTTCCCCCGTCACGTCAGCTTTTAGCGGTCAACGTTGGTCAACATAAACGGCGTTCCCTATATTGCACCAATATTTATTCTTTAGTCCTAAAATTGACCCGGAAATACTTATTATTGCACCAATATTTATTCTTTAGTCCTAAAATTGAGCCAGAAATACTTATTACCCCTATGTGCTCCTGGCGTAATAGTTTGAACCTATTTTTGCACCTTAACCCTAAAATGTATGGTCCTTACATAGTTTATCTTTATTTAGTTTTGGTCCATATACTTTCAAACCATTTGTTTTGGTCCCACAAATTTCTTTCCGTTTAAATTGGCAATCCGATAGAGCACTATGTACCTTAACTATTTTGTTACTCAGGGAACTAAAGCCTATGGTCTAAAGACTAAAGCCAAAACGAAGGAGTAAGCATTATAAACATTATAGTATCCCAAGTGAAATCTATAGCTTAAGCCTTAAGAAAATGGTTCCACAAACTCATCTTCTCATTAAAGGATCAGCAAGATTCCCCACTAAAGAAATATACAAAGTTAAAAGATAAGAATGTAAGAGATATGAAACGGATTAGATTAGCGCGGCAATTAAAGAATCAAGAGTTTATGTCAAGGAATTAATAGTAATCTCTTAGTTTCATGCAATTTTCATCAAAGTAGAGCTAACTCAGTTCTAATATCTACTTAGTGAGAGTGCTGGGGAAGGAAATATACTAGGCAGTCTTACCTTTGCTTTGTACCAAGAGACTGATTCAAAGTCGCGACCTTAGACCCCACGACATGACAAGTGAGTTTACCGTTGAACTAAGTGGGCCGTTCCAATTTTCAATGAAGTGTTACACTTAAATTTAAGAAATCTGAAAATTTGCTAATCTAAAAAATAATGTGCCATGTTAAGCTTTAAACTAACAGGAAGGAATTACTGCAATTAGCTCAGTCACTAGTGAAAGAACAATAATAATATTCATCAGTTACGAGCATTGAAATTATATGAAAGTCTAGGGACCATTCAGGAAGACCTATATATATAGAGTCTCAAAAATAGAGAAGAATTGATGCTTGAAGCAGTGATGATCAATACGAATGGTCATCTTGGAGGCAGTCAATGATTCTTTTGATATTTCTTGAAGGATGATTTGTGCTTGTTTCTGGTAAAAAGAAAGATACCCATTTTCTTGCTTAGTATATCTCAGACCTTGAGCTAAAGGCAATCCATCACTGACCCTTCCTACTATTGTTAGCTTCATCATTTCCTGAATTCTGATTTGATGATGTATATATATGGTAGATGATAAAGCAGAAATTAAGGCCTTTTATAGGGCATATTAGGAGTTAAGTATTAAGTATTAGATTACTTAAGAAACAAGTTACTCTGAGAATTTGCATGAGAAGGAAAGGGAAACATTATGGGAGAAGAAAAGTTGAATGGGGTGGCAAAGTTAACAGGTGGAGTAAAACCATGTGGCACACAAACAACAACATGCATTATATTCTCTTCTTTTTTCAATCTTTTTCTTTCCTTCCTTTTTTCCTTCTCATCTTTTCAGTTATTTTTGGTTTCTGCAAAGTCATTTTTGAAGTCTCCTCTAGTAAATTTCATCAATCAAATGTGAAATGTCATCTCAAGACACTTCTACTCACGACCAGAAATTAAGACAGCATATAGTTATTTTTTTTCCTTTTTGTCTCTCTTTTTATAAATTAAAGACACAAAATTAATCACTTTAAATTGTATATACCTATATTTTTTCCTCAAAAACTAATTTATTTTACTTATAAATTAACCTACAATATAATTATATGTCACATATGTTATAATTTAGTGATTAATTTATTTTTTATTTTCACAAAAACATCAAAATGGTTTTTCCGGGCTATTTTTAAAACAAAGATGCATTCTTTTCTTTCTTAAAATAAAAGTAAACAACTTTTCTATACCATATATGAAATAAACGTGTGATAGATTTTGTATTTAACTCCCTCAAACTTGCTTTTAGTAATCATACAATCAAATATTAGTTAATCTTATGAAGTTTGTTGGCCAAAAAGCTGTTTGAAGTATAAAAAGTTATTATGTATAAGGACTTTTCTTGAAATCAATTTGTCTTCCGTGGAAAAAATATTTTTTTTATTTTTGAGTAATATTTTTAAACTATACACACACATCCATATTTCTATTAATATTTAGAATTCACAAATTGAAAAATTATCTTTTCCTACTTTTATTGTTTACTTTAAATTTTATAATATGGGCTAAGCTGCAAAAACACACGTGATTGTAGCAAATGTGCACTTAACACCATGTAATTTTTTTGGAATAAAAGCAATCATGACATTTTAAAACTAGGTAAAATTACCCATGATTTTTAAAATGTCATGGTTGCTTTTGTCTAGTTTTGAAATGTCATGGTTACTTTTACTCCAAAACAAAGACATGGTCTTGGATGCATTTTGGTGACAACTGCATGAGTATTTTTACATCTTTCTCCTTTACAATATATTATGTATATATGTAACATAATATTTTCGGTCTTTTATAAAAGGGAAAATGACAAATAAATCTCTTTCAATTTTAAAATCTCAAATTGATTACTTTGACTTGTGAGATTCTATCCTAGAGTTGTTATAGTTGTTATTGAGATCTTGAAATTGAAAAGATTTCTTTATCATTTTCTAGGTGGTACCCACAGAAGTGTACAATTTATTCATGCTTGAAAGATCAAGTCAAGTCATGTGCCAAATGTACCTAGTTTAGTTGATTACTCCATCTAAATAATCATTACACCTAAAGAAGTTTCAACCTATCAAAGCCATCATTTTTACATGAAAAAACATACACAATCAAGCCAATTATTAAAATAGTATCATAATTTAAGTTCACAAAATACAATTGCGATAGCGAGAAATCAGCTTTAAGTCCAACAAACCATAAATATATAAAGCTTATGTTTTCTAGTTCCTACACGTATGATGCCAGCAACATGATCCAAAACCACTTTCCACAATGGTCAGCAGGTCAGACACACATATCATCATTGTTCTGAAATCTGAATAGCCTTCATTTAAATCCTGTCATCATTGAAGGATGACCAGCAGACAAAGACGTACTTTTATTAGCCTCTTTGGCTTCTATGATTTCATGGTGCCAAAAATCAACTCATTTACTCCCTTGCCATTATATTGTTTCTTCCTTATAGCTCATATTTAAATCCCTGCAAGTACGGTTTCATACAATAGGCAACACATGTGTACATTATGTTTTCTTGTTCAATAACTCTTCATACTAAATGTTTTTATTGACCAAAAAAAAAATGGTTTTATTGAACTTTGATATTTTCTCAATCTAAGATTCCATCATGAAACCACATGCATTGTTTCTTGTTCATTCAACATGAGAACATGTTTTGAAAATTGAAATCTTCCTCATTTCATCTACACACTAATACGTTGATGCATTTGGTGCTAGAGGCTTTAAATTTTGTTGGAATTTTCTATGGAAATAATAAAAGCACCCTGTCAAAATCACAGTTTCATGAGTCTCTCTTCTTGTCAAATGTTTGACTACTTGCCTCACTGAAAGTTCTGTCGTTTTCTTCTGTTTGAAGTCACATCATATCTGTGTGGTTAAATCCTATATTCGGGGTTGCTTTCTTTTTCATGGATTTTGATGTTTTATTATATATTATTTATATTTATGTTTGTTTGTTTTTTCTCTCTCCTTCATTTTTGACACTAATGAGAGGTAAGAATCACAGTCATTGCCTAACATGGCATGGTTGCATTAAATATGGTCCTGCTTCTTTACGCCGCCCAATTGTACTATACGTATGCATTTATAGCTTTCTGATTGTTTTCATTACTTCCCCTTCACTGTGTTTTCTACTGCAACACTCTTCTCCTTTTCTTCCTATACTTCTTCTTCCTTCTTCTCTTGTTATATGTTATTGAAAGTGGAGACACACACATAAGGAACATATTTATTATATATATAGTGGTAGTAAATTAGCCTGGTAATGAGAGGGTGAAGATGGGGAGATCACCATGTTGTGATAAAGATGGAGTGAGAAAGGGAGCTTGGACTCCTGAAGAAGATGAAATCTTAGCTCAGTATATCAACAAGCATGGCTGTGGTAATTGGAGGACACTGCCTAAGAGTGCAGGTTCATCTTCCTAGGCACCATTTTTGTTGTTCTTGTTTTTTTTCTGCATTTACTTTTGTACCTATTGGTCAAAGTCATGATAAAGTATGTTTATTTTACTGTAAGAGAAGTTAAAGTTTATATTTTGCCTCCTCTATCCATGTCTATGCAGCACAATATATCATATTTCATGGTAATATGCATATGTAAATAATAATGTAGATGCTAGTTTTGGTATGGTCAACCCCGTACACAAGGTAAATTCTTCTTCTATGTTGGATCATGGGTGGGAAGGTATAGCCATAGGGTTAAGATATTGTTTATGAAGACAACATCCTAATAATGACATTGGAAGATAGGAAAAGTGATATAGGCACTAAATGATGCATCTCCATAATTTTGGTTGCCCAAGTTTTGGTCAAATTCTTGGTTGGTGAATTTATAGTTGGGACCACATCTTCCTCAACTTATTTTGCTTCTAGGCTTTAGTTATTTACTTAACAATCTGATGCTCAGAAAACATCTTTTAATGTTGGGTACTAGTATTAGATTATAATCACCAATCTGATTCTTTTTTTTTTTGGCCAAATCACCAATCTGATTCTGAGAGAAATCAAATTGTAAAGTTTATATAATACAAAAATAAATGTGAAAAATTTAAAGATTATAACTGTTTGATGTGATGTGACTCTACGAGTAGCCTCTGCATTTTGCTGCTCACATTGTTTCTGGGTAGGTGCAACATATGTTACCCCTATAAGTTAATGGAAATAATGCTGGGTATAATGATTAATGATCAGCATGTTAAAATCACCTAATATTCCAATTCAATCATGTTATTATTTATTCAACCAATTTTGTTGACTTGACCAGACAGGGTAATACTTTTCGAAATTATATCTTTTTCCCTCCAAAATCAGAAAATTGTGGTGGATGGAGATTTGATATGGTGAATATGGTCAAGGACAACAAGTTGACATGCTCCTAGGAAAAAATATGTACAGTCTTAGTAAAGATGGAAATCAAAATTAAGTTCATTCTGTCGTAGAAACATTAGCATAGATTTATTATATTCTGCATTTTTATTTCTCTCCTACATCCATGTATGCCATTTTACTAGACGACTTGAACTATGCTCCAAAATGTAGTAGTATCAATACATATACTAGAAACTTGTATATCTATCATCTTGGCCAAAAAAAAACTTGTATATCTATCATTACTTCTTAATACTTATAACATGACTGCAAATAGGTCTACTTCGATGTGGAAAGAGTTGTCGGCTTCGTTGGATAAACTATCTACGGCCTGACATCAAACGTGGCCCTTTTACTCGTGAAGAAGAAGGTAAAATTAT
The DNA here is from genome assembly GCA_029929735.1 of Mimosa pudica. Classification (NCBI taxonomy): domain Eukaryota; kingdom Viridiplantae; phylum Streptophyta; class Magnoliopsida; order Fabales; family Fabaceae; genus Mimosa; species Mimosa pudica. Next base: position 3,002,113 of record JAKELP010000031.1, read on the forward strand.
ACAACTTCATGGCATGCTCGGCAACAGGTAGTGCATCAACCCCCTTACTAATTTTATTGAGCACTCACATGCACAGTTCTCATGCTTTGTGAAAGCTCCTTGTAGTCATGAGCTACAGAAAAAAAACAGTTGTGTCTAGCCTCTTAGCTTGAACCAACTGAATTGAATAGATGCAATGGATTTTAGTTGCAATGGACTTCTAAATAATATTTTGCTCCTCCTTCCTAAGTTATTGTGCATGTCCTTTAGAGAAGAGATATATGTAAAAATTTAAAAGGAGAAAGAGGCCATCTTTTTTGGGTCAATACAATGGTTGGTCCTCAGTGTCAAACCATAGGTTTTGGTTCCTCAACCAGAGAAATGGTCCAAGTTTTTATTGAGACATGGGGACTAACGTTTTAGACAGAAAAGAAGCTTGAGGGATCAAAACCTATAAATTGAAATCATATGGCTCAAAACCAAAATGAGAGCAAATTAGAGGAACAAAAAATTGTATTAGACTTTTTTGTGAGCAATGGAAAAAAGATGTTTGTATAATCTTTCAGTGACAATATTTATGATAGGGAATCTTCTCATTTGATTGCTATATCTTTGATATTATCATGTTAATGCCTTGTGATTTTACTTTGGCTGCAATAGGTGGGCTGCTATAGCATCTCATTTACCAGGAAGAACAGATAATGAAATTAAGAACTATTGGAACACACATCTGAAGAAGCGTGTCCATCCCTCAAGTCATTCTCTGGAGGCAAACGAGCCCTCTTTTGGTGCTCATCAAAATGACACAAAATATGAATCTTCAGCTGTACGTCATGTGATCCAGTGGGAAAATGCAAGGGTTGAGGCAGAGAAAAGGCTGGCATCAGAATTGGAATCCTCATGTCTTAATAACTGTTCCAAAAATAATCCTCATTCTGATTGCTTTCTTCGACTTTGGCACTCCGAGGTAGGACAATCATTCCGCATGATCACGGTAAAGAAAGCAGAAAGCGAGAGCCCTACTTCGCAAGTAAGCAATGCCTTTGCCAGCATGGCTCAAGAACAAGCAAGCATATGTAATCCAAAGCTTGAAGATGGCACAGCTGGGTCAGACTCAGTTTGTGATGAATTCCTGGATGCATCTGATTCTGCATTAAAGCTCCTGCTAGATATGCCAGATGACAGTGTGGGATTCTTTGAAGGATTGGAACACACTGAGAATTTCCATGGTCATCTGCATGATAGATATGACTAGATCTATTTGCATGAACTTCTATTAGAAAGGAAATGCCTTCATAAATAGATCCTTTTTGTTTTGCCTTTTATGTTACTTCCTTTTTGTATATTTAGCCTAGTGACTAATCACAGTTCAGCTGGTTTCTACATTTTGGGACATGTTAAATGGTTTAGGATTAAAATGAAGGGAGACTAGAAAAAGCAGTTAGTAGATTTCGAAAACACCTTCCACTTCACAGTGGGTGCAAAAGGACTTTTGCATGCCTTTTTATTGATTTACTGCAAGAGTTTAAGATATAAATTAATCTTTTTTTGTCAGAAGGATATAAATTATCACCAACTCGCAGATAATGACTGAATGTTTTGATTGAAAATAGTCTTTAAATGATATCAAAATCTTTAAGATAAAGTGTTAAATATTTTAATGCTTTTCATCTCTGATTTTTTTTATTTGGACTTGGTTCTAACACAAAGTATAACAAACCTATGCTTATGTATAACAGCGTTCCACAAAATAAATTATACAATTTATTTGTCTTATGTTATTGGTGCACTCACGCACTAACATTCATATGCACACATAATAAATGAAATCAACTAAATTCCGAACAAGTAATTTAAATACAAATCTAACATCTGTGCTGACACCAGCAAATAACAAATCTGTACTGACACTTGATTAATAAAAGAAAGTACACTAACCAAAGAAAAAACACCAACAATCCACTTTATTGATTTTCACATGAGATATGAGGATTTCCATATCAGAAACAGCCAAGGATCTTCTTTGGAACTGTTCCAGTGGCCCTATATTTTGCAGCTTCTTGCTCTACTTTGTGAAACTCTTCCCCTTTCTGGGCCTCATAAAATGCCCTTTTCTCTTCAGCCTCTTTATGTATAAGAGCAATTTTGTTTTTCATTTTCTCCAATTGTTCTGCCTTCTCTTTGTCAAGTTTTGCCTATTCACATAAAAATTAGAAACACACAAGAATTAGAGCAGCAAACCAAAATTTATTTGAAGAACAAGATTAGTCTGTCAAAACTAATTTTCAATTTTTATTATTTCCAACTTCCAAGACTTTGCACTTGGTTCATAGAAAGAGTTATGGTAACATTATAACATTGTTTCAGTGAATTAGTATTAAAAAGAAATAATTGATCATACCACAACAGTTTTAAATTTAGCCTCAATGGTTGCTTTTTTGCTGTTTTCCCTTGATGAAATAGCTGATATCTTCTTGTGTGCTCTGCTCAAAAGATTCAAGTATAATCAATATTCATGAAAACTTGTTAAATGAATATCCTAAAAACAAATATATAGATTCAATGTAATAATATCTAGTGTAATAATGCAAAAAGCAGTCCCTTACTTGTTCTCAGCTTTTGATTTTTCACTTTCCTCCCATGCTTTGATCAGTGAATGCCTTTTCTCTGTTGTAATCTTAGCCAGCGCTGCATCTGCATGTAAAAAACATTTATTTAGCTTCTAATTTTGAAGGATACAAAAATGCATGCAGGAATATAAAACAGTTGATATACCTATATTTATAGGACCTTCAGATGGTTTCTCTTCTGAAACTTCAGATGGCTTCTCTTCAGTAACTTCTTGAGGCTGAGGCTCTAGATTAATCAACAACAATAATCACAAAGATGTCATTATATGGTGACAGCTCAACCATGCAAAATACTCCCTCGGTTCCTCAATATAAGACCATTTTACTTAATTTAATTATATTAAGAATATTTGTTAAGTTAATTATTATCACATGATATTACTAATTCACCCTAAACATATATCTTTATCACTTTAAATTATTTTTAGTTATTTTTTTTACTCAAAACTCATTACCTCTACCCATAAACTAGTTTATAACCTAATTACATGTGTCTCGTATGTTTTAATTTAGTAGAGGATGGAGTACTAGTTAATCAATAGAGTGGCAAAAAGGCATATACCAGCCATGGCAAAAAGAGAAGGAAGAGATGAATAAAAGTTTAAAGTTAACATGACAAGAGAAAAAATGATGACTTTTGCGACAAAAATAGCCTTTAAGTACCAAATAAATGGAAAGCAGCCCTTCAGAATTATTGAAGGACAAGAATTATTGATTTGACAAGAATTATTAAAGGCTATTTTGCGACAAAAATAGCCTTTAAGTACCCAATAAAGGACAAGAATTATTGATTTGACAAAAACAGAGATCGTCACAAAAATGAACTACAAAATTCATCCTCAAAGGCCTTGAAGAACAGAAGAGCTAACATGAGAGTTAGATATAAAAAATCTTCAAAAAACAAAAACAAAAACAACCACATATATGCATAAGAAATGAAAAAAAAGTTACTCCCTCCGTTCCTAAATATAAGATCACTTTAGGGAGGAGAGTTTGTTCATAAATATAAGATCACTTTCTAATTTGACTCAAGTTTTCCCCAAATTACCCCTATACTCCCTTCACCAAAAAAAAAATAGTGGTTTGAAGGTGAGAGGATATTTTTAAAACTTAGGTGAGGGGTACTTTGGAAATTTCATGTAATCTTAACTCATTGGAATGTCTTCCTTAATCTCTCCAAATTTGCTTAAGTGATCTTATATTTAGGAACGGAGGGAGTACTTTTTTATATATATCAATCAACAACCATAGCTCTTTATAAATTCTATTAGCAGATATTAAAATTCAACCAAAAAAAGAGTAATCATGATAATATATATATATATTGGTTTGGTTAATTGTTGGAAGAAAATATATGGAAGCTAAGAAAAGTGAGAAAGGTGTATATACTTTCATCAACGATAGCAAGAGCCTTAAGTTGATCAGAAGGAGGTTCAGTTTGTGGGATCACAGATTTGTCCTCACTCACATCTTCCTTTGGAACCTCCTTCTCCTTCTCTTCATGTTCCTGAGTTTCCTCATGATGTGTCGGCGGCTCAGTTTCCTTTTGATCCGACGAGGTTTCATTTACCTCGTCCGCTGTTTTTGTGGAACGTTGCTCCTCTGTCATCGTACTAGTTTCCTAGTTTGCAATAATATAGAGATGTGATATTTTATATGTTTAGGTGGTGGTGGTGGTGGTGGTGATGATGATGATGATGATGATGATGATGATGATGATGATGATGATGATGATGATGATGATGATGGGAGAGAGAAGATGGTGGTTAGGACTTAGGATATTACCGTTACCGTTGGAGGAATATTTTTTATCACCTATATTATCTCCTTCCCTCTCTTATCTTTCTCTATAACAATATTCCAAAATCTAAAGCCACTTAGCTCCATGTTATATACACCCTCCATCACGTTACGACCTTTTTTATTTCTAATTTTTATTTTCTGAGAAAAGGTAATATGACTATTTTTAAGTTATCTATATTAGCTTTATTAAAAAAATTAAAAACTAGCTTTATTAGTTTTATATTGAGTGACAATGACTCATTCACCCTTAACCAATTGTCTGGGTTTGATCCTTATTGAGTGGAGGGTACTTTGATCGTAGATAAAAAAAATAGTGTGTTTAATTTGCTGGATTTACCTAATTTTTTCATGTTAAAATAGTATTAAATAATTATCATTTCAAAATTCAAATTCCAATCATATTCAAAATTCAGGTTCCTCGTCTTCATGATTTCCCTTCAGCCCGACCCATTTTCTATTTTTCTTTTTTTGAAAAAATCCAATCAACATTTACATAGCTTTTGAAAATATTTTTCTATGGCGAAAATAATAGATAAATACCTTATGAATTTTGGAACCCGTATATGATATTTTAAATAGTTGTTGAATAAACTGAATTAACAACTGCATATCACATGTCTTCGATTTTGAAATTAAACTTATACTTTCCTTTTTTCATCTACATGGGTTCCAATATTAAGAGGCATTTTCATTGAGCCTCCATTTTCATTCAACCATATCATAAAACACATAGATATATTATTATCCACTTCTAAAATTTTATAAAGTTGTTGGATCAAAATGAGTTAAAGAGACACTATTTGATTTAAGGATGTCAATAAGGAATACATAAGCTTCTTTGTAATAAAAAAAAAGGAATACATAAGCTTCGAATACACACACACACACATATCCGTCCAAATGTGTGTGTATAAGAATACATAAGCTTTAAATAATTTGGTTAATACTATATCAGACCAAAAAGGTTGTCTCTTAAGTTATATATGGTTCATATTTGACTTTAGAACGGAGTATTTTCTTGATAGATAACTAAGTTTTATAAATAATTAACTATATATAGAAGTAAATGAAATTAAAAAAACTTATCGTTTTCTTTTTCACTCTAAAAACTAAATTAACAAAAGACATATTTTTAATATTTATTTGAAAATAGTACTTGACTTAAAAAATATCAGGACTTTGAGTAGAAGATATGTACTTGTTTGAGTATGCAACTGAATATTTTGCTTTCACATTACTGAATCATTTTTCCACCCTTAAGCCTTCCACATATGTGAATTTCTTCAAAGTTAGGTATTCACTGTAGTGGATAGTTTACCGCTTGAAACTGTATAAAAAAAAAAGTTTACAGCTTTAAAGTTCCAAAGATCGAAAAATGTTGTAGACTTGTAGTTTATAACACTTTTTTTTTAATTTCAGTTTATAGCATTTTATAACGTTACAAAATTGACATAATCTTGAATATCCTAAAAAATAGCGTGTACGTTACAAAATTATGTTTTTTTATCACATCAATTTACAAAATTATGTGAGGCGTCAACAAAATGTTTTAAAATAATAAAATGCACTATTTCATAAAAAATAATTAACATAATTTAACACCTCATAAAATTAGGTAAACAACAAAAGGTTGTTGCTTCACAAGACTTTTTTTTTTTATCTGAAGCTTCACAAGACTTTACCACCATAATTATTGATATTTATGGATATAATATATAAAGGTCATTACTCATTAGAATGATAAATGGGCCGGTGAGTGACCGCTCATAATAATTTGAGTGTGTTTGGGAAACTCGGTGGAGAAGCGGCTTTTTTTCAACTTGACTTTTTCAAACATTAGTTTGGATAAAAGCCAGTTTGTGTGAACGGATTTATGTTTGGATCTCTAGTTGCAGTATTGACTTTTTTTAACTTGACTTTTTCAAACGTTATTGAATATTACACAATTAAAATATTTCAACTTGACTTTTTCAAACGTATTTAAATATTTTATTGATGCAAATATCTAGTTGCAGGCTTTTTTTAACTTGACTTTTTCAAACGTTATTGAATATTACACAACTAAAATATTTTAACTTGACTTTTTCAAACGTTATTAAATATTTTATTAATACAAATACACATAAGCCAGTCACCAACGCCCAATAAGCTACAAATTGGAGCTTCTTTTGATAAGCTGGTTTGGCCCAAAAGTCAAGTGAAAAATAAGTAAGACCCAAACATAGAAAAAAAGCTGAAAACAGCTTATCCAGTACAAACCAGCTTATTTGGGTCCAAAAGTTCCTCCCAAACACACACTTTAACGTCAATTTCTCATTAAATAATTTAACTAAATTTTTTACCTGAAAATAACTTAAATAATTTATTCACATATAACACGTCAATTAATATGAGAGCATCAAATTAAATGAAATATTGAGGTTGTCTTCTATGATTGAAAAAGGTGAAGTTTATCAGAGCTGGGCTCGGGTCGGTGTGCCAGCGAGAGCGCTGGGCCCCAAGGGGGTGGATTGTAAAGTCCCACATCGGCTGGGGAGAAGAACGAAAGGTGCTATATATAGGTCTGGATACCTCCCCCCTCTCGACGCGTTTTAAAACCGTGAGGGGTGAGGATTCCCCAAAGCGGACAATTTCGAGAGCGAAGCGCAGAGATGTTACATCTTCAACTTTAAGGTCTGTGTGTGGTGTGGTGACTACAGACAAATATAGAAGATTCCTCTTACCAAGATTTAGTCATTTTCTTGGTGATTTTGAAATCTTTCAAATTGAATTTATTTCAATTTTCTAATTTCTGAGGTTTTTGATCAAATAGTTTCTGAGATTATTGGATAGCTTTTATAAAAAAAAATTGGTAATACTTTTATAAACTTTTAATTATTCCTTCGTATCCATAGTCTGAGGACCATCCAAGTATGTTGGGTAACTTCACTAACTTGCCATTGATATTTAATTATTTATTTTTGTATACTCCCTCCCTCGGTTCAGATCATTCAATATAAAATATGTAAATAAATTTTGTGGCTTCAGAAAATAATGAGATAGGGACGGACAAATTATAATAAAATCAATTAATTATGGGTAAAATGGAAAATACACATTAAATGACAAATAGACTATTACAAAAAGGCCAAGGCAATTCAAAATTGTGACTCTTGTAAAAAGGTTTGCGGCTAACTTACATATATTAAAAAACAATTAATTTGATTATTTATAAAAACTGCAAAATATGTGTTCATTTTTATAAATAAAATACAAGTTGATTTTAGCCCTAAGATGCTAAATAAAATACAAGTATGTTCAATTAATTTGAATATACTTGACAGTCTAACCTCTGCTTTTTGCACAGTAGCTAGTTCGAAACTGTGACGTCATACCCACACGGCAAGCGAGCTTACCATTGAGCTAAGCTGGCCCTTCGAGGAACCTCCCAAATTAATTGGGAAAATGACAAAAAAATGACACTTGAATTTGAGTTGGACAAAATGGGGTCTCCAATTCCTACTTGAACAAATAAGGGATAGTCCCCTATTTGTCCTAAATGAAATTTGTGGCTTTGTGCAAAAAAAGTAGTAAATGTCGATTCTAAAGTAGTTAATAGTGATACTTGAGTAGTTAATGTGAATGGTAGTTAATAACGATACTTGAGTAGTTAACATCGAATACTTGAGTAGTTAATGGTTAACTACTCAAGTATTCGATGTTAACTATTTTAGAATCGTCATTCACTACTTTTTTGGCACAAAGTCACAAATTTCATTTCGGATAAATTGGGGACTATCCCTTATTTGTCCAAATTAGAATTGGAGACCCCATTTTGTCCAACTCAAATTCAAGTGTCATTTTTTTTTCATTTTCCCAAATTAATTCTAATACTCCCTCCGGTCCTAAATATAAGACCTAATTGATTTTTTCTGGAAAATCCTTAAAAAAACAAAATAAGTTAATTATAAATTGATTTACCTAATTTTTTCCCTTAAACTAGTTTATTTTACTTATAAACTAATGGATAATCTAAAAATATATCAAATATGTCATCATTTAATAACCTATTTTGCAACCTTAATCTCTCCAAAAAAAAGTCAATTAGGTCATATATTTAAGACCGGAGGTAATATTTATTATTGAACGAGTAAAATCAGCTAAAAGCCCTGTAATCATCCAAAGTTAAAAGCTTCTTTTTTTTGGGTAAAATGATGAGTTATAAATTATGTTTAGAAAAGGTAGGTGGATACATAAACTGTTTCATGCATAAGTACTGAACCAGCCGGCATTATATTACATGATACTTTGATTTAAAAAGGGGAAAAAAGAAAACAAAAATATACTGAAGTACTGAACCATTTGCATTCTTTCTCCCGATTAAAGTTTAATCATATAACACCCATCATCCGTGGGTTCAGTGGCGAAGGGATTGAACAATGAGCGTCGGGTTGTCCACCACGTCGCGAGTTCGATCCTGGGGAGTGACACTTTGTTGTGTCTCCATCGCGGCGTTTGGAGAGACATCTCCGTAGCTAAGTGAAGTTGGGAGTAACCTACCTGTGTGGACAGACATAAAGGGCAGACATAAAGGGTTTGTTGGTTATGCTCCAGAGCCCACTGGGACAGGCCCCAGTGGATCATGAGTTAGGTGCCCTGCCCTTGCATTGGGTTGAACCCAAACCCTTCCTAAAATTTAGCTACCAAAAAAAAAAGTTTAATCATATAACAAAATTTTAGGCAAACAAAAAATATCATCCGAATTATTTCTTCAACTATTGAAGCAAAATTACATATATAGTTGTTGGAGCTCTATAGATAGTAAATATTATTGTTGGTGATATTGGGCATTCCACATCAGCAAATATAATAAGATGCATTTAGGGTTTACTATTTTAAATTATATTTAGTATCTTCCTGTATCATAGAATATATTCAGAATCTCCTTGTATCATGGGTCTGAATATTACCCATTATTCTGCATTTATTATTCTGATATTATTCTGATATGGGCGAGGAGGATTATGTGGGATTAGCTCAGATTTCTTCTTCCCTAATTCCCTATATATGTAACCCTTGTATCATCAATAAAATTCACTGTCATATAGCAGAATTATTTCATGGTATCAGAGTCACTCGATCGATGAAACCCACGAAAAAAAACAAAGCCCAAAAAAAAGAAGATCGACCTCCCAAAAATAAAAGAAGATCGACCTAGGGACTGACCCTAAAAGGAGTACGGCCCAGACAGACCTGAAGGACCGACCCAAGAAAAAAGAAAAAGGCGGCCCAGACAGACCTGAAGGACTGACCTAAAAAAGGAGTACAGCCCAGGCAAAAAAGAAAGGAAAAATAGAAAGTAGGGTGAATATTAGAAACCAAAGTCCCACATTGAATAAATCAACTCTAGACTAAGGGTATATATATGAGTTGAGTCTCCACCACATTGGCTTAAGCTGTTGTGGTGGAATGACAAAACTCATACTATATGCCCTTAGACTATAAATTCAACAATTATGAAGCAACAATTTTTTTTTCCTTTTAAAGTTTGATTTAATTTGATGGTAATATTGGATACCTATTTTAAAATTATTAGGATAGATTCTAAACGGAAAGCAAATTTTCCCAAAGGGGCTAAAAACCATAAACTTGAATGAGAACGAGTTACATTGATAGGTGCAAAAGAACATGGAAAATATAAAAATATGTAGACAAATTTATGGAAAATTGTCGCCACATGCAATTATTTTTATGAGTTGACCTATTAATAAAAGTAACAACAAAAACTATTATAAAAAAAAAAGTAACAACAAAAACATCTTTTTAGTTATTCCTAATTTTTGTTCGTGTTTCCTGAGCAAAAAATTTTTGTTCGTGTTCTGAAATTTCACATGCCAACTTGATTCAGATTTAGAATCTTGTTTCTCCTCTAATAATTTCAGATTTTTCATCATTTGTTTCTGGCCATTCACCAATTGTAGGATAGAATCATAGAATCATCATTTGTTTCACTACAACTGTAGCTCTTCGCTCTATCGTAAATATACTACTCCTATAATAAAAAGTACTGTATCTCTGATCTTAAACATAAGATCACTCCAATTTCTTTTTAAAACATAGGAACCCAAATAAACTATTTAAAGTATGGTAAATTATATAATAGTTGGTAACAAAAATAAATTAGTTTTGAAGGAAAAAAATTATATACATTTTAAAGTGATTAGTTTTACATACTTATTTTCTTCAAAAAAGTCAAAGTAATATTATAATCTTATATTCTCATTGGTCCTATATATAAAACCTAGTTGATTTTTTTAGAGATTAAGATTGCAAAATAGGTTATCAAATTATGATATATATATATATATATATATATATATATATATATATAATATTTTTATATTACCCATTGGTTCATAGGTCAAATAAACTGTTTAAAGAAAAAATTAGGTAAATCAATGTATAGTTGACTTATTTTGTTATTTTAGAATTTTCCAAAAAAGTCAACTAGTTCTTACATTTATGATCAAATGAAGTAATTAGTAACGGATAAAGTATTAATTAATAAAAAGAGAACCCCTACTTTTCAGGACTAAAATCATTTGATACCAAATTTGAAAGACTACAGATATTGTTATTTAGGTTGAGTATATGTTACACTAATTAATAGTAGTATGTTTCTGTTTTATATTCAAGTTATTGGCTCATTACACAATTAAAAAAATAATCTTAAATCATTGACTATGTTTCAAAATTGAACAAATCATCAACTTTATCCTTGATTGTGTTCACTATACCACCTGAATAGAAAAAGGGTAAATTTTATTTTTGACCAATGAACAATAAAATCTATCAACTAAGCCTAAGAATAATAGAAAGTATTATTGTGAGATTTTGCCTAATTACCGTTAGATTGGCCAATGATGACATAGCCAATGTCGACGTAGACACGTGGCAACTATCTAACGACAGTTATTAGGAAAAAATGATACATTTTAATTGTTTTTAGGCATAGTTGATATACCTTTTATTGTTTGTGTCAATTAATACTATTGGTCATGGGTCAAAATGATATAAACCGATAAAAGATAAAATGCATCATTCACATTATAGTTTTAGTGATAGTGATGTCATTTATAAATAACAGCAAATAAAACATTCTTTTTAAACTAAAAGAGTATTGGAAAATAAATTAGATTACTTATTAAAAATGAACCGGCCCACATAGAGTCCATGGTGGGCAAGTCTGATTTTTTTTTTTTTTTGATACAGGGGCAAGTCTGATTTTCTCTCTCAACTCTATTGATGAGTGGAGTGTTTAAGGAAGTTTCTCACCTCTAAAATGTCAATGGTGAGAGACGTGGCAATTGGAAACATCAACACTAAACTAACATTTTAAACCTCACAGGAATGATTACAGTGAAAGATGTACTTGATAATCAATTATTGCTGTACCTGTATGCAATTTTTGACTGAGGAAATCACAACTAAATAAAAACACCAAACACTCCAAATATTCAAAACAATTATCCAAAGACACAAGACAAGTTAAAAAGAAACATGAAATATATAAAATAGAAGAATCCACAATTTGATTCAAAAAATAAACAGAGTATTTTGAGACTCGTAATCTGGGCAAACTAAACAAAAAAGTACTTAAAATTTGGTCATTACCAAAATTAGCATAATTTATAATTTTTGTTCGCTGTTTTGGAGAAACGACCAAAATATTTTAAGTTTAGTTATTGTTTCTCTTGGAGATATGGCGATCAAAATTAAAAATAAAATTGGTTGTTATTTTTCTCACATTCAATTCATAATTATAAGTTTATCATCCCGTGTTTCTTCAATGTCTACAATTTTTTTAATTTTATTAAGGCTTATTGTTAATTTTATATTTTTTAGTAGTGGTTGGTTAATAAACTCCTTTTTTTTTATCATAGTTTAATAAACTCCTCACTCTACATATCAAGTGTGAACTACAGAGCACCCTAACACCCGCAAATGGAAAGTGGGGCCTACATGCAACATCCATTCGGATCTTATCAGGTAAGTAAAATGAAATCCTATAATATATTTTTTTATTGTCTCTCATATGTTCTATTCTAAGAACGAGTACGTGTCAGGTTCTCTGATTATTTTTTTAAGTGCAAAACATTTTTGAATGATTAAAAAAAATAAGGTTTCAGGTATGTATGGGCTACCTTGTAGTCCAAATTACAACAAACTTGCCACCTAATCAAATGTTCATGTTCTCCGAGACACTCTCATTTAGTTTTTTTTTTGGGAACAACACACTCTCATTTTTTTTGGCCATAAAAGAAAATGGTATTTTTACTCTCATTTAGTTTAGTTGTTACTCTATTCTGTAATTTTAATTATTTTTACATTCCAATGAAGTCTGTCCCTTTATATAAAAGAAAATGGTATCCAAGACTCCAACTATGCATCAATTATTTTCTGGAAAAAGGAGCATTTCAGTCCATTTCCCTAATGAAACGAATATTGACTTATTTCATTGATTTTCGCTTACTTCCATCTAACTTTCCAAATGAGATTTAATGATGATTGATACTTAATGGGCAAAGGTGCACCCAGTAGCATGTTAAATTCAAAATGGTGCATCTAGTAGCATACTAAATTTGAGGGTGCAAATTTAACAGTTATAAGATAAAATGGAGCAAATTTAGCAGTTATAACATAAAATGGGGCAAATTTAACATCCCGTTATAAATGACAAACCAGTGTTACTGAGAGGTGCATCTTCATTAATTATCACCACCAATTTTCATTTTTCGAGCTTTTCTGATGCTGCTGCTGCTAGTTCTTTATGCTGTGTTTCTTTATGTTACTGCTAGTTCTGCAAAGTTCATATGCAAGTGTCTTCAAATTTAAGCGTTCTTCAAATTTCCATTTTTCTTTTTATTCAAAATGCAAACTATTGTCACATTGTCATGCCACCTGTATGTCATGTCAATTAAAAACTTATTGGACCCACCTCTCAGTAACAGTGGTTTGTCATTTTTAACGGGATGCTAAATTTGCCCCATTTTATGTTATAACTGCTAAATTTGCCCCATTTCATGTTATAACTGCTAAATTTGCACCCTCAAATTTAGTATGCTACTAGATGCACCATTTTGAATTTACCATGCTACTGGGTGCACCTTTGCCCATACTTAATAGTCATCATGCATGCGACTAGTGCTTTTTACTAAATATCAAATAAACCATCCAATACTAATGACTTTTGTGGGAGATTAATGAAGTAAAACATAACATTAAATTTTAACATATATTATATGTAATTAGATTATAAGTTAATTTATAAGTATAATTAAATTAGTTTTGAGAAAAATAATAGATAATTTAAAGTGATTCATTTTTCATCCTAAATTTCTAAAAATAATCAACTTACTTTTATAATTAAGACCGGAGGAGTGTTATATAAACATGTGTACTTAAATTATTTTCCCCACATAGCAGCTAATCAAAACTTAAAAGTGAATCATCATGAATTGTAAAATTAAAGTTTACCACACATCAACAAAAACTTTGGTCCAGTTCAAATTTCAAAAACCGAAACAAAAGGGTAATTTGAAATTTGGCTCAAATATATAGTAAGGGCCATCCCTTTAACTTTAAAGTAAGGAAAAAATGAAGGCAATGATGCACATTGCACAACAATCTCCTATAATGTTGTTCATTCAGTTCCAATTTGTCTCATAAAATAACAAACAAAAAACTTCACAGGTTTCCATGTCCCATATTACAAATTAGCGAATAACTTATACCTACTCTTCAATTGCTACTTCCAATTACTCTAAAACCCAACAAACTATAATTTTGATTGAGCAATGACCATTAGGTAGATAAAGTAGCGGTCAAAGTAGTTATTCAAGAGTTAGTAGTCGAAATAGGGTGGAAAGTGGATAGGATCAAGATTAAAATAATATAATCAAATTAAATCATACCAAAACATTGGATAACCATAACTATTATTTTAATAAAAATGTAGTAGTGATCCATGAGTAAATGGAACATCCCAAGAGAAATCATGTATAACCTAAACGACATTGCTTTCGACTTGACTAGTAAAAAAATGTATAAAATCAACTCGGCTAATCTGTCTAATCCAATGAGTTGCCCGAGTTAATCTCGAGTCCAACTGGTTGATCATATCCAGAGATCAAGTGTTTCTTGGCTGAGTTGATTAACTAAGTTGGTCCATTATATTGACCAGATGACTTGTCCTGTAAGAATATCAATACAACGGTAAAAAGGCTAAATAGGAGCATAGTCCTCATAGGCAGGAGCAGGAGGGCTGGTGATAGCACAGAAGACAACCAAAGCAGCAAACAAGACAGTAACAACACAAGAGAAGTTGACTAGGTAAGCCTCAGATCCAAATTTGGCCAAACCTTTCTTCTCAAGGAATGTCAACTTCTCAAAAAATCCAAGAACAGATGCAGCAACAGCCATCACGTATACCATCAGCCCAAATATTATGTACCATGGCATTGATATTCTTCTCAGAGCTGGGTCCCCTCCTGGATACATGAACATCACAAATCCATATATCCACTGCAAATTCATAATTCTCCTCAATTACAATTCATTCAACTTCACTAAACTGGGTGTATATATAGTTGTATACACATACAAATACATATGTTGAGCGTTTGTCATTTAGTTTGGTCCTCTTTTTCTTTTTCTTTTTTTTTGAACACTACAAAAAAAGGGCAGATCTGCGGCGGGTATTTTCCCAGCGTAGGGGCGGTTCTAACCGCCCCCATGTCGCTCCGGCGGTCAAATTTACCGCCGGCGATTTTAACGTGGCAACGCTGCGTGGGGGCGGAAAGATTTACGCTGTAGCTCCCTTGGAACCGCCGCTACGCGTTGGGGCGGACGTAGGGGCGGACCAACCCGCCGCCAAAATTTTTTATTTTTTTTTTAAAAAAGGCATGGGGGCGGTTACGACCGCCGCCATGTGATTTTTTTTTTAAAAAAATCAAATAGTGCCGGCGTATCGAACCGCCGGCATGCTGTTATATTTACTAAAAAAAAATTGCTTCATGCGAACAATTTAATGATAATGACTTAAATTGAAGACCGAAAAAGGAATAAAAACAAGAAAAAAAAAACAAAACAAATGCAGCAAAAATTAATTTTATTGTAATATATATGAAATAAATATATACTAAACCATCAAGCACAAAAAGATCATGTCCAAAATCCATAAGATATATTACGAAAACAAAATAATAAGAAATAAAAACAATCAGATATAATAAAATAAAAAAGAAAAAATAAACAATACCTTTACCAAAAGCAAGACAAACTTTTAGACATCATGTGTGCACCAACAATGAAAACAACAAGAAACACAAAAGGGAGAAAGTGAGAAAGAAGAGATTGCGCGCGGTAGAAATGGGGGGGAGGTTATTTATAGGGAGAGATAGCAACGTGGGGGCGGTTGCCCGCCCCAACGTGATTTTATTTTATTTTTTAAATTTTTTTATTCGCGTTGGGGCGGTCGACCGCCCCCACGCGACAGTAAATGCGCACAAAATTCTGTGCGCCTTGGGGGGCGGGTGACCGCCCCAACGTGATTTTATTTTATTTTTTAATTTTTTTTATTCGCTTTGGGGCGGTCGACCGCCCCCACGCGACATGAAATGCGCACAAATCTCTGTGCGCAGTGGGGGCGGGTGACCGCCCCAACGTGATTTTATTTTTTTTTTAAATTTTTTTATTCGCGTTGGGGCGGTCGACCGCCCCCACGCGACATGAAATGCGCACAAATCTCTGTGCGCCGTGGGGGCGGGTGACCGCCCCAACGTGAGTTTATTTTTTTTTTTAAGTTTTTTATTCGCGTTGGGGCGGTTGCGACCGCCCCAACGCACCGTGTCAATGAAATTTTTTTTTTAAGTTTTTTTTTATGCTGCGTTGGGGCGGGTATTATTTTTGTGACCGCCGCAACGAATGCACCACAAAAAAAAAATGTTTCCCTCGCAACTCGCCCTCGGATGGCTTAGACCGCCGGAACGCGTTTTCGTGGGGGCGGTTTTTGGCGAACCGCCGGGACGCGTGCGCGGCTAATCGCCGCTTCTTTTGTAGTGGAAAGAGGAGTTATCTGTTATCGCAAAGGTTATTAGCATTTTTTATTCTTGGTAAAACCAATTAAATTAAAAAAATAAAGTTTATCACCGCTATAAGAACAACAGTGCTATATGGTAGTAATTGTTACTATAAGGGATAAGATGAGATAAATTGGATAGCTCAAACTAATATAGATGTGATTATACTATACAATAAAAGATAAAAATTCAATGGTTATGTTAAGATAGATGTGATTTCAACTAATTTAACTGTCCTCGCATAATATGAAACGGTTTGTGGTTCTTTTTGTTATAGAGGAAGTGCTTCTTGCAGCAGGTTTGGTCGTCTATGGAAGATGGTCTGATAGGCTTTGAACAGAAAAAGCAAATAAGCATTTAATGGACCGGTTTAGTTGGGTAAAAAATACAAGCCAACCCACTTTTTGGTGATCTGGACTCACTAAAAAAGGCTAGTGGGCTTATTGCTTTTTGCCTTATTGGTAAATTTGTCAGTTCTTGACTGTATTGATCACTTGCACAGTTCTGGAGTAGCATTTTGGATCAGATCCAGGAGGTGATATATCAGATTAAATTTAAGCACAATGCATCAAATATACCCCATAACTTCTAAGAAGAATATCTCCTAATTAAAAGCTACTATCTCACAAGGTTGAAAAAGTCATAGATATATAACCACATTTAATCTCATATTTTGTTGCATGATTCAATATCACACCTTGCACTTAAGTCTTCATAAATAAATTGTTCAATAGCATTCAGTTTATAAGAGGGAGATTCTTCTTAAATTTGCAGAGTCTTTAAAGAATGCTTACGAAGACAAGTAAGTGAGCTGTTTTACCTGAAGGCCATAAAGGACAATAGCTGCTAGACCAATCCAAGAGTGAAAGCTGTAGAGATTGGCAATGTTTTTCTCATCGTGATACAAGAAGACAGCATAAACTCCCACAATTCCAAGTACCAATGCAATGGCATGAAGCACAAGGTGTATCACTTTCTTCACTTCTTTCTCCAAAGTATAAGCTTTGTAACTTATAATAGCTGCATTAATTTGTTCAACAGTGACCAACACAGAACAAAACAAAAGAAAAAAAAATCAATGATCCTTGTACATAAAGAAGCCACTCATTATCAAGTTTTCCAAGTATATAGAGAGAGTTTTAGTAAAGTATTAGAGAAACACCTACAAGGGCATTTTATCCATTTACAATCAAAACATTATTTTCACTTTTATCCCTCAATACTTTTATGAAATTCTCCCAAGTATGTATGTCGGGTGGACTATACCTTCGCCTCCAATAACAATTAAGCCAATTTGCATTAGAACAGGATGGACCTGCAGGATCAAACAACAATTGTTTAGGCATAAAATGACATTTTAAGTACTAAAAGTGTGGAACTATTTACACTACAAAGAGAAAGAGAGAAAAATTAAAGGAGTTACATTGAAGAGGAGATTCTTATCTGTAGAGTTCCAAGCTAAGCCACCAAGATAGTGAATGGTCCAAACAAAGACCATAGCAATAGAAGCAATACCCAAAAAGTGTATTGCGAATGTTAAATGAAATGGATTTACACCAACCTCCATGTCTCTCACTCTGTTTCTATCTACTTCTTCCCTGAGTTTGTGCAGGATTATAATGTAGTAGAGCATGATATAGTGTTGTAGTACATTTTGCCAAACTAACTTTCTTGACCTTTGACTGGCTGATGGAAATTGCCTTCGTATTACTCATCATAGCTCCACACGTGGCTCTATAGCAACAATTTAATGCAATGGATCATGTTGTTTTCAATTTTTGCTGTTTCCCGCAACTATCAAAACATTCCTTCCATTTGTCAAATATAATACTCCCTCTTGAATGGAAGAATATGGTTATAGACCAAAATGTTGGTTAAATTATTTAACATGAGATGTTTTCCTATTTCCATCACTCTCTTGTTTTATTATTGTTAAGAGAGGATTAATATATATAGTAATTTAGTAAAATTTATAAATGTCTATTCAAAATTAAAATCAACAATTTTATACTAAGAATAAGAGAGACTACTATCTCTATTTCTTAATTGAAGAACTAGTTAACTAATTAACTTGAAGAAAACTATATAATATAAGTTATTTAACTATAGTATGTATTACATTGTATTTCCAAAATACTTATTTGAATAATTAGATTACTTCTCAATTTAATTTCTAGTCAGAAAAATTATTTTTTAAAAAATGAAAGTTATAAATGTTATAGCAATTTCTTTATCATTTTTTTTGTCAGATTTCTTTATCATTAATAAACTACTCAAATTAAATCAAATATGTACTATATAATATTAAGGAACAAATAAAAATTAAAAAGGATGTACCACATATGTGTGTGAGTGTGCATGTGTAAAGGATGTACTTATATAGTTATATTTAAATAATTAAAAGAAATGAGGGATGGCTTTTGAGAAGTTTGAAATTCGTAGAGTATAACAATCGTATGCAGATATTCTACAGGTATCGTCACAGACTCACAGGTACAATATTCCAATCGCCTGTAACGTCATGCGATTAATAGCCCATGAAGCTGTAGACCTGTAGTTGAGTCAGCTGCAACTGCAAGTTGGAAGAGTCTATTGATGCAATGTCTTTGGCCAAAAAAAAAATGATGCAATGTCAACATGAGTTATTTTGAGTAGGTAAATATACGTAATATATTTAATTAGCATGCACATCCCACGTCTACTATGATGCTCTCGTATTATTATTCTAATTAACCATGGCTGTTTTTATCGATCGAGTGAAAACATTTTAAAATGTTAATTTGGATCGGAGTTGCTTATTACTATAACACATCAACACAAATCAAACTAAATTTTTTCTCACACATTTACTTTAAAACTTGTATGCATGTAAAGGCAATATGTTTAATAAAATTAATCACTATTGTATGGTATAAACTAAGAAATGGAATCATCCTTCTTCTAACCTGTAGTGGTTTCTCCATTAATTTTTTGCCCTGGATACATCGATCATGGCCATCGACACTTGATTGGGATTATGATAAATACTCCCTCCGGTCCCTAATGTAAGAGCCCAAAATTTGAATGATTTTGGTCTCTAATGTAAGAGATCACCCCATATTCTCTCCTCATTTAATGCATTTTTTCCTACTTTACCCCTTACTCTCTTTCATATTTATTAATGTTTATATATTTCTATCTCTTAAAAGTACCATAATAAATATGGGCAATTTTGGAAAAGAAGCATTAACTCCAGACACCCAACTAACATTCACATGTTTTCTTAAGAAGCGTTTTTTTTACGGCTAGCTCTTACATTAGGGACCGGAGGGAGTAATAAGTAAGGACAAGGACTTGGATGATTTGTTAAAATGAGGGTCACATACATAAAGAATTTGGATAAAATGCCAACTAACCATGAGTTTTAACATAATTATACGGAACAAAATGTCAACTTTCATTTTCGGGCATTTAATGTATGGCAAACTAAAGGTAGATAATGATCCATCACCCTTTCAGATTATGCTCCTCATGCATAAGCTCACAGTTAATTAAGTTGTATTGAGATCCGCATACTTTATAAGCACTTTATTTTAAGTCACAATATATGAAAATAACATACTCCCTCCATTCCTAAATATAAGATCACTTTGGGGAAGTTGATAAGTTCCTAAATATAAGATCTATCACTTCCTATTTTATCTCAAGTTTTACCCAAACTACCCTTATACTCCCTCTTTTCATTGAAAATCCTCCTCCTTTTAAAAGTTAAGTAATTGAGGGGATTTTTGGAAGATCATGTAATTTTATTGTCTTCCTTAATCTTCCCAAATTAACCAAAGTGATCTTATATTTAGGAACGGAAGGAGTAATTTTTTATCGAAAGAAAATAACATAACTAATAGTAAGTGGAATTTATGCATGTTAATGTAGCCTTGTGTTTGTATGTGTTAAGTAAGCTACGTACCAGCCTACCACTCTAGTCTATTCCCTATTTTTTCAAGTTCATTCTGTGAAAAATTTTTGTTCTTATTTAAGTCCTTTTTTAAAGCAATTAATGTGAAAATTATGTTGAAAAGGGGTATTTTGGTCCAAAGTTCAAAACTCAAACTTAATGGTCAACTAACTGTTTGTGTTAATGAAAATAAATTTCTAAATATTGAAGGGAGGATTTTTCAGTCAAAAAAAAGGGAGGTTTGTGCAACATATATGGGAGGTTTGTCCATGTTTTTAAAACAGGGGAATGTTTCTATAATTAAGATAAAATGGAGGGTAGTTGGGTGTATTTTACTCTTAAAATATTGAATACATTACCAAATTTGTCGTTGATTAATTCAATGTAACAAAAAAATTTCACATTTCTTATATTGATTATATCGTAACAGAAAAGCTTCAAAGATGCTGCTTTTAGCTTATAAAAAGGTATATGTAATGATTTGTTTTTTAAAAAAAAACACCTATATTAAGGAGTGAAGGCTGTTAAAAAAACACGTATATTAAGGAGTGAAGGAGGTCAACAAAATCTGACAAAAAAAGGGGGTTCAGAAAAGAAGAAGGCTGTTATAAAAATTAAAAAGGGAATGGAGGGTTTTAAAAATGACATATGTTTGCAACTTTGCATTACTAGGGGCACTTCGTCTCGCAATATGAGTTTTTTTTCCCTTAAAGATTTTAATTATTCTTTGTTGGTTGATGATTATTCTTAATTGTCTGTCCCCTGGATTCGTTTTTAAAATACTTTTTGATTGAATTTCTTAAAGGACTTCATTATTATTGTTTAACTCGTAAGTTAACACTCCAATTTTATCCTTTTTATGACTTGATTTAAGTAAATTATCGTGTTATTAGTCAAGATTTTATATTTTTTTCACGAGTTTACAAGGACTTCGTTGCTTTGGTGACGTATTGAAAAGATGTTAGGATTCAACTCTCATCCTTAAACATTATTATTTCCTAAATACACGCAAAGAGTGTAAAAGAATGGAAACCATTTAATGGACATACAGCCAATGTTCATTATAAACATCCATTTATGAATCATCATACATTCATCTGATTATGACAAATTCATGCACAGAATCTCGCATTTAAAGGTCATAATTTCTTTCTAACAAGTGTATATGTTGACCATATCATTTCAATTGATTTTTTTTTACTGTTTCTACATGTAAATTGATTTTTGTACTAACCCTTCATAAGTAAGGTTATTATGATTCATATTTTTGTATTGAAACTCTCAATAGTTTGTAATTATATACAACTGCTTTTATCGTATTATGTAGTATCACCGATTAATACCTTCATACCTAGTAAGGTATAAAGAATAAGCCAAACAATCGGTATAAAGATTATGACCATGTAGAAGCGAGAACATAGTGCATAATATCATCATGGCAAGAGTATTGTCATTCTCTCTTCTAATTATTTCTCTCCTTCATCTCTTCAAGTCAGCCATTTCTGTGAATGAGCAAGCTATACCAACTCCACCATTGCCAATTCTACCCCTACCATCATATTCTCAAGTAAAATGGCAACAAAGAGAAATAATAATGTTTCTCCACTTTGGTGTGAACACATTCACAGATAGAGAATGGGGAGATGGCCATGAAAGTCCAAAAATATTCAACCCTTCTGGCCTTAACGCCAGCCAGTGGGCCGAGGTGGCGGCTGAGGCCGGAGTTTCGCTGACAATTCTGACTGCAAAACACCATGATGGGTTTTGCCTGTGGCCTTCAAAGTACACTGAGCATTCAGTGATTGGAAGCAGTTGGAAAAATGGGAAAGGAGATGTTGTGAGGGAGTTTGTGAGTGCAACTTCAGCAAAAGGAATAGATGCAGGCCTTTATCTTTCACCTTGGGATAGACATGACTCTAGATATGGTCATGATGTTCCTTATAATGAATACTATTTGGCTCAACTTCAAGAGCTTCTCAATAGGTAAGATCCTTCATTTAATCATCTGTTTATTCAAACAACTGAAGTTTTTATTATGATTTTTAGATATAGGTATATATCATGTTTTGTTTTCTAATAAACATTGTTTCATCCAATTTGATAGGATTCTCCACCTCCAATCATTTTTTATTAATCATTCAACACGAGATTGGCATTCTCCCCATCATTTTTCAGACTTTATGTTAAAAAGTGGTAGACTTTTTGAACCCATGAAACAAGACCTCATGTAGATGAGGTCTAAAAGGCCCTTTATATAAGTTTTGAAAGCACTTTTTTGTAGTAGTGCTTCATTTTTTATCTTTGTTCTTTTTTAGTCTTCCACAGTTTTTTTCATTTTTCATTTCTTTTATGTTTTTTATGTCTGAAATCAAGTACTTTATACCACTAGATTTTTTAGATACATGTAGAAATCAAAATCTGTCTTTTTATCAAAAATAGTTTAATCAAGCCAATTCGGTAACTATAAGAATAGTGTCATATTAAATGTGATTGATAATATGCAATGCAGGTATGGAGAAGTGAAGGAGATATGGTTTGATGGAGCGAAGGACCCAAGTGCACAAAATGTGACGTACTACTTCACAGAATGGTTCTCAATGGTGAAAGAGTTGCAGAAGTCCATAAACATATTTTCAGATGCAGGTCCTGATGTGAGGTGGGTGGGAGATGAACAAGGCTTTGCATCTGAGACATGTTGGTCTCTCATCAACCGAACAGCTCTTTCCATTGGAAATCCTAACATCACCACGTAAGTTCATCTTTCAAGCCAAGAACAATTTTGATATTGCATCTTAAGTTTAAGTGCATTTGAGATTGTTTCACTTCCAAGATAAGGAACTAATTACCTGATTTGCAAGTAAAGCTATCTCACACACATGTATGCTTTTTCATGATTGTAAAGTTGTAATATTAGATTTTTTTGAGAAACAAGTATCGATTTTATCATTCTATCAAAATAGTTTAAACCAATTTATATTGTCTACTTCAATACATTTTATGCCTTCATTCTTTTGTCTAATTAATTGATGAAGAAATTCCCGGGTGCTCAAGCACATGAACGCCTGAACTCAACTGTCTAATTCTCCTGATTTCTTCTCATTCGTTGGATACTCTTCTGGACGATCCGACCCATCAAGGGCGGACCCAAACACTTATTTTTCAATAGATGACGACTCTTAAAGTATAATATTTCTTTTATCATGTTTCTTTTCATCTTCTTTATTATTATGTCCCTCTACACAACCTTATAATTAATTTGAGACTCACAAGTATAATGTATATAATTATCATTTTTTTAATTTCTAATATTTGGGCTTGTATTTCTTTCTTTTGAGAGTATCAAAGGACTTGCGTCCACAATTCCCTTTTTCCTCTTGTTTTTTTAGTGTGCCCTAACAAATTGTTAATTCGATAGGATTTCCCTTATAACAATATAACATTAAGTATCTTGAATCTTTTGTCTAATTAGTCTATTATTCTAATATAAATTTGATAACCACTGATTATAATTTCTTGGTGATGATCATCATCATTTATTTGTGTATGTAGCTATCTAAACACAGGTGATCCAAAAGGAACGGATTGGGTCCCAGCAGAATGTGATGTATCAATAAGACCAGGATGGTTTTGACACAAGTCAGAATCACCAAAAACTCTAACAGAACTACTTGACATTTATTACAACTCAGTTGGCAGAAACTGTTTATTACTCCTTAACGTGCCTCCCAACAAAGCAGGACTCATATCAGACATTGATGCTCAAAGGTTGCAGGAGTTTCACGCTGCAATCATCACAATTTTCAACAACAACATAGCATCACAAGAAGGAAGCAGCTCTATTTCAGTAAGCAGCCAAAGAGGAGGAATACAAGGTGGTTTTGGACCAGAAAACTTGTTAGACAATGACCATTTATGGACATATTGGGCCCCTGAAGAAGGAAAAGGAAATGAACATTGGATTGAGATAAGAGCTAATAACAAAGGGAGTGTGAGATTCAATGTAGTGAGGGTACAGGAAGCAATAGGGCTTGGTCAGAGGATCCAAGGGCATGAAATATATGTGGATGGTAAGTTGGTGATCAAAGGGACCACAGTGGGTTACAAAAGGCTTCATAGGCTTCAAGGTGGTATTGTGGATGCTGGTGTTGTGAAGATTAAAATCACTGAGTCTAGAGGATTGCCTCTCATTTCCTCTATTGGTCTCCATTATGATCCTTTCTGGCACTCTAAGTTCACTTCTGGTCTTGTGAGAAACAATACTGCTATAGAAATATGAGTATACACAGTATACATCTTTTACTAAAATTTCAACTCAATTATGTTACCTCTAATGTGACAAAAATGTAAAGCAGAATTTCTGGGACTCTATGAATAGAAATGAGGTCGAATATAACTGCTGAATAATTTCATGATGACATTGAAATTAGGTGATTCATCCTTCTTTTCCATCCTTAATTTCTTATCTTGCTGCTTCTAGGAAAATCTTCTCATCTGGCAGAAGATAGGGAGTTAAGAGAGTGAAGAGAGCATTATGGGAGTTATCATCCACGTACAATAAACTAATTCCTTCAAACCCTTCATCCTAATTCCCACGTATCACATAGTTCTTGTTACATTACATTAGTATAAAAAAATTTTGAGATAATGGTCAAAAATTGCTTTCATACAGTGACATTAAATTTGTTGTCATGTGACTTGAAAGTCAAAGATTCAAATTCTGGAAACAATCATTACACTGATGGAGATAAGACTGTAGGCTGTATGTATTTATCTCTCCTTAGATCCCTCAACTAGTACGAGCTTTATGCACCAAACCACCTTTTAAATAGTGACAGAAGCGTTCTTGTTTTCTTAAGGGAGAAGTGGCAGGATATGACTACTCCTGTTATGAATCCCCAGTAATTCAAGGGCCCTGCCCTACCTTCACCCAAAAAAAATAGTGACAGTTGTATGAATTTCCGGTTGCGTTGATTTTCATTATCCCGGTAACTTCATCTGATTATTTAACTCATTTAAAACCAAAAGAATTTCCATTGGAAGATTGATTGAAACCCCTGCTGAAAATTCATGAACCACTCCACATATTTCAATCATGCTACAACCTGGGATTTCCTTTTGGATTCCTCTTTCTTTCATTAGATTCCTAACTCTTTTAACAGCATCAAACTGGCCAGCTTTTGCATACATGTCGCACAAGTTCATATAAAAAGCATGATTATGAGGCTCTAAGTTAATCAATTGAATAGCCACCTTCTCTCCTAGCTCTATATTCCCATGCATCTGACATCCCCCAAGCAATGAACCCCACACGTAAACATCAGGCTTCATTGGCATCTCTCTTATTACTTTCTCTGCTTCCTCGAAGAGCTTTGCTCGGCTAAGAATGTCCACCATGCAAGCATAGTGATAAGCCTGAGGTTGAATTGAGTAAACACTTTTCATCATCTCAAAGCACCACCTACCTTTCTCCACCAAACCAGAATGAGCACATGCAGACAATAAGCCCACAAACGTTACATGGTTAGGCTTCACTCCAGCTTCTTCCATCTCCAGGAAGCAATCAAAAGCCTTCTCGCCTAAGCCATGAAGAGCGAGCACCGAGATCATCGCAGTCCAGGCTGAAGCATCCTTCTCAGTCTCAGGCATTGCTTTGAAGATCTCAAATGCTTGATCCACATCCCCACACTTACCATACATATTCACAAGTGCTGTTCCAATTACCACATCACACTCTAGCCCACTCCTTCTCAGATAACTATGCACCCATTTTCCATGATCTATGGAACCAAGCTGGGCACAAGCAGAAAGGACACTGGCAATTGTGAATCTATCAGGCTCAACCATATTACTACCTTCACCAGAAACCACCTGCATTTGATGGAAAAGCTGCAGCGACTCTTTCGGGCGACCACCTTGAACCAACCCTGTAATAATAGAGTTCCAAGTTATGACATTCTTCTTCTCACTCATCCTAGTGAACATATCCATTGCATTGTCAAGCTCTCCATTTCTCAAAAAACCAATGATCATTGAGTTCCAAGTAACAACATCTCTCACACGCATTTCATCAAACAGCTTCCAAGCATCATTCCACAACCTACACCCCATGTACAAGTTTATCAGGCAATTCCCAACAAAAATCTCATCAAAAAATCCAAACTTAACCACTTGGCCATGAACTCCTAAGCCAGTAGCTTCATCCAACCTCTTAGTACACATCTTTAAAAGGAATGTGAAAGTGAGATTATTTGGTAAAATGCCATTGCAAAGCATTTCATTATAAAGCAATAAAGCCTTGCAAATATGGCCACCTTCTTCATCATCATCATACTTCAAATCAGCATATGATCTAAGCATGATATTAAAGGCACGAATTTCTGGGTTTTTTATTGTGTGGAATACTTTTGAAGCATAATTGAATGAACCCCACTTGGAAAATGCACAAAAGAAAAGGAGGCGAGTGATGAGATAATATTGATCATGGGAGGGTAAAGTTGGAAACTTGAGAATATGGGTATGTATTTGTTTGAGCTCTCTTAAATTTTTGCATTCTTGTATTAATTTTGAGAGATAGTTTTTGACACTTCTGGGTTCTACACTTTTGAAGTGTAGGCGGGTAACCATAATAACTGACACTAAGGCCTACAAGTAAAACCTTAATCCCCTCGAGGAACACTGGTTTATATAATTCCATGCCACGTAAAAGGTAAATAAAATCTCTGCCTCGCTTTACTGTCAAAACCTTAATAAAAATTCGGTGATTAATGTAATTCAACAATTTAGAGAAGTACTACCTCTAGTCCTAAATATAGGATCTAATTGACTTTTTTTAGAGAGATTAAGGTTGCGAAATAGGTTATTAAATGATGACATATTTGATATATTTTTAGATTATTCATTAGTTTATAGGTAAAATAAACTAGTTTAAGGGAAAAAATAAGGTAAATCAATTTATAATTAACTTATTTTGTTTTTTTTTAGAATTTTTCAAAAAAGTCATCTAGGTCTTATATTTAGGACCGGAGGGAGTATTAAGTTAAACACCAAGCTCTAGCACTCAAATCTAGTCTACTATTTGTGTGTTTAGCAACAGCTTTTAGACCCAGAAAAGCTCATTTGGACTGGAAAAGTTGTTTTTAACTTTTGGTGTATGTTTGAGTTTTACTTGACTTTTGGACGGAATGAGCTTCTTATTAGAAGCTGAATAGAAAGAAACTGTTGGGTGCATTAATAAATTATGTTTAAATTATCCACTCACCTTCTTCTTATCTCACATCCATCATTCTCTATCTACATTTCTTCTCAGTAACAATCATTCACGAGTCTCACCCTTAGAATCCTCATTTTCCTTTCTTCGAAGGTTGGCAATCGTCGCCATACTTCGCCGCCGCCTCGTCATCATCGGCCGGTCGAATGACAACCTTCTCACCTCTGGCCCCTAGAAGTTGTTCCTTTCTTCCAATGTGAGGGTGATTCTTTTGCTTTATGACTTGAGAATTGTGAGGACTAGTCTTTTCTCTTCTTTTCTCTTCTGCTAGACACAATTCTTAAATACCAAGAACTCTCACTTAGATAATTAAATATATTGTTCTCATATCATCTATTTTCTCATCAGTAATTAGCAAAAGTTATTGGAAAATTAATAACTCTAAATGGACTTATATTTAGGATATAATAAGTAACAGATTTATATACAACAACTATATCTACAAGTAAGTTACCAAAACATATGTACAAGTAAGTTATCAAAAATCTTGATGTTCATTGTCATCTATCTTTTTCTTATTCTATTTGGGTTAATATAAGTAAGAAATAAGGTATATATGTGTTAAAGGAAGAAGGAAGAAAAGAGAACCTGGGGTGTGTGGTTGAGTGGCAAGGACTCATTCACCCTTAACCAATTGTCTGGGGTTCGATCCCTGGCGTTGGGTATGGAGAAGCATTAAATCTCTCAGGTCAGCTGTCCCACCCTTTGAGGTGCCTACAAATCAGCGGGGGATTAGTCTCTCACTTGTCGAGTGAGGGGATACCTTGATCATGTATAAAAAAAAAAGAAGGAAGAAAAGAGAATTATGATGATGCTTCATTGTGAAGACAGATAGAGCGGGACAAAAATGAAGCCGTTAATGTCGTTGCGTGCCCTACCTCACCTCTTTTTTTTAAAACAAAAAACAAAATTATTCCTTCTATTTTTCTCATGTGTTTTAAAAATGATCCTTGTAGATTCTCCAAGCAAGAGAGGAAGCTTATGAATAAAAGTATGTTAGCGTGTTTTGGCTATATCATCTCATTTTAATTTTAACTAAATCAACTAATATCATAAAACTAATCAATCAATGCAAATTAGGAAAATTAATATTATATTTAGAAATAAAGAGAATGCCTAATACACAGATTCTTGATTCTCACTTAATTTTGAGTTTTTTTATTAAACACCGCCCGATAATCTGACACCTATTGGCAACCGACTAATCCGGACTCAAGGGATAGGAGTGTTGCCCAGATAGGCAAGGTTGTTCCTTCTCCCGATGAAAATGTTTTCTGGGATTCGAACACGCGTTCTTATCCTTACGGGGGTTGTAGCCCACTTACCACCTCAACCAACTACCCATTAGTTTAATTTTGAGGTTTTAATTCATTAAACTTAATGTCATTTACAATTATTTGTCTATCAAAACTACTTAAAATTAAAGGACTTAGAAAATCAAAGACTAATAGTTACAAATGGGATCAACAATAGTTCATAACTATTTTAAGACTTAAAAATGATACTCCCTCCGTTCTTAAATATAAGATCACTTTGGTTAATTTGGGGAGATTAAGGAAGACAACAATAAAATTACATGATCTTCCCAAAATCCCCTCAAGTACTTAACTTTAAAAGGAGGAGGAGTTTTCAATGAAAAGAGAGCATAAGGGTAGTTTGGGCAAAACTTAAGATAAAATAGGAAGTGATCTTATATTTAGGAACTTATCCACTTCCCCAAAGTGATCTTATATTTAGGAACGGGGGAGTACCCAACTTTTACCATGAGATCAACAATGAGATTTTCTTAAAATGACAATGAAGTAAGATTGTTAAGATATTTTAGTGATATCATTTGGGTTTTTTATGTATAATATTATATGATTTTAAATAACTTGACTTAAATCCTTAGTCTAATACAATTAGACTTAACTATGTCATCTTATATTTAGAATAGGAGGAATACTTTATTTTTACTTTTTTTTTGGATAACATACTTTATTTTTACTAAACATGATAATTTAGCTAATATATTAATAAATTTTTTACTAAACGGAATTTTGTTACAAAACATAATAAGTAGTGCGCTACATTATTATCCATAACTTAAAGATAATAAGTTAACGCCACATCAGGTTAGAAGCAGAATTGTACTCTAGCAAATAGCAACCATTTATTTATTTAATATCACGTATTGAAACATAGTACGGAATACAGAAAACTACAGATCACTTTATACATATCGCGTTCCTATTTCTTTCGCAGAAAATACTAATCAAGTTTCCTTAGCTCCACGTACAGAACTG
Organism: Mimosa pudica; assembly: GCA_029929735.1. NCBI lineage: Eukaryota > Viridiplantae > Streptophyta > Magnoliopsida > Fabales > Fabaceae > Mimosa > Mimosa pudica. The sequence goes on from JAKELP010000031.1 coordinate 3,032,130, forward strand.
GAGAGACATAACCGTAAAGGAGAAACCATATAATCTACATCTACTACATCCAGAAATAACTAAAAACCAATCCTAGAGCAGCACACAAAAACCATTTGCCTCCATGTAGTTGAGGGGTCGATGAAGGAGGAGGAAGAGGAGGAGCAGTGCAATTATTAAAACCGTACCACGTATCTGAGGGAATGGAAACGTCAAATTCATAGGTAACAGCAGTTGAGTTAAGAGCAAAAATCTGCACACTTTGCGGCCTCCATCCGTCCTGTCCGGATCGGTATAAGTAGACATAGCAAATCTCATGTGCACAGTGACCATTTATCTGAAACGTATCTGTAGCACACCGCTCAAATGCTTTTGTAGTTGGACTATCCAGTCTAGGTGCATATATCTGATCAACAAATATGTGAGAATGAAGGGGGAAAAAAGAATGATAAGAGTACATTTAAGGGCCCTATGGAGTACTACGTACAAGCTAAGGGAAAAAAAAACTACCATTTAGGGTTCATAGAACTTGTTTATACCATCATATTGATCTTTGCATGATTTTTAATAAGGACTAGAGTACGAATCATGCGCATGCATTTATATAAAAACCTTTCAATATAGTTGGCTCTAGAATTACTCAAGTTGAAACAACCAAAATTGTCTAAAAATGGTCTTTTATGTTCCCTGTTCTATAAAGACAGGACAACCAATAAAATGACAAAAAAAAAAAGAAATACCCCTTTACTCCTAACTATAGGATTTTATTTTTTTTAGAAAAATTAAGGATGCAAAATTAATCAACTTAAATTGTTTATGACTATTTTATTTTTCAAAACTAATTTATTCTACTTATAATAAAATAACATATAATCTAATTACATTGTTACACATGACATATTTCTAGAAAAAAATTACACATAATACATGTTAAAAAAAGAGGAGACCTGATTGCCATGAGCATCGCCAAAAGAAATACTGATTTGGTCCCCTGTATGTTCAGGAGAGAAACAGCTTGTTGAAATAATCAGTGTGTACGGACAGCTCTCTGAGTTCTTCATCTTCATCACCACAAAAGCAAAAGGAATTAAGAAATCAAAAAGAGAGAACTTAATGACGAAGATATATACAAGTTTTGATATACTATCAAATAACATATGGTAAAAAAATATATAAAATAACACGTACCTGAATATAGGTGACATTGAGGGATTCGGCTACATGAGATCCTGAAGATAGGAGCTCTGCCACTGAGACTGAGAGAGTAACTCCAATGAGAAAGAGTTGCAGAAATACCTTCGTCCTCATCATTATATTGTCTTCTTCTTCAAATCAAAGTTTGAAGGTTACTTATGTCTTCTGTGGAGTAACTTATAAATAGTTTGCACAGTTTTTTATTTTATTTTTTGTAGCCTAGAAATTGGGAATATTTGACTACTATTTACTATTTTTAACGAGATCCACGAGGGAGCAACTTTTGAAACAGACAATGATATAAAATTGACGTCCTAGTTCTTCTTTCTAGAGAAATCAAACTACAAATTTCATGTTAATAACCATGCATTTTTTTCAAAAAAAAAAAAAATACTTTTTGCTAAATATAATAATTAATAAATTTTTATAGAAATTATGGAAAATAAATGAACCAACATATTTTATGTATCATTACATTTATTACATGATATATTAATTTATAACCCAAAAAATTTAACAAATCAATTTTAAGTAACTTATTCAGTTTTTTTATAAAAGAAAAAGTCAACTGTATTATATATATATATATATATATATATATATATATATATATATATATATTAAAAGAGAGAACATTTAGTTTTGATCAACTCACTAGGTTGCTCTCTAAAATTAATTTGTGGCTTTAAATTTGAAATTATGTATGTAGCTAGTAGTTACAATAATTATTTAGAAGTAATATTGTTCTCTCTTTGGGAATCTACGCTTTTTTTAACTAGATTAGTTGGTTCTAAAAACACCGAGTAAAATAAAATCGAGCAATCCAAAATAAAATTGAAGGTAAAATTATAAATAAAGAAATTATCACATTTGTCTTTTAAATTCCTTTAGTACTCACGATTGTATCACCCTTGTTTATTAATGCATCATTGTCTATTAACAAATAAAAAAAAAGGAAGCAATGAGGGGACAACCATGTACCCGTGGTGTAGGGCAGGCCAAAATGGCACGAGAGGAGGACACGTGCATTGCCACCTGCACCCTGGATAGAGAATAGTGATGCTGATGCATCATAGGATACATGATTCTTGACAAGTTTTAAATTTCAGTGCATTTGTTTATCACTTTCCTTTTTTATTTTAGTTTGTGTTTGTTTAACAGAAAATAACAAAAAAAATTAAAGTTGTCCTTCGTTGGGACAAACGTAAATTGGGCCATCTTTTGCATCGTGTTTATTTCTTTTTAATAAAATCTGCATTGTCGAGCTTACATAAAATTTAGATTAGCATTTGTTTATCTTTTTTTCTGTGCAAGAAAATTAAAAAAAAAATATTAGCATTGTTGGGCTTATGCGCAAAGAATATCACTGCAGGAAACTTAGTCAAGAACAGGTCAATAAAGGGAAACTCAGAAACTCAGTCAACAGACTAACATTGAACACTTCCTCTAGTTCTAAATATAAGATTCATCTACTTAATTTTATTAGATTAATGATGCTAATTAATTTAGTTAAAATCACATGATATTATTAATATACCTTAGTCATCTATCTTTACCTCCACCCTCACTTTCACATTTGGCTATTATTGGGGAGCATTGATAAAGATAATCTGAAAAAAATTTGTTAAGAATTGGAAATATGTCTTATATTTAAATAAATTTTTTATTTAGGACCGGAGGGGAGTTTTCTTATGTTTAAGGAGGTCAATAAAATGAAAGATCGAATGCCCGGTACTGTTTGGGTACACCTTCTGGGTCTGGGGCATATAAGAGGCTAAGTGTAAGAAGCTATTTTAGAAGAAGAAAGCGGAGATAATCCAAACCAATACTCATGTCTTTGTTTTCAGAGCATGTCTAGACAAAGATATAAAAGACATCTGGAAGTCTATCAAGACAAAGGGAAATTTTTATCAAATAGAAGTGACGACAGGTTTTTCATAAGTGAAATGGTGATGACTGAAGTTCCTTAGGCATATTAAGCTTTGTAATGCTCTTAAGAGTTCTTTGTATTGCAATATTACTCATGGTTTTGCAAAGGTATTCTTGACTCCAAACCATGGTTTTTTAATTGTACCAATCTAACAAGTACAGACAAGTATATTTGTAAATATAATATCGAATTCATTTCCAACTTATAGCAGAACTTGCCCTTCACAACTCACAAGGCGCCAATGACCTCCCTTTTGGTGAAATCTAAATTGTGTGGCAATCACTTATTTGACATTACATATGCAAACATTGCATGGAATACACTGAACCAACCACAGGTCATTCTATACAATCATGTTCCTATTTCTTTTGCAGTAAATACTAATTAAGTTTCCTTAGCTTGTTACACATAACTGAAGACAAAGTATAGAGGAAAATATATGGTATATCTACATCCAGAAACTAAAAACCAGCCCTAGAACAGCACAGAAAAACCATTTCCCTCTAGATAGTTGGCGTGAAGATGAAGAAGCAGCATTGCAAAAATTGAACCCGTACCACGTATCTGGGGGAATGAATGTGTCATACTTAAAAGTAACAGCCCTTGAGTTACGACCATAAATTTGCACACTTCTTGGCATCCAGCCATCCGGTCCAGATCGGTATAGGTACACATAGCAAATCTGATATGCACATGGACCATTTATCTGAAATGTATCTGAGGAACACCGCTCAAATGTTCTTGTAGATGGATCATCCAGTCTCGGTGCATATATCTGATCAACAAATATGAGAAGGTAAAAGAACACGGCAACGAGCTCCCTCAATCAGTTAAGTCCAAAATAAGGCTTTCTATCTGATTTTACTAATTGAGCCTACTATATGATTACTTGACGATATAGATTCTAAAGTTATCAATCTACTATTGTTTTCCCCAATATCATTATAAAAATTCATTGTTCTGTTATTGATGCTACATAGTTTATCAGTTGGAAACTGCAGTCTGATGTTTTTATTCTGTAGCTGTCAAGCAGAATCTATGTTAAACCATTATCCTTCCAATATATTCCAATATACCATGAATTTATGTCTACCCCATCAATATGATCTGCACCTGAATTGTAAGCACTATAGGGATGAATTATGCATATGTCAAAACAGGCTCTAGCATAGTTCCTGGTGCTATATATGAAAACAGGACAACCAATAAAATGACATGATTCACAAAAAAAAATAAATAGAAAAATGAGGTCCTAATTGAGATGAAAAAATTGAACAAGTACAATTCTGACTCCAATTTCTAAGTTTGCATATCACTCCAATTCCTATAGTTAAATCTTACACCAATGAAAGAAATAGCAATATACTCCCTCCAGTCCTAAACATATGACCTAATTGATTTTTTTGAAAAATCCTAAAAAAAGGCAAACTAAGTTAATTATAAATTGATTTATCTATGTCATGATTTAATAACCTATTTTGCAACTTTAATCTCTCCAAAAAAAAAAATCAATTAGGTCTTATATTTAGGATGGAGAAAGTAGTATATAGTTGTAGGAAAGGCAATAAATAAATAAATAAATAAATAAATAAATAAGAAAAAAAGGAGAGGAGACCTGATTGCCATAAGCATCGCCAAAAGAAAGACTGATATGATCTCTAGTATAGGAAGGAGAGGAACAGCTGGTAGAAATAATCACCGTGTACGGACAGCTTCCAGCGTTCTTCATCTTCAAAGTTCATATTCATATTGAATGAAAGAGTGATTAAGGAAATGATTAGCGAGAAATTAATTAATCAAGGAGGGATATATTTACCTGGATGTAGCTGACGTTGAAGGAATCTGCCACTGAGAGACTGGCTTCGATTCCAACGGAAAATAGAACAACAAGTTGAACAAACACATTCGTCTTCATCATCATCTTCTTCCTTGAAGCGAGAAGAGTCAAAGATTGATGGATAGGATGTGGCTTCAGTTTTAGTAGAGGAACTTGTATTTTTTTTTTCTTTTTATTTTCTTTTTTGTTGTACTCTACTATGTATGACTATGGTCTATGGGCCCATGAATCCGTGGTACAGTATCATTTTGTATCATCTCATCGTCCATAGAACAACAACGAGATCCACGAGGAAATAGACAAAAATATACTAGTATAATAAATATAAAGTCCTAATACGCATTTGTTTGGTGCTACTTATGCTTCTATTTGACTTTGATTTTGGAACTAATGGTTTTTAATCTCCTACTTAAATTATTGATTTTGTTCAATTACCACTATAAGCTCACATTTATCTTTTCTTCTATCATCATGGCTAGCTTTTTATAGAAGCTAACGGTGTTTAAAAATTAAAATTAAGCATTTAATTATGATAAAAATGCACATAGGTGCCAAAATCTAAACTAAATATAGGTGCCATCAATGTATTTTCCCTTAATATTTTCAAAGAAATAAAACTACAAATTTGATTTTAATGGCCATTCTTTTCAAAATATAATTTAACCACCAATCCTCTAATATAAATTAAATTAATTGGCTGTGGGTAGTTGTAAGTTAAATGGTTATCTCAAATTCGAATCATAGATGTGTAACTGCCATAATTACTTGCAGAGAATGAGATTCCATTCATTGTGGTCTAACATTCCAGTAAATTAAATTAGTTAGTTTCTGGTGGTGCTGTATTTCGGTTGATAAATTTAAAAGTGAACTTTTACAATAGAATTAGGAATGGAGAAATAAAAGCAAAGAAATAGAAAGAACTTGAATGAGACAATGTATAAAAACAAAAAAAGAAAGAAATGAAATGACACGTGTCCATAGTTTTAGGCCAAAGTAGCACCAGAGGATGACACGTCCACTGCCAACTTGCATACAGGAATAGATAAGAACTTTCAGTGTGCATTTGTTTGACACTTTTTTTTCCATTATAATTTGTGTTATACGCAGCCACGCAGATAATGAAATGAAATGAAATGTGTAATGGGCCTTTGTTGGGACAAGAGTGAAATGGGTCCTCAATTGCATCATGTTTATGTTCTTAGTGAAATCTGCATTGTTGGGCTTATGGCCCAAAGAAAAAGTACTGCAGGAAACTTGGTCAATTACAGGTCAATAGAGGTAAACTTGGAAACTCAATCCAGAGACTAACAATGAGTATCTTCTCACGTTTAAAAAGGTGTATTACCAATAAAAATTGATTCGATTGATACAAAATCGACTAATGTCTATAAAACTATGATTTCAGATGTGATGTAAATTATTTTTTTAAAAAAATATTATGTATTTTACTCCTTTCCCAAAGCAATTTAGTAGTACTATTAAGAAGAGTCCACGAATCACTAATTAAAATGTAGGCACATGAAACATCTGCTTCACTTGTCGGAACTGGGCGTGTAAACAAGTGTTTGGTAAACTTCAGTTCATTAAAAAATAGTTTCTCTCCTTTTTAAATCAGTGATGCGTTGAATTTAAAATCATGGGTCATTACTTACATATTTTTTGTCGGTTTGCTGCCTCCCAGGAATAAATTGGCATGGTCATTGGTCTGAGACTGCGGAGAAGCTGCCAACAAATTAAACCTGCACATGCTTTTAGCATTTGTTTAATACTATTACTATGATCATTTTCCCCAGTCTGCATTGCTTCCAAAATGATCCCCATTTCTTATAAATCCTTTTAGTTTCACATATCAAGTCTTGCTTAGTGAGCCTCGTGATTTGGCATCCCTTTTTCAACGACATCTGGATAAACAACTAAAGAAAAAAGGAAAAATTAATTACAGGTCCATGTAAGAAACATAATTAATGTGAGGTCCCACGAGTTATAATTACAACTTCCAAAACTAGCAATAACAACTTCTTGGCCTCACATAACAACTCGTGTGACCTCACATTAATTATGTTTCTTACATGGGCCGGTAATTAATTTTCTCAAAAAAATGATTTTTAAAGATGGCTCTGAAACTTTGTGCTAAATCAAAATCAGATTTTTTTTAATTCAAGAAGTATATAATAAGACAATTAAATCGTGACATATAATACAAATAATCACAAGTAAAATTAATTAGTTTTAAGGAAAAAAATATAAACAATTCAAACTTATTTATTTGTATTATAAGTTTCTATGAAAAAAATAATTTAATTTTATAATTAAAACCAGTGGAGTGAAATACTTAAAAACATCACGCTTGGCACCTACACAGCTTTTTTAATTCAGCCTAAGTTGGTAGTTTACTAAAAGCAAAGAATAATAACGACACCAACACTCACGTTTCCCATATTTCTTTAATATATACGTCCATGAAACAATTGGAAAGCTTCTGTGAGTGACTGAATCCCTTTCTTTGATTTTTTTCTGTTTAATTTTTTCCTAAAGGCCTTTAAATAAGGATAACTGTTGAGTAGGGTCATTCTTCTTTAAATTTCCCTGCTTGTTTTACATTTAGAGTGAAGGACAAAAGTGACATATTCCCAATTGCCTTCACATTTTTTAATGCTTTCACACCCCTTTAAAGCCCCACAAGGCCACTTCAGTTGGCTCGGATTCCTTATGGCGTCTGCCATCACCTTCCAAAACTATTTTCTTTCAGTAACTCTAGAAATACAATATTTTAACCCTTGGAAACTATCAAGCAAAATTCAGTTTCAGATTCTCCATACCATCACACTACAAAATACAATAAAATAACTGTTACCACACTGATTCAGAGGTATAACATGCCCAAATTTCCACCCAAATTCATGAATCAATAGTTTTCGGTTGTAAGCCTTGCAACTGAAAGTGACTTAGGCTTGGATCAGCCAAGAGGAGTGGTTTTAGCTTAACCAATCCACCCAAGTGTTTGAATCAACTACTTGGAGTGATTTCAGCTTAACCAATAGTTCAACTAGAGCTTAACCAAATGTCACAGGTTTAATCCTACGGGAATGCATCAGCAACCTAGGAGGTAAATTTGTCTTATGTGATTGGAAATTGCTGGCTAGATTACCGTTGCTCACACCAAACAAACAAAATAAGCTGACTAAGCTCAAAGCTGTCTTCTTGTACCAGACAAATCTGCTTCAATCAATTGTACTCAGTAAAATTGCATAACATGCACCTCTCCAAGATTCACCCTGTATATACTGTGCACAAGTTAACCATATCACAAATAAACCACAAATTAATAAAAGATGCGGACAGTTTTTCTACAGCACAAATCCAGAATATACCATATAAATATACCCAGAAATTCATGGCTATATATATCATTTCTAATAATGCATCTATATCAGTGAAGCCATGTCACTTTCTCCAATTCCATCATTGGCCAAACCCTGCACTGCCATAATCTTTCCAAATTGAAGATAAGTGAGGACCACCAATCTTTTATTGCAGGAAGCATCGTTCTGGCACACTACTACTCCCTCCAGTTCTATTTATAAGTCGTCAACCGCCTCTAAATTTTGGTCCTTAATATAAGTCACCAACTAATATTAACTAACTCATTTATTAAAATTTTCCCAATATATCCTTTGCATTGGAAAATGAACATTGGAATATAAGAAGAGAGAGAAGATGAAAAAGACACATGTATACTCATAAAGATGGAAAAAGTAGTGGGCCATAGTAATAAAGGTGAGAGAGGCAAAAATGGAAAAGACAAAAAACATAAGACCAATTTAATGATTCAACTTCCATTAACCTTCATTTCTTGGTATCTACGATTTGGGGGGTTGGCGACTTATAAATAGGACAGGAGGGAGTATATCATTAGAATGTGTGACGACTTCTCAGTAGCTACCAGCCAGCTGCTAGGTGAAGTATCACAATAATCAATGATTTCAGAACCCAGCAATATTTAATGCTCAAAAATGAATTTAATTTTTATTCCCCTATCAGAAAAAAATAATACAAATATAGTACAACAACAATTTATATGATGAAAACGTATCATCCTTCACCACAGATAGAAAGAATCACATACAATATAGTACATCAATGCAAAAGGTGGATACTTCCCAAACGTGCAAGATCTACCATTTGGTAAAACCAGCTTCCTCTTGATTTTTAACCCTTCTAAAAACCCCATCAAGAGCAACATCAAAAGCATCCTTTATTCCCTTTATACCCTCAAGTGACCTTGCATACACAAACTTGGGCATAAACTCAATAACTTTTTCCCTCATTGCCCTCACCTCCTCTTTACTATAACTCTCCAACACAGCCTTAATGGAAGTCCCATTCTTGACGTCATTCCGGTCTATAAAAACCGAGAAACTCCCCGGTTCACTAGGCAAGAACCACTCATACTGCAAATAAGCCGACCGCCTCCAAAAAAAAACCGGAATCGAACCGGCAATCATGCAATCAAAAATAGACTTCCTAGTAAAACTATCCCCCCTAGGCTGCAAACAAAACTCAGAATCCAAAAAACTCTCCATGATAGCCGAAGTCCCATTCGCACACTTACTCCCACCACAGTCCACAACTCGGCACGACTCGCCCGAGTCACGACACTGACTCAGCAACACCCCTCTGAAGTCATTCCTAAACATGCCACGTGGCGCGCCAGCAAAGCAGAAGAGAGTGTTCCTCTGCTTCTCCCGTACAAATGTCTGCCACTGAGTCAACTCTGACTCGCTCCTGGGGTGGAATCCAGTGGGGTAAGGTACACCAACATCAAAATAATCCCACGGGTTTCTCTCAATCAAAAGGCGCGTAACATTCCTCATGCCCTCCATGTAAATACAACTAGCCCCCCAATCTTGATCCTTCGAACGCCGGAAATCCCACGTGATGCGGCCCATGGTAATAAAATGATCCCACCCGTTGGATCTCTTAAAATAATCCTGACCGTTGATCCACTCTAACATTAACTTACAATCTTGATCTCGTTCTTGTGCCGTTGAATTGGACGCCCAGAGATGTTTCCCCACTGCGAGTCCAGCGTAGAACGGGATGTAGAACGCCGTAGCGGATTCCGGCTCTGTAACTCTACATTGGTGATTTAACATGCGATTGTGGAAGACAATCTCGGAAACGAACTGGTCCGTCCAGTACCACGCCGGAGTTAGATTCTCCGGTATGATTCCGGCGAGGGAGTTGGCTTGCTGGCCGAAGCCATCGTTGGCCAAGGCATCGCATCTGGAGGTCCAGGGATTAAGGTTGTCGCAGTTTTCGAGAATTCCGAGGTTGAAATTTCTGGGAAGGTCGTAGACGTAGACCTTGCCGGAGATACATTGGTTGTTGTCGTCGTCGTCGGAGATGATATTTTGGGTGGGGATTTGATGGTAGGAGATGGAGGAAGGGAAGGAACAGAGATTAAAGAGGAGGTAAAGTTGGAGGAAGAGGACGAGGAGGAGAATCCATAGGCGAGGGAATTGAAAAGGGGTCTTCAGAGGAGAGATTTTGGATAGAGGAAGCATGAGAGGGTGGTCGGAAAAGATGGTGGAGGAGAGAGAGAGGGGGAGGGGTAAAAGTGGAAAGTGGAGGTATGAAAGATTTTGTGTTGGCTGCTGCGAACAGGAAGTAACAGGTTTGGTTTAGATTTTAAGGTTTTTGGTTATGTGGGTGTTGTGGAATAAGAGGAGGAGGGGAGGGATGAACTGACACGTGTCCAGGGGTTTTACCGGCTGCGAGAGCATGCCGACACGAGAGAGACGAGACAGGACCAAACACCAAACCAAAGGCCAATAATTCCTTGTGATGTGGAAAGGAATACATTATACATACATGCGTGGCGGTAACTTTGGGACTGTTACGGCATTATTAGTGATGTTTCCCGGTAAAATGCATAAACTCGTTACTCGTAGGGGTACTCCCGGGTTAAAACTTAAAACTCATTTGCCCATATTTAATACTCCCTCCGGTCCCTAATGTAAGAGCTAGCCGTCAAAAAAACGTTTCTTAAGAAAACATGTGAATGTTAGTTGGGTGTCTGGAGTTAATGCTTCTTTTCCAAAATTGCCCATATTTATTATGGTACTTTTAAGAGAGAGAAATACATAAGCATTAATAAATATGAAAGAGAGTTATGGGTAAAATAGGAAAAAATACATTAAATGAGGAGAGAATATGGGGTAAGCTCTTACATTAGGGACCAAAACCATTCAAATTTTGGGCTCTTACATTAGGGACCAGAGGGAGTAGGATTCACCTCTATTAGTTATGTAAAAGTAACTTATACATTGTACATTTTACCAATGGGAACATTTGGTAGTACTTTCTCTGTATCTAAATAAAAAACTATCTTTCTTAATTAAATTAAATTAAATTATTAGTTAAATCAGTTACTATCATATGACACTAATTCACCTTAACTATTTATCCTCTTCTTCACTCCACATTTTGGATAAAAAAAATCCACTCCATGTCTCTTGTTTGTTCATTATTTATAAATATTATGAGGTTAATTAGAAAAAAAATGTGAAAGTTACGATATGATTTTATATTTAGAAACAAATTGAAATTTGAAAGAGATCTCAAAATTTAGGAATGGACGGAGTACATTGTATTATATTACCAATGGTTGCTTAACTGTCTATTTTGATCACATTATTTTTTTCTACTCTTGCTTGTTTATTTCGTAGGATAAATTATTAGGTGAACTCAGTTCAATTATCGATCTGTTTGTGGTCTCCACAATTATCAATAAACACGTAGAAAATTATATGTATATTATTATTTGATTAAGCACCTTGAAAAATTACTTTTAAAATAAAAAATATTCTGTTTTTTCCCAACTTTACATGTTGAAAATATAAATTCATCTAATAGTAAATTGTTTTTTTCCTACTTAGAGTTATGTCATGTCTTATTATGTGTTTATTTGTAATTTGGAGAGACCACAAATTAAATAACTTGATATAAAACGTTTACCTCATGTCTCTGACTCTGAGTGAAGAGAATCAATATAATTCTTAAAATGTGGGTTTAAACCCCTTGAGCTTTCACACCTAAATAAGTTCCAAATGAGGTTTTACAAAGTGTCTCTCAAATAGAACTATATTAAATGTATGAAAATTACCTAAAAATTTACATTAATGACATAAATGGAATTGCATTAATTCTCTTAAATTTTGATCACAATTTGTTGCACATTCGGAGTTTACATTATCTGAAAAATATTACAATAAGCAATTACCTTATCACTTATAATGTCAATCGAAAGTTACATTTTGAGCATAAAAAATTCCAATGTTCCAAGCTTCAGTGTTTGTATAAAGCTTCCAACAGACATTATTTATTTGTGTGATTCATTTTGTAGAACTAAAAAAATGTTGTGTTCAGAACAAGTACAAACGTAAAAAAATAATGTGAATAAAATTTCTCCAAATGAGAGAGAATGAAGAGAAAAAGAGAATTTACAAGTTAAGTTAGGTAGAGTGTAACTAAGAACTAATGAAAGAAAGAAGGTAATGAAGTTTTTAATACTACAAAATTGTTTTCACAATTGTTTACAAGTTAATTCACAATTGTTTTTCTTTAATTTGTAAACTTAACTATGTATCAACTTGTCAATAAATATTTAAGTCTCACAAATTCTCACTTTAATTGGATGCTCATCTACAATTCTATAAACTGAAAAAATACAGTAACCCCAATTAATAAAATCCTTGATAAATCATAAATACTCCCTCTGTTCCTAAATATAAGACCTAGATAACTTTTTTTTGGAAAGATTAATGTTGCGAAATAGGTTATTAAATGATGACATATTTGCTATCTTTTTAGATTATCCATTAGCTTATAGGTAAAATAAACTAGTTTAAGAGAAAAAATTAGGTAAATCAATTTATAATTAACTTATTTTTTGCTTTTTTTAGGATTTTTCAAAAAAGTCATCTAGGTCCTATATTTAGGAACGGAGAGAGTACTTAGTTTTCAACTACCCAATTGAAATTTAGGCCTCATTGTCTCAATTACTCAACTATTGCCCGCTCATGAATGATTGTGTTGAACATATATATATAAAACAATTTTCAAACTTCTACATTTCCAAAGTTTCAAGTTTTAGTTTTTATGCAGTTCTCCCAAAACGTAAAATTCTTAGTGTAATTCATTTTGCTACACTAAAACAAATAATATTGTTCACAACAAAAAAACCTGGCTAATCAGAATCCGAGGTTCATAAATAAGAATAATCACTTGGCCAATCAGAATTCACACCTTAGTAATTTTTGGGACATTTCTTCCCCCAGTCAACGTTTATAATCTGGAAAAATTTACAGCAAGTGATTACCCTAATCACTGATAATATCAATCATCCATAATTAGATTTCACCTACCCAATTAAAATTTACCCCTCGACTCAATTAATCAATCAATGCTATGTTAAATATTATATGTGATATAAATAAACGAAATTACTTACAAAAGACACTTTAAACGTCGAAATATCATAATTATGTTATTTGTAAAAAAAATCACCTGTGCATCGCACGGGTAGAACGCTTGTTGATAGGTAAAAGTTGAGAAAAAAGTAGAAAGATTATTTAGGTTTAGTATCAATTAAACTCATTTTCCCAAATATATCATACATTTATAGCAATTCTGTATTGTTATGTGACATTCTATTTTCTTTGGCTGATTTCAAATGTTGGCGGGGATACGTAATCATCGTCAAAAGGGGTAAAATACCAAATTTGATGGGATTTCCATTATTGTTGCAATTAGTTTCCTTTCAGCAAAATATGTCCATAAAAAATGCTTCCTTTAATGTAAGCAATTAATCATGACTAAAACTTGTAATATACCTTCGTCATGTCTTGTTCTTCAAAATTGTTGATCCTAAATTTAGTACATCTGTACATGGGTACACCTTTTTTTGACCATGATTGTTGTTTATGACAATATTTTGATTAGCTGGAAGTATAGGTTACATGTCAAAAAATATTCCTATACTAAGTTTAGAAATCCAATTCAACGAGTTGTAAAAAAAGGGATCAATATTAGTTCCTTCATTACTAAATGTAAGACATATATCCTAAATTAATTAAAAATTACATGTGTATATACTCCATCCGGTCCTAAATATAGGACCTAATTGACTTTTTTTTGGAGATGTTAAGGTTACAAAATATGACATATTTGATATATTTTTAGATTAGTCATTAGTTTATAGGTTAAATAAATTAGTTTAAGGGGAAAAATTAGGTAAATCAATTTATAATTGACTTATATTTTGTTTTTTTAGGATTTTTCAAAAAAGTAAATTAGGTCTTATATTTAGGAACGGAGGGAATATTATTTAACACCTTAACCACATGCTTTTATTTATTCATACCCTTCTATTTTTAGTTATTTACTATAGAAGGTGTATGTGGAAAAAATGAAAATAAGTCTTATCTTTGGGAACAAGATTACCTCCTTAAATAGATCTTGTAAAATATAATGGAGGGAGCAACACTTCAAAGTGATTTATTTAAACTTTCTCATCTCCCTAAAAAGTCGTCCTAATCTTTAAATCAAACACTGGAAGGGGTAATAAGAAATAAAGATCTGTTAATTTTAATACTCATAATTAACTCATTAGCTTTTCTTTCTTTCTGGATAATCTTTCTAGTCCTCACTATTTAGCCTTTTTTAACATTCTATTATTAATTGTCCAAACAATCCACTATAGTTTGGATTCAAGTTCTGAGACAAATACTAGAAAAATATATTTTATAAAGTGCGACTCAAATTCAGTTTGTCCGCATTCTAAAATTTAATCAGTGTACCACCGCTAAAGCATGCATCACAAACGTTTCTTTCAGCTCACGCTACGCAAGAATTTAATTTGATGACAAGAATATTAAAGAATGGATCTAGTTAATTTGGAATGATGTGCATATGGGATTGACAATGTGAAGTTGATTAGAGGAGGAAAGCTAGCATAACATGTGACCAATGTTAGAGAATATAATGGGCTAGAAGAGAGAGTACAAGAAATGTGACATGTTATTGGGAAGGTATGCCACGTGCAGGGCTAATATGATGGGATTAAACGACGTCATTATCGTAGGTGGACTAATGTCAAATTGTGAAATGAAGGTTTAGGTGACAGGTGTGTATATGTTAATAATACTAGAGTACTAATAATGGAAGGAGCGGTAAAAACGGTGCATAGCGTTGTGATAAAGGTTTGCATTCTTCAAGCTCCCCCCACATGGATATGATGCTCTTGGCTTTCCTGCCGACAGCCACGCCTCTCTTGTTAATTCTCCGTCAATGAATGGTCCCTTTCTTCTTTTGCATTAACTTCCAAGCTAGATTTAACCAGTTTTGGCTCATGTTTCAGGCAAACACAGATATGAGATCATTATTTTTTAGTGTTTATAGTTTAATTTCATATGAAATTTGACTTTGGATTTTATAATTTTAAGTAATTACTGGGTTTTGTTTCTATAGCTTTATAGAAGATTTTATCCGAGTTTAACCATTGTCATTATATTTTAATCCGTATACTCCCTCATGTTCTTGTTCTTATTATAAGTCATCAACTACCAATTTTTATAGGGTTAAAGATCAAATTAGCCAACAAACAATTTCTAATGTATTAATTTGGCCAACAAACAATAAGTGGTATCATTTTGGCCAATGAACAATTAAAATGGTTCATTTTGGCCAATAAGCTACTGAAAATTACTAAAATACCCCTTAGAATTAAATTAATATAATTTCTTAATATGTGGGTCCCACCTTTAAAAACGAAAAATTACCCCACCCCTCCCTCCTCCCTCTTTCCGTCCATCCTTCACCGGTGAAGGTAAATTAAACCAGTAGCAGCATGGTTGTTATGGTTTGATTAATATTTCTCTTCCAAATTTACCAAACCTTTGATTTTATGCACCTTCCTCACTCTTCTCTCCATTCTTGATCTGTTATGCCTTCTTCGATGGAGGAAAGCTTCCCCTGCGGCAGATCTCTGGGCGGCCACATGAGGTCCCACATCTCCTCCGCCGCCATGGCAGCGACTACGATGGAGGATTCATCTCCGGCGACGGCTTCTGCAAGTGGGTATGGTCTGAGAGAGAAGAGGAAGAAGCCTTGGAGACTCGTCATCTCCGATTTCACTGACCACGTCATTACTCATACTCATGCAGCCACTGATTCCAACAATAAGAGCAGGTTTTGTAAAGAGTGTGGTAATGGGTTTCATTCTCAGAAGATATTGCTATCGAAGTGTTATTAAAGTTGTTGAGATTCTTCCCTCCTTCCCTAATTAATATAATTAATAAAGAGGTTGTGGTTGTAGTTGAACTCGGTTGTGTTGATGAAACAAAGGAGAGAGGATTTTGAAGGTGAAGAAGAAGTGAGAGGAGAAAGAAAGAGAGGTTTGATTGAAGAAGAAGCCATGGCTCATGGCTGTTGATGAAAGAAAGGAGAGAGGATTTTGTTATTGTTGATGGTGAAGGGCGGAGGGAGGGGGAGAGAAGGTGGAGTAATTTTTTATTTTTATATGTGGGACCCACATATTTAGAAATTATATTAATTTAGTCCTAAAGGGTACTTAAGTAATTTCCAGTAGCTTATTGGCCAAAATGAACCATTTTAAATGTTCATTGGCCAAAATGATACCACTTATTGTTTGTTGGCCAAATTGATACATTGGAAATTGTTTGTTGGCCAAATTGATCTTTAACCCATTTTTATATAAAAAAAATGGTAGGTGAATCTTAAAATTCATGTTAAGTTTGCCACTTTTTTCAACTTCACCTTCATTAAATTATGTGTTTCATATTTTCAATTTAAAGTGGGAAAAAAAATTTTATGCAGCGATTGATGTCTTATATTAAGGACAAAAAATTGTAATTAGTTGGTGATTTATAATAAAAACTATAATTTTTAGCTTAGGTTTAATTATATAGATCAAAATCAACTATTCAAAAATATGGTGACATCCTAGACTCTCGTATAATAAATACTACCTCCGGTCCTAAATATAGGACCTAGATGACTTTTTTTTGGAGAGGTTAAGGTTGCAAAATAGGCTATTAAATAATGACACATATTTGATATATTTTTAGATTATCCATTAGTTTATAAGTAAAATAAACTAGTTTAAGGGAAAAAATTAGGTAAATCAATTTATAATTAACTTGTTTTGCCTTTTTATAGGATTTTTCAAAAAAGTTAATTAGGTCTTATATTTAGGACCGGAGAGAGTATAAGTTTTGCAATATCTATCAAATGAAATGTTCATTTGGGCAAAAAAAAATGAAATGTTCAGAGTTATTTCACAAAATTAAGGAGATAAGATGTATTTAAAATTGAGGGATGAGATTACACACACCCACATGCACACACCCATTTTACATTGAATTGCATTGGTCACCATATATATATATAAGGTATTTTGGCAAACAAGTACAGGCGAGGGGGTTGAATTCTTTCCCCACCTGACTTCTACTTGCCAACAAAAATAATTTCTTCGGCCGCGACTGTTTAATCAACACATGTCATTTCTCGCGATCAATAAAGTAACGAATCTATTATGCTATGGGTTTTTATTTAATTTAATCATGAGGTAGGGCATGTAAACATTTTAAGGACTTATTTTGTTTTAATAGCTATTTTCAAGACTTACAACTTATATAATCATCTCGCTAATAATGCTAAATATGAGATTTAAGTTTATGGAAATAATAGAAGTTAAGTGAACCACATTATAATATGTGTTAGTTAATAGATTTTATAAATTAATTTTAACAATATTGATAAATATAACTATTTTAAGGCTTTGCTTGTTTATGACTATATACAAATACTATACTTGATTACTATGGGGAGTGTATGTGGATTTCTACTGTTAACTATAACAGGAATGACAACGCGTATTTCTAATTTTTTTACCAAGTCGTGTATTTCTAATAAAACCTATAGAACTTTTGCATGTTCAAGTGCAACCCTGCGTACTTCTTAGATTCGCCACCACTTCTTCTTCTTCTTTTTTTTTTTTTTATAACAATTCGCCACCACTTCTACAAGTATGTTATTTTATATGAAAATCCGTCACACCGACTCAAATCACTAGAAGGAGAAATAAAACAAATAAAAATTAAATATAAAAAAATCAAACTTTATTTATTTATATATATATGATATGAATATATAGTCGACTTTAATATTTACATGTATAATTCATATATCTATTATCAAATTGTATTACTTTGAAACCAAATCAGTGAATCAGATAAAAATGAACTTCTTCGATTTATTTGATATTACCTCACGGGGTTTATGAATAATGTGTAGAAAGGAAGTTTTGGCCCAACTTGTCCACCGGCGCCGCGCTTGAGCTTTGAATTAAATTAAAGATAAGTAGAAACAACCATTAATTTAAAATTTTCCAAATCCAGCTTTGTGGAAATGGTATCCAGGTTGGGTTATTGGTCTAATTAAGACATAGGATAATTACTTGTATAGCCGTCGTCAAAGCATGCTTCATTGCCCTTTTAATAGCCCTTTTCACTTTCAAATGATTGACCCATATTAATATAACATTATATTATTCCCTGAATAGTCCAAAACTTCCAACCACGTTGTGTTTACACACACACATGTGCTTAATGAGCGTTGTCGAAAATTTTTCCACCCGCGTTGTTTTAGAATAATACAATACCCGCGTTGTTTTAGAATAATACAATAAGAGTATGTCATGTAAAAATTACAAGTTTGATTCTTGACAATGCATTCATTTAATTTTTTTTTGTCGGAAACAATGCATTCATTTAATTGGACTTTGACGTTAATACTCTTTCGGTCTTTCCTGATAAGAGATTAATTGTAAATGCAGATCAGAGAGCAATAATGTTTGCAATATCTATATATAAATGTATTGGTATAAAAAACATTAATTAAATGCATTAGATCACTACTTGACGAAATTATTCTTGATTTTCAAAAGTAACGAGACTAATTTTTTGAAAAATTAAATAAGAAATCTTGACAGCCAAACGTATGCAAAAAAAAGTCTTGTCCATTGCAAGATTTCAGACTTTCAGTATCCAAGTTACTCCAATATTGTTTTCTTAATCCTTGAGCCTTAAGCCTCGTTTTCCAAAAAGAAGACCACGACGGCATGCATGCATCTTAATTAGATGACAAAAATTTCAAATTAAAAACAGTGGAGAGATACTAATCTCAGGAACAAACAACACAAGAAAGAGGGTTCACATAATACTCCCTCCGGTCCTAAATATAAGACCTAATTGACTTTTCAGAAAAATCCTAGAAAAAGCAAACATAAGTTAATTATAAATTGATTTACCTAATTTTTCCCCTTAAACTAGTTTATTTTACTTATATACTAATGGATAATCTAAAAATATATCAAATACGTCATGATTTAATAGACTATTTTACAACCTTAACCTCTCCAAAAAAAAGTTATCTAGGTCCTATATTTAGGACCGGAGGTAGTACTAGGCTCATTCTAATTAGTTTGCCGCATACAAAATAATCTGCCTTATTTATCTTTTTCTTCAATCTTAATGGTACAATATAACAAACCCAAGGCAAGATCACTTCTTAAGCAGAAGAGGGCCAACATTATCCCCAGTGGCTTTATTGTGCTTGACATGGCTTCCATCACACAGTGGAAACGTCCCTGATCTCCAGCATCTGCACCAAATAATCAAGATGATGATCAATATATGTGGTGTGCACAAAAATGAGTGTGTATGTGTGTGTCAGTGTGTGTAGAATTTTCTTTCTCTTTTCCTCTCAATTTCTTTCTTCTCTAAGCTTCTAAATTCTAAGCAACTCCAATAAAAATGACTTTGAGGAAATTAATTTGAAGTCTTACCCAAAACACATATTGTAGAAAAGGTCCCACAAAATGACAAAAATATAGTAGGGTTCAAAGGATCTTACTAAAGTTATCTTCTAAGTCAAAAAAAACATTTTTGCCCTTTGTTATTATGAGCATGTTTGCATAGAATAATTAGGAATCATGGAAGTAAGCCTATTTTGACCACATGTGACTATGCCCAATAACTTCTTTCTCCGGGCATGTCACACAAATTACACAACATACAATACGTTTGCACAGGTGAAAAAGGTATGGGAGTGAAGAAAAAGCAGAAGCACACGAAATGTACTTGGGATTATAAATAATTAGGGGATGGGGAATAGAAGCCTTGGGTGTCAGAATGACATGCACCTCGTACACCTGGCATTTATATCTAATGTCTCAAATAATTGTCTTTGCCATTTACCTGGGAAGACAAGATTAACACATTAAACGGGCCCTTCAGACCAAAAAAGGAACAAATAGAAAGGAAAAAGGTAATAACTGAAGAAAAATAGTGGTGTGTAGAGTGTAGACTGTAGTGGAAGCCATAGCTCAATAGTAATAATAGCATGCACAAAATGATAGGGATCCAAAAGACATGTCACGTATTTATCACAAATGAATGACAATCCAATGATGCAAAGTCTTTCTATCTAGAGATCAGATACAATGGTTGATTTTACTTGGATTGATTTGCCTAGCTATGCATAACGAACATTATACTTCATTTAGTCATAATATGCACGATAAAAATTCTTCAATGAACCCATTTTGTCACGTCACTTATGGTCTGATCAATTATAAACAAATACTTTATGAACAAGTTTATTTAATATGGAGGGTTTTATAATATGATATGACACTTATGTGAAAGAAAAATAAAGGCCTAATTTACATTTTCTTTTCTGTGTGTGAATGAAAAACTCAAGGCTCTATAATACCACACTAAATTGAAAGTAGCATGATTAGATTAAACCATCTATGTGTTTACTTGTGGTTGATCAGGCCACAAATAACATGGCAAATTAAATTTCTTCACTGGACTATTTGACAAATGCAATTTTTTTACTAAGGAACATGATGGAGAATCCATCAATAGTATTAAAAGATCTAAATTCTATAGCCACATGGGTGACGGATCTATGGAGTTGAGGGTGTGAAAATTTTCTAAGCATCACAATTTATATTATCTCGGCCCAACTACTAATTTTTAACCCACTAAATCCGAGTAACCATGTGTGTATTAAACATTAAACATTAAGATATAATTTTTATTTTATACTACCTCCAGTCCTAAATATAAGACCTAATTGACTTTTTTTTGGAGAGGTTAAGGTTGCAAAATAGACTATTAAATCATCACATATTTGATATATTTTTAGATTATACATTAGTCCATAGGTAAAATAAACTAGTCTAAGGGAAAAAATTAGGTAAATCAATTTATAATTTACTTATTTTGCTTTTTTATAGGATTTTCTAAAAAAGTCAACTAGGACTTATATTTAGGACCGGAGGGAGTATAATTTATGCACTCACTGACTCAGGCTTTGCACTCGCCACTGAACCCCTAAACTTAAAGCTATATTGTACTACTCCCTCCAGTCCTATTTATAAGTCGCCAACCGCCCATATTGTACATAACAAGAAATGGCGGTTAATGGCGGTTACATCATTAAATTAGTCTTGTTTTATTTTTCATCTCCATCTTTACCCCTCCTCACAACTTTTTCACTTTAGCCTCTCTCCTCTCAATCTCATCTTCCAATGTCATTTCCCAACATCCAACATGATGAGGGGGTTTTTGAGTGGTTGAGTCATAATTAGGTAAGGAAAAGTGAAGTGGAGTAAAAGATCTCTTTTTTCAATGATAGGGGTATATTTGGAAAATTATAATAAATGAGTTAGTTAGTGGTAGTTGGTGACTTATACTCCCTCCGATCCCTAATGTAAGAGCTAGCCGTCAAAAAAACGCTTCTTAAGAAAACATGTGAATGTTAGTTGGGTGTCTAGAGTTAATGCTTCTTTTCCAAAATTGCCCATATTTATTATGGTACTTTTAAGAGAGAGAAATACATATGCATTAATAAATATGAAAGAGAGTTAGGGGTAAAGTAGGAAAAAATGCATTAAATGCGGAGAGAATATGGGGTGAGCTCTTACATTAGGGACCAAAACCATTCAAATTTTGGGCTCTTACTTTAGGGACCGGAGGGAGTATTAAGGACCAAAATTTAGTGGCGGTTGGCGACTTATAAATAGGACCGGAGGGAGTATATAGATCCTCATGCCCATTTAGGTAGAAGTAACAAGATCAAGTCGTTGGGAACATACACTCCATAACTAGAATTACTAAGATTATGTTTGGTTGTGTGAAAGAAAGTAAAGAATTAGAAATGAAAAAGGTAAGAGATGGAAAGTAGGGGTAATGATGAGAGAGTAAAGTTTGTGGGCCCCACGATAAGTGTGAGATGTAGAGAGAAAACTTGTGGGCCCGGGATATATGTAAATGACCATATTAACCCTTAACTATTCAATTATTTACACCCCATTTTCTTTACTTTCATTGAACCAAACAAGCCCTAAATGTTTAAGTTGGGGGAACCCAATGCTTTATAAGGCCCATGATTCAAAGCAGCATTCTCTATGTGAGATTTATGACAGCAGATTCTAGTCTTAATTGGCAAGACTACGTGACTAACCAATATTGAAACATACCATGATGGAAGATATCATCTGGGCCAGCAGCTTGTGGAGCATGAATTTAGGGCAGATTGAAGATTGCATGCTCTGTATCAAGTTATGCTTTACTTACAATATCGTTTATTGAATAAAAAGCCTAACTCAAATTCCCTAGGGTAGGCATTATTGGGAAATGCACTTTGTTTGCTGAGTGTATTATTGGTGACATATCATAAATGAATGATCTGATACTACAAAAGTAGGCATGGTTATGCTTAAGGTAACTTAATCCATAGAAAGCGACTTCACCCTCCCTACCACTTCAGTTCAGAATTTCATATACATTTCTTGTTTATGATGAATAAACAGAAGTGTATAACAAGATATGGTCAAGAATGGTCGTCAACTGTTTTGGTAAAGATAGTTCCTAAAACAAGAACTTGTGAAGAACACTAATTTACAGAAACAGATGTTCTATATGCTGAATTAGGCATGAGTGAAAATGAGCTGAAACAGGTAATGATATTCATGCAGCTTGAGAAACACTCGAGCCAATGTAAAACACTCTGCAATCTGAATTGGTTAAGAAACAAGAACTTCACCAAGGGCCTTGTAGCTCAGTGGTAGTGGTATGATAACTCCCCTTTAGGTGGGAGGTTGCGGGTTCGATCCCTCTTGTAACCTCAAGCCGTTAGTGCTTGCCCCTTTGAATAAAAAAAAAAGAAACAAGAACTTCACCAATAATAAAAGTTCTTCACACTTCTTTACTACAAACAAAAAATTAGATGAGTGAGGTTCTTCCAAACTAACAAAGAACTCACATCCTCATAAATTTTGATGCAACTCCTTACCAAACACAACAACCTATCGTCAAATTTTTCTTCACTCCAGCACAATGATTCATTTTGTCAATATAAGATATAAGTAGAGCATTCAAAGAATATAAACAATTTATATATACAATTTTTTATCTAACTACTTACCCACATGCCTATTTTATAAAATAAAAATACACATGTAATAATGTATAGTACTATAATTAAGGTTCATTCTACTTCCTTAAAGTCAACAGAATATAATCCTAGTATAAAGAAAGGTAGAAAAGGGGGACCTGCAATAAGGAGTGAGGGGCTTAGAGAGCTCAGAGACGACAACAGAGTCAACCACCTTCTCTTCACTCTTCCTGATATCAGGGTTGATTCCTACACCCTCTGCTCTCACCAAAACGTTGCGTTTAGGTGTGCCAGCGCCATGGACAATATGTACAATATGTGTCTTGGATGAAGCTGGGGTGTGGCAGAAGATGTTTGAACCTACAGGACTTAGAACCAATTCCATTGCTCTCTCTTTGTCAGACTGAACCTGTGGGAAGCACACGCTCGGTTCCTTGAGGTTGAGGATGAGATATCGTTGGGGATGGATGGATGGATGCTAAGCCTACCACGTCATACCACATTTTCTATGGTTAGGTAGGTGCTAGTTAGTGATCAGTGAAATATGAGGGGTTGGTGAGGACTCAATGTTTGGATATGCCCACAAAAATAATTTGTAACATGGATAAGATGAAATTTATCTTTAATTCGAGTGACTCGAGTAATTTCCAATCTAACGATAGGCATTATCATCATATTATCAAATATTTGTAAATAATTCATAATTTCAGTTGTCTCAGGTTATTGTGTTTGGAAATGATATATGAAAATGTAAGATTTATTCCTAAGAATTGATCTAAGATTTCTCTAATTTATCGGACTGATTTTTTTCCCTTTTCATTTTCAAGAGGATTTGGTGAAACTTTCTCTTGAATATTCAAGTTTCTCTTCCAAATTAAAATTTCACATTTTGCTTTGCTAGAGTCATGTCTAGTTCCATTGTTATTACTCCTTTGTCGATAAAGGTCTTGCAATTATCTCTAATTTTTATGGATATTTTTTCAAAATTACCAATACTGATCCTCCATAAACTATACTTAATTTAAAGACATGAACTAAAAAAGACAATGAGAGTGTTTATACAAATTATGTCGTGTTAATTGATTACTTTAATTGATACTTTTAATCTAATCAAGTAATGGATTTTATATTTACCATTTGAGGTAGCTTGAGCTAATAACCTAAGTAGAATAGTAAATTGGTCATATTTTTTTAAAAAAATTATGTTCAGTGGGTTGATGCCATACTTCATTTTCATTGCATGTAAATATCCTACTTGACTCGTTGAATTTCACATCTATCTTATTTTCATGCACCTCCTGTCATTTATATTTTCATGCATGAGTTGTCATTTATGTGTGTAGTTTAATTTTGACAATATTTGATCTTTCATGAAAAAAACAATTACATGTAGATACGTTTTTCTCATGATAATGATCATGATGCTTATGATTGTGGTGAGATTTACATTAATAAAAATTTAACCAACTATTTTTAAAATAAAAATTATGTTTATTTGATATTCTATACACATTGATTTATTTATTTGATAGCCCCTAAATAATAAACAAGAAAGAGATGAAAGGTGAGGATAAAGGGAGATCATTTGAGAGTGTTTTGATAATATATTGTTATTTAACATAATTAATATCATTAATCTAATCAAAAGCGGTGAACAAATCTTATATATTTAGAATAAGATGGAGTATTGAATTTTGACGGTGCAAATAAATTTGTGGTTGCCCATTTTGTAGTGCATAGCTAATCCATTGAGGAGCATTCAAAACGAGCCCGCTCTTCTGGCATGGGCTAATGCTAAGTCTATTTTCTTTTTCATTCTAAGAAGTTTATATTATGGAGCTTGTATCATTTTCGTGCATTTATTTTTTTGATACAAATGGGGAGTGTTTCATACATTTAAATTGTTACTTCATGCACAACTAGGTAATTTTTTTCTCCATAAACAACAAGTTAATTTTAAGTTGTACAGATTTTTTCCACTTTGAATTTAAACTATAGATATATAGGATGTTAACATAATCATGAAATATAGAACTACGATGATGATTAGTCTTCTTTCAATGACCTTTACAGAACTTATAGTTATGATTATTTTTATTCCTAAAATCTACCCCATCTATATAGATTTAGAAACATTTCAATATCCTAAACACAAACTCTTCGCAGAATGGTAAAATTTGACAACTCCAAAATATTTGACTTATATGAAGCAAAATAGGGATAATGAGAAGGGAGTTAAAAGGTAATTCCTTATCTTGTGAATGACTGAATGGAATAATAGTACAAAACAAGTATTTTACCCCGTGCAATATTTTTTATAGGAAAACATTTACAATAGGTGTATGAAAGTGATTAAATGTTCAAACACTGGGTATATTTCATTATACTTGATGTGTTAATAGATAGTGATTATGTGAATCTCTTTTCGCATAAAATAGTTACCATTGCACTTAATTTACTTATATCAAACAAAGTTGGTTTAAAGTGTCTAATTATTTACCTTTAGAGAATATATTAGATATTCACATTCACAAATCCAAAATATCTATATCAAATCCCTAAAAGTTCGGCAAATGAAAATTAAAAACTTCTATATTTTGCTTTTATGTAAGAAGTGTTTAATTACTTACCTATTTGCCTTGCGGGACAATCCATCAATAAGATGCACGTGGAAAGAAAACAACCTAACCTGATAAATAAAGAACGAAAGAAAACAACAAATGAGAAAGCTAAAACTCATGGTCATGTGGAAAGAAAACAACATAGCCTGATAAATGAAAGAAAGAAAGAAAACAACATATGAGAAAGCTAAACAAAATGAGATATACTCCCTCCGGTCCTAAATATAAGACCTAATTGACGTTTTTAGAAAATCTTATAAAAAAGCAAAATAAGTTAATTATAAATTGATTTACCTAATTTTTTCCCTTAGATTAGTTTATTTTACCTATAAACTAATGTATAATCTAAAAATATATCAAATATGTAATGATATAATAGCTTATTTCGCAACCTTAACCTCTCCAAAAAAAGACAATTAAGTCTTATATTTAGGACCGGAGGTAGTACAAAGTTGCCATGATTTCAGGAACGCAGACCTACGTAAAGCAGACAATACACCCCATCAAATTTTGCCTTATAGCTAACCATACTAGCAGAGGAATTCATTCCCCCACACCAATGCAATCGTTGTAAAAGGAAAATAATTCCATCACTCTAATTAAACAGCAAAGTTTTAACCTTTTTTATTTTTAAAAAAAAGATGCTACACTTCAAGATCCAAATAGGTACAAAAAGTTGACAACTTGAACCAATCCCACAAAATTAAAAATTGACTACATTAGAAACGAGTAATTAGACCAACCACCAAATAAAGCTTATAATACTAAAAAAGCCACCTTTCCTCCCTCCTCAATTCACTGAAAGGTGGAAATTAAACTCCCCACAAACCTTCAAAATTACCAAAATACCCCTCATGCTTCTCCAAACTCCTGTCACTATCACACGAATCTTTCTGTAATTTCATCATCAAAATCAATTCTTTCTCTTCTCATTGGATCATCACCTGTTATCATCCCGCCTCTAAGCAATCAAAACTGCAAATCACATAACAACCAATACGAATCTTCGAAGTTCAAAGATCGAATCTTTGCTTAAAGTTGTAAACTTTTGTGAAACCCTTTTGGTAGATTCAAAGTTTGAGCTTTTTCAATGCATGGGGTGCATTGATTTGCATTGTGTGGGGTGAAAAATTGAAACTTGCATTGAAATTTGATGAAAATGATAGCCCCCAAGAAATGGGGTGTGTTTGGATGGTGGTTTTGTGTGTTGTTCATTGTGATTTGTATGGGGTTTTGTGATGGTGGTAGATCAGAGAAGGAAGTGAGGGAAAGATTCTATGGGAATATGCCTAATTCTTCTTCTTCTGAATCTAGTGATGGTAGCTTGGCTAAAATGTTTGATCGTGTTCTTGAGAAAGAGTTCTCTGAGAATGAACAGCCTGAAGGTTTTTACTTTTTATCACTATTTCATACTCATTTATTGTCTATTTGGTTATGGAGAATAGAGCATATAGCACAAAAGTAGCTGATTTTGTTTGTATGTATATGTCTTTGCTGTTAAGTATAAATCAGAGTGGTAGGGTCAGATTTCATAGTGTAGGGTGTTGTTTATTTGGTTGTGTTTGAATGAAGTTCTGTTGGAATTGAAAGGGGAACTTTTATGTCTCTGAAGTATTCAACTAATCAGCTTGTGAAAGTAGTAGTGCGTTTCAATTTATTATACATGGTTTATATGAGTAACTCCTAAGTAGCATAATTTAGGTAGTTGCCACAGTTAGCCAGAGTATCTAGATCTGCTTTATGTTCTGGAAGATTGACATGGTAGGATGTGTGGTTAAATGGAAATCTCTCATGCCGAAACGCCATGATAACCTTTGGAGGTCGAGCTTGATTTTCGGTTTTAATCCCCCGAAAGTTACTTGCTGTATGCTTGTAACAGTGTGTGTTTGTGAGGTGGTGAATTGTAGCATCAATTTGTGTTTTGGAAATAAATGATTTTAGAGCTTTGTCCTCTATATACATTGTGTTTCATTTTTTTCTCATTCCTGACTCATCTTATATTCATGGTAAACTGTGCATCATATGAATCATGCAGCTCAAAGGGTTATTTAAAGCTTTGTGAATTGATTTAATTATTCTCTTTCATCTTTACTAGGATCTGATAAGAATAGCTTCAACAGTACTGTAGCTGATCAACAGGTACCCCTTTTTTTGTGTGCATAGGTTACCTTCTCGATTATTTTGTGCTGCAAATTCTATCGTAGAGTAAAAATGCATTTTTATTCAAAAAAATAATGTTTTCACTACTTTATGCTGGATTACCAGTCAATTTAATAAAATAAGCCCCCATGAATCTATTGCTGAAAGTTGGTTGTTTTGTACAGCACTTGTACTCCGCCACCCCCAAATCTTGGCCCCTCAGATTCATTTTGTGACTGCCTTTTGCCTTTTCTATCTATAATGATAAAGCACAATCTTTTATTGTTTATATAAATGTTAGTTATAGACATTTTGGTCATATTTTGCAGGCTGTACTGGAGACTGTAGCTAAAATTACTCATGATAAAGGCAAGAGAAATGACACTCAGGAGGGAAAGTATGGCTTGATACTTGTGAACTAGTTATTCATAATGGGTGATTAGACCCAGTTTTCTTAAATTATTAGAAGGCCTTTTGTCATCAATATTGATTTCCCTCCCTTATCAGTGGTACCAGATCATTTCAACTTCAAGATGTGTTCTCCCTGGAGAATGAAGATTCTGATGATGCAACAACCTTGATTGACAAAAAGGTGTTCTGACTTATGATTCAAGCCTTGGTTGGTTATACATTATGCTTTTGAATTTTTAATTGTAATCC
This sequence comes from Mimosa pudica, assembly GCA_029929735.1. Lineage (NCBI taxonomy): Eukaryota > Viridiplantae > Streptophyta > Magnoliopsida > Fabales > Fabaceae > Mimosa > Mimosa pudica. Next base: position 3,061,045 of record JAKELP010000031.1, read on the forward strand.
AACTCATGTATTTGTTTATCCTACTACATGGCAGGACAATGTTTTTGTGATGTCAAACAAGAAATCCAAATACCCAGTCCTTCAGTTGGATTTAAGGTTGACATTTATTATGACTTACTTTATTGTAATTTATTTCCAATGGTAGAATTTTTTTAAAAAAAATATTAGATATAACTCCAGCAAAACATTAGTTTTCTGGGGTTGCTTCGTTTTTTCCCTTTTTGCAAATAAGTTTCAGTTGTTGCTGGGTTTTTATAGCATGTAAATCTTATTATTGGTAATTTTGTGCCAGCATTGGTCAACATCAAAATATTGCTGCAGGATGGAAAAACCAATCCCCCTTATATGTTTTTGTCTTGGATAATAAAATGGACCCCACATTTTCTTTATTTGTTTGATCGGGGTTATATAAAATGCTCTGGTGTTGTTTGCGCTTCTTTAAAATGAAGAGCTTTTGCCTTCACTAATTATGTCACTTCTGATCCAATGGCATACATTGCTTGCTAGTGTACCTTATATTTTCATATTTCTTGATCTTACTGCTGTTTTCCCCTTCTTTTCCACCAAGAGATTGATCTGTTATTGCATTTCTCCAAATTCTTGCAGGCTAATATCAGATCTGGTGGTCGTGATAGTTTCTGCAGCCATTGGTGGAATTATCTTTTCCTGTTTAGGCCAACCGGTATGTATTTTGTTACAGTAGCTAATTATTGTTTCTAATGCTTTTCTTTTTCTAATTTGTTTAGTTGATTGCTCATCCAACATTTCTTGTGGTATATTAAGTGATTTATTAGATTGTTTAAGAAAAATGTGCTCTATAAAATGGGAAAGCTGAGGTTAAGTCTTCTGATATTTTACCCATATTGTAGGTGATTGTGGGCTATCTCCTTGCTGGCTCCCTTATTGGACCCGGGGGATTGAATGTTATTAGTGAAATGGTACAGGTATGTCATCAAAACATCAGTTGGGAACATCTGAAGCCGAAGTAGTTAAGCTGTTACCATTTCTTTGTTACGTGTAGTCTATTCTCTTCCTTTTCAAAATTTATGGTTCATAATTTCTATTAGAGATTCTGATTGCCATTTTTAGAGGAATGTTTTGTCATCAGTCAATACCTTCTGAGTTTCTTGTGAAATCTGGATTTGTTTGCTGCAACCTTTAATGATAATCATTTTGTGTTTTCACTACTATTGAAGGATTTTTCATGCCTACCATAGTCTATACTCTATACACTATAATAGAGACTTGGGCCTCAAAATATGACCCAAGACATTAACTTAAAGTGCAAATGTAGACCTTGATTATGAGCCATAACATATACAATACAAAAGTTTACTATGAACACATTAAACAGACCTTTGATGTGATTTGTAAGCTAAATATGGGGAGGTTGCCTATCTAGTTCAGATCAATTTTCAGACTTTGGAGATATAATATGGTGATATATTATTAATAGAAACCATCAACTTTATGTGTTTTTTATGTAATTCTTTCATAGAATAATTCGAAAGAAACTGTAGCACCTAGATTTTTGTATGATGTTTTTATATATGGTTACCATTCAATCATTTTCTGTTTGATGGATGCTGACGTCTTTTTTGTACACAGGTTGAAACTGTTGCCCAGTTTGGGGTTGTTTTTCTTCTGTTTGCTCTGGGGTTGGAGTTCTCCTTATCAAAGGTTTGCTATCTTTGTCCTATGAAAGCTTGTTTAGCATAAAGCTATTCTAATATTTTTATCCATGCAGTTGAAAGCTGTAGGACCTGTTGCTGTTTTGGGTGGGCTTCTTCAAATTGCGACATTTATGTTCTTGTGTGGCATTCTTACCATGGTATGCTAGGGGTTACATTTTAATGTAAATTTTGAAGCTACTATCTATGATTGTTTCTAAATTGAAATTCAACATTTCCGTCCTCATGCTTTGTAGTTATTTGGAGCCAAGTTGTCAGAAGGTGTATTTGTTGGTTCCTTTCTCTCCATGTCATCAACAGCTGTGGTAATGAAAATATACTGTCAGAGTGACAAAAAAATGCTGTCATACATTTTCCCGAGAACTACAAATGATGTCTTATTAATTTGTCATTAGAATTATAAGTTTCTAAGCAATATTTTTCCTTGTCTTGTATCTTTTATCAGGTCGTGAAATTTTTAGTGGAGCGGAATATAAACAATTCTCTACACGGTCAAGTGACAATTGGAACTCTAATTTTTCAGGTATTTTCAAGTTTTGATTGTTCTAATGGTTTATTTATTTTACATATCATTAATTCCTTTTCCTTTTTTTTTTAGGATTGTGCTGTGGGCTTACTCTTTGCTTTGCTCCCAGTTTTGGGTGGCACCAGTGGCCTTTTACACGGAATATTTTCAATCGGAAAGTTGTAAGTCTTTGTCATGTGCGTTTATATTGCCTCTTGTTTTTATTTTTTCATTCACAAAGTTTCTTCCTCTTTCATATCTAAAGTCTTAACACAAGTAACCTCTTGTACTGGTGAAAGCCTACTGGAACTTGTGATTGAGGTAGCATCTGATCTAACAATTTTCAACTTCAGGTTGATAATATTGTCCATTTATCTCACGGTGATATCTATATTGTGTTGGTCGTTTGTTCCCTTCTTTCTAAAACTGATGATGCAGCTGTCATCTCAGGTGAATCTCAAAAGCACATATGCCCCTTCTCACATGCACAATTCATTTATCTGAGAACTATGAACTTTATATTGATATGTTTTTTCTTTTCTTGTACTCCAGACAAATGAACTTTTTCAGCTAGCTGCTGTGGCATTCTGCTTACTATCAGCATGGGTGAGATAATACACCCTAGTCAGTATTTGTTTTGCTGGATTAGTTAGAGATGTTGACTGCTCATCTTTACGCGCTTTTTTGTTTTATAACTAAGAAAAAAAATCATTTTTTCTCATGCATTAGGGGACATTTGTTTATAACTATTATCATAACGTTTTAGAAAATATTAAAAGTGAATGTGCTGGTCAGCCTTCACAGTTACTGAATTATGAAAAGGGCTGATAAGGTCAAGTCAACCATTGTCTCCATTTTGAGCAAGCAAATAACTATGTGCCAGTAGCTCCTGAAATCCTTGAAGTAGTCAAATATCATTTGATGTTTTGAAATCTCTTTTCAGTGCAGTGACAAGCTTGGCCTTAGCCTTGAGCTGGGTTCATTTGTTGCTGGTGTTATGATATCTACAACGGACTTTGCACATCATACTTTGGATCAGGTACTCTTAGGTTGTTTTGCTGAATTTATTAAGTAATGTTTTGGTTGTGGTGAAAAAAGGTTTCATTTGATGAGTGAATATATTGTAGGTGGAACCAATTCGTAACCTGTTTGCAGCTCTCTTCCTCTCAAGTATTGGGATGCTCATACATGTACATTTCCTATGGAACCATGTAGATATCTTGCTGGCATCTGTTATTCTTGTTATAGTTGTTAAGACTGCTGTTGCTGCTGCTGTTACTAAAGCCTTTGGCTATAGTGTTCGGACATCGTTTCTGGTAAGTTGGCTCAGCTTTTTAGAAGATAGTTTGTTCAATAACTTTATCATGAATCATGAGTACTGAATGTCCGTTTTCATGAGAATATAGGTTGGGATTTCACTTGCTCAGATTGGAGAGTTTGCTTTTGTACTTCTCAGTCGGGCTTCAAATCTTCATCTTGTTGGGGTACTTTTCTCTTCTTGTTCTACTGTTCCATGCGACAGATTGCTGTGCAGCTTAGCTCCTGGCATTTCCATCTGATGGACATTGTTGGGCATTTTCTATGCATGCTTTGTTTCTTCAGTATCACATATACGTTGTAAGATATACGTTAGTCAGTATATGTGTGTACTGCTTAATTATTATATCTTGCACTAATCACTTTTGAAAATGAAAGCTGAAGTTTAAAAATTGATTGTGGGAATTTGATTTAATTTGTGTACTGGTAAGGCCCAAAAGGCAAGAAGTTCCCGACACTGCTATGCTTAGAATGAACTGTCTGTAAATTGAGAAGAGAATATATTCCTGTGAGCTTGAAAGAAATTTTTTGGTTCTTATTATATCTTGCACTGATCGTGATGCTGTTGACTTCTCCATTCGTCATGCTGTTATTGAGATGCATTTTCATATTATTCTTCTAACTAATTGGGCAGGGAAAAATGTATCTCCTCCTCCTTGGGACGACAGCTTTTAGTCTGGTAAGTTTTTTTACCCTGCTAGATGTTTTAACCCCTTAAAGTTTAACTTCATTGTAGAAAAAAGTTTTACTAATCTGATAACTACTGTTTTCCAGGTTACAACCCCTCTATTGTTTAAATTGATACCGGCTATCATGAATCTGGGTGTACTAATGCACTGGTTCCCCCCTGAGAGCAGTGGACGAGCGAGCACACAGAATGAGGTAATGTGTCCTTGACAATTGACAAGTACATGAGCAGACAATTACTTTCGCTCGTGGCATGTAGCCAATTCGGTTTCAGTTTTTTCCTTGTCTTGACATGCTACAGCTTAAAAGGCATGATCTTTTTGTTCGTTATGATTTTACTTGATTTGGAAGATTAGATGTTCAATCCTTTATTATGTCTTTCTAAGTTTTTTTATTTGTTTTTGGGTTACATATATGAGGGCTGTGTCCTGGAAAGAAAAGCTAGGAAAATATAGCATAACATAGGTGAAGGGTTTGAACCAAAGAGATTCTCACTCACTTCTAACTTTGTTTTTCCCCTCTCTCTTGGAATTAGAGAGACAAATACTAACAACATGGAGTTACAAGATGAAAAACTGAGTATTCTTTGCTATGTTCTATATCTGTGAAAATGTTTCTTGAAAGATGCCAGCTCCCCAGTTTCTTGAAACTTATGCTCTTCTCTCTTCCAATATTACTTTTTCCCCTTTTTTGGGACCAGGATTTATTATAATTAACTTTGTGCCGTTTGTTTACATGTCTTGTATCATGTCCATGACGTCCATTTGTCTATCTGTGTCTCTTGTTTTAACAGGAGAAAGTTTCCATGATTGAAATCAAAGGAACGTTGTAATTGTGACCCACAATTTCTCATTCTTCTACACTGTTTAAAGTGCAACTTCTATGGCTAACAGACATTTCAGATGAACAAGTCTGCATAATATTCATTGCTGCTAATGGATACTCACTGGGAAAATCTGATGTTAATAGACATAGAAATTTTGTTTGTATTCATTTGATATTGTATATATGAACACAAAGAATAATAGGCCCATTCCCTCGTTTCTTACGCTGTTCATTTCATTCATCAATCATCACAAACATTAGTTAGCTATTTTCTTCTATATAGTGGCTTCATATTATGTGATTGAGCTTTGTTTTAGAAAAATCTCTGGAAGATGTGTTCTGAAATGTAGTCCGTTATTCTCTTCACCCAAAACCTTGCCTGGTCACTTCTTTACTCTTTATTTTTTTTTTCTGGTTGTGATATAATCACTGAGAAGGGTTGGCTTAGCTGAAGGTAAACTCGTTTGATGTGTGAGTGTGAGGTTGTGGGTTCGAATCAGCCACTTTGAAAAGAAAAAAAACAGATATTAGGTTGCCTAGTATATCTCACCCCAGCACCCTCACCAAGTGGAGACTAAAGCTAAGTTGACCCTTTTTGTTATATAATCACTGGATAGCTGTTAAGAAAAATATAGCTTGATTAGAAAAATAAAATGTTAACTAATCTAATAAACTTATGTCCTATCAAAAATATGTAAATTTAACTCGAGTTATATTTATTCTAAAGTAGATCAAGTTTGTCCAAACCATTAAATAATTTGAGTTAGGTGTTTATGAGAGATCCTTGAGTTCGGTTCAATTATACTTTTAATCTATATGATTATTTTTTTATACCAGAATCATGATTATTTACAAATATGATTATACCAGAATTGTGTCATTTTTATAAATAAATTTCACAAACTAATTGAAATAAAATATGGAAAAAACTTACATCCAGTGCATTAGAACAAGTACATCCAATTCACCACTCATAACATGACACCTGGATTTTAATTTACCTAACATTTAACGCCCGTTAGTCTCCTTCTTTCCCTTTCTTTCCTATGCGTTTTCTCGCATCTGTCAGCTCACCCACTGTTATTTTCCTCAAAAGCTAATACCCAGGGGAAAAAAATCAAGATCTACAAGTTTTTACTTTAATCAAAGTTGCGATTGCTCAGGAAAAGAAAGAAAGAATGGCAAAAACGTAATTAAAACAATAAAATCATGGCAAAAGGAAGCATATAAGACAAACAAGGTTGTTGATACATTTGAGTAGAATGTCATCGCATTATTTGCTGAAAAGCAAGAAGAAAGTTGTGAAGGGATGGCGGATGAATGGAGGAAGCTTTGTTCTCCGTCTTTATGTGTAAGCAGATTTTAGGGTTTTAATTTAGGAAAGAAGGGAAGAGAGGAAGATACAAGTTAATTGAAATCGAACAAAAATAAACCGGAAGGCAACCTTGAACAAAATGGAGGGATTGATAATGGAGGAGCTTTTTGGCTTTGGGATATGCAATGATGAAGATTTGGAAGTCAAAATAAAGAAGTAACCCGTTCACAGAATCGGAGCGGACGTGGCTGTTAATGGTGTTGGAGGATTCGTGGAAGATGACGAAATCGATACGGATGCGGTCGTTGATGGCGTTTATCGCACGCTGGGTTTGGAGAGGAAAGCTGGGCGTTGATTAACATGGGTGTTCAGAGGGAAGATGGACGCGTAGGGCCTGTTTGGTTTGAGGGAAGGGGAGGGAAGGGAAAGGGAGGGGAGAGACCCTTCCTTTGTTTGGTTTGAAAAATTGGAGGGGAGGGGGCCTAAAATATTCCCCCCCCCTTCCCTTCAAACCCTCTATTTTGGATCCCTCCAAATTGGGGGGATTCGGAGGGGAGCCAAAACTTTTGACTAAATTGCCCCACCATATTTTATTATATTTCTATACATGTATATGTGAGAAAAACTATAAAACTTCCACATATACCCCCGTCCCATAATAATAAAAAAAACTTCTACCTCCTCCTATGTAGTTTTTTTTATACTGGGTAGCTTTTTTATAGCTCATTTTCTTTTTTAAGGGTTTAATAGAAATCCACATATGGTTTTTGTTCTCTTGATTTTCCAGTTACGGTGGCATTGAAGATGGGTCTTCAGCTCCACCATTTTCGGGTTGTATATTTGGAGAAGATAAGTCTCCACCATTTTCAAAAATTTGCTTTTTCCCATGTTAGTTGCTGAAAAATTTGGTTCAAAGGAGGAGAATGGTAGTTTCATATTTGGAAAGGGAATAATTTTAATAATTTTTTAAATATAGTTTTTATAAATTAAATAAGATTTTATAGTACTATTATATCAATTATATATCTTTTTAATAAGCAACTTAATTTGAATCAAAATGTAAGTTATTTTATATGATAGACAATAATTAATTAACATATAAGGATAAAGTGGTAAATTCATCATTATCACCCTCCCCTCCCCTCCTTGAACCAAACAAATAATCATTAAATTCTCCTCCTCCCTTCCCTTCCCTTTCCCCTTCTTATCAAACCAAACAAAGTACTATTAAACCCTCCCCTTCCCTTCCTTACTTCCCTTCCCCTTCCCTTCCCCTCCTCTCCCTCAAACCAAACAGGCCCGTAGAGACTAGAGAGGGAAGTGGGTGAGGGAAGAGTGAGATAATGACTAACGGAGGTAAACGGTGTTAAATGAACTGGTTGTACTTGTCCTATTGCATATTGCATTGGAGGTAAGTATGACCCATAAAATATTACGAGGAATAATTGTGATTATTTACAGTCTCGCCTATCAAATTGAAATAAGGAGGCCACTTGAAATCGCCGTTGAAATTTTCTGGTATATTTTTTCCGGATGCAAATAATTTCTGTCTACACACACAACTAATAAATCTGGCAATATATATATATATATATATATATATATATATATATATATATATATATATATATATATAACGTATTCTTGAATAAAAACTAATGAATATATTGATATTTTTTTTTTTTGAGAATATAAGCAAATCGTTATATCTTTCTGTGGTCAAGGAATGTAAAGAATTGTGTCATCTCGGTGAGAATTGAACTCCCTATTTTAACATTTACAGTCTCGACCAAAAAAAAAAAACATTTACAGTGAACCCAAGTTATTTGTGTTAAAGGGTAATGTTGAGACCAATTTGTTTTGTTTAATATGGGGAGTTGCTTTACATCATGTGTTGTATCATATGTGAACGATATGTTACTTAACTTTGATTTAATATTTCCCTTAACCATGCGTGTGGAAGGTTGATTTAATCCTTGGGGATGAATCTTAGTTTTATCTGTTTTGACTTTTTGTAATCACAGCAATATTTGACTGAATTTTTCTGTTAAGATTATTGTTTTATTCCTTGATGGCAAAAAAATAAAACAAAAGAAAAAAAAAAGAAAACGAATTTTTCTGTTTTTTTTTTATCAAAAAATTTTTCTGTTTGGTCTCCTCTTATTTGTTTTACTTGATTTTTCTGTTCTTATTTGTTTTACTTGATTTTTCTGTTAAAATGTAGAGACATATACATGTATCTTTGTGTTTCACATTAGATTTTTGCATAGCAATATTTTCATAAATTCCATATTAAAATCCTAAATAAAATATTAAAATCTAAATAATTACTCTCTGAGTTCATAAATATAAGATCACTTTCTAATTTTTTCAACTTTTTCCTAAATTAACTTTGTACGATAACAAATAAGAGAGGAGAGTAGGGATAAAAGTTTATGGTTAAGATAAATAAGTTATATGTAAATAACTAACTTAAATAACATTATTAATCTAATCAAACTAAAGAAAATAGAAAATGATGTTATATTTAGGAATAAGATTAGGGTGGGTATTATCCTATTTACCAAAATTCCATATTAAAATCCTAAACAAAACATTAAACCTCATCTCTTTTCATTGGATCATCACATGCGGTCCCATGTTCACCCTTCTCTAAGCAATCAAAACTGCAAATCACATTGCGACATTCCCCAATAAAAACAACAACAATAATAATAATAATTCCAATCTTCCAACTTCAAAGATCTCGTCTTTGCTTAAAGTTGCTACCTTTTATGAATCCCTTTTGATTTATTCACATTTTGAGCCTTTTCAATGCATGGGGTGCATTGATTTGCATTGTGTGGGGTGAAAAATTGAAACTTGCATTGAAATTTGATGGCAATGATAGCTTTCAAGAAATGGGGTGTCTTTGGATTGTGGATTTGTGTGTTGTTCATTGTGATTTGTGTGAGCTTTTGTGAAGGTGCTAGATTGGAGAAGGAAGTGAGGGAAAAATTTTATGGGAATCTGCCTAATTCTTCTTCTTCAGATCCTAATGATGATAGCTTGGCTAAAATGTTTGACCGTGTCCTTGAAAAAGAGTTCTCTGAGAATGAACAGCCTGAAGGTTTTTACTTTTTATTATCTCATATTCATTTATTGTCTATTTGGTCATGGAGAATAGAGCATACAGCAGAAATGTAGCTGATTTTGTTTGCATGTATAAATAAGAGTGCTAGGGTCAAATTTCATAGTGTAGGGTGTTGTTTATTTGGTTGTGTTTGAATGGAATTCTGTTGGAATTGAAAGAGGAACTTGTCTGTCTCTGAAGTATCCTACATGGTTTATATGAGTAACTCCTAGCATAATTTAGGTAGTTACCATAGTTGGCCAGAGTATCTAGATCTGCTTCATTTTCTGGAAGATTGACATGGTAGGATGTGTGGTTAAAATGAAAATCTCTTATGTCCAAATGTCATGGAAACCTTCGGTGGTTGAGCTTGATTTTCAGTTTTGATTCTCTAACGTTAATTGTTCTATGCTTGTAGTAGTGTGTGTATGTGAGGTGGTGAATTGTAGCATTAGTCTGTGTTTTCGAAATAAATGATTTTATAGTTTGTCCTCTATGCATTATGTTTATTTTTTTTTCAATTCCTGACTCATCTGATTTTCACTTTTCACTGTGCATCATAACATTCATGTAGGTCATAGGGTTGTTTGAAGCTTTGTGAATTGATTTGATTATTCTCTTCCATCTTTACTAGGATCTGATAAGAATAGCTTCAACAGTACTGTAGCTGATCAACAGGTACCCCTATTTTTGTGTGAATAGTTTGCCTTCTCAAATATTTTGTGCTGTAAATTCTTTCTTAGAATAAAAATGCATTATTATTCAGAAAAAAATGTTTTCACTGGCATATGCTGGATTGCCATTCAATTTAATATAATAAGCCCCCATGAATCTATTGCTGAAAGTTGGTTGTTTGCCCCCCAGATTCATTTTGTGACTTCCTTTTTCCTTTTGTATCTATAATGAAAAAACACAATCTTTTATTGATGATTGGGCTGTGTTATTGTGTATGTAAATGTTAGTTATAGACATTTTGGTCATATTTTGCAGGCTGTACTGGAGACTGTAGCTAAAATTACTCATGATAAAGGCAAGAGAAATGACACTCCGGAGGGAAAGTATGGCATGTTACTTGTAAACTAGTTATTCATAATGGGTGATTATACCTAGTTTTCTTAAATTATTAGAAGGCCTTTTGTCATTCATATTGAATTCCCCGCTATCAGTGGTACCAGATCATTTCAACTTCAAGATATGTTCTCCCTGGAGAATGAAGATTCTGATGATGCAACAACCTTGATTGACAGAAAGGTGTTCTTACTTATCATACAAGTCTTGGTTGGTTATACATTATGCTTTTGAATTTTCAATTGCAATCCAACTCTTGTATTTGTTTATCCTACTACATGGCAGGACAATGTTTTTGTGATGTCAAACAAGAAATCCAAATACCCAGTCCTTCAGTTGGATTTAAGGTTGACATTTATTATGTTTTACTTTATTGTAATTTATTTTCAATGGTAGAACTTATAAAAAAAATCAGATATAGCTCCAGGAAAACACTAGTTTTCTGGCGATATTTTGTTTTTCCCTTTTTGAAAATAAGTTTCAGTTGTTGGTGGGTTTGTATGGCATGTAAATCTTATTATAGGTGCTTTTGTGTCAGTATAGGTCAACATCAAAATATTGCTGTAGGATGGAAAAATCAATGCCTCCATTATATGTTTTTGTTTTGGATAATGAAATGGATCTCACATTTTCTTTATTTGTTTGATCGGGGTTATATAAAATGCTCTGGAATTGTTTTCACTTCTTTAAAATGAAGAGCTTTCGCCTTCACTAATTATGTCACTTCTGATCCAATTGCATACGTTACTTGCTAGTGTACCTTTATTTTCGTATTTCTTGATTTTACTTCTGTTCTCCTCACCCATAGAATTATCTGTTATTGCATTTCTCCAAATTCTTGCAGGCTAATATCAGATCTGGTGGTTGTTATAGTTTCTGCAGCTATTGGTGGAATTATCTTTTCCTGTTTAGGCCAACCGGTAATTATTTTGTTACAGTAGCTAATTATTGTTTCTAAGGCTTTTCTTTTTCTAAATTGTTTAGTTGATTGCTCATCCAACATTTCTTGTGGTATCTTAAGTGACTCATGTGATTGTTTCAGAATAATGTGCTCTATAAAATGCGAAAGCTGAGGTTAAGTCTTCTGATATTTTACCCATATTGTAGGTCATTGTGGGCTATCTCCTTGCTGGCTCCCTTATTGGACCCGGGGGATTGAATGTTATTAGTGAAATGGTACAGGTATGCCATTAAGACATCGCTTGGGAACATCTCTAGCAGAAGTAGTTAAGCTCTTACTATTTCTTAGTTACGTGTAGTCTAGTCTCTTCCTTTTCAAAATTTATGGTCATAATTTCTATTAGAGATTCTGATTGCCATTTTTAGAGGAATGGTTTGTCATTAGTCAACACCTTCTGAGTTTCTTGTGAAATCTGGATTTGTTTGCTGCAACCTTTAATGATAATCATCTTGTGTTTTCACTGCTATCGAAGGAATTTCTTGCCAACCATAGTCTGTACACTATAATAGAGACTAGGACCTCAAAATATGACCCAAGACATTAACTTAAAAGTGCAAATGTAGACCTTGATTATGAGCCATAACGTATACAATACAGAAGTTCCTATAGTCTATACACTATAGGAAGATTGAGGATAAGTGTCTATTCAATTTCTTATGCTAAGAACACATTAACCAGACCTTTGATGTGATTTGTAGGCTAAATATGGGGAGGTTGCCCATCTAGTTCAGATCATTTTTCAGACTTTGGAGATATAATATGGTGATGTATTATTAATAGAAACCATCAAGTTCTGTGTTTTTTATGTAATTCTTTCGTAGAATAATTTGAAACAAATTGTAACACCTAGATTTTTTGTATGATGTTATTATATATGGGTACCATTCAATCATTTTCTGTTTGATGGCTGCTGACGTGTATTTTGTACACAGGTTGAAACTGTTGCCCAGTTTGGGGTTGTTTTTCTTCTGTTCGCTCTGGGGTTGGAGTTCTCCTTATCAAAGGTTTGCTATCTTTGTCCTACGGAAGCTTGTTTTGCATAAAGCTATTCTAATATTTTTATCCATGCAGTTGAAAGCTGTAGGAGCTGTTGCTGTTTTGGGTGGACTGCTCCAAATTGCGACATTTATGTTCTTATGCATCATTCTTACCATGGTATGGTAGTGGTTACATTTTAGTGTAGATTTAGAAGCTACTGTCGATGATTGGTTCTAAATGTAAATTAAACATTGTCGTCCTCATGCTTTGTAGTTATGTGGAGCCAAGTTGTCAGAAGGTGTATTTGTTGGTTCCTTTCTCTCCATGTCATCAACAGCTGTGGTAATAAAAATATACTGTCATAAAGTTACCCAAAAAAATGCTGTCATACATTTTTCCCGAGAACTACAAATGATTCTTATCAATTTGTCATTAGAATTATAAAATTCTAAGCAAGATTTTTCCTTGTATTATATCTTTTACCAGGTTGTGAAATTTTTAGTGGAGCGGAATATAAGCAATTCTCTACATGGTCAAGTGACAATTGGAACTCTAATTTTTCAGGTATTTTCAAGTTGTGATTGGTCTGATGGTTCATTTATTTTACAAATCATTAATTTCTTTTCCTTTTTGTATTAGGACTGTGCTGTGGGCTTACTCTTTGCTTTGCTCCCAGTTTTGGGTGGCACCAGTGGCCTTTTACACGGAATATTCTCAATGGGAAAGCTGTAAGTCTTTGTCATGTGCGTTTGTATTGCCTCTTGTTTTATTTTTTCATTCACAAAGTTTCTTTCTCTTTCATATCTGAAGTCTGAACACATGTAACCCCTTGTACTTTTGAAAGCCTACTGGAACTTGTGAATGAGGTAGCATCTGATCTAACAATTTTCAACTTCAGGTTGATAATATTGTCCATTTATCTCACGGTGATATCTATATTGTGTTGGTCGTTTGTTCCCTTCTTTCTAAAACTGATGATGCAGCTGTCATCTCAGGTGAATCTCAAAAGCACATGCTCCCCTTCTCACATGCACAATTCATTTATCTGAGAACCTTGAGCTTTATATTGATTTTTTTTTTCTTTTCTTGTACTCCAGACAAATGAACTTTATCAGCTAGCTTCTGTGGCATTCTGCTTACTATCAGCATGGGTGAGATAATACACCCTAGTCAGTATTTTTTTGGCTGGATTAGTTAGAGACATTGACTGCTCATCTGTCCGCACTTTATTGTTTTATAACTTTAGAAAAAAAAAATCATTCTTTCTCATATGTTAGGAGACATTTGTTTACAACTGCTATCACAATTTTTTAGAAAATATTGAAAGTGAATCTGGTGGTCAGCCTTCGTGGTTATTGACATATGAAAAGGGCTGATAAGGTTAAGTCAACCAATGTTTCCATTTTGAGCAAGCAAATAATCGTGTTTTTGTCTGTAGCTCCTGAAATCCTTGAAGTAGTCAAATATCATTTTCTGTTTTGAAATGTCTTTTCAGTGCAGTGACAAGCTTGGCCTTAGCCTTGAGCTGGGTTCATTTGTTGCTGGTGTTATGATATCTACGACGGGCTTTGCACATCATATTTTGGATCAGGTACTCTTGGGTTGTTTTGCTGATTCTATTTTAAAGTAATGTTTTGGTTGTGGTAAAAAAGATTTCATTTGATGAGTGAATATATTGTAGGTGGAACCAATTCGTAACCTGTTTGCAGCTCTCTTCCTCTCAAGTATTGGGATGCTTATACATGTACATTTCCTATGGAACCATGTAGATATCTTGCTGGCATCTGTTATTCTTGTTATAGTTGTTAAGACTGCTGTTGCTGCTGCTGTTACTAAAGCCTTTGGCTATAGTCTTCGGACATCGTTTCTGGTAAGTTGCCTCGGCTTTTTTGTCGGTAGTTTGTTCAATAACCTTATCATGAATCATGAATACTGAATGTCTGTTTTCATGAGAATATAGGTTGGGATTTCACTTGCTCAGATTGGAGAGTTTGCTTTTGTTCTTCTCAGTCGCGCTTCAAATCTTCATCTTGTTGAGGTAATTTTCTGTTCTTGTTCTACTGTTCCACACAACAGATTGCTGTGCAGCTTAGCTCCTGGCATTTCCATCTGATGGACATTGTTAGCCATTCTCTATGCATGCTTTGTTCCTTCAGTACCACGTATACGTTAGTCAGTATATGTGTTGCCAATGTCACCCCATTATGCGGCTTAATCATTATATCATGCACTAATCATGTTTGAAAATGAAAACTGAGGTTTGGAAATTGATTGCGGGAAGCTGATTTGATTTGTGTACTGGTAAGGCCCAAAAGGCAATAAGATCCCCACACTGCTATGCTTAGAATGAACTGTCTGTAAATTGAGAAGAGAATATATTCTTGTGAGCTTGAAAGAAACTTCTTTCTGCTTTTTATATCTTGCACTGATCATGATGCTGTTGACTTCTCCATTCATCATGCTGTCGTTGAGATGCATTTTCATATTATTTTTCTAACTAATTGCACATATCGCCGCAGGGAAAAATGTATCTTCTCCTCCTTGGGACGACAGCTCTTAGTCTGGTAAGTTTTATTACCCTGCTAGATGTTTTAACACCTTAAAGTTTGACTTCATTGTGTGAAAAAAAGTTTTACTAACTTGATAACTACTGTTTTCCAGGTTACAACACCTCTATTGTTTAAATTGATACCAGCTGTCATGAATCTGGGTGTACTAATGCACTGGTTCCCCTCTGAGAGCGGTGGACGAACGAGTACACAGAATAAGGCAAGTGTCCTTGACAATTGACATGTATATGAGCTGACAATTACTTTCACTCGCTGCATGTAGCCAGTCAATTTCAGTTCTTTTTCTAGTCTTTACATGTTACAACTTAAAAGGGGTGATCTTTCTGTTCGCTATAATTTTACTTGATTTTGAAGATTAGATGTTTAATCCTTTATAATGTCTTTCTATGTTTTTTTTTGTTTTTGGGTTACATATATGAGGTCTGTGTCCTGGAAAGGAAAGCTAGGAAAAGATAGCATAACATAGGCAAAGGGTTTGAACCCTAGACATTCACCTCACTCACTAACTTTGTTTTTTCCCTCTCTCTTGGAGTTAGAGAGACAAATTCTAACAGAATGCATTCACAAGATAAATACTTAAGTATTCTTTGCTATGTTCTATATCTCTTCCTATCTTGCTTTATTACTTTTTCCCCTTTTTGGGACTTGGATTTAGTAGAATTAACTCTGTGCCGTATGTTTACATGTCTTATATTATGTCCTTGACGTGCATTTGTCTATCTGTGTCTCTTGTTTGAACAGGAGAAAGCTTCCATGATTGAAGTCAAAGAAACGTTGTAATGGTGACCCACAATTTCTTATTCTTCTGCACTGTTTAAAGTGCAACCTCTATGGCCAACAGACATTTCAGATGAACAAGTCTGCAGAATATTCATTGCTGCTAATGGATGAAACTCACTGGGAAAATCTGATGTTGATAGGCATAGAATTTTTGTTTGTATTCATTGTGTATATATGAAAAAAAAAAGAATAATAGGCCCATTCCCTCGTTGCTTAAGCTGTTCATTTCATTCATCTCAAACATTAGTTAGCTATTTTCTTCTATATAGTGGCTTCATATTATGTGATTGAGCTTTGTTTTAGAAAAATCTCTGTGGCAGATGTGTTCTGAAATTTAGTCCGTTATTTACATCAATTCTCTTCACCCAAAACCCTGCCTGGTCACTTTCCCCAAGCTTTATAACTGGAACTACAACTAAGTTATAAAAAAAATATTTAACTATAAAGTATGTTTATTTAATTTTATAAGTTAGGTAAATTAATTTTAAAAATGATAAATATCACATCTTAAAATAATTTATTTTGTTTTCTTATTTTCTCAACATGAATCAACTTGATCTTATATTAAAGATATAATCTGATACTAAAAAGTAGTTCAAACTTCCTCATCCAATTTTCCTCTTGATTCATATTTTTTTATGTAATTTTTATAGCACAATAGAGTAAAATATTGTGGGCCTTTGATTGACTTGGATGGTGATGATTGGTGTAGCTGAGGCTTAAGGCCATTGAGAGTATCCATTTCCCTTTTCATTGGGCAGCAAGTAGGAATGTGAGAACAAAAAGGCCTTAAAAGTTTTTTAGGATTTATCCATCGCTATCCGGTGCTGTAACACTACGTAATTATTGCGGCCGCATACTCAAGGCTCACACTGAGATTATTAGATAAACTAGAACAACCCACAACAAGCTGATTTAAGTGCTTGTTGGTAAACAACTTAAAAATTAAAACTGCAAAATTATCCCATATCTCATTTTGTGTTTTGAATTTGTGACATAGCCACGGTGGTACAATAACAAGACTTCCCTCTAAACAACATTACCATCTTGATTATTGTTTTCCTGACATATTTTAAATATAATCCATTAAACACATAGAACAATATTTTTTAAGCATCTAAATATATAAAAATTACTTCTATCTTCAATAAAAATGTTTTTTATAATATTTTTTTCATCCATGATCAAGGTATCCCCTCACTCAACAAGTGAGAAACGAATCCCCCGCTAATTTGTAGCCACATCAAAGGGTGAGACAACTGGCCTAGGAGATTTAATGTTTCTCCATGCCCAACGCCAAGGATCGAACCCCAAACAATTGGTTAAGGGTGAATGAGTCCTTACCACTCAACCACACACCCCCAGTTGTTTTTTTATAATATCTTTAACCAATAGATTAGATAATCTAAGTAAAAAAAATAAAATCAAATCAGAAAAATTAAAATCATACATTTTCTTAATACTCCCTCCGGTCCTAAATATAAGACCTAATTCACTTTTTAGGAAAATCCTAAAAAAGCAAAAAATAAGTTAATTATAAATTGGTTTACCTAATTTTTTCCCTTAGACTAGTTTATTTTACCTATAAACTAATGGATTATCTAAAAATATACTCCTATTAAATATGTCATCATTTAATAACATATTTCGCAACCTTAATCTCTAAAAAAAAAGTCATCTAGGTCCTATATTTAGGAGGGAACGTAATAATATTTTGGTGTTGTTTAGATGTATGTAATAATGAATGAATATAAGCAGAAGTTGCCGGGAACATACGCAGAGATGAGATGAGATGGATTGATTCTTTTCTTATTTCTTATTTGTTCCCCATTTTCTCAGAGAGCATCATTCCATTTTGTGATCTGGGCTTTCTTTGGTGTTGATGGAGCATCAAGCTGTGAAGCTTCAATGCCAGAGGATTGGCTGCAATGCCCTTTTTACTGAGGATGATAATCCTCATGGTTCTTGTCAATACCATGAATCTGTACGCCTTTTCAATCTCCCCCTTTTACCCTCTTACCCCCTTTTTCACTGTAAATGATGGGTTCTATGATTCCTCAAAATCTGATCCTATATTTGGTGTTCTGATTGAAACAAAAGTTGCTTGCTTTTTGGAAGTTCTGCTAGTGGGTTGTTTAGGGTTTGAGATCATTCATTTTCAGCTCTGCAACTAGATATCATTAGTGAATCTTGTTTTGGTTGCTTACATGTTTGCCTCTTGTGTCAGATTTTAATTTTGTCTGTTTTTGCTGGTTTTTCACTGTTGGAACGTAATGAGAAGAAGCAATGATATTTTAGTTTAAGTTTTTGAATCACCATTGTAATAATTTTACACTGCCATGAATTGAAGGAGTGTTAAAACTATACCTTTTGTGTTTTTGTCAGAACATGTGGAGTCATGAAAGAAGAGATGTAAAGCTTAAATGTTTTACACCCATGTTTCAATCACTAGAGATTGGATAAGGGAAGCTTTTAAGTGTATATTATAGGGCCATATTTCAGATTTTCACACAAGCTAATGTAGGAGATAGTCTTTGACTTTTAATGATCCTATGAATGTGGGGGATACATATTAGATCATCACTGCTTTTTGCTATTTCCGTTCATTAGCCAATTGTTCACCTTTTGATGTGTGCTTCATTTTCATTTTGTTAAACCTTTTCAATTCTGTTGAGTGGTTCTCAAATTGAACCCTGGCGTTTCTCTCCTCTAGACTAGAGGGTTTTCTGGATTATTACGATATGAAATTCTCATGTGCTAAAATACTGTTATCTGTCATATTATGAAATTGACCATGTTATGGCACTTCTTGATAAACTTCTTGCACTGCAAAATAATTGTCTTTTGCTTGAAATTTTAGTATTTATTATTCTGAAAAGATTACTATCTCATCCGTGTCAGTGGACTTATGTAACTGGCACTCTAGCAGAAATTTCATGAATTTATGTAGCCAAACCCACCTAGTGGAAACGACTTTTTGTTGTTGTATTTACTGGTCTTAATGGACTCACAACTGCGTGTACATTTGTTTCTATTCATGTTCATTTTCTGAGAAATCATGACAATATCTTTGTTGTAATAATATTATTGCCAACTTTCTGAGCAAAAAAAAAAAAGATTATTGCCAACTCATAAGTTATGATATGAATGAAGATAAACAGATTAATTCTTTTTGTTTATTTATGCCATTGAATCGTTACTGAATTTACTGATCACTCTTTGTCTGGCATGTTTGGGATTTGGATTTGACAACTGGCATCTTGGCTTCATCAGGGAGTAAGTCCATGCATTTCCATTTGATTCTTCACCACTGCTTTTTTACTTTTTTCCCCTGTGGTGATTCCTTGTTCAAATTTCCAATTGATTAAACTTTAAATTTACTTTCTAGCCTATATTTCACGATGGTACGAAAGAATGGAGTTGCTGCAAGAAAAGAAGTCATGATTTTAGCTTGTTTTTAGAGATTCCAGGGTGAGAC
Source organism: Mimosa pudica (assembly GCA_029929735.1). Taxonomy (NCBI): domain Eukaryota; kingdom Viridiplantae; phylum Streptophyta; class Magnoliopsida; order Fabales; family Fabaceae; genus Mimosa; species Mimosa pudica. Next base: position 3,080,332 of record JAKELP010000031.1, read on the forward strand.
ATCTTTTTCTCCCATTTCTTTCCTCTTCTTTTTGTGAGTTTGAAAATTTTATTTGCTGTCAACTGGTCATTTAAAAGAGTTGACCTTATCTTGAGTATTATGTTATATCATTAATATTTAGAATAAAATAGTTAATTTAGTTGATTGATTTGGTCAATTATTAATTAATTAATTGAGTCAATTAATTAGATTGATTGGGTAATTAGGGTTTGGGATTATTATTATTATGTTTTGTTAATTTAATTATTATTGCTAGTATATGTTGGGCTTAGGGTTTAGTGAGGCCCAATTCTAATTAGGTCAAGATTATATAACTAGGGTTTATTGTAAGAGTCTAGTAGTCTTGTCTTTGAATTATGAATTGAATTTGTATTTGACGGCCGACGGCCGGTGTCTCTCTTTGTCTCTCATGGCCGACGGCCTCTTCTCTCTTTGACCCCTCTGTTCTCTATTTCTTGTCTTCAACCCTCTAGATCTATTCTTCTTCACTGTTCTTGCTTAATCTTTATTAGCAAATAGTTATTTTGCTAACATATTACATATACGTAGAACGTAGTTGAGTCTCTAACACAGAAAAATAAAATTTATAAAATTAAGCATTTGAGTTTTGGAGATTGCAAGCTATAAATGTCAGATTTAAAGTAATTCATTTCAGTGGCTTGATTGAGTTTACTATTTTGCACCTTTTTATGTCAGTAACTATACCTGCTTCTATTTCTGATTAAAATTAGTTCTTAAAAAATCAATGTGCCTTTGCTAGCAATCATTGCTTCGTTGTGAAAATATTGATACAAGATCTGACTCTAAAATTAGTGGTGAGGAACTAGGAAGGGGAGTTTTCCAGTTATAATTACATGGAAAATACATTTGAATGTGAAACTATGTGCTCTTCGGCACGTTCTAGTCTCTGAGACTGATTTCACATTTGTTTTCAAATCTATCTCAACCAAGCCAGATTAGTAATATATATTATATTTGGCACTGAACACAGGGAGAAATATTTTCATATAACCTTTAGCTTTTTGCATGCTTGGAACAGCTTAATTATCTCTGTGTTTCGAAGCTTTTAGCGTCTCTTGACCAAAGTTTTCTTTTACAAGGTGCAAGACTGGAAAGCACACAACAGAGAAGCAAGTATTACCACAGCCTAAAAAGAATACTGTACCTGTCCCAGCTCCAGTGCTGGCTTCAACTACCACTGCATCATCATCAAGGGATTCATGTTCCAGGTGTCGACAGGGCTTCTTTTGTTCCGATCATGGTATACATTTTGATCTGTTAGCAGCTAAATGCAGTAAAATAGCTCTGTTGGATTTATGATGAACCATCATACCATTCTTTTATTATTATCATGTAATAAAATTCCTTTGTGAAGCCACTTGTGTTGAATTTCCGATGTTCTGTTTTTTAGGTTCTCAAAGCAAACCTTTGAATCCTGCTGTAAATTCCTCTTCTGAAAGCAAAGCAACTGCTGTTCCGAAACAACCTAAGAAGGTTGTTGATATAAATGCAACCCAGCTATGCAAAAATAAAGGATGCGGTAAAGAATTCAAGGAAAAAGATAATCATGATGCTGCATGTAGCTACCACCCTGGTCCTGCTGTTTTTCATGACCGCTCAAGAGGGGTACGCATTCAATACTTTACTGGACATTCTAGTTTGTTCATATCAGTGTTCAAAATTTGTGTTTGTGGATCTTCAGAACTAAGCCCTCCTTACTCATGTGATTTTGCAGTGGAAGTGCTGTGACATTCACGTAAAAGAATTTGATGAATTCATGAGTATTCCTCCGTGCGCAAAGGGATGGCACAATGCTGATCCGGAGTCCTAATCCAATAAGAAATCAAAGGTTTTCTTTTTCTTGTTCGATTAATTCTATTTAGTTGTTTTTGGGTACAGCTGTTGCAATTCAAATGAGAGGGGAAAAGGTGATGTGAATTGGCTCAATACTGGGGTCATAGACTGAAACAATTGTATGAAAATTATCACTTTGTTATGAGTCAACCTCTGGTCAATTTGCTGAGACATTGGTAAGAAACAACTTGATGAGTCAAAGTCTGGAGTCAATTTGCTGAGAAGTTGGTAAGTAACAACTTGATGAGATGAAAGATTCTTAGTATAACTATGTTGTTGCTAGACCTTAAGTCCTTCACCATCTGTTTTTTTGCATTGCCATCTGAGCCTAATTTTTCTGGATGATTGGTATGTCATTATGTGTATTATTTATATACTTCCTTTGCCAGATCTTATTTAAAGGACAAGAGGAGTTTATTGAAATCGTTAATAAGCTATGATATTGTATTTATACGACTTTAGTCAATGGTCAAGTGGTTATAGATATGGATAAACCTAATCAATCTTTACAGGTACTCTAAAATTGCAATGCATAATAGCATTGCTTACTATTGATATAATTCTGTTTTTGTTAAATCGAATTCTGATTTGCGGTCTTGTATAGTACTATTTAAGATGTGAATAAAAAACGCACGCACTTTTATTTGACAAGGCTTGGTTAGAGTTATGGGTTTAAAATTTAAATTAAGTTTTATATTAGTTGCTTAAATTTCGTGTAATTTTCAGTCACTTAATCTTAATAATGTCTATCTAATCTAGTAATAAATGCCCCCTCAATCTATTTCATGGTGACTCTATTTTTGTTTTATTGGTGAAAGACTCTAATTTTAAAACTGAAGTACATTGTTTTTATGTATAGGCGATAAGATTGTGTACATCCATCCCTGTCCATATCGAGACTTGTGCATTAAATCAACTATTGTAAAAATGACTATGATCTTTTTTCTTATAAAAAGACAATTTCCATTAATAATTATAAAAGTCATACATCATACAAAATGCACAAAAGAAAAATAAAGAAAGAAAAAAAAAACTAAATAGCAACATTGGTAACTTCGGGGCATAATGGAAGGTGTTGAGCAATATATATTTTTCCATGCCCCCTTTTTATGTTGCCAAAAACAAGAGATTTGAAATGCGTAGACAGTTGACATAAAATCCTCTATGAGACCATGACCACATCATTGGAATTTTGACAGTGAGAGGTGTGAAGTTGAAACAAAAGAGTAGATGTTTTTGTCCAGAAAATGGTTGTCCGACACACTTTCTACTGATTATGAATAATTGATGTTTTTGGAAATTGCTAAAAAGCCTTCTCAGTCCGGATTGGTTTGTTGTGTTAAAGAGGGTTAGCAAACATCAACAAAGTGGTAGTCCAAGTGGAAGCACTTGGGCGCATTAAGACATCTTATCCTTATTCCTGAGTAACTCTTGGAGACAAAAAAAAAAGGTAAAAAAATGGTTACAAGAGGTCCTTGCTTCTGCTGATTTCCAATTCCGAGACATTAGCTCTTCAACACTGTGGGTAACTCTAGCGTTTATGTATTTAGGTTAAAGTATATTTTTGGTCCCTTATGTTTATGTTTGCATTAAGTTTTATTTTAGTCCTTTATGTTTGTAAAGTACACTTTTAGCACCTTGTGTTTGCATTAAGTTTCAATTTAGTCATTTGTGTTTAGAAAGTACACTTTTAGTCAATTTTTTTGTTAACACCATTAGTTTTACAAAAATTTAAATGATTATTTCATAATTGAATTGCGGCAAAAATGATAAATTTTCAAACTATAACAATAACTACACTAAAATAATTTAATCTAAGAATTTTTTTTAGTATGTAATAATAATTTAAAATTGTTAAGTTAACATTTCCCGTTAAGTGAAACTAACGGTGTTAACAGAAAAGGACTAAAAGTATACTTTTCAAACATAAAGGACTAAATTGAAACTTGATGCAAACATAAGAGGCTAAAAGTGTACTTTTAAAACATAAAGAACTAATTAAAACCTTATACAAATATAAAAGACTAAAAATATACTTTAACCATTTATTTAGGTATTTATTTATTTTAATAAGGTGAGCATATGGTGTATTTTAGGGGCCCATTTTCTTGATTTTCTAGCTAAGGACACTCTTGTTGGCACTGGGGATTCTACTTGGTTTCCCCACCCCCTAGAGTGGTAACTTGTGAGACATCTTACAAGGATATCAATGCTGATATCAGTAGAGGAAAAGATCAATCAGAATACTTTTGTTATCCAAAGTACGGGTCTGTATTAGGTTTGGATAATAGCTTATCTGAAAAAAGTTGAAATAACTCTTTTTGAAAAATAGATTAGGGATAAATAGCTTATGAAAAAGCTCCAAAAAATAGCTTCTAACAAAACCTAGGTTTTCAGTAAAAAGGTTATTTTGAAAATGTCATGAATGTTTGTCTGCTTTAACTGAAACTTAGGTTTTGACAGAAAAAACTATTCTTAAAAAGTCGCGAGTATTTGTCTATCATGATTTCAAAACTTAAATTTGAGTTGAAATCTATATTTCAGAATTTGTCAAAGAGACCTTAGGGCCCTTTTTGTTGTTTGAGTTGAAAAAACTTATGGCCTGTTTGGTTTCAATAAAAGAAAGGAAAGAAAATGGTTGGAATGAAAAGGAAATGAAATGAAAATATCCTAAGAACCCGTTTAGTTGGACTGAAAGTGTATAATGGAAATTGTATAAAAAAAAAAGTGTATAATGGAAATAGAATTGAGTATAAGGGGTAAAGATGAAAAGTATAGGTAAATTAGATAACAATGAGAAAGTAAAGTTTGTGGGCCCAGAAAGAGTATGAGTTGGAGAGAGAAAATTTGTGAGCCCCGATAAATTAACTTTCTCAATTCCTAATTTCAGATCCATTCCTCAATTCCCATGGAGCAAACGGGCCCTATTTGTTTAGCACATGAAAGAATTGGATTGAAATGGAGAGTATTTGTTTTATCAGAAAATGGAGAGTATGAGTTTTGGTGTGTCGAAACTTTTTAATTTTTTAGGCAAATAAAAAATGAAATGTCTACAATGTCATCAAGTTAGAAACGAATAGAGAAGTTGGCCGAAAAAAAGAAACAAAAAGAGAAGATTCTTGCATAAAACGGGCCCAAGTTGACGTAAAGATAGAGATGAGTATTGTAACTGAATTTGAAAATATTTAATGTTGACTGAATAATTCTATTGCATTAAATAAAATAGTACAGTACTAGTGTGGGGGAAGGTAGAGGTAGGGGTAAAATGGTAAAATAAGGGGAGGAGGGGCATTAATGAGAAGGAAGAAAGGGTGAGGAGGGAGGACAAATAAGTGACGGCGGCTACGGCGGATGAGCCTTCACAGTCCTCAGTCTGTCCTCTGTCACCCTCTCTCTCTCTCTCTCTCTCTCTCTCTCTCTCTCTCTTCCTATATATAAATATATTTAAATATGTATATACATATATATGTATATGTATGTATGTGTTTATATATCTGCAATTTGTCAGTTGCAGGCTGCAGCAATGCCATTACTTTACTTTATTTATGCCACTCATTTTGATTCTATCTTCATTCTTGTACTGCCTTTCAAGTATACAAATCACCCACCAATTGTTTTTTAAAATTTTATGAATAATATTATCAATTCATCATTGTTGGTAAGTTGTTAATAATAAATGCAAGTTACTTCCATTTGTTTATTTTTTTTGGCCAACAATAATTATTGGTTTACTTCCATTTGTTTATGGCCCATTATTATTATTATTAACAATAATATTTGACTGGAGAATTAGCTTTAATAAATATTTGTTTAAGTTTTTTCATAATATTAATAATTTTCCCAGCAAAAACAATAACTTCATGAGCTTTAAGTTGAATCCACTTTTACATCATTTATTCTTTCATTAGTTATTCATGATTTCCATCAATAATGTAGCTTTTAATATGAATAATTAGAAAAGGGTATTTTAAAATAGTAATGCACATTTTTGTGCATGCCACATTCCAATTAACCCTCAAGGAGATTACTTTCAAGCTAGATAGAAGTGAATGGTTATGAACTAAGGAGTGGTGGGACTAGCTATGGCCTATGGTGGAGTTATTCGTGATGATATAATATAGGATTCAATACTCAATTTACTCATGTTTATTTCACCTGTTATAAAGTTGTTTGAAATCTTGACTAAATTTATGCGTGTTGAAGGGTTTAAGGAACATTGATGTTTATAGTACTAATAATTTAGTCTTGTTGTTTTATTGGAATTGTCCTTCGTCTGCTCTGTGAGAGGATAATAACTTCTACCTAGCTGTTCAACAAGTAAAGCAATTATAGCATCTTGATCGAATAAAGCTCTGTAAAATGACTAAAATCATGATATCAAAAGGCTTACTAAAGGAAAATACCATTATGTAACCAAAAAAAAAAGTCCATTAAAACAAAATGCCTCTGTTATTTAGTGGGAACTGGGAAGCATAGTAACAACTATTAATAAATACTATAACCAAATTTAGTATCATCAGGGATTTTCTATTCAAAATTATTAATATGATCAGCAAGAAACAAAATAATTACGGTATTAAAAAATGAAGATTCAATTACTTACAATTAAATTTAATGTAAGTTTTGATTTAAAATACACAAAAGGATGTTTATGTAATCACTTTACTTTAAAATGTATAAAATCATTTTCCCCTAAGAAACTAAAACTGATTTCTCTAGCTCAAATGAGTTTTTTTGTCTTATTTAGATGTCCATTTTACTTGATTGTACGAGATTTTCTCTTGTTTATGACATTTTCATCTTCTTACAAATATAATCTAATTTCACTTGAGGACTCAAATTCAAATCCAACATTTCAAAATCTTTTTGTCCTTTTTTACATTAAATTTCGACATGAGTATAATTGAGATTCTCCTAATAATTATGTAAAAAAAAGAGTTTGTCTAACCGATATCTCTAAAGCATGAACTCCGTAAAATAGAGATACTATCATATTATGGCTAATAGTATTATTTTTTAATCTAAAATTTAAGGGTATTCTTGTAATTTAAGCAATTTTAGGCGAACTAAGCTATCCTAAAGTTCAAGCTGTACAACGTCTCCCTTGAAGTTCAGAATTCAGATATCATGTCTGATAAAAAAGCTTTAAATATCATATCAAAGTCATTTTATTCTGATTTCTGGCCAACTCACTAGTCACTACACACACATACGTATGAGCATGACAGAAAGATAAAAATATTTTTAGACTAAATTTCTTTAGAATTACGATACGTTTTTTTTGGTCAAAACGATATGTTCATTATAAGAAGATTAGTAGTAATTAAGTCTCACAAATTTGGATAGATTTTATGAAATTAGTGTCCTTTTGTAAATAAAAAAATGTGCTTAACCAATGATAAAGCTGAATTGTTATCTATCAAAAGCTAATACTTAAACGGTTTAAAGAAATTATAATTTAATTATCCTAACAGTCTTCTTTAACATAATTTATATAACCTTTTTCCATTGGTAAATAAATATGCATAGTTTGGGGCCATTAACAATAAATAATATTTCCACCTTTTTAACAAACACCCTGCTCCAACTAACCAATGAGGCTGAGGCAACCATGTTTCCTATTTAGAAACACTGTGCTGACCACCTCTAACCCAATCCTTCTTCAACAATGCTGAATTATTCATTTCTGTTCAGGGCAATACAATTACTGGTCTTAATTATTATATCAATTATTTATTATTTATTCAAAAGCTCCAACACCATTAAAATTGTAGAGGCAATTAATTTTATTTCTTAAAAATAAAAAATTAAATATGCCATTTAGTTATATCTTAAATAACAATTAATTTAGATAATCTAAGCTTATAAGTGAAATAAATTAATTTTAATTATACAAATGAATATGAACAACACTTTGCAATAATTTCTTCAGTTTCATTAACATTTCTTAATGGAGTTGTGAACTCTTGTGCAAACACTAAACAATACTTCCTTCTCCACTCCGTAATGTAAGAGTCTATCCGCAAAAAATGTCTCTTAAGAGAACATCTTAAAATTAGTTGAGTGTTTGAAATTAATATTAGTTTTTCAACATTGCTCATATTTATTATAATACTATTGAGAGAAATAAATACATAAGCATTAATAAATCGTCCCTCTGGTCCCTAATATAAGCCCAAAACTTGAATGATTTTGGTCTCTAATATAAGAGTCCATATCACATTCTCGCGCTTTTCTTACTTTGTGCCCAACTCTCTTTTATATTTATTAATGCTTATGTATTTCTCTATATTAAAAGTATCATAATAAATTGGATAATATAGGAAAAGAAGAATTAACTCCAGACACCTAACTAACAATCACAAATTTTCTCAAGAAACTTGTTTTTTTGTGGTTAACTCTTATATTAAGGACCGGAATATCAAAGGAAGGAAGATAGATGCAAAGTTTTGTGCCACAACTATTATTAATGAGTACTACTAAACACTATTAATTTTTTTTTTTAACTTTTGGAAATCTTGATCTTGAATCTTGTAATGGAGGCGACTGAAGTTTGACAAGACTAGGGAAGTCTCAAACAATTGATAAGATTGAGATGCACAAACTCAAACTCACTAGTCACTTATACATACCACTCTACCCTACGCATGCCATAAAACAAAACCTTTTCCTTTCCTTGAGATGGTAATGGTAATGGTAATGGGTAGTACGAGTAAATTTCCCCCTCAAACCCGGAGCTAGTATAGTATAGTAAACTAGTAATAGTAATAACGTACTCCTCCTATATATCTACACAAAAAATAAGGAAGCAAGCAACTACTAATAAAAGTTAAGTTCTGTTTCAATTGTTTGTTAAGAATGAGACGTTAACATAATAGAGTGGTTGCTTGAAGGCATGACAATATCTGCATACATCATTATCCTTTGGTCATAACTCAAGAGGAAGCAATTAAATGTAATGCAAAGAAAGTAGTATAAGTAACATAACATTATTATGGTCATGGTTTAATTATACAAAAAAGTAATACAAACAGGTTCAGAGAGATTTGTGCTTAAAGTCTGAAACTTTGCTATAAGTAGCAGAGTAGAGTAAGCCAAACTTGCTTTCTGCTACATCATGCCTTTATGATTCTCTCTCTCTCTCTCTCTCTCCCAATCTCTCTCTTCATTACACTTCCTCCATTCTTTGTCCTCCTACTTCACGCCAAACGCCTGCTCTCTCTCTCTCTCTCTCTGTGAAAAGCCAAGCAAAGAAGGCTAAAGACTCAAACTTTGCTATTTATCTCAGCTACCCACTTCTCATTTCACACTCTTCTTTGAGTTTCTGCTTGAGTTTGTTCAATATGGGAAATGGGGTTATGTTGTTATGCTTGCTGAAGCACAAAAGGAAGCATCTTTTTCTACTTTCAATGGCCTTTCTCTTTCTTTTATCTTCCTTTGCTTCCTCCCTTAGCCCACCAGGTATATCTATATCTATCTATATCTACATGTTGTTATGTTCACTGAAAGTTAAGTGTTTTCTGTTGTCTTGTTATGAGTTTCTTCATTTTTGTTAGTGTAAGGAAAGATGAGTGTGTGTAAGAGAAGAAGGTGTACTTGTTTAGTTGTTGTTGTTGTTTGTTTTGGAGTTGGTTTGTGTTCTTTTTGGCTTTCTGTCTAGTCAGTGTGTCAAAATGAAATGGAATAGTGGTGAGAGTATTGAGCAGAAGGGTTGACAAGGGAGTAGCTTTTTATATTTGTTAACAGTTTTTACTGTTTATGCAGTGGAGTTTCAATCTAGAAGGCATAATGGAAACTTTTTACTCACCTAACGTTAACTATTCAACCAATACAGAAGCAAATTTGTTTTTCCCTTTTTCAAGTTTCATTTCTATTTTTTGGCTGCAAAACATAGCATCTTCTGTGTTAAGTTAGTGGAGCTTCTTCTTTCTTCTTCCATTTTTACTTTGGCCTCATCCGGCTTCTGTTTTTTATGTCAAGATATTTCCTCTGGTGGAGAATAATGCTTCATTTTGGGTCAACTTATTTTCTGTAAGTGATGTGACTTTTGCAAATACATAATATAATACTTTTATAATAGCAATAAAGCGATACTATAAAGTACTGTGATAGTATATTTTAATCAAAACGTTTTGTGTTCATCACTCATCTAGTATGCTAAATAGTAAAGTACATGATACACTGTGTATAAACGGGATTTATAATAATCAGATTCAAAATTAATGCATTGATCCTATCCTGAATATTTTTCTTTAAAAATATATATGTAACTGGTAGGTATTTTGTACTATTCCAAAAAAAAAAAGTTCCATTGAATGAATATTAATTTAGGCAAATTATGGATACAAATTAAACCCTGACTGAAATATTTTTAATTTGTAAATTGTAAATTGTAAAATTAATAAACTCTTGTAATATTTTAATTTATGTATATTTTCATTTTTATTTTCAAAAAAACAAAAAATAAGAATTGTAGTAGTTGGTAATATTTTAATTTTATATTTTCATTTTCACAATGCCTTTTCATGTTTGCTGTTTCCCATCTTATCTCAATCTCATCACTTTTTTTTGAAATTTTTAGTTGTAGTAATAGGTAACATTCTCCCTTATTTGGCAGTTGCAATTCTAGAAATTAGTACTATTGGTTTGCAATATTCTTATTGGCTGTTATATGACTTTGTTAGATGCCAGCTTTGATGATTTATCTTTGTAGAATAATAAAATAATAACATGAATTTCATGATGTTATTGATGCACGACATTGTGGTAATATTTCCTTGACTTAACAATAACCCTGTATGATCCTACAGATTGTGTTTTTGTTTGCACAAATGAGCATATACAAAGTTATGGACATTCATATTTCACTGCAGTTATGTTTTTTTTTTTTTTTGAGGTGGTGACTTATTTTATGTTAAACACTTGTGTAGGACAAGCATTAATGGAGATTAAAGCTTCCTTCAACAACATAGCAGATGTTTTGCTTGACTGGGATGACTTGCACAATGATGACTTCTGTTCATGGCGTGGCGTTTACTGTGACAATTTAACCCTTACTGTGCTTACTCTGTATGATTTTATCTCTATTCCCTTACGATTGCTTCTTGCATCATTAATCATTGCTACATGAAATAAGTGTTTACTAGTATTAGAGGGACCTTCACTTTTATCTCAGTTGAAGTATCAATTTTGTAACCAAAGGCTTCATTTAGGGGAAATGTTATTTAAATTGAGTTATATTGAGTTAACCTTATGTGCATTGCTTGTTTCTGAAGGAATCTGTCAAGTCTGAATCTTGGTGGGGAGATATCGCCAGCCATTGGTGATTTGAGAAACTTGCAATCAATGTATGCATGTTAGAGTTTGTTTGATTCACTCTTATTTAAATTATTTTCTCAAAGACATTTTACTTCCTAACTAAATGCTTCCATTTATACGTAAAATTTGAATGTGTTTTTGAAAATGACAGTGATCTTCAGGGAAATAAGCTGACAGGTCAAATTCCAGATGAAATTGGAAACTGTGCTGCACTTGTTCATCTGTATGACCTTTATTCAATTTCTTTTATTTTTCAAAATGCGCATGTTCTCATATTCATGTCATTTATATGCTTATCAAAGCAACTGTATTTTTTAATTCAGGGATTTGTCAGATAATCAGCTATTTGGTGACATACCGTTCTCAATATCAAAGATCAAGGGACTTGAGTTCTTGTAAGTTTGAAACCAGAATATAACAATTACTGTGATGTTTTGTTTTTTTTATCATGAGTCCTAAGCTAAGATGGGAAAATGCAGGAATTTAAAGAACAATCAGTTAACTGGTCCTATTCCTTCAACATTAACCCAGATTCCGAACCTGAAGACTCTGTAAGTTCCTTTTTCATCTGCTTCTATAAGGAATATGTGTGAAGAGATGTGATCAACTGCTCTTTTTTGTGTTTGATAGTTACTTAATTGTGATTAAAATTAGTAATAGTATTCACTGTGGTAAATAAGTTTTTACTCATTGTTCTTCTTTATGTGTTTCAGTGATCTTGCTCGCAATCAGCTCAATGGTGAGATACCTAGACTTCTATATTGGAATGAAGTCTTGCAATACCTGTGAGTGTCATTTACTGTTTTGTTTGTAAAACTTTATACTCAAGCCTGCATGCTATGGTTAACTGTGGGACAACTCAATTATTTGTTGTTTGATATTTCCTAATATATGCATGAAAATTATTCTTGTTTCATACTCCTTATTGTGTCAAAATATGAATTCAAATTGTACATGTTTATGAAACAGAGGCTTGAGAGGAAACATGTTGAGTGGAGTTCTATCCCCGGACATATGTCAATTAACTGGACTGTGGTATTTGTAAGTATCCTGGCATTGATAGAGTTGAAGGTTTTGCTTTTGTTGGTTCTCCTGTTTTCTTTTTTTGTTAAACTTTTGCATATTGCTTTGTTTAATATGATTTCTCAGTGATGTGAGAGGCAACAACTTGACGGGCACAATACCTGAAACCATTGGAAACTGTACAAGTTTTCAAATTCTGTATGTTCTTTCTCCAGTGAATTTAATTATGGCTTTTATTAGTATGATCCCCCTCCCCCTTTTTAACACAAGACTTTGATTGAGATGCAGGGATATATCCTATAACCAGATTACTGGGGAGATTCCCTATAATATCGGTTTTCTGCAAGTGGCAACTCTGTGAGTATTTTTCTTCTATGAATGCCTTGATGTAAGAGTTGAATGTTTGCACCATGTCTTCTATATTTTCCTGCATTGTCGGTTGTTTGTGAACAATATTCTTGTCTTCATCGCATTTCAGTAATCGTTGTTGTTGCTTTATAGGTCACTTCAAGGGAATAGACTAACTGGAAGAATTCCAGAAGTTATTGGTTTAATGCAAGCCCTTGCTATTCTGTAAGTTTATTGATCAGTCTATGCTGAATAGATGCATTTTTTTCAGAATGCATTTGTAGAAAGTTTATATAGGTTAACCATATAAATGTTCATGTAACTATTGGAAACTTTTCAGGGATTTGAGTGAGAATGAACTGGTGGGCCCTATCCCTCCTGTACTTGGAAATTTGTCCTTTACAGGCAAGCTGTAAGTATAGCTTCACTCCTTAGTGAAATCTTTTGCAAGCGATTGCTTTCTGCTGAAGACTTCACTCTGCAGGTATCTTCATGGAAACAAGCTCACTGGTCCAATCCCCCCTGAACTTGGCAATATGTCTAAGCTGAGCTACCTGTGAGTTTATCTCACGTTTTTCTATTACATCTGCCTTTGTTCTCTCATAAGCTTATTACTGATGGGAATTTTGTTTTCAAGGCAATTGAATGACAACAAACTAGTTGGCACAATTCCTGAAGAACTTGGAAAGCTTGAGCATTTGTTTGAATTGTAAGTTTTTGTTTTTATCTGATGGTCTTTATATTTCACTATGAATGCTGTATAATGCTTATTCTTGCCATGGTTCAGGAATCTCGCCAACAATTATCTTGAAGGATCTATTCCACATAACATAAGCTCTTGTACTTCCTTGAATAAGTTGTAAGAAGAATTACATGAGATTACATGGACTCTTATTGTTCTTGTACTGTTTATACCTTGATGTCACACTAATATTTCATTAAATTCTCTGCAGTAACGTGCATGGTAATCGCTTAAGTGGTTCTGTTCCTTTGAGCTTCCGTAGCCTTGGGAGTCTGACTTACTTGTAAGTAGGGGCAAATTGATTTTGAATTGATTAATTTTTCATCAGTTGAAGACATGTTTACTGATCAGCGAGATAAGGTTTTCCTTTTCTTTGCAGAAATCTATCAGAAAACAACTTCAAAGGGAGTATACCAGTTGAGTTGGGACACATCATAAATCTTGATACACTGTAAGTTTTACTGTGTTATTTTTCTAACATGATAAATTTTGATGTGTGCTAAGTGCTTTTTTTTCCTTTTGGTAATGCTTCAGGGATCTATCTCGCAATAACTTTTCAGGGAAAGTTCCAGCATCTATTGGTTATCTGGAACATCTGCTGACACTGTAAGAGAAATTACAAAAAACCTGCTTTCCTTAGTTGGACATATTGCTTTTATACTGATATATACACATTACTTATGCAGAAACTTGAGCCACAACCATTTTACTGGTCCCTTGCCTTCTGAGTTTGGAAATCTGAAAAGCATCCAGATCATGTAAGTTTTGTTTTTATCTTCCGAATATTATCATTCTTGAAGTCTGGTTTGATTTGTTGTTTCTTCTTCCAGTGATATGTCTTTCAACAATCTATCTGGAATTATACCTTCTGATTTTGGACTTCTGCAGAACCTTGTTTCACTGTAAGTTAACTATTAAAGTACTTTGTTCCCAACAGTCTACAGCTGAGTATATTCTGGATAGCGTGTTCATTTCAAAAGATTTTCGCTTTGCTTGAATTTACAACAGGATTCTAAATGACAATGATTTGCATGGGAAGATTCCTGAGCAGTTAACTAACTGCTTCAGTCTCACCTCTTTGTGAGTATGCCCATCCATTACATCGCCTTAGTGTTATATTTCCTGTGTTGTTTCTGACTTTTATTGCTTTGTTTATTGACTTTTTTAGGAATGTCTCTTACAATAACTTATCTGGAATAATTCCTCCTATGAAAAACTTCTCACGATTTTCATTTGACAGGTATTGATGTGAATTATGGGAACTTAATTTCATATTCTATTGGTAAATCATTTATAACTATGATATGTTGCAGCTTCATTGGAAATCCCATGTTATGTGGTAATTGGTCAGGATCAATATGTGATCTTTACATGCCAAAATCCAGGGGTATGTGGCTTTTCTTTCTTATCTTCTAGTTTTGTATGTGAAAGAAGTATTTGAGGCATGATGGTCATTATCTTATACATTTCTTCTCTGTTTTTCCTGTTCAGTAGCTATTTCTAGGGCTACACTTGTTTGTTGTCTCACCCTTGGGATCATCACACTGTTGGTCATGGTAATAGTTGCTATGCTCAAATTGAGCCATTCAACGCAATTTATGAAGAGATCCAAAGGAAATGGGCAAGGCATGGGTAAACGTTAGAACATGGAACTTGTCACTTGAAATTTTTTTTGCAATCTTTAGTTTCTGATGTTTGGTTTTATTTTGTTTCAGGTTCCACTAAACTTGTCATACTTCATATGGATATGGCCATGCACACCTATGATGATATAATGAGGAGTACAGAGAATCTAAGTGAGAAGTACATCATAGGATATGGCGCTTCAAGCACAGTATACAAGTGTGCTTTGAAGAATTCTCGACCGATTGCGATCAAGCGACTATACAACCAGCATCCAAACAATAAAAGAGAGTTTGAAACAGAACTTGAAACCATTGGCAACATCAGACATAGAAACCTAGTCACCTTGCATGGTTATGCTCTGACTCCTAATGGAAACCTCCTTTTCTATGACTATATGGAGAATGGCTCTCTGTGGGATCTTCTTCATGGTAAGTTTTGCTTCGAGGGTTTTCTTTTTATTGAATTTAATTGCAAACTTGGAATAAACTGCACCTAATTTTTGAGCTTTTTAAAGATCTCTTGAACTTTATCATGTAGGTCCCTCAAAGAAGGTAAAACTTGACTGGGAAACGCGATTAAGGATCGCTGTGGGAGCTGCTGAGGGACTTGCTTACCTCCACCATGGCTGCAACCCCAGAGTCATTCACAGGGATATCAAGTCTTCAAATATTCTGCTGGATGAGAACTTTGAGGCTCATCTCTCTGATTTTGGCATTGCCAAATGTATCTCAACCATGATAACACATGCATCAACACATGTTCTTGGAACAATAGGCTACATCGATCCTGAGTATGCCAGGACATCTCGCCTAAATGAAAAGTCTGATGTGTACAGCTTTGGCATAGTTCTACTCGAGCTCCTCACTGGGAAGAAAGCAGTGCAAAATGAGTCTAACTTGCACCATTTGGTATGTCATTCTTAAGACTCAAAACTATCAAAATGTTGAGATTCCTCACCGTTGATTATTGATGAAAATGGGCTCAAATTCTTGCCTAATCAAGAACTTCATATATTTAACCCTGGTCTTGTTCTATTGCATGTGAAAATGACTTTACAGATACTGTCCAAGACTGATGACAACACTGTTATGGAGGCTGTGGATCCGGAAGTTTCTGTTACCTGCATAAATCAAGCACACGTGAAGAAGACATTTCAGCTTGCACTGCTTTGCACAAAAAGAAATCCTTCAGAGAGGCCCACCATGCATGAGGTTGCCAAAGTTTTGGTCTCCCTTCTCCCCACACCTCCCAGCAAGACATATGCCTCGGCTGCTAAGACCATTGACTATGCGCGATTTGTGATTGAAAGGGGGCAACAAGGCGGCCCGAAGAAGGAACTGCCACAACCTCAACAACTGAACAGTTCTTGTGATGCTCAATGGTTCATTCGCTTTGGTGATGCTATATCCAAGAACACCCTCTAAACTATTTCATGGTTTTTGTCTGTGTATCCAAGTTTTATTCCAGGTAGAAAGAAGGGAAGCCCTTTTTGGAGTAGTACATGTCTTGTATTATCTTTAGGCAGTTAACAAATAGTTCAATAGAATATTACTAATAGGAAGCAGTATTTCAGTTTTTAGGACATTTTCAGGCATACAGTTGAATCTTAAGAATGGTTCTAGTACTTTTCCTGCGCTATCTAATTGCTAGTATCAATTTTATTCCTTTGTTAACTTAGTAACCCCAAGAACTTGAGGAATGAGCAGAATCAGTTTGACAGTGTTAAACGGAGAAGTGATTCTTGCTTGCCAAGCAAGTTATTTGTGATTTCTTAACTGCAGTTTTGGTCTTGCCAAGCAAGGTATTTGTGATTTCTTAACTGCAGTTTTGGTGGGAGCCTTTTCTCCCATGTCCAAGTAGGAATAGTTTGTGATAACTCGGCTCAAACTTGTGATGTTTGCCACACACACTGTCAAGTTTAGGGAGATGGAAGTAAAATAGGTGGGGCATGTTCAGCATTATTATAAATACTTGCATATTACCCTCACAATATATCCACTTGAAATAACTTCAGTGAAAGACAAATGTAAGCTTTTACAAAACTCCTCATTAAGAAATGAGTGCTCACCATATATGCTATATGCTATTTCAAAATCAATCCCAGCTTAAACGCACATTGTGAGGTGAAGAAATGACTACTGATTGAAAAATCTATAGAATCTATAGTTCACTCTATATATCGACTGAACTAAGAATATTAAGTGTGAGAGTGATTGGTCATCTTTGAGGAGGGAAGAAGCCATACATAACAGACCATTTTTTATTTGCTGCTGTCATGACAGATCGATCACTGTGAAATATCTTTACATATATACTACCTCTATTCCTAAATATAAGATCCAGTTGACTTTTTAGAGATTAAAGTTGCGAAATAAGTTATTAAATTATGACATATTTAATATTTTTTAGATTATTCATTAGTTTATAGGTAAAATAAACTATTAAGTAAATCAATTTATAATTAAATTTATTTTGCTTTTTTAGGATTTTCCAAAAAAAATCAAATAGGTCCCTCTGGTTCTAAATATAAGACCTAATTGGCTTTTTTGGAAAATCCTAAAAAAACAAAATAAGTTAATTATAAATTGATGATTTACCTAATTTTTCCCTTAGACTATTATATTTTACCTATAAACTAATGGATAATTTAAAAATATAACAAATATGTCAAAATTTAATAACCTATTTCGCAACCTTAATATATCCAAAAAAAAGTTATCTTGATCTTATATTTAGGATCAGAGGGAGTATAATATTAAAACCATGTACATTATTTAGTTAACATCATCATCAGACTAATTAGGCCATGATATCGACCCCAATTCTTATAATATACTCTAATGAGCCACATTGGTTTCTGCCAAAACAGAGAGGGCCATGTACATAATAATGATTGGTGAGATTTGTGTTTAAAATTTTCATATGATGCGTATAACTTAATCTCATTGGCCATATTCACATATCGCCGACTATATGTGGCAATGTCTTGGCCTAGGAGCATGGTTGGCCTAAAGATGTATACACTTGATACCGGTCCTCATTAGAAGAAGATAATAACTAAAAATGTACAACGAAGTGTTCAGGATCATTAACATATGACGATTGACGAATATATACATGTTTAGTTACAAACTTTTATTTTTGTTATGTAAACTTCATTACAACCATGGATATTTAATTATGTTACTTAAATCTAACTCGCACACGCAATGAGCGGATAGTTATGGTCAGTAATAATTACAACACGTTGGTATATATTTATCAAAGTGAGGTTTTTTTTATACAGATCAAAGTGAGTTTTTAAACATACCCAGCTATACATTGCACTATCTAGGATGAGAACTGAGAAGCATGTGCAAACTTTTATTTGATATGGACTTATTTTGGTTATTTGATGTTATTTAATATTACCTGTATTATTATACAAAGTGTTACTATTATTAAATATTACTTGTATTATTGATACAAAGTGTTACTTATTTTGGTTATTTGATGTTATTAATATTAAGGCTCTTTTTTTTATGTGAAGAAGGATACAAGTTCCCTGCTGTTGCATGAGATGTAAAATATCTATCAGCCTTTTCGAATGATATCACAACTAATTGGAAGGAAGTATCCCCCAAGCCCCAGTTTTTTTTTTTTTCATTTTATTCATTTTTCATGCATACATACAAGTGAAAAGTTCCAAAAACACGTGCCTAAATGATCAAAAAAAAATTCCCAAAACTATATATGGGCTTTCTAGAACAATGCAAATCTTGGGACATCCATTCAACCAATGCCGAAATGTTATCTTCGCCAGAATCAGTTTCTTCATTGGGGATTGGGACGGCTTCAATAAAAAATAGAAGCTCAGGATATTTTCCTTATTAAGCAGCGAAATCTTTCTGCATTTTTAACTACAATTTGTACACCTTCCTCCTGTGTGCAAAGCATAAACTTCACTTATTAAACAGACCAACGGATGAATCCACTAGAAAAAAGTACAACAATTATTATACACTTCTGTTGATTTTTTTTAATCCTCAAAACTTAGACAGATATCTTATGAAATAAAACATAAATTACACAAACTTCTCGTAGGTTTTGTCAAACTTGACAAGCCTCCTATGAAAATAAAATGGTTTGAGTATCGACAAAATTGAAAAATAAAATTCGTATTAAGTCTTAATTTTGACTTTTTTTTTTACATCCGACTTCTTTAAAAAGCGACTAGTCCGGAGTTACCTCCGGTTCTCAGGATCGAGTTTGGACACCCATAACAAATAGCAGGAAAGACACCTTACTGAACCTACTTCAAACTATATGACCAAAGCCTCTAGACTTAGTTTTGACCTTTTGAGTTTTGAGTAAAAGGTTTATTAAGATCTTTAAACATTGGCAAAATTCAAGGGAAAACTGTGTATTTACTTTTTTTAAAAAAATGAAAAGAAGTGTTTATAATAAAAAGGTAAAGATATTTGAGCAAATACAAATAGGACCCATAATGATTTGAAATTTTAAATACCTGTCTACATACATGCTTGATTTACATCTGGTCTCTCATTTATAAACTGTAGATACTGCTTCACACAGGGAGTTTGCTTGTCTTCTTTGATATAGCTCATACTCTAGAGGTAAAATTCAAAGAGGAAATGAAAGCTCTAAGTGATAAATACCCTCAATTCCTCATAATAAATACTAAATATGCCAATAACAACAATATAATACAATTTAAAAGATTGATATATGGAGTTACAAACAGCTACTCACATACCTCGTTCTGAAGATGTAAGTTGCTAACCACGTTCTCCTTCAAACCCTGTAATTTTGAACAAGTAAATAGGTATCCATGCATCACTACTTTACATAACTTTTAAAGATTGTAATAGGTTTTCATGAAGCATGCAGAGTAAGAACCTTCGATGCTGGCAATGTCTGCTTCTTAATAATAGTCTGCCTAACTTCAGAATCCAGATAGAGCTGAAAATCAAGCCACAATAAATGAATACTTCAGAGCATGCAAGCTTATATTTGGTTTTGAGTGAATGGTCCATTTACATATAGGTGAACCATGAAGAGGATTAAAGTATCAAACCCCTAAAGTTAATACCTTGCTAAATAATTCTGAAGGGGGTTCATTAGACAATCTCTTATCATTTATCTCCTATAAAGAGGGGAAAAACAAAATTAGTAGAGAACCTTTACAAATTACAACATCAAGCACATTTTCTAACAAAAAATTAGGAGCAAATGAAGAAAGAGATATATCATAATATTACCATTACATTTTCCTGTCTAATGTTTTGGAAGACACTTCTTTCACCTTTCCTAGAGAGTTTCTGACACAAGCACAAAACAAATCGAAAAAATAAAAATAAGACTTGGAAAAGAAATAAAGAAAGGAATGCGCCTATGCTACAACATTGATGGTAAATTACCAGTTTTTCAGGGCTGCCCCTATTGTTGCTTTCAAGTTTACGTTTGTCCTGCCTCGATTTATCATTAGAGTTTTGTCTGTGCAACCATGAAGAAGAGAAAATGCATGATTAACCAACAAAGAAACGCAACATATAATATCATGAACAACATGCAAATCTTCTCTTAAGGCTCTCATACCTTCTAAGATCCTTTGTTTCTCTAATTGAGCTTGAACTGCAGTTAAAATTATGTGCAACCTGCAAAACATGAGATATCAGCTAAAAAGGCCTTATAAAAGTCAGCACTGGAATAAGTGCACAAGATGCTAAATTTAAAACTAGATCATACTGTGACATTACTAACATTATTAGCTTTGAGTTGCATAGCTCTCTTTGATGTCTCAAAGTGGAATACCTGATGAAAAAGAAATAAGTAATATGGCACAAATGAAATGAAGGCCCCTCAAGGCTATGCATACTATATAGGGATCATTATAAAGAATAAGATGAACAAAATCAATTACATTAAACTCTGTCAGTTGTAGCGTCTGCTTCTTAAAGGATAATGAAGGACCCTCAAGGATCTGTTGAAGTCCAAAAAATTGCTTATTAGAAGACTATACATGTACATCTCTACATGAAATTTGTATAGAATACTTTCAAAAATTAAAGTTGAAAATATCCACCTTTTTATTTAATGGTAGGGCTTTAAACATGTGAGAACTTGATTTGCTACATTCATCCGATTGATTGTTTGTTTTAGACCTGAAAATTAAAAAAAAACCATGTGAATACTAAAGCAATATTTCAGGGAGAAACGAATGGTATTCCAACAAAATGATTAAAAAAGAAGTAATATACTTATGTCTTTGTGCTCTATGAGCTGTTTCCAGGTTAAACTGTTTAGGAATAGTAAGTTTTGGTTTAAAGCTTGAACTGATGTCAACAGCGTCAACCTGCAGAAACAATTCAAAACTATTGAGATATATTGCCTAACCTTTGATACAAAATCATCTCTTTTATAAAACCAATATAAGACCACATAGAATGGATAATATTTTTTATAATACATACCTTTGGCTTCTTATGCGTAAAAGGAGGTTGATGCTTAAGTTGCGCAATCTATTAAAAAGACAACTGATGTTGGTGTGAGTGCATAAAAATGAACTGAAAGAAGAAATCTAAAAAATTGAGACAGACTACCATGAATTTGTCTAAATGATAAAGGAAGCCAAACATTTAGTTTTCTTATAAATAATAGATAATTGAAGAACAAATGAATATCTACAAATTAGCTAGAGTATGATATCTGGCCAAGGGATAATAAACAAATGAATTGGTGTCTGAGCATCAAGAGACAAACTATAGCATACCCTGCGCAAATATCCTGCCTCAAGCTTCTGTCTTTTGGTTGTTCTGTAATCTGTAGAGCTCATACTGGTAGACCTGCCCAATTTGAATGTAGGGGAAATATTAATTATAAGAATAACAAAAAATAAACAAAGAGGCATGTAGGGACCAAAAAGAACTTTATTAGAATCCATTGAAGAAACAGTGAAACTGACCAAAAGAGATCACATTTGAGAGTTTCATATCCACATATTTTACAGTGAGTGCTTCAATATTAGTTATATTCATTTACATAAGTAACAGACAAGTCTTCAAATTTTCTTTCAGAAAAATCACATATTGAGAAGAAACCTTGCAGAATGTTACATAGAAGTGAGATATAATTTACACCTTGAAATTTGAGGGGTGGTGAGGGCTTCTGAAGGATTTCTTTGCTTGGCTAAATGACTTGCCGTGGGCTTCATAAAAGTTGACATTTTTGAACAACCAGACTTGAAGAGAGACTTTGTTATACCTGAAAGCAAATCTCTATTTAGCAAATAAAAAAAAATATAACACATTCAAAATGAAAGATATTTGGTTCACACAAAACTCTACTGAAAAATCAGAAAATCCCATTCTGCAACAGAATTAATTAGCAAATTTAGAATCCATAGTTATCAGTCTAGAACTAGAATGAACCCCCTCAACATTTTGTGATTACAAAACAAAAAAAAAAACGGGAAAGTGAAAAGGCAAAAAAACGTGTAACAGTGCTAAAATTGTAACTTTAACAATTTACACTTATTATTTTCTATCATGATATGTCTTGGTAGTCAAAATGAGCAGGTATTTTCATACATGAGTGATTCAGAAATTCAGACATTCATTTAAAGTTTCGTCAGCTAACACATAGTTTGGTACGACACAGTGCACCAAAAAGCTGTACCTCTGTCATCATCCTCATTGGGTGGAACATGTTTTTCCACACAAAACTGACCAGAATCATCACTAATAATGGCATTCAATCTTGTACCATTTTTTTCACACACGCCTTTGAATGACAAGCCTTTTTTCAATCTCATCTCCTTCAACACAAAAGCTAAGACACCACAACAACAACAACAACAACAAAATAAAATTCAAACCCAATTATTAAAACATGGAATCAATTAATAAAATGAAGTGATGATGATTATTATGTTGTTACGTGAAGGAGGGTAGGCATGAGCAGGTTGAAACCATTGTTGAGCTTGGAGGGCATGGAGAGAATCCTCGGGGAGAGATAAATCAAAGAAACGAGGAGCATCGAACTCATAAGTGGGGTCCATCATATCATGCGACGTAGAGGTGTCTACCACAATCTCTCTGAATTCCTCCTCCATAATAATAATAATAAGAATAAGAAGAAACACGTTCCTTGTGTTCTCATATATGATATGATATGATATGATAAAACAAGGGTAGGAGGAATGAAGTTTAGAGAGGCAACGTAACGGTTAGTTTTTGTTTGAGATTAAGGTGGGAGAAAATGTCGGTCATTGGTTACGATTTGTGAAACTCGATAACCAACGTAACCTCGGATCTCTCTATCTCCTCTCCTCCTTCTTTATCAACTTCCTTCCTCTCTCTATGTTCTTTCCTATGTAACGTAATGAAGTGCGTCGTTATTTATTACATAGGAAAGAGAAGGTTGGTTGGAACTTCGAACTGTTAGTTTAAATAAATTATGTTTGGATTCTGTTGCAGTACTTCTCTTGATGAGGGAGATATAGAGAACAGAATTGGAGAGAAAGGCGGAGATTTCGTTGCCAAACAGAGAAGAGAAATGAAAAGGAAAACTATGTAATATGTATGTATATGTAAGGAAGCGCGAAGGAGAGTTTTATAATATAATACTCTAATTAGTTTACTTTTGTAGAGATGTTAAGGTTACAAAATATGTTACTACTTCCGGTCCTAAATATAAGACCTAATTGATTTTTTTTAGAAGTTAAGGTTGCGAAATATGCTATTAAATCATGACATATTTGATATATTTTTAGATTATACATTAGTTTATAGGTAAAAATAAACTAGTTTAAGTGAAAAAATTAGGTAAATCAATTTATAATTAACTTATTTTACTTTTTTATTGGATTTTCTAAAAAAGTCAATTAGATCTTATATTTAAGACCGGAGGGAGTATTAAATTATGACATATTTGATATATTTTTAGATTAACTATTAGTTTATAGGTTAAATAAACTAGTTTAAAGGAAAAAATTAGGTAAATCAATTTATAATTGATTTATTTTGCTTTTTTAGAATTTTCTAAAAAAGTCAACTAGTCTTATATTTAGGACCGAGAGAGTATAATACTACCTCCGGTCCTAAATATAAGACCTAGATAACTTTTTTTTGGAAAAATTAAGGTTGCGAAATAGGTTACTAAATCATGACATATTTGATATCGTTTTAGATTATCCATTAGCTTATAGGTAAAATAAACTAGTATAAGAGAAAAAATTAGGTAAATCAATTTATAATTAACTTGTTTTTTGCTTTTTTTAAGATTTTTTAAAAGAGTCATCTAGGTACTATATTTAGGGCTGGAGGAAGTATAATGCACGTACTCCTATGTCTATGGGGAAAATGACAATAAAATGTCACTTGAATTTCATTTGGACAATTAAGGGTCTCCAATTGCAACTTGGACAAATAAGGGTCACTCCCCTATTTGTCCAAATGAAATTGAAGCCAAATTTCCTTTATGCCCTTAATGAAAAAACACATCAAACAAAATGAACCCAAAATTGAAGGCTTCTCATTCTTCTTAAACACAAAATACAAAACCCACTCATCTTC
Source organism: Mimosa pudica (assembly GCA_029929735.1). NCBI lineage: Eukaryota > Viridiplantae > Streptophyta > Magnoliopsida > Fabales > Fabaceae > Mimosa > Mimosa pudica. The sequence goes on from JAKELP010000031.1 coordinate 3,104,818, forward strand.
TTCCTTCTCAACTAATGAACCCTAACATCCATTGTTCCCTTCTTGCCTTCTTCATCAACCAATCAACCAAACAAAACTCTTCTCTCCTTACCCAAACTCGTTCATCTTACCCAAACTCCTTACCCAAAGGAAACCCACTCATTTTGTTCCCCTTTCTCAGCCACCCAAACAAAACCCAAACTCGTTCTTACCTTTCTGAATCTTCACCACCGAATTCATAGAGGAAACTTTCGAACTGTTCTTCTTCTCCATCGTTGAATTTGACCTGAGAAAAAAAGGTATGCTTGATTTCCTCTCATCTTTCTCTTTTTCGTTCCATTTTACTTGTTTGTTGTGATTTTGAGTAAGTTGAGGGGATTTAAGGCTAATTATTCAAGTGACAGCAACTTCGGTTTATGGGTTGATTTTCAAAACAAAATGGGTGCTTAGGTATTTGGATAATCATATATCAATTAGTGTGCATACCATTACTAAGTCTAGGGATAGTTGGACTGAGCAAGAACATGATAAGTTTTTTGACTATTGTGTAGTTTTTTTTTGGTGTTTTTAATGTCAAGCTGTGATTTTTATTTATGGATGGATTTTGGGTTGTTAGAATTGACTATATGTTTCCCTATCTTGATCAGTGAGTAGTTGGAAATTTTGTTGACTTGTAGACTAGGTTGTTACATTCTTAATCTTTTATGTGACTGAAGTGGTTTTGTTTGTAATGTCCCGGGGGTCTTGAAATTTATGACATTTTTCTCTTTTATTTACATTGTTATTGTCAAGTGATGCTCCTCTTACTGATTTGAACTAAAATGCTTCTTGGCTTTGGTGCATATGCAGACTGAATATGAGTTTTGTGTTTTGTGTTCATTTTAGTGCCAAATCTTGTTGTGAGTTCTTACTTTTTCTGGTTTAAGTCTTGTTTCACTTGTTGCATAATATTGAGGATTTGTTGTGTTCATTTCAGATGGAAGATCAAGAGCAGAATGACTATTTACTATTTAAAAAAGAACAAGCCAATTAGTTAAAGGAGAAGGGAAATAAAGTGACAAGTATCGATGACCATAAAGTCGAAATGTCAATAGCATGGAATGCTCTTAGTGAGGAAGAGCAAAGTTATGTAAAGCAAACAAGTAGATTAGAAATGCAAGTGAGAAAGAGCAAGTGTCGATGACAAGTAGCGATCACTTCAAAGTTATGTAAAGCAAAAAAGTAGATTAGAAATGCAAGTTATGAAGTTAGCTGTAATTTATTCACTGCCTAAGAATCGTTATTCACTACCATGTCTAACGCTATTAACTATCACAATATCGCCATTAACTGCCACTTTTCCCTTGGTTAGCACCTTTCACTAACTACTTACCCGAAAAATAGAAGGGTTATTCACTGCCCAAGAATCACAATTACTACCATGCATAACGCGATTTACTATCACAGTATCGCAATTAACTGCCACGTTTTACTAAGGGTGCCCCTTTCACTAACTACTTGCCCGAAAAACATAAGGGTTATTCACTGTCCAAGAATCGGCATTCACTATCACGCATAACACGGTTTACTACCAAAATATCGCAATTAACTGCCACGTTTTACTAAGGGTGCCCCTTTCACTAACTACTTGCCCAAAAAACATAAGGGTTATTCACTGCACAAGAATCGTCATTCACTACCACGCATAATGCGGTTTACTACCACAGTATCGCCATTAACTATCACTTTTTCCCTTGGTTAGCACCTTTCACTAACTACTTGCCTGAAAAACAAAAGGGTTATTCACTGCCCAAAAATCGTCATTCACTACCACGCATAACACGGTTTACTACCAAAGTATCGTCATTAACTGTCACGTTTTCCCTTGGTTAGCACTTTTCAATAATTACTTGCCCGAAAAACATAAGGGTTATTCACTGCCCAAGAATCGTCATTCACTACCATGCATAACGCGGTTTACTACCAAAATATCGCAATTAACTGTCACGTTTTACTAAGGGTGCCCCTTTCATTAACTACTTGCCTGAAAAACAAAATGGTTATTCACTGCCCATGAATCGCAATTCACTACCATGTATAACGCGGTTTACTACCAAAGTATCACAATTAACTACCACGCATAAGGTATGACATCATATTGCGGTTATCAACATTAAGAACTTGATATGACATTCACACAACTAAATACATTACATATATATATTCATGTGACAAGTGACAAGCCTTAATGGCTGCACATAAGGGTTTGAGAAGAAAGTTTGAAGAAGTCATCTACATAATCATACACATTCAAGTGACAAGCCTTAATGGCTGCATATACATGTTGACATGAAATTCTAAACATTTGTCATGTTTTACACGTGCACTCATGTCTAACAATGTCAACACTTAGGGTACCACGAATGGTATGAACAGCCACCAAGCCCCTCCACGGGGTACACCCCTGCAACCTCTAGCATTCTCAATGTTTTCAATCACTTCGCGTTCTATGTTTGGCCCAACACCATTTTTCCACTCTTTCATTGCCATGGCGGCTGCATACATCTTGTGCCATCCTGTATGCTAACCTACACAAGAAAATAACACATGAGTGATTTTGAATGTGCCATCCTACATGCTAACCTACACAAGAACAATCAAACATTAATCAAAATGTGTGTTCTTAAACACTCATATTTGTGCAACTTCAATTATGATCCAACGGATTCACATGTTTCGTTAACTACTATGGTACATGTATTAACTGTCAAAGTATCAATATTAACTATAATGTGTGGCGTGTTCTGTTAACTACTCCATAATCACGATTCACTACCTCCGTTAACGTTATTTACTACCACATTCGAGTCCACCTACTGTGATACATTTTCAGTGGGAACTCAATTGTCAAATGACGAAAACAACAGAGTCATCATCTTTCCCATGTGACAGAGACCATTCCTACTCCCTTGAATGAGTCATCTCATCTACCATCATCCAAAGGAGTTCAAACTAAAAGAGATATATAAATTTTATCTATATTATTCACATAAATCAACTATCCAACTTTATATTATCATCACTCTTTAACCCATGATCAAGAAAAAAGCAAACTTGAAACCATTTAGCAACATTGAAGAAGACCCAAAAAATAATGAACCAAAGTATCATTTTTCACCACATACTTAAAGGGAGAATACCATCTTGATCAAATAATATGTAAAGTTCCTACCTTTTTCTCTTCACAAGCTTCACCTTGTGTAAAATGGCTTCATTCCTCCCTCTGACATGCAAGGAATGCAGAAAAGCTTCCAACTTGTGTTTAAGTGTGTTATCTTGATCACAATAATACACAAAGTTCCCACCTTTTTCACATTCCAAGCTTCAACTTGGCAAGCAACAAGAAGAAGATGAAGCCTTGGTGTCTCAGCCACGCAAGAACAAAAGGGGAAGAAGAATATGTTAATGAAATGGGTAGCTTCATTTTGTTTTATGTAAGGGAAGGGTGATTTTGTCATTTGGCTTGAATTTCATTTGGACAAATAGGGGACTGACCCTTATTTGTCCAAGTTGCACCCTTATTTGTCCAAGTTGCAATTGGAGACCCTTAATTGTCCAAATGAAATTCAAGTGGCATTTTATTGTCATTTTCCCATGTCTATGCGGGTGTATTGTAGCGCCCAACTCGCGGAACTAGTTTGTGGATTTGAACTTCTTTTTGGTGGGGCCACTTACTCCTATGTCTATGCGGGTGTATTGTAGCGCCCAACTCGCGGAACTAGTTTGTGGATTTGAACTTCTTTCAGGGTAAGGGATCACTTTGTGATATCACAATTCTGCCCCTTTCCTATGTAGGACATGCTATGTCTTCCATTTTTTTTTAGTAATCATATGTGGCTTCAGTTCCACTGCCCAGGAGGTTGTACATCACTGCATTTTTACATAATCCTCCCTTTTCTCTAATAGAGCTGGAAAACTATGAAAATCACTATCCATCCTATCCTAAAGTTCTAACAACATAATAAAATATGGAGGTCAGTAGAACATACAAAAATTACTATCTAAATCCATAGGCATGTTTAGTTAATTGGTTTACTATAGTATTATGTTCTCATACTACATGAAGAATTTCCATTTTGGCTTCACAAAACAAGAAAGGATTGTCATGAGGTTACTCCCTTTTTATGGCCAAAAGATGTGTAGATTTCCATTTTGATATTTTACTTTGTAACTTGTAAGTTTAATAGTGTCCTTATGGGATAGATATTAATTATACACTGAAAATATTCATTGGGTGGTGATTTTATTTTGGAAATTTTATTACCAATGTTGTCCTTTAAAAACAAGAGCATGAAGTTGTTTTGAATAACTTTATGGTTGTTTGTTGACACTCACATGAATTTAGGTTGATTTAGTACATTTATCATATTTTCAAAGTAAAATCACCAAAATACTTATATGCCAGAATGTTATTTCCTCGGTCTTTTAATTCTCAAATGTCAAGAGCATCATGACTCACCTTTTTCTTTAAATCCTTTCCACTTTTTTTATCTCTCAAAGTAGTTGATATTTAACTTTTTATATAAAATACTATCATAAATTTATATGAAGTGAATGTACTTTAAAATAATATATAACATACTTAATATATGTAAATACGCATTAAAAATTGCGGACATATATATTAATAATGAGACTAACTTGTTATCTTAACTTTTTATCGACGGTGGTCTCTTTTTCACATAAGTAGTTCTTTCACGTGTTTATATTTTTTAATTGCATATCATATTATCTATGGCTAATCACTTGAGATATCATCTGATGAAGATAGGGCCTTGGAGAAATATAGAATGAGATCAAATCTTTGGAAGAAAGAGAGGGTTGTCAAAATTAAAATATAACCTTAGTGGGATAGATGTTAAGTTGAGGTAAAATTAATGGAGTTTAATTTATAAAAAGCAAAACTTGCAACAAATGATTTTTTAAGTGTAGCATATGCAAACTAACCATGAGAATTATCTATATAACTTAATTTTAAAGAAGAAAAATTTTGAAACAAATAATAAGGAAAAGTTTAAAGAAGTGCTACCATATCATAAGAAGATTGGCTCCATTTTTAAAATTCAAATATTTGTGTTGTATATGCCGTTTTATTCAGTATAACCATTACCCTTTTCTCCAACTCTTACCCACCAATTCTTTTTCATCACATGAACTTTATGTTATAAAATGACAATGAAATTGAGAGGGATTGAACATATTCTCTTTGTCATATCCTAGGAAAAGAAAGAACATGTGTACCCCCACAAGTTCACGAACTTACTTTGAAAAAAGGGAACTTCATTTGTTTTGATCAACAAGAAAAGGAAGCTTCATTTGTTTTGAGTCATTTATGATAATTTGTCATTACATTTGCACGTAAACGTGGTCTTTTGAAATTCAAAAAAGGTATTTGAAAATGGAGAGAAAGGGGCAAAGATGTAAAAAAGACAGAATGGTCATTTCACTTTCCGCCCAGAAAGCCAACCATGCGTCCGTGGAAAGGAAAGAGAGGAGCGTCTCTCATTTGGTAGTAATTTCCGAAAATGTCCTTGAGCGAATCTTCTTTTCTGTTATTACAGTTAAAGGTTCCTTCCCTCCCTTTCTCCCATTACTTCAAGGACACATGTTAAAATGGGCTGCCATTTACCAATGGGCTTTAACCATATAAGTCCAGATTCAAAATTCAGTAATCTTCTTGAGTCCGATCTTAATTTCTTCTAATTAAATGATAAATTATACAACAAAAAGTACATATATAATATAGTAGGGACTGGGTTGAGAAATTAGTAAAACATCAACTCCATAAGCCATAGAGAGTAGTATCTGGAAAAAAAAAGATTGAAACCACAATTTTACATAATTTTCCTCAGTGTCTATGAGACCATTGGGGTATCTATGGGCTATTGGTGAGACAATAAGTGTGAACTTTATTATTGTTTTTTTTACATTAAACTAGTCCCCTACTGGATGTGGATGTAGCTTACCCATGATATACCAAATGTTCACAATACTTTGGTAGTTAAAGATCAAGATGTTTGGATTAGTAGGGTTCTAACTGCTCATCAGAGTTAGGACAAACTTCTAAAATTGAAGAGTTTATATATATACTACAAATCATCAATAAGGCAATCACACAAGTGATGTCGAATAGACAACTTTACAATTATGAGTCAGCTCATTTAATAATAGGTCCAACTTTTGACATATTTTGACCCTTTAGATATGACACGTGCATGCTTATACAAGAGACTTTTACTTAGGCTAAGACTACATTCATTAAGACGTGTGCTATAAAATCATCAAGGCTTTCAATTGATTAATGATTAAATAAATAGACGAAATCAATGGATTTAGTAGCCATCACGTGACATTTACCCATTTGACCATATGTAATTATTAACAATACATTAAAGTGTAGTTGGTCATGTATAATATTGTTTGTTTCTTTTTTTGCAAACATGCATAGTATTGTTATAGGTGTTTTGTGTATTCATAGCGATCTCGAAAGCATTTTTGGCATTGATACTTCGTGTAATCGAATTGGTCCAAACTCAATACCAGTCCTCAAACAGCCAAAGTTCTTTTACTAGCTAAAACCAACATGAACTATGGATAATTAAGATTCCAGTGTCAGCAATGACAAATTCTAGAATCATGCATAATGGAAAAGTGTTTAAGCTCAACAAATTAATATCATCACATCAGTTCCCACTTCCCACTATACAATCTTACATACGTGTGTGTCAGTGTGTGCGTGCAACATTTCATGAGTTCAACATTCCCACCAGAATACAAGCATGCATTGGCAGAATCTGAAACGTGTAAGCGCGCAATAGATCAGATTCCTTGATTCTTTACTTGTCTCAACTCACATATGTTTTGTCTCAAAAGGACAATCAAATAGTGAACTCCCTTTTCCCCTTTTCCCTATTTAAATCTCACTCACAAATCTCCTTCAATCCCAAACTCAAACCAATCAATTACTAAACATCCGTCCTTAACACACATCACTATTCGTTCATGATCTTGGAAATCAACATAATCTCAATAAATAATCCACAGTATGATTAATAAATAAATTAATAAATTTCTCTAATTTTGCTCAACCTGTTCCAAATTCAATTGTCCCTATTGATGCTACTTTTGATTAATAAGCATGACAAGTAAAATATGACAAAGATACACGGGCACGGCATAAAAGAAGAATAATGTCACCATTTTTATCCTAACAACCACGACATATTGCGCGAGTTATTTAATTTTCTTTAAAAAAAATAAATACATCATGTGCATCAGGTGGCTTGACATGCATATTTTTTTCGTCTTTGTCATAGAAAGAAAGTACTCCCTCCGTTACTAAATATAAAATCACTTTTGAAATTCAACCTGTTACTAATCTTATCACTTTCTAACTTTTCCAAATTTTTTCCCAAATTAACGCTACAATACTTATCTATAATAACAAGCAAAAGATGGAGAGTGAGGATAAATGTATATAGTTGGGATAAATTGGTAATACTCCCTCAGGTCCTAAATATAAAACCTAATTGGTTTTTTCTAGAAAATCCTTAAAAAAACAAAAATAAGTTAATTATAAATTGATTTACCTAATTTTTCCCTTAAACTAGTTTATTTTACCTCTAAACTAATCAATAATCTAAAAATATATCAAATATATCATCATCTAATAACCTATTTCGCAACCTTAATCTTTCCAAAAAAAAGTCAATTAATTCCTATATTTAGGACCGGAGGTAGTATCATGTATAAATAACTAACTTAATTAACTTCCTTAATTTACTCAAATTAAGGAAAGTGATGTTATATTTTAGAAACCGAGAGAGTATCATGTATCTTGAGGTTGAAGGTAGCAGAAGTGTATAAATGAGCCAATGAAACAATGAGCACAAAACGAAGTCTAAATTCAATTGTTGAAGAAGATTTGATCTCCTTCCATGAAGAAATGAATCCAATTTTGTAGATTGTGCTACACAGTGACGTATCTTTGATTCCGATGGTGTCGCCGGCGATCGGATGAACGGCGATGAAGCTAGTGGTGCCTCTACAAGGTGTGGTGGAAGGCAGAGGAGGAATTCTCCTAGGATCTCTCATTCCCTGCGCTCTCTTCTACTTCCTTCAGCTTTACCTCAAACGCCACCACCGCTCCGGTGAATCTTCTCCGGTTCCTCCGCCGCTGCCGCCGGCGGCCGCCGTTCTTTGCTCCTCACTCGCCAATTCGCTTGCGGAAGCTTCTGATTCGTTGTATGTCGTTGAATTGGAGAGAGTGGTGTTGGATTGTTATGATAGATTTAGTAATCCAAGTGGTTTCATTGATCTCAGCTCCTCTCACAATAAGGTTGCTTTAGCTTTTACTCTTTTTTATCATACTTATTTGTATTCTCTTCAAGCTTAATAGTTTGTAATGTTTTGTTTTGATCAATAGCTTAATTGATTCATAATTTCATATAGGTGATTTAAATAAGTTGACAAACCGTTCTAATTAATAAATATATGAACATGTTTGGCGTTCTTGTTGTTCTTAAGTGTACAATCTAATTCTAATTTTTATCAAATTCTTCCTAATTTATACCTATTAATTCTCTTCCAATAATAATCAAATAATTGATGAGGGAGAAAATAAGGCGAGATGATTATACTGCTTTGAAGAAGAACATACAATATTAACTACCATAACTGGTACCATTAATTTAATCAAATTAGTTAAATAAGTCAATAAAATATTTAAGTCAATACAAGCCTCATACCAATTAGGTGAGGAAAATATTTAAGTGAATAAAATAATAAATTTGGCATGATCTATTTGAATTTTGGAAGAATGTTTTATTAAGGACATGAATAATTTTATATTAATTTTTTTAGGAGCTATAGAGGGAGCGATGATTCATTGATGCCTTAGGATTAGTTTCTTTCACTATACATATTGACTTATGTTAGATTATATGTTTCTTGTTTTGCGGTCTGTGATATCAAGTGTTTCAATTAATTGTAGCTCTGCTTGGATCTGATTGAGAAGTGGTTATCAGACAACACGAAGAAATCGCTAGTTGGAAATGATGATTTCACTCTCAGTGTTAATGGTATTGCAACTTATCAGCCACTTGATGGATTGGAGGAGTTGAAAATGGTGAGATAGATTTTCCTTTAAGTGAGGTTTATCTCATCCGTATACTACTTTGATAGCATTGGAGAATCGAATTCCTGTCTTGTTTATTGATACAAGTGTTTGGATGGCTAACCACTCTTGCATGTTCTATCTCATATTGAGTCATTTAAAATGAGCTAAACCAAAGACCATAGCACATGCAACAAGTTTTCCTTGCATTTCTTAATACATGAAATTCTGTTTTCTTTTGGCAGGCCATATCAAATTTTTTGTTCCAAATGATAGGAGGGAGGTTGAAATTGGACCCATCAAATATGGTGGTAACTGCAGGAGCCACTCCTGCCATTGAGATGCTGTCTTTCTGCCTAGCAAATCAGGGAGAATCTTTTCTTGTCCCTTCACCTTATTATCCAGGGTAATGACTAATGAATCAAAACCTATTTTTGAATTAGTGGCCTTAGCTGATTCCAAAATCTAATGAATGGATTTTTTTTATAGCTTTGACAAGGATATGACATGGCGAGCAAAAGTAAACCTTATACCAGTTCACTGTCAAAGCAAGGAAAATTTTGCTCTAAGCATTTCTGCTTTAGAAAAAGCATTCTCTAAAGCAAAGAAATATCGAGTCAAGGGAATTCTCATCTCCAACCCTGGAAATCCAGTCGGAAATCTGCTGACACGTGAGGTGCTCAAAAGTCTTGTGCACTTTGCAGAAAAGAAGAACATCCATATCATTGCTGATGAAGTACTTGCAGGATCAGTATATGAAAGGGGCAAGTTTGTGAGCATAGTTGAAGTTCTTGATTCAGAAGGTCTAAATAAGAACCGAGTGCATGTAATATATGGTCTCTCAAAATACCTCCCACTTGCAGGCTTTAGAGTTGGGGTAATTTACTCATTTAACCACACTGTTCTGGCTGCTGCTAGGAAGCTAAGTAGATTTTCTCCATTATCTGTTCCTACACAGAGGCTAGTTATTTCAATACTTTCAGATGACAAATTTATTCAAGAGTATTTTGAAACTAACCAGAAGAGAATGAGACAAATACGTGAGGAACTTGAGGTTGGTTTAAGTCATCTAGGAATCAAGTGTGCAAATAGCTGTGCTGGTTTCTACTGTTGGGCTGATATGAGAGGATTGATAAGGCAGCCTCATAGTGAGAAAATGGAACTCGAGTTATGGAAGAAGTTTATATGTGATTCTAGAATTAATATGATTCCTGGATCAGCCTGTCATTGTTTTGAATCAGGATGGTTTGGAATTTGTTTTAATGCACTAACTTCAGAAAACATTCCTGTAATTATTGAACGGATTAGGAAAGTTGTTGAAACTTGAAAATCTTCCTGTTGAAGTTCCATTAATATGTTTCATCACATCAATAAAACCATATACATGCAATGCATGTTCAGGCACTGGTATAGTATTAATCAAGTCATTATTGATTGAGATTAAATTAATTTAATTTTGCTTCTGATGTTATTAGGCAGATCTGACTTTAAAAATTACGTAGTGGGTTTATAACTAGATATATTATATTAATATCATGAAGTCAAATGGGAAAAATGGCTTATGAATTGTTTATTGATGTGTTTCTTTTGAGTTTTGACTTTAGATTTCATGGTTGTTTGAATGTGCTGTTTTTTGGCCAAAAAAAAGAATGTGCTATTTTTTTCAAATAATAATTTCTGTGGGGCCCATGTTGACTGAAACTTCAGTTATTTAAGCAGAAGGTAGGGCCCATCCTAGTAGGAAATAATTTTTATATGTACCCTCAAATCTGATATTGTTGTCAGAAGCTGTTATTTTTTTTTTGACCCGAATCAGAAGCTGTTATTGAACTTAGAGGAAGGTATACGCTTGAACTTAATTTTTAAGTATTTGACTCATGATACAAAAGATTAGAGGCATGTCTTTGCCATGGTAATCTTAGGAATTCAACTCAAACTTTGTTGTATAAATAACTTTTAAAATCTCACCCAACACTTTGAGAATGTACAATCTATGATCTCAACATAGAAAGCTTGTAAACTACAACAAACACTATAACTGATAAAATTAATTCAGGTTCAATTTGGATCAGCAGGACTAAGCTTCCCATATTTGAGAAGGACTGGCTATATCATTTTCAGTCTTGGAAATAACTTCTTGTCGAACAATCCTTCAATTATCTTGCAGCTAGATGCAAACATGAAGCATCCAAAAGCTTCCTTTTTTGTGCTATCCTGCGCCATCCATTATGCCAACAAAGAAAAACATGGAGAGAAAATCAACTTCTCAAATATATTTATTAAATATATCTTCTTTCAAATTAAATTTAGAAGAAAAAACACTCATGAGTAATGATAATTAATATGGTACTCCTTCCTCCGTTCCTAAATATAAGATCACTTTGGGGATATGGATAAGTTCTTAAATGTAAGAACACTTTCTCTTTTTTCCCAAGTTTTACCCAAAATACCCCCATACTCCTTTTACAATTGAGTTGTGGGGTTGAGTTGGAAGCATGAAGGGGTATATTTGTGTTTTCAATTTAATTGAAGGGTATTTTTGGAACATCAGGTAATTTGACCACCTTCCTTAATCTCCCCAAATTATGGAAAGTGATCTTACATTTAGGAAGGGAGGGAGTATTATATGTCCCAAACAAAATAATAAGGGTAAAATTTATTACATATATCAATTTTTATATTAAAAAAAGATATTATTTCCATGTGGGCATACAATGGAACTAGAATATTGCTTTGACTGTAAACTGAGATGAAGAGAAAGGTTTTTTGTAAAAGTAAACCCTTTAGAGCATATGTTTTTCTTATCTTTACAAGCTCAATCATGAATAGCGCAGTGAGATGAAAATATTGTTAATTGTACTTTGATAGATCCGTAACAAGATCAAAACTAGTTTGTTCATGGTCAAGTTGTTTGAACGTCATAAGCAAACATAAGACTACACATATAAAATTGTAATTTGTGGCCAACATTTTATATTGTTTTGTTGGTTCAAAATAACGCAGAAAGGTTTAATATTTTTAAATATACATATAAAATCTACAGCTTTAAACATAACAAGAAGAGAAGTAAAGGGAGGGAGATTAATCACCCTTTGAAGATCCCAGTTATTCAACTGAACAACTTTCCTTCTGTAGCTTCTTCTTCTGCTCATCATGATTAGCTCTCCAAGTGTTGGAGGCTTCCTTAATATGGCACTTCTATTATCTTCCTCTCCATCAAAATATCTTCTTTCATTCCCTTCCAGTGGAGTTGAAGAGGAAGATCCATCAGTTTTAGGTGGAAACAATGGAAATAGACTTTCCAAGAAGGAAGCTCCAACCAGACTTGACCTTCCTGTTTCATAGCTGCTTGTGCTGCTTCCATCATCAATATCAATATCACTACCTTCATCATAACTGTTTTCTTTTAAGGCGACATTGTATGCTGAAGATGAAGATGAGGATGATGATGAAGATTGCATGTCAATGAGCTTAGCTTCTGAATTGAGTGAGAAATGAGGGATTGGTGTTCCAGGCTTTTCTTCCCAAGCAAATGGAATAGAAGCAGTTAGTTTTATTGGAAGCTTAGGAACCTCATAAACATCAGAACAATTTGATGAACTTGATGAAGATTCATTGTCAGTGAGCTTGGTTTCTGCATTGAATGAGAAATAAGGATTTGGTGTTCCAGGCTTTTCTTCCCATGCAAAGGGAATAGAGGTAACTAGTTTGGTTGGAAGCTTAGGAACCTCAGGAACTGAAGATGGTGATGAAGATGGAAGAGGCTCAGGTTTCCAATGTACTTTGGGGAGGCCTGGTCTTAGTTCCCATAGAAATGGAATTGAAGGTGGTTGCCTAAACCTGACCTGCTTCTTCTTATCTGATTCATCCATTTTTCTCCTCAAGAGAGGAAAACTATGATTTTGATTGCTCTGATGCAGTTATATAATATGCTTGAAGTAGTGGATAGGTGTAATTCCACTAATGTATGTAGTTATCATATTAGCTGAGGCATTTCTTTTTTGGTGTTCTTAGGGATTAGGCAACCTGCCATACATCTCTCTACTTAGTTCACAAGTGCCTAACTAAGCCATGATCACTATCTGACTTCATCAAACACTAAGAAGACCCATTGATTTCTATTCCAATCAGTCTTTACCAACTCCTATACCTCATGTCTTTCATTTATTTGTTCTCTGTTTTGTTATCATTATAATTGGTCAATGCGTGTCAAATGGCTATGCATTCTAGCTATAAGATACAAACTTTTGCGCAGTGGATTTTTCTTTAAGGGCTTCATGCTTGAAACCTGATAAGGTATTTTGTGGGGCTGTACATAACCTTATCTTATTTATTTGGATTGATTTGGAATAAACAAGTTTTTTTTTTTTTTTATGTTGGGCCAAGCTAAGATTGGTATCAATTAGGCCTGGCTAGCTCAGTCTTTATCTATAAATATTTTGCTTTTGAAAAATAATTCATTTTCAAATTTGAAGTTCAATTTCTTAATTGAACCTTTGAATTTTGAAATTATGACATCAAAAGAAGAAATAATTTATTGATTATTTAAATGGGATTTCAACAATTCTATGGGCTGATGCACTAAGAGGTTTCATTTATTCGGCCATATGTGGCCCAAGGCAATAATATGGTCAAAAACCTTCATTACTTCTTTTTTCCCTTTAGCTCGCCTTTTATTTTTCCTACCCATTTTTCAAAAAATAATTAACTATTCCTAACCTTTATTATTAAAAAATATATTATCACTTTGTTTTTCTAAATGGGTCATTTATTTTTTCAGAGAGAATTTGCATAAAAAAGTGGGAAAATGTCCCACCCACTGAAACTTCAAATTGAAAGTCATGTGTTATGTTTAGCGGGCCTCTAAAGTGTGGCCGAAATAGAAAGTGATGTTATTTATAAAAAGATGAGCATGTAAAATAGATTAGACTTAATTTTAATATAAATATTATATAAATCATGAATTTATTTGAGTCTAAATTTAAGAGTTTAATTAGTTTGATAGTAGTTGAATTGACATTCGATATTTTATGCTAGATAAATAATTATAATAATAACATTAATAATAATACTTGTTTTCTTCAAAATAAGTAATTTACATCTTTGTTGCAGAAAGTTAAAATATTTTTAGTATAATGTTATTTGTTCAATTAATGTGTGTGAACAAGTTGATCTTGAAGATAGATTTTTGTCTTTTTTTTATACTCCAGGATAATTCAATCAAACTACTAAATTAATCAATAGTGCCTTAAACATAATTGTAGTTCGTCCTCATCTTCAAGTGCCTTCTTACTTTTGGAATTTTTTTAATTGTTTCCTTATGATAAAATAAGCAAATGGGATGCTCAAATGTACCGTAGCTTTATTCGATTTACACAATTCATCACTAATAGGGTTGGCCCATGAACAATTATATACCCAAGTTCCTATTCTTTTCCACTTCTCAATAATTATTTCTATATTCAACTAACTAAAATATCATCCCAACGATGAACAATGTCAGTATCAAATACTATGTCATTATGTGAATGAAGAACTAAGCGAATGTGTTGATTAATCTAAGTCAAAGATGTATTGATTAATAATAATAAAATGATCAGTTCCCATTATTATCATCACTGAGTTTTCATTCATAAAAGAATTGGACGATTGATGCTTGTTAAAGGGTGTTTTTGTTACTTTGCATACTTAAAGCACATATAATTTTGGGGAAAAAATCTGAGCTTATTTTGTAACTATAAATTTTTTGTTTCAAATAAACAACTACATAGATATTATCCATCAATGTAATTTTGTTTTAAACTGTCAAAAGTAGGGTGTTAGAAATTCTGCAGGCGTTTGAACATAGTTAATGTTAATTATATTTTGGCCACAATGAATTCTAGAGGCTCCAAATCTTCAACTCTCTTTATCTTTATATAATCTCTTTGCGTAATCTGATCTTTCTTTAGCTATCAGATTTTTAACATTTTTGGTCATGAAATATGAATACAAAAGATATTATCATTGTGAGCAAACTGTGCTCTTCACCTTTGATACTGAAAAAGTTCCTATCATACTCTTTAAAATATTTCGAATAATTTGTCAAATATATATAAAAATTAATGTCATACCAATATATAGGTGAATTAATTGCTTAGTAGTTTATAACTCATTCTATGAACCACACAAAATGATGCTAAAACTAGTGGCGCAGCCATGAAGAACACCACCATCAACAATAAACACTAAACAAAGTAAGTATCAATCATTGTTAATATGGATGGGAAGACTATAAGTTATTAGGGAATATTTCCACATGATTAGAAAAAAAGCATTTGTGAATAAATAATCACCCTGCATTTCTTGAACAGAGTTGACTCAAAACTCAAATCATTTACACATATATGTCTATATACTTTCATATACAATGATCCCACTGGCATACTTCAGTTCATGTAAAAATCAAAGCCACTTCAGATTTGGAAAAAAAAAACCACATCTGGAAAAAAACAGTACACAAGAAATCGAAAAGAATCACTCTGTTTTCTTCTCTTTCAAAGCATGAAAATATTTGATTTGAGTAAATCTTATGGTCTGATTGGTCTAAAAGTGGTCTAAATTTCTACATGAACTGACTAAAATGAATGAACAGCAAAAAAAAAAGTATTACCTCAACCAAAAATTATGAAATTAATCTCTATTAAGGTTTCTGCAAATTAAGCAAACCAAGATTGAGATTGGCAGAATGAAACAAAGCTTGAGCAGTCATTTCTCTCTCAAATCTACAGATATAATTCAAACCCACAAGCAACTCAGTTATTGCAGCCTCAGTCTTCTCTTTATTAGCAAAGAACAAAGTCTGCAACAACAACACATTATTGCTTTTCTGAACCATATTCTGCTGCTCAAAACTCCTTTCACTTTGCCACTTAATCATATTATGTGCCAATGGTGATAACCACCCCAAAATCCTCCCTAATGCATCTCTCCATTCTCCAGCAAGCACAACATCACTCACAAAAAACCCAACTCCCTTCAATCTCAACCTTAAACATGACCTTATACTATTAGGCAACATAGCATACAAATCATCCCTTGCCTCTAGTCCAACCAAATGAGGTGACTTTATCATCTTCTCAATCACAATTATCAAATTAGCATAGTGCAAAGCCAAAGCTGCAGCACCAAGAGTATCAGGAGGTGGATTCATCAATACATCACATTGAGATTCAAAAAACCCAGATGTAATTTTAATTGAGTCAATTTTATGCTCATCATCCTCAAGCTTTGAACTTTCCAATGGCCCAGAAAGAAATGCACAATCAGAAGTGTTGTTGTTCTGGCTTTGATCTGAAGGATAAACCAAAGCTGAAGATGAAGCTGATACACTACGAGACAAAGAGGAAGGACAACAATTACCTATATCAAAAACAATCTTAATCCTCTCTAAAACAGTGAAACACATCCTCACAATCAACAAAACAACAGAATCAAAGCTCTTATTCCACAAAGACCTTTCCTTCAAATCCTTAACCTCTTGTTTCTTCCAGAAAATCCTCTGCTGAATCTCATAAGCCTTCTTCTTTTCTTTCACATCACTGCCACAAAGTTGCAAAATCTTCCTTAACCCACTTTCCAAAGCCGTCAACTCCTCCATACTCTTATACAAATCTGCCGTGTGTTGCAAGTAACGTTCCAACTTCTTGCAACACCCTTCAATCTCCTTGTGACTTGAAAGAGTCCAGTTATTTGGGTCGAATCCGGTGTCTGCGAACCGGAGGAAAACCGGGTAGAAAGATTGGAGTTTAGGGTGGTGACATTTGAGGGAGAGGGCGGAGAGAGAGAGGGCAATGGTTTTGAGGGAGAGGGAGAGTTGGGAGGAGATGAGGGAGAGGAGGAAGGAGGGGTTGGAGGAGATGAGTTTGGGGATGCCATGGAGGGAGAGGGAGGTGTTTTGGAGGGATGTTGGGTTGGAGAGAGAGTGGTGGAGGTGGAGGAGCTTGGAGATGAGGGAGGAGATTTCAAAGGAGAGGATTTGAATGGTGTGGTTGTTTTTTGATTTGTTGAAGGATGGTTTCTTCTTTAGAGGTTGGATCATCATCATGGGATTAATACTAATACTAGAGGTGTGTGAGACTACTGTGGTTTTGAGCTTTATGAGTAGAGTTTCAAGTGACATGATTATGATGATGATGATGAAGATGAAGAAGAGAGGAAGGAAGTGTGGGATTATTAGTTGAAGTTATGATCCATTATATGAGGTAGTAGAAGCAATGAAGAAAGAAGGAGAAGTGAATGGGAGAAAAGTAGGAGGGAATAGATAGGTGAAAGGTGGTTATGAGGAGAAAGGGAAAGTATATATAAGGGAGAATGAAGAAGAGGAGAGGAGGGAAAAGAGAGGAGGGCACATGCAGATGCAGACGTTTAGGCAACTTGCATAAGCTCCATCATGAGTCAAATTTAGATATTAGCAACCTTCACATTATGAAATTTTAAAATTACATTTACACTGATAGAGATATATAATTACACATTATTCGGGTTACCCAATGTCTAAGTTTTATTAAGTTAGGAGGAGGTAATGGTTCATTGATTTTAATCATGGTTGGCTGATGACTCGTCTTGTATAATCAAAATGTATTTCTTTTTATAACAAGTTTAGGTGAGTTGGATTTCGGGGCTCACCAGAGCCAAGGCATGCCTTCAGGCTCACGACACGCTTATAGAGGTACATCGTCCACGTGCAACAAGGTTCTTACATCAGTGAGATTCGAACTCACAACCACATAGTTATGAGTTGAACCTCTTTATCAACTGAATCAACCTTTGTTGGGTTAATCAAAATTTATTTTGTTTTATGAGAAATAAGATTTTATCAATTAACATTCATGAGGTGAATGAAGAGTTTCCTTTAGAAACAAAAGACAATGTGAAATTATTCATAAGATTTAGCAATCAACTAGATTAAAAGCAATTAATTGAATTATAATAATATGAAATAAGCAAGTATTTCTCTTAAATGGAAGGGATTTTTTATTACCTAAAAAATGAAAGGATTTCATTTAATACGTAAAAAAATCTAATTGTATGATAATCTATCTAATAGTTACACATAATTATATATCAAAAATAAACAGCAATGTGAGAATGCATCACTTTTATTATTATTATTATTATTATTATTATTATTATTATTATTATTATTATTATAAGTTCATATGGACCGAATCTTACACGCTAATAAATAAAATTTAAGAAAATTATTGTGTAGAAAAATGTTTATCTTCACAAATGGATGAACTTGAACAAATTTGTTATACGTTAATTTTGCCGCCTATCTTCACAGGCCAGCTGTCTACCCCCTACATGGGACTTCAGAACAGCGAAGGATTAGTCCCACTTGACACGCGGGTGGGATACCCTTGAGAAATCAAAATAAAAGATGGATGAACATGGAAAACGGTCATTTATAATTTTTAGAGTGGATTAATGTTTAGGACCAAAAAGTTAGAATCATAATAAGAATTTTAGAACCAAAGTAGGAATATTTACTGTTATGCGGGTGCTTAGGATTTGGATTTCCTGAACAAGATTTTTTCCCCGCATTAAACAATGATTTTCGTTTTCGCTCATACTGCCCAAAGTGATTTAATAAGGCAAGATTATGGTTTTTTTTTAAATGAGGGATATGTAAACTTATTAAATGAACTAATTCTTCAATGAATAACCATAAATCATGAAAAACTTACAGCTAAAAATTAGAAAACAATATGGGCTAGAAGATGTAATTTTGAGTTGAGTTGTGCAAGTTCAGGTTATCATTCAGTCGCTATAAAAGCGCGTAGAAGTTTCTTAATTCACACATCATTACATCAATCCACTTTACTTTTTTTGGTTAATTTTATGCCAAGATTTTAAATTCATAAACTTACAACTTTAATTTTGTCAAATAAACTTACAACTAGGTTTTTGTTTCAAACATTTATTTCTACTCTTAATTTACCTCTCTACACATAATATACTATAGTAATGTGTCAAAATTCAGTTCCTCATAAAACATTTCCGACTCTGAAAATAATGGTACCCTTTGATGGTAACCACAATGCCTTCATTAAGTTGCAAATTTCATTGAGTTTTTAATGATATATAATTAAGAATAAATTTCACAACAAGTACACTTATGATTTATGTGATATGATTCTTATATAGTACATACAATCTGATTAATTTATTTTTGTTATTATGACAAAATATAATAATGACACCTAGTGATCTTAAAGTTTTTATTTTCATAATGCTTATGGTCACATTTCAAAAACAGAGACTTTTGTTGGATGGTGTTCGAAAGCCAACGAACACTTTTTCTAAGATGATGCTATATTGTGTAAGGAAAGAGGGCCATATCATTATTGGCTGTTTCTCTTTTGATTTTTTATGTATAAATCAATTGCTTTTGTTCTCATTGTTTTGTTTGTTTCTTCTCTATTATCAATTATTTAACCACTCTCTTGAATATCGCCAAATTCGATTTGATTTCCCTCCCTATCTTCTCACATGCGATTAAAAATTATATTAACATGAAGTAAAAATTTTATATAAATCACAGCGCTATTTCAATTAAAAAGATTAAAATTTATGTTTTTAGTATTATTATCATTTTGAAAAACGCCTCAAATTTAGGATATTTTATGGGCATTGGATAGGAGATCCGATAAGACCTCACGTAATATACAATTATTCAGATCATTTGGTGTAAAGCTGTTAAGAGTTGGAGTCTTTGGTTGTAATTAATTTCCCAAAATAAAAGGGATTAGTATGTTTTAAATTGTGATAAATAAATATTTATCATCAAATCTTATATCACGATTCCCATCATAAGAATTATACGGTCATCAAGTTTCTGTATAACACAAAGGAGAAATATTGATATACTACACTATTAATATAATATTTAGTTGATTATTTAAGGAAAAAATAAAGTAAATCCATTTATAAGGGACTTATTTTGTTTGCTTAGGATTTTCAAAAAAAAAAACTATCTAGATTTTATATGTAGGACAAAAGAAATATTAAATACGAGAGATATTAGTATTCTTTTCATAACATGGAACATAATACATACACATGTACAAAAATATTAATGCCTGCTTCAAACTTGGGTCTTCTACCAGGACATGTGGAAACGCTTGCCAACTAGGATAGCTGGTCATAATTAAAAAAAACACATAGATGTATGTCAAGCCCATGTTATTGCTTTATAATTATAAATTTAATTAAATTTACCTTAGTTTATATAGAACGGATTCAGCATTATTTATCAAACGAAATTATTGCACTAAAAGAGTTGTTTCATTTGAACCCGATATTAACTTAAATTATAACTAATCAATAACTAGCAGAAAAAGATGAAACGAAGCATGTGTGTAATCTTATTTTAATGAATATTCAATGGCTATACTGCTATAGCATGTGTGCCTATGATTTTGTGTTTGAAGTTTGATGTTTTTATTAATAGGAAGATATACAGTATATATATAGCTTCATGTGCATGCTACAGAAAGTTTGGCACTTTCTGGGCATTATTATTTGGCTTATTTATATTAAGTATCTGATTCTTTGTAGAATAAAGCATGTCATGTTTGCAATATATATATATATATATATATATATATATATATATATATATATATATATATATATATATATATATCCATTTTTTATACGATCGACTATGCCATATTAGATAGTGCATGCAACGTGTTCAGATTTTCCTTTTTTATTTGTCTAAATATGCTTAGAATTTTTTTTATTACAATATGCTTAGAATTTTGTTATTGAACATTACTTCGTTAAACTTTAATTATATATTAATTGGTTTGTGCGATCTTAAATGTAAGATCATAATCGATTTTATCTTTAAAATTTATAAACCAGTTATTCATTTTAACCAATTATTTCAACCTAAATTTGTTTAGGTTATTTGAGCGCTGTTTCTTGTAAAAACGTTCAAATGGCATAAACCCAGAAAGTTAACATGAGTTTGACATTAATACGTCCAAAGTATTCAAATATAAAAGAAGGGCTGATTAAGCTGCAGGTGGGCATGTGTATTTGAGATGGTATTTCATACTCCCTCTCCTCCGTAATATAAAAGTCTAAAATTTGAATTGTTTTGGTCTAAAATATAAGAGCTACCATACATTTTCTCTTTATTTAATGTAAATTTCCTTTATCATCCCTAACTCTCTTTCATATTTATTAATACTTATATATTTCTCTCTCTTAATAATATCATGGTAAATATGGGCAATATTAACGCCCGACATTTAACTAACTTTTACATGTTTACTTAATAAACATGTTTTGACGACTGTACTCTTATATTATTGACATTATGGACTAGATGGAGTAATTTAGAACATGATTTGAGTGCAAGGCAAAGAGTCAAGAAATAACAGTAATTAATAAGCAAACTAGAGGATCGGGATTTTGGGTTTCATGTTTGAGATAATGTTCGAAAAACACTAATTATTGATGTAAATTAATGAGCTTATTTGTCCTATTGCTTGTGTTCATTGAATTTAATCTTCCAATATCCATTTCCAAAATCGAGGAAGACATCTTCGATTCTCTTTCTCAGCCCATCGTCGTATTTGAGTACACACGAAGTACATTTATTCTTAGCAGGCCATTGATTGTTTCCATCTCCTCCCATTTTTTCAATCAAATCTTTTATTACATTTTTTAAGAAACTCTACAATTTTTTTATTTTTATAAAAATAAAATGGCGAAGGTGCAGAAATCCTATGGATAATTGACTAATGTGATCTGACATTTTAATAAAACCGCAGGTGCATAAATACATGTAGTTAATTTAAAAGGCTGCAAAATTATTTTTCCATTGTGGAAGGATTTCATCGGACTCATAACTCAACTTAATTGCCTTTAAATCATTTTAACTTGGAAATACGATTTTACACTCTTTTAATTTATTATAGGTATTTAAAAACCTAACAATTTACTATGATGTCAAATGCATCTTTACAAATTTTCCATACGTATATTCTTGTACCTTCAAAATGATATTGAAAGAAAGAATTAAATTGAATTTTTGGAACATATATTTCACCACCAATATTATGTTATATAAATGCCCTTAAAAGTTGCTCCCTCTCTTCGTGTTAACTTTTGAATTATTTATCCCTTTCATAATAATAAGATTCGCTAACGTTAAATGCACATTAACCAACTTTATATTTAGCCAATTTATTTGTATACATCTTTTCATTAATTTTTTTAAGTAATTAATCTTTTTAAGAAATCAAATTAAATAATTAAGTTTTATATTTAGGAACGGAGAGAAAATAATATTTAATTAGAGTTTGATGAAAAATTATGTTAAAATGACTTATAAATTGAAATCAAAAAGTACATTTTATTTTTTTTTTTGATAAAAAGGAAGGAAAATACAAACAAAAATAACCTACATCCTTAAATTGGGCAAGACAGATTTCGCCTTATGCATACATCTAATAATGCCTTTGATCTCTGCTATGGCTTCATACACACTTGAACATTCATTATTATGGGTCACTTCATTCCTTCTTCTCCAAATCAACCAGCAAGACACACAAAAAACTTCATTCCAGTTATCTATCCCATACCCTCTACGCATCTTCACATTCTTCCTTAACCAATCATGTAAATTACTTTCCCAAAATTCTTTATTTGCAAAAGAGATTCCCAAGTTAAGCCAAACCTCTTTAGCATTACCACATTCTCTTATCACATGTATCGTTGATTCCAACTGCGAATTACACGACGCGCAAGAACCATCTGGATGAATTCTCCATTCAAGCAACCTCTCATTAGTAGGAAGTCTATCATGCATAAAAAACCACATCTACATTTTACATCTCTGAGGGACCTTGAGCCTCCAAATGTTCCTCCAACATTGATCCTCCTGAGCATTAAAATCAGCAGCTTTCGTATATGCTGATCTGACAGAGAACATCCCACTCCTCTCAAGCTTCCATCTAGCTTTATACTCCTCATTCCTGTGAACAACCTCAATCTCATTCTTAACATTCTCCCAAACAGCTTTAATTCCACTCCACACTCTTGACCCCGGCTTCTTTGCTCGTATAATATGGATCAAATCTTGACCACAATTATATTTACTTCTAATTACTCGGGCCCACAATGCATCCTTGTTATTCACCAACCCTCATCCCACTTTCATCATAAAAGCCTTATTCTGAAGAGAAGCATGACGAAGACCCAATCCACCACACACTTTAGGATAACAAACTTTGTCCCACGCCACCAAATGAGCTTTCTTCTTATCACTTGTTGAACCCCATAAAAAATTCCGGGCATTCCTCTCAATCTCATCGTAACAAGCAACGGGAATAATAGACGTTTGCATCACATGATTAGGAATAGACAAAGCCACTGAATTAATAAGAGTATTCCTCCCTGCCAGAGACAAAGAATGACACTTCCAGCTAGCCAATCTTTGTTTTACCTTATCCACCGTAAATTGATACATTGACTTAGAAACCCTCTCATGATGAAGAGGAACCCCAAGATATCTACCCAAATCAGCAGACATATTAAATCCCAAACTATGACTTAGTTGAGATTTAATATTATGATTAATATTGCGAGAAAAGAAAACTCTTGTCTTTCCTTCATTTATCTTTTGACCCGAAGCATCACAAAACGCATTAAGACAATCTTTAATCACTTGTACCTGGTCTAAACGAGCTTCAGCAAAAATAATCAAATCATCAGCAAAAAACAAATGAGCTAATGGTGGTCCCCCTTTATTAAGACGAATTGGTCTCCAGTTTCCAGATGAAATATTTGACTGAATCAAATGAGCCAACTTCTCCATACAAATCACAAATAAAAACGGAGACAAAGGATCACCTTGTCTAATACCTCGGGAAGGATCAAAAACATTTGACTTACTACCATTCCACAATAGTTGCATAGAGGGAGAATATATATACACTCCTGAATCAAGAAGATCAAGCTCTCCGGAATTCCCACCTCCCTTAAACAATTAATAGCGAATTCCCAATTAATTCTATCATACGCCTTCTCCAAATCAATTTTTACAGCCATAAAACCTTTCTTTCCCTTCATAGTTTTCATGGTATGGATCACCTCTTGAGCAACAATAATATTGTCGGAGCTCAAACGTCCCGGAACAAAACTACACTGATTAGGGGAAATAAAAGTCGACATAACAGGCTTAATCCGATTAATTATGATTTTCGTTATCAATTTATAAATCACATTACAAAGGCTAATCGGACGAAAATCTCTTATAAATTCTGGGTTTGGGACTTTAGGAATAAGCACAAGAAAAGTCTGATTAACCTCCCTAATCAAACAAGGATTCTCAAACACTTTTCGCACAAAATCAATAACATTTCCACTAACCTGTTTCCATTGAGCTTGAAAGAATAAAGGATTAAAACCATCAGGACCTGGAGCTTTAAGAGGGCCCATACTCTTCAAAGCAGTCTCAACTTCCACCTCTTTCACATCAATATTCATATTACTAATAACACCCTCCGTAAGCATAGGATAAGATACATCAACATTCAACACATCCCTATGCGCACGATCTTCAGAAAAAAACATATGATAAAAATTCACAGCTACATTCTTTATCTGATCCACATCAAATATCCACTCTTCATCCTCACCCTTGAGAGCTTCAATACGATTTATCCTCCTCCTTGCATTCGCCCTTCGATGAAAATATTTCGAATTTTTATCCCCTAAATAAAACCACTCACACCTTGCCTTTTGAGCCCACATAATATCTTCCTGCAAAATTAGTGTCTCTAGTTCTTGCCATAGTTCTTTCTGAAGCTGAGAGAGAGAAGACCAAGAACCTTGATTCTTTAAACTTCTACTAATACCATCAAGCCTAGCAAGAATTTGTTTCTTTCTTCTTCCCACATGACCATATACCTCTGTCTTCCACACCTCCACTTGCTGGGTAAAAACATTCACATTTTGGGACCATGACAAATTCTTATCCCATACCCGCTTCATAAATTCATTAAAGTCATTATGTAACAACCATGAAGCCACAAACCTAAAAGGTCGTTCAAAAGCAACCGAACAATGAGACACCTCCATCGTCAATAACAAAGCCTTATGATCCGACTTGAAACTATACAAAACTGTTGTTTTAGCTTCAGTGAATCTATCCATAAACATATCATTTGCTAGAATACGATCCAGTCTGCTCTCACAACCCTCTCTACTCCAAGTAAAGAAAGATCCCATAGTATGAATATGAGATAGACCGGACTCCCCATACCAATTAGAAAAATCCTTATCCACCAAAGAATACTCCTTCCTAGTAGACCGTCGTTCATTCTCAAATAAAATAGCATTAAAATCTCCTCCTACACACCACGGACCTTCCACCTCATTACCAAACTCCTCCAACTCTCTCCATAAACTCCTTCTTTTCACATAATAAGGGCTTGCGTACACCGCAGAAACTAAGCATTTCTCCCCATTATGATCAAAACTCAAATGAACACATTGCTCAGATGAACCAATTATACTAACAGTCCAACTCTCATCACGCCATAACACCCACAGACCTCCACTAAACCCTTGAGCGTCAACAACATATGAGCCATTAAATCCCATCTTAGAGATTATCTTATTTGCTTTCATACCTCCACAACGAGTCTCAAACAATAAAACAATGTCTACTTTATACTTATACTGTAATTCTCTTATTAATCCTGGGAAAGATCTTGCTCTCACCCCTCTACAATTCCAGAAAATAACATTCATTGGGGAATCATTGAATTGAGATTGTGGTTCTCACAACCACCATTAACATTTTCTAAAGAACCACTCACCTGAGCATGTAGAATATTATCAACATTAGAAGATGAAGGCAACAAACTCTCATTACGAGATAATAATATGAATCTTTCTCCCTCATTATTCGATTCCTCCTCCAAATCCATTAAAACTCCAAAAGCATTCTTGGTCTCATTCATATCATTAGTGACCACTGAATTAGATGTTGAATTTAACTTCTTACAAGACAAAGAATATAATTTTCTCTTATACACATGCCTCCATTCCTCCTTTCTTTCACTATATGATCTTGGGACCCACTCTTTTTTATCATTTAATCCTTGAGCATTTTTAACGGGATTGGTGGTTGAAGAGTCAAACATTTGTAAATCAATAACTGACTCCCTTAAACGCCCATTATTGCCATCAGATTTCAAATTATTCCTTCTCTGAGAAATAGGAATATTCTCCCCATCATTAACTCTCCAATTTCTAACTGAACCCATGATCTTCGCTCTATCCATAACAATCGACGCAGATCTCTTCTTCTTCGTATCTTTCGGCTGAACATTCTTCCTCTTTTTCGTTGACTTTCTAACTAAGTTCCATTCCCCTAACCTCTGCAACTGGTGAGTCTCCCCTTCGCTTGCCTCCACATACACGCGCTCCGAATGATTCTCCACCTCATTCAAATGACCTCCTGACCCCTTTATACTTTCATTCTTCACTACCTCCATAAGCGATGAAAGTTTAACCTCATCATTATTATCAAAGACACGAGAGGTCATACTCAAATCTTTCTCCGGACAAACCTCCCGACAATGACCATATTTACCACAACAAAAGCAAATTTTATGCAATCCTTCATATTCCACTATAAGTTCTTTCCCGAAAATACGAATCGCTGGCCAAAGCTTCTTATCCAAATCCAATTCAACGCAAATTCTAGCAAACTTACCTCTTTCAGTAAGATAAGTTCTAGAATCCACCTTCAAAGTTTTACCCACAAGATTTCCAATCATATGGAGGCTCTCTGCATTAAAAAATTCTAAAGGAAGGACAGGAATACGAATTCATGCTGCTATCTTGCGATGATAATTCTCATCTAAAGGATCAAAATTTGGTTGCCATCTCTGTACCACCAAATAGTGATGGGCCAACATCCAAGGCCCCTCCATATACACATATTCCATGTCTTCTTCACACAAGAAAGAAACCACAAAGCAATCGTTCCCAATATCTCGCACCGTGAATTTCTCCCTCGTCTTCCAAAGCCTAAGAAGTCTGGATTGCATATTCCACAAAGACATAGATTTCCCCAACAATCTAACAATCAAAGATTTTCGCCAAGGAGCACACCATCTTTCATATTGCTCCCTAGAAAATGTCAAAGTAGGCAAAGAATCCTCTTCTTCTTCACTCCTTCCACCAGAATTTTCCCCATCTAAGGATTCCCTGTCAAAGAAACCTTTCAAGTTATCTAGATATTCACGCCATGCATCCTCAAACACACCACAACCACGAGAATCAACTGAGAAACTTGAGCCCTCCACTTGCAGCAACTTATCCTTAAAAGAGACATTTAAACCTCTTTTAGGCATCCCCTCCTGTTTTCTCTCTCCCAATTGCTCTGATAGCTTACCATCACTCCCTCCTTCGCTCTTTCTAACCTCCATCCCAAACTAGTTCTTGAAAAATCTTGTGATAATCAAAGCCTATTGGCCTTGAAAATTCTTGAAAGTCTTGAAGATTCTTCTTGGAGGAATTTCACAGTCTCCGAAGACGGCGTAATTTTTACGCCTTGCTACTCCTTAATACTTCCATTTCTATCAAAAAGTACATTTTATCATCACACCTTATAACGATGTTTATTACTATTATAGGCATCAGTTCGTTGACATTTATAAAGTTATGCACACAAGTTGTATGATTGAATTCTCTAATCTCAAGTTCTATTTCAGTTCCAAAAAAAAACTCTTAGGCTTCAAATAATAAAATATTAAATAGTGCGTGCTCCTATTAGTGATGAATGAGTAGATTAAGTATTGGGAATTAAAATTGAAGTTGACTTATAATTTAGATAGCTGTATGATTGCTTACATAGGTTATATTAATCATGTGGGTAAATATATAAATAAATGGGGTGGTGGGATGGCTAAAGCAATGATAATTGCGTAATTAATTATTAGGTAATTTGAGTTCGGAAAATTAAGGAATCTAAAAGGACTCTTGAAGAATTGTATTTTTGTTTTCGCCAACATATTGATATGCTTTAATTTGTCAAGTTCCTCCATGATAGTTTCCTAAAATTTGGTTTTAGTTAGGTACTATTTTTTATTCAAAGAAAAGTTACAATACCCGATACGTTGAATAATCACACATTTTGGACGAAAAAAGTCATCGCACGTTTTTTAACAAAAAATAATTGCTAAATCATTATATTTTTCATAGAACTATGATTGGATTAGATTCAAATACTGTCAGGTTTAATTAAGGATCTTTTAAAGATTGCAAAATAATTGCAAAATAATTGCTATTAAAGATCTTTTCTACATAAACATAAAATTGGCCTACAATTTGGCTACAAATCTGATAATTTTTTGTGTGGCTCATGTAACTCTTCTACAGTCCAAGTCCAAACAAACACATCCTTAAAAAAAAGTCCAAACACACACACACACAAAGTGTACAAAGGTAGAGTATCATTCAATATAAAAAAATGTACACTTAAAACTCTTAAAAGACTAATAAAGAATACTGATAAAGTATTTTATAAAGTAGCATTGATATTTAGTTCGAAATATCAAATTATATTTTTGGCATTTTAATTACCTAAAGAAGCTCAATTAAGCTACTTTGAACTTCAAATCATTCAACCAAATCACCTAATGTTGCTTAATAAGTCTCATGAATTAAAAATTTGAAATATTATCAGTTGAAAATTTAATGACAATGTATTATACCACGTGAATAATATAATGTCTTAATATCATTTTTTATATTGATATATTGCTTCCATTATATTCTCTTGGCCATAACTTACATATCCTTTGGCCGATAAAAATAAATAAATCACATATCTTTTTTATAAAAAAAAACTCACATCCATTACATTGTTAGACTATGCTTGAACTCACAACTTCATTATTTAAGTTATGGGTTAAGGGTCAAATCTAGCACTCTACTATTGCCAAAAGTTCACCTAAGATAAACAAGAATTTGATGGTTCAAATATAGCACTCATCTATTTAAAAATGGCTCAAATCTAGCATTTCCGTCAATTTTAACAGGTTTGACGTTAAGTTCGACCCGATCATGTTACGTCACCTGCCACGTCACCCAGTTTGGCCATGTCACCTGCCACGTCACCCAATGGGCCCATTTACTATCCATGATTGGTGACGTGGCGGGTGACGTGGCGGGTGACGTGACAGGTGGTGTGGCCTAACTGGGTGACGTGACGGGTGACATGACATGACCGGGTCAAACTTAACGGTCAAATCCGTTAAAATTGACGGAAATGCTAGATTTGAGCCATTTTTTAATAGATGAGTGCTACATTTGAGCCATCAAATTCTTGTTTATGTTGGGTGAACTTTTGACAATAGTAAAGTGCTAGATTTGACCCTTAACCCTCAAGTTATTAATAAAGTGTTTGTTATCATTTTGGGTTATATATGGTGCTATACATTAACTGTACTGCAATCCTTAGCTTCATCAAATATGATAAATTTCTAGATTATATATGACCATTTTTACAGAACATTTTACGAATTTTTGAAATTCATTTGGTGGACATGTTAAACTTTTGGTTTTGGATTTATATATACTCCCATAAGCACCAAACTAATCTCACTCTTACTTCATTTCTTCTTCATCTCTTTCATAGTTAAACTTACATTTTGCTCCCCATTTAACACTTAACTTTTTTGCTTTGTAAAGATAATTAACAATATAAATTGTGATTCTCATGCAATAACAACTTCATACTATTTCATACTACAGGTGATAAGTGATAGTGATTTAGCAGTGATCATTGCTTAGTTAAAATACAAAAAATAAATATTTCATTACCACAGATGTACTTTTCATCACAAAACAATGGTTATTTTAGTCATAAACACATATTATTTTACAAATAACTTACTTAACTAATTTTTTCAATATCTTTTTATAATTTATATACACAGTAGTTATTTAGATTGGAAATATAACAATAAGTTATCAAAACACACACAGAAATACACACATATGTATCGAAGAAGATGATATAAATAAGGATTTTGTGCTGTCCTGATTTGTCTTATCAAAACACACACAGAAATACACACATATGTATCGAAGAAATACACACACAGAAATTCACGAATATGAATTTTGTGCTATCCTGATTTGTCTTATCTCAAAAATTTTCGAGATAGGAAGGGAGGACAGGACAGATTAGGACTAGAAAATGTTGAACACCCCTAACAATAAGTATTAATTATTATTCTTATATGGACATATATAATACAGGTACCTATGTAGTGAGAGTAGAAATTAATATGGTGTTAAATTTAATATAGTTTATAAAGTTGGTATAGAAAATTACTTGAAATTCTAATAAATTTAATGTTTTAAACTACTTTAATTTGTATGTGTGAATTAATAAGAATGTTCTTGTACTATGCACTAGCAGTAATTGAGGGGTATTAATTAGTAATTACTAGCCAAACCACATATAGAAAATAGTCTTAAAAACGTGGCTTATTTTATACACTTATTAAATAAAATATAGTCTTATTAAACTATAGATTTTAGACATACACACCATAATCGATGTCTCACACCCCATGCCAGTGAACGTTGGTTTAATTGGTAATCATTAAGTTTCATTTCTTCTTTTTTTCTTTCCTCTTCATTGATTAATATATTGGGTATGTATCAATATATACCCATCATATTCATTGAAACAGCCGAGCATACTTGTATTTTCATTGAAATCATACTATTATTGTTTCTGTTGAATCATAATCATACTTGTTTATAGAAACATGATGGGTAATATATACCCATCAAGGTCATATTCATAAAATGGAAACAAATAATATGATGCGTATATATTAATATATACCCATCGTAGTATTCATAAATAAAGAGCTGAGCATACAACTTCATACTCAAATAAGATTTAAGGTGAAGCTTAACTCAGTGTCATTTGAGCCAAACACAGATGATTTTTTGCGAGAATTCAGGTTTAAAACCCCTTTATCGTCTTTCAATTGTTATCATTGATCATGTCTACATAAAATGAGTAGATACGCAGACCAACTTACTCATGAAGCAGATCTAACCACAAGAAGTTTAATGCCCTTATAATATAAAGCCTATCAGATCTATAATAAAATCATCTCAAATGCACAAAATTCATCATGAAAGCAAATTCATTTTAAAAAACCCAAATCATCCATGGCCACCAGTAACATCAAACAGAGAAACCTGAACAAGAAACCATGGTAAGGAAAAAAAGAATACGTATGAAGTTGACCATACGTAATGCATAAAACATGATGATTGGTTATTGTTATACTTATTTTAGATGGATACGTAAGATATAAGGTATGAATGTCAAAAAGAGTGGACCCAAAATAATGGGGAGGAAGAAATGGGAGTGGACCTAATAGTAATAGGAATGAATAATAAATAAAAAAGAGAAATTAATTGTCAAAAAGGCGTATAAATGTGAAAGAAGAAGAAATGGAAGGATGTCTTTTCATGGCAAACCAAACACACTTCCTCACTTCCTTTTTTTCTCTTAATTGATGGCAATGCCCACCTCTCTCCTTTTTAGTGTGCCTTACTATGATTCCACTACTCTCCTTTCTCATTTTCATCATTTCAATTTAATCCTTATTTATATCATCTTCTTCGATACATATATGTGTACTTCTGTGTGTGTTTTGATAACTTATTGTTATATTTCCAATCTAAATAACTACTGTGTATATAAATTATAAAAGATATTAGTTAAGCAAGTTATTTGTAAAATAATATGTGTTTATGACTAAAATAACCATTGTTTAACTTTTTTGTTGAAAATTTATTTAAAATAAAAAGCCCTTAATATATAGTATATTCAAGGAAAAACTGGGGGGAAATCTTTAACTGAATATTATTGGTGAGAGGCCAATGATATATTTTCTTTTTTTGCTTTTACGAATTTTGTATAGAAAAAGTACAGCTGCTTAATGTTGGTCCTTTTGGCCATAATCAATAGAAGTTTAGGAAAAATATAAATATAAAATATAGGATAAATTGAGATCATATATTTGAAATAAACCAAACACCAGTCCTAAACCCACTGATATGTTTGTTTATATAAATATTTGATAGTTCAAATTGATGACCTCTATATCTGTTGTTTTTTGGCCAGGACCTCTATATCTGTTGTTACATACTCCACAATCCAAAGATTAATTATTGAGAAAAACTTTTTCGATTTTTTTTCTTTGTGGTCATCAGAAATGAAGGACTGTTGTTTCGCTTTGACCAGACATCATATTATATGATTCTTTTAATTAAATAAATGGTCCCTAAAATATTTCTACAAAAATATCAACAAACGACAGAGGACTTGCTCCAATAAAAAGATAGATATACATAAGAGAAATGCTCAAATAATTTTAAAAGGACTTTTTACCTAACTCAATTTTTATAATTACATTAAAGCCTATATAGTCTATAAAACTTCAATTCAATGCTCTCTTCCAATGGATTGACCTTAAATAATGAAAAAATTACTTGAATTTAAAGATTGCAGGGTCACAGTCCAAACTGTGTATCAAGGTCGATATTTTTTTTTAAAAAAATGGACTTTTTGGTCAACATAAAAAGTTAGCTTACTATAAGTTACATCAGCAAAATTAAGAGTAGAGGATATTTAACCATAAACAATGTCGGATTCAACCAAAAAACTTCCATTTTTTATTTGATTAAGTTGGCTATGAATTTGTTAGGTTGAACCAAAGCTCATTCCCGTGTAACAACACTTATTAGTAGAAATTTTTAGATTTACCAATATTTAGTTAATACTATGAATTACTATGTCCAAGATGTTATAATAGATACAGTTCTAAACAGGGTAAATTTGTTTTTAAAAAAGTAATGGACTTATAACTTAGTAAGGGTTACCCATTGCTTTCAGGATGTGTCCTTAAAAAGGAGTGAAGTATTGTTTTGTTATAAAATGGGAAATTTAATTAGAGGTCCCTCACAAGGGAGTTAATACTGGAAAAATCCCAAAAGTTGAAAATATTAATGTAGGGTCCCAAGGGACCTCACATTAATATATTTGAAAAGTGAAAAGACAATTTTGCCCCTAGCCTTAAAAAAAATTTACCTCCTCCCCCAACCCACCCCTCCCCCCTCCTCCCTCACCCACCCCCCTCCCCCCTCCAGCTGCCCCTCCAGCCGCCCCCACCCTCCCCCCCACCCCCTCCCCCCTCCAGCCGCCCCCACCCTCCCCCCCACCCCCCTCCCCCTCCAGCCGCCCCCCCTCCCCCCTCCCCTCCAGCCGCCCCCCCCCACCCTCCCCCCCTCCCCTTCAGCCCGCCCCCCCACCCTCCCCCCTCCCCTCCAGCCGCCCCCCCACCCTCCCCATCCCCTCCAGCCCGCCCCCCCACCCTCCCCCCTCCCCCTCGAGCCCGCCCCCCCACCCCCCCTCCCCCATCGAGCCCGCCCCCCCACCCCAAACCTCCCCCCTCGAGCCCGCCCCCCACCCCTAACCTCCTCCCTCCACGCCCCCCACCCCCACTCCAGCTGGGGGTGGGGGGCGTGGAGGGAGGAGGTTACGGGTGGAGGGGGCGGGCTCGAGGGGGGAGGTTGGGGGTGGGGGGGGCGGGCTCGATGGGGGAGGGGGGGTGGGGGGCGGGCTCGAGGGGGAGGGGGGAGGGTGGGGGGGCGGGCTGGAGGGGAGGGGGAGGGTGGGGGGGCGGCTGGAGGGGAGGGGGGAGGGTGGGGGGGGCGGTTGGAGGAGAAGGGGGAGGGTGGGGTGGGGGGGGGCGGAGGGTGGGGGAGAGGAGGGAGGAGGGTGGGGGGGTAATTTTTTATTAAGGCTAGGGACAAAACTGTCTTTTCACTTTTCAAATATATTAATGTGAGGTCCCTTGGGACCCTACATTAATATTTTCAACTTTTGGGACTTTTCCAGTATTAACTCCCTTGTGGGGGACCTCTAATTAATTACCCCTTATAAAATCACTACAAAAGTAATATAGCAAAATCCTGCACTGAAGAAATAATGCGCACGTGTCTTATCATGACTATTACATATATAATGTGGTAGACCAAATCATTCATACCACACCCACGTGTATCAAATACTTGCGATCACCAGATAAAAAATATACCCCCATATTTGACTTTTCTCCTTTAGATCTCACTATTTCAACTTTAGATGAATTAGATTTCCTTTTTTCCCCTCTGAACACACCAATTCCCACTTACAGAAGTATATTACATCTCAAATAATAGATTTCAATTCCTTTTACACCACTTTGGTTTTATTTATAAGACCATTCCAATATGTTTTATAAGTACAAAAAAATTAAATATCATTAATTAAGTCTTAAATTTAACAAGTTTATAAGTTTTTCTATGTTTCATACACGTTATTCTAAAAAATGGAGTCCATACAATAATAAATAAAGTGTACAATTGTATATTCGACTGAAAAGCTTAATACCATGACAATAGAACACAAATATACCTTTCAATAGGATCAAAGGATTCTTTTCACATTTTTAAATCCATGACATAAGGATTTGGATTCTCTTTTTTAGTTTCATACTTATTGAAGTACAGATTCTCTCGCTGTCTGCGCTCTCTTTTTTGGGGAATCATTTGAATGTCATCTATATGCTTTATAAATTATAATTCACCTTCCAACTAGTTGTGTTTTGCTTTGTTTTTTCCTGCCAGAACTTATATTTTGTTTGAGCAAAAACATAATTGAGAAACAAGATCTTATATCTTAAGTGTCTGAAGTAAATGTAAATGATTCAGAATAGATGATATAAGCAATCTCAAGTATGCAAAGGATCTAAAGACTTCGGCTACTGAAAAAGGAAAGGAAAAGTTATTCCTTCGTGGTGGGGACCATAGGCCTTAATAGAAGGGTTTCATGATAACGTAAATTATTAAAATGGTTTTGTGGCTCAGTTTCAGAGGTTAACATAGAATTTTCAGCGATTAAATATATTTGATGAAATGGGGTTGGGTGTCATATCTTGAAAAAGGCTTTTGATTCCAACTTGTATGATATGAGGGCACTGCATTTAATAAAGGTGACAGAAAATTTGATTGTGATCTTAATCACAAATTTAAGTAAAATAGACTAGACAAACATTATTTTTTGGTTTCATTTTCTAATATTCTTAGACCGACTATGGAAAAAAAAGGTCCAACATATTTTCAGTTCCCATTTTGTGAGATGCTAGAAAAGGGAATCTACTGCACAATTTTATCCCTGCTTCAATGTAGAGAAACTAATTTAAACCTACTAATTTAAAGTTTTAAACCTACGACCTCAGGCTCCATCATTAGAGAGCTTTCTTACACCGACTATATATAACATAATTCATCATTTATTCACTTTCCCACACCCAGCATACCACAAGATGTCAGCCATCAGACAACCATAACCCTCATTCCACCAGGTGGAGAATACTAACACATCAATGTTATACTTCATCAAATACCAAAAGATTTATTTGGATAAATTATTGATAAAAACGTATTCTTTTCAGTTAGATGGCTGGCGTCCATTGATTGATGCAAACTGCAACAAATGCAAAGGACTTGAGAGGTAGTCATGCTCTGAGTGTAAATTCAAGGGTAAATGGTGTCAGATGAACTCCCCAATAACAAAATGCAAAAGAATAATCCCATGTGTAACTAGAAAGTTCTCAAGATAAAAAAGCATGACATTGTGTCAGGCAGAATTGCATTCAAATATTTAAATATACAATAACCCTCTCGCTGTATAAGAGATCAGATCATATTGAACAATCTCAACTACAAATTTGACACTAAAATACAACATTTGCAAGAGAATATGGTACACTGCCTACATTTCTTGCTTGACTTGCTTCCAAGTATGAGCTCAATTCATGTTACATCAGCCTCATTCCAAATGCTCAAAGAATGATCCCTGCTCACAACTTAGAAGAGCACAAGTTTGATGACAATGATGCCACCACTGGCTGTGGCTCATCAAGGACAAGACATAAACTCCTCAGTTTGATCTCCAATATACAGACTGAAACTTTCAGTTAAAGTAAGTTTGGCGATCATTACCATGCCTGTGTCCGCTGCTTGACCCAAGTCTTCAATATGATAGATCATAATTAGTGATAAAACTTGCAATTACAAGGAAATCAGCTAAACCTGGGCAGTAAAGTTCTTCTAATCTACCAAATATGGCTTGCATTCACAAAAAGCTTGTTCCAATGGATAGGTCAATCAGATTTGATAAAATATGTGATCGAGTTGTTCCAACCTGTTGAGCAATTTCAAGCTGTTCCTCCAATGGAAGCATTTCATAACTGCAACATGAAGACCACAGTGACTGATTTCAAAACTAAGGACTGACAAATAAAATGAGAGAAACAAGAGTAAATTATTATCCAAAATCAAGCTAGTTTTATTTTCCCAATACATATTTCCCCTCTATCAATCAATAATTGATTGATTAAGCTTTCAAACATGAAGAAAGATATATGCTATCCTTTAGTGTTTAGCAATGATCTCTAGATTAAGTTTCAGTGTCAAACAACGCTCGAGATTTTCCAGTGCAAGTGAGCAGGATTACATAGAGAATTTATTCGAGTTACATGTCCATCGAATTCTTGCTACACTCTTGGTTAGATCAAATTAAAGTATGCTATCCAATTTGTTGAGATAATGACAACTTAAAAATTATTTCTTTCCATAGCATTAAGTATAAAACTCACTGGCATAGCAGCTCACAGTCAACTATGCTGTCAGGGCCTGGTCGATGAGCTCTTCCATTGGAACGGAACAGTCTGAAAGCTTTTGGATTTAACCCAGAAACATGAGGCACAGCATCAACAAGCTTTTTCTGCAGGGATTGCAGCCTCCGGAATGTGATTTCATCTAGTGGTGCAATGCAACCAATACTGCCATCCAGGGTACCAAATAACACAGCAAAACGATTTGTTTTATCAGAGCCTGGACCAGTGCCAGTCCGGTCAGATGACAATGCGGACAGCATTTGCAAACGCAAGAACTTAGTCACATGTGCACCAACATGAAATTCAGCCCTTGAAAGAAGCTTCTGTCCCTTCCAGCTTTCAGCCATCTTTGGTGCATAGTAAAAAATCTGCTCCCAGAATAACATTACTTCAGAGACAAGAAAAAGGCGAATGACTGAACATAAAGCTAAGTGAAGAAATATTCTCACAATGAATAATGAAGGCAGCCAACACTTTATGCAATAATACTTAACCGAGGAGATGCTGAAGATTATTACTCTTTCAAAGAAAAAATGTCTAGCAAAGAAGACAACATAGTGATCTAATTGAAAAGGCTCCAAAATACACTAGTGAGAAATTCAAGTATCTCAGATAAAGACTAATGAACTAAAGCCGCCCCAGATATTCTTTTTGATGGACGAAGAAGTAAAAAGGGTCAACCCAGTTCTAGTCCCCACTTGGTGAGGGTGCTGGGGAAGGTAATATACTAGGACACATAACTTCTACTTTTTGCAAAGTGGCTGATTCGAACCCATGAACTCATACCCACACGGCAAGCGAGCTTACCGTTAAGCTAAACCGACCCTTTTCTGATAGATGAAGAAGTATCCACAAATATTTTTCAAACACTTGAAATACATAGTGAATTGCATCACATAACTTTCAATTCTCACTAATCATAGAAGATATAAGTTCGCTTGTATTCAAAATCCTCCTTTCCATAACCAAAACATGCCAACTGTGAAAAGACAATATTTAAACTGAAAGAACTTGACATAATCGGCCAACTAATGATTGCAAAAGCATAACTCAAAACAAATAATTGAAATAAAGATATTGCTGAATGATTGTAAGACAAACCTGGATATTCTTTTGATCATCTGAAACCATGAGACTCAGAGTGCTTCCATCAATCAGAAACTCAGTTGCAAAACAATCAAGAGAGCCAAAGTCCTTGGCTAATAAGCTAAGTTGAGCACCCTGTTCCTTCCAATTAAGGAAGTAGATGCTTTTATGAATATCACCAATAAGTATAAAATTTTTTACCTGCAATGAGATCAGGAATAAATCACAAGAGACGTAATTGAGCATTTGAAAATTTTCCATTAAAAGAAACTTTTTATGGGGAAAGAAAAGAACAGGGGGCAGCTATGTTACGAAGTGGGTTTTATATATATAATGCTTAGTTGTCATACTTGCTGATGTGGCATTAGTGTAACTGATTTAGTTGAGCCTGTAACTGATTGTATCACTCATTGGGGGCTCTATAAGTAGTAGCCTCATTGTAATTGTCAGGTGTGAAATGATTAGTACATTTTAGTTTGTTAGTTTTATCTCTTTCCTTTGTTACCTTGCATCAAACTATCTTATTCTTTCAAAAGATTGTTAAAACTAAACAGAGCCAAACGGCTCATCTAATAATGCTGAGGCATATAAGCAATAAAAAATAAGCTGACACCACGAGTAGTGCAAAATATAAAAACCATGAGCACAATCATATCCCATGACATATGTATGGGCAAATAGATGAATACGAGCACAGTACTCAAACCAAATACACGAGATAGCCCCAAAAATGTACACTGAAAAAAACTTTGGCCTCTCTCCTTGCGAAAACCTATAAATATCCAGCTATCTGAATCTCTCCACCATTATTCTGTGTCTCTCAAGCTTTCTAAGTTGTAAACTGTCATAATTAAACATCCATAGATACTATTGAACATTAAAAATCTACATGTGTGTGTGTATTAAAAATACCATAGGTATCCATTGAAAATAAAAAAAAATAACAGGCAGCACAAAACACTTTGAAATGACATAATTGAATATTAATTGAACAAATATGTGCACATGGAGACTGAAGTTAGATGCAAGCCAAAATTTCAAAGATTTCTAACATTGACTATCCCTTCACTAATGATAAAAGATTTGAGAAAATATCACTTACAATGTTTAAGCTCACAGCATGCAATGGTGGAGCATCAAAAAATGCAATACCATTCAGTTCGCTACCAGTCCACTTGTGCAGAATAATTTTTGGACCAGAGGCTATCAACAAATGACCTTGCAGTGAGGCCAAAGCAGATATAGCACCTTTCAACTCTTTTGAGTAGACCTCTGAAACCTGCAGAAGAGAATGAGCTATATGACATCCAAAAGAAAACATTAAGCTAATTAGAATCAAGGACTTCAAATACTTTATCGCTCTCTAGAATATAAGTTTTAAATTTACCAAAGGTTGACTACTATCTGTGTTTTTTCCCAAAGAAAACAATAGAACACGCCCTCTTGCAGCAACATCCTCTCCTTGCACATAAGCAGTACCAACAGCTAAAAGCGTCTCATTCTCTTTTGATTCTGCATTCTGCAATTAATACTTGCACCAATTATTATTGTATGACACGGAGAAAAAATGAAAGTAAGAAAATAAAAAACATACAATTAAAAGCCGAACAAGAAACAACTTACCAGCAAGGTAACCATTCTCACAGTAAGGGCATTTTCAGAACTTTGCATAGGAATAGTTGCTTTTGTTTGCCAAGGGCCACCAGATTTATCTGGCTCCATAATACGAATCTCAAATTCATCAATAGTGTAAGAGCGACTTTGCTCATCAGAGCTCAAATTTTGATTCTCAGTTTGTTGGTTGACCTCTTGATCACCCAAGGATGAAACAACTTGATTAAGTGGCTTGAGAACCTGACAAAAATGGACATAAATGCATTACTGCCTGAATGGACAAGCAGAGACAAAATGGAAGAAAAGGAGATGAACAAGGAATCAATTTGTTCTGCAACAAAACATGTAGATCACTCTCAACTTGACTAGGCCATAGTCAATTCAATCACATGACAAGTAACCGTACAGATATGTACAAATGATCAGCGGACCAGCAACTCAGAGGAAGACTATTAAACTTCAGATGTGTATCCAAAGTTGTATCTCTTACACATGGGCGTACACAAGGAGTTATATGAAAGACAAGAAAGCAAACAATGAAAAAAAAAAGGAACCTTTAAACACTGGATATAAGATGCCAATCAATTGGTAACGAAAGCAGACACTTTTTAGAGTAGAGATTAAAAATATAACAACAAAATCATATACGCTACATTCACATATTTTCAAAACGCTGGAATAAAGAAAGAACTTGCAACTTCTATGAAATGACCTATAATTAATTACTTTTGTAAGATAGAACAATTTTACTGTAAAATAAAACCCCACTCGTGTTCAAGCTGGCAGTATAATTGGATGCAGCAACCAATAATTCATTTGAACATTACAGACAAAACCCAAAAGATTCCGAAAAATAAGCCAATGTATACTCACAGGAACTGAGACTATAAGCGGATATAAATTCTTCTCTGCAAAGTAGGTCACTTGATGAGGAGTAGCTTTTAGTGGAATCTGAGAATATAGTAAACCAAGTCAAATCACAGAGCGTATGAAAATAAATTTCAAAAGGGTGCTAAAACTTGCGAGAAGAAATTCATACTTTCTGTACAGGCCAATAGCTATCATAACTTGAACCAGAGGGTAGTTGGCAGATCTTTAAAACACCCTAAAAAGATGGTATTCAACCGAAAAGTCAGCCACAGTGGTAGATAAACTTAGCAATAATTTATCCGCACAAGGCAGAGTTACAAGATTTACCTGTGATGTAACATATATGAGACCATGATTGCAGTTCACATTGTGAAGAACAGTAAAAGCAACAATAGACCCATCACATAGCTGACATTAAGGAGATTAGTGAGCTAATTTGCACTCGCACGTCAAATCATGACCAACAAAACAATAATTTATTCTTTGCAGTTATGTTAGTGGACAGATAAAGTTAAGACACAAAAAGAGGAGATAACATATGGGCCTTTCTAAATTTGAAGTTATCTCTGAGTTGGGCGACAAATATATATAACATGGAGCAGATAAGAGGAGGATAAAGATATATCATCTCAGATTCTACATTCTTAGGTGGAACCTATACATAGCACGGCTTCTCAGAAACAACGCTATATGTTGAAATTTTAGTTCTCAGCTCAGGCCTTGGGTCAGCATCACTAACTCTTGAATGCATCTGATGTTCCAAGGTGGTTTTGGTTTATCTACTTGTCACATTTTGTAGTCCCCAATAGTCTGTCTTGACAAATTTTAATCATTAATACTTCCAGATCTTGAAATTATTGATGATTAACACATCCAGTTTAAGTCGACCATTAATTTTCTCAGCAAATAATTTTTTATCACATCCAACTTATTCCACTTGTGTGAATTTCGCATGTAACAAACTCTGTACTTCAAAAAATACGAAATTAATCATGTACATTCAGAAGAAACCAAGAATATAGTCTAGGGATAGTATCACAATCAATTTGAAAGTTTATAATTGAATACTGATGGGTTGGTTCTGACCTGTGGATGAACACGAAGCCGTTCTCTCAGCACCATAACCCAAGCAGGTCTAGACCCTGACAAGAAAAATCCTTGATAACCACCTATATTCTTGAAAGCAGAAATTCTCTGAGAAGGCGATCCATTTGATATTTCCTCCCTAGCATATATATCTAAGGGAACACGGACAAATCTCAAATTTCTAAGCCTAGAAGCATTACTGCCATTTAAACCCACAGGTCCTTGTGCAGATACTGCATCCTCAACCTTAGAAGTACCATCTGAACCTTCATAAAAGTAAGCATGGTAACAAAGAATTGTTCCATCACTCAAGATGCCAAAAATAAATGGGCGGCTATACTGCCCTGACCATCTCTGCATGGCCAACTCTACAATCTTCATACTCTGTACATTTTCCTTCCTTCCTTGGTGAGTTGCTTCATCAGAACTCCCATCAACTTTTAGATAATCTCTTGATGCCTCCATCAGAGAATCAACAAGGTGGCTCTTTCCAGACATAAATTTTTCCACAGAAAAAACACAACTGAAATTCGGGGTATCAAACATTTCAAGGGCACCATTTTCATAACAAACAACACAATAAATATCTCCATGATCTTGACCTGCACCATCAGTGCCATCAATTGCCTCACCAACGCCAGTAGAAAGCCATGCATCAGTACTTGTCTTCCTTAGCCAAGGGTCAGGTCCTTTATCATGGTAAAGTGTGCAAGCAGATACTGGTTTTTTTGAGCTTTCAAATGAAGGAGTTGTGACAGAAACGGTGCAGGTAGTAGGATCTGAATTTAAACATACATGAAGAGGGCATGAGAAGATGATGCCCAGCAGAGACAACAAAAAACTTACATATCATATTTAGATGCTCATTGGATGTACTCATCAGTGTTAATTTTTCAAAAAATATTATGAAACAGATTATAAGAAGAAAATATTATAAGCATATCGTACTAAGCATGAATAAAATTAGAAAGGGCCAACACAGTTATAGTCCCCACTTGGTGAGGATGCTGGGGAAAGGAATATCACATGCAGTCTTACCTCTGCTTTATATGCAGAGAGGCTGATTCGAACTCAAGACCTCACGGTTGAGCCAAGCCAGCCCTTCCATGTAAGGCGCATTACATCTAATCACACATGCCACTGTACTCAATACAATGCCTATAACTTAGGCGAAAAAACACTAACCAAGAATTTACCTCCAACCAAAAGTCGAATACTACCATCACTCATTCTGAGTAGTACATATGGATCAGCAATAGAGACAGATGACACAATAGCATTCTCAGATCCAGAACTAGATTCAGAGTTTGAAGCTCCAAAGCTTACATCTTGTGTCATGAATGAGCCATCTAGAATGCGCGCGCCACGTTCATAAACTTGAATTACTCGACGCCTTGGTTAAGAACAAGGATTAAGAGTTGTATCACAATAATGCTTTTTTGAGTAAAGGGAATTTCTATTGATAAGAAGAAATGTACATAAGGAGTCGCTGCCTAAGCAGCAAGGTACAAAACTAACTAAGCATATGTGACTGTGATGGGCCGCTAGGCGGCAATTTACAAAAGAGTCCTAAAGCTATTTTCAGTGTGTTTAGCAAGTGCTCATATCTGTGAGACTGTGCTGGTATCACAATAATGTTATCATGAGTATATGACCACATTAAAATGTAATGCAAAAAAAAAACCATCAGTTCCAATTTTGCAAGAGCAAAGGGATAAAATCAACAAAAGAAACCAAATATTGTGAAACATAAAATTTGCCTCTTTCTATTTTCTCAACAAGTCGTGTCAGTCCATGTCTATAAAAAATTAATTTAGCAATAGATAAGTCAGGGAATGATCATAAAAGTTGCCATAAACAAAAATAAGGGGAAAATGGACACTTTAACCAAATGGCTGGAACTAGTAATGCAACATGATAGC
The DNA here is from genome assembly GCA_029929735.1 of Mimosa pudica. Lineage (NCBI taxonomy): Eukaryota > Viridiplantae > Streptophyta > Magnoliopsida > Fabales > Fabaceae > Mimosa > Mimosa pudica. Next base: position 3,148,374 of record JAKELP010000031.1, read on the forward strand.
AAATATTGAGTTTTGAAGGAATAAGTACATAAAGTTAAGGTCATCGAGATGAGGATTTTGAAATGAATGTGTTTTATACAAAGAAAAATCATAATTGTAATGAAAGTGAGAGTTGTTATGGCATCTACTGTGGATGGAAAGGTAGAATGTCACTTAAGAAGGTCCAAACATGTACAAAGAAGGCCATTTGAGGCACTGTTAGTAGCTAGGAGAGTTAAATGGTCAGTTTTAGTCTTGTAAACAGTCAGTCAGTTAAGAGAGTTAAAGGTCATTGAACAAGACCTTTATGTGAAGAATATATTTGGTTGTTGATAGCACATTGACATTGTGATCAATGTAGCAGACTCCACATAGTGGGATAAGGCTTGTTGTTTTGTTATTGCCAACAAAATAGCAAAGGGAAAATACATTTGTTGGTACCTATATTTTTATTTGATTCTAGTTTGCTGCCAGCATGTATTTTTATCCCAATTAAGGCTTTAATTTCATTTTATTAGAACCATTAGCTACTATACAAAGGCCAACAAGCCTAATATAACAAAGTTAGATGAGCTAATAGTGTTATTTAAGCAAAGATTTAATTAGGAGATAAAAACACACAGGTACCATAATCAAAAAAGAATAAAAGCATAGGTATCAAAAAATGGGTTTTTCCAATAATAAATGACCAAAACAAATAAGGCCTGAAACTTTTGGTCAGAAAAAGAAAAAGAAAGCATGGTTATAGGCATGCTAAAAGTCCACAAAATTGTTCGGTAACAAGTGAACCCACCTTCCAAATAAGTTCCCTGCAGCAAGTGTTTTTCCTTGAACATAGTAGTCAACACTTTCAGTAACCTCACTTAGAAGATCAGCTGTTTCCAGTACCTATTGATAAAATAGTATCAGGCAATGTAATGAAACAAAACTGCATCAAAGTCATTCCACCCTTTTAAGTATGTCATAAGAAAATTTCGAAGGTAAATAAAAAAATAACCTTATAAAAACAAGGACGAGATCAAATAAATGAAAATTGATGGTCAACATTTACATAAAAGTGTCCATGCAGAAAATGAGAAAAGTAGAACAAAACTCAAGTTGGCAAACTTCTCCCCTTAAATAGACCTCTTTACAACCTAACAGGTCCTTAAACATCCAGGAAACGCACTAGGATTCCACTTAGAACAAGAACAAGACTAGATGAAACTGTGTACCAGTTTTCTTAACATCATTGTTGCCTTTTGCATTACTCCAAAATAACTGCTTTGACTTTTAAGAGGAAGCCTCAAGTCGAAGTATTTACCCCTAGGACATCTTAAGACAAGGAAATATCACTGAAAATACGAGCATTTAATTCCAGTAATATATACACAACCACTGTAAATACTGCCTATTGCCACAAATTTCTCAGTTATAACCTCCTTTTCCCATCAAAAGCCTATGAACTGATGAAGCAATTGCAAAAGATACTGCACACATACTCTATTCAGACAGATTAGGAATGTGTAGAAATGAGTAAGCGTCATAACAATGATGGCCCCCAGCCCTCCATTAGGTTTCCGATTCCGAATTCACATTAAATGCTCATCAGAAAGATGAGCAAATGCTTTCTCATCTTAAATCTATACCGTTCAAATTTATTTAAACAGTCTAGATTCATTTAAATTCATTTTAATACTTTTAATAAACTTTTATTTCAATGGATACAAACTAATAAATAAAGTTTATCTTATAACCGTCATTTGTTAAAAAACTAATTTTATCTTTACAAAAAAGGAGATTTAAAATTTTAAATCTGGACTATCCATATCAAATTTTAGAAGGTCTAGATTTCATCTTCTCATCGCTGAGATGAGCAATGGATGGGAACCCCTCCAGTTACATGTCTATGTTGTCCAAATAAAAGGAAATGTAGATTTTAAATTAAGCTTTTCAAGGAGGAAATCTTCCTCGATCAGATGATATTAAACTCATGAAAATGCCTCCCTATACAAGCATCCTAGCTCTGTCACAAACAATAAAGATAACACAACATCATACGCCTCAATAAGCCATCCAGCATCATATATTCAACTATAGTGTAGGCTCTCATGACTACTTGAGTTTCATACCGCCAACCAATTGCCAATCATTTTTTATCCCAAACAGCAGTTAAATTAGCAACCACTGGACATATATAGTTACCATTGTACGAGCCTCCAAACTTATGATAAGATAAGCATGGTACTCGTCATCGTCATCTGCCAACTTAGAAGAATCAGCATTATGAGACCGTGCGTTCTTGTGATAAACAGTCCAAATTCCTTTGCAACCAGGTAGTTCAACCTGAAAATATGCAGAACGCATAAAGAGATAATGTTATGATAAAATATGGTGAAATATTCATTATCACTTTACTGCCTACTTTTTGCAAGAGAAATAGATAATTTACAACAGAACTTTCAATATATTCAGAGCAAAACAAGCAAATATAATAACATGAACAAGTAAAAGAAATACATCCCAATCAAATATTTTGTTTTCATAACTAATGAATTTGTTTGCAAAAATAAAAGCAATATGGCATTAAAAAATGTCAAACTTTTACACTAGCGTATTGAAAATTTTCTAATTACAAGAGTATCTCAAAAGCATAAATCATAATCAGCAAGATTAACAGTCCTGACTCTTATTTTAAAAGAAATGCTTCATCATAAAGGCCATGAGCATACCTCAGTAATAACTTCTGGACGAACTGATTGCCGAAGAACACATAGTGAACCATTCTTTCCATGACCAGAACAGCATACCTAGACAGTTGCTCAAAACATGTAAATGAACCAAACAGTAGAAAACTATGATAAAAACATCGGGATTTAAGTCAATGCCAAATGAATGCTACAATATGAACAATATTCAACAGGCATACAGCACTTCTAGCCCTTTGTTTTACCAATCACTCTCATTCAACTACCCATGGAAAAACTGAGTTAGACCTCAACTCCATCAACATGCAGAGAAAAAGCACGCGTAATAAGCAATCAAAAGACTGACCAGTTCATAGTTACTTTGTTTAGCAATTCCATTTGCATTTGCATCAGCGTTTATCCTTAAACCATATGAGAAGTCTTTCAAAGGACCGACATTAATCAATGAATCCCTTACTGCAAAGGAGAAGGTTTTCTGCAGGTAGCGTATGTTTAGTTCAGAAATTCAGTAAGTTTAATAAACAAAAAATTTAGAAAGGTCCATTATTAAATTGACAACTAGGGAGTGAGTTGAACACAAGAAAGATGTCCACTTTATCACTTATATCGTCTTTACTTTATGCAAATTGAAACACTACCTGTGCTGATTCTGTTTTATTTGGGGTAGATCCAAACAGTGAGAGCTCCTCACCACTAACCATATCTTGCAAAGCATCAGAGGGGGACCTGCGTAATCGCTTTGCTGAAGGAGCATCACCTTCTATATCAGCAACCTGCAAAAGTCACAGGAGGATATTTTATGACGAACATTAGAGAAACAGATCAAGATAAAGAATTTGCTCGAATAAACATACTGAACAAAGAAACAGCTAAACTAAATTTCCAGAAAACTTTAACTAATCGGCTAGCAAGGAAAAACCTCTTCCTTTAGATTGGGTGGCCATTGATACCCAATGTTAAATTTCCAGATCAAGATCAGTAAAAACCTCTAATCAGGAAAAACTTTAACTAAATTTCCAGATCAAAATCAGTAAAAATCTCTTTGACAAAATCAGAAAAACGTTAAATTTGATTAGCAGATTAGTTGAAGACATCCAATATGCACCTCTTCCTTTAGATTGGGTGGCAACATTGATACCCCAGATCCACAAGAAAATTGCACCAGCATACTGTCTCCTAATCGGCTACCAAGGAAAAACAAAGAATTCCCAATTGTTGTGATACCCTAAAAAAACAGAAATTCAAAATATATAAAAAATCAAACTTTAAGGATAAATTTAAACTTAAGTGCAACTAGCACAATATGCTAGACTTCTGCAACTTACAGATGACAAAACTGAAGCTTTGGATTTAGAAAGATCAAGTCTCTGGACAACCCTGAAAAAAGAGAGATGGTTATTGATTTATGCCATCTATGAAGTACAGAATACTCTCATACTTGTAGTTTTATGTTTAAATGGCAATAAGTAGCAATAATGTTATACATATGAATTTGATGAACAGAACAAAGAATGTGAAACAATAACCGATTAAAGAATAAGGATGCCCTACCTTCCATCATGAACAAGAGTAAGCAGAAGTAATTCACCAGTTTTTGTTGACAACAAGGCCACATCACTCAACAACCATGTTGCATAGGCAGCATCAAGCTCCACACTAAAACTTGATCTTGGCATCTCTAGACTGAAATGCAATTAAAAGCTATCAAAATCTGAGGATAAATGTAAAATCTCAGATCAGAGCACAAATTTCAAACACCATGACTGTAATTTGCGAAAAAAAGAGTTAGCAACTTTGTGCACAACGTTAGGAAAAGGCTATCAACAGAAGAAAAAAAGAATTAACACCAAAATTAAATTGAAAATGAAATAAAGAATAACAGGACATGTGAAATAGGTGATGCTCACAAAAACATGACATCCAAGCATATTTGATATACAGTCATTATATTCTCTCTTTTTGGTTAAAATCCATCGAACTCCTCCCTAGAATATATTTTGAATAGATAAAATTAAATCGTTTCAATCCCCTTTCTAAAAGAATAGAGGAAGGATCAGTACCTACTATCAAATGAAACAGCATAACTATTCAACGCCAATGTACATGAAGTAGACTGCAAAAACAGGTTGAGTAAATTAACACATGAAAAAAACGCAAATAGATATGTAAATATCTGTCGCCCAACCTTTATTCCAAGTAACTGAAAAATGTATGAACGCCGCAGTTCTGAGAAAATAGAAGTATGGGCCCATTGATTTTCAATTTATACCACAACATAAATGAAACTGAAATGATATGTCATAGTTCTGCTAAAACAAAGTACCTGACTGTGATAATGAATAGTGTTGGCGCCAAACACAAGGACACCACCTATTGGTGATGGCACTGCTAGAAGCTTGTACGCATCATGAGGAAGATTCTAGCAATAAGAAAAATCACGGACAGCTTCAACATTTCATGCAATCAGAGTCTTTCCAGACATCCATGAAACATGATATATCATAGATCCCACGCAATGCAAGTATCTCATACTTTCACTGGAAACTAAGATGCTAAAATGACACACTTAGGGGATATGATATGAACATTTTCCAATATACAGATGACTGACCACTTGATGATATTTATCACAATTCAAACAATTGAAAACAAAATGGAAAACTTGATTTATATTGACAGAAGACTATTTGTTATCCATTTAGAATACCTATAAATACAAAATAAAAGCAAGTGAGACAAAAAAGCAAAGTCCTATCAACACACTTCTAGATACACCCACCTATGCTTCCCTGACATTAATTGAGGAGATAAAATCAGTCTTTTTTCTCCTATTGCCTCGTGAGCTTATTACCATTCTAGAATTATAGAAATTATCTTTAAATATCTCTAGATGCATTCATATCTTGTTTAAAGAGTAGAACCAAGACGTTGGATCAATTAACTTCATGTAACACCAAGTGATACCATATCATTAATACACCACAATGATCTGTAACACAGTTGCCCAACTGTTATAGTTCAATACATATTAAACTTACAGCAGCTGACCAAATGAGTGGATGCTGCTTCAAAGTTGTGCTGATACTCAGTGCGGATATCATGCAAGTGTGATGCTTCCATGAGGCACACCCAGCCCATGTAGGCTCCCTTTCATGCAGTATCACCATGACAGGCTCAATATAACCTACATAAATAATCATACTGATCTTTATAAGATTTTTAGGATGAAAAATAAATAACTAAACAAATACACTTGTTATTCAATTTTATCCTTCACATGCGATTTGTCAAGCACAATATTAAATCAATAAACAATTAACAAAGAATGTAAAACATGCTCAAGCTCCAACCTCAGCCAAATGCTAAGAAACCCCAGAAAATTAAATTTGTTTTGCACAGATAGCCACTAAATTTGAACTTGTTACTATCTCTTCATGCATTATCCAGTGGTTAGCTTTGCATATTGTATCTTTGGCACATGTACCCCATGACCTAGGAGCAATTTATCCTGACAGAGGTTAAAAGGTTTGGAACGAATAACAAAGATGAACTTTTGTGATAGTGTGCAGATTTAACAGCACACTAGGTTAACAAGGCATGGTTCAATATCCAAGGATGGCTCACTATCTCCCCAGTTAGCTCATACACATTCCCTTTGGCATTTGCACAATGCCAAATTTAAGGGGTGCCTCAAAAGTACAAAAAGATTGATCTTGTTGCATGTCATGCTTATCAACTTGGACTGTTCACTGTCATCAGTTTTTTCCTTTTAGGATTATGTGACATTTCAATAGGAGAATATCTCATCTTTATCCCTGATAATTCCCTTCCCCAAATTAAATTTTGATTTTCTACATAAACGACCAGGAGAGGAGATCTTCATCTTATTAATGAGTTAAAAGCCTACATGTGATTAGACATATATTTACATAGCTTAGCATGTGCATTTGAGCTTAATTTGTGGGGTTTAATTGGTAGTTTTATTCATTATTGAGGTATATTAATGTGCATGCTAGTTTGGTATTAAATGGATAATATTAGCTACATGCCATAACTTTGGTATCATAAACATCAATCAAAATGGTCCCCCCTGGTTTTGTAAGTTAAGAGATGAGGCATCTCATTCTTTTAAAATCAAAGAATTACAGGTGGTCGACAGATTTCAGAGATTGTTTTCAGATAAGCACCAGAATTTCAGATGCATCAGAATATTGCTATCATAAACAAAAACTTATAGAAGGAAACTTGTCGACCTTATAATGGAAAGAATTACTTTCAAAAAACAGCCATTCATCTCATCGATAAAACAACCATTCATTTCATGAATCAAGGGTTACAACTTTCTTACCACTCAAAAATACCATAATAAGGTTTGTTGTACCCACCATGTACAAATGTAAAATCTTTAATATGTCTCATGTCCATGTCTCGTAGACTGATAATATAAGAAGACTCAATACGAGCAGCAACTGCAACTCCAGAACCCAAGGCATCATCCTCAACAACTAAACCAGATCCAGCCTGAAAATAATATTACATGGAAAATACTTAGTAAAAAGAACTGAGCTTAACAGATCCAAATGAGCGCCCATGTGATTTCATCATCACAATTTTAATAGTCCCAAATAACTAACAAGGAAACAGGCAGAATGCTTAAGAATTCCAATAGCATTTACAAATTAATTTCACAAGCGAACTTAAAATTGTATGTATCGATTAGCTTATTTAGAGTGATTTTGAATGGTATGAGTTAAGTACATGAAAAGAGTTTTGTCCCTAAAAAAGAAAATAGCTTCTTTTAATTGATTATGACGGCTTCCATCCCCTCCAAAAAAAATCCTTAATAAGGGAACTAAACAAAGATGTTTCAATGTGTCATCGAGGAGATCTTAGATGGTTTTGGCATCACAAGAATAAAGTGGAGGGGGATGATGGACTCTGATTCAGTCAGATACCAATATATTGCATCAAATTCAGCTAGGAGTACAGGTCTGTAGAAGATCACAAGTCATTATTAAGTAACTTTTCTTTTTAACAAATTGAGAGAAACATTCCATACTTTTAACCAAATGTAGAGTATAGAAGGAGATAATCAGCAACAGTACAGGAATATCAGAACGAGTGCTCACACTCCAATATGATCATCAATAAAAAAAATAAAGATGGCCATCTCACTTCATAAATAATCATAAGAGACCTTCATAAAAATCTCAAATCATAGTGAAATCAATCAATATATAACTCTATTTTAGACTAATTACGCACTGAAATTTAAGCCATCTGATCAAGTGAAATAGCAAGGAAATCATATCCCATGAAAAGGATTTTAAATTGACATTTATAAAGGAAAATAGACCTGAGAAGCTTTAAGTATAATCATTTGCAAATCATAGACAAGAACTCCGCCACACCTGCCTTGAGGATCAACCTTTACTAATGGGCCTCTTGCAAATTGTTCTCTGCCTCTTTTCAAATGGAGCCACTCCGGACCCTCAAAACAATGCAAAGAACTACAGAAAGAATCAATATCCACATATGAGCAGCAGAACTTGGACCAGAAAGACAGGTAAACATGTGCACGGTCAAGCAACACCTTGCACTCAACTATATATATCAATGAGGTAAGCATAGATAGAACCTACCAACCAACAAGAAAAATAAGGAATACAAAACCCAACATACATAATGGCAGTCCCACCAAATCATGTTAGCTTTAAGATGTACTGCCTCCGGTCCTAAATATAAGACCAACTTAAGGAGGTGAGCTTGGTCCTAAATATAAGACCTCTTTCTAATTATTCTCAAATTTTCCGCAAGTTATCCTAATTGATGCTCCTTAATACTTTCTCCGGTCCGTAATATAAGAGTCCAAAATTTGAATTGTTTTGATCCAAAATATAAGAACTCATCTCACATTCTCTCTTCATTTAATGTGTTTTTCCTACTTTGCCCCTAACTCTCTTACATATTAATTACTGTTTATGTAATTCTCTCTCTTAAAAGATTCTAACAAAAGTATCATAAGAAATGTGGGCAATATTGGAAAAAACATTGACTCTAGACACCCAACTAACTTTTACATATTTAGGGTTAATTTTGGCGGCTAGACTCTTATATTACGAACCGGAGGGAGTAATAAACAAACAAGAGGAGGAGAATGGAAACAACGATATATGGCTAGAGTCTTTTAGTTACATCATGTGACTTTAAGTAACTAAGGTAACAACATTTATATGATCAAATTAAATAAATAGGTCTTATTTTAGGACCACGGGGAGTAATACACACAAATAAATCTAGGTAGAAATCAGAATTTAGTTAAATAAAGAATAATGATATTGAAAAATCGATTATGGTCAATTGGTCATAATACCTTCTGAAATAAAACCTTTCAATAACAAAATTAAACAACACGCAAGTCTGTGTGGGCGGGTCTGCATGTACTCAAATAACATTGTGAAACATTTTCCCCTCACCTTATTCGAAGTCCATGGATAGAATCATCATACTCCAAAACCGAAACTTTCGCATCTTTAAAAGTCAAGATGATAGAATCCCTCCTTCTAGAAGCTTCACCACCACCAATACTCAATACCTCCATGGTCTCAATATTACCATGCAACCTACAGTAAACATGAGCTCAAACAAAAATAAACCACTCCTCCAGCCCTAATTATAACATCAACTTGATTCTATTCAAAAAAACTTAAAAGGACTCTAAATCCATCATATTTATCTTTTCTTCCTCAAAACTAATTTACTTTACTTATAAACCAAGCTACTTCCTCCAATCCTAAATAAAAGACCTAGTTGACTTTTTTGGAAAATTCTAAAAAAAAAAAGCAAAATAAGTCAATTATAAATTGATTTACCTAATTTTTCCCTTAAACTAGTTTATTTGACCTATAAACCAATGGATAATCTAAACATATATCAAATACTACCTCCGGTCTTAAATATAAGACCTAGTTGACTTTCTTTTGGAGAGATTTAGGTTGCAAAATAGGTTATTAAATTATGACACATTTGATATATTTGTAGATTATCCATTAGCTTATATGTAAAATAAACTAGTCAAATGGAAAAAAATTAGATAAATCAATTTATAATTAACTTATTTTTTGCTTTTTTTAGGATTTTTCAAAAAAGTCATCTAGGTCCTATATTTAGGAACGGAGGGAGTATAATCTAATTACATGTAGCATATGTTGTAATTTAATAGGAGTAAAAAAAAATGACTGACTTTGATTTAAAAATCCAAACTTGAATGAACTAAAGCTTTAACCTGTAATAACAAGCGAGTTCAAGGGAGGCACCAGCAATAGAATCCATGAGGCCACCACGTTTGGGTTCAGCATTAGGCTTTTTAGAATCTTCGTGAACCCTAACGATGTAGACTTCGAGAACATTGGCGGCGGAGACAAGGAGGTTGGGAGTGGGGCCCATTTGGCGGTGAGAGGGGAGGTCGGAGTCGAGAAGGTCGTCGGGTTGGATGGGAGGGATTTGGGGAACGAAGTCGGCGCGAGAATGAGTGATGAAACCTGAGGCGCAGTTTTCGATTCCCGTTGGGGGATGCATCATTTTGAAAGCTGCGTAGCTCATCGTTCAGGAATTGAAGGTGGAGGAGAATTGAAGAAGAAAGCTTCAAGCTTGAAGCTAGGGTTTTGCTTCAGACCGCCCGCGCTAAAACCCCAAATTTGAAGCTTTTGCTTGTTTGTCGTTTTCCGCCAAATGCTGCTTTTAGTAGGGTAAAATTTTAGGTAACAATGGTTTTAACTTTTAATTTAATTGCATTTATTTTCAAGTTTTATGTTTGAAAAGTATATTTCTAGAACTTAGGTAATTAATTAGGGGGATAATATAGCTGCACATTTTTTAGCAAGGAGCAATTTCAACTATGCTTTATGCATTCACGTGGTGTTTAAAGATAATGTGTTGCATCTTTTAAGGATGTAGTTAGTTTTTAGTTTTTTTAGTTTTATTTTCTTTTTATATCAAAAAAATTAAAAGTATATTTTTCAAATATAAAAGAATGAAATAAAAATTGGCTTAAAGACAAAGGATTATAAACATAATTTAACTAAAATTTTATATGTGATTCACAATTTTTTATTGAGCCCGCGCTTTCTTGGAATCGAATACACGTTCTCATACTTGTTGAAGTTGTAGTTCACTTACCAACTCAACTAACTGCCTATTGGTGAATCATAGATTTTCATTTTACTTTACCAAAATGAAGAGGAGTGAAGCTTGAAGGTTGAAGTTAGGGTTTTGCTTCAGAGTTTAGACCGCGCTAAAACCCCATATTTAAAGCTTTTGTTTGACCTCACAAATATTAGTAGATGTTACAGTTTGTTTGTCTTTTTTCTTTTTTTTTTTATTAAATTGTTTGTCTTTTTTCAACCAAATGCTTTTAGGATAGTAAAATTTTGGATAAAAATGTTTTTTATTTAATTCCATTTATTTTTAGTTTGTATGTTTAAAATTTTTTTTTTCATATTTTCTAATGTCTTTTAGATTTTGCAAGTCAGTATTTCAACTAATGGCGACAAAAAAAAAATCAAAAGTATACTTTTCAAATATAAAAAAATGAAATAAAAATTGGTGTAAAGACAAAGGATTATAAACATAATTTAACCTAAAATTTTAGATGTGATTGACTATCTTAAATTGTACCAGTGTTTCCTTAGAAACGAACACACATTTTTATCTTTACTAGGGTTTTTGCTCACTTATCAACGCAACTAACTACTCATTCATGGATTATAAATTTTCATTATCTTTTACCAAGTGTTTAAAAGGACTCGCACTACATTTCCTAAAAGAAATAGTTGCTATGCTATTTTTTTTCTAATTATGGTCCTTGGGGTTTGAATTTTGAAAGTTTTGTTGTGAATGTATTGGAAAAGATGTGAGGAAAAGGGATACTTTTTTATGAACATGTGGAATCCACATACTTCTTTTTGTTTGGTTTAATGATGGGTAAGAGAAACTCTTTACAATTGAATTGTATTGCTCTTACGTCACAATGACGAATGTGATACTTTTTTTGTTCATTCTCCAAATCAGGACTATTTATTCACTATTTATTCGTTGTTGACCCATGGCCAAAATGAATATTAACTCTAAATATTTTTTTTACAAAAATGGTTGATCAAATACTTGAATGCTTAGTATGTACTCTTTTTGGTCCTCTTACATGATTATTTGAACGTGTACCTGGTGTTTCTTGCAAAAAGGAGACCAGAGGTTCCGGACTCGAAAATCCACATGGAGAGATTGCTCCAGAATGTAAGCGCTAAGTAGTAAATAGTAAAAAAGGCAAGCCATGACCCTTATGTGCCACTAGATCCTAAATCACCTAAAATATTTCATTGTCAAAAAAAACAAAAAGAAAAAATTGTGCCTCCAAGCGAATTGAAGAGGAATAAAGACAGGTAACAGAATGAAAGTATTGTTCATGGATCCAAATGCAAGGCTTAAACATGAGAGGCTTTAACCAATTATACAACAACATCAATCAATAATTCAAAGGTATAAAGATAAAAGTTACAGTTGCAGGTGAAGTTCAGTAGGAAGTACAAATATAGCCTGAGCTCTTGAATTCCTCAAAAAACTTGCAGGGATCCTCTGAAAACTGCAGAGCCTCCAATCGGTCTGATGCAGGATTTAGAATCAAAATGTCCAAACAAGGACCATTCATGAAGATACTTGGTTGGTAAACTTGCACTGAGAAAGAGGGTATAGTTTACTTGCAACCTCATATACTGTCACAAACTTTTTAAGGTCGCTGCTTAAAGCTCAAATCAATATCACCGTCCAACTGTAACAAATAAAAAAGTAGAATAAATCAAACAAATGTCTCTCTAAGTTTTGCTGGCATAATGTGATATCTCCTCTTTTTGAAACCTAAAACGATCTTCTCTAAACAAGAATAACTGAAAATCCTACAAAATTCTCTTGCATTTTCAAAATCGACAAAGCCATCTCCCCAAAACCAAAACTTATAATCATTTTTGTTACTAATATAGATCATCAAAAAGAAAGAACGAAGAGGAGAGGGGATTTGTTTCCTCCAGTATCCCAAATGTAAGCAACTGAACTCGAGACTTACAAATGTGGCAACTTCCTTGGCTTTTTCATCATTGAAACCTAGGGCAGCCAGGACTTTGTGACCAGCTGAATCTTTTTGTGCCCAAATTCCTAGAAGCAAATGACCCACAGTTATTTCCCCACCTTCACCTGCATCATATGAGCTAATGTTACGACAAGAAACGCCAAAATATCAACAACAAAAAATATACCAGAATGTACAGAGGCCACACACAATACCAGGCTCTAAAGACAAAATGCAATAAACTAAGGCTTGCAGATTGGCAACTGTGGACTTTGATATTGTGGTGATGAACTTTACACCAGCAACAATTGAAGTGGGATTTGAACTGACTAAGAACATGGGATAAAACTCAAACTGAAAACCTACATTAACATGATGCATTCACAGAGGAATTCATAATGTAAATGCCAAAAGTTTGCCCTGTCAACAAGATGCAGAACGTGATTAAACAATTGAGCTATTTTCTAAGAGATGAGAGACATCTCATACAAGCTTCGTTCTGCTTGACCCAACAGACCCCCAAAGGGAATTTCAGTTCAAGCACCAAGAAATCCAAACACAACAATTAAGTCTCCCTTTCAACATATATTTATAATTCATTAAATTTCTACGCACAAATTGGGGAGGATTCAAAACAACAGATCCTACACGCATACAGTTGTAAACCTTCCAAACTGAACTGCTTAATCAAGCAGAACAAGTATACAAGTGGGATTACAACTTAAAAGAGAGAAAAAAAATGAAGTGCTTCTAGACATGAGACTGATAGCCAATGTATAGAATAAGCTATTACATAATTGCAAAAAAAGATCATACCTGACTTCAATTTCTCTTCAACAACCCAATCAATGGCTTTCTGAGCTTGTTCAGTCAATGGAGGATTCTCAGGAGTAAAGTAAAACATGTCAGATTTCCCAAGAAGCTCTAATATTTCTTCCCGTACTTTGGTCAGAGTAATTCCATTAGCTCGCAAGAACTTTGCAGCTTTACTTGTTCCTAGAAGGAGAAAAGTAAAACATGCTTGAGAAGCACAAAATAAGGAAACACTAAGATGGTATGCGAAAATATATACAACCAGTGATATAAAGAATTTAAATACATAATTTCTTGGCATGGGAATGAAATATCTTGGCAACAAAAATGAATTCAATAAGAATTTCTATTCTTCCAATACCTTTTAGTCCCAAAAAACTAGCTTGAAAGAATCAAACACTCCCCCTTTATCTACTATAATAATGAATGAGAAGAATAGGGCATCTTTTGAGTTCAGAAACAAATACGCATGCCATTTAAGAATGTCTAGAGGGTACAACAAGGCTAATATCTTATACCATCATGATTGTGGAAATGGAATACCTAATTCTTCTGATGTAGTCATGTTAAATGAGGACTGCAACATCTTTGGGAGAGACTATGGACCCTTATATGCCTATACACTAATATGAAAATGACATCAACTGAAACAATCAGGCCAAGGCAAGCAATCAAATGATAGTATTCCATCCTAATACATGGGTGTTGAATGTAGGACTTGTCCAAAAATATCAAGCACTCCCTGCCATGCTAGTTAAGCATGCCTCATTTAAGAGCTCCTTCTTACTTGTTTACAATCACAGTTGGAGCAATAATTACTACAACCAATGCGACCAGTAAGAAGTCAAGGCATAGCCATTACATGAAACGCATAACCAGTTTCCATTCCTGACACCTTTTTTCAAAGGAGAATAGTTAACATGAAAACCAACAAAATAAAATCCAAATTTATCAAACGCTCGGTAAATGAAGCAGAAAGAAACAATCTCTGAGATAGTGCTAGCTGAATTCCAAATTCTAGCCCCATGTCCCAAAAGAGAAGATTTTCACAAATTGTGCCTGAGGTAAATTGTAACGGACTATCATAAATGTGTGCACGAATATTTGATATGATAGAACATAAGCTAATCAGTAGATAAATTTGGTTAGAGGAAATATCAATGTTTGACCACTCATTTATAGAACCCAGCTGGATCAATAGGACAAGCCAACCTTAACATAATTCCCTGAGTAATTTTTGGGACAAACTAAGCTGGAAAAACCCACAATTTTAATCTTTTTTACAGCTTTCCAATTGTTATTCTTAATTAGGTTAATAGATTCTGAAACATACCCAAATACATTGGAAGTGAACTCATTCAGTCATGCTAAAATCAAAACAACACACGAAGTTTTCGACGCAAATATGAATCATCCAATAGCTGGCAATCAGATAAATTGTAGCCCAAGCATGGAGCAGTTAATTCATCCTACAATGGCAATTACCAAGTGATTACTATAAGTCAAAAAGGTAGTCTTGTGGCAAACCTTCCACTAAAATACCCATAAGAAGGGCTTCTGTTCCTGTGTTGGGATACTTGATCTTCCTCGCTTCCAATTTCCCCATCGCAAACGATTTTATCGCCCTTGCTGACCACCTAAATTCCACCCACACAATCACCCCACAAATCAAAATACATGCACAAAAACAGGCCATCTAACAGCTTGGCATTCAGAAAATTTGCTTCTCCAAAATTAGAACACGCAGCATTGATCCTCATACATAAAAAACTCATCCCAGAAGGGTCACAGTGTCTACAAGTTTTGAACTTGAGAACAAAGTCTAACTATCTAAAGGCTCAGACAGCTAGATTCCTGATACTTATTCTCCAGACCTAAGTATAACATCAAATTGACTCTCTTTTTGGAAATCAATCAAAATAAGGGGTCAACACAGTTCTAGTCCCCACCTTATAAAGGTGTTGTGGAAGGGAATATACTAGGCAGACTTACACAGAGAGGCTTATTCGAACTTACAAACTCAGACCCCACAGCAAGCTAGTTTACCATTGAACCAAGTGGGCTCTTTAATCAGGCAAAATATACCATTAAATTCTAACATATGTCACATTTAATGAGATTATAAGTGAGCATATGAGCATAAATATAAACAAGTTAGAATTGTTTATTTTGCATCCTTAATTTCTGCAGAAAAAAGTGAACTTCATCTTATAACTAGACAAGGAATGTAAGAAGAGTGCACTTACTGTGGAATATTGTCAGAAGTAGAGGGTGGGGGAATACTGCAAAAAAAGAGAAAAAGACAGAAACTTTAAGCGACCAAAACAGAATCCAATGAAAGCATTAAGCATGAGGAAGGAGAAAAGTACGTGGAAGGAAGACTGAGGGAGACAGTGGAGGGAGGGAGGCGGAGAAATTTGAGGTGGGGTGAGAAAAGATTTGAGCTTGAGGGCTGAATGGTCATTCTGGTGCCACAAAGAGAGGAGAGAGAGAGAGTGGGAGGTAAGTGAAGGTGGCTGTTGGGGGACTTTGAAGAGTGAAGGGGAATTGAGGGTAGTGAGGGAGTAACCGTAGGAATGGTCGCCATTAGAGAACAGAGAATTAGAATTAGAGAGATGGGTTTTGAGGTATGGTTATGGTGTCTTGTCTTTCATGAAGGATGGTCGGAGGGACTCACAGATAGATGATGATGATGATGATGATGATGCTGCTTTCTCCTCTGGAATTTACTTGTGTATGCCCTGTACTAAAACAAAATTACATAGGTTGCCCAGGAATTGAATAATGAGCGTTGGGTTGACCACCACGTTGCGAGTTCGATCTTGGGGAGTGACACTTTGTTGTGTCTCCATCGCGGTGCTTGGGGAGGCATCTATGTAGCTAAGTGAAACTGGGAGTAACCTACATGTGTGGACAGACAAAAAGGGTTTGCTGGTCATGCTCCAGAGCCCACAGGGACAGGCCCCAGTGGATCATGAGTTAGGTGTCCTGTCCTTGGATTGGGTTGAGTCCAAACCCCTTCCTAAAATTTTGTTACCAAAAAAAAAGTTGTTTACTTGTGTACGAAAACAAAATTACCCTCAACTCTCAGCTAAGGACTATATTTGGATTATGTTTTTGACCCCAATTGGTTATTGGATTGTATGAGGTACTCGCTCCAGTCCTAATTATAATCACCAACTACACATTTCTCACATACCAAGGAATGGTAGTTGGTCTTAAAATTCATGTTTACTTTCTCACTTTTTCCAACTTCACCCTTCATTAAATGATGTGTTTCACATTTTCAATTTTGAATTTTTATTAATGATAAGGGTAGAGTGGGAAAAAAACATTTAATGCGGCGGTTAGTGACTTGTATTAAGGACAAAAAATTAGAGGTAGTTGACAACTTATAATAAGGACCGGAGGGATTAAGCATGTAAAATGACTTTTTTCCTGAGCTTGTGAGGGTTCTTAAATAGGCATCAAGACTCACCCAAATCTCTTCATGTATAGTTCAAGTAGTAAAAAGAAACGTGTATATGTTAAAAAGGGAACTCACGAATATCAAATTTGGATAATCAGTTGCATACTTTGTAATGGCTAACGAGATCTAGAAGAGATGTTGGTTATTAGTTGATATCTATATAACAAAATTATTCATGGAACACTTCAAAATTTCTGGCTAAGTACTTCATCTACTTAGTAACCTACAAAGTAATAAGCCGTTCATTCATGTGTTCGAATTATAAGACACCAAAAAAATCACATAAAAACAAGAGGATTTAATAACAAGGCATAGTTAAAGCCTAAGCATTGTAAGACAGGTTGACTAGCAACAAGACATAAAGCCTAAGAATTAAAAACAACAAAGACTTAATAGCAATGATAGAGAAATCGCCCTAGAAATGAGAGGAACCCTAGTCGTTAGTTGACCTCTTGTTGGGAGATTAAGAAAACAAAATAATTAGTTATTTATAACACATGTGATTTGTTATTAGATTATAGTAATGCTTAGTTAAACCCAACATAGTTGGTCCTCTTCTCTTGGTAAAGGGTTTGACCCACAATGATGTGGTTGTGAGTTCGAATTTCGCCGATATGATGATTTTATTGTTGAGTGATTTGTAAGCACTATTTGAGTCTGCCTTGTTTGGTACGAGGGAAGGGGAAGGAAAATGGGTGGAGGGAAAATTTATTTGACGAATTTACAAAAATTTGAAAAGTGAGTTGAAAATTCGAATTTAATATCTATAGCTTGTTTATTTTACATCTTATATGGAGTATGTTAAAATATTACAACTCACTCCTTCAATATTTAAATATTTATTTTACAAACATTTTTCTTCTCATCTCTCCCTCTGAATCCCCCATACAAACAGACTTACACTTATGTAATCATGAGTCCGGACTCAACTCAACCAAACTTGTAGTTATAAAAAAACAGTGGTTAGTTAAAAAAAATACCATTAGGAGGTCATTGGAATTTTTTGTGCTAGTGAGGCAGTTAATTGTTATTTTCCCTTTGTCTTTTCAAAGCAGAGAAACGATACTACATACACCGGCGTTCTCCTTTGCCGCCGGCGTCTCCGTTTCATCTCCGGCGATCGATCAAGCTTCTTCTTTTGCATCAGCTAGGCGATCTCAATGGGTCTTCTCAGCATCATTCGCAAAATCAAAAGGAAAGAGAAGGAAATGCGCATTCTCATGGTGTAAGCATTTCCTCAAAACCAAAACCAAAAAAAAAAAATCAATCTTTTTTATCTTTTCTCTCTACTTACAACGTGGGTCTTCATCCTTTTGCAGTGGCCTCGACAATTCTGGTAAAACCACCATTGTTTTGAAGATCAATGGAGAGGACACCAGCATAATCAGCCCCACCCTTGGTTTCAACATCAAAACCATAACATACCAAAAGTAATAGGAGTATAATTCTCTCATTTATAATTACCATGTTTCTTTGTTTTTCTCTGATTTTAGAACCCAATTTGATAGATATTAGATCTCTGCTGTTCAGCTTGTAGATTGCAGTGAGTTTGGGAACTAAAAGAATTTGTTCATTCTGATCTTCATGGTTAATTTTAGGAATGCTTCAGTGAATCAGTGATATAATTTAACTTTTTGCTTCATATGCATGTGCATTAGAATGGTGGAATTAGCTTGTGACAAAGTAGAAGAATGATAGGATTCCTAGTGGAATTAACCTGGCGGTTGGCGTGAGTGGTAAGTACTATCGTCCCTTAAGCAAGTGGTTGGGGGTTCGATCCCTAACTCTTGCGAATGGAGCAAATTCACAGGCCAGCTGTCTACCCCCTATATGAGACTTCAGAACAGCGAGAGATTAGTCTCACTTGACACGCGAGTGGGGATACCCTTGGCTAACCAAAAAAAAAAAAGTAGAAGAATGATAGGACCAGTAACTAAGCCAGTGTTTCACATGGCATCCCTCTTCTCACATTCTAGTTTGGATATCTATATATTGAACAGAACGTATTCTAATAGTGTAGTGCAGTTAGATATTGAGTGAAAACTGTATCCTTAGCAGCTCTGATCTGAATTGGGGAAGATATTGATGTGTTCTTTTTTCTTAAATGTGTTGTACATTCTAAAAGCGCAAAGCATTTTTTGAAAGATTATTTTTTGGATCACATTTCACTGTAAACAATTTGGTGATATGACTGGTTGTAAACAATTTGGTCATACTGACACTGGCAGGTATACTCTTAATATATGGGATGTTGGTGGACAAAAGACAATAAGATCTTATTGGAGAAACTACTTTGAGCAAACGGATGGTTTGGTCTGGGTAGTTGATAGTTCAGATCTAAGAAGGTTGAATGACTGCAAAATGGAGCTGGATAACCTTTTGAAGGAAGAGGTTTGTTCAATATTTATTTCTCATCAACTCAGCAACTTGCTTACTCAAGTCTTTTATTTGGAATATTATATCATCAATCCATGTTCCTCTTTTTTTACTAGCTTAAATTGCTATACATATTTTGAGCTGTCCTACTACTTGTACACCGTAGTCTGTTGCTTGTGTACCAGTGCTATAAGATGGTTCTGGGTTTTTAAGTTTGTTTTTAATTTTAGTAGTCCCTTTGCCTTTTCTTATAATAACTTGCTTCTTTAATGCGGAGAAGATACATCTATAAACTAATTACAAGCATCTCATCATTTATCACGTGGGAGAAAAAGTACTTGCCATAAAAAAACTAACCAAAGTATTTACTGCTGGTACCAATTTGTGATGCTGGATTGAATCCTCTTTCTCTTTCATACGCTATAGTATTTCATATAGAGTGTTTAGATTGTAATACTCAGTATTTTCATATATAGAGACTATCTGGAGCATCTCTACTGATACTAGCAAATAAGCAGGACATTAAAGGCGCCCTTACACCTGAAGAAATTGCCAAGGTATGCTTATAGTTTGGGATGCTTGTTTTATATGTAACATTTCAGGAATTCATGGAACTGACCATAATTGATTTTAGGGTTAATGTGCAAATCTAGCCATAAAGTATTCTTTAATGGGCTTATGAAACCACCAAGTTTTTACAGTGCAACAGTACACATTTATGTACTGAAATTAAGTAAAAGTGTCAAATTTCTTAAAAATTGAATTGTTAGTCTTTTATTAATGAGAGAGAGAAAAACATTTAGACTTAAAACATTTATGTGTATAATTGTACCCTTTAAAACTTTTGGTATCACATGCATATACGAGAATATTTCATATGTATATTTGCATCTTAACCCTTAATTTACTCTTGAGGTTATAACATTAACAATATGTAGAACGTGATGTTACTACAAAATGCTAATATTCTAATTCCATAGCATATGCCTTATGCTAATGCAACCTCATGTTTAAGCTGTTTCAACTGTTATATACTAAATAAAACTCCTTGAGGCAGTGATAGATGGGTATTAGCCTTGACTCTGAGCTCATTATTCAAATTGTCTTCGTTGGCTCATGATTGTAAACTTGTAGCTGTATTTTCTCCAATTATCACAAAAAAAAGATGGAGAAAGAGAAAAAGGGAAATAAAGAAAGGAGTGGCAGCTAAAAAGGGGTTTTAATTTCTGAAATACTCTTTTGCACAGGTGCTAAACTTGGAAGCCATGGATAAATCACGGCACTGGAAGATAGTTGGCTGCAGTGCATTAACTGGTCAGGGTCTGCTTGAGGGCTTTGATTGGTTGGTCCAGGATATAGCCTCTAGAATCTACATGCTTGACTAGTCTTTTTCTCAAGAAATGGTTCCAACCCTATTTGATATTGCTTGCTTGAGGGACACCATTTCTGTACTGCATCACTGAAAGATGGATAGTGCAACCATTTTTTGATTTACTACCGGGGTTTTGCAGTCAAATATTAAGTACTGTCAATTTCATGTCACAAAAACCTTACAAATGTGATGATCACGAAGGAAGCAGGATTTCCTGGATGCTACACAGTTTTTGGAAGATTCTAAACTGATCAATCATAAATGTGAATTATTGTACTTATCAATGGCAATTCTTCAAGTGTTGTGCCTTCCTTTGTTTTTCTCTCTTCTGCCCTCTCACCTTCATGATGCATGCTCCTGTTTTGATTCCTCACTATTTGCCCTCCAATATGAAAATGTTGTCTAGTTCCTAAGAGCTAAATAATTAATTTATGCAGTCTAAAAAATTATTTCAGGGTTTTTTAAAAAAAAAAAGAATGAGTATTAATTTTCCTAAAATACCTTTTGAATTATCTTTTATGTTAGAACTATTTTTTATGAAAACTTCTAAATATATATAATACATTCAAATAAGAGTAGTTTAGGAAAAAAGATACAAACGTGAACCATAAAGGGGACTGTAGTCTCATATATAATATCAAAATGAACATGTAAGTAGCTTCTATATTTAAGATGTGAGGGTACTTCTCATGAGTCATGACAAAGAAAGACATTTGCGATTTACCTTATTAAGCTTTATATCTCAAATATTTGCTACTATGTTATGATAAAAAAAAATACTACCTCTGGTCCTAAATATAGGACCTAGATAACTTTTTTTTGGAGAGATTAAGGTTGCGAAATATGTTATTAAATGAAGACATATTTAATATATTTTTTGATAATCCATTAGTTTATAGGTAAAATAAACTAGTTTAAGGGAAAATTAGGTAAATCAATTTATAATTAACTTATTTTTTGCTTTTTTAGGATTTTCCAAAAAAGTCATCTAGGTCTTATATTTAGGACCGGAGGGAGTATTTGCTACTATGAGGTGAACTTCAAAGTTAAATTACCTCCCCACTTGCAGTACGGCTTCTACGCAAGCACCTTTCGAGAATGGTTGGCCTCCAACCTGTCCTCCCGCTCGGGCAACACGAGATGGCAAGTTATTTTTGGCACACTTTGCTGGAAGTTATGGGATGCAAGAAATTGCAAGCTCTTTGCTCAGGAGACTACCTTAGCACATCGCCTAGTTAATGATGTCTTAGGATGGGCAGAACACATTATTATGGCTAGGAATTCCTATAAGCCTTTAATCCCTGCCTGACTGAGATCTTGATGTTTCTTGTATTCCTCATTCAGTTTCTTCTGACACTTTTGTAATCATGGCCAGGACACTTTTGTAATCTTTTGTATATAATAAAATCACACTTTCACTCAAAAAAAAAAAAAAAACTTCAAAGTTAAATTATTGTAATTAAGAATTCAAGAAATTTGTTTTTGTCCTCATGGCTAATTGACATGGAAATACTTGTAAAGCGGTTTGCTCTAAACATAAGCTTGTGGGTTCAACTTCCGCCGATGTGAGGATCTTATTGGTGGACCTAGTTGACTTTTTTTGGAGAGATTAAGGTTGTGAAATAAGTTATTAAATCATGACATATTTGAGTATATTTTTAGATTATTCATTAGTTTATAGGTAAAATAAACTAGTTTAAGGGGGAAAATTAGGTAAATCAATTTATAATTAACTTAATTTGTTTTTTTAAGATTTTCCAAAAAAGTGAACTAGGTTTTATATTTAGGACCAGAGGGAGTATAATCTAAGTACATGCTTCCTTAATCTCTCCTAGAAAAACAAGACCTTAGTACAGTAGGCAATAAATTAGAAGTTCCGTTTTTCACATGATACCGTTAGGCGTTAGCTATTTCCCTCTAATTTAAAGAACAATTCATAACTGTCTCTCCATATATCCTAATTCCTAAGTATCACCTACAAGTCACGTGAATTTCGGTCCCTTGCACAAAGAGAAAAGCATAATAATCAAAGTGAAACGTTGTCCCGATTTCACAAATTGCATCGTGAATTTGTCACAATAATCTAACATATCGTTTCATTCACAAAATTCAGCAATTAGAATATTGTTTTTATAGCTATATCCCACAAATCTTGACCCATTAGGTTGCATCATCCTTATTCAATTGATGATCCCAATGAGTTTTTGATTTCATAGCTATAGAGTTCAATGCCTATTACATATGATCAACATGTGATGCGTTACAATAGCTTATTACATCATATCTTAAATTTTCTTGATTAATTTTGGGATAACAAGGAATTTCTGTAACTTACCTTGTTCTGGAAGATTTCATTTCATGGTACAAGAATTAGTTTAAATTCTGACATGTCTTCCCATCCGAGGTACATTTCTTGGATTGTGGTTTCACTAGGAGGATTGGCTGTGTTTTTAATT
Organism: Mimosa pudica; assembly: GCA_029929735.1. Lineage (NCBI taxonomy): Eukaryota > Viridiplantae > Streptophyta > Magnoliopsida > Fabales > Fabaceae > Mimosa > Mimosa pudica. The sequence continues at coordinate 3,171,643 of JAKELP010000031.1, forward strand.
CTTGCTTCCTGGGTTCTTGTATCTAACCCCATTGAAGATTTCAAAATTGCAGATGGTGTTGAAAAGTTTGATTTGCCAGTCTTTCCAATCAATCACACTTTCACAAATGTTAATAGCTTGAGTGAAAGTTTAGATCTTTTACATAATAATGTATCTCCTGATCTTCAATCTCCAACTATTCCCTCTAGTTATTTGTCAAGTAATACCTTCCATGATATCAATGGGTTAAAAACTACTGAATCTGTAGCTTCTAGGGAGGATGAGGTTGATACTAGCTTGTCCATTCATTCAAGTACAAGTTCTTCAGTGGACACTGGTAATAATACTCCTGCTGTGACAAGTAATGTTAGTGTTAATGAGAATGATTCTGTTGATTTGATAAATAAGTCTAGTATTAAGAGTACATCATCATATGGGAACTCTAGGACTCCTGATTCCAGGTCAAAGACATTTCCAGCACATTCTGATGCACCAAAAGATGCATCCTCTTTTGGTTTAGTTGATTCAGGTTGTATTTCTTATCCTTTTGCCCTGCAATGTGTCATTTCGTTTGTGATTCTTGGTAATACATATGCTACAAATGCAAGAATAAAAGATTGAACTAAATTGTTACTGGGGAGTACATCAAACTGCTTATAAAAGAAATGATCATGTTTTTCATCAAGATATATATTTATAAAATCAATTACTAAGAATTTTTTCTGGTGAGCTCAGGGAGTTTAATTCACAGTAATTTAGTTGTATACACAACAGTAAAATCCTTGGAATGATACTGTAACGCATCAAGCTGTCTGTTATCTGGTTCTGGTTTGATCATAAGAAACAGACAGATAAGTGTAAACATATTGCTAGGTCTCTCTGTAATGGTCTTACAAAAGATTGTTCTCTAAGATCAGATGTCATCATCGTCTGAGATCAATATATGCTATTTAAGAGTGTTTAACATAATATATATCTAAGTAGTACTTCTATCATTTTTTGTATATTGTGCAGGATGTGATTTATACCATGGCAGTTGGGTACATGATCCATCAGGACCATTATATACAAATGACTCATGCCCGGTATTAACTCAAATGCAAAACTGTCAGGGTAATGGAAGACCTGACAAGGATTATGAGAACTGGCGATGGAAGCCCTTTCAGTGTGACCTTCCACGATTTGATCCAAAGAAATTTTTGGAACTAATGAGAGGGAAGACTTTGGCTTTCATTGGAGATTCAGTAGCTCGAAATCAGATGGAATCATTGTTGTGTATTCTTTGGCAGGTTATTTTCTTTATTCCACACCATGCATAAAATTTCACCGCTTGGCCTAGCATCTTGAACATACCATGTACTTCCATGTAGTTAAATTTTAGGAGTTATTGGTTCATGATTATGCTTAAGGGTTTAAGAGCAGCCTGAGATATTTTATATGAGTTGCCTCATCATTTTCCCCTCCAAGATGGGACCATGTGGTCCTCCAATGAAGCTTAGCAGGATCAACCTGGTTTTACGTGGCCTGATGGCCTTAGTTTTGAGCCAATGAAATGGCTTTATTGTCTGAAAGTAGCAAGACCAATATAGAAACCCTTGGTGCAAAACTTAAGTATTAGTTTTTGCATTTTCTTCTTCTCTTTTTTTTGGCCAAATATACATGTTCAAGACTAAACATGACTATTGATCGAACACAATGACGTTGTGTGATCTATGTAGCCAAACCCACCTAGTTGGGATAAGGCTTTGTTGTTGTTGTATATATATTCAAGGATAGTTATCATGTATACAAGTGGTTTTTACATAACAATGATGATGCATTTTCGTATAAACTGAAATCAACAATGAAATGCATGACTAGAGAAGATGTTTGCTTTCAGGAAGAGGTACCCAAGAATCGAGGAAATAGGAACATGCAGCGATATTATTTTAGGTCTACATCTGTAATGATAGTTCGGATATGGTCCTCTTGGCTTGTGAAAGTCACAAATGAGCCTTTTGATTTTGCACCAGCCGGGGTGGACAAGCTCCATCTTGATGCTCCAGATGAAAAGATCATGAACTTTCTCCCAACATTTGATGTAGTTGTCATTTCTTCTGGCCATTGGTTTGCCAAAAAGTCTGTGTACATACTGAACAATGAGATAGTAGGAGGGCAATTATGGTGGCCAGACAAATCCAAACCTATGAAGGTTAATAACATAGAAGCATATGGGATATCTGTCAAAACAATCCTCACTTCACTTGTTAATCATCCAAATTACACAGGGCTTACCATTTTGAGATCCTACTCACCAGATCATTATGAGGGAGGGGCTTGGAATACAGGAGGATCATGCACTGGTAAAGTCAAGCCTCTTGCTACTGATGAAATGGTTAAAAATGGTTATACTGATACAATGCACCAGAAACAAGTAAATGGCTTTAATAGTGCTATAAAGAAGGCAAGGAATAGATCAAAGTTGATATTGATGGATGTCACTGATGCCTTTCAATACCGCCATGATGGTCATCCGGGTCCATACAGGAGCACCGACCCGAATAAGATAACAAAACCTGGGCCCCATGGAAGGCCTCCACCACAGGATTGTTTGCACTGGTGCATGCCTGGTCCTGTAGATACTTGGAATGAACTTGTGTTTGAAATCATTCAAAGAGAATATAATACTGGAAAGTCACCATGAAGTTCATTTATTTTGAAGGTATTGATATTGATGTGGAAAGATCTATTTTCTGAGAAGTGGATCTTTGTAAACATAGAAATCCATTTTGGGGAGTTAATTTTTGATTGCACCACCCTTGGTCATGATCAAGCTACTGGTGTTTCTGCATAAGAAAGTGACTTGAGTAGAAATATGCAAGTTTGAGAAGAGGTGACACTAGTTTTAGAAAGTTTGATCATTCATGGACAAGGGTGACTTGAGTTGAAATATGCAAGTTTGAGAAGAGGTGACACTAATTTCGTTATTGTCTCCAAAGAACACATACAATACATTCATAGTATTATTTTACCATTCAGCTATAGGAAATTTGTAGTTGGTTGGTACTCCTAGAGGAGTTCAATTTTAATCTCTCAACGTGATTCTTTTGTATCTACAAAAATAAACTATGATCCTTTTTTTTAAACATCACTTTCAGCAATGTGTGTATTTATTTATTTATGCCGTTATTTAATTTTTTAAAAAAAATATATGAATGTGGTTCCAATGTCAATAAATTTCCCGCAAACACAGCACCACCACCTTAAAAAAATTATACTCCTTCCACTTTTTAAAATATATATAGAACACATTTAACATTTTACTTGTGTTAGCTAATAATATGATTTTGTGTCTTTTTAAAACATCCTAATTCCCATATATTTGACTATTATTGCATGAATTCTAATAGGGATAGTTTGAGAAGAACTTGAGAATAATTAATTAGGTCCTATATTTATAACCAAAACTAACTCTATAAACATGTCAAATATAAATATAACCTGGGATTGGTTATATGTATCATACAATGTCATCTGACCAAATCTTTTGAAAAATTAAAATTGACTTTAACATAATTAATATAAAAATGGGGAAATTGCTATGTTAATACATAAGAATAGTCAATACAAATTGGAACTAGCTTCACTGCTCGTTGCAAAGATGAGTTGAGAGTGTTCCTGCACACTAAATGATCCAAATTAGGATAGTCTACATTTAATATTTTTTAGTTAAAAATTTTAAATGGAAACTATGTTTTTTTTTACATAATAATAGTTAAGACATTATGTTATTTTTAATTTTATACCAATTAAATAGTTATAAAATCACTAACTCAAAACATTATATCTAAATCATTTGAATTAGATTTAGACACTTCACATTGCAGCAACGCTCTTACTTATTTTTGCGGCAAACACAAAAATACTAAAAGTTAGCTCCATCCTCCATGATTGGAATGAATTATAATAGCAGGCCTATTATTTGAAATTCAAATCTTTAGCCAAAATTAATACACCACATGTATCAATTTATTACTCATCATTCGTTTCCCATTTTTAGATTTATCACATTCATCATTCGTGATTCGTTGCCTTTAGGATTACGTATCTAATTATTTCCACGTAATACCAAAATTTGAAGGGTAAAAGACAAATAAAGTCCTCTAAATATGTAATAGGATAATCAAGGTCGCTAAATTTCCAAAAAGACAATCAAGGTCACAGACATCAAACTAACCACTGCAACATCTCATTAACAACATACTCCCTCCGTTCCTAAATATAAGATCACTTTGTTTAATTTGGGGAGATTAAGGAAGACAATAAAATTACATGATCTTCCCAAAATCCCCTCAATTACTTAACTTTAAAAGAGGGAGGGGTTTTCAATGAAAAGAGGAAGTATAAGGGTAGTTTGGGCAAAACCTGAGATAAAATAGAAAGTGATCTTATATTTAGGAACTTATCCACTTCCCCAAAGTGATCTTATATTTAGGAACGGAGGGAGTACATATTTAACCATTGCATCATTCATATTAACAACTAGAGCGTAATAATTAATCACAGCAACATCCTCATTAACCAGCGCAACATCTCCATTGCAATTAACAACTAGAGTGTTGTTAAATGACCTTAGCTGTCCTTTTAAAAATTTAGGGACTTTGATTGTCATTTTACATATTCAGAGAACTCCATTTGTCTTTTTCTCTGCCAAAAATTAAAACCAATTATTTTGGGTAACTAAATTAAAAGCCAATAAATTACACTCTGAAACGGACCAACGGCTATAATTTCTCTCTTCCTCTCTAATTTCTTTCTTTCCTCACCATTCAAAACCTCCAAAGCCTAAATTTTCCCGTAATATCACACTTTTCCAGAAAAAATCTCATTTGTATATTTGTATATTTTCTCTGAAGAACAATCATTCTTCTCAGGAGCGAAGAAGAAACAGAATTTCGAATTTCAATGCAAACCATTGTTTAGGTGAGTGTTTCGATCATACATTTCGTTTTCGTTTCGTTTTTTATTCATAATCTTGTTTCGGAGGAGTTTGACGGAAATAAGAGCATCGAGATTTCGTTATTACTAGCTCAGTTTAGGTATAACCTTGTGTAGCTTAGTTTTTTAATTGTTCACCTATTAATGGCACATAATTTTGTGTTATTCTTTGATGGAATATGAAATTAGGAGTTTCGATTGATGAATTATCAGCTTTCACTAACATCATGGTGTGATAATAACGAAAACAACGACTACCTTAGGAGTTTTCATTTTTTTTTTTGATTTTGGACAGTTTTTATAGAGGTCAATTACATTTTTTTTTTTATACAAAGAGGTCAATTACATTTTAGATTAAGACAAATTATAATTATAATGTGGTAGTATGCAGGAATATTATCTATAAGTAAAGCAATACGTCCTGCATGTTCAGCAGTATTTTATGCACTGGCTATGAATTCTATCTTGATGAGCTGTTCAACTATATCAAATGTATCTATAAGTTAAAATTTGGTTGCCTTTCTTCTGCTGCAAGTCTTTGTTGGCTTCTGTGGATGTGATGACATTTCAATAGCATGTTTTTGCAGATATAAGTGCTCCAAAATGTCTAAACACAAAAAAGATCCTATTGTACAGTATCAAACAACATGTGGATCACTTCTTTATGAGCTTAAGGTATGCGTTTTGTTTTGCTGGTTTTGATTCTAAATCTTCCTTATCTTCCCCCTCCCTTTAAAAAAAACAGTCTGTATAATTGAATTGGATACAATCTCATCAAAGGCTCATTTTGCATGATCAGAACATTTGGGATGAAGTTGGAGTGTCTGAACCTGAAAGGGATAAAACTATATTTGAACTTGAACAAGAGTGTCTACACGTGTACAGAAGAACAATAGATCAGGCAAACCTGTCAAGAGCTCAGTCAAGGCAGAAAATTGCTGATGCTGAAACAGAACTCGCAGCTATTTGTTCAGCAATGGGAGAGGGACCTGTACATATTAGACAGGTTGGAATTATCCTGCATTCTTGTCATCTTAGTGAAGTTGGTTTTAAAATGTTGTCTGAGACTATAAAAGGAGATTTGTACCAAAACTTATATTATGTGGTTGCCATATCATGTATCAAATGTACAAGTAAAGATGAAAATATGCATTCTTGTCAAAAGATTATAAGATTCGAAGGAAATAGTTGATACTGTTTTGAGTTAAATATTTTTTCGCTGTTGGCATTATATTATAACCAGTCAAACAGCTAAGGAGGATTGGTTTTCTCTCTCCCCTTGTTCTTTTTTTAGTCCGATAAAAAACCTGGAAGCTTGAAGAAAGAGCTTGAAATTATTCTTCCAGAGCTGGAGGAGATGAAGAAAAGGAGGTCTGACCGAAGAAATCAATTTATAGAAGTCCAAGAGCAGATACTAGCCATATCTAATGAGATATACGGGCCTGAAGAATCTGCTCTTGCCAAAAATGTTGTAGAGGAATCCAATCTAACCTTGTTAAAGCTTGAAGAACTGCGCAGACAGCTGCATAAACTTCAAAAAGAAAAGGTCACTTGTTTTCCGTTTAGTCTTTTTTGAACACCTGACTTTGGTTCTCCCTAGTACTGATTATGCTTGTATGTTCTTTTTTATGCAGAGTGAACGTCTTAAGAAGGTCCAAGGCCTACTGCATACATTGAAATTGTTAACTTCAGTGCTTGGTCTGGACTTTGAGCAGACACTTCGTGACATAAATCCTAGTATTGAGGATACTGATGTGTCTAAGAGTGTAAATAACAAAATAATTCGGCTACTAGATGCAGCTATACAAAAATTGCGGGAAGTTAAGTTACAGAGAATGCAGAAGGTAAATGCTGATTTTCTTTATTTTCGCTCATTCTTTTTTATATTTTAAGTTGAATTAGATTCTTTTGCTCTTATTTGTGGCTAATAGTAAAAAGACATTTGCTCTTCTGGCAGCTCCAAGATCTTGCAACGACTATGTTGGAACTCTGGAACTTGATGGATACACCCGTTGAAGAGCAACAGAAGTTTCGGAATGTTACTTGTAACATAGCTGCTTCAGAACATGAAATAACTGAGCCTAACACCCTGTCATTGGACTTCATTCATTATGTAAGTTATGATTATTTGGAGTATGATTACAATGTTATTTATTTTATGCGGTTCATTATTCATGGAGAGCTTGTGCTGCAACGCAGGTTGAGGCAGAAGTAACTAGGCTGGAAGAGATAAAAGCAAGCAAAATGAAAGAGCTTGTGTTGAGAAAGAGAGCGGAGCTAGAGGAGATTTGTCAAAAGACACATTTGGTTCCAGAATCAGACAGTGCAACCAAATCTGTTGTTGAAGATATAGACTCAGGTAACTCTTTGTCGAGTGACAGATTGTAATATACTAAACTTGAAGCTATAGATTTGTCAACTGCAGTTGTTTATTCCTCTAGCTGAACTTGTGCATCCTCCCTTTTGCTGTAGGATCTGTAAACCCAGCTTGTGTGCTTGAACTGATTGAGCTTCATATTGCCAAAGTAAAAGAAGAAGCTTTCAACCGAAAAGAAATAGTTGAGAAGGTTGAGAAATGGCTGGCAGCACGTGATGAGGAGAATTGGTTGGAGGAATATAACAGAGTTAGTTGGTTACATTAACACGTCTGGAAGAGAATTTTGGATGTAGATTATCGTCAATTTTCTTCTTATTTTGTTCTCTCTCTCTCAGGATGAGAATAGATATAATGCTGGCAAAGGAACTCATCTTATTCTCAAGCGAGCTGAGAAAGCCCGTGCCTTGGTTAATAAAATGCCAGGTAACTATTGATCTCATTCTCTTGCGAGCTGTTAAAAGCATGTGCCTTGGTAAATGCTCATATTTCAAATTGTTTGCCGTAGTTGTTAACAGTATTTTGCTTTCATGGCCCAATGTTATAGATGATCTTTTCAATTTCGTTCTAATGTACCGTGATAAAATTTGAAAAAAAACAGAGACTTTGGTCATCTATAGTATATGATCTCTTGTTTAATACAAACCTTTAATCTGAATACATAACAGATGAAATCTGATTTGTTTTAAATTGATGGCTAACCAGATGAAAAATCAAACAGTTAAAATAAATGTGACAGACAAATACGAAATCAAATATTTAAATGTTCAAACTCTAACTCTCCCCCCTCAAGTGAGTAATTATCAATATCCACTCCCCAACGTAAATATTAGCTCGTCAAACTTTCTTGAGCTGATGCCTTGGTCATCAAATCTGCCAATGTGTTGTTTGTACTTGTATATATTAATTGGATGTCTTTATGCGCAGCAATGGTGGATGCCTTGACTTCAAAAAGAATCGCATGGAAAAAGGAAAGAGGAATGGAGTTCACATATGATGGAGTATGTATTCTCTTTAAGATTTCTAATTGAGCCAATCAAGGAAATTGACTCCAATGTCCAAACAGAAATACTTATGTGTGTATTTCAGATTTCTCTGCTTTCCATGCTTGAAGAGTACAATACACTTCGGCAAGAGAAAGAGCAAGAACGTCGTAGGCAACGGGTAGAAATATTTTTATTGCAATTGTAAACTTGGACGTGTTCTTTGAAGGGTCATTTCTTCCACAACTTATCACGAAAAAATTATCTCTGTTTCAGGATCTGAGGAAACTTCAGGGACAAATGATAGCAGAACAGGAAGCAAGATACGGGTCCAAACCAAGTTCAAAGCCTCAAACTCAAACTCCAAAAAAGGGAACTAGGACCCTCGGCGGTGGATCTAATAAAGGACTTCAAACCCCACTACCTGATTTGAAAGGTACTGAGTCACGCTCAACAAGAAAGATTGATGAAAATGATCATATGGATGATGATAGTTCTTCTTACTTATCAGGTAGTTTCTATTAGCTCTTTGTAAGTTTTTAATTTAGTCTAGTACTAGCAGTATTACCTTGTGAGAATTTGATAAACATGTTCCTTCCTGTTTGGTTGGGAAATTATTTGACATATTTGGCCACGTAGACTTTAGCTTAAGAAAGTGGTAAGAGGGCTGAGTGGTAAGATTAAATTTTGTTTCTCTTCTCATCACCCTTTTTCTTATAAAAAAGAATGACACAATAATAACCATGAACAAAAAATTTAACCCGTATAATTAATTTGTCAACAAAAGATGGATACATATGTTTGTTTTGCTTTTTCTAGACGATGATACTTCAACGGATTATCTCCCCTACTCTTGATGGCTATGTCATAAGAGTGTTTGTGGTGGACCCAAGGAAGGTTTAGGCAGTTTTTTGGTCTTTTCATTTTGAAGAAGGAAGTCAAAGCTCCATCAGCTGTTAGTTTCATTTTCCCCATAGTTTCCTGCTGGTCTATCTAGCACAGCTCTTTTCGTTGGTGTTTGTGTTCCTCATAAGTCCCACAAACATAGCCCACAAGAATGTACATTCCTCACCATGTTTCCCTTGTACTTTTTTTGGCCAAAACTTTTTCTTGTACTTTATAATCCATTTCTTCCACTTATGTATTTCACTTCCTTTGATTTTGCAGCAAGAAGGTGTGCTGTTGCCAGTTTCAAGGGAAAAAAGCATTCTCTTCGTTACATGCAATCTCCTATGATGAGACAACCTTTTTGTCCATTACCTTCAACAACCTTATCATCAAGAGAAAACTTGGCAGATGGATTGAGCATACAGAATGAAAAGTTTCAAAATTCTATGGCACTAAAAAATGTGCCATTCATTACTCCATTAAAGGTAGCAGCAACAATGGTAGAAGATGATGAAGAGAATATCAAGACTCCGAAGGTATTGCCTATCCCTATCCCCACTACACCATCTTCGGTAGTTTCAGTTTCCATGAAAATGTCTAAGACTCCATTTGGCTGTTGTGACTCGGTGGTTCAAGAGACCGAGTACTCTTTTGAGGAAAGAAGAGCTGGGTTTGTGTTATGTTAGCGTAGTCCTTCTTCTTTTCAGCAGAAGAAATTATTTCATTTCTTCTGAGGTAGAGAAACTGTCCACTAAATTTTCATTGACTAGTTAGCTTACCATTTATGTACATATATACACTATCAGATTGTCCATTTTTAAGGTTTTCTATCGATGCTATTTTTGCTGTTTTGGGCTTTCGGCGATTTATTTAGTTCTTAAAATTTGCCCTCAGTTTTGTTTTTCAGTGCTTTTTAAGCCAATTTGATCCTTCAATGGATATAATGATCAAAGTTTTCATTCATCCCAAATTGAGGGTCTAAACTTGTATTTTTCTAAAAATTTAGATGTGAAAAGACTTTTATGCCTTCATTTCTCCCTCATTCAATTTTGGCATATGAATATTTTCATATCTAAATTTTATTTTGGGAAAATTAATTTTAGATCCCCCACAAGGGACTTAATACTAGAAAAGTCCCAAAAGTTGAGAAAATTAATGTAGGGTCCCAAGGGACCTCACTTTAATATATTTGAAAAGTGAAAAGACAGTTTTGCCTCTAGCCTATTAACACTTGTCACATGTGCCCAATAACTTGTCAAGGTGTAACAACTTACTGAGCACACTTAACAACTCTTTGGGCAAACCTTGACAAGTTATTGGGCACATGTGACAACTAGTTGGGCATGTGTAACAACTTAATGGTCAATACTCTTTAAGTTAATGGGCAGGACAAAATAACAAGTTATTGGGCACACTTGACAACTCTTTGGGCAAACCTTGATAAGTTTCAGGGCACATGTGACAACTAGTTGGACATGTGTAACAAGTTAATGGTCAATACTCTTTAAGTTAATGGGCATGGCAAAATGACAAGTTACTACTGGGCACGCTTGACAACTCTTTGGTGCACCTTGACAAGTTACTGGGCTCATGTGACAAGTGTTAAAAGGCTAGGGGTAAAACTGTCTTTTCACTTTTTAAATATATTAAAGTGAGGTCCCTTGGACCCTACATTAATTTTTCCAACTTTTGGGATTTTTCTTGTATTAAGTCCTTTGTGGGGGGACCTCAAATTAATTTTCCCTTTTATTTTCCTCAAGTGAAAATACTTTATTTGCACTAAGATCCCAAGTTGGTACTATTTTTGCACCTCGCGAAACTTTATATTAGAAACGCAATTTTGAGTAAGATTTATTATTATATTTGCACTTTCGCCCAAGAATCTAACATGAATTACTTAAATGCACAAAGATGAGAGTAACTTAACCAAACATGGTTGGTGTAGTGGTAGCCTCACTTCGCCGTTTAACTAGAGGTCTCGAGTTCGAATTCTGGGAATGTAGTTTGCCCATTGGCTAGCACTTTGCCCTTAAGTGGATCGGAGGTTCCCTGTGCAGATCTAGATTAGTCTGAACCCGTTGAGTTTCCTGTGACATAGAGGCTGACCCAGGACAGGCCGGATTAAAAACTCAAAAAAGATAAGAGTAACTTATGGTTAAGATTTTTCCAACCCATTAGTGTGTGGGCTATGTTGTAACCCACACGTTAGGGTTGGTTGGCAGTGTTTAGGTTCGCCGGCCAAATATGTCTATTAAAAAATAGAAAACCTCATATTAATTCATTATGTCACATTTTAGACACTAATATAAATTGTGGTTCAAGCTATAAATTGTGATGTTTGTGTAATAGAATCTAGACTTTCTTAATAATAACGTTAGTAAAATAAAAGCAATATGATGTTAATATAAAAATAAAATGTAACTGTGGAACTAATGTTTTCAAGATATCTTAGATATTTTACTTTAGTTGATTGAGTGTTGATATATTATTTTTATATAAACTTTAGTTGGTATTTTTTTTGACATTTTAAAAACAAAAAAAAATTGAAGAAAGACGGTGGGTTGGCTCAGGCTGGGTTAGACTTTTCGTTTTTGCAAACCATGAAGGTGTGAGCTGCACAACCCGCACCATAGAACTTGTAACCTATATCACAAGCCAACACATTTTCCGAGCTCTAGTGTAATGCTCCAATTATCATTAGTTCATCGTAATGAGTCTCTCATAAGGTAATTAATTATAATCACGTTCCAAAATAATTATCTAATTACATTGATATGCCAATGGATCTGAGTTATATTAAATGACTTATCATTGATAACTCAACAATTGTTTTTTGAAGGAAAAAAGACAACTCGGCATTTATCTATACTAGCCATTGTGTTGTCAATGATAATTAAGTATTTAAAGAACTACATTAAGAACTCAAGGGCTGATATTGACAATCATTGATTTGTCAAAAATAAATCATTTAATATAATTTAGGTCCCTAACACTTCAACGTAATTTGATGATTGTTTGTAACCTCTTTGTGATTGACATCATTATATTTTTCCCAATGCACCATCAAAATTATCAGATGAAATTTTAAGCGGTGAGTGTAAATCGTGAACCAATTCAAGTTAAAGAAAATAAGCCTTCATTTTCTAGCCAAAAACAAGTGGCACGTAGGCTTTGAATTTTACTGTTACATTGCATCGTATATCATAAAGAGTACATTAAAGTACAAATGTCATGTTTAATTTTGTTGAATATTGAATAATTATTGATGATATTGATAATTTATGGTTCGTTTTTTCAAAATTCTGAAATTTTTTGAACTTAATAAAAATGAAACAAAATTTACTCTATATATAAAAATATTTTATGTAGTTATGTATTCATGCATGCATGTGCAGAATCCGTGTTTTGATAACTTGATACTAATTTCAGTCCAAAAAAAAGATAATAACTTGATACTAATATTTTCCAATTTCACTTTCAATTGCACTATTGGTATCATGACATATCATAACCGTAACTGTAGCATAAATACAAGACTTGCAATTCATTACAAATTTAATCAGATGAAGAATTAACAAAAATAGAATGACTAAAAATGAAGGAGAAACCCCTAAACAAGAATAAGTGGGACGATGCCAAATTCTACAAACGGCTAACAAGAAAGAAACCTAACACTGTAGGGGAGTAGAACTGGACTCTTTCTAAGAATGGGACAAATCAACATATTAAGAATAGGTCAACATTATCAATAAATTAGGGATAAGATTTCATAACTAATAACAACAAATAAAACAAAATGCTGGCAAACCTAGCCAATACTTTTACCCATTTGTCAATCTTAATTATTTTCCCCCCTTCACTTTGTGGTATTAGTGCACCCTAATCTCCTGAATTGTATGTGTTACTTTGCATTCAAATCGATTAAAAGTTTATTATGTAATGAAAAGGATTGGTGCATATCCATTTCAATGATATGTCTCACTAATCTGGATAACAATATCATACAATTGCATTTATTTATCTTCCCAAACAACACTATCACTTGATCTTGTCATGTGGAATAATCTGAATATGTGAGTAGCACACTAAAATTTTCACAATCACAATGAGAGATAAATGTTAAGAAAAACTATTTAAAAATTGCTCTAAACTAATAGTAATATAAGTATTAAGAGCTTTTTGAAAATCTGAGATCTCACCTTCAAATATTAAGGCCAGGGTTGATTCTCATTCAAAAAATATAAAAATATTATAATAAATCAAATTGAACCATTTGCTAACTGCTTTTTATGTGTGTTTTCGCATTTGGTGTAATTCATTCATCAATTTGTGAGATTGAAGAGTAAATTTTCAATTATGTATAGTGCCATACCCTTTTATTAATAAAGAATGTCTAGTAGTGTCGTAACTTTTTAATTAAGGATGTAGTTAGTTCTTAGTTTTATTTAGTTATTTTTTTATATAAAAAATAAAAAAGAAAATTTTAAACTCAATGGGTTAGCAACTTAGCGTACCACCCACATTCTTTACCCATTATAAGTCTACCCATTTCAAGTCTATGACGGATGGGTAAAAACCCAACCCATTGAAGAGTTGTATGTGTGAGCGATGGGCATACCTTCGAGCTACCTACACTTGCCTATTTACATTTACATATGTTTTTCATTTTTTAAAAATCTTTTCTAAATAATTAAATTAAGTAAACATTAAAATTTTTAAGTTTTTGTTGTTACGGTTTTTCAAATTTTGAACATTAAAAAGTTGTTATCATGATGTTTGTCCAAATTTAAGTTCTTTTATACAACAAAAAATGTTGTAAAAATTGGTGCAAAATTGTGAACTATGTAGTTGTCACTTTTAATATATGAATGTGATATATAAAAGTTTGACTTAAATCTAAAATTTTAAAAATATCATAGTAGAAAAATAGGTTAAGGGATTAATGAGTTTGCGCATTATCCATTTAGCCCACCATTTAGTGTGGGTTAAATGGGTCAAGACTCGGGTATGAACAAACTCATACTCATCTAATATAAATGGATGGACGACGAGTTAGGTGTTGGGTTGTCCAACCCGCCCATTTCTCACCCCTAGTGAAAAGTACAATTAGTTTTTCTTTTACTACTCCCTCCAATACTAAATATAAGACCTAGTTGACTTTTTTGGAAAATCCTAAAAAAACAAAATAAATCAATTATAAATTGATTTACCTAATGTTTTCCTTAAATTAGTTTATTTAACATATAAACTAATGACTAATATAAAAATATATCAAATATGTCATAATTTAATAACATATTTTTTAACCTTAACATCTCCAAAAAAAGTCAACTAGGTCTTATATTTCGGACCGAATGGAGTAAACACTAGACAGAATTGAGCAATTTAAAAAACTAACAAACAAGCTTAAAAGAGGATGAAACTTATTTACAATATTTGTAATAAAACATTTTATTTACAATTTAAACAAACCTTGAAGAAAGTATATTATTCATTTCCAACTTCTATATTGTAGATATAAAAATATATCACGAATCTTTCAAAAAAGGCTAAAATATGTTTTTGGTCCCTTAAGTTTGCACAAAGTCATGTTTTGGCCTCTTAACTTTGAAAAGTGTGTTTTTGGTCCCTTAATTTTGGAGAAAGTGTGTTTTTGGTCCCTTAGCTTTGAAAAATGTGTTTTTTGTCCTTTAACTTAGGATAAAGTAATGTTTTTAGTCCTTTGAAAAAATAATAAAAATGTTTTTAGTCCATTCCTTTTCAAAATTAAGGATTAAAACATGACTTTTTGCAAATTTAAGGGACCGAAAACATACTTAAACCGAATTGAAAAGGACTAAAACCACACTTTTCAAAGTTAAAGGACTAAAAAGATGACTTTGTCCAAAATTAAGGGACCAAAAACACACTTTTCAAAGTTAAGGGACCAAAACATGATTTTCTCCAAAGTTAAGGGACCAAAAACATACTTTAGCCTTCAAAAAATTATTACAAAAATATAAAAATGTTATAAAATGTTCACGTGAACTATCCTAATTTTTGTTGCTTATCTTAATTAGTGAGTAATGGGTTTTCAAACTTAAGATTTTTGGTCAAACTTTAATTTCACTGAAAAGATAAACAACTTGTCAGTAGTTGGAGCAATGGGAATGGCCAGAAGCTTAGCTTTACAGCTTTGAATGAATAAATAAATATATTTAAAGACCTCATTAAATAAACGACAAATTCAAATTAAAAAAAGGTACTATTTCCTCTCTTTTCGAAAAACAATCATAATCATTTTTAAATTCATTCAAAATTCAAATTAGGTGCATCCTCTCCTATCTCTATTCACATTCATTTATTCATTTAATCATTTAATAATAAATCTTAACTCACCTTTATTGAATTTACATGCCGGACGTGAACCAATTTCTTAACCACAATTTATACTCCCAATTTTCCCATTAAAATACCAATTAATAATTAAATTACCATATTTAATCACTTTATTAATCTTATTTAATTATTAAAACTCCCAATTTTTTCAAACTTTATTTATTTACTCCTCCTCCTTTTCCTTCCAAACCCTAAATTCACGTTTCATATTTTCTCTCTAATATTTGTTCATATTTTTTTCTGCAAAATTTTTCAACCTCTGTAGTTTCTTCCATGGAAGTGATTTCAACTTTTGTACTGTGAACTCTGTTTTTCACTTTTCATCATCAATTTCAACGTTCAAAAATTTTTATATCAAGCTTTAATAACTTCAATGCCTGAGGTTTAAGCATTTATTATTTCTTGAGGTTTTAGCGTTTGATTTCATATATCAATGGAAGAGAAAGAGAATTTCGCTTCTGGTTTTGTTTTCAAGAATAACGATGCTCCGGTGAGCTTCCACGTGGCATCGAGAAACGGAAGCGAAAGCTCCGTTCCGTTCACCGGCGGGAACGAGCCGGTTGCTCCGGCGCCGGCGACTTTGACTACTCCGGCGCCGGCGACGGAGACGCCGGCGCCGGCGATGGCAGGGGCGAGTGTGAAGAAGAAGAGAGGGAGGCCGAGGAAGTACGGACCGGATGGATCATCGATGGCGTTGGCGTTGTCTCCGATGCCGATTTCGTCGTCGATTCCGTTGACCGGAGAGTTTTCCGGTGGCTTGAAGAGAGGGAGAGGGAGAGGAAGGTCGGTGGAATCGATGAAGTCGTTTAATAAGTGTGAATTTGAAAGTTCAGGAGCTGGTAGGTAGTTTAATTAAGTTAATTAACCTTTAATTTTTGATTACTGGTTGAGCTTTGTTTAATTACTGTTATATGTTTAGCTAGGTTTGGTTTTAGGTTTTTACTGTTACATTTGGTGTTGTTGAACATAGGAGGCCAATAAATGGGATAGATAATAGATTGAGATTCTTTGTAGCTTTGTCATTTACTTCTGAGGAAAAGGAATCTTATGACGTTTTTTAGGGTACACATTCAGCCATGTGGATGATGGTCAGCTAATTCCTTTGATCTTGGTCTTCAATGTGTATTTATTTTCTGCCATTTGATTGACTTGTAGGCTGTAGCTTAGATTCCATTTAGATCTGGATGGAATGTGTAAAAAGGTGAAGTCAGTTATGAATCTGTTGTGGGAGGGTAGATTTTTATTTTATTTTTATAGATACTTAGGGAAAGCAGGTGCTTGAGGAAGAAACCTGAGGTTATCAACCTAAGGTTGAGATGGCGTGGTCCAACTAAATAGGAATAGAGATGGGAAAAATAGAGGGCCTGGCGTGTGCAGTCATTTCCTGGTGGAAATTTTGAAATGAAAAGTATTTTTAAATGCATGTTTCATGTCTTGCTGGATATTATTAGCTTAGAACCTTGGCATGTTGCTGATTAATTAATGATGATGCGCAAGTGTTGTTCTTAAAATAACATGATTTAAATGGATTTAATTCATTGGACGACTGGGGAAGAAAATTATGTATAGATTGGATTAATTTATATTGTTGTGGATGAAAGAGTGAACTCAGTGATGACTTTTTAAAATTTATATACACTATGTGTAAGATTCATTTGCTTGTCACGAAGTGGCAGTGCGTGTAACACTAAAGTTTGTGTTAGTTAATTCATAATGTTTAGCTTTGAATTAGGACATGCTGTTTCTTTTTAATTTAAAGATCTAAGGTGGTTCTAGTTTCCGTGCACAGTTCTAATTGTCTGGTAAAATATAGATCTATATTCGATGGAGTTATTTAGCTTAGAGATCACATTGGTTGTAAATCATTTTTCAGGCCAGAGTTCTTGATATGCTTTCCCATTTTTTGGAAGAAAAGAGTTGTGACTATTGTATTTTTGAAAGAAGTAAAAAGTTTGTTGCATAACTTCGGATGGTGCATGAAGTTTATTTGATTTTGTGAATTCCTTTAATTTAACTTAACAATAAGTGTAACTTGATCATTCCCAGGAGGTGTCATTCTCACCTAGCAACAAGTTATTCTCTGCCCCTCTGTTCATTCATCTATCTACATGTTTTTATAGGGAATGGACTTGCATACTCAGTTGGTTCCAATTTTACACCCCATATACTCACAGTCAATACTGGCGAGGTATTCAGTTCATTTGCCTTTTAGCTCTATATATTGTGAGTTGATCAGATTCTGTTGTCTATGTTTGATGTAGAAGAAATTCTAGTTAATCATTTTTATTTCTGACTAACATGCATATGATATAAGAGGCTATGAAAAATTCCTTAACCACATACGACTGATGTGTTTTATTTTTTGCATGATAAAATGAATGTTTTATACATTTATTTCAAATAATGATGTGTGCGTATTCATGTAAGCCTACATGTTTGTAATGTTAATGGCATGACTTTAACAGCCTATGAAATAATTGCTTGAGATTGGAAATGTTTTCATTGTAATTATTTATTAGTTAAAAATTAAATTGTCAATCTAGTCTTTATCTAAGAGTGGTGGAAACTTTTTTTTCAAATGCAAAGAATAGTTTAACTATATGCTTCAACGAATTGAAATTAGTTATATTCTTTATATATAAAAGTATTGATAGGACATTCTAATAAATAATACATAGCAATGGAATCACATCACTTTTCCAGAAAATTATGAATACTGGAAAATTTGGGTGTTTTCTGTATTGTATACTATGTATATATGGTAATTTTTCATTGGTCTGTTATAGGACATCAACATGAAGGTTATGTCCTTCTCTCAACAAGGATCCCGCGCCATTTGCATTCTTTCTGCAAATGGTGTAATTTCAAATGTAACACTTCGACAACCAACCTCCTCTGGTGGTACTGTAACATATGAGGTGAGTGTAGGACTAAATACTTCTCTATCATGTAATTTTCATATGATTAAGCTACAAAAGATTTCGCTATGTGCACCTAACTGATTAATATTTTGTTAGCTGCTTAAATAAACACAAATTTTTAAATAACGAGCAAAATAAACTCATCAACTAAAGCAAAACTACCAATGTTTTGTATAAAGTAAAGTAATGAAAGTTTGTGGCCCCCATAGATATATAGTAACGGAAGTTTTGCCTTACTTGACGGGGTTGTTATTCTTGCTCTGTTTTAAAATTTTGTATTTTTTTTTTTCGCCTAGGTTACCTGCACACAGCAAACCCTTTGTTGCTAAATCTGCCCGTTTACCCTTCATATAAGTTTTGTGGACATTCTTTGTCTATATGCGACCTGCTGTTTTTGGCAATGTATGCATTAGTTTTAGTACAAGTTTTTTTTTTAGCATTTTCCCTTATTATTATTATTGGCTTATTTGATGCTTTTGTAGGGACGATTTGAGATTCTTTCTTTGACTGGTTCATATATGCCAACCGAGATTGGAGTGACAAGGAGTAGATCTGGTGGAATGAGTGTGTCGTTGGCTGGTCCGGATGGTCGAGTAGTTGGTGGTGGACTTGCTGGTCTGTTAGTTGCTGCAGGCCCTGTGCAGGTGCACTATCTTATCTTTAAGAGTATTTTCATTATAAAATTTCAATATTCAAGCCCTAGTTGATATTCACTTAGCATTCTAAAGGCTCAATAGTCAGTTGGAAACAGCTGAAAAAAGTTGGATGCAAAAAGTATGTTTTAGCTTTTGGGAAAATGACTTCTATTCCAAAAAGCGACTTTTGAATTGAAGAATTTTTTTCGGGCTTCTACCATCTAGCTTTTCCGTGTATTTAAACCTGCTAAAACTGACTTTTTAGTACAATATTCAAATAAATATATGAAACTGATTTTTAACAAAGCCTATCCAAATATAAACATCATTACACTGCTTATTTTCATCTGAATTTCAGTTTGCAAAAGCTATTTGAGATGAGTCATTTTTGCAAGGGAAAATTCCAAAAAAAAAACCCCTCATGAACTTCTAAACCCCATATAGGTAATTAGAGTTGTCAATGCCATTCCTCATTCGGTTAAAATAGTTATTTGAATAGTCAAAATCTTTTATATGGAATTTATAAATTCAGGTAGTATTTTTTTTTGGGATTTCTCTTTTTGCAAATGTTAATTCAAACAAGCTCTTAATACTTACCAATGACATTCGTGTACATTGTTTATGCCTCAGGTTGTCGTGGGTAGTTTCCTTCCAGGTCACCAGCAAGAACACAAACAAAAGAAGCAAAAGATGGACTATATATCTACTGTCACACCTTCCCATTTCAGTCCCGTCTCTGATCAAGAAGTTCATGTTAGTTTTGGAGGAGTAAAGCCTATCCTAACACCTGCTGCTTTCCATGGAGACAATGCTGCTTGTTTTAACAATGTTCAGGGCTCCAGGGACTCATCTATGGACGATAGATCGTCCGAAGGAGTCTAACACCAGCCTATCAATCCTGGAATTCCTGATTAATCATGGCTGCTGGTAATGCAATATTCTTCCCAAGCCACCATTACTTAGGATCGCTTGCTCTTTTCTGACACTGACAATTAACCTGCCGGGTTTCGGATTAAGAGGACATTGATGATAGTCTGATGAGTTTGTTTTAACCGATGTACCACAATTAAAAATTAGGTGTTAGGAAATATGTTTGTCTGTAGGCTTTTTATGCGTCTGTTCTTATGATGTTGTGTAGAGCAACGATTAAGATGTAGGAAATATGTTGTGCCATTTTCCTTCTGTCTTAAATTGGTTCTGAACGATTGCAATGATGACTGAGATGAGGGTTTCCTCTGAACTGTAACACTAAAATACCATTTGTTGAGAGAGGAAAAAATTGCTTGTAGGTTTTCCTTGCTAGTTTGGCCTCTTTCTTTAGAGCATTTTTCTACACGTTTGTGTTAAACTTATTTGAGCTGGTGATGCTTGTTAATTCGAACTAGATTTACATCTTTGAATGACTCTGGCAACTTTATATACTCGTTTCAATGATAGTATCAAGAGGAAGTTTTTTTTTTCAATATAAAAATGTTCATAACTATAGAATGTTTCAGTTCAAAAAAAAACGACAGAGTGAGAATCTTGCAAGCTGACACTACTCATACAAGTGGAAGTGGACACGCACACACGGCACACATTATGTGAATATTTTCAACTGGTAAACAATTTATGAAATCTCACTTTAACCTAATATCAATGTATTCTTTTTAGAGTTTGAATCGTCACACATTTAAAAATGTGGATAAAGAATTACGGACTATACAAGTCCATTAAGTGCATAGTTTTAAAATATAACCATGGCAGAAAAATAAAATAAAACCTATTGTAACCCAAAGGATAATGGGGGCACCCAAAAAATTCTCAAAAATTCATCGTATGTGCAAAGCTCATCTTGCTATGCAATATTGAATTTGATGTGTAAAAATGGCTATTGGCCAAAGCAACATGCAAATCCATTGGCAAAATTGTATAGGGCCTATTTTTTGATCCTTTGGGACAGGTAGAAAGTCCTACTTCAATCCAAATTCATTCAAAACTTGTGCTCACAAAAGTATTGGACACTTTGAGCCTATAGTGGTGGTAAATGTGTAAACATAAGGAGCCTCGTTTGCTGAAGAATCTGCAGTTGAAATCAGCTAACATTGATCAACTCAACATCAAATACAAGCCAAGAATTTGGAGGTATACTTCCAGCACGCTTATCTCCATAACTGTAACAACAAATGAAACTCAACTTAGCACAATTAATAGACAAGAAAGTTTTACCAAAAGATATTGACTGAATAATTCAGATTTGTAACTGTAAATGGAGCATCACTTCTAAAAAAGTGGAAGCTCTTCGCTATATTAACCGAATCATTTTAATACAAATTATGTGGTCATGAATATTTTATCTCATTATGATCAGGTAAACAATTTTCAGCAGCAAAATTAGCTTCAAACAATTGAGAGCTACAAGTCGAATTAGTTAGATTGGATCACTGAGGATACCCAATGCAAGGAAAATGAGACAAATTCATACCCCATTGATGGTGGAATTGTGATTCTTCTTTTGTCCCCAACTCTCATGCCTGAAAATAAAAAAAAAATCCTTACAGTAATGGAATGTAGTGACGACTTAAAAAAACTGCTTACTTAGTAACATGTTTCTCCTAAATTCTGTTGACCTCACACACTTTCAATTTTATATTTACAGTAATGGAATGCCCTATATGTAATTTATTAAAAAAATGTATTTAAGTTAATGTATGTACATTTAAAATTGGACTTGAGTGTAACACTAATTTCTAATTCAAGGGAGATCCATTATGCTTCAAATGTGAAGTATTATCAATTTCATCAGAATCTAAGGAAAGCCTGTATGCTGTACCATTGACACCAATGTCCCAACCCTTTATGACCTGTCCAATACCTGCAAATAAGAAATAAATATGGGTAAGATTATATGCAAGTAAAAATATCTTTCACCTACTCATTAATAAAATATTTACCAAGGCGAAATTTAAACGGTGCTCTTCCAATATTCGAGTCAAATATTTTCCCACTTTTCTTGAGCTTGCCAGTATATCTAACACTGACCTGAAAGAACAAGATCTCCTACTTAGTTGAATAAATTAGGGAAAAAATGGGAAAATCATAATCAAGTCCCTCATAAGGGAAATATTCATGATCAAGCCAAGTGAGCTGTCACTCTAGCTCTTTAAATTGTCAATGGGAAGTCCTTTAATTGTCAAGGAACATGATGATAATTAATTACCTTATGATGGACCTAGTTGATATTTTCTCTCAAAAAATGGGGAGGAGGAGAAACCAAGCACCAACATTTCTACATTCTAATTATATAACACACTAAATTCTTTTATAGTTATGCCCATCATGGCCGTTTAAAATACCAACAAAATTGCCTATAGCCGATGTCAAAGGTTATTCTTTTATCTATTTATAATGCAGTGAGTTTAAGTCACATTGAACCATGCCGTAGACCACAAGCATGAGAGCGACTGTAAATAAAGTAATAATTAACAGGTGATTGATTCAAGATGTCTTTCAACTTATCTCTTAGCAATTACTCTATATCACTAAAACAAAATTTTAATTAAGACATCACATCATGGGTATTTTGACTTTAAATAAAGATATGTAGAGAGAGAGAGAGAGAGAGAGAGAGAGAGAGATTGAAACAAGTGACCTCCTAAAATATTGAAACTTGACATACATTAAACACAACTTCTCACGCAGGAAGGGGGAACTGTTCTCAGTAAAATAACACATGTAAACATCAACCACACATTTCAACCATCTAAAAATCAATAAAAACGACATTACATGAACTACCTGTTTTCCACCACTAGCTCTTTTGCCATCGGGTTTACCCATAGATAGCTCCTCAACAACCAACCCATTTGGGTAGGTTCTCGTTTGAGATGGCTTGGCTTCTATTTCCTCTTCTTCATGTTCAAAAGTGGACAAATTCTTATTTCCCACACCCGTCAAAGTTTGATTTGCATTGGTTGCTCCTTCATCCTTAGTCTTCTTATTCTTCTTTTTCTTCTTTTTCTTCTCATCAATATTTCTGCCCATATTTACATAAATTTAAGCAAAGAAACGTAATTTAATTACAAAAGTGAACTACATTCACTGCCTTTACATTATTAAGTCACAAACTCATAACACATCAGGTCACATCCCTTCTAGTTCCAAATTAAATTTCAACATCTCATCAAATCTACAGATTCTAACCCCAAAACCTCCCTTAATTGAGGTCAACAGAATTAATTTGCAATTCTAACAGTTTGACAAACTTCAAATTACAGGCTATTTACAATTTTTTGGAGGAAAAAGTTTGCATATTGTAAGCAATCATATGTTTTACCTACAATGTTGTTAATAAAGGAGACTTATGTTCAAATGGATGCAATATAATCAAATTCTAAATTTGAAGAGAATTCCCCAGATAAACAAAAGCTGACATCTTGTACAATTTTATTTCTGTAAATTACTAAAACAATGAAATAGAATGGGCAAACCAAATCAAAGATCTTACTTTCCATTGGACATATTTCCTTCACACTCATCCCCAGCAAGACGAGTCTCATTGCAATCATCAGATATGTTGGCGATTTCAATTTTACTTTGCTCTTTCTGCTTCTTTTTCTTTTTCTTTTTCCTGAAATGATCATGAGAAATATTTAAAGCAGCACAGCCTTTTAGCAGCAGGACATAAACAGAAAATGGTCACGTAAGCAATTGTGCTTTCATTATCCTAATTCCTAAAAGAGTGACAAGAAATTTCAAGAAATTTTTTTTTAAAGTAATTAAGCAAGTATCTCACCCTTCTAGATTCTCCTCTTTACCAACATCCTCAACTTTACGTTTCAACGTTACAGCGCGATCATCATCTTTCACTTTCTTTTTATTGGTGTTCTCAATTTTCTCATATGTCTTTTCTCCTTCTTGTTCTTCCTTCAGAGAAGCAGAAATTGGAAAACCATCTTCATCTTCGCTTTCCAGCACAGGGACGCCATTATCACCTTTAACAATTTGCTGCTGAGAATTTTTGTCTTCATTAGACTTAGGCATTTGAACCTTTTTATTAGCCTTCTTGGAAGCATTATTTTCACTTTCAGGCTTATCATCATCATCTACTATTTCCTCAATTACAACTGTAAGAAAGGCAATAAATCATATAAAGTACATCTTCTCACTTCAATACAAGCCAAAATTTTTTGTAAATTATGCAATGAATGGAATAATGACTCATAAAAAATTATAATGGAAAGGAGAGAAATACATGACTAAATATTAAAACGTAGTTATACGTGATGACTAGAAATTCTATCCGATCAATTTTAGTATTGAACATAATGTGTATAAAAAAAAGGACAATAATAATCAAAGAAACATTTCATCAATAAACATTGATATGGAAGCTTTGCATACATCAAACTTAGCTGTAACAGCCCATAGGACAAGATTTGAAACTCTATTGATTTAATGCCGATGCATCAGTCCAAATTAAACATCTTCAAAACACCAGTTAACAAAAATAACATAACATTCATATCAATTTTGTTGGTTTACAGAAGGTCCAACAAAACAATCAAATTACCTCCGCTATTTGGGAGAGGTGAAGGTGGATAACTGTCAATATCACTATCATCAATGAAGCCATCCATATATTCATCTTCAGTATTGTATTCAGATGACCCCTCTGTCTCTGAATTATCCTCCCCAAAAGAATCACTTTTACATTGTCAAAGGAAAACATGAAAAGTGTATAATAGTAGTAGTACATAATGAAGTCATGTATTATATTTATCAAAATTATGTTAATGTGCGTGTGTGTGTGCATATGCACAAATTTTTTTAAAAAAACAATGGCACTTTGGCAAAAAGGATACTACTCATAGTCGTCCCTAAGTTCATCCCCATCAGTAGCCTCAAAAAAGCCAGAGAGATGGATACTTCGCGGGCCAATCACTGAAAAAACCACTACATCATCTTCATCAAACTGAAGATTCAAAGGGCAGGATTCAGTATTATTTGGCTGCAATGAGCACAAAAAGACTGGATTTTTGCGTCCAGCAGAACATTGGAGAATGCTTTTCTCAGTTGCTGCACCAAGGCCTAAGGTTGCCTAAATCATCAAAAAGGAAAATGAAGATGCATAAGCTACTACCAAAATCAACTTTTTAAACATTAAAACTTCCCACGTTGAGAGGATAACTGAATAAAATTATACTTGGATGTACATTCATGCTAATCACAAACAGTCCCTCCTTAAAAAGGTATAAAGAGCTATAATCATGTAATCACAAAATTATACTTTCTGCCTGTGCTTGTCATGGAATGGGTTTTACTGTATAATTGAAGACAAGGCAATGATAAATTCTCATATATTTCAATAGTAAGCTCAATTCCTTGTTAACACATGACATCATAAGAGTTCTAAATAAAGTGTAATATAGACAAAGCTTCTTGTTTGAAGTGTCTAAGCTTCCAACACTACAAACAAAACTCTGAAAAACCATTTGAGGTTTCAAAACTAAAAGCACAACATCGATTTAGAATATGTAAAAGAACACAAAAAGTGGGACTTTAATATGCAAAAGAGACCTGAGTTATATGAAGCTTCCCTTGCACATTATCAGCATGATAAGGATATGATTTCCCAGGTTTTACTTCAATGCCTGCAATAAAAAAAAGGAAATTTTAACAACTAAACAAAAGCTAGTCATATAAAAAAGACATCAAAATCATTGAGGAAAAATAAAAATAAATGAAAATGGAAAGAGAATAAGAAAAGATTATGAGAAGAAAGTGAGTAACTAACCCCAGAATCCCATTATTGGAGAGAAATTGTTAATGAAGTGATTAGGGTTTTGGGGATTCGCAGGTGTAGTTAAACCCTAAAGCGGACAAGTCTTGTTTCAAAGCCTAAAACCTTAAACCCTACACTACACTGTTTTAATATATATGTCGTCCAATGTTAGTCAGACTTTTGTGGGACCCACGAGTATGTTAAAAAATGTGAGTTAGGTCTCAATTCAACCTTGCAAAAAGTTATGTCCAAATCAAGATGAGCTTTAAAAATGGGTTAGCTCGCTTTTAAAGTGGATGGATTAGATTGGCCCAAAACTCCAATGTAACATGTAGAGTTTGTATTTGAGTAACGGGAAGCCCGAAAATTCACAAAAAAACAAAAAACGGGTTGGATTGCGAAAAAGTTAAATGTGAATCAAAATAGATTAAAGAAGCTTAAATCATTTTTAAAATGGGTTCGGTTAGGTTGACACGTTTTAATTGGACTAACACGAAATCTCAACTTTATATGTTCATATGCATGGGTGACACCACAAATACTTTAAAATAAAAATGTCGAATTCCCTTCTTCCTAACCTAAGGGCAGAACTTAGTTGACATTTTTTATGACAAAGTTTGTGTGAGTTGGGTTCTAGAGACTCACCGGGATTAAGGCAAACCTCAAGGCTAAAAAAGTTTCTTATATATGCTCACCAATAAGGTCCTCACGACAGCAGGATTTGACTCCACAACCACTTAGTTATGAATCAAACATCTTAATTAACTGAACCAACATTTATTTTCTTTAGCTGACTTTTTGTAAGGTTAAAGAAGTTAAAAAGGTTTGTTCACCATAATAAGTGTGATAATCCTTATATTAAAGTTAAAGAAATAAATTAGACTCTTATATGCTACATGTAATTAGATTATTTTGATGCGATAATAGTGTTTGCAATAGTACATCTATCATGGGCAAATGAATCTTTATTTTGATGGTAAATATGGAATCTTTTATTTTTTTTCCCCCTTATCTTTATTTAGTTAATACCAATGAATAATTCTATGTATCATGGACAAATTGATCATAGCATCACATGTCATGTGGGGAATCCAATCATAATTATCATTTTCAATGCTATATTCTAGTTCTAGTGAATATAAGCAGGTCAAGAACAATCCTCTGCATAGATCTTTGTCATTGGTTGAGGAGATAACTACCTCATTGCTAAGGTTGAACAATTCTAATGCACAAATAAAGGGAAAAGAAGATCCATGGTTGTGTTTGTATAAATATGCTTGGAGAATTCCATTCCTTGTTAATTCATTTGGAGGAAGAAATATATAGTTACATGTGGCTTTACTAAATATGTCATTAGGAATTTATTCATTGGATCACAAAACATATGGTGTGTTTCTTTGTATATGGGTGATTCCAAATTATCAATTTAGCGTCGAGTTACTACTATTTGTCCTAATTAAAAGAGTTGGTTAACTTTATTTGAGGAGACCAGGAAATCAAATTAGACTCCAAAATCTTAATATGTGTAACATATAATTAAATTATATAATAATTTATAAATAAAGTAATTCAAATTTAAAAAAAGGCAAATATAAACAATTTATATTGGTATATTTTCCATTATTAATCTCTCAAATGTCAACAAGCCCTTAGAATTAGACCATCAATGTGGTGATTCAAGACATCTAGTTTATGAGAAAACAATTTTCTTAGTTTTAATATTGTAAGAATTGCTTATAGATTTTTTTAATAGACTTAATTTTGCTTATCATTGCTCAATTTTTTTGATGCATTGTAACCTGTCAATATCCTCAACGTCATTTGTTCTTTTTAAAAAAAAATTGGTTTAAAAAATCACAGTTTTTTAACCATTCAATACCATTATTAATAGAGGTAAATTTAAACCAGGAATGACAAAATTTTTTATACTCCATCCTATTGTCAATATATAACATCTTTTAGAACTTTTTTGAGAAGTGAAAATTCGATAGAATCAGTTTTTTTTTTTTCATTTTGATAAATTCCTTTATCAATTATATCAGCAAGATGATAAAAGAATCGAAATCACTAAAAATATGTTCATTATTTGAATCTTGAAAATAGAACAAATATCAAACTTAACACGTTTACTCACAAAATAGTTGATTTAATTGCATTTGGGGTTTTCCAAAAACAATGAACCAAAGTCATAATGCTATGTTAGTCTTTTCTAAAAGTCAAGTGATTTAAAGCGATAGATGAAGAGCATTATCAAAATTACATGTCAATCTTCCACTTACAAGTTCACGAAATGTCCAAATCAGATTTTCTTTCATTTTCGTACCAAACACGTGAGATTTAATATTTTCTTCATATTGATGATAGTACAATATCCAATCCGTCACATTTAGACTATTTTACACTTGCAAAGGCTTCTTGCTACTCTCTTCCTCAACTTATGCCAAGAGAGTATCAGCTCAATGGAGATACGTTCATGTGAAAGGATCGCTGTCAAATAAAATGACGTTGCAATGTAATGTAAGGACGATATTGATCCCTTCATCAATTGGGTCATTGTTGATCGATCGCTTTATTAACAGAACTAAGGCCACATGATATGAGTTTTGTCAATGTGTTGGAAACTCAACCACAATATATGCCCTTTACACATTAGATCTATTCGATGTGTGACTATCTTTTAGTTTCTCAACATTCATCATACTTTTTTTTTCTAGACAATATTATGTGCCCTTAGATAAAAAAAAAAACTCTGGATTACCATCTTTATAACATGTCTCTACAATACCGCATCAACTACGCAACACACACATTTATGAATTACAAATTAAAGAAACGAAATTGGTACACTCTAATTAATAGGGTCGTTTCTGATAAAAAAAAATTAATAGGGTCGTGCACCGTCAAATGAGAAGATGAGGAGAAAATAATAAAGGTTTCAGTGAGGAGAGAAAGAGTACCTGTACTTATGCACGATGAAGATGATAAATATGCTGATAAAAATTTGAAGATGAGATAAATAATGAGTCGTAACTCGTAACTGCCTACTTTACTTTTAATTTTTGTTGAAGGCATTTCCAAAAATGTTTAGGGATGTTGAGTACCTTAAGCAAATTCAAAGTAAAATAGTGTAAAGATCACAAGAAGCCTAATCTTTCACGATTACTATTCAATCAATACTCAACTACTACTTTATATCAAGTAACAACTAACTACCAAATTGAAGGGAATTTAGTGATTACCCGGCTTATCGGTGTTCCCAGATCCCGGAGCTTCGAACTCGAACATGATCTCTAGAATTCCTGTAAGAATAAGAACAAAGAAAGCCGTGACAAAAACAGGGAGCCAAGAATCCCAAAGGATTCAGCTCACGCAGAACCGGGTTACAAGAACCCGAATCAGATTCGCACAGCGAATCACCCTCTCAAGGAAAACTGTGAGAGATAGGAACGTTGGAGAGAGAGAACCCGTTCTCTCAAAGACGGCTTCTCCACACATGAGAGCCTCTCACCACCATCGTTAATGTTAGGGTTACACTTATCCCTATTTATAATGGAATTAATAAAACCTTTTTGTTTTATTTAATAAATAGAATTTTATTCAATTAAATCATTTATCTGATTTATTAAATAAAATTATATTTAATTCCAGAATATTTAATGTGCCCATAAAAGGGCGTACTTTTTCCAACATCTCCCACTCGCACTTTGATGGACACAAAACCTTGCGATTCGTTTTCCTGAGCATTCGTATTGGGCGTTCGCCGTGACCGCGCGAGCACAATCTATGCAATTTAGATGTTTACAAACTAGAATTCCTAGGAATAGGATCAGAATGTAAGGACATCAATGCATATGGATTCTCAGTCCGTTTGTCGCAGATTCCCCAGGCTAACTCACACACAAGTGGCATTCTCAATCCCTCACGAGTTAATATGTACGCATTAACTCAGATGTCTTCACGTGCACCTAGAATTCCACACTTACTAGCACTTCTAGTAAGGGATCGATCATGGAAAACTAGCATTACATGTGTGTTTCGAGTTAAGACCATTCCTTTCTGACTGAACATCAATTTTGCTTGAATTTGTCGCTTGCCCAACTATTACTCGTTAGGCCGGATCTCTCATGACCATAGATGTTCAGCTAGAGTAGCAGTCACAAATACAAGCATCCTTGATGACGTCTAAGTCACAAGGGTATCGGTAGAAAGGACAATTTCTCTTCCTACATATGTCTGGGACTCACACCGTTATGGATCAGGGATTTTCCATCTACGTCCCAGTTGCGGTTAATTGAGCACATGTAATACGATTTACATGTTACGGTGACCGACCAACTGTCGTATGTCGATTTCTAAATATAATCACCGTACAGGCATCAGTCCCTCAATGGACTCCTAAACTCCCACAGGAGAATTTAATGTCTGGCTACAGACCCGACGGAATACATGTGTACTCCTTATCATGACACGAATTGTCATATCCCAAACTAATTGGGTCGACCTATGTGAAGTATTCATCAACACATGATGATCTCTTGCACGTCTTATCTTCTCATACCTCCAACAAATATGGAAGACGGTTATCCGTGTGAGTGGACTAACCTTCCTTGGGTCTGTACGACATATTGCATACTTTACATTCATGCTTTTATATACAAACACATAGCTTTGTATATATGTGCAAAAACAATAACGAATTGAAAAATGCATCATTTTATACATCAAATGTTGCTTGTGCTTAAAACGCTTTTTAAGCTAGTGAGTGGATTAGCAAACATTTAGTGAGTGGAAATAGTACTGAACAATCACTCGTTTCTAAGAGATCACATCTCTTATAAAATGACATTTGATATCTATATATTTAGTCTTTTATGATCCTTAGGGTCCAATGTGTAGGCTATCACGACTTCACTGTCGCAATGGTATCTATACCATTTATGCCTATACGTTTTTAAGAATCTTTTAAGTCACACAACTTTTCGAATAGTAGCCGCACAAACCACACATTCAGATTCTATAGATGATGGTGTCATCAAGTTTGCTAAGTTGAGTGTCCTCCATCCAGATCTCCTGCCCAGTTGGTGTTAGAGTATCCTTCAGGATGGAGACTTTCTCCTTTATAGCACAACTTTTACTTCATTACCCTATTGTTATCATATAATTTGATTTTCAGCTTCACAGACTGAAATCGGCTTACAAAGCCAACGACAAAACATATGTCCAGTCTATTACACAACACAGTGTACATTAGACTTTCAATCACGTTTGAGTATGAGACTCTTTTCATGCGTTGTACCTCAGATTGTTTCACAAGACACATATCTCCTATAAGATAATGTCTTTTCACCATAAGGGTATGCATAGGTTTGCAGTCACTCAATATTGAATCATTCCGGGATTTTCACTATGTATGTCTGTTATGACAATGACAACATCCACTTTGAACAATCCTTTTTATATCTTGACATACAAGATATTTACTGCTCTACCCATGTATTTCACTTAGAAATTCAAAGACATTAGTCTTTGATTGTTTTAACTTCATAGGTCTAGTCCTAGAAAGGAAAATAAAGAGATAATTTCACAAATTACCTCACAATCGTTTTACAATGGTCTTCTTCGATCATCTCGAAGTCGAATGAAGTTAAAGTCTCATGAAACTTCAAATTCCATTGTCTAGATGATTATTTCAGTCCACAAATGGACTTTAGGAGCTTGCAAACTCTTTGTTTGCTTTCCTATTGCACAAAGCTTTAGGTTGTTTCGTGTAAGAAACAATTCATCTAGTCCTCCATTGAGGATAACGATTTTCACATCCACTTGATGTATTTCCAAGTCTAGGTTGGTTACAAAAACCAATATAAAACTAATCAAGTTAAAACTTACCATTGGAGAGAAGGAGTCCTCTTGACTCACCTTTTCTCGTTAGGTATACCCTTTGACTACCAACCGAGCTTTGAGCTTGTCGATTGATCTATCAGCCTTTTGCTTATATTTGAGAATTCACATATTCACAATAACTTTTCGGCCTTTCGAAAGATCAATCGATTCCCACATTCTGTTAGCTCTCATGAAATCCATTTCTCTTATTTGGTCTTTTGCCAATTTTCCTTAGCCGGATCTGAAAGTGTATCTCTGACACTTAAAGAATCCTCCTCATCGTCTTTTGGACTGAGGATTAAGTACTGCGCCCTCAACGGAAAAACCCTTTGGCTTTTTCGAATTGGGATTTCAACAGGTTCACTTTCCTGTGATGGATTGTAGTCACCATTGTCATCTAGTGAAAATGGTTAAATCTTCCCACTCAGAGCAGTTAACTGAGTATAGCCTTCTTATTCGTCATACTCACTTAGAGTTTTGGAATATCTAAGGCTTCCTCTACTAGGAAAAAGGATTCAATGAATATTGCGTCTCTAAACTCGACTTCAGTCACTGATCCGTCCTCATTTTCACTAATGAAGACATATCTTTTAGAGTTTACAAAATATCTTGCAAAGATACTTCAAACCTCTATACCCCAACAATTCCATACTTGTAAAACAAATTTTGGAAATAGGATGCTAACCCTCATGGTTGTAGGACTGTTAAGGCCAACTTGCATCTTGTCCATAACTTATATGGTGTTGTGGTAACTGATTTCGAAGGCACATGATTAAGTATGAATGTCATAGCTGAGAGTGTATCACTCTTTAGCAGATAGACACATCTATCATAGACATCATTCACCTAACCATAACAAGAAGGACTTTGTTCCTTCTTTCAGCATCACCATCTTGCGGTGTGCCAAGAATTGTTATATACATAACGATTCTCTTTTCATCATAGAGTATATTGAACTGTTCGTAGAGGTATCTCAGCCTCTATTAGTTCTAAAGGTTTTCACCTTAAAGTTAAGTTGGTTCTCTACCAAACTCAGATACTTCCCAAAACATTCCAATGCTTCAGACTTGAGAGATCAAGCATACATATTAATATCGTGAAAAAATCATCGATAAAGTAATGAAGTATCATGCTCTATGATGTGCCCTTATATTTATAGATACGCAAATATTCAAATGAATAAGTATAAGAGGGTACTCTGCATTGGTTCCTTTTCTGAAAGATTTCCTTGTGCTCTTATATGCGAGACGATTCTCACATAGGGACTATTCCCTTTTGATACATTACACAACATGCCCTTATTTGAATAATTTAGTCATATCGTTATGACAAAAATATATTCTAATATATATCATGGTATGTATCGTAATCAACATTAAATAATGTTGAATAACAAGAAATGAAATCTCAATTTCATTAAAACAAGGAAACATTTTTGGAACATATCCAAAATCTGAAAAGATCTGTCTCATTATTAATGTCAACAATATTGACATTATACACAAATTTTAATTAAAGAAATAATAGACCCAAGATATCACCGGATATCCGGCACGTCAAGAACTTCACTCTAACGTCAGAAATTGGCCTCCATACAAATTTAATTTGTAGGTACCAATCATTTTGACAACAATTCTCGTAATGTTTCCAACGTAAAACCACATGTCTTTTGTTGGTAACCGGAGAAAGTTCGTAAAGTTTTGACGGTTTCTAATCACATGGTCTGTATGCCCCTGGGCATAGTGGCCGGGATTTCTACAAGCATAACACTTGATCTACGAAAGATCATGTTTCTTAGCTTGTTCTTCCCTTTTCTTAAAGGACTTGTTTCCTTTTAAGCCTTCAGGATCATCTTTCCATTATTGGACTTACTTTTCAACTAATGAAAAAATAATTTCTTTAATTTAAATTGTCTGACCTTTTGGTTCCACATGATCCATTTGGTCATTCTTAAGCGGGATTTGGTGAGCAACGTCAGTAAAAGCCTTAATTCCTCTTCCATACATTGTATGCATGTTGTTCCCTCTATGGAATAATTGCATTGTACTATGGAAGAACACTATTTGGGACTTAGACACTTCTTGCTCCACCAGGATATAGGAGATCTTATGACGACACATGTCAAAATTTTCTCCATTCATCGTCTCACTTCTGGTAAGGACAACGATGAATATGTTTTTATACATATAGACATCAAAATTGATATTTTTCTATAAAGTATGCACAAATAATCTCCTCTTGAGATTAATAGTTCTATGAATCCTCCGAAAAATCCAACAATGGTAGCTTACTAGTTTTGTTTTCAGGAATCAACTAGGTTGACCCCCATCCAACTCATTCTAGTTTGCTATTCATTATTAAGTTTTTCTTATATTCTCTGAACTATAATAGTTTAAAAAAATAATAATGGCAACACTTGCATATTATTATTAAACTCCCACTCAATTAAATTTATTAATGGAAAGACAACATATGTAATTCATTAATAAATTTTATTTGGAGTATTAAATTTAAGAATAACAACACATGAAATTCATTAAATTAAACTCCACTCAATTGGAGTATCAAATTTATTAAGTTGAAAAACAACACATGCAATCAATAAATAAATTTAACTCCCACTCAATTTGAGTATTAAATTTATTTAATCAGAAAAAAACAACACATGTAATTCAATAAATAAATAAATTTAACTCCCACTCAATTTGAGTACTAAATTTATTTAATCAGAAAAACAACACATGTAATTCAATAAATAAATTTATATCTCATGGACAAAAGCATTTTTCCAAACCTTTTTGAGGAAGAGGGGGTAGTTCACCTTATTGGCCTTGATCATGGTAATGGAAATTAGATACACACAGTATTCTACATCAACCGCATTTATGATCTTGTCCTCATAGGTGTACTAGACAATGTCTACATTGTCAGGTCTTTTCACTTCATCTTTAGAATCCACAGTCACACAGACTTGTTCCCACATGGAACGTTTGATTCATTTTGTGAAGTAGACGGTGACCTTTTGTTAGTGCTCATAGCATCAAACACTGATGCATGGGGTAATTTCTGGTTTGCGTTGTCTGAGGAGTTATTAATAAACACATGATTAATTTTACAAAAACATTGGTCCCAAAAAAAATATTTTAAATTAAACACATGATTCATATATATTAATTATGAGAAAGAAAAAAAATAAAGGATTCACAAAGAATCTCAATAAATTTTAATGACAACTTACATCATTTATGTAAGTTTAATTCATGATTATTCACATATATATGTAAAATAGAAATTAGTCAATTCCTATTTAATTGATACACAATCAATTTAATTGATACATAATCAATTATAATGTTAAATAGAAATCACTTATTTCTATTTTAATTAATACACAATTAATTTAATTGATACACAATCAATTAGGTCAAATAAGGATCACATATCCTTATTTAATTGATACAAAATCAATTTATGTGTTTAATTAAAAAAAATAAAAAATTGGACCCACATACCTTAAAAAATAAAGGGAAAAAAAATAAGGATTTTCGTTTTTTTTTTTTTTAAAAAAATAATTAATTACATAATTATTAATTAATTAAATAATTAATTATTAATTCTGTCAAAAAAAAATATTATTGGGCCCAAAAAAAAAATGAGAAACATGCTAAAAAGTCATCTGGGCCGAACCTGTACGGCCCAGAAGCATAAAAAAATCATATCACCCCCTTTTTTTTTTATTTGGGCCACGGCCCAAATACCATTTTCAGGTTTTTTTTTTTTTTTTAACTGAACCAGAAAAGCTTCGACCGGATTAACTAAACCGGTCTGATCCGGTTCGGTCCAAGAAACCCCATAACATGAAACGCACCGTTTCATTAAACCAAGCGAAATTACCGTTTTACCCCCTGACCCTTTCTTCTTCCTCAGCTCGCCGCCGAACTTCCCGGCGACTTTCCCGGTGGCGGAGCTCCGGCGAGCCCGCCATTTCCGGCGGCACCCCTGAAACTTCAGGGAGCCATATATTTCTCATCCGAACTCCGTTTGACGCGATTTTTGCGCCATTGGAATCGTCTCGACGAGATCTACACGTTTATGGCTATGGGTATTCGTAAAAATTCGAAAATTACGGACCCAGATTCGCGAAAAAACGTGTACGGCCGGTGAGGAAAAATCGTTGCTTTTGACCAAACAATCCGTTTAATTCGTTTGAACCACACAGGTATATTAACGTTAAATTAAAAAAAAAACGGATCCTAAAATAATGGGATAAGTTTCTGACTGGGCAAGCTTATAAACTCAGTCTCAGATATATCATACTTTCAGAACAGATTAAACCGAATCTTAGCATGCTTTATCCAATTTAGAGAAACGTTCTAGAACAAAAAAAAGAAACACCAGAAAACATACGAAGTGTTCATGCTCAAGACGATAATCACACGTGATTGCAATTTGATGAGATACAAATCTAGGACTTTTAATTATTTTCCTCATGAAACTAATTAAAAAAAAAGGCTTGATGATTACCACACAGGTTTCGAATCACATCTAAGCATTTAAAAATAAATATGGACATTCATAGCATGAGAAAGAATTTCCATAAATCAACTATGAAACACATTCATGTTTATATCTAGCATATTAATAAAATAATGAACTCAAGAATTATTTTACACATATGCAACGCAGCGGAAAAAAATGATTAGAGGCCTACCTCAAATCCAGCCTCAGAATTATCGTGGCTCTGATGCCAATGAAGGGAATTTAGTGATTACCCGGCTTATCGGTGTTCCCAGATCCCGGAGCTTCGAACTCGAACATGATCTCTAGAATTCTTGTAAGAATAAGAACAAAGAAAGCCGTGACAAAAACAGGGAGCCAAGAATCCCAAAGGATTCAGCTCACGCAGAACCGGGTTACAAGAACCCGAATCAGATTCGCACAGCGAATCACCCTCTCAAGGAAAACTGTGAGAGATAGGAACGTTGGAGAGAGAGAACCCGTTCTCTCAAAGACGGCTTCTCCACACATGAGAGCCTCTCACCACCATCGTTAATGTTAGGGTTACATTTATCCCTATTTATAATGGAATTAATAAAACCTTTTTGTTTTATTTAATAAATAGAATTTTATTCAATTAAATCATTTATCTGATTTATTAAATAAAATTATATTTAATTCCAGAATATTTAATGTGCCCATAAAAGGGCGTACTTTTTCCAACATTGATTTAACCATTTTCACTAGATAACAATGGTGACTACAATCCATCACAGGAAAGTGAAATATAAATTTATTTATTGAATTAATTACATGTGTTGTTTTTCTGATTAAATAAATTTAGTACTCAAATTGAGTGGGAGTTAAATTTATTTATTTATTGAATTACATGTGTTGTTTTTTTCTGATTAAATAAATTTAATACTCAAATTGAGTGAGAGTTAAATTTATTTATTGAATTACATGTGTTGTTTTTCTGATTAAATAAATTTAGTACTCAAATTGAGTGGGAGTTAAATTTATTTACTTATTGAATTACATGTTTTTTTTTCTGATTAAATAAATTTAATACTCAAATTGAGTGGGAGTTAAATTTATTTATTGATTGCATGTGTTGTTTTTCAACTTAATAAATTTGATACTCCAATTGAGTGGAGTTTAATTTAACATATCTAAAAAAAGTCATTTTAGTAATTAATAAAACCCCTCCATTCCGAACGTACTCGATTTTTTCTAAAAATTACCAAGAAATGTAATTATATTACTAATAAGCTGTCTTGCCCAATTTTTTTCACCATACTATGCTTATTCAATTTATAATATAACATATAATCTAGAGATATTATATATAGAAAATGAAAATAATTAAGCATAATCATGAAATTCTCCATTGACATAAACAATACTCCCTCAATTCCTCAATATAAAATCATTTCTAAATTTCAACTTTTTATAAATATATAGAAGACCATTTTCTATTTTCCACAACTTTTCCCAAAATAATCTTAACAATACTTATCTATAATAAAAATAAGAGTGAGGCTGTGAGAGAGTAGACATAAAGATATATAGATACAATAAATTGGTGATATCATATGTTAATAACCAATTTAACTAAAATACTTAATCTAATCAAATTAGAGTAAACTATCTTATACTCCCTCCGGTCTCTAATATAAGAGCTAAAATTTGAATGGTTTTGGTCCCTACTATAAGAGTCCATCTCACATTCTCTCCTCATTTAATGTGTTTTTTTCTACTTTGCCCCTAACTCTCTTTCATATTTATTAATGCTTATGTATTTTCTCTTTTAAAAGTGCATAATAAATATGAGTAATATTAGAAAAGAAGCATTAACTTCAGACACCCAACTAACATTCGCATATTTTTTTAAGAAGCATTTTTTTGCGGCTAGCTTTTATACTCCCTCCGGTCCTAAATATAAGACCTAGTTGACTTTTTTAGAAAATCCTATAAAAAAGCAAAATAAGTTAATTATAAATTGATTTACCTAATTTTTTCCTTAAATTAGTTTATTTTACCTAATGTATAATCTAAAAATATACTACCTCTGGTCCTAAATATAAGACCTAATTGACTTTTTTTGGAGAGGTTAAGGTTGCGAAATAGGCTATTAAATCATGACATATTTGATATATTTTTAGATTATACATTAGTTTATAGGTAAAATAAACTAGTCCAAGCGAAAAAAATTAGGTAAATCAATTTATAATTAACTTATTTTGCTTTTTATAAGATTTTCTAAAAAAGTCAACTAGGTCTTATATTTAGGACCGGAGGGAGTATCAAACATGCCATGATTTAATAGCCTATTTTGCAACCTTAATCTCTGCAAAAAAAAAGTCAATTAAGTCTTATATTTAGGACAGGAGTTAGTAGTATTTAGAAACTCTCAAACATAAATTAGCTCATTGTTGAGAGAGAAAAACGTGTTTTTGTAAAAAAGGAAATTTTGATCCTTTATCCAAAAAAGAAATTTTGATCCGCGAAGTTATTCATAAATCATCATCACCCAATGTCCCTACGCAATTCAAAAGAACAATACTGTTATAAAAATCGAAACTTGGTCATTGGATTTCAAAAAGATTGAAACTTTAATCTCATTTTGATAAGAAACCAAAGATGGAGAGCGCATCAGAGCTTGTAGATTTCCCATTATTGCTGTCTCCAATCGATTCTAATTACAGAGCTTGCACTATTCCCTACAGATTCCCTTCTGATAATCCCCGCAAGCCTACTCCCACCGAGTTATCTTGGATTGATCTCTTCTATAATTCCATTCCTTCCTTCAAGTACCTTTTTTTTATGATGCCCCTTTATTTATTATTCTTTAATTCCTTCCAAAAATTAAGCTTTTTGCTTATTTATGTGGTTTTTGTTTCTGGGTATTGATTATTTTTCCAGTTAAAGACTTCTAGTGAATTGTTTGATGTAGAGATTGAAAAAAATGTATGCTTTTTTGGAATGATTAATCATCACAATTCACAAGGCATTAAAGATTCCAGCTTTCAGTAATTGCATGTTGTTCCTTTGAGTGGATTAGTGTTTGTGATGTGTTTTGGATGTGAGTAAATTAGAGATGAGAGGATGAAGTTCAGGATGTTAATGAAGGTGACATAGTCACTGTTTCATTACATTATAGAAGCAAGGAGGGAGTAATGTCTTGCTGCAATAATATGTTAAACTGATCTGAATAAGGAATGTAGTTGTAAATTCTAATATTAATACTTAATGGCTTCTGTTTTTAGCATAGTTAAGAATACAGAGACGTTAAGTGAGACTTTTACACTTTTGAATACTGGAGGCAGCCCAGAAAACAACTCATGATTGGGAAACACAAAGCTGATAACTTACTTTGACATTTGAAAATATTGAAGTAACTATAGGAACAGTTTTAAATTTATGAACTCTGTTAGTTATGACTCAGTGAGGTTAAGAAAGACAATTTCTTTTTCTAACATAATCTTGTGGGACAATTTTATGTGTTTGCATCAGCAATTTATTTTCTATGATACAGGAAGCGTGCAGAGAGTGATGCTTCTGTTCCTGACGCTGCTTCCAAAGCTGAAAAGTTTGCTGAAAGGTGATCTCTTGCTTCTTTTCTCCTACTCACATGAAAAGATTTATACGTGTTTGTGTTTTTTTAGTTGCCACCATTGAGATTAGTATTCTGTTGGAAATTAGGTTTGGATGAATTTTCTTTTAGTTCTAAGGTTGGAGGGTTATCATCCTGATGATGGTATATTTATGTTGTCTCTTATTTACTTTAAATGCACTTTCTTGTAAAAGGTATGCTGAAATACTTGAAGATTTCAAAAAGGATCCAGAAAGTCATGGTGGGCCTCCAGATTGCATAGTATGTCCTCTCAATTATATTTTTCTGAATATATTTTTCTCATCCCCCTGAAGTAGTGAAAGTATAAATGAATTGTATGGTATATCTAATTTCCTGCCGCTTTCTCTCTTTATGTTGGGGTATTGTAGCTTCTCTGCAGACTTCGTGAGCAAGTACTAAGGGAACTGGGATTCAGAGATATCTTCAAGAAAGTAAAGGTAAGCTTCGTTTTAAGATTTTCCGTCTTTTTGTGCTGAAGTAAGCATCAGTGTATCTGTTGTTGCAAAAGGATTTTGGGACATCGAGTGGAATTGCTTTCAACTTTGGAAGGCTGAAAACTGAATGATAAATCATTATTAAAGAATTAAAGAAAATGCTGTTATCAGTCTTGATTAAGAAAAATGTGATAATGGGATTTTTACAATTATGTTCCTTTTACTTCTAATTCACCTATGCTTTGTGAATTTTTTCCTTGATAATATGGACTAGGATGAAGAGAATGCAAAAGCCATCTCCCTGTTTGAGGATGTTGTTCACCTTAATGATGCTATTGAAGACGAAGGCAAGCGACTTGAGAATCTAGTTAGAGGGGTTTTTGCAGGAAATATATTTGACCTTGGCTCTGCTCAGGTTGGTTATTTTTCTATATTATTTCAATAAAAGGTACATGAGTCCACATACTTAAAAATGGCCAAACTGATCGAAGCCTGCTTCTTGATGTGAGCAGGCATTGTTTTGTTAAGCCTTGCATGTCTAAAATAGATTTTTATTTACCCGTTTAAATTAAAAGCCCTATGCGACTATGCATCCCTGCTTATGTGCCTGGCTTAGTTCCTCTGGTGGATATGAACTTCATAGTGTAGCTAATCATTGTTGAAATTGGTGCTCCTTACCTGAAATTAATTGGTATTGACCTGTGTTTTTGGTTATTTTTTTTTATGTTTCACCTCCCAACTTGTGCTTGGGAAACCTGATATATGAAGCTTAGATATGTTCTAGTTTGTTAGCTTACTACAGTTGTACATTTACTAGAAAGCAATTAGTTATGCCATATTGTAATTTTTATATGCCAGCAATTCGATGATTAGAACAATACTTAGCTTGTGTATCACCTTCATCTTTTTACAATTTCTTGAAGCTTGCAGAGGTCTTCTCTAAAGATGGGATGTCCTTCTTAGCTAGTTGTCAAAATCTTGTCCCTAGACCTTGGGTTATTGATGACCTTGACACTTTCAAAATAAAATGGCACAAGAAGAGTTGGAAGAAGGCAAGTTTAATATATATTTAAAGATACAATTCCGACCTTGGTTGTCATCTCTTTTGGCATATCTTGCTATAATAGTGTCTTAATTTGTTTATTCTAAAATGACAGGTTATTATATTTGTCGATAACTCTGGTGCAGACATCATTTTGGGCATTTTACCCTTTGCAAGAGAGCTTCTTAGGCGTGGGAGTGTGGTATGCAGAAATCCATTTATATTTTTATTCCTACAAAACGCTA
This sequence comes from Mimosa pudica, assembly GCA_029929735.1. Lineage (NCBI taxonomy): Eukaryota > Viridiplantae > Streptophyta > Magnoliopsida > Fabales > Fabaceae > Mimosa > Mimosa pudica. The sequence goes on from JAKELP010000031.1 coordinate 3,213,276, forward strand.
GAGAGATTGCATTGAAGCATTGAATGGTTTGAAGATCAAAATAGAAAAAAAATTAAAATAGTTGGAATTAATCTTTTTTCTCGGTGAAGAGCTTGAGGATCTGCTGTTCATGTTATTCTGCTATTCATTTCAAATGATCTCATCAAGAAGCTAATTTATGTGCTCATACTGGATTTTCAAGTAATTATGTATTGTTCTTATAACTGTCATGTTTTAGGTGTTTGTTGGTCTTTTACTTGAGGAAAAAACTTACCTCAAGTACTTGACCTTAATTACATCCATTACCCAATAAGAATTTGACACATGTCCAACTAACCCCATACACAACTAACACATGGAGGAGAGAGAAAAGAAGGAGGAAGTGGTGTGGGTTAGTTGGACATGTGTCTAATTCTTATTGGCTTAATGGATGTAATTGAGGTCAATTACTTGAGGTAAGTTTTTTCCTTTACTTAAATGTTGGTTAGAAATTGATAATGCTTTTCATTTGTTCTTGCTTGGTCAAAAGGGAAAAAATTTGTTCTTGCACAGCTCTATCTTTCAGCAATATTGATGTTATGTTTTGAATTCAGGTTGTATTGGCCGCTAATGACTTGCCTTCCATCAATGATGTGACTTACCCTGAGTTAGTTGAAATTATATCCAAGGTAATCACACATTTAGTCAACCTCTGGTGTTTCTATATAGTTTTCTAAATGTATACTATTGGTGATCAGCTAAAAGATGAAGAAGGGAGGCTCCTGGGTGTTGATGCTTCAAATCTCTTAATTGCCAACTCTGGCAACGATTTGCCGGTACGAAATAAGCTGTACACCCCCCCCCCCCAAAAAAAAAAGGCACATACTCTTTTTATATCACTGACTTGAGCGATAATCAATGTTTTGGATGTTTTTCAACTCGTTGTAGGTAATTGATCTTACAAGGGTATCACAAGAGCTTGCATATCTGGCCACTGATGCAGATCTTGTCATATTAGAAGGGATGGTATGTTTGTCATTGAATATCAGTGCATGCTTATAACAGTGAGCATTTTAGGGATATGATGGTCAAAGCAAAGTATCTAGTAAAGGAATCTGGATTTCAGCAAGTGTGGTTAAGGACAATATAACTTAAAACTTTCAAGCATTTTTCAGAATATAATAAATGAGTTTAGTTGAGGGTAACCAAAGTTGGTAATGCAAGGTGAAAATAGGGCTGTTCTGAGGTACTGTACAGTGTACAGAGAGCCGAGTTAGTGATTTTGAGGGTTGAATAACGGTCTGGACACACTTGAACGGAGAAAGATTAAAAAGTGATAGACGAATGTGTGTTTTTGACTCAGACCCTTTGCATAACAAATAGGTTCATGTCTGATACACGTCTTGGGTATATGTCTTGATCAGCAATTTTGACTTGCCCTGCCTTGAGAGTTTGAACTAGCCATTAGATTCCTATTTGCAAATACTTCCCCCTTCCCGTAATCTAAGACTTAGTTGACTTTTTGGAGAGACTAAAGAGGCTGAATAAGGTAATTAATTGTAGCATATGTTATGTATATTAGATTATGTTACTAGTTTATAACTAAAATAAACTAGTTTGAAGAAATAATTTAGGCAAATCAATTTATAAGTAACTTGTTTGGTTTTCTTAGAATTTTTCCAATAAGTTAATTAGGTGTTATGTTTAGGAATGGAGGAATATTATCTTTTTACAAAAAAAAAAAAGCTCAGCATAAAATTAGCATGTGATCATAATTCTCACAACATTTTATTGGGAAATCTGATTTTCCAAATTCTGGTTCCATTATGTGTTCTTTTTAACTCAAAATTTTACCAAGTATTCAACATGACAAATTTGATAGTTTCTCTTCATAATTTTTTAAATATGTTAAGCCATGTTATGCTGAAAACAAGTCTGAGGATGCTGATAGTGACATCTCAGCGTCAAAATAAAATGAATGTGAAATTGACCTTTGTTTTTTCCCTTGGATACAGGGCCGTGGAATCGAAACAAATCTCTATGTTCAGTTTAAATGTGATTCACTCAAGATTGGCATGGTAATGCACTCCCCACTTTTAGTTGCTTCTTTATTGAATGAAAGATTGAACACTCCCCCCCCCCCCCCCTCTATGACAAAAAGTTTGGGTGAGTTGGGTCTCGGGACTCACCAGGGTCAGGGTCAAGGAGCGCTTATAGCAGTATTTATAAATCTCTCACAAACAAAGTCCTCACATCGTTGAGATTTGAACACACAACCTTATAGTTATTAGGTCAACCCCTTTTTAGTTTCATGTTTTCAAAGATGTCAATGAATATGAAAAATGAGATTTAATTTGCAGGTGAAGCATCCAGAGGTTGCACAATTTCTTGGAGGACGTTTATATGACTGCGTTTTCAAATATAATGAAGAATCCAGCTAATAAGGATTATTCATGACCCACTCTGTATTGTTCTGCCTATGCTACATATGCATAGCAAATATTTCATTATGAAACTTGGTTTTTATATATTTAAAATAAATTAAAAACCAAAGGTCGGGCTGAAACACGCTCACATTGAGTTTGGTATTCCACTATGTGCATGCCTGTAATATTTGCTTTCTATGGTCATCACTTGAAAATGTTATCACCCAAATTCTTGAAATAATTCTCATTTGCGAGGAAATAAGTTGGAAAATCAGTGAGTACTAAAAAAAGGAATAAAATCACTGGAAAGTATTAATGAAAACCAAACAACATAGATTTATTATTATTTTCAACACCCAAACTATTTATAATGTGTTACTAAATTGTGTAATTTTTAGTGATTATATTTTTTCAAGACTTGAGGTGCTGGATTTATATGTTGATGATATAACATGCACACACACACTAAATATTGACACACACTAAATATTGATTTATCTAATGATTGTATGCATGGAAAAGGCTATATTGGGAGAAGTAAAATATACTTAGGTGATTATACGGCATGAGGGAAATAGTCTCTTTGCTTTTGATTTTCTTTTCTCGTAATATTAATCATTACATTGAATCTCAATTGAATCAAAGTTTGCAATTTAATATGTCTGCTGATTTGGGTAGATATCTTGAGGTTCCTCTTCATCATGAGAGAGTTTCTAAGTCATTGTATTAATTTACGGTAGATAAGGTAAAACAAACATTGGTTAGCTGGAAGTATCATTCTTTATCTCTGGCAGGGAGGAATACTCTTATTAATTCGGTGGCTTTGAGCCTTTGACTATTCGAAATCATGTGATGCAAACATTTATTATTCTTGTTCCTTTTTCATATTCCCCAAAGATGTAAAGTTCATATGTGGATTTCTTTGCACGATAGGTTGCTCACAAATGAGTCCTTATATGATTGTCACCTTCATCATGTTGGTGTTTATGGGATATGTAAAGTCAATATTAAGAATTTGGGTCATGCATTTCGTAATTGCGTTAAGACTCGTGAGTTTTAGCTCAAGCTGAGAGTTTCTATTCATAATCTAGACTTTTGGGAGAGTAATGTGCAGACGTGGTTGGAGAGCAATTTGAAACTCTCTTGCAAGGCAGATATAAAAAATTGGAAGGCTATTTTTGTGTGGCTTGTAAGTTAATTTGGAGGTGGAGAAATGGAGTTGTACATCATGGATCTTGTTCTAGTATTGATTACGGCATGGTGGAGGCTATAGGTATTGTTAGATGTATGGTGCGGGCAAAGAAGTTTCTAGGTGGTCATGGAAGGTTTCTCAGGTATGGTTAGTTAAGACAAGTTGTTGGGTCAGATGTGAAAGTTTTTGTTGATTGTGCATTCTCCTTAGACTCATCAGATGTTAATTGTGGAGACGTGATTCGTGACTTGGAGGGGAATGTATTGGAAGCCTTTATGTATTCAGTTTATGAATCTTCAAGCGTTGAGGCAGAGTTATGAGGTTGCTTATGGGGGTTGAGGCGAGCATGAGATTCTGGATTTCGACAGGTATCTTTATTTTGCGATGCTGTTTCGGCGGTAGAGGCACTGGATCATAGCATTTCCGACTTGCATGAGAATGCTGATTTAGTTGCCGAGGTTGGTGAATTATTGCGGCTTCAGTGGATCGTAAAGCTTTGTGTCAATAGTCGGGAGGATAAAGTAGCTACAGATTTTTCAACAAAGAGTAGTTTCAACTATGGCTTAGGTATTCACGTTGTGTCTAAAGCTTATGCGGTACATTTTCTCAAGGATGTAGTTAGTTATTAGTTTTATTTAGTTTTTCTTTTCTTTTCATATAAAAAAAGAATTATGCATTTGAAGGGCATTTTGGTTATTTAAATTGCGGTATAAGTAGAGAAAATTTTGGGACTTATGTCATTTGTTATGGAGTCATTGAATAAAAGAGAGAGATTAATTTTTTATTTAACCAAAAAATCATCACCTTGTCATTATTCTTTTCTTTTCCTATAAACTTCATCATGTTGAAAATAATTATATCATGTACAAAGAATCAAAATTTCATAAAAAAAAGAATCAAAATTAGACCAAATGTGTTAGTTTTAATAAAAGCCTTAAAGGGTCATAGCCAAGCAAATACAACATCCCGAATTCATGTGTGTAAATACAAAAAACATAATGGAGTACTTGAGAAAGCTAACTCTAATGGAGTTCAACAATTTTCATTCTTCCTCGAATATATAATTAGTAAAAATAATCAATTTTTTTTCTATCACAAAAGCTATAGCTTTTCATTTTAGGGTCATTGATAGAAAGATGTTTTTTTGAATTTCAAAGTCCTATAGGTGTTCTGATATATTTTTGTCATTTTCCCTTCTATTTATATATATTGACATACTAGTTAAAAGAATCCAATTGGTCTATCTGGAAAGAAAAATCAGGATAGCCTTTTAGGGTCGTTCAATTCTAGTTAAATAAATATCAGACTTGTATGAATTTCGCAGTCCAAGACCAAAAGAGCCCAATTATAGCGTACCCACAATTTTTTGGGTTCAAATGAGGAAAACAAGAAACAAAAGTACACATAGTGGAAGAGTAATAATAGGAATGTAGATTATACTATTGTAGATTAAGATGTAAAATGTGAGATTAGGGATCACGAAAAAAATTATACACCTTTCTAATTATATTTTATATCATGATTCTGTCTTCAAGACACGACGTTATGATAGAGTACAACTCTACCATTAAAAAAAATTAAACTCGAGCTTTCACTAATTATAAACTCTTTAAGTTGTAATACAAAATGCTTCAACTCTAAGTTAACTCCGCATTCGTTTTCTTTGCCTACCCTCTCCATCATCACCCTGCATTGATTAATGGAATGGTTGAATATATAAGTTGTGTTTTACTGCAAAAATTATATGAATAAACAAAATTTTAAGTGCATTCAAACATGGCGTGACAAATACTATGCGTTGTGTTTTATTACTCTTAACTTTTTTTTGTGCAAATGAGTTAAATGTATGAGTCATGTTGACTTGAATTATTCATGAAAAGGCTCAATCTAAAAATATTTCCGAAAGTGACAGCTATATTTTACAATTTCATGCTTGCCTCCATGACATAAAAACTTTGGTTAACCGATATAATTTCAAAGACAAACACATCAATCAATATCATAATGAAATATAATAATCAAATAATTGACAAGGTCGGAAAAATATAGCTAATAATGACATAGCACAGTAGTAGGAAAAGAGATACCCACCCCATCATACTGTCTAAATTCTTTAGCAGGGATGACACTAGATTCAGGTCTGCATTTAGCATGCACGATTGGACCTAAATGTGACCTATCTATGCCTGTCACTGTTCCCTTGCCACATTTAAATATACAGCTCCTCTGTACATCCATTCCTCAGTTTCATCACTATAAAACTCTTCAAAAGGCTCTCTGCATAATGCACATGTATTCTGGTCTTCATCAGCTGGCACAGCCATCTCTTCATCTTCTTTAGTTTCCTCTGTGGTCTCAGTAGGCAAGAAATCGGGTACTGCTTCTGTTCCCAATGCTTCTGCAACACTAAGCCACATTTTCTCACTCACAAACCACTTGCGAGAATGCATCTGCTTACGATTTTTGGACATCTAATTCTTAGTCACATGCCAATCCATATGACCACTGTGCTCGTCTTGGGACTTAAACCGAAGACCGCAAGTTCTGCATTGTCGTGGGAGGTCAGCATATAAAGCATTAATTGCAGATTCATGTCGGATCTCCAGAATATAATGGTTAAATTCTGTTCCAATAGAAGCGTGGAAAAATAGAAAACTTACTTTAGATATAAACATAGGCAACACAACAAAGTCATTGTTTTATGCATGAGACAACAAACATGAATTAGATACCTGCGCAGTGCTTTGTCCAGTCAATGAGATCAAACCTTGTTGGTACAAGGCAAAGGGAAAACTAAACTAAACTAAACAAGAAACTAAATCTGAATTATCATTGCACAAATCATCAATTACAAGAGAGACTCTTATTTATAAAGCAAATAATATCACTCTAATCCCTATGTAACATAATTTGTTATTACTAATCTCACCTCAGCATATGGTGGTTAAACTCACTAACAACTCTTCCACATGTAACAATACTCCCCCCTAAAAACTATCCTTGTCCACAGGGATGGTGGGGCAAGACACAACAACATCAACATCAGTAATGAAGTTTGGAAAGAGCCGATGAAATGAACCCAATTGCTTCCACGTTGCAGCTTCAAGTCGTGCATGCTTCCAATGAATTAAAATTTGAGTTTGTACCATTTTTGTTTCCCAATAGCAGAATCCGTAGAGGCTTAATGTACGCTTGAAAACCTTCTACACTCATGGATGCTTGAAAAGCCCAAGCCAAGTCCAAATAGAATGTCACAATGGCAATTTAGTTGAGCCTATATATGGTTATGTATTGTTGTTGTGAAGAGAAGTAATCTAAGGCCACATAGAAATAAAAAAAAATCCTGACCATTTGAGTTATGATACAACGTTACCGATGCTTGAGTATTCAAAAGAAGAGAGAGAATTCCCCACCAAACTTGTAATACTTCATCTCAGTAATAGTAACCAGCCCATTCTGACTTAAATGTTTGACAATTTTAATTCACTTCACTCATGCTTATTTCTATTGAATTCATGTGGGCCGTATAAGCTAAATCAACACACTCCTTAGTATTAATGGAACACAGCTGGATGGCAACGTTTACACAATCTTCAAGAATTTGTGTGTGGGACCCTACAAAATCGAATCTTCCATGTAATCATCTTCAGCTAGTGATGGAAGAAACTTTGTGTGTGACTCTAAGCTAGTGATGGAAGAAACTTGTTCTTCTGCAATCATCTTCAGCTTATTCCATGTAACTAAGTCACTAATTCGAATCTTCCATCGGTGCCATATGAAATCACCTTCGGACTGAAATTTTGCCAAAAATTTGAAGTCCCTCTTCTCCATCTGATGAACAATGAAAGAAAAGAAACCTTCAAGGCAGTTGGTGAACGCCAACAACGAAGGAACACAGTTGTGTCTCCCAAGTTCAATCTTGCGTTCTTGACAGCTTCGAAGTTGCCATAGCGGTCTCCTCGGAAAGAATTTTCGCTCATCAAGGTCCCTGTGTCGTTCTTTACTTATCGAAGAGTTCGATTCTTTTGATGCAATTTCAACATTTATTACCTCAACATCGTTCTTGATAAAATCAGTTGTCTTTATCAATGAGTCTTTGACTACTTGAATTTCATTTTCTTCCTCGATTTGCTCACATATTTCTATATCTTTCTCGCATTCGGTCAATTTCACCATTGGACGACATAAAGCAGCAAGAGAAGCCACACTCAAAGACAATTCCTTCAAGGAATTTTCCACGCGAAGCATAGATGATCGCAATTCTGAGATTTCGGCCATATTCTGACGTGTCTGTGCTTCCACCTCACCCAATCTTCCCGAGGATCGTGTGTCCGGTGCCATCACCAGAAAATTGCTCTGATGCCAATGTTACAAGGCAAAGGGAAAACTAAACTAAACTAAACAAGAAACTAAATCTGAATTATCATTGCACAAATCATCAATTACAAGAGAGACTCTTATTTATAGAGCAAATAATATCACTCTAATCCCTATGTAACAGAATTTGTTATTACTAATGCCACCTCAGCATATGGTGGTTAAACTCACTAACAACCCTTCCACACGTAACACTTGTGCCATAAGTGAATTGATCAGACCAGAAAATGCACCAACTGGTTGTTGCCCTGAAGGATATGGGCTAACATTTTTATGAGGCATCACTTGTAATGGAGGGCGAGGAGCTTGAAATGTTGGCAAGGCTCCCCGCTGTATAGGAAAAGTGTTGTTTGTCATGTTTTGGACTGATAAAGGAAACTGTCCAATAGGTAATGGCATGGACACAGTTGCACTGATAGCAGGACCATGTCTTTGCAAAGAGTTTACATGACTAAAATGAGAAGCTGCTGGAATTTGTGAATTAGAGTAACTTCCTCGGACATCCTCAGATGGAAAACATATCATGTTTACTTTTAAAGGAAACATATGAAAGACAACACAATGCATCATCTGCAATAATAGAAAGGTCATTCATGGGAGGAAGCTGAGATTTACTAACCCAACCACTTCTGGTATCTTGAACCAATGCAGGAGCTTTAGCTGCGACAATGCCACTAGGTCTTTCCCTAGCTAACATAATAGGTTGTAAAGTGCCATTGCTTTTACTATGCTCCAATAACGTGGGTCTCATGTCTTCCCAGTTAAACTCCTCCTCTTCAGTATTCTGCCATGATGGTGACACCGTCTTATTTTCCATACCATATATGCCAAGTGGTTCAACCAAAGGTTTGTTGCTTGGAGTTCCTGTCCTTTTGTCACTGCCATAAGCATCAATAAGAGCTCTTGGACTTTGTCGTTGATGTCCATTTGTAGAAAATTGGAGTTGATTCCGCCCTTCACCAGGATAATGTTTTCCATGCCTGCCAATTGAAGCCTGCTGCATCTTATTAGTTCCAAGGCCAAAATTTGTATGTCCCATTTTTCTTGTTGAATCTGCATCTATTGCATGCGGAATATTCAGCAATAATCACTAAATAGCAGAAAGCACACACTCCTTATTGTCCCAATCTCCAAAAGAGTATATAAAACAAGAACTTCAAAATGCCAAAGTCGTCGTTCTGAAAGCTTATGAGACGGAAATTTAACAGCACAAGATTTCAAAATCCAAAGCTCCATTATATTTCTTTAAGTTATCAATGAATGTTATACCCTATAAAACATCAGTTCCAATTTTAATTAATCATAGAAGGTGGTGTATTCTCTGATTCTGCTTGTATTTAACCCTTTACATGAGCCATTGTGCTTTTCTCAATTTGGATTAATCTCTCAATGTCCTGATGGCTTATAATAATATTCAATTGGTGCAGTTAGCGAATTTAAATATTTTTTATGAAGGCAAATCTTTGCACTAAATTGCAAAACGAATTTAATGAGAAGTGAAATTTTCCCAGATTAAAGCGATTAAAATAAACAATAAAAATCGAACATTCAGCGCATGTGGTCATGGATTAGCATTAACAGGTAATAGAATAAAGCGAAATGAAATTCAAAGAAGTATATGTCGTCATAGATTAGCATTAGCAGGTAATAGAATAAGGGTCTGTTTGAATACATTCACATAAGCTATTCTGCTCACTAAACCTAGGTTTCACATAAAGGCACTCAAACATTCATTAAAAATACAATACATTCATTTATCAGAATCAACTCATGTGCTCTCATGTGCTTGAAGAAAGGGGAGATAATAGATGTTAGGATTGAAAGTTATCAATACTATTAAGAAAGGAAAAGTTTCAGAAAGTAAATGCAAATCTCATGATGCATTTTTTTATAAGCAATTATCAAAATAAAAGTTAGGTTTGGGCTTCAAAAGGTATTTTATATACAATACAAGCTATTTTATATACAATAGAATAAAGCGAAATAAAATTCAAAGAAGTATATGTCGTCATAGATTAGCATTAGCAGGTAATAGAATAAGGGACTATTTGGATACATTCACATAAGCTATTCTGCTAACTAAACTTAGGTTTCATATAAAGACACTCAAACAAAATACGATAGATTCATTTTTCAAAATCAACTTATGTGCAAGAAAGGGAAGATAATAGATGTTAGAATTGAAAGTTATCGATACTATTAAGGAAGGAAAAGTTTTATAAATTAAATGCAAATCTCATAATGCATTTTCTTTTATAAGCAATTATCAAAACAAAAGTTAGGTTTGGGATTCAAAAGCTATTTTATATACAATACAAGCTATTACTCTCTTTCTCATTCTTTTCTCAACTCTTCCATGACTTTCTTGGATTTCTCATACGAATTTTGATAATTTGACATTCAAAAAGCTATTCTACTGGCACTTTATCTAAACACTAATTTTATTTTACTCAAAACTATTTTTCAGAAACTATTCACATAAGTTAAATCCACAGGCAACGAAATGAAATTCAAGATATAAGAATTTGATATTATAACATCCATATGATTAATTAACAATAAAACTATAGATCTTTAATCCCAAAACATTCACTAGGGCTGTTCAAGAAGTCTGGAGACCCGGTCTGTCCAGTCCAACCCGACATGACCCGGTCCAGTCTCAAACCCGAAAAAGCAGCCCGATAAGCAAATGGACTGGACCAGACCAGCCCGATAACCTCGGGTCAGACCGGGCTCCGGGTTGCGCATCCAGACCAATTTGTCTGGTCTTACCTGATGGTCTTTCCTCTTTTTTGATAAAAATGTTGTTTTTATAGATAGGCCCATATGTCATACACATGTGCTGATAAAAAAATGCCATACCCATGTGAAAAGCACATAAGACAAAATTCATATCATCACTCCCAACTCCCAAGACCAGGTTTATTTCTTCCTCCCTCCTTGTTCAGAATCGAACTCTCCTGCTATCAAAGAAAAAAAATGATCTCTCCTTTCAAAGTTTCACCATTGCAAGTTCATCCATCTTTGGGCTTTACTTCGTGGCTCCACAAAGTCCTCTAAACATCCTTGAAGTCTTCCATGGGCGAGTTCCTTATTTCCTCTCTTTTCTGATTCATGCTGTCATCTCTTCCTTATTTTTTCTTCCTCTCCACTACTATGTTCTTGGTTTGCTATCCCATTCATTCATTAGTGAAGGATTATCTTTGATCTAAGCTTTATTTTGTATATATGATTTCATCTTACATATTTGATTTGTTATTTTTTTCAGATCTTTATGTTGTATATTTGATTTGTTATTTTTTCAGATCTGATTTTATGTAAGTTGCACATTGAATTTGTTATCTTAGATCTTTTCTTTTGAATTGGATTTTTATGTTGTAGAATCATTTTGTTATCTTCCAGATCTAATTTTTATTGTTGTAGAGATGTAAATTGTAATGTTTCTTCTTTCATCTCTACACTTCAAATCAGATTTGTTTGTTGGATATTTTCATGGGGAATGGAGTTCAAAGAATGGTCTAGATGTAAAGTGTTGTTGGCCCGAACCAGTCCCCCAACCCGGCAGACCAAACCCGGTCCAGTCCATGCTCGGGTTTGTGTCGGGATGGACCAGACCACGGGCTAGCATGTCAAGCCCGATGCTATTTCGGACCAGACCTCGGGCTAGGCGGAAGCCCGGTCTGGTCTGTCCGATGAACAACCCTAACATTCACAAGGGGTTATGATAAAAGCCTTTCCACCGCGACGAAGACCGACCTCAAGAATCCGATCGCAAATGGCATCCGTGATGCCCTTGGCGTGCTCCTTGTGATCGCCGGCGATAAAGGTGAGATCGATGATGATAGGCATGGAATTCAAAGTACGCTCCAACAAAACCATCTCGTAATTGAAATAATTAGGATTTGGAGAAAAGAGGAAGGAAATTAGAAAGGATAGATTGATTGATTTAATTAGGGTTTGTGATGATGATGTTGTAACATCCTGATTTTTTTAATTATAAAATTATAAAACAAATTAATAAATAAATACGTAAAATTTAATCTTACAATTAATTTAGAAAGTTTAGTTTACTTTTAGGAATTTTATTTAGAATGTGATATAGAATGTAAGTGAATAAATCTAAATGAGTATGATTCAATATCTAATTAAAGAAAAATAAAATGATTTTTACTCTTCCATAAAAATAGAAAAGTTCATAGGGTATTTTTGTAATTTTCTTCTTGGGCACAAACCCTAAATTTCCCAACTATATATATGTTCACTTCTTCTCTTCTTCCTTCATCATCTGCGTGGTCTTCTTCCTCACTCCCTTTGAATTTTGTTTAGCCGCCACACACACCAAACAACCTTTCTTCTCTAGATTCTTCTTCCTTCCTCAAACTAAGCCTTTCCTTTCTTTCTCATATCACCGAGTTTCGATCCCTTCTCACTGTCTTCGTTCTCCTCCAACCCAGCAGCTTCGTTCATCGTGTCTTCATCCTCTCCGATTCCAACAACGCCGGTTTCCGCCACTGTTCACCGTGGCTCTTCTCTTCCATCTCTGTGAAGTCGGTCACTGCGGAGGAGAAGTAATTTTCTGTCGCCGTTGATATCCGTCGCCGGTGTACATGTTGAGACGTGGTCGTGAAAGAGTTCGAAGCCACCGTATCCCGCCATGTTGTGCCGCCTTATACGCCGTCTTGTTTTCCGTTCTTGCATGTGGTGTTCGGGTTTCCTCCTCCCATCCGACCAACATTTTGTCATGAGTACACACACCATGTTCCTCAATAGCTTCCTATTGTGCATGCATTCTTTACACCTCGTTTCCAACCATCCCTCTCTCTAGTCGTTATTTGGTCAAAGCAAGCTTGACTTTCCTTATTTTGTTGCTTCTCGTTGGGGTTAATATCTCTCAACTTTGTTTTAAATTACATGGGATTGTAATATGGATTTATATGGGAATAGTCAAAACTGAAATTATAGATACTTTAATACACATATGAACTACTGTGGTTGTTTAAAATATGGGTGTTTACTTTCACAAGTAATATGGCAGAGAAGGAATTAGCTATTTTAGATGTCCATGTAAGTTGGTAGAGACTCATTTATTAGAGTTAGTGTAAATTTTATTTTGGGGTTAGTGATGATTCATAAATATGATATTTAGAAACAAAATAAAAAAATATATTAATAGTAATATTAATAAATAAATAAGGATAATTATTAGATAATCATATCAATAGTTATAATCATAATTTAATGAATTAAAAGATTAAGGAATAATAATGAAGTAGTGGTAGTAGTGATAAAAACAATTTAAAAAGTTAAGAAACAATAATAACAAATGCTAATAATTATAATGAAATAATAATGATAATGAAATGATGATAACAAGAAGTAATAAATAGACACTTTAAAATTAGGAACTTATAGTTGTGAGAATGGGTAGTCAGAGAATTGCTTATATTTATGTTTTAGTTTATTGTTTAGTGATTATACTATAAACGATATAGGTAGCATTTAACTATGCGGGAGTGTCTTGCTTGGTTTGTGCTGTGGAAATAAATTCAAGTTATCAGGTAACTACTTAAACTTGTTTGCGTGTGTGTATGTATGTTGGTAAGCATATAGGTTAGTTTATGAATTTGTGATGTTTATTATATGCTTTATGAGAATCGATGATTTGTTTGGTGCACACCGGTTAATATGATTATAATTATGCCATTCCGGAATGAGGTTCCCTGTAAAACCCTCAGGGACTAAAATGAATAAGACAATATTGTTACATGTTCAGTAGGGTTGTTAGTCCCTTTGAACCAGTTCAAGCGAGGGTATATCGACCATCGAGTCGTGAGTCCCTATTGAACTGAGATATTACGGTGTGTTGTGTTTGATTTAATTGTTATTATTGATGTTTTAATTATTATTATTTATGTTTTGAGTTGCGATGTTTTGAGTTGTATGTATCTGTAAATTTGTGCTGCTGCAATACATGATAATTGATAAGTTACTTGAAATTAGCATAGATAATATGTTCATGCAACACAACATGTAGCACACACCACTTTACACATTATTATCACACACCACCTTACGGGCATGCACGTGCACGTAGTGCAAAGATGTACGTAAGCGAGTGGTAGTAGTTGCGATTTCTGGGTCTACCCCAATCGTTGTCATTACAGGTATTAGAGCGGGGCAGGAGTCATGGGGAAAGGATCTGGAGACTTAAACATTAGGATTTCATATTATTTTGTTAATTTTGTAAACCTTTTTAATTCATTCTCCTTGGATTGCTGTATGTCTGTGTATAATTTTAGGCTGGATAACTGTAAATAATACTTAATATAAGGTGTGTACTTATTTGTAAATGATTTCGAAAAAATTTAATTGTATTACTATATTCATTTAAATATCCATGTTAGTTAATTTTTATCTAACATGGATATATCATATTTGATATTTTATTGAGTAAACGATTTTCAACTATTAATTTTATATTTGATTATAAAATTATTTATTATAATTTATTTATGTTCAAATTACATGAAATCTTTTTCTAACCATGATAGTTCATTCTATTTGTGTAAGTGAAATCATTTTTCTATCATGGTTAGTGCATTGACTTATATTTTATGGAAAATAAGAAAAATTGTTTTTCTAACTATGTTAGCCTTTATTATAACATAAATTCTTTTTCTAACATAGTTAGTATTATATTAATGTAGTTAATTGAGTTAAATTCCTTTTTCTAATTATGTTAGTATTAATAATGAGTGAATTCTTTTATAACATAGTTAGTAATTATGAAAAAAAAATTAGCGTAAAAAAAATGGTTTTATAAGTGTAATTGTTACAATGTGGTGTGAGAAATTAGTGAATGAATGAAAGAAGACGAGCGCCGCCACTAAGTACGGTATTAGTTATTACTAGTTTGAGAAGGACTTTTTTTTCGTTCAAGTTGCCAAATCTGTTTTTTATCAAAAAAATAAATTAGCATATCTTTTTTACGGTTACTGTACCTTTTCTTTTGGTCGAGAATTTCACGGTAAATAATTTTTTTATTGGGTTTTTACGGTTTTTTTTACCATTTTGATTGCCAAATCTGTTTTCACGGTTACTATTAGGGGTGTTCAAGTATGTCCATACCCGTTGAACCCGCCCATACCCGCCCGCATTTTCCCCGTTTAGACCCGTCCATTTAGGGCCCGTCACATTTTTACACGGGTATGGGCATGCCCATACCCGTTTATCTTACACGGGTACGGGTATGAGCATACCCACGGGCAAGACTGTCAAACTCGTGAGTTCAAACAAACTCGTGACGGGGATGTAAGCTCGGATCGTAAACTCGTATCGTAAGATTGTAAGAGTCTACCTCCATAAAAAAATAGGTATTAAAATACATGAATAAATAACTAAATATAAATAAAAAGACAACAATTAAGTTTAAATATGTTTTAAGATTAAAATATTAAAAATAAATCTTTCAACATTAATAGTTCATCAAACTTATAACATAAGAATTTTATGAAGTTTAAGTATGTAGACTATAGTATCTAAGTAGAACAAATAAAAAACGCATAAATTTAACAAAGATCATCAAATGTTGTATTATCTTCATCCCCATCACCTTCAAGTTCTATATCTTCATTATTGTAATATAAATATAAATATTATATAATATATATACTTTTCACTTTTACTTTTTTTTTTTGAGTAAAAGAGGATTTTATTAATATCAAAATTTACATGTATGGGTGGTAAGGAAGCCAAGTAACTGAGTAAGACAGAGGGTGGCATACAAAATGACAAAACTAAGACAACTAATACAAGGTAGCTATCGGATGCGCATACTTTCTTCTGCAAGTCAAGTACACATCTTTTACTTTTCACTCTCACTTTTACTTTTTACTTTTGCAATTGTACACAACTACACATTTTACCTTCTCTCTTTCTAATGCTCTTGTCTCGCGTGTCTGTGTCTCTTACTCTATTCTTCTTCTTCTTCTTCTTCTTTTCTTTTCTGCAACTCGCGCCTCCGACACTCAAAAGAGCAGCAATGGAGGAAATAAAGACACAGTGAGGACTGAGGAGTGTGTAAAATATTTTGCCGACAAGAAGGCTGCTTTGAAGTAGGGTAAGTGGGTAACTTTTTTTTTTATTTTCAAGCCTTTTTTATTATTGGGCTTTTGAGTTTCCTGGTCAGCTGTTCTAACTCGGTCGACTCGGTTCAAAAGCGGCGAGTTGACCGAGTTTGACCGAGTTTGAGTCGAGTTTGACCGAGTTTGTGTAACAACCGATTTTAATGGCGAGTTGACTCGATTCTATGGGCTAAAAACGCAAACTCGCCGAGTTTACCGAGTTGACTCGCGAGTTTGACAACACTGCCCACGGGCATGCCCATACCCGTTTATATGCCCATTTACTATTTTTTAAAATTATTTTATGTATTAATCTTATTTTACATCACTTCCTCTTTGTAACTAATTTTATTTTGTTGGTATTTCTTAGTTGGAACAACATGAAATTTAAAGTTTATTAAAAATTGAATGCATGCTCTACTTTTGTGGGGATTTTTGTTGGATCTTTTTAAATTTTTTTCTGAGTTTATCTTATATGGGTCGCCCATTTAACTTTGTTGCCCGCCCATTTATTCTGCACTCATTTATAACCCGTCCATTTATGGTCCGCCCATTTATCAATATTTAGCCCGCCTGTTTATGTTACACGGGCACGAAAAAGGGCATACTCACGGGCGGCCCATTTATCAATATTTAGCCCGCCTGTTTATTCATCTTTTATTTATATTCTATATATATCCACTAAAATGGTGGTAAGATTACCACTTGTCACAATATAATTGGAACAAATGGTTAATCAATTATTTAAACTTAAAAAACAATTCAAATATAATTAGTTTTCATTTCTTGAATTCATTTTATTATTTTCGATAAAAACAATTCAAATATAATTAGTTTTCATTTCTTGAATTCATTTTATTATTTTCGATCAAAAAACAATTCATGTTTTTTTAATATGTTTTCCTTTTTTATATTTTTTTATTATGTAGCATCTATGTAAGCGCCAAAGCGGCAGCTTATCTGCCACGTGTATTAAAATAGGCGGTATTAAATTTTTTGCCTAATGGAAGTGTTAAATTGCACAAATTTTTTACTTCCAATGTAAAATTGCACCTAAAAATTTGTCATGGGGAAATCTGCACCTTTTGTTATATTTCCAGAGGGGATTTGCATATTAACCTAACTTTTTATAAAAATTTAAGAATTCTCCTGTTGAAACTTGAAGCCATCATGTTTCATCCCAGTTGGACACTAAGTATGAATAATTCTTCCAACAAATAAATTACCTCATTGAGGCGAACCAACTTCTTCCTTCAGATTCAACTCCAGTTAATTGTTATGTGTTTCGAGCAAAAAAAAAATATGTGTGGCATTACTTTCAAATTTGTTGTTTTAGGAAACTGGGGTCTGTGTCATCTGTTGCACAAGGATTTAATGGACAATGCTGTTGCCTTTGCTTCAATTTAGACCTATTTGGGAAACAAAAAAAACACTCTTTTAAGTGATTTTCTGTAAGTTGAGACATAAACCCTCTCACATATTTACTTAGTAAAGCTTACAATCACCTTCAAGAAGAGTGTATGAGTCCTAAATTCTTCAAGTTGTTCAAAAATACATTTCGGGGATTTTTTATGAACTAGGATTACAGTCAAGTGGGCTAAGATGAAAAGGACTAAACACATGTTCTACAGTGAAAAATTAGAGATTCAGATCCATTATAAAGAATTGGGGGACCAAAATTTCTTATATTTTCTATTGGTCAGGGTCATGATTCAAATTAATTGAAGGGTACCAACAAAAATTAGATCAAATCAAAGTGACTAGTTCTCAGTTCTCAAACATGTTAGAACAAGAATCAACCCTCTGTTACAACAAGTGTTGCTCAAGTTGCCCCCCATTTAGCTCTCACTAGTATCCTCATTCTCAAGAAGGATTGCATAAATGTGTCAAAAAAAAATTGATTCAATGTTCCTTTTTTGACCTGAGATTCAAGGTTTCTAAAGCATGTTGTTATCTTAGGGGTTGTTTGCCTCTAATTCATTTATATTCCCATCAAATATGATTTTTGTTGGACATATAATATTGATTTGATGTTGATATTAACTAGAAGACTCAGCCGTAGTCAACAGATTGAAATGTCAGAGAATGTTTATTTTTCCGGAAAAAAATTTTGTAGGTGAAGAGAGGAAATCATACCATTTAAATTCGGTCTCAATAGATTATTAAATGGTTTTTCGTTTAATGGTGTGTTTACTAAGGAAGTGAGGCTATCGTAGAACTAAAGACACTTTAATTATTACATACAGCATCACAAAAGCCGAATCTTCGGACCATATCCTAAAAGAAAATAAAAAACTTAATACATAAAATTGATTGTGTTTGAAATTTGAAATCAGATGTACCTTGCTTACTCATAGCTAATAATAAGTATACATTTACATATGAATAATTAGTAATTAAAGGCACATGTGAGGATATGAATTATGCAATCATGAGTAACAATGATAAATGATAATTCATGATAGCTCCATATGTAAAAACATCGCATAATTTTTTATACCATTGTTTTTCACATTATCACATGGGTCCATAATTGCATTGATGCCTAATAACCTTGCAAAAAAGTGTTTTTGGTACAAGTTTCGAAAAATCTTGTCTATGTTAGGAGATTATCTACAATTGCTAAAAATGGTTTATTTCTAGAAAATAATTTTATAAAAACGTTTTGGTTAATTTAAAAAAATATAGCTTAGAGTGTTAAACTAATTTTGAGAAAATTAATACAAGCATCCTTATAATTTATCTCAATTATAAAGAAGGTTTATATGTGTCTTTTATATAAAAAAAATATGTGGCTTATTTTGTTAGAACAATTGCACATAGATCCCAAGTGAGATATTTAATATCATATATGTCCATTTGATCAAGATCCTTTATAATTCAAACTGATTATTTAAATTTAAAGCTTCATTAAAATTTCAATTATAAATTAATAAATGTGACTTCTAAAACTGTTAAAAAGGAAACTTTATAAATTCCACAAAATTTTATATATCAAAGTTAATGATCTTTATACCATGCTTATAACATATCAAACTATAATGGTTGAACTCTAATAAAATAAATTGTAGAAACTTGACTAATGAGATAGATCATAATGATAAATGAGTTACTTTTTTCCACTAGTTTTTATCCCAATATTTCATAGAATAATTTGAATTTAAAAACTCTGCTTCATTTGCACATAATTTAAACACTTTAAATAATGTATTAATGCCGTATATGAAAATTTTAAGATAATTAGCATTAATTCTTTGAAGCTTTAAGTTTAAACCAAAGTTTCTCCGTTTGGAAAGTGGACTTTTCTAATCATTCATGCAATGAATCTAATGATGATCATAATTAATAAAATAAGAAGGCATTGGTGAGCGATTTATCATTTTGTGGTAACTGTAGAATCAGTTGATTGTCTTAAGCTCTACTCAAATAGATTATTATTTTTTCTATAAAAAATGGTAAAAACTCAACAGAACGATATTTTAAAAAGGAAAATTGCAAAAAAGCGCCCAATTATAGGGGTTGCTTCTGAGCACATCACTGCATAATTTGGGCGTTCATGACTCCCAAAGTTCACAAAAAAGAATATTATTTTATTTTTTTGGTTTTTGGTTTAAAGGTGAATAAGACGTTACACCTCATATGCTTAACAACCACAACACATGCTTCAAATAGCTTTGACCTTTTGTCCCTTCTTTCTTTCCTTTCCTTATTATTTTATATTTTATTTTTTTTTCAACGAATCTGTGACATATTATAAAATTCTTCATCCCCCTATATATAAAATCTAATTAAGATGATAAGTTCAATTCTAAATATAAGATATGTTTAAAACGCTTTATTAGTTAACTAAGAACATTAATTCATTAATAGTGTTGGATTTTAGGATCACTCGAACTTGCCCACTTAATAACAAATATGGATCTTGTTTCTGTGCATGCAAAGTATGATAGAACGCTCCAATGAAAATGGTGAGAAGAGCAGGAGATGGCTATTTGATTCATGAACGTAAGCGGTCATCTTTTGAACTTTGTTGGGTTTGTCTTAAATGTCCACAACGTAGTTTATTGTTTTTGGAGAAAGCTTCATGCAACAACGAACTTACCATGGGACTTTATTATAGTAATAATAAACAATGAATGTGATGCATGAGATTCACTTATATTTAGTACTGAACAAACTACCTTAATTGTGTCTAATATTGTTCTTCGAATATGACCCTGACTATAAGGTGGTAGTATAAAACAACTTACTTCTCCCCTCCTAAGAAGTCAAAACTTATTAATAATTATATTGTAGTACATATATATAGATTAATAAATGTTATGCATGAGTTTTTAAAAACTTTATACTGTGTTGTCAAATTTTAAAATGTGATTACAAACGACAATTGGGAATTTATGGAACAAACCATGTTTGTACGTAAAGGCAGAAATAACAATATGTTGCTTATATGTTTACGGAAGTCAGTAGGATTGAGTGACAACATTGATAGATTATTCATATGCACTCTAATTTAATACCATCAATAAACTATGTTTGATAAAATAAATTAACTAATTATTTTCCTTGTGAAGCCTAATGTTTATGAAGTAGTGAGAATACTCCTTATTGATGAAGCCACTTGAACTAACAGAGATAAAATTTTTTGCCATATGTGATGAAACTGTCAAGATTCCGTCCAACTATTCATTTAACGGTTGGAGAGCAGTAATGCCAATAAACTCTAGTCTAAGTTTGCATATAATCACCTATACACCTGTTAACACCGGGGGGCTGATTAGCCAATACATTAAAAATCACTAAACATGCATTGGATGATCAGCTCACATTTAAAAAACCTATAGGTAATACTACATTAACCAGCCAACAAAGGTTGGTCCAGTTTTTAAATGAGTTTGACTCATTACTATGTGGTTGTGAGTTCGAATCCCGTCGATGTGAGGACCTTAGTAAGCAAACTATAAGTACCTCTGTAAGCGCTCTTTGAGCCTGGAGGCTTGCTCTGACCTTGGCAAGCCCCGAGACCCAACTCATTGTAAGCTTTCTTTGAGCCCGGAGGTTTGCCCTGACCCTGGCAGTCCCTCAGAACCCAACTCACCTAAACTTTTTTCATAAAAAATACTACATTAACCATTTTTATTATCAAAAGTGCTATCTACAATCTAGACAACAATCTATCAGCAATATTGCTATTTAAAGACTTATGACAATCAAATTTAAATTGTCTTAAATCTCATTCTCTCCAGCTTCTTCCCCTAAACTTGGTTTTAATTTCACCTAATCCCCACGAGAAACTTAACAAAATCATAAAATAAAACAAACCAAGTTAAACCTCACCTGTATAATCATTTGGTTGAAAAATACTACAAATACAAATACAAATTCCGTTGGCTCCTTCTTCTTCATCCCCACCTCTCAACAAACAAACCAGTCACTTCTCTTCCTCACACTCTCTCTCCTCCAACATATAATAACACTATTTCACTTCCTCTAACCTTTCCTACTTCTTCAACATCATCATCTTATGTTTCATGTACATGGCTAAATGCCACAAAACGACACACACTCTCAAACTGCTTCATCACTCAAAACAATCTCATCTCCACATGACAATAACACTCCCTTCCTTACCTTAAATCTCAAAAACCCACTTCACAAAACACTCAACAACCTCAAAAAAAACAAACTTTTTCCCATGACTTCCACAAACTCAGCTTCCACTGAACTCCTCCCTCCTCCGGCCACCGCCGCCGCCGCCGTCACCGTCACCGTCGAAGACCTCGCCGTCAAGGCCGTCAACAAGCGTTATGATGGCCTCCTCACTGTACGGAACAAGGCCTTGAAGGGAAAAGGAGCTTGGTATTGGGCTCATTTGGAGCCTATTTTGATAAGAAACTCTGATTCTGGCCTTCCTAAATCAGTGAAACTTAAGTGTTGTTTGTGTGATTCTGTTTTCTCTGCTTCAAATCCTTCTAGAACTGCTTCTGAGCACTTAAAAAGAGGAACTTGCACCAATTTTAGCTCTGGTTTGAGACCCAATTCTTCAATTTCACCCATGCCTATATCTACTGTTGCTTTGCCTAGTCCTAATAATCATCATAGTAGTAAAAAGAGAAGTTCTTCTTCTCATATGGCTGTTGTTACTTCCACTTATCATAGTCATAATAATCATAGTCATGGTCATGGTCATGGTCATAATCATTCATTGGCTTTGGTTGAGTCATCTAGATTTTGTAGTGAAATGGGGTACTCACCAAGTCAGGGAAATCAGCAGCATTTGATTTTGTCTGGTGGGAAGGAGGATTTGTGTGCATTGGCTATGTTTGAGGATAGTGTGAAGAGGCTGAAGAGTCCCAAGACTTCGCCTTGTCCTGCTTTGAGTAGGGAGCATGTTAATTCTGCTATTGATTTGCTTGCTGACTGGTTTTATGAGTCTTGTGGGTATGTGTCTTTGTCATCCCTTGAGCACCCAAAGTTTCAGGCTTTTCTTAGCCAAGTTGGGCTGCCAACGAGTCTGCGTCGTGAGATTTCGGGTCCTCGGCTTGATGCCAAGTTCAATGAGGCTGAGGCTGAGTCAGAAGCCAAGATAAGGGATGCAATGTTTTTCCAAGTGGGTAGTGAAGGGTGGAAGAATAATAATTGGTATAGCTTGTGTTGTGGAGGTGAGAATTTGGTTAAGTTTAGTGTGAATCTTCCTAATGGAGCTAGTGTGTTTCAAAAGGCTGTCTTCACTGGGGGAGTTGTGTCTTCTAAATATGCTGAGGAGATTTTGTGGGAGACAGTGATGAGTATTAGTGGGAGTTCTGTGCAGAGATGTGCAGGGATTGTAGCAGACAAGTATAAGGCCAAGGCATTAAGGAACTTGGAGGTTCAAAATCATTGGATGGTAAATATCCCTTGTCAGCTTCAGGGCTTCATTAGTTTAATCAAAGATTTTAACAACGACCTCCCACTTTTCAGGGTTGTCACTGAGAATTGCTTGAAGGTTGCGAATTTCGTAAACAATGAATCCCAAGTCAGGAATAGTTTCCTCAAGCTCCGCTTGCAGGAGCTTGACTATTCCGGGTTGCTTCGTGTTCCTTCACCTAAATGTGATCCTCTTAAGAATTTTGCATCTGCTTTTCCAATGTTGGAGGACATCTTAAACTGTGCTAGGGTGATCCAAATGGTTATGCTGGAGGGCTCGTTTAAGGTAGCGTGTATGGAGGATCCACTAGTAAGGGAAGTTGTTGAAATGGCTCAAAGTGATAGGTTTTGGAATGAATTGGAGGCAGTTTATTCACTTGTGAAACTTATCAAAGGAATGGTTCGTGACATGGAGGCCGAGAGGCCTTTGATTGGTCGATGCCTTCCTCTTTGGGAGGAACTGACAACGAAAGTGAAGGAGTGGTGTGCAAAATATAGCATAGTGGAAGGACCTGTGGAGAAAATACTCGAAAAGAGGTTCAAAAAGAATTATCACCCTGCATGGTCAGCTGCATTTATTCTTGACCCTCTCTACTTGATTAAAGATACAAGTGGAAAGTACCTCCCCCCATTCAAATGCTTGACACGTGAACAGGAGAAAGATGTGGATAAGCTATTGACAAGGCTGGCTTCTAAGGAAGAAGCTCATATTGTGTTAATGGAGCTCATGAAGTGGAGGTCAGAAGGGCTGGACCCACTTTATGCTCAGGCTGTTCAGATGAAACAAAAGGATCCAGTGACTGGGAAGATGAAAGTTGCCAACCCACTGAGTAGTAGACTTGTTTGGGAAACTTGCCTAAGTGAGTTCAAATCGCTGGGGAAGATTGCGGTGAGGCTTATTTTTCTCCATGCAACCTTGTGTGGATTGAAGAGCAATTGGTCTTTCATGAGAAAAATTGCTGGGAATAAGCACTCAAGAATGGCATTGGAAAGAGCTCAGAAAATGGTATACATTGCTGGTCATGCCAAGCTTGAAAAGCGAGACATTTCGAATGAGGAAGAGAAGGATGCAGAACTGTTTGCCATGACAGGTAGTGAGGACGGCATGCTGGCTGATGTCTTTGCTGATGCATCCTTAGTGTAATATTCTTTTCTTTTGAACTCCTATAGAATTTTGTAATTCTAGAATTTTTCATATTCTTTCCAGAACCCTTCTACTTATCCATTTTTTTCTGGTGGAAAATTTTTGTGACTTGTGATTGAAATGAAACAGAAGGATAATGGAGGGCATCTCTAAAGCCTGTTGATCACTGAACCACCTTGTTTTTCAATGAATCACCAATCTTTCTTTAAGAAGCCATTGTTTTGGGTTATGGTTAGAATAAAAAAAGAACTCTGTATCAATAAAAGAACCTTAGCTGATTCATTAGCAAAAATATCCTGGAAGAGAGCAACAAGAATGCCACACAAATATTGGTAGTGATTTGTGGAATGAATATAAAAAATTGGTCACACTGACAAACTGCATTCTAGCCTGTTCCTTGTGCAAGTGCCCGTTTATCTCAGACCCCGGAAACGTCCACAATGCATAATTTATGATTGGTTGTTAACTTTAACTGTCGTTCCTGTGTTTTTTTCCCACTAAGAGTGATGTTGAAGCGATTTTATTTTATTCATCATAAAGAAGCATGACTAAGTTTTAAAGATATCATCCTTTTTATTATTTTATGGGGATCGCTTCATATTAAAAGGATGTTAAAAATGATTAATGGCATTTTGTTGATTCATCAGTTGACATGGTTCATGAAATAATAATATATTGTCAAGACTTTGTCTATGGTGCTGAATTGTGAGTTAAACTATCTCAGTGTTTGACTACCATTCCCGTAACACCATACACTTGCTGAGTTGGACCAAAGAACAATCTGTCTCAGTTTCTTTAGCAAGTAAAGAGTTGGTCCTTGTCAACAAGAGCTCATACCAGTAATTATTCTTGATAAGAACTTGGTGACTTCTTGGATTACTTATGATTTGATGAATCACATTTTATTATTCATC
This sequence comes from Mimosa pudica, assembly GCA_029929735.1. Classification (NCBI taxonomy): domain Eukaryota; kingdom Viridiplantae; phylum Streptophyta; class Magnoliopsida; order Fabales; family Fabaceae; genus Mimosa; species Mimosa pudica. Next base: position 3,238,316 of record JAKELP010000031.1, read on the forward strand.
AGTCGTGTCTCCTTGTCATAAAAGTTGTTGAAAAGTGTCATAAGTCAACATGTAAATTTTTTTTTTTTAAAAAAAAATACTGTGCAAATCAGTAAGTCAGTAAATTGGCATAAATTCACTTGCAAGCAAGCTCATCCAAAATGGTACGTGCATATGAATGTGATTGCTCTCTCTATGCCACTCGTCTCTTTCTTCCAGAGAGGGCCGTAAATGCATGTGATTGCATGTATCCTCTTACGAAGTCTCTTTCTGTGTTTCATCAGTTTATGACATTCTCACAACCCCATTCCTTCTGGTTTCTTCGGTTCATTCTAATTAAAGAAACATAGTTGCTGAAATGTTTAGGAGTGGTCCACACAATGATAGTCTCCAACTAAAAATCATATACTATTATTTTGACATTTCAATTTGGAATAACACATAGAGCAACACACATATGTATGAAGATGAGTACATATCAAGAAACTCATAATATCTAAAGATGCTAACACATTATGGAACCATATCTCAGAGATCATGCAGTACTTTTTTCCACTAGATGCTGTTTGTTTTCACGTGGAAGGATGCTGAGAAGTTTCATAAAAAGTAGAATTGGCTCCCAAATTTTGAACATGTTAGTTACTTGTTTATTTATTTTTTTGCAGGCTTGGAGATGCTTGAACCAGTATGGTGGATGTATCATACATGAATATGAAAATTGGTCATGACACATGACCGGGGTCAACCTCGGAGGAAGAACACAAGAAAGAATCTTTTGTGGCCAAAGAGGACTCATTTGTAAATAGAAATCTGGCAAGCATATCCCTGAGGTGTGTTTGTTTCTGTAAATTTGGTTAGGCCCACCATGGAGAGAGTGGTTGTCTAAGTCATTGCTTTAATGTGTCATGGTCAAAGAAAAGTGAGGTGTGAGTGGCTTTCCTTCACATCTATCCACTCTCTCTCTCTCTTTCCGTGTTTGTTGTTTCTGCTCAGCTAATCATCCACACAACCTTTGGTAAACTTTTGAGAACAGTATCTTCTTTTGTGATAATTTACTAGTTAATCATGGGACCATGTGTGAACTATTATCTGAAATTTGTTAGTTTGCAGAATTAACATCTTAGCTTGATTACCATGATTGCTGAAAAGTCTACGGGGAAGTGGAAAGCAAGATTGAGGCCAAAAAAAAAATGGTGGAAGCAAGGAGGCCTGTCGGCATGAGGAGCTACATGATATATGGATAAATGGCACACTGCAACATTATTTATTTAGCTGTTTTTGCATGCAATTTCAGGCTATTTTATTTTTACCTTGAACAGAAACTTGCTAGTATATCATAATAGACCTATAGTTTTGATGACATCCCTTACTATATGTTTCAGTCTTCCTGTCATTGTCATATGCATATGACACTTTTTTTGGTTGTGAAATTGGTGAAAGGGTATACTGACATAGGATATAATAGTATGAAAAATTCTCAAGCAAATCTTACCAATTATAAATGAAAATGTAGACGTTTGATAAGTGGGTCCTACTGCATAGGTATAATTGGATCCTAAAGCAAGCGTTCCCCTCCCTACTAGGTGGATGGTTCTTCTGCCACTACATGTGTGCATGCAATAATTTTGAAATTAGCAGGGGCAACATTCAAAGCCATGAGATATAGAAATTGGATTTAATTTTTTCTTGCATGTAGTAGTACTAACTACTAAGGCAGTCTTATCCCTTCAAATTACTCTCAATTTTTTTTTTAAAAAAAATACTGATGAGAACTTGTGTATATCATTGGTTAATCATAGATGAATGTCCCTCTACAGCAGGTACTCTGGTTAATCTGGTTGCCATTCCATCCATTTTCATAACTTAAAGTTTTGAGCAGCAGTTTTGAAGAGTGTGTGTGTGTAAAGTCCCACATCGGCTGGGGAGGAGAACGAAAGGTGCTATATATAGGCCTGAATACCTCCCCCTCTCGACGCGTTTTAAAGCCGTGAGGGGGATTCCCCAAAGCGGACAATTTCGAGAGCGAGGCGCTGGGATGATATAGATGGTATCAGAGCCAGACTCGGGTCGGTGTGCCAGCGAGGGCGTTGGGCCCCACGGGGGTTTGATTGTAAAGTCCCACATCGGCTGGGGAGGAGAACGAAAGGTGCTCTCTTGACGCGTTTTAAAGCCGTGAGGGGCCCCTCTTGACGCGTTTTAAAGCCGTGAGGGGTGAGGATTCCCCAAAGCGGACAATTTCGAGAGTGAGGCGCTGGGATGTTACAGATGGATTGTAAAGTCCCACATCGGCTGGGGAGGAGAACAAAAGGTGCTATATATAGGCCTAGATACCTCCCCCTCTTGACGCGTTTTAAAGCCGTGAGGGGTGAGGATTCCCCAAAGCGGACAATTTCAAGAGTGAGGCGCTGGGATGTTACAGATGGTATCAGAGCCAGACTCGGGTCGGTGTGCCAGCGAGGGCGCTGGCCCCAAGGGGGGTGGATTGTAAAGTCCCACATCGGCTGGGGAGGAGAACGAAAGGTGCTATATATAGGTCTGGATACCTCCCCCTCTCGACGCGTTTTAAAGCCGTGAGGGGGATTCCCCAAAGCGGACAATTTCGAGAGCGAGGCGCTGGATGTTACAGTGTGTGTGTGTGTAGACAAAGAGATACAGAATTGTGAAAGCATATGTGAAATTTACTCTCTTTTTTAAATGGATAGATTCTATGAATTCGTTTATATATAGTAGGCCAAGTTCTCTAATCGCACTTGTTACTTTGTTATCTTGTTATTTTGTTATTGGTAACTGTTAACATGCTTATGTACACTTGTAAATTCATCTATGATTATAAACACTTGTAAATTTTTGTATCATGTTTTGTGAATTAGGATATGTAAATTTTCATTTGTACACTAGTTATTTTAATATCTTTAGTTGTTAAAATATGCATGTGCACTTTTTAATCGCATGTGCACTTGACCTGATAGACATGAGCAACTTGACTAAGTTTTATCCTTTTAAAATAGTGTCCTTTTCAGTATTGCATGTATGCAGTAATTTTTTTTTTTTACTTTGAAGAATCTGGACTCCAACTATATTCACTATCTCTCACCATGGATATGAGTTTCTCCACCCACCTTAAAGGTTAGAAAATAATGAGAGAGAGGGTGTTTGTGAAAGTCAAACAAGGAGGTAAAAGGAAAAAAGATGTGGGGACTTAAGTAATTAGTGGTAGAGTAGAATGCTGTATTGCTGATTTCATATCTGGTTTATCTTTCTACTCAATTTGGTGTAGTGATAGTCCTTCATGTCGGCAAGGGCAAGCTATTCTGACTGCTTACCAACCAAAAGGAAAAAAACCCCTCTATCTACTTATTTAATAATAGTAATAATAATTATAATTGTTGTTGTTATTTTGGTGTAAAGGTTTTATTCTTTGCTTGTATTGTATGACATAGTTTTAGTTTCAATGCAGACTGGTTCCTTCTTATAAGGAAGAGGAGGTTGTGATGATTGGCATAGGACAATACCATCTTTTTTGCAAGAATCTTCCCACCTTCAATGTGCCCACATGATTAATCTTTATTGTCTATTCCTTTCTTTTTTTTTCCCGCTTCTAAATTCTCATTTTACTTGTAATTAGTACTATTAAGGACCATTTAGTGTAAATCACCTTCAAGGTTCTTTACACTTGGGCTTGACATATTGTTGATGATTTTCAAAATGAAAAAAATGATATTTAATTATTAACAGAAGAATTAAAAGATGTAATGCCACAACATATTAAACTATTGTATGATTATGCGAATTTATAGAATGTGGACTATTGTGTTTCTTCTCTTATTTTACAAGGGAAAAATGATTTGAAGACCCTCACAAGGGACTTAATACTAGAAAAGTCCCACAAACTCTCCAAATTAAAGTAGGGTTCCAAGAGACCTCACTTTAATATATTCTAAATGTGAAAAGACTGTTTTGCCCCTCAGCTTGAGTATATAAGTTAATAGGCAGGGATTAACGAGGGCATGAGCACGCATAACAACCCCATGGGCAGAGAATGACAAGTTCATTAGCACTTTATAACAAGGTCATGACCACCCCTCTAACAAGTTAATGAGTAGAGATTGATGAGGGCATGGGCACGCATAACAACCTCATGGGTAGAGATTGACAAATTCATGGGCACTTCTAACAAGGTCATGACCGACCCTCTAAATGTAATGACAACCCCTCTAACAAGTTAATGAGCAAAGATTGACGAGGGCATGTGCATGCGTAACAACCCCATGGGCAGAGAATGACAAGTTAATAGGCTGAGGGGCAAAAAAGTCTCTTCACATTTAGAATATATTAAAGTGAGGTCCCTTGGGACCCTACTTTAATTTGGAGAGTTTATGAGACTCTTTTAGTATTAAGTCTCCTGTGAGGGACTTTAAATTAATTTTCCCTATTTTATATAGAATAGAGTTTATGTTAGTGTTGGTTAATTATTGAAAATCTTGGGAGGAAAAATGGGGATGAAATTAAGAACTTTTGAAGAGTGAGGGAAATTAGTAGAATAGTATTCACATATTATAAACACTCTCTTTCTCAAAATTAACAAGAGTTGGGATTTTCCAGTTTGTTGTTTTGAAGAAATTTGGAGATATTGAGAGAGGAGAATCCAAACCCGCCATGAGGACAAGGTCAAGACAAATAATCATGAAAATAATGATAATTAAATAACTAATGGAAAGTAGAACACCAATGATGATAATTAGGAAAAAAGGTTCTTACTCTACGTAACCTTTATGTCACATAAAATTTTCTCACTACAACCTATGGGTATCAACCCCTAAACTCTAACATGAATAGACTTTAAAAAATGTGTAAAAATTCTGTCTTTGTGAATCACTTTTAATCTTTTTCTTCTCCAGATGCTTTAGTATTTATTTGAAGTGAAATCATAATTTGATTTTCAAATCAAAGTATGTGAACTTCAATGCTGAAGGGAATATTTTGGTTGTAATTGTACAAGCAGATTAATTATTCCATTACCCGATATTTGACCTTTTTCATGTCAATAAGCTAACTAACATCAAAAGCTTGAAAGTTTATTTGAAAATTCTCAAAAGTGTTATGATTACAATTATGACATTCTAATAATAATTCCTCTCTAGTATCATAATGTGGTCAGTGAGTCGCCAACTCCAGAATCAATGGTTTGTTTAATTTTGTTTGTCATATCAATTAAGCAGGGCCTCTTCCTCTTTATCTTCACTCAATTTTCTTACGGAAATTAGAAAATTAATTTTCATATAACCTAGTATCTATTATAAATAATATAAAATATCACAGTGTATATAAATCAAAAGACAAAAGGAGTGCATAGAACACTCTGCCGATGTTGACCACTCCAATATTTTTTTCCTTTCTTTTTTGTGGGCAAAAAAATTTAGGAAATTGGATCTTAAAATTTATTAACAAGTGAGCGTGTCTCTAAACTAAAAAAATTATTTATAAAAGTACTTATAGACTGATAAACAACAACATTAATTTAAAATTAATACCTTATGCATTATGGGTCAAATTCTTTGTTAACTAAATCAACCTTATCCGCTTTATTCTTTTCCTGTTTTAATTTAATTACATTTTCATATAAATTCATGAATAAAATAAAAAAATTATGACTTTAACCTTCAACTAATTTTCATTCAGAGTTTATTGAATTATAATATTTCAATTGAGTTGTAATAAAGTGTCTTTAAGAAAAATTCTTTCAATTTCCTCTCTCTTTCCGCATATTTTTTCTTTTATGATAATATATCCTCCTACCATGTTTTTTTTTTGGACTGTCTCCTGCCACATGTTCAGTCCTCACTTTGTTTCTATGGTATTTTTCAATTCCAGCTTCTCAATTTATTTATCAATTAAATTGAAATTGAAATACTCAATCTCATTATTGATGACAAAATCTTACACTATTGATAAGTTAACCAACTAAGATTTTCTAATTGTAATCATGGATTCCTGGTCCCATTTTCTTTGTAAGGGGTTCATGGCTAGAGCTAGAGTGAACAGTAGATCAGGATAAACATGTTTTGTTTGTTATAAGCAAGACATAAGGAGCTAATTATTTAATATAAGCATTAGGCTGTCAAATTCCATAAATAAATAAGTAATTTGAATTTATATATGGTTGCTTTGATTACAAGCCATATTAATATAAATGTATTATTGTACTATTATCTTCCACATGGTCTTCTACTTTACAGTTTCCACTTATATAGTGTCTGACCCTACAAACAAACAAACTGTTCCAAAGCAAATTCCAAAGCAAAAAAACAAACAAGCAAACATTCATCTCTCTCTCTCTCTCTTTCTCTATTCTACTCTCTACTTCTCCCACCAATCTTGCCCTTAATTGGTTGTCCTGTTCATTTAATTGGCCCTACTTTCTGATTATATACACATTTTCACCTCACTTTAACTCTTACAAAACTTGGTTGATTAAAGATTGCTGATATATTGGGAACTGATCAATGTTATATTGATTTAAATTTTTTCACTTTGATTATTACAAATGATCATTCCTTCGATACCTTTTGTTAAAGGTGATTATTTCAAATGAATATTAATTTTAAACTGATATAGACATTTCTTAATTTCACTTAACATAGATAGTTATTTTTAAAATTTTGCGCATACAACTATGCTCAATAACAAAATAAATATTGCATCACAATGCATATTAATTAAGAAAGTGGATCCTCATAAAATGGTAGATGAATAAATAAAGAATTGGCTCCTAACATTAGATAATAGAGACAGACTTAGAAGATTATGCCTTGCAATTTGTAAAAAGAAAAAAAGAAAAAGAAAACGGGGGTGTGGTAACAAATTAAGTATAGTGACAGGTATAATGTCACCAATCAACAAGATTTTGAGTACTCATTTGGATTACTATACACTTTGGGAAAGCGAACACCCTCAATCTATCATCATCATTCCTACTTGAATGCTTTTTTTTTAAAAAAAAAAAGATTGTTCCCTTTTCCTTTCTTTCTCCAAAGCAATGGATCCACTTATTAATCATAACCCATCCCATAATAATGTTCAACTTTTTCTTAATTTTCATTTTTCAAAAAATAATTCACATGTTGATTGAGAAAATAGAAGGATAATTCACAGATTTGGGAAAATCCAATTGTTAATTTCTTTCATTATGATTTTTGTCCTATTAGTTAGAACTAAACACTCAAAGAGACTAGACAGTAGACTATTACACCCATGAATGAAGACTCCATTCTACCTTACCTTACCTAATAGTGGTTTATTGTATATGGTATGGTCCTCACCTAACTAGCTTTATAGTATTCTTCTGTCTCCCTTTAATCCTTTTCTTCCTCTTAAGTTATGTTTGGTGTAATTGAAGGGAGGATAGATAATCAAATATGAAGTTATTTCTAACGTAACATTTATTATCATTATGTAATTACTAACTTCGTTTTTCCTTACTTGAGTATATAACGTTCACTCTTTATATGCCTTCATTTTAGATCTTCTCTCCCCCTCCTCTCAAACTTTTTTGGCCGGTGGTGGGATCTCTTCTGTCGTTGTCGTACAAGTTTTTTCATCGACGTCTTCTTCTCCGGTTCACGCCGGGGAAGGAAATGTTCGTCACTTTCATTGATATGCTTTTATATTTCTTTCATTTTCAAATAAATTGGTATAGGAGTTTTGACGACAAGAGAAATTTCTTCTACTCAATCTTCATCTTATGTATTAGTTTTGTGGGTACTTTTTTTTTCTGTGAGATCTACTCATGGAGCTTCTTTGAAAACCAATTTGATTGGTTTATTGCCGATAAGAGGTGTGGATCCTTTTGGATGGTTCTTTGAACAACCACTACTCAATGGCTTTTCTACCGGTGACGGTTCTTTTCTACCCACATATTCTCATGAAGGAAAGATGAAGAAGATGATAGGATTTTGTCACTCCTATCCATGTTTACCTTTTTAGGTTTTCTATGTATTATTTTTTTTTCAGACCTATTTTGTATTGTAATTTTCTAGTTTAATAAAATCTTTATGCTTCCTGATAAAAAAAACTATGCCTTCATTTTGATTTTGACTAAAGTTTTGAAATCATAGGTTTTGATTCCTCAAGGGGTAGAATAGTCCTTATTTTTTATTAAAATATATGGGCTGACGTTTTAGGTTAAAAAAACATGAGAAGCCAAAACATATTACTCCCTCCATTCCTAAATATAAGATCACTTTAGAGAAGTGGATAAGTTTCTAAATATAAGATCACTTTCTATTTTGTCCCAAAATTTGCCTAAATAACCCCTATACACAAAAGGATAGTGCTTCTCTCTCTTTCCCTTTAATCTTTCTCTTTAGAGAGGGGTATTTTTGGAAGATCATGTAATCCCAACTAATTGGATTGTCTTCCTTAATCTCCTCAAATTAGGTAAAGTGATCTTATATTTAGGAACGGAGGGAGTATTTGAAATTATTAGACCAAAACTAAAATGTGGGAAAAAATATAAATATCAAACATTATATTTGCCTTTCCATTTTTATGAGCAAATTGAAGTAGAAGTATGGGAATTACATTTTCCCCAAAAAATTGTCTGCATGCTGGGAAATCCAAACTATTTGTTTTGTTGTCTCGTAGGCCAATATGATGATGGCTTTGTTTATCAGAGGAGAAATTCTCAATGGGAGCATACTGAATGGGCCATTAGCAGTCCATTTTTCCCTTTTCTGGGCCACTTTTAACTTGTTCAATGCTTAGCAGCCCATTTATCAAAATCAAGACCCCTTTTGTATACAGAAAATCAGAAGCACAAAATTTAGATTCTTGCCATACAACTATGGTCAATCACACTGCTAAAATGTTATATAAGATGTAATTTGAATTTGATTAACCATATTAACTTATAACATAAAAAATATGGTTACGAAGCCTATGAAATGTTTTATAAGAAGGGGAAGGAAAATGAATTATAATGCCGAACGATGCCCTTTCTAGCATTGAATAGAGTAATAGGCTATGCTCATGGAGATGACTCTCCCTACCAGTTCTAGTGTCTTATGGCAACAAATTTGATCAAGATTCTCAACTGCAAGATTCATTTTCTATATTGATAAACAATTCTCTCCTTCATGTGCATTTTTCATGAGATCAGCATATATTAATGAAGAAAGGCAAGAGAGTAATCAACTATGTTCAAGAGAGCATGGCACAGTATATGAAAACTTCTGAAAACTTCCTTAACATTATGACTAGCAATAGCCTTAAAAAAGGGACACACACACACACCACTGGCTCAACAGAGGTACGATATCACTTTGTACTCTCTACTCTTACAAACAGATTACTCCCTATGAAGTGAAGTCCCTAGACAACCAACTCCCACACATCTACTCTTCCTACAAGATGATTCTGATATATATGTTTATTACAGAAGTTTAACTCCAAAAAAACAAATTTTGATAATTTCTAGATCACCACTCTGGCCCAAGCTACTATTAGGATGAAGCAGTTTGCTGATGAATATGAATGTGTATCAAGTTTTTAAGTTGTTGATTCTTAAATCAAAACCTTCAAAACAGAATACTGTAGCTTACAGAAGCAATTAAAAGCTGGCTCTTCATTTTACAGGGAAAAAATGAGAAGGTTGGGTTGGTTGCCTCATATATTCTGAGTTCTCTGCTCATCCCTAATTTTACTCAAATTCAAACCCGGATAAGAGTTTGTGATGGTTTTTTAATAGTGTAGAATATTTTCCAACCATTTGATTTTTTGTTCTATCCCTTGTCAACAGTTCAAGTGCAGTGTTGAATTAGATATAGCAATAGAAATGTTTTGTACACACTGCAATCTAGAATTGTTTTTTGGGCCTGTTTATGCAGTTGCATACTCGGGAAAGGATTGTTTTTGTTCTTACAAAAAAGGTCCATTGGTTAATAAACATTGCATAAACATGTTGATTGCATGAGCTTGTACAAACACATTTTCTGTGTTTAAACATTAGAATCATATTTAATCAGTGCCTTGAACTACCTAATAGAACCTGGATCTGGTCCCAATTCCACACTAGATGTAAAAGTCAATGCACTCATATGCAACAATGATATAGTGATTATAACATATGTAAAGAACAAGAAGCGTTAGCTTATTCGTGTATAATACAAATATGCATATTCTGCGTCAAATGTAAAAAAATAATTCTGACATAATCTTTTAAATTGTCTCACTTGTAAGGAGAAGTAGCTGTATAGTGAAACCATCCTAAAACGTTCTTTTATTCAAAACTTGCCGAGTAAATCCAACACCAACACCAAAAACATATACCATAAAACAGAACAGTAATTTTGACTTGACCAAACTCATTCAACATTTACTTGAGCACTGGAAGCTTGCATCAGTCCGTTGCGTATCTGATCACCAATATCCCTCACATGGCCAGGCCCATGGGGTATAAAAACTGTAGTATTCTTTGATGAGTTTCCAAGGTCTTTAATTGTGTCAAAGTACTGAGTAATCATGATGAGATCCATAACTTCCTTGGCAGATGTACCTTCCACCTTGTGAGAGAAATTCAAGATGTTCTCTCTCAAACCATCTGTGATGGCTTGCCTTTGCCTGGCCACGCCAACTCCACCCAAAAACTTGGATTCAGCTTCTGCTTCCGCTTTTTTAACCATAAGTACCTTTTCAGCTTCTCCTTTGTATACACTAGCAAGCTGCAATCTTTGAGCTGTAAAACCAAAATCAATTTCGAATAAGTAAGTAAGTGCATGGATCGGATGGGATAAAATGGTGAGCAACAGTAACCAATTTTGACACTAACACAAGATCGATGTTATACAGAATCTTGAAAAAGCCAGGTTTGTATCACCACTTTGTCCAGTGGCTCATCAGATGATCACAACAAATTCTTAAACCAATTGATTGTTTAGCAGACAAAAGTCAAGGAAAGAACCATTTAGTATTCAAATGATTATTGTTACAAAAAACTTAAACGCACAAGGTGGAATCAAAGACTAATGTATGATTGCTTAGCATGTAAGCATCAAACACCAAAACTTTCACTAAAATCCCCATAAGATCTTGCATAACTACAACCATGGAACCCCTTCCCAGATATATGACCAAAATTATGGAAAAGCAATGGGAATTGAAAAATTTTAACATAGTAGGTTCACAACAACGTCTTTCATCACCAGCTTACTGTTGGTGACTTGGTTCAATGAATTGGCACAAGAATTAATCAATTTATCAAAGCAGATTGCCTCTAGTTGGTCTAGTTCATCTTTCCAAAAAAGTTCAAATGTTGGAAATGGATGCCCACAGAGTATCAGAAAAGGGGGCTGGAGTTTGGCGAGAAACATACAAATATACACTACTACAGATGTGTTCCTGCTGATGTATTAAACATAAGGATAAGTACTACACTATTACTTAACATGAGTATGTTCCAATCAAAACAAAAAGAGAGTATGTGACAATATGCTAAATGATGCCATAGCAAACATAAATTAGGGTTACCTGCATTGATCTCATTCATTGCAAAGCGTACAGCATTATCCGGTATAATATCAACCATCAATATTTGTTCTATGTTATATCCATATCCTCCCATCACCTGATACATGAATTCGAGATTTCAAAGAACAGTAAGTTACCGACAAAATTTTTTAATCACATAATGATACTAAAACAGAGAATAAACTCAAAACGTGAGGGACTTTAATGCCAAGACCATATCTACAAACTATGGAAGAATCATTTAGCAAAGGGTATACCTTTTCAAGTTCCTCCGACACTGCCTTGGCAACTTCACCTTTTTGTTCAAATAGTTCATCCAAATTCATTCTTGGAACATGAGCACGAACCACTTGAACAGTAAACCACATGACAGATTGTCAGAATTCAAGAATGAAAAAATCCAATACTAAGAAAAATGGACATTCGTAACTGAGCAAAAAGAAATATTAACACTTCCAGGGTACAATTGAGCATACCATCAAAAACATAAGCCTGAATCTGTTCTCTGGGGTTTTGCAACTCATAGAATGCATCATCAGCATTTTCTTTGACAACTCGGTACTGAATTGAGCAAAGCAACTGCACAAAGACATTATCCTGCAGCATGAACAAGCACTTTCATATTAGGATTGAAAATGACAAAACTTTATCCTACCCAACTGCAATTTCAAACAAAATCAGAAAATCAAATCAATTCACACTTAAGTATCAGATATGCAGAAGCATTTTCCTCTTTCCAAGACTCCCGTGTTTTGAACTTGCCAGATGCACTCAAATTTAAAGCATGCTGTACCTAAAAGAGATATGCTACCTCCTCAAGATATATATAGTAGTCCATTACTAAATGCAAGACCCAATTAAATCATAACGTATTTTGTGTATTATTACATTTTACGTTAGTTTATTAGTCAAATAAATTAATAAGGAAAAATCAAGATGAATCAATATATAACTAACTTCCTTAAATTTCTTAAAAAAAAAAGTTAATTGCATTACAGTTCACCTCAAAGCTAGAAGGGGTAATTCCAAATAAATGACAGTATGGAATTTCAAAATCCTAGAAAGGTGATTTGAGTAGTAAACGCAGACACTCCACTAATTAATCCTGATAGTTAACTAGTTAAAATGATTTGAAAATTCATTGTCACCTATCTATCTGGGATTTCCCCAAGCAAGAACTTTAACAAGACCACATGATAAAATCATGAATTTAAAGTACTAAAAACATGACTTTCAATCTCTCAAAAGTAACCCATTGAAAATGAAATTATTAGCAACCAAAATCACCCATTTAGCACACCACAAAATAGGACCCATGAATCAATAATACTCGTCCGGTCCTAAATATAAGACTTAATTAACTTTTTTAGAAAATCCTATAAAAAAGCAAAATAAGTTAATTATACCTAATTTTTTTCCTTATATTAGTTTAATTTACCTATAAACAAACTAATGTATAATCTAAAAATATATCAAATATGTCATCATTTAATAGCCTATTTCGCAACCTTAACCTCTCCAAAAAAAAAAAGTCAACTCGGTCTTACATATTTAGGAAGGGAGGTAGTAATGATAAAACATGTTATTGATTGAACCTTGGTTTTGGTCTCGACACGGACGTCGAGGGAGGAGACACGTGTGGAGAGGAGGCCGGCGAGGCATTCGCCGGCGAGAGGATTGAAGAAATGGAACCCCGGCTCTGCTAATTTGTAGAAGCGGCCCCACCTTTCGATCACTCCTATGTTTGACTGCTGAACGCAGCCACAGAATATGCAGAACGTGTTCCCCATATGATTTCTTATTATCTCTCTCTCTCTCTACCCAAATTCAGAATCGCAAAACCCCTTTTGTTTTTTCTTCAGAGAGAGAGAGAGAGAGAGAGAAGGTAGGATTTTGTTAAGGCGGCAAATTGATATTGATATTGATTGATATTCATATTGATGATATTCATATCATATTTATTTAATTAATACAGGAAAAACGACCCGAGAGTAGGGCTGCACAAAAGCCCGGTGGTCCATTTGGCCGCCACGACCCGACCCAGTCATATACGAAAAATGGTCCGTCACGATGTGACCCGAAGCCAACCCTATTAGGACATGACTGATCCGACCATCGGGTAGGACAAGACCAGGGCATATGTTCCATGACCAATCGGGCGGCCCGACCCAATTTTTTATTAATATTTTTATAATTTTTTTTATTATTTATTAATATTTTTTATAAAAAAATGTTTTATTAATTTTTCTATTAAATGTTTTTTTCTTAACTTGTTTCTATTATAATAGCTTCAATTCCTATATGGTTAATGTTAATTAATATCTCTAGAGTAAGTTATTAGGTTATGTTAACAATTGTATTTGCATTTTATTAATTTTCAGTTAACCATCTTAATTTAAAAGTCACTCAACTATCTCTTTAATTTTCAATTTAGAGTAGTTGGTACTATATTCAAAGTGATTTTATTTTGGTCGAGAGCTATATTCAAAGTGATCACTAACTCCTTTTTGTAATAGCTATATGTAACTCATTATATTTATCATTGCATTGATGCTTCTTAATTGTTATTAATGAATGATGATCAAATTTTTTCTCTGTTCTTTCTAAAATTGGGGTTGAGTTTCACTCATTTTGTGCTTGGCATGACCATCATGGTCCGTCATGTGGCTCTGCGGTCATGTCCTGCCCAATCTTGGTGTCGAGCCAAATAGGACATGACCGGGTCTCGGGCCAAAAATTTTGACCCAACAATTATTTAGGACATGACCAGGGCATATAGGTGGCCCGATCATGTCCTTCATTTGTGCAGCCCTACCCGAGAGAGAAAGATTCAAACTTTCTACTGTTTGTTTTTGTTTGAGGATGAAATGAAGCGATTTGATGTTTGATGGGGATTTCATTTCTGAGCCCACGACCGTAAATCCAGCTCATACTATCCACTTTTTCTTTTTCAAGGATATCTAAACCCGCATGATAAGTAGGACTAATCTCTCGCTGTTCCATATAGAAGTTAGATATTTACTTCATTCTCAATGGCTAGGGATCGAACCCCCAACCACTTACTTAAGGGATGGGGGTACTTACCATTCACGTCAACCCGTCAGGTTAGCTCATACTATCCACTTTACCGTCCCCCAATAGAAAATTAGCCTTAATTTGATTAAAAAGATTATTAAGTTTATATATATATATATATATATATATATATATACACACACACACATATATGACTTTATTCTCATACTTTAAAGGATAATTTAGGGGGAAATAAAAATAATTTGAAGGAAATTCTATATTTGGAACAAATTCTTCTTATTATATATGTCTTATGTTTTTTTTTTGTTAAATATCATCTCGTAACTTGGTGGCTATTGATAGCAGAAGAATCTAAACTCAAGGGTAGGGTATTAAAGATTTATAATCTCACTACAACCTATTGATGTCATCACGTGTGCTGATATATTAGCAAGGCAAGCTCATTCTGCGAACAGTCAGCTAAATGTCATTTGGGAACCACCAGCTGACTGTTTGAAACAAATGTCCGCCGATCTAGGCTGAGATTTGAGAAGATATATGATTTTGTTGTTGTAAGAATGTACACCAAGTACGGCACCAAGCTATCAAGCTTGTCAATACTATTCTAAAAAAAATCGATGTGAAGCTATCTTATTATTTTTAAATAAATCTTTTATACACTAAATGTTCGCATTTCTTAACCTGGGGTGTGTGGTTGAGTAACAAGAACTCATTCACCCTTAACCAATTGTCTGGGGTTCAATCTTTGGCGTTGGGTATGGAGAAACATTAAATCTCCTAGGCCAGTTGTCTCACCCTTTGAGGTGCCAACAAATCAATGGAGAATTAGTCTCTTACTTGTCAAGTGGGGGATACCTTGATTATAGATAAAAAAAAATGTTCGCATTTCTCTTTCGTTGAGATTCAAATCAAGATTTGTCACCTGCTCGCCTTACGGAAGACTAAACAAGAAAAAGACTGGTCTTTCATGCTGGGGGCAACCATTGTCAAAATGACTTAACTGAGTCAAAGCTTATGTTTGTTTGACATTCATGTTATGGTAAGCCCAAAGTATTTGTGTTCAATAGGCCTCAAAGCCATTGGCAAAAAAACAAAAACAATTGGCCCAAAAGCAGTAGGCGGGTTCACCGTTTTACTAGCTTGACAATTTCAATAGTCAAATCATTAATTCAATTCGATATAGTATCTACAAAGCTTTTAAATTTTATATCTACACACTGACACACACAAAGCAGCCTAATTCACAAATCTATTTACAATATATGGCATATTTGGAGGTCTCAATAATTGGACCGGCTATTGTTTTTCTTAAATTGACTTTTTGAATTAATTTCCTCGTTTCCCCTTAAAATATAGTATTAGTGAGAATCATTCATTCACAAGGAAGATAAAGCAAATACAAGAAGTAATCAGAGATGTCCTCATCTTAATTACGTCCCCTTTTTACTGGGAAGATGGAATAGATAAAAAACACAACATTTCACCGAAAGTTCACATCCAGATCTAATTTAAGAGTTAGAAATGCAAATGCATTCCCTTAAATCATTAATGTTGATGGTTGAATATAACTTTAAGATTGTAGTGTAAAGTGTAATTGATTTTCTAACAAAATGACTTATAAATTACTCCCTCCAGTCCCTAATATAAGAGCCCAAAATTTGAATGATTTTGGTTCCTATTATAAGAGTTCATCTCACACTCTTCTCGTTTAATATGTTTTCTTTTCCTACTTTGCCCCTAAGTCTCTTTCATATTTATGAATGTTCATGTATTTCTCTCTATTAAAAGTATCATAATAAATATGGGCAATATTGGAAAAGAAGCGTTAACTCAAGACACTCAACTAACATTCACATGTTTTCTTAAGAAGCGTTTTTTTGGCTGCTGACTCTTATTATATTAGGGACCAGAGGAAGTAATTGATAATATCTATCTCATTTTCATTTTTTGGCACCTTCAATTCAACTTATCGAATCGCCTCTAATTAATACCCTGACAACATTCTATGATTAAAAAAAATGAACTGTTATCATGGCTCATTTTTTCAATCTCTAGTAAGGAGGCTAAAAGCTGTGGAAGCACAATAAGTAAACGCTTTAAAATGTGTGAGTCCGAACTTCCAACAAAGACCTTCTTCTTTTACTATGCACAACTTCCAACAAAGATCTAAACCATAAGTAATATCAAAGATGTCTACCAAATATTCTCTCCGGTCCCTAATGTAAGAGCCCAAAATTTGAATGGTTTTGGTCCCTAATGTAAGAGCTCACTCCATATTCTCTCCTCATTTAATGCATTTTTTCCTACTTTACCTCTAACTCTCTTTCATATTTATTAATCCTTATGTATTTCTCTCTCTTAAAAGTACCATAATAAATATGGGCAATTTTGTAAAAGAAGCATTAACTTCAGACACTCAACTAACATTCACATGTTTTCTTAAGAAGCGTTTTTTTTACGGCTAACTCTTACATTAGGGACCGGAGGGAGTACATTGTTAACATTACTCGTAATATCAAAATTGTTACATATTAAAGTCCACAAACCCCGACATATATAACTAAACAGTCTAGTTCAAGAAACTTTCCACGCAAAATTCATTTAGGGTCCATTTGGTTGTGGGAAAGAAAGTGGAGAATTGGAAAGTGAAATGGTGAAGTTGAAAAGTAGAGGTAAATTAGGTAATGATGAGAAAGTAAAGTTTGTGGGGCCCAAGAAAAATTTGAGATGGAGAGAGAAAACTTGTGGGTCCCAGGATATATGTAAATTACACAAAACTCATTACTTTCCGCATTTTCTAATTCTCTAGTACTTTACATTGGCAACCAAACAAGCCATTATGCTTTCCAATAAAATGTGTCCTCTCCTATCTCTTGGAACGAGTTAGAGTTTCCCGATATTGCCTGCCGCATAATAATCAATATAAATTTTTGTTTGTTGGCTCGTCATAATAATTCTCTAAAACTCGTATGAAATTTGTCCCATGTCTACATAATACTTTTCTGAAAATTAGGTAATAGTAGTACTCCCTCTGGTCCCTAATGTAAGAGCTAGCCGTCAAAAAAACGCTTCTTAAGAAAACATGTGAATGTTACTTGGGTGTCTGGAGTTAATGCTTCTTTTCCAAAATTGCCCATATTTATTATGATACTTTTAAGAGAGAGAAATACATAAGCATTAACAAAATATGAAAGAGAGTTAGGGGTAAAGTAGGAAAAAATGCATTAAATGAGGAGAGAATATGGGGTGAGCTCTTACATTAGGGACCAAAATCATTCAAATTTTGGGCTCTTACATTAGGGACCGGAGGGAGTATAATGCTTCCCCACATTTTTATATTTATTCCTAATTAAGAACATTAACTTTAATAGATTTTTTATTGGTCAATAAAATTAAATTGAGGACAGCTTCCTTCTCACATTATCTATGATTGGCTTGAAATGACTAGTAAACGGCCATACACGCAGACATCTTAATCAGTCTAACTAATTTTACTCACCTTTTGTCCTATGAAGCGCCATAAAACATGTTGAGGACTCGATTCATCAATTCAACTTGCTCCCCACATAGCATGATATGTAAAGAATAAGTGAGAAATGGATGGGACTTCCTTTTAAATTTAATTTAAAGGCTTCCATTAATCATGCATGACTTCATCTTCAATCAAGTGACTGAGTTTCTCTATGCAAAGAGTGAAAATAAAAGGGGAAATTGGGTCCCAGCCCCTTGTCTCATCGTTCTGCACAATATTCATAGTTCTGAAAACCTCCATAATTCCATTCTTAAGGATTCAATCCAAAGCTCAAACGATTTAAGCAATTCAATTCCAACTACTTGCAAGGATCTATTAATAAATATCCATTAATCAACATTCAAATATTTACAAGTCTTTTCAAGATCCACCCACAATAAATATATTGATTATCTTGAATCTCTTTTTGTTTTCATGGAATGGATAACTACTTAAATTACAATATTATCACTTTTGTCTACAAGCAACAAAACTATATTATTGATGCAATATTATCACTTCTGTCTACAAGCAACAAAACTATATTGATATGAACTAACTACAACTTGCCCATCATCCTCTTAATCCCTTCCTTCCTTGAAAACTTCGTTGTAATAATTTGAGAAAATTATAACAATGTCCCTTATAAGGAAATTAATTACAATAAAGTTCTGATAATTGTGAATCAATTGCTCCTTGAGTTGTCAATGCATTCCCCTCCTAATTGTAATTAATTATTTTGTACGGAACTTGATGCATGCGATTTTTCCTAGTTTCATAGAGATTATATTCTAATTTTTTATATAAGCTCAGGTTTAACAACTTTTGGGATAAACATAATTAATAAATTATGCTCCTTCCAAACAAATTCATAACCATATTACAAAAGTTAGAACCCAAAAGATGTCAAAATTGCTAATAGAAGAACACCTAAATACCATCAAGACTTGGGCTTTTGAACACTCCAAGTCTGAAATGGCATTTTTGAATTTCTAGATCGTCAAACACACTTGGGCAACGAGGAACTCTCTCTTTTCTGCTGAGGCTCAACAATTTAGTTTCTGTTGCTAGGGGATGCAAAGAAAAGTCTTGAAAATTAAAGGTCTACAACGATGTTCTTCAATTCTGATATTTGCAATAAGGCGTGAAAAAATAATCTATCATTCCTATCACCTCATTTTTTTCATTGGTATGTATTAGGTCTATTACATTGCCTTATTTTCCTACAAATATTTTCCCTTGATTTTTTAACTTGGCGCGTATGTTTTTATTCACTTATTAAATTCACTTAATAGATCTTCACACTTCTATAGCCCCCTCTAAATTAATATTAAAAAATATATTCTCTCTCTGATAAATACATACAAAAGGAAATTTTTGAAGTGCTAATGTCAATGTTATATAAATTTTCATTAGTATACATTTTAAAAGTTTATCATCATATCGTAATATCGTATTTTTTTTCATTCAGTCCAAAAAAAAATGAAGACAAAATCATTAAAAATTCGAAAAAGGTTATCTTTTTTAATTAGGAGAGTCTGAGAGATGTCATAACCTCACTAATGAGCTTATTCAATAAATATGTAATTAATCGGGTAAGAATAGACAACATGTAAACCTAATTTTTAAATCTCTCTCCTTTTGGTTTGTTACAGCTTTTACACTTGTTAGGCTTTCAGTTTTTATAGAGGTTGAACTTACAACACCTTCATGCATGTAAGAAAGCCTTAAGAGTTATTTAAAACATTTTTTTGGTCACGGAAAATTATGTTTTTGGTTCTTCAATAGATTTCGTCAACCTTTATGAGTTGTGAGAAAATAAAAAAAAAATGTTACGTTACCACTTGTACTCTGACTATACATATAAAGAAGTACATGGATCATATAATCAAGTAATGCATTGATGAGAATATTCATTGAATTGTATTGTTACTTGTCAAACAAACAAAGATCACGGAGAGATTCATCCACAGCTGATAGAAAAATGATACTGATGAGTACGTATACGTACGTGTCAATATAATGGATGTGCAATTATTATATGAAAGAAATCCACGGGAACCATATGTCTCTCTTTCTTTTTCTCTTATTAATTAATTCCATGCAGACACCAAGATAATGGTACAGCACAAGGTACCATATCTAGATTCTAGCGTATTCGTGTATTGTATTCAAACACACCCGGCCCATACAAGAATAATTGAATTTGCAGAATATATATATGTATGTGTGTGTGTGTAATATATATATATATATATATATATATATATATATATATATATATATATATATATATATCGCCCCTTCTTCAGAATTCACGTTCTCTCATTCATTTCTTTTCCTTATTGGATGGATCAAACATGAAGCAATGAACACTGTCCTCTTGTTGAATTTTCTTCACGTACAGCAGAAAAAACAAATTAAGATTCAACACTTTTTAATTTCATCAGCTTGTGTATTTGGTGCATGTGGACCACGGCACAGGATTAGTGCCAACAAAACTCAGACCCATTGTTTTTTTCTTATGCATCAACATATACTTCTAGCTATATATTATTCATCATGTATAGTTATAATATAGTTGTATGCACAATTATTATTAATACTCATGATATATTTATCATATCATGTCGATTATTTATCTGTATGTGTGACCGTCGTTTCCCCACTTTTTTTATGAATAGTTATTATCCAATTTTGATATTTCATCATCCTTTTGTCTATCAAATATAACCTTAAAGTTTTGTCTTCTATCAACGGGCCGGTTGCCTAACTGAATCAATGGCATAAAATAAGTATTTATTAGTGATATATATACTTGGGATCCGAGATTTATTAAAATGTTTAGAAATATGGTCAATTACTATAGTAATCTATCCCATTATATAGACATAATGAAAACCTGTAATGTAATATAAATCGCACGATGTATTTACAAGTCATAATAGAGTGATCTATTGCTTATAAAATATGAAATTTTCTTGAGATAAAAGCAAACCACCAATTATACAATTAATGAATAATTAATATAGTTGATTAAATCATATTGGTCTGGCTAGCTAGGAACTTTTGGAGGGTGGTAACTATTAATGAAAAGTATTTTATGCTGGGAAGAGGATGAGTCAAATATAGAAAAATGAAAATTAAGGAGAGGCAAAGAGACAGAAAATTTAGTGAAGGATGGTGGCATGTTGGGAGTGATGTTATAGGAATGGGAAGCAAGTTGGAATGTGAAGTAGATCTGTGTTAGGGTTTCTGTGTGCACAAGGAATCAAGTAGGACTTGTGAGTTCAGTGTAGCCAGCTCATTTTCTTCTTTTTTTCAGTCATAAGCTACCTTTGAATGAGGGTTCTACCTATTGGCCTGCCTCTATAGGACCCTTTATTCTTATATATATGATTCCATGAACAAGTTGATGCTGGTGGATCTTTCTGGTTTTTCTGTTATATATTTTCCAACAATTATTTTTTCCTTTCGGAATTCTTTATCTTGATAAAAGCCAAAGCAAATATATCGAACAGAGTTATCAAATAATACCAGACTTTTTATTAGCAATTTATTCAAGAATTTTGTTCACACACACACACACACACAAAACAAGGTGAGATTCGTCGTTATTCTTTTAATCTAATGTAAATTTGAATGAAGGGGAATTCAAAATGAGGAGTAATGTATACCATATATGCTTCATGGCTTAATTAACACTTAAGGTTGTATTTAGTGTTAATAACTAAATCACTACTGTTACATGCATGTGATATTTAATAGCGAATTCTTCCATCACAACCATATTTTGGATTATTATATATAATTAAATTCATTTGAACTTATCCCTGTTTTTGAAGACTCATTTATCATCATGGGTATATAGGGCTTCATAGAGATTTGGTAAACTTTTTTATTAATTTGCTAATGAACTAATTAGGCAATGAGTTTGGCGGTTTATAAAGTTATAGAGCTATATATCGATTAAAGACAATCCATATAATAAAAGCATTGTTCATGTTACAAATGGACCTGCATTGCATGTGTTTTATAAGCCTAACAACGTTTGTTTGCTTCGTACTGGCCTAATTATCATAGTTTTTTAAGAAATTTTCTGAACTAGATAGTACTCATGATATGGTTGATTAAATTAAAACATGCTGTCCAAATGGTCGTTAATTAAATTTACAGGGAAATCAAGATCAATGAACGATACTAAAACCATATAAATAGGAACAACAAGTACTTTTTTCCATGTAGTTGAACAAAAAATACATTTGCCATGTGGAAGCATATTGCATTTCGTGATTCATGAATTGAATTTAACAAGATTGAACCACCTAATTTTTTAACTAAAATTCATTTAATCAATAGCTTACATCCCCCCGGGGGGTCTCGATCTGAAGTTTGAGTGAACTCATCACATGGGACCCATAGATTATAGTTGAGTCCCATCTGCTCACTTGAACTAATGAATCAAGCTAATTAGATCCGTTAAACCATTGTATATATCCTTTTCAATTAACAATGATATGACGTTTGATACTGCTAACTAATTAGGATTCCAGCTGTATTAGAATCTAAACAGAGGAAAAACTCCTTTAGTATGATTTTCTTTTTTAAAAATCACATGGCTAATTCCTTCTAATATTTAAGAGGGCGAATAATCTTATTATAATCTTATAGAGTATTACAGCTTATACCAAATATATGAGAGCCATATAAATGTTTACTTTGGTCTAAAATATACTACATATCAGTCCATTTTGACGCTTACATTTATAATTATATTTTGAAAATATCCATATTGATGATTACGTACGTATAGTAAGGGGATTCAGTTTCGATACATAATTAGTACAATGTACTTGATTAAAAATGTTATTTATAAAAAAATTGACACATATTCGTTAATAATTAATTTTATTGGTTTACCTGCAAATTAATTATTCAGCTCATATATATAAGGGTTAATATAATTGTTCTTTTATTAGTCATTAATAAAGAGGGAGAATGTTTAATATATGGAATATACAGTTAATGAATAATATATATGAAATAAAGAAAGAAAAATAAGAGATAGAGTAGTTATTTAGGTGGAGAGGTAGTTAGAATCACACATAATTAAGGTAGCTAGCTAGCTATACCATGTGAGCAAAAGTAATAATGGAGTGAATATGGTTGGATAATATATATGAGCTAGCGCAGCAACCTTATATATAAAGCCATCCAAAAGCATTCTCATCCATCAGAGAGTGGAATATAATCTCACTTATATCATCACTCACAAGGGAGACTACATGGCTTCCTGGTCTGCTGAGAATGCCACCAAAGCGTATCTTTCTGCTTTCAGAATGGTGAGTCTTTCATTTCAATCCTCGCTCATCTTTATCTATCAAGTCCCCATACCTCTTCGATCTATACATTTCTCATATGCTTTAGATTTAAGCCAACTAAGGAGATTTGTCCCCCCCCCCCCCACCCCCTCCCCTCTATGCATATCATGGCCTCGCAGTATAAAAATCATCGATGTTGTAGTATATATATACAAGTTTGAAGTGAGTGAGCTGTGCCTGCCAATGCCCTTAATTAGCCTATAGTGGCATGAATATGATATTCTCATTTACGTAACGTGAGGGTTTTTATCTAGTTTATAACCTCATCAAAATTAGTGTACTGCCTTAGCTTCAAGTATCAAAAAGAAAGTGAGTGAGCTCTCTAAATAATAATTAAGACTCGTCCACTTAACCCCTCTACTCTCTTTTTGGATTTCACTCAACTAAATAGTAGTAACAATTTTGACTTGTTAAGAGAACAAGTTAAAGTTTTTAAACATACATTATCTGGCCACCACAAACAAATAAAAATAAAAAATTGAATCTTTAAGTAGAAGTTAGACTATATTATACTACCTCCGGTCCTAAATATAGGACCTAATTGACTTTTTTTTGAGAGATTAAGGTTGTGAAATAGGTTATTAAATGATAACATATTTGATATATTTTTAGATTATATATTAGTTTATAGTTAAAATAAATTAGTTTAAGGGAAAAAATTAGGTAAATTAATTTATAATTAACTTATTTTGCTTTTTTAAGGATTTTCCAGAAAAAAGTCAATTAGGTCTTATATTTAGGACAGTAGGGATTAGTAATATATTTCTCAGTCTTTCGTTCATAATAATCATGATAATCAGCAAGTAATATGTTGTTAGGTTGAGGTGTGGTACTGAATTCACCTTCACATAAAACACATTTAAATATAAAAATAGAGCTAAAAACTCTCTAAATTAAATTGTAAGCCTCCAAACAGATTATATACGAGCTGATATATATATATATATATATATATATATATATATACACACACACACACACATACATAATGTTTGTGTGGTATAAATAATGGAAAAAAGGCCAGAATGTAGAGAGATAGATGGAACTTGGAAGAGATTGTGTCCTGGGACCCACATTGAGAAGCTTTTTTCCCTTATATACTTTTTGTTGAATGAATGAATGAATGATATATATGCAGGGTGAAAGAAGCAAAGAGCCAGACGTGACAGAGTTCATATCAGCAATAGCAGCAGGAAACAACTCACAAACAATGCTCATGCTTCCTTCTCCTTCTTCACCCCCTGACCCCACCATCCTCCTTGCCATGTTGGCCGCCGCCGCCCAAACTCACGGCCACGTCATCTGCATCGCCGCCTCCTCCGACCACCTTATTCCAACCAAAACCTTCCTTTCCACCAACAACATCTCATCATATCAACACCATCAAGTACACTTCCTCATTGGACAACCTCATCAACTCCTAACTTCAGAACCATTATGTGCCAAAGCAGACTTCATAGTTGTCGACTGTGAGCTTGAGAACCACCAAGAGATCTTCAATGACGTGGCGGCCGTGGTGGAGAAGACAAAGAAGAAGATGGTGGTTGTGGGGTATAATGCTATGAAGTGTAAAGGGTCGATGGTGAATATGACTTGTTGTTGGGGGTATTGTGGTGGGACAAGGACTCAGTTATTGCCGATAGGGAAAGGGTTGCTTGTGACTAGGTTTGGAGATTTTGGTGGTGGAAATAATATTAATAATAATAATGTTGTTATTGGAAGTGCTAAAAATAGGAATTATGGTGCAAGTGGTGGTGGGTTGGTAAAATTTAGGAGTAGTAGTCGTTGGGTTGTCAAGGTTGATAATTGTACTGGTGAAGAACATGTTTTTAGGGTCAGATTGCCACATCATGATAATAAGGTTGTTCCTGCATGATGATTATATATATGTAGTGGCAATAGTATTATTAAACAAAGATTTCAAACATCCAAGTTTAATTTATAACTGCAAGGTTATATTTAATTTAATTTAGTGATTAGTGATGCAATTTTTCTCCGTATATAATATATATAGAGAAACTGAAGAGACTGGAAGAAGGAGCGACTGAAGAGAGGAGAGAAGGGGTGGATGAATTGAATCATCGCAAAAAGGAAAAAACACATACAAATTTTAGGGTTGAGTTGCGTGGATGGCTTATTTTTCTTTTAGTAGTACTCAATATTTTAAAATGATTTGTTGGTATATATAATATTATATAAAGTATAGATTATTTAAGTATCATCCAATATTTAAAAATAATATTTGGATTTTCGATGTATCTAACATCTTCAAATATTTTTCTCAATAACAGTGAGTAGTAAGTACATATTCTAAATTTATTGAGTGAGACTGAAACAATATATTAGGAGTTGTTGGATGCTAGAGAGATACTTTAGATTACTATCGGCTACTAAGTAATTCCTCCGCTCCCTAATATAAGAGCTATCCACCAAAAAATGCTTCTTAAGAAAACATGTGAATGTCAGTTGAGTGTCTAGAGTTAATGTTTCTTTTCCAATATTGCCCATATTTATTATGATACTTTTAGGATAGAGAAATACATAAGCATTAATAAATATGAAAGAGAATTGAGGGCAAAGTAAGAAAAATGCCTTAAATGAGGAAAGAATGTGAGATGAGCTTTTATATTAGGACCAAAACCATTCAAATTTTTGGCTCTTATATTAGGATCAGAGGGAGTAATACTTTATGCTGACGTGTATTGTGTGCATACAAAATTACCTTCGTGTGCTGAATGTTGTAGAAAAATAGTTCAAGTGCCGAATGCTATTTATTTCAAACATTTTATTGAAAAAATAACAAAAATATAGAATATAGTACACGAATTAGTTTGGGAGATTATTGGATATGCATGGGCAGTCCGAATTCGATCTGCACTATCCATATTTTGATTTTTTAAGATATTACTATTTTTGAATAATTTTTTTTTGAGAAATGATAATTAAAATATTGTCTTTATTTTATATTATATACATATTAAAATAAATTCTTGAAAATGAATAATTTCAAAAAAATTAAATTTAAACTATCCCAGATTTGATAAAACAGCCAAAATCATAAGTTAAATCTTTAGATAAAATCAACTCCTTTCCATTTATCTCCCAAATATATTGCTCAGCCAAAGTACTCCCTCCGGTCCCTAATGTAAGAGCCCAAAATTTGAATGGTTTTGGTCCCTAATGTAAGAGCTCACCTCATATTCTCTCCTCATTTAATGCATTTTTTCCTACTTTACCCCTAACTCTTTCATATTTATTAATGCTTATGTATTTCTCTTTCTTAAAAGTACCATAATAAATATGGGCAATTTTGGAAAAGAAGCATTAACTCCAGACACCCAACTAACATTTACATGTTTTCTTAAGAAGCATTTTTTTGACGGCTAGCTCTTACATTAGGGACCAGAGGGAGTATTTGATTAAGAGAATCATGCCCACGTAAAACGTAATTTTAGAATATATTGAATGTAATTTTTGAACTAATTGATTGATCTGTCTCTCGCCTTGTGAATTGTGAATTAAAATTATGGGTTATAAATTTTGAGTGCAATCATGACTTATTAGTGAGTGAGGGAAGTCAAATGATCAATTAAATGCTCATGAACATTGGGTCTTGGTCTCTCAGAGTCCGTTTGATTGGTTTGATAGGATGGAATTGGGAAATGAAATTTGAGGTGAGAATTGAGGGTAAGAGAGTAAAGATGGAAAGTAGAGGTAAATTAGGTAATGATAAGATCATGAGATGCAAAAGTTTGTGGGTTCAGAAAAAGTGTGAGATGGAGAGAGAAAACTTGTGGGCCGCAACCTATATGGAAATTACTTTTTTGAGTTCCATTCGTCAATTCTCTCACAACTTTCACAACTTTCGTGGCAAACAAACAAGCCCTTATATGTCTAGCCCATAGGAGAAAGCAACAGGGATGTTGGGGCCCATAGATGATATACACGATATGGCTTCTAGAACCAAGTAGGTGCACATCAAAATATGTCTCGTTTACGAGAGACTTATTGCTACAATCTCTTCTCATCATGGATTGAAGAATGCTTTTCGTTTAATTTCTTTTCTTATATTTATCTCACATATGTGAATATAGGGGTGGAAATAATTGGTTGGTACGAGTTAGACTTTTACCAAATAAATCTGGATTCACAACAAAAATGTAAATTCTCATGAGCATGCATGAACGTTTCGTTTTAGCAGCGTGAGCCTTCAAAAAAAAATTAAAAATGTAAGCCTTAAAAAATACATGACTTATATTGATCAGAACATTATTGATCAGAACATTGTAACAATATATCTGAATGAGAGTTTCACCTATTTAGTTAATATTGCATGGTATGGGGACATAACGTTCTGATAACTTTGACCTATTCCCACCGGTATGTACGTATATGTGCGTATCTTTTAAATCATAGTGAATATAATTCAAAATCCTTTCATTTTATGCATATTTTCTATGCGAAAAGCTCAGTCATTTCATGTAGCTTCCATGTCTATGCTAGAGATATTATTCATGGGAGAATTTTAGTGAAGAAGGACCAAAATAGGCAATTAATTAAAAATAGGACCAAATAAATATGAAATATCATTTCAGGCTTTGGGGGACAAATTGAAATCAAATTATGAAAATAGAAGACCAAATTATCCTTATTATTATATGTGTTTTCAGAAAATAAGATTGATTTGTTTGACCTAAATGACTCTCTCAACTATGTGACATCGCACTCCCGTCCCTCAATCTCAACACAAGGGCAACATCTCCCTCCCCTCCCTCAACCTCAACGGCATGGCGCACACTTCTCAACCACACCCTCTACCATATCTTCCACAATTTGCGACTCACTTTAATTATGTTACAATAAAAAAGACTCTGATATCCTCTTTGTTAAATTTAAAAAACAAAGTTAATGAGCAGATAAGATTATATGAAATTTTAACTTTTGAGATCAAATTTGTCACATATGTTGTTGGAGACATATGTAAATATTGATAGAGAGTAACAATAATAGACTGCTTTTATAAAAGACAGTATTTATAAGATAGATCAATGAATTTTTATCTTTTTTTTTTTGAAACAGTGAATTTTTATCTTATTTGTAAATATCATTATAAAATTTTTTACATCATTAATAAATTATCCTTCACTTCATTTATTATTGTGTAACTTTGTACTTGAGGTGAAATGTATATTATTAAATATGAGTGATTAAATGTTTTCATATGTTAGAATGACTTAAATCTTGGGACTATTGGGCTTAAACGTTCGGCTTCTTTTAAATAAAGCGCCCCGCCAGCATGCTACGGTAAATTACTAAATTGTAAAATGATGGGGGAGAAGTAGAGAACAATAAAAATGAGTTGCAAATTGCAAAGGAGGAAAAAAAAATTAAATCATAAAGAATCTATAAATCATATCACATCAACTACAAAATTCTAACAATTTACTGTTAAAAACAAATATCTACATCTGATCATTTCCACAACCTTTATTATACTCCTTCTGGTCCTAAATATAAGACCTAGTTGACATTTTTAGAAAATTTTATAAAAAAGCAAAATGAGTTAATTATAAATTGATTTACCTAATTTTTTCCCTTAAACTAGTTTATTTTACCTATAAACTAATGTATAACCTAAAAGTATATCAAGTATGTCATGATTTAATAGCCTATTTCGCAACCTTAACCTCTCCAAAAAAGTCAATTAGGTCTTATATTTAGGACCGGAGGTAGTAATTTATATGGGCCTGTGTCCACAACCTTTTTAATTGACTGTGCTCTCACAGAAGTTATAACTAAGCATCCATTAGGACTTAATTGATCTAAACTAAGCAGAAACTAGATAATTGAACAGAATTCCAGTGGAAGGTTAAAACAAAGAAAGTTTTTTGTTTTAAGTAAAAAAGAAGGGGCTGCTTTTGTAAAGAGGAATGTCTTTTTATGATCGAGATGAAGTTTAGCTAGTGGGATGGCATGTAACAAATGAGGCTGAGAATGAAAGACATGCATGCTTCTCCTCTCTCCTTTTAACTTTCTTTGTTTCACATCCTTCCACTTGATTACTAATTTCATCATTCCTCCTCTACTCCCTCATTCTAGACTCTAATCTTTGCCTGTTCTTCCAATACATTGCTCCTGCTTTATTAATCGATTGGAGTGGTCCCCATGCATTTATATGAAGTCCAAAATAAGTGTTCAAAGCTTGTAAATATTTAAAGTTATCTTGATAACTATGTGGTGTGGTGACTATTTATCATTTTTATTACGGTGAAGTCACTGTGTTATCTCACTCACGTTTATAATAGAGAGAGCCAAAAGAAAATAACTTCAAAATAGTCTTTCGAAATGGCTTAATTTTTATGAAGTCCTTATTAATTAATTTAGATTTTTTCTCGAAATGATTGCTTTTAGTAAACCTAGTTGTCATTGTCTTGAAATTTGTTATTTGATAAGTTGAGAATGTTACTTGATAGGAAGTTGTTGTCATTTTAAGGGTATTTTTGTAAGTTCACTACTAAAGTAAATCCTTGACTATTCACTAAAAACTTCACAAAAATTAGGTCATTTTAGGATTTTGAATTAGGTCATTTTAGCAAAATTTACTTGAAAGGAAATTGAAGAGTGATGTTTATGGTGTGAGAAGCGCACTGGTAACAGTTTCTGAAAACTCAACAACACCATAAAAACTCCTTAATGAAAATCCTTAATTTTGCATCATTTAGAAGTTCAGTAAATGTGAAAAGTCTAGCAAAATAGAAGTCACATCTAAACATAAAAAATGTGAAAAACAACTTTCTCGGCTTTACTGAGCTTTTTAAGCCCAAAAATGGCATCCACACACACACACTTTATATTTGATATACTAAAACACACAAGAGTAATGCAAGTATGCAACATTTGCTGAATTGGTGTGGGGTTTCATGTTGGTCGATCCCATTAAATGCAAGAACTTCTCACTAATAAAGTGTTTTTAAGATAAAAACTTGTGCTTAGACATGCTTATTGTGTTATGATCTTCATTCCCATGTCACATTATGGGGGCATGTCGAAGCTTATGTTTTGTTACCAATAATGGTAGGTTAAATGGAGCCAGAGTGGGTTTACCAGTTATGAGACATAATGATCATGTTTTATTCCTAATTGTTCTTTTACTATGGATAATTCAATAGTTTAGTTCTATTTAACCTACCCTTGCTATCATTTTCAATAGCTGTAATTCATCATCATTATAGGCTTTATAGAAGCTTGAATTCTTAACCTTAATTAATTAACTAATAAGAGTCATAAAAGCCTCAAAATCTAATTTAGAGAAATGTTACTTTTATTTTTTCCTCTAGTTAAGCATAAATAAAACAGAGAAGTACATCATTGTGAAATTGAAGCTAAGCAATAGACTGTCATCCAATTTCAGAAAATTTGGAATTTGTTATGAGAAAAGAAGAATTAATTTTAGGAGAAAAAAATTACTCATTCAACAAGGCTTAACAGCTAACTAATGAAATGAAATTTCACATCAGAATCCTAATCTGAATTACAACAATGCCTGAACAAACCATTCCCAGAAAATCCAGTCCTTAAGTTAAGGACACATGGCAATGCTAGGCCCTAAAAGAGGGGTCACACCCCCATGAACATTTTGAAGGTAACATGTTCTTGATTACATTCAGCCATTCAACTCAGTGACAAATATTGAGACTTTCAAGTTCTAGAACTATGGCTTCCATCAATGGTCTCTCAAAGGGAGAGTCATGGGAGCAAAGTAAGGCCATTTTGGCAAGCTTCACAGCCTCATGTTCAATGAACCTTCCATGGAGATTTGGGTCAATGAGTTCCTCAAGACTGGAAGATTCTGCAGCAAGGCGCATCGTGCTAGTGATCTTTCTTTTCCCTGAGAGAAT
This sequence comes from Mimosa pudica, assembly GCA_029929735.1. Classification (NCBI taxonomy): domain Eukaryota; kingdom Viridiplantae; phylum Streptophyta; class Magnoliopsida; order Fabales; family Fabaceae; genus Mimosa; species Mimosa pudica. Next base: position 3,269,644 of record JAKELP010000031.1, read on the forward strand.
CTGGAAAAGAAGCACTCCAAAAGCATACACATCACTTTTCTCTGTGAACCTGCCAGTGGTTGTGTATTCAGGAGCTAAATAGCCCTTGGCTGCACAAGCCTTCAACACTGAGAAGACAATGTCATCAGTAAGAAGATTGTGAAGGCTCGAATCCAAAAGCACCGGATTGAATCGCCGATCAATGAGCACTTTCTCAGCTGAGATATTTTGATGAACAATGGCTGGCTTGTTTGGATTGTATGCATGCAAATATGCTATTCCTGTTAAATAAAACACATGTGAATATATATGCTACTATTAGTGGGAAGAAAGATTTTCTGAAAAAACTTTATAACAAAAGGCTAACCTTTAGCAATTCCTTTAACTATAGAAACTCTAGTTGACCATTCGAGGACTTGTCCTTCGCCTTCATTGACATCGAGGTAGCATGAAAGATTTCCATTATGAACAAAATCATAGACCAGAAAACACTCTCCTCGACCCCTAGAGCAGCAAAATCCTCTCAGCTTCACTAGATTCTCGTTCCTCAACGAGGTCAAAACGTGTAGACCCTTCAAAAACTCAGACTCATCACTCTTGCAGCTTGTTTTACTGATTCTTTTAATGGCAACAACTGATCCATCTCTTAACATTCCCCTATATGTTGCACTGAAGATACTCTTGCCCAACAAGTTCAACTCTGAGAAATACTGAGTGGCAGTCTCAATCTCTTCCAAGTTGAACCTGAAACTATGGAACACGTCATGGCTATCCCCCATGAAATTCCTGCTTTCAGCCAATGGGTCCCAGCCATTAGAGTACTCAAGGCTAGCCAAAGGAGATCCATATTTTTGGTATGTTCCCTTGGTTTGGTTCATGATCAGACCATTGTCCGAGATTTTGAATGAGTCTCCGAGCTTTTGTTTTCGCCTACGATATTGTGTGAAAGTTAGAACACCAACAGCTGGCACTGCAATTGCAAACACAACTACGCCAACAACAATAGATGCTGATTGTTTGGGTTTTGATGAATTTTGGCATTGAGTAGTTCCATTGCAAAGAAGTGGCACATTTGCAGTTTCTGGTATATCTTTAGATGGTGTGCCACCAAAACCTGCCCCATAAGGCTTATTAGGCCTCTCAAGATTACTGTTATCCGAAGCATTGCAAGTTTTCAAGGATGAAAACTCAACTCCACATAGTCCCACATTGTACTCATATAGAAATCCATCATCTAGCTTCTTCAGAGCTTTGATAAATCAAAAGAAAGTAAAAAACACAAATTAGATATGATCATTTAATACAAATCAAAACAAAGCAATGTAGCAAATGGAAAGATTCAAGAACAGCAAGTCATTGTCAATTTTACCAGGAGGAACATTTCCAGAGAGGGTGTTGTTGCGAACATCAAGAACTCGAAGCGAAGGGGCATCGGCTAATGTAGAGGGAAGGGAGCCGAAGAGGCGGTTAGAGCTTAGATCGAGCCTCATTAGCATACCCAAATCACCTAAACTTGCAGGGATGGCACCAGCTAATTGATTAGACTGCAAAGCAAGAACCACAAGCTTCTTCAGCCCACCAACCTGTGTTGGTATGCTTCCCGTCAACTGATTATAACAAAGCTGCAAAACTGCACAACAAATAAAAAGTGAAAAATAAGTGATTTAGCATAGGGCCAAGTTTTAAACTTTTAATCATCAATAAAACATTCCCTATGAGAAAAACTCCAAATTACAACAGTTAATATTTCAGAAGCAACTTCACTAAAAAAAAAAATATTTCAGAAGCAACTTGCATTGTGATAATAAATAACAGCCATGGAAGTCACACTGCTGATTTCTGAAGTCTTCATGACATGATAAATACACAAGAAATGAAACTTTATGGTGTAATAAATATACACAAACGAACTCTAATCTTTCAGTGAACTCAAAACTAAAAAATGTTCTTAAATAAACCCAAAGGGTTAAGCTTTAAGAGAGGAAAAAATATACCATATTCTAATTTAATAAACAGAAGTCAATAAAGGAAGTTCAACCGTATAACCTTGCATGTATATGATGCATGAAGTAAACCAAACCAGAAGTGAAGAGCCCTTAATGAAACACACAAGAAACAAGCTTTATAAACCAACAAGTTCAGATCTTTTTAGCAAAATCAGAGCCACATACCTTGCAGGTTCTCCATTTTACCAATCTCAGGAGGGATTTCACCAGAAAGATTATTCACATTCAAGTACAAGTCACTTAAAAAAGTCAAGTTAGCAACTTCTCTAGGAATAGGTCCCTGCAAGGAGTTATAATGCAAGTAAAGCCCTGTAAGTTGCTTGAGCTCAGCAATGGAAGGTGAAAGCTTCCCTGTAAGACCTTTTCCCTGCAATGAAATGTTAGCCACTTGACCCTTCTCATTACAACCCACTCCTTCAAATGAACCATCACATTGTCTTCCATTGATGGTCCAAGAGGAAAGATAATGGCTTTCTGGGTCCAAAGCAGCTTTGATATCCATAAGTGCTCTTAGCTCAGTATCCCCATATACCCATTTTGAGTTCAGGAAAGCAAAAACCATGAGAGAGAAGAGGAAAGCAAGTGGTGATGAAAAGGAAAAACCCATTTTTTTTTCTTGAGATGATTTGGGTTTCTTAAGTTTCCTATTCTATGTCTAAATCAAGCAACAAGGTATGATTTTGAAAGCAAAGTTTATATCTTTACTGAAGATGTTTCACAGTGTTCTTTCTCTTGAAAGCTTAGCAACAAGGTGTGATTTTGAAAGAGGGATAGCACATAATATACATTCTAGTTTGAAATGTCACTCTTAGCTTCTAAGTTCTATCTCTTTCTCTGTCAAAACTTATTCCACTTTTTCTGCTGTTCTGTTGTTTCTATGTCTTGGGCTCTATGATGTGTTGTGTAGTTCAGTGAGAGAGAGAGAGAGAGAGAGAGTGAATGGACTAAAGAGGGTGGAGAGTGGAGCAGAGAGAGGGTTGTGATGGGATATTATTAACCGTTGGATGAGTTTTTTAGTACCAAAGGCATGCAAGAGAGGACTGAAGAGTGTCACTTTATCAGTAGTACTTGCTGCTCCAAGTTCTGAGTACTGCATAACTGGAAATTTCATATTTTAAAGTTTTTAACTCTTTTTTTCCTTTTTGGTAAAAATGAAGTAGGAGTATTTTTTTTTGAAAAATTAATTTGTAGTCCCTCACAAGATACAAGATACTTAATAGTAGAAAAGTCTCATAAACTCCATATATTAAAGTAGGGTCCCTAGGTATCCTACTTTAATATACTTCAAATACAAAAAGACAAGATTGCCCCCTGTGAAAGTTCATGGGTAGGGAATGTAAAGGTCATGCGCATGTATAACAGGATAATGAGCAACTCTAACAAGGTCATGACTCACCTTGTGACAAGTTAATGAGCAAGCGTTGACGAGGTCATGGGTAGGAATGACAAGGTCATGTGCACGTATAACAAGTTCATGGGCACGGAAGGAAGGACAATATGGTCTTTTTGTATTTGAAATATATTAAAGTAATGTCCCTATGGACTCTACTTTTATATGTGGATTTTATGAGACTTTTCTACTAATCCCCTGTGAGAGACTACAAATTGATTTTCCCTTGTTTTTTTTTATACAGAAAAAAAAATGAAGTCTTCTTTACTCCAAAAGGATTTTGTCCATCATCACTCATGAATTGAACTCAGTCTGCTTTACACACATATATATATGTTTTGCACAGCTCTCTTATGAATATCATATGAATTTGTGTTGATATACTGACTTGTGCATGTATAGCTATTTGCCAACTTTATGGAATCTCATTGGTTATTGATTAATATTCATGGCCAAAATGACATTCTCTTTTTTGTAAGTCGATAAATAATAGACAATAGACATTATTCTTGCAGTGCATTTACTGAATTTTAGGAAAATGAATATGTCAATATTCTGTGTATCATGAAAATCATGATGGTGAAAAAAAGTATCATGAATATCACGACTTTATAATAATTACATTATGTTAGAAGCATTGGTGTGTTTTTTATAGAGATATCATGATAGGGAAGATAGAGAATGAATATCAACTAAATATAATAGATGTATTTGATAAAATAATATTAAAATGATAAATATAAAAGGTGAGCCGGCCTTAAAAGTAAAAGGTAAAAACAATGAACACGGATTTATCAGCTATGTAAAACTGAAGATAATACATTTGAAAATCATGTATCTATGAAAATAAGTAAATGTGGACTTCTTTTATATGTGTGTGGAATTTTTATTTGGCATGATTTTTATATTTTCTATCGGTGACATGTTTATTATATTGTGGTTAGACTATAAGCTACCAAATAATATGACCACATTGTTGACTTCATAATATGTGAGGAGTGAGCTGCAAAATAGAATAGAAGTAAATTGCTAGGGTTGGTAAAAGAACGAGGGCTATAATAGAACGAGCTAGGAAGAAATAATAACGAAGTGAATAGTTCAAAATTGAGGTGACATTATTAATTATATTGATTTGGTTATGTAGGAACAAAAACATATACCTAATGTCATGAGTAATACAATGAAAGCAACATGTGAATTGAGAAGGATGGTTACTTAGTGACAAGATTTCATTTGAAGGAATAATCATCCTAATTGTTGTCATTATTATATATAGTTGTCATTTTTTATATATTAATCAATTTAGGGAATCTATTTCATCATCACAATACAATAAAATGTTAATTCATCAATAAGGGAGTTTATTCATTAATCAATATCAGGGAGTATCATGTTAAGACATTCTTTTTTTTTAATTCATGGACCATCAATTATGGATGCTCTCAGTGGAGAAACACTAAAAAAATTAAGTAGATCGTACCTCGTACCACAAAATATGAACTTAAAAGCTTCAGGTAAAAAAAAACTCAACCTCTAAGTTTTTTTTTTTAAGAAAAAAAGGAAGAAAATAGTGCCATATTTTTTTTATATTATATGCTGATCTATCTTTTAAACTTTAATATTCGAGTCATACAAAAGGTATTGAAATGTTTTTATTATCAGTTTTAGCTTAAGTTAATACTATTATAACAGTAAACTCGTGTTATGAAACTCTGTGTACAATTTAGTATCAATCATCAATCATCAATCAATATGATAATAAAATAGCAAGATATATATTGGCCAAAAAAAAATATAGCAAGATATAACTATCATGTGCAATATACATTTCTTTAGGAGTAATTTATTCAACAAAATCTATAAATATTAATGTGATTTTTAAAAATGCTTTGCCGTGAAACATAGGTGTTTAGATCTCATTCTCAGGTACCATAGGAGTATGGAGATTGTACGAAGTATGAACAAGTATATAATTTTTATGATATATGAATTGTATGTAAAACATACTTCCTCTGATCCTAATTAAAAGACTACTTAGAATTTTTTGAGAAATTAAACATATAAAAGTAATCATTTTATATTGCCTATGATTATTTTTTCCCTCAGAACTAATTTATTTTACTTGTAAAATCTATTATCTAATTATATATAGTAGACATCATATTTTAGTGGTCTAATTTATTTTCTTAATTTAAAGAAAATTAAAAGAGTCTTGTATTTAGAATTTGTTGGAGGGAATATACAATTGAAAAGAGTATCACTAAAAAATATAAAATAATGACAAAATAAACACGGTGTCGATCATTAAGAGTATAAGACCACTATGAATAAACAATGTTCAATAATATCATCAAGATAAGCTGTAAAACAAACTGTAGGTAGGGAACCTGTACTGTAATTATTTTTTGGCCAACAAGGACCCTGTAATTTTCCATTATTATTATCACTGATTTTAATAATTGTACCAATAAATTCTGAGTCATTCATTGTTTTTGAAATTTTGAAATATTATGATGCAATGGATTGATTGGTGGAGGAAATGGACGGTAGGAGATGAAGGTGGGACCTGCAGACACAGCGCAGGACATGCGCCTCCTGCTTACCAAACCAATAGTGAATAGCCTCTATTTTCTCTCATCCCTAGTTCGTCCCTATTATCACTTTTCAAATTCAACGCTTCATTTTTTTGTCTCTCACACAACCGCCCACACTTAAAACTAGTGAAAATATAAGTCACCCTTATAGAGGATGTCAGGTTACTCCTAAATAGAGAATGACAGGTTATACTTTTACATAGGGATAGGGAACACATGCATGAGGCTAATTACCTAGTAAAGATGGCTCATACCTTATCTGAACCTTTTTGTATTCTTGATCAAGCTCCACCCGGCCTCAACCGGAGTAGACCTTGATGAAGGGGTTTGTACTCGTACTAGTTTGTTGCTTCATCATGTAAATTAGTAGTATCCAGTTTTATTAAAAAAAAAAAAAATATAAGTCACCCTTAATTAAAACAAACTAGGGTTAGTTAAAAATACTACTCCTTCTTGAGTTACTAGCCTTGTTATAATAAAGATAAACAAATGTTATAATTATTTATTATCTGTAGATTTAATAGAGTTTACAATTTTTTACCATTTTTTAATTATCATATAGACTTTCTTTGATTTCCCTGCATTTACCTCTTACTTCCTCCGATCCCTAATGCAAGAGCCATCCGCCAAAAAAACGCTTTTTAAGAAAACATGTGAATGTTAGTTGGGTGTCTGAGTTAATGCTTCTTTTCTATTATTGCCCATATTTATTATGATACTTTTAAGAGAGAGAAATACATAAGGATTAATAAATATGAAAGAGAGTTGAGGGCAAAGTAGGAAAAAACACATTAAATGAAGAGAAAATGTGATATGAGCTCTTATATTAAGGATCAAAATCATTCAAATTTTATGCTTTATTTTAATATTAGGGACCCGAGGGAGTATATTTTAAACAAAACATTTTGAACCAGAAGAGTAATCTTTGTTCTATGGCGCCATTGGCGATGGCATGTTTTTGTAGGTTGCAATATAATTCGAGAAGTGTGAAAAATATTCCCTCCGTTTCTAAATATAAGATCACTTTGGTTAATTTGGGGAAATTAAGAAGACAATAAAATTACATGATCTTCCCAAAATCCCCTCAATTACTTAACTTTAAAAAGAGGAGGGGTTTTAAATGAAAAGAGAGAGTATAAGGGTAGTTTGGGCAAAAGTTGAGATAAAATAGGAAGTGATCTTATATTAAGGAATTTATCCACTCCCTAAAGTGATCGAAATAGGAAGACAGAGAGTAGTTAGTATAACATCGGCACCTGATTACACGAATGAGTTCAACAGCTAGTTGACTTGAACGTCCCACCAAGTGACCCTTAAATTAAACCCGACAAAAAATAAGCTCCCTTCTCCTCTTCCCGTTATCGACTCACCCCTTCTTTTTTAGATGGAGAAGCGGCGAATCCTCCTAACCTCCTTATCTTCTCTGCAGCTCCATCACATTCAGGACGATTGTTTTTTGAATATTTTTTGCCATGTGTAATATGAGTCACTCTTAAGTATGTATATCCAGGTTAACTAATTATTGTCCATCTAGATATGTTAAAATAGGGGGAATTACTCTCTTTTAACGGTTCTAGAGGGCAAAGGTCCTTAAGATATCCTTGAAGTTAAATAAAAAGAGCCGTTATACCTATTAACTATTTTTGGTACTTTAAATACCCATGAATTATCATTTTAGGAGTTGAAATACTAATTTCATCAGAGTCCTCAAAAGATGTAAATATATCCATCTTTTGTTTCCATTTTGGGAACTGAAACACCCATGAACTATCATTTAAGAGTTGAAATATCATGAACTGTCATTTTTCCAAGCTAAAATACCCATAAGTAAGGGGCATGTTTGAGGACTCTATTAAATTTTGATATATTTCATCTCACAAAATGATAACTCAAGGATACTTGAGGTACCCAAAATAATTAATAAGTATGACAGTACATGTCATATAAAAGTTTAGAGATATTTAAGTACTTTCCCCCGCTTTTAGAGCAACTTTTCACCTAAGAAACTTGTGGTACAAATGCTCATGGACATAAAATTTTAATGTAAAAATGATATTTACCCCCACATACATAATATTTACCCCCACATACATAAATTGAATTAATTATTCCACTTGTTTAGAGAGTAATTATATAATCCATCATTTGTTGAAAATGATATATCTCACTTATTGAAGGTGTAAATATATAAGAGATCCTTTATTAAGAAAATTTATCCATAAAATGGGTCATAGAGAGACTTGTTTGACATTAAGTTTTATCGCAAATTAATCTCATTGTCCTTTGGCCCAAAAAAAAAAGAAATAACCTCATTGTCTCAGTGTGTAGAAAATGGAATGAAACTCCTACCACTGACTGAAAGAAACAACAAATAATTGCAAACTGTCAAACTTTTTATATAAGTTCAATTTTATTTTTTTAAAGTAAAATGTTATACAAATAAATTGAACCCATATTGTAAACAGCACAAAATGAAAATGCACCAACAAATAAACGTGAATGAACGAACACACACATGTGAATCCTGAAAATAACCTTAATTGATGGAATGTGTCTTTTTTTGAACACATTGATGGAATGTGTCTTGACTTGAGTGAATATAGAATCTTGTGAAAGCAACTCAACAATTGGTAACGGTTAAAATAGAACCACAAAACACTTTTGATTGTAACTTGTGACATCTTTGGGGTAATAAAGAGTTAAAATGATAAGATGAAAAGGAGTGGGGTGAGACAGAAACCTGTTTGATCACAAAAGTATTCTATGTCATCATCTTTATTTTTATATTTTGTGTTTTATTTTTGGCCAAACCATTACTATTGGTTAATTAAGTTAGATGGGAGTCTTTTTGTCTTTATGAAGGAAGATTCCCGCTACAAGGAGAAGCTGCCTCAACTGTCAAATGAGTCTTTTTGTAAGTATTTGAGTATTTAAATACAAAAACCTTAACATGACGGGGGTAACAGATCAGTGTAGAACCTATTTTGTTTTTTTATGATCGTCAAATTTATTATTACTTATGAAGAAAATATATATATAAAGTGAGACAAAAAAAACAAAGAAGGGAGGGCACAATAATTGATGAGGCATAGTAATGTTGCTTTTGAGGCGTTAGAGCTATGTGTCCTATAAATGGTCCTATCCAATTTGGACTGTCAGTGGGCACGTTTATGACTGTGCATGAATGGTGAGAGTAGATCCAAATAACATCTTGAGTTTATTCATCAAAACGGAGAAAATCCATATAAAGTTTTTGTTTGAACATTTTTATTGATAAAATGACAATACAAGATTTATAAACAGGGCATTGAGGTTTCCCATTAAAATATTGAACAAACAAATCAAACTCAAAAACAAAAAAAAAGCACAAAAACTTTATCTATGAAATTCCCTGCATTGTTTTTCAAAGTCTGGGTTGGTTCATAAATTCAAACTTCTAAATCCCCCTTATGCCAAATAATTCATCACAATCTAAAATAGAGCAGCGGAATCTGCACACAGATTCTGGCACAAAATTACAATATCTAAAGAGCAAGGTTTGATCCTAGTAGCTTACAATTTTGTTGTAGGAGAAATAAGAAATGCATCGTCAGCTACTGCATCAAGCAGAACTTGCATAGCAGATACAATAATAGAAATATATTGTTAGAGATATTAGGGAATAATTCGGAATTAGAATATATTATTATAATAAATTTAGAAATACTATTATTATCTCAATCACTTTGTACATATATTAAGAATATTGTTTTTTGCTCAGTTTACATATATTAAGAAATGAGTTCTTCTACTAAGGGCCTTGTAGTCCAATGGTATGACATCTCCCCTTTAGGTGGGTGGTTGCAGGTTCGATCCTAACCTCAAGCTGTTAGTGCTTGCTCCTTTAAATCAAAAAAAGAAATAAGTTCTTCTATGCCAACGAACATTTTGAAAGCCATCAAACTCTTCAACACCGTTCTATTTCTTCTAACACCGTTAAATAGCTCTCACAAGTCATATATATGTGAAATAGCCTTTTCATGCCATAGAGGCAAGCATGAAATTGTAAAATATAGCTCTCACTTTGGGAAATATTATTATATGGAGCCTTTTCATGAATAATTCATGTCAACATAACTCAGACATTTAACTCATTTGCACAAAAAAGGTTAAGAGTGATAAAACACAACATATAGTATTTGTCACGCGATGTTTGAATGCACTTAAAATTTTGTTTATTCATATAATTCTTGCAATAAAACACAACTTATGTGTTTAACCATTCCATTAATCAATGCAGGGTGATGATGGAGAGGGTAGGCAAAGAAAACGAATGCGGAGTTAATTGAGAATTGACACATTTTGTACTATAACTTAAAGAGTTTATAATTAGTGAAAGCTCAAGTTTAATTTTTTTAATGGTAGAGTTATACTCTATCATAACTTCGTGCGTCGAAGACAGAATCATGATGTAAAATATAATTAGAAACTTGTTTAATTTTTTCCTGATCCCTAATCTCAGATTTTACATCTTGATCTACAATAGTATAATCTACAATACTATTATTACTCTTCCACTATGTGTACATTTGTTTCTTGTTTTCCTCATTTGAATCCAAAAAAAATTGAGTACGCTTTAATAGGGCTTTTTTGGACGTGAATTCCGAAATTCATACAAGTCTGATATTTCTTTTAACTAGGATTGAACGACCCTAAAAGGCTATCCTGATTTTTCCTTCCAGACAGACCAATTGGAATGAGTATGTCAATATATACAAATAGAAGGGAAAATGACAAAAATATATCAAAACACCTATAAGATTTTGAAATTCAAAAAGCATATTTCTATCAATTACTCTAAAATGAAAAACTATAGCTTTCGTGATAGAAAAAATTTGATTATTTTTATTGATTATCTATTCGAGCCAGAATGAAAATTGTTGAACTGCATTGGAGTTAGCTTTCTCAAATACTATGTTTTGTATTCACACATATGAATTCAGGATGTCATATTTGCTTGGCTATGACCCTTTAAGGCTTTTATTAAGACTAACACATGTTGGTCTAATTTTGATTGTTCTTTTGTGAAATTTGGATTCTTTGTACATGATATAATTATCTTTAACATGATGAAGTTTATAGGAAAATAAAAGATAAATGACAAGGTGATGATTTTTTGGTAAAATAAAAAGTAAATCTCTCTCTTTTATTCAACGACTCCATAACAAATGAAATAAGTCCCAAGATTATCACTAATTCTACCGCAATTTAAATAACCAAAATGCCCTTCGAATGCATAATTCTTTTTTTTACATATAAAAAGAAACCAAATAAGACTAAATAAAACTAATAACTAACTACATCCTTGAGAAGATACACCACATCAGACACGACGTGAATATCTAAGCCATAGTTTAAACTGCTCCTTGCTGAAAAATCTGCAGTTACATTATTCTCTCGGTTAATCACCTGAAGCTCTATGATCCAATGATGCCGCAGTAATTCACAAACCTCGACAAATAAATCAGCACTCTCATGCAAGTCAGAAATGCCATGCTCCAGAGCCTCCATCATCGAAACAACTTCTCAAAATAAAGATACCCATCGAAATCCAGAATCTCATGCTCGCCTCAACCCCTATAAACAATCTCATAACTCTGCCTCAACCCTTGAAGATTCATAAATTGAATACATGAAGGCTTCCAAAACATTACCCTCCAAGTCACAAATCACCTCTCCACAACCAACAAGTGATGAGTCTAAGGAGAACACATCATCAACAAAAACTTTCACATCTGACTCGACAACTTGGCGTAACTGACCATGCATGATAAACCTTCCATAACCACCTAAAAACTTCTTTGTCGGCACCATACAACAAACATTACCTATAGCCTCCACCATGCCGTAATCAATAGTACAACAAGATCCATGATGTACGACTTCATTCCTCTGCCTCCAAATGAACCAACAAGCCAGACAAAAAATAATCTTCCAATTTTCTATATTTGCCCTGCGTGAGAGTTTCAAATTACTCTTCGACTACGTCTGCACATCACTCTCCCAAAAGTCTAGATCAAGTATAGAAACTTGCAGCTTGGGCCAAAACTCACAAGTCTTAACACAATTACGAAATGCATGACCCAAATTCTTAATATTGGTTTTACACACCCCACAAACATTAACAAGATAAAAGTGACGATCATATAAGGACTCATTCGTGAGCAACCTATCATGTAAAGAAATCCACGTATGAACTTTACATCTTTGGGGAATATTAATCTTCCAAATAGCTTGCCAACTCCATCCCTCCTGACCATCTTTGGTAATAGAATTGTAAACAGATTTCAGAGAAAAAATACCACTCTTATCTAACTTTTATTTAGCTTTATATTCCATATTCCTGTGAACAACCTCAATCTCATCTCTAACATTCTATCCCAAGCAGCTTTAATTCCACTCCACACTCTCCCAAGATGCCAGATAAAATATTTGACTGAATCAAATGAATCAACTTCTCCATACATATCACAAAAAAATACGGAGACAAATGATCACCCTGTCTAATACCTCATGAAGGATTAAAAACATTTGACTTACTAACATTCCATAATAGTTGCATAGAGGGATAAGATATACACTCCTGAATCAATAAGATCAAACTCTCCGGAATTCCCACCTCCTTTAAAAAATTAACATCAAATTCCCAATTAATTCTATCATATGTCTTCTCCAAATCAATTTTCACGGCCATAAACCCTTTCTTTCCTTTCATAGTTATTCATGGTATGAATCACCTCCTGAGAAACAATAATATTGTCGGAGTTCAGTATCCTTGTCTTTAATGCACATTAGCTTTGAACTTTAATTAATTTTATAATAGCGTGATTTTATTACGAGTTTATGACTTTTTGAATATTTGACCTCGTTCTCCAATCAAAGTGTCCAAGAAGCCCACGGACCTCAAATTCCTGTTGGACCTTTGAAATACAGTAATACTAACGATGCAGAAAGAATCCCACAACTAATACTACTAACAATAATAGTAACAGAGACCGTTAGCTGAAAGTTAGTGATAAAGAGAGAGTCAATCCCTCAAATTTCTTACAATGGTTTTGTTTTACAAAAACAACAAAACGAGCATAAGATGATTAGTGTACGTTTTCCTTGCATTGTCACAGTGATGGCTGTATAAAGAAAGATTAAAAGAAATACCAATAGTGGTATAGTTAGTTATGACGCTCAATTTGATCAAAAAAAAAAAAAAGTTATGACGCTCAAGCTAGAGCTACACCTTGAAAATATGACTAAATTGGACCCTGAAGGCTTTGTTTTTTTTCCTTTGGGTTAATATGCAAATCCATACAATTCTGTGTTGCAGTAAAATATACTGTGTAGTTGACCAAAAAAGTAAAATACACTGTAAACCCATACATCTTATGCTCGTTTTTACCCTTGTCCTCAAAGGTAAACCCATACAATTCTGTGTTGCAGTAAAATACTAAACAACACTCTGAACATAAAACCAGCAACCAGAAAAAGTATATAATCAACAAGAAAACTTGATTGACATCATCTTCAACCCTGTACCAATGTAACAGCCTCCTTCCACTAAAATTCTGGAATCAGGAAGGTGGGATATTGCATTCAAATTGAAACAACATCACCCAACCCAGGTAGCTTCTTTCATTGCACTAGAATCTCTGTCACATTCCTACCCTTCTTTCTGGCAACTCTTTTATTCAAAATTTTCTCCAGTTCCAATGAAGGGGGAAGTTCAGGCCAATCATTAGGTGGATGTCTTATGCTCACCGATATATTGAGACACAACTTCAGTTGAGAAATATGAAATATAGGATGTATCCTTGGTTCAGTAGGTAGTTCCAACCTATAAGCAACAACATCTACCCTTTCCAACACCCTAAAATGTCAAAATAACTTGGTGCCAACTTTTGATTACTCCTAGATGCCACTGAAACTTGCTTATGAGGCTGGAGCTTTAAAAACACCCATTGGCCCACTTAAGTTCCCTATCAGTAAGATGTGAATCAGCCCTTTGCTTCATAATATTTATGGCTCTATGTAAATGATATTTTGCCATCAATATAGCTTCCTCCCTTGCTAAAAATGACCTGTCCACATCTTCCACAGCAGCATTTCTAGGCAAACAAGAGAGAAGCCCAAGGATTTGTGCACAATGGTGCAAATCTGCCCTTCCTCTTAAGTAACTCTTTCTACACTATCATAACACAGTGCACATGTACAAGACAAAAAAATAATACAACACCCTTCAAGCAAATCCAGTATTAAAATTGTATAATACACAATCTCAAACTCGTAATTATGCCTATTTCGACATTGTTTTCTCAGTTGCAAAACGAATAAAATAACTTTTCTAGTGGTTCATAATATTCTGCAAGCAAGTCATTGTCATTTTGGATAATATAATATAATATAAGAAAACTTCATTTTAGCTACAATTTAAAGTCAGAAATGCCCAAAGTCATTATAAATGTATATTATCTTCAATCTAAAGTCAGAAATGGCTGAAATGCTAATTCATGAGCTGCAACAGAGATATACCTTAAAGTCAATCAATAAATTAGGAATGAAACATGAATGAAGAAGGAACAAATTTCATGTTAAGACAAATAAATAATCAAGGGTACCATATACACATGGTCAATTAATATATTAACCAAGAACAAAAATTCCTCAACACCTTTCTGGCCATTGAATCATCTAACAATTTTGGTCAAAAAGTAGCAAGCATTTGCCAGCCACTAAAGGAAATTTTCAATATGAGAACAATATAAGAAGCAAGTAGAGTATTTGGCCTAGTTTTACTGTCATAGAAGACTACTATCAGCCATTTCAAGAAGTAGCTTCTCCACCCTATCATTATCACTTTTTTCCAAAAATGCTCGAATAAGTGTTCTATATGTTATTAAATCAGGGAGGCAGCCATTCTCTTTCATTTTTTGAAGCAAGGTCATACCTTCGTCAAGTAAGCCTTCTTTACAAAGACCATTGATCATAATGTTATAAGCACAAACATCTAGATGATGTCCTTTGATTAAAAGGTATTGAAAAATCTCTCGCGCAGTATCTACTCTACCACCTTTACACAAACCATCAATAAGTATACTGTATGTGTACTTACAAGGCCAAATTCCTTGGTTCATACTTTGCTTAATTAAAACGATCCCCGTGTCGATATTTTGGCTTTTGCAAAATGCATCCAACAAGGTATTATATGTGATTAGATTAGGAGGCTGACCACTGTCATACATCTCACTGACAAGACCTCGCACATATGACAATCTTCCTGCCTTGCACAAACCATCAATAAGAGCATTGTAAGTCACAACATTGGGGATCAAGTTTCTCCGCTTCATTTCTTCAAAGAGATCCAAAGCTTCATCCACCATATCAGCCTTGCAAAACCCATTAATCAAAATACTAAAATTAACTACAGTAGGTGTCAAACCACTTTGGATCATTTTGTTGAACACATCCTTTGCCTCACTAACATTATTCACCAAACAAAATCCCTCCATCAAAGCACCATAAGTTACAGCATTAAGCCTCTCATCACATTTCATCATCCTACCAAACAATGCTTGGGCTTCTATGATCCTCCTCTCTTTACACAACGCACCAACCAATATACTAAAGGTATAAACATCAGGTCTAATGTCTTTCAACACCATCTCAAGGAGCAACTGAGTAGCTTCTTCCCATAAGCCCATGCTACAAAAACCATGAGCAAGTGAGTTGTAAGTGACACTATTTGGTAAAATCCCACAACCAATCATTCTACAACACAAATCACGTGCCTCAAATGTTTTCCCATCCTTACAAAAACCATCAATGATGGTGTTATACATAACCACATTAGGCCTAACCCCATGCACCTTCATCTTCCCAAGCAATTCAATGGCACATCCCATTCTCTTTTCTTTACACAACCCATGTATCAAAGTTCCATAACTCACTTCATTTAGATGAAACCCTTTTGCAATCAACTCTTCCTGAAAGCACAAAGCTTCCCCAACCTTGTTACCAATACAGAAACCTTTAATCAAAGAAGTGAAATTTATGATATTGGGTAAAAAACCCATCTTTAAAATCTTCCCCAACACAGAAAAAGCAGAGTAAATGTGACCCAATTGGGAGTAACAATTGATTAAAATGCTCAAAGTGAAGAAATCATGAACAAAGCCATTGAGCTCAGCTTGGAGAGAGAGTGAAATGGCAGAATTATAGTGTTTAGTTTTAGCAAGTGAACGTAGAAGGTTGGTGAAGTGAAAAAGAGAAGGTGGGGGAGGCATAGTGAAGGAATGAAAGTTGTTGGGAAATGGGGTTTGGGAAAAAGGTTGGGATTTGAGATTGGTGATGAGGATTAAGTGAAGATGTTTGGGGAAGACATAATACCTTAAAGCTATGCACATAATGTAGGCGATGGGATGGGAAGGTGAAGAAGAAGAAGAAGAAGAAGAAGAAGATGAAGATGAAGATGAAGGTAATGTTATTGGGCTGCTACTCTGTGTTACTGGGATCCCATTTCCCACTCAAAAGAGAAGGAGAGTTTCGTAGATCAACTATTTGCTCAAGAATTATACACACATGGAAAATGCAAAAATAGCGACCATAAATTAAAAAAATACTAGACTTTGATAAATTTGAAGTGTAAAATTGTATGATGTAAATTAAAATGGGATAAATGTAACATCTTGGTTAAACATAGTTAAACAAAAGTTTTTTCAGACGTGAGCTCCACCATCACTAAATGACATGTCAATTTGAAAATCAACTGTGGAAGTTGAAATGCATCATCTAGTTGAACCTTATAAGTTATACTACCTTCTGTCCTAAATATAGGACCTAATTGACTTTTTTTTTGAGAGATTAAGGTTGCGAAATAAGGTTATTAAACGATGACATATTTGATATATTTTTATATTATCCATTAGATTATAGGTAAAATAAACTAGTTTAAGGGAAAAAATTAGGTAAATCAATTTATAATTAACTTATTTTGCTTTTTTAAGGATTTTCTAGAAAAAGTCAATTAGATCTTATATTTAGGACCGGAGGGAGTATCATCTAAAACGAACTATAAACCCTCAAATAATTTTAACTAGAACTCATATTTTTCACAAATCATATGAAATACACCCCAAATCATCTGAATCCTAAACCCGAAAATCATTTCGATGAAGGTTCTAAGGTTAAGGTTCAAAATGGGGCTGGTTTGATCTTTGAAGGGTTCAATGTGTTATGTGTTGTGTTGGACTTGTTTTAAGCCTCAAAATGTCCCGCCAACATATGTCACGTCAAAAAAATTGACACCCAATGTCATACATATATTGTCATGGCAATAAATCCCATTAGAATTCTTAATTTTTTGTTAATTAATGGCCAAACTTAACACCTTAACACCTGTGTTTGATAAGGTTATATTTGCCCTATTTTTGTTTACAGTGTACACGGTTTTACCCCTTAAATTTACCAGAGTCTTAAGTGTTATTTTTTTTAAATTTACAATAACTATTTTTGCAGTTTTGCCCTTATAGATTATACATTTATTGAATAACAAATAAATTGTCCGGCAAAAAGAAAAACAAATAAATTATTCAACCTTTCAAGTTTATATAGTATCTCCTTACCCTTTTTTTTTTGTTTTTTCATTTTGAAAAAATATCTTGAAGCGTTCTTAACAATCCTCTTTTTTTATTTTTTGTTATGTGAAATGATGTTTAGATAATTTTTCATTATTAATAAAAATAATATGGGTAAAATATCAAATCGCTCCGGAAGTTTCCCTAAGGAGCATCCCCACCCCGGAAGTTTTTTTGGGAGCAATTAACACCTGAAAGTTTTTTTAAGAGCAATTAAGACCCAAAAATTTTTTTAGAAGCAATCTCACCCAAAAATTTATAACATGGACAATTAAGTCACCCCACAAGTTAGATTTGAGTTGTGATTGCTCCTAAAAAAAACTTCCGGGTCTTAATTGCTCCTTAAAAAAAACTTCCGGATGTTAATTGCTCCAAAAAAAATTTCCGGGGTGAAAATGCTCCTCAAGGAAAACTTTTAGCGGGGGTGATTTGATACTTTACCCAAATAATATTTAACACAAAAAATGACTTGATAATTCAGTCCAAATGAACTTTAAAGTTGCTTATGTGTCACATATATAACTCACCAAGTAATATTGCACTCAGTTTTGACTTATCCTCTCTACTCTTTCTCCAAAACATTTTTCATCACCGACTTGGAGACATGGGTGTGATGTCGTTATTGCCTGCTCATTTCTCAACATGTTTCAAGTATCCAAGCCTCAACTCACTCAAAACATACTATTTTTCACCACACAAATTTAGTTTCACTCTCCAAATAAGAACCCACCAGCATATTGCTTCTAGTTTAGCTATATGTGGGGCCTCACCTTCAAACCATTCTTGTTCATTTGTGCAGGATGATATTCATGCTCTGTTACAGGTATAATATTCTTCAACACCATTCACTTCTTTCAAATGTTACACTATTTTTTTATGAACTATGATACTTGCATGTTATGACTGCTAAAGATGCTGAATTGCTTGTTTATATTTGGTGGTTTTCTGTTTGATATATTGTTACTTTGTCCTCCTCGTAGGTCCTTCCATCTGATTTACATGACAGTCTGCTAAATGAATTTAAAAGGGATGAACTTTTGGAGGTAAGATATGGTGGATTCAGTGTCATCATTTCTCTATGGAATTGAAGATAAACCATATGATGTGGAAATATGAATTAGTTATTCCAATTGTGAACACTTTTGATGTATAATTTGTAAAATGTATTGTAAATGCAGTGGTGATTTTTTCCTGAACTCTGTCACTTGTATTTTGCATCTGTTTTGATGCTTTCTCATTAGAACCTCTAAATACTATGATGAGAATCTAATTCTTCTTTTCTGAGTACAAAATTTTGAGTTGGACATTTCTTTCCTTGTTTTCCTATTTTAAATACAGTAATGCTTATATCCACTATAATTTTCTGCCTTCATTTATCAGGTTATATTGGACTTGGGCCGTTTTCCAGAAGCACGTTATCTTAGTCAGGGTGGAGGGGAATATATCAGGAATACTGAGGTAACAAAACACTTTTGAGACCAAAGGTCAAATTTTTAATTTTATAGAATTGAATAGATACTTTTATCTTCATATATGTATACTGCCTTTTTTATTTGTCTCCACTTTCCACTTATATGCGCTGTCCTATGTAGAGTATGTTAAGAATTTGTTTTCCTGAATTTTCATTCAAAAAATGTATTGACTTTGAGACAAAATTAAAGTTCAAAGGGCTATATGAAATCAGGTGACAGTGGAAGAGTTGGAACATGCTCAACAAGCTGTTGGAGAATTTGGGAGGGACAATAGAGCAGGCATTGAGGGTACATTGCACAGAATATCTGCAATCAGAAGTAGGAAAGGTGGCATAGTTGGTTTGACATGCCGAGTTGGGAGGGTGGTAAGTGGCCACATTGACATGGTGTATGACCTGCTTCAATATGGGAGAAGCATTTTATTTGTTGGAAGGTAAAACACACTATCAATCAAGCACTATAGCAAGACATGCTGAAATGCTTCAAATAAGCAACTCTGATTTTATCCCATGTCATTCTTTATGTCGTGTACTTGATGGCTCTAAGTTTTGCACTGCAAATTGTACATTATGGTCTGATGCTTTTCATTTCAAGAATTTCTTATTATGTTGAGGGAAAATATAATAACTAGTGCAAAGTCACTTTATCACAGTCTACTGATTTGCTTATTCCTCGAAATATATATTTTCTATTTTCATAATTCACCAGGTACTAAGTACAAGAGCTTAGCTGTTTTTCCCCCTTCCCTTTTGGCTGTTCACAATTGGGATTTTTTTAGGCCTGGAGTTGGCAAGACTACAGTTATGCGAGAGATTGCGCGTGTGCTGTCGGATGAATTTCACAAGAGAGTGGTAAGTTGCTTTTTCAGCATCTTTGCAACACTCTTTTCTG
This sequence comes from Mimosa pudica, assembly GCA_029929735.1. Taxonomy (NCBI): domain Eukaryota; kingdom Viridiplantae; phylum Streptophyta; class Magnoliopsida; order Fabales; family Fabaceae; genus Mimosa; species Mimosa pudica. The sequence goes on from JAKELP010000031.1 coordinate 3,289,639, forward strand.
AAGTATATTGTGCTCAATCGAACATTTCTAAAAGATATTTACGAATTTGTAGGTAATTGTTGATACTAGCAATGAAATTGGAGGGGATGGTAATGTTCCACATGCTGCAATAGGACGTGCACGGAGAATGCAGGTGCCTGAGCCATCAATGCAACACAGAGTGATGGTTGAGGCAGTAGAAAATCACATGCCTGAGGTGATTGTAGTAGATGAAATTGGCACAGAAGCTGAAGCTCTTGCTTGCCGGTCAATTGCTGAGCGAGGAATTATGCTTATTGGGACTGCTCATGGAGAGCTTCTTGAAAATATCATGAAAAATCCTATTCTCTCTGATTTGGTATGTTTGCACCATTTTATGATTACGACATTAGCAACTTAGGACTCTAATTCCTTTTTAATAAGTCATTTAAAATTCACATTGATTGGTTAAGTATTGATGTTAAAGAAAAAAGAAAGCTTGGTGTGTGGGCTTGTTTCATTAAGGAATCTAGATGACTCTAATATGTAACATCTGCTTCCACTATATTCCCAGATTGGCGGAACAGAAGCGGTTACTTTGGGAGACGCAGAAGCCAAATCTAGAAATTCTCAAAAGACAGTTCTTGAGAGGAAAGCTCCTCCAACATTTGACTTCCTAATTGAGATGAGAGAGAGGCATTACTGGATTACTCATCAGGTGTGTTGATTGAACAAATCTTCCACTGTCACTCATGACTTTTACTTAGTGAAAACATCTATATTTGTGACGTGCAAGCTGGGTGGAAACTTGGGTTTCTATTTGTAGTCCATATAAGAAAGTCCAAGAGAGCTGAGGTCAACTCAGTTTGTTAGAGTATCTAATAAATATTCATTTTTCCTTTTACCCTTATCCTCACTGTTGATTTTGTTGCCTCAAATCCAATAGGCAAACAATGTTTTAGCAATATACCAAACATTGATTTTGTCATACATTTCAACACCAACAAAAGATAATGACCAAACATCAGCAGGTTTCATTCTTTCATATCATATTTTCTTTGACATTTTGCAGACAGACAAAAGTGTAGATATGTTGCTCAGAGGAAAGACTCCACAGGTTGAGGTAATCCTCTAGGAGCCTACTTGTTTCTTTTGATAACTTTAGATCTAAATATGAAAATGCATTTTCACCACGAATTTTGTTTCCATAATCGGTAAATATGATTGGACTTGAGACTGTGACTGAATTTAGACAATTAAACTATGCATGACGAATGCCTAAGAAATCTTCCACAACTAAATAATATGTGATGAAATAAAGAGAAAAATCAGTAAATAAGCTCTTCATATCATGCTCTATTGATCAATTAAACATACAATTTGGTTAATATACTACTAACTCCTAACATATTGAACTCTCGAGGTATTTATCTTCAAGAAATAGTTATTCCTTGAATCTATAGGAACTAGAGTATTTATTTGACTAATAAAGAAATGAATGAATATGCTGTGTACTTGCTTGTTTCCGGATCAATATTAATATATCCTTCAAGGCTGAGCAAGAGAAATAAAAAACTTATGATAAATGGAAGGCTGTGATATTATTAACTGTAGCTTTGGTTTTGCAGGTGAGGAGAAGGGATGCAAAATTCAAGGTTGTGATAGAGAAATCAAAACCTTATGATAAATGTATATGATAATTATATTGTAGTATATGGTTTCCCGCGGAATGACTCTTGAAAAAAAATAGAATGACAAAAAAATATAACTAACTACTTTCTTTTTATCTGTTTTCATGGAAAAATTGGGCATGAAGCCCATTTGCTTAAATAACTGATAAAGGTCTAACACTGACAAATCACAACATACTTAGCGCATGTCATATCCTATTTCCCAATTAATTTATCAAATAGGGATTTATCCCCAATTTCCCCTTTTTATTTTATCCTTAGTTTGTGTGTGTCTCACATTAAATTGATACGGTTTCATTGTAAAGTAAATAGAAGTTGGTTAAGAAATGTGATATAATTGAGGGACGTAGTAATATAGAAGAAATCAATGTAATTCTTCTGTCCGTCTACACAATATTTTTTTTTTCGATTTTCTGACTTTCTCTCCAAAAGACACACTTTTCTTTTATCAAGTATACAGGGAGATAAAATAATTTTTCATGTATATATTTGTTATGATAGATAGTGGTTGTTTTTCAGCCACATACTTTTTTTTTTGTTCAAATTTTTCAGCCACATACTTAGATTAGATCAGTTTGTGCATATAGTAAAAAAAGGGGACACTTGCATCTAGATTCTGAATAAGAAACTTAATTTCAAAGAGGCCTCAAGAAATTGTTACCACATGTTAATGAGGCTACTTTAGTTGTTAATACTTAATACTAGTCATTAACAACTCTTTAATACCTCTTTGAAATTAAGTCTCTTATTTGGGACATAGGTGCAATTCTCACAAGAATATCATTATAACTAATTTTAACAGAATATTCAAATTGAAAACTTTCTCCAGAGGAAAAAAACAAATTTGATTAAATTTTCAGTCACAAAAATTAATGAAAATAGGAAGAAAATGGCATTAACAAACCAAAATTATGTGTCCTCCTTCTTAGCCTCAAAACTGCCAAAGATGAGAAATGAGTGATCCAAATGAAAAGGGGATAAACTTTAAACTTTAGCCCAAGACAAATAAACAAAATTTACACAAAAAACTGTTGTCCAATTATTTTTTTAACTGTCCATAATAATAATGCTTGTTGGAAGACAAGACTCAAAGCCCAAATTCCCAGAAGTATCTCGTTTTGTTACAATGGCCTATGTGGGTATATCACCAAACCAATCTTTTCTTTTCTCAGGAACTACGAAACATAAACACTCTCTCCACCTTCCTTCCTTAAACAGAAGTGTAGTTTCAGTTCGAGCTGAAAGCATGACTATTGAGAAACTAGGAATCAAGATTGAAAGAAATCCTCCTGAGGATAAACTTACACAACTTGGTGTTAAACAATGGCCCAAGTATTTCTCTTTTTGTTTCATTCTTGTTTTGTTATTTTTAAATTTGGTGCAAGCAATCATTTTTCTTTCTTTTTCTGTGTAAAGTTTTGTGGGTTCCTTGAAAAGTTTCATTTTTTTATTGAAATGTATTGTTAAATCCCTACTGAATGTATGCTTTGATATTGTTGACCATTATTTGTGATGGATTGCTGAATTTTTTGTGAAGAATTTTGATTTCATAAAAGTGGTTGTTGATGTCCTAGTTTGACTCCTACTACAATATTTGGATATCCTAAATGGAGTAATTCACTTATTTTTTCATGGTTCTGGTTTTTATGGAATTAGGCAAGTGATGTGATTTTTCAGGTGGTACTCGTTGAAGTGCTAGTTCTTGTGTGTCATGCAGAAACTTTTTAGTTGCCGGTTCCATTTAAAATCCTCTAATTTAGAATCAAAAGAGGAAAATGAGGACTTTGTTGTACTATATTGATCTTGGACTTGCTGTCATTTTGGATGCTTGGATGTAAGATGTTAGGGTGTAAGATATATTATATTAAAACTGAAGTAGATAGTGCATTTTATTTAAGATTCTTCCATTCCTTGTTCTTATGTATTTTCAGTTATATGTATAAGTGTCATTTTTGTTTCCTTTCAACATCTTGAATTCTCTTTCTAATTCCCTAGTAAGATGAGAATAACAATATCAATTACCAACAAAGTTCAATCTCTCGAAAAGTAATCTCCCCTAGTCTTATTTATAAGTGATTTTTAACATGTTACGCCTGATTCTTGAACAACCTCATTCCACTGTAACTTTGTTTTATTAATTTGACGACTTTCCAATCTATCCCCTTTTAATTCATACACTTTCCTAGAAAGTGGAAATCTACATGGTAATGAATGGAGCATAATATAGTAATCCATACTAAAAACTTAGTGATGTGACTTATAAGACCAAAGGAGTATGTGACTATCTGTTATTGAATGTTCTAGGAACAAGTTGGAGCATTGTTGGAACTGAATGTTGATCATGTTTTGATGTAATTCAGGTGGGGATGCCCTCCCAGCAATTTTCCATGGACATATGAAGCCAAGGAGACATGCTATCTGTTGCAAGGGAAAGTGAAGGTGACACCGAATGGATCAAATGAAGCAGTTGAGATTGGTGCTGGTGACTTGGTTGTGTTCCCCAAAGGGATGAGTTGCACTTGGGATGTCTCTGTTGGAGTGGACAAGCACTATAAGTTTGAGTAAAATAGAAAACTCCTTATACGTTTGAATCTAGATTTGGCCTAGCTTGCTGTAAACTGCTGTCCAAATAAGCTCTTATGAAGCATTTGAAGCTCAATGTGTCTCTAGACTTGATCACCAACTCAAAGTCAAGACTTGGCTTATCCATTCGTGTAGTAAATGAATGAGAATGTGAGTTTAGTGTTTAGACTCTTTTAAATGCAGTTAGACTTGCAGTATGAATTAGGCTTCTCCTCCTGCTTCGCTTTTTATTAATTGGAGTGCATGGATGGAAAATGTTAATGCAACTGTTAACTTACAACACACATAAACAAGATGAGTAAATCAAGAAAAAATAAATTATCATACTTATTACTACCTCCGTTCCTAAATATAAGATCACTTTGGCTAATTTTTTTTTTTTATTAAAAGGCAAATCGGAACCTTACAAGGTACATATGTTAAGCTAAAATACATAATACATAGTAAAATGAAGTTAAATATTCCTTTCACTTTATATAGGGTGAAATACATGATAACCATGTGTTTCACTCATATAAAGTGAATGTGGAATTAAGGTCTTATCATAAAAAAAAAGAACCATATTCAGACAATAATTGCTGAATATCTGTGATTACTATATCGGTCGAGTTCAGCAGAATGTGGTTGAAGCTTGACGGCTTCTGGGTGAATATCATGAGTGATTGCTCCTTGTGTTGATGTTGGGTTGTGGCTATCCATTGGAGTGTTGCTCTCAAGCATCTATGTGGGAAAGGTGTTGTGAAGTTGACTGCTGGCTGAAAGCACAACTGAATAAGCAAGTGATAGTGATGGTAGATGTGGGCAATGCAGGATTTCCCCGTTCTTGTGTGATGTCTCTCCAAAATGATGATCCAGTTCATACCGGTTCCTGAGGAAGTCGTTGGAAGGATTGAATGGTCAAGGAAGATGCCAGTATCTGTATTGGATTCCTCATTAGTCCCCTTTTGCAAGACCAGGGAATTAAAGTTGGATTCCTGTTGTATATGCTTCATTTCCATCTCGGGTGAGGAGGATTTCCCCTATGCATAATGTTGTTCCTACCCTCCCATAACCGGTTCAATAAGAAGATGATCCTTTCCACAATGGATGAGTGGCCATCCTTTTGCAACTCCTGTAAAACCTGCATAATCCACAAAATAAAGGAATTAAAGTTAGACCACTCACTTCTTATTGTGAGAGTATCCCACCATATGGCTCTAGCCTTGGGACATTCATATATAATGTGGGCCAGAGATTCAGGAGTGTCGCATCCATTAAGGCATTTGGTGTTGTTATTGAGGTGGTGTGCTGTCAACACATCTCCAGCAGGAAGAGCTCTGTGTAGCAGTTTCCATAAGAACAACAACTTTTTGGGAGGGAGAGAAATGGACCAGAGAAATTTCCAAAATGGGTTGTGTGCAGTTGGAGTCCTGTTTAGGCAAATCTTGAAGTCAGCCTTAGCTAATTTGGAGAGATTAAGGAAGACTTTCCAATGAATTAGGATTACATGATCTTCTCAAAATACCCCTCACTTAAATTTAAAAGACAAATAGGGATTTGAGAGAGAAGTGAAGGAGCTAAGAAGAATATGGGTAATTTGGACAAAATTTGAGACAAAATAGAAAGTGATCTTATATTTAGGAATTTATCCACTTCCCCAAAGTGATCTTATATTTAGGAACAGAGGGAGTACCTATTAAGGATGTAATTATGAATCCAAATGGTTTGTCCCAAGAATCACTACTGTAGAAAAATTTAGGGTAAAGACCCAAAGATGATACATAACTATTAAACAAGGAACAAAAATAGCACATAACTGTTCCAAGGTACAAAAATGATACCAACTTTACCATGTGATCAAAAATGATATTTTCACTAATATGACAATAATATTAGACATGAAACGTCCAAAATGCCCTTATAATTAAATAAACTTTTACTGGGCAGCGATTAATTTATAAGGGCAATTTGGACTTTTCATGTCTAATATTATTATCGTGTTAGTGAAAATATCATTTTTGATCACATGGTAGAAGTTGGTTATCATTTTTGTACCTTGGAATATTTATGTACTATTTTTGTTCCTTGGCCAATAGTTATATACTACCTCCGGTCCTAAATATAAGACCTAATTGATTTTTTCTTGGAGAGGTTAAGGTTGCGAAATAGGCTATTAAATCATGACATATTTGATATATTTTTAGATTATACATTAGTTTATAAGTAAAATAAACTATTCTAAGGGAAAAAATTAGGTAAATCAATTTATAATTAACTTGTCTTGCTTTTTTATAGGATTTTCTAAAAAAGTCAATTAGATCTTATATTTAGGACCGGAGGGAGTATCATTTTCGAACCTTCGCCCTAAAATTTAACCCATATAATTATTTTTGGACCGAACTAATATACCAAATTTTGTAAAAGCTACAAACATCTTCTTGCACTGATGTTAACTCTTGGTGCCAGGATGTTCTTAGAAGGATGTAGACTTGTAGTAATGGCCGGGTCTATCTCCTTATCAAACATCTTCTTGTACCTATATATCCAGATGTCTCAACAAACATTTCCAACTAGATGTTAATATTTTTGAAACGTGCAAACTAGCTTTGTTTTTTCTTTTTGATCAAATCTGTCTTTTAGTAACTTAGGAATGCATCATATAACCAGTTTTGAATGATTTGCTCTAATTTAAGATCCTGTCTAATTTTAATAACATCAAACAAAATAAAGTTATTATTCATAAATGAGACCTACCACTATTTTTCAACTCAAAATAATTTATTTTTATTTTTATTTTTATTTAAAAAGGAAATCGAGTCATTGGTCTCATCAAATTAATGGGGTCAAATTTTCATACTATGGGTTAAATATATGTCTTATGTTCTTTTTTAAGTTTTTACTAAACACAAGGGGACTTAAAATGATTCAGAAACATCCCTTTTCGTGGCAGCACAAAATAAAAATGTCGAAACATTTTTTAAGATAATGTAATCAGATGATTTGGTTAATAGCTTGAGTCCTAAATATAAATTTAGTTTGACCTTTTTAAAAAGATAAAGAAGCAAATTAGAATGCTGCTACATTATAACATATACCATTAGATTATGGGTTAGTTTGTACGTAGAAATAAATTAGTTTAGGGATAAAAATACTATAAACTATTTAAGTAATTAATTGGGAAAAAGACGGATAAAGACTATCAAATGCTTAAAAGGACAAATAAGGTGCTTAAATTCCCAAAAGAACAAGGAAGATTACAAGCACCTAATTGGCATTAGTAAATATGGGCAATGACTCAAAATGTCCTTAAAAAACTTGCATAACAGTTATGATTTATAATTTGCTTGACTGCTTAACTAGTTTTTTATGGGCATTTTGAGTCATTTGCCCACATTTGCTAATGTCAATTAGGTGTCTGTGACCTTCCTTGTCCTTTTGGGAATTTAGACACCTTTTTTGTCTTTTTAACCATTGGGAAGTCTTTATCTGTGTTTTTGTCTAATTATTAATTGGAGTTGTAATTTTTTTTCTTTTTAAAAGTCTAATATCCCACAGTTCATAGAACAGTGTAAAAAAGTAAGCATAAAGTGATTATTGGTTCATGACGTTGATAAACTCTGAATCACTGTGTTCCATCTCCACACTTCATAAAAAAGCTCAAGAATCTCATTAGAAGCAAAGCAGCAAAGTGAGGAAGAAATGTGGAAGGCAATGAAAAGGCTTTATGCAAATCATTCCTCTTTGCTGCGTCTATCACTGTTACTCCCTTTGATTCCTCTGCTTTACTCTGTTCTCTTCTTTCCAAACAAGGAAACTGCTTCTGTAACTAGTGAGATTTTGGGGGTCAAGATTCAGAAAAATCCTCCTCAATCTAAACTCACGAGCCTTCAACTCTCATCTTGGTCCACGTAAGCGTTTTTTGTTGCTTTACTTTTGCTTTTACATGTTTTGTCTGCTTTGAGGGTTTTAACATATGCAAGATAGGATTTTGGGTGTTGGGTTTTCTTCAGAAAGATGCAATTTTTCGGTTGTACGGACGGCTGGAGATGTTAAGGAGAATTGCTTGTAATATCATTGTTGGTTGATGATGCTATTTTAGTTTTGGCCTTGTTTCAAACTGTGGTGGTATCGCTAGTTGACTTTTTGACAATATAAGACAGCTAAATGAACCACTTAAGTATAACATTTTTTGTGGATTTTCCTAAATTTTTTCTCTAAACTAGTTTATTGACCAATAAACATAAACTAACGGACAATCTAATAATATGCTACCTCCGGTCCTAAATATAAGACCTAATTGACTTTTTTCTGGAGAGATTAAGGTTGCAAAATAGGTTATTAAATCATGACATATTTGATATCTTTTTAGATTATCCATTAGCTTATAGGTAAAATAAACTAGTGTAAGAGAAAAAATTAGGTAAATCAATTTATAATTAACTTATTTTGCTTTTTTAAGGATTTTCTAGAAAAAGTCAATTAGGTCTTGTATTTAGGACCGGAGGGAGTAAAGAATATGTTATAATTAAGAGGTTCATTTCGTTTTCTTAGGATTCTTTGGAAAAAGTCTAGCTCTTATATTTAGGAACTAGCTTGAGTTAAACGCGTTATCCTTGTTTAACGACCACTTGGTCCTGATCCTTGTACTTTTAGCAAGTTTTAGTTTTGGTGCCTATACTTAATATGTTTGAAGTTAGGCCAAGTTTTTATGAAATTGTAGGTACTAAAAACCATGAATTGGGATGGTTTATGTTGCAAGTTAGTTTCCCTAACTGGACTGGTTCCATAGTTATGTTTTCTGTTTGGTGCTTTGGTTTACTTTGTGTTGCTTCATTATACAATCTTTTGTCCAGTGAATGAGATTTAATGAGTGATCTACTTCTGTAAAATCTGTTTGTTAAATGATTAATTTCTTCTACTGATGTAAAGGGAGAAGAGTGTTTATTGAATACATAGTTATGTTATTAAGCATTGATGCTTATGACATGCTGACAAAATTTGGTATTCAGGCTATCCTATCCCACAGCTCTTATCTGATAATGAAATCTGATGCTGATATGTCTTTGATGTTGTTATTGTTATACAATCTCAAGCATCCTTCATTGCATGGTCTATCAAACACTCTGCAACTACAAACTACTCTTCTGATCCTAAATGTAGACCTAATTTGTGGAGCATTACGCAATTTAAGACTGGAGGCATTAGTTCAATTAAGCATTTAGAATCAGATAAAGTAAGATACGTCAAATTTTAAGACATGGATTTATTCTGATTCTTGATATTGCAACTGTAATTGCTTATCACTGAAGAAAAGAAGCCATAACTGAATCATTCAAGTTGTGACAAACTTGAGTTTACATGCGCAGGTTGATTATCTTTTATCTTTTATTTTTGATAAATCTCTATCGGTTTTTCTTTCATTATTCATGTGATTGTTTTTCACCCAATAGGTGGGAAGGGGGCCCAATGAAAATCCCGTGGACATTCAAGGCTAAAGAGACCATGTATCTGCTGAAGGGAAGAGTGAAGGTGACAGTTGATGGACATGGAGATGATGGATCTTTTGAAATTCAGGGTGGTGACTTGGTCTTCTTCCCCAAAGGAATGAACATCACTTGGGAAGTGATTGAAGATGTGAAGAAACATTACCACTTGGAAGAGGAAAATTAGTTACTGGTTTACTGCTTGCATATTAAGAAAGTGTATTGTGAATGTAATCTTATGGTTAGACCATGCTGAACATGAACTAGATAAAATGATTGATATCTGTGGCTTCAAGTCACTAGTTGCAGTAGGAATGTACCTTTTATTCTGATCCTAATGAAAGTAGTAATCATGTTTGTCAAAATGATTTTGAAATGATCATTTGCTCTTTGGTTCTATGGTTTTTTCCCCAAATTTTTCATTGCCTTTGCTTGGCGTTTGGCAATGAAAATAGTTGGTTTGTGATTGGTATAACCTTAGAATCAAAAAATGAGAGGAATAATAAGGAGCGGTAGGAGCAATTCGTACTCCTCAAGGATCTTCCAGTTGATATGGTACCTTTCTAATAAAAAAGTCTGTTTTTTAAATTTAAAATAAAAGAACATAAAAATTTAAAATCTCTTGAATGTCAAAATCAGATTAGCATGTTTTGGATATCATTTCAAGGTTGAGCATATTATTTTAGTCTTTGAGATAAATAGATAATCAACTCATGCCATATCAAGGATCTATCAGTGGGATAGAGTGACAATGACACATCAAGACATTGATTTTATGAGAAAATTCATAAATGAAATAATAAATCATGCAGCAATTAATAAAATATAAGAACAGGAGCTCTCAGCACTCTTATAAAGTTCCACAGAGAGTTGAGCATGCCCAAATTTTGTAATTGTTTAATCCTTTGTTAACAGTGCCTTTGAAAGAAAAAAATGCTCATCGAAGTTGCCAATGATAGATTAACATGACATTTATCCTTTACAAAACAAAGCAACATGCAAAACGAAAAAGGCAAAGGGGGAAATTATTCGCTGAACTTATTGACAATTATTTTTCCCTTTGGTAGTATAAAGTGCAGACTAAATTAGCAATGGTACATTCTTTTAACCATTCTAAATTTTTCCTATCCAAGAAATTTAAAAGAAGCTATGCTGTTATGCAAGCAATAATTACAGCAAATCATGTCTGTGATCTTTACAGAATAACAATGACAAAGATTAATTATTTATACCATTCTTCACCACCATCACTATATATCATCCTCACATGCTCATGGCTCTCTCCGTTTCCCCCTCTTGTACATCTGATTCAGCTACCTCACCATTGACCTACAAAAGAAAATGAACTTGATCAATCATATAATATGTTGCAGAAACTTAATCAATTTTTTTACTAGGTATAGAATCATACCACTGAGTCCTTTGTCTTTGCAAGGTAAGCATCCAAAGCACCACGCCCACGAAGAATTTTACCCCCACAACCCGGAGCATCCACGGATCCTACTGATTCTTCATCTATGACAACTGCATCAATCCGATCGCTTCCAGTCTTTACATCTGGAATCTGGTCCATGCAAGCATTAAATTATATCAGTAGAAAACTAGAAAGGTTGAACATTCTTTGAGAGTCTTGAGGGTGCCAAGAAAAAAAATCTTCCTAACCTCAAACATGGCATCAGTTAGGATGTTTTCCAGTATAGCCCTTAAACCCCTGGCGCCAGTGTTCTTGACCATTGCTTTCTGAGCAATCAATTGAAGTGCCTTCTCTGTGAAATGAAGCTTTACCTGAACCACACAGGCAGACAAATCCATTTATACCAAGCTTATGTTGCAGTTTAATATTGATCCTCACTCAAAAAGTGAAAGGATGAAGCATGACTAAGAGACTGGAGGGAATAGAAGCACGGAAAAGGGGTTGCAGACACAGATCGTTAAGAGATACTTACATTATTCATTCCAATTAGTTTTTTGTACTGCTTACCAAGAGCATTCTTCGGTTCTGTGAGGACCTATAAACCCAATGACATTTCTATAAATATAATGATGAGATATGTTTAGAAAATCTAAACCAACACAAACAAACACCTAGCTGCATGAGACAAACTTTGCTAATACCCTCTGAAAACTAAACAAGAGAATAGTAGAGTATGGAAACCGATACTAAAATGTATAAGTAATAGTTGATAACCTTTTGATTCAATAGAATATGAAAGATGACTAACAAATTACAGGCACACTGAAAAGAATTTGAACAACTTCTGCGCACATCTTAGGTAAACAGTACTCTTAAGTGGCTTTTTGACCCCTTCTTTCTTACTTGGATTTCTTACTTTCGATTAAAAAATTCTTGTATCTTTATTCTCCCGATGATTTAAGCATCAAATGTGTGCTATTATTTTCTCTTTCATGTGAAAAAAATCATGGGGAAGACAATGAATGTTCTTTCTAGGATTTAAACGGCAATGAGCCTGTTACAGTTAATCTCTTCTTTTATACACACACAGATAAAAGGTCCTCAATATTGAAAAGAGGGATAATCATTGAAAGAATATTCCTTTGAACATCTAAAAGACCATAAGACACCCACTCACGCAAGTGCGTGTAATTGTCAGAGGAGACAAATCCAAATAATAATCATCATCATTGCAACCAAACTAGGAGAATTGATCCGGGAGTAATTATAACGTTTTAAAGAAAGTATAAAAATATTTGTTAATATAATAACTATTTTTCCAAAATAAGGGAATACCTGCACAAGCTGATCCTGCGTTAAGGCGGATAAACTCACTAAGATTGGAAACCTTCCAATAAACTCAGGTATGAGACCATATGCAATAAGATCGGAACTTTCCACCTGAAAATAGCTAACTCAAATTTTAGATAACTTTACAGTTTATCATTTATAAGGATTTTATTTTTTCACTTCTGCATTTTCTTGGGACTATAGGGGCAAGAAAGTGCAGAGTCATAGTATCTTACTGCATGAAATGTGAGCCCTGAGTGCTTCAAATATTTAGATATGAATTAAGGTAACCAAAATAAGTTAATGGTATTCTTAATACTTACCGACTCAAGTAATGCTGATGTTACTTCAACATTTATTACTTTACTGGTTCTCATATTTGCACGAACTGGAGCTCCAAAACCAATCGAAGAATCTTGTCGTCTGATTTATTTCACAGATAACTTATTGTTAGTATTCTGACAAAAGTAAAGACATGCTCCAGACAAACATGGAACAAAAATTCTTGGCAATGCAAAGGCAAAATATTTACCTCTCTGATATTGTTTTGTCAAGATCAATGAAGGCTCCACCACAAATAAAAAGAATATCCTTTGTATCAATCTACATGTAAGAGTAATGCTCTTAAAAATGAGCAGCTATAGATACGCTTCAACAAGAATACTTGAAACTCTAAAACACCATGATGAATGGACTTTACAGAGAATTTAAACATATAAAATCATGATTGTTATTCCAAGACTTCCATTTCTATTTCATGTCTCTAATAAAAAAAAACATAAATAATTACTACAGGATAAAACTTTCAACATGGAAATAGGAATTTTCCAGCACCCTCACAAGTCGTAAATGCATTTATAAGTTAATTGGTACTGATCAACCGAATAATTGACTGCAATTGCCTTAATGAATTTCTTTATTTTTCTCAAAACGTAAAGAAAGATAAATTACTTCATAGATATATTCCTGATAAACATTAGGATTCAAGACTGCAGTCAACATAAGACAATATGCGAAATGAAATGAAAAACTAGAGAATGGCTACTATTTCAAAAACACATACCTGTATGTTATCGCCCCGTGGATGTTTTCTTGCACCTTTTTCAGGAACATTTACAATCTAGACAATAAGTTAGCACCCCAAGTTTAGGCTTCTGTTTTTTTTCACAGTAAAATATCTTTTCAAATATATATTTCAGAAAATAATACTCCCTCCGTCCCTAAATATAAGGTGACTTTTGAGATTCAATTTGTCCCTAATTATAAGGCTACTTTCTAATTGTTCCCAATTTTTCCCAAATTAACACTACTAATACTTATCAGTAATAAACAATCAAGAGAGGGAGAGTGGGGATAAAGGTACATGGTAAGCTGAATTGGTAATATCATGATGTTATAATAACTAACATCCTTCATCAATTAGGTAGTGTGGCTTTATGTTTAGCGACGGAGTGAGTAATATTTATTTGGAGTAAATGAAAATATATGAGAACAATAACAAGAACCTCAGAAACACAAAATTAACTGATGGATCATGAGAGCAAGCATCTGCAAACTAAAACTAGATTCAATCATACGATGGCTACTAAAGACAGACCCACCATTTATGTCAGTCTCTAATAGAAAAAAACTGGGACCAGTCATAAATAATTGACATTTCAGGACCAGAGCGTAAAAGAAATGACATTCTTGTAATGAATAAATATATACCATATTTCATACAGAATGTACATATTCCAAATTTCAAGCAGCAACAACTAGAGTCTGCAATTAATAGACTTACTGTTCCTTCCAACATTTTCAGTAGCGCCTGCTGAACACCCTCACCAGAAACATCCCGACTAATGTTTAAGCTTTCAGCCTGTCATACACTCGTAACAATTAAAAAAAGATGCAAAGGATGTTAATGGCACACTTATGCATTTAAATAAGCAGGAAACCTTCTTAGTTATCTTGTCAACTTCGTCAATATAAACTATCCCTTGTTGAGCGGCTTGAACATTGAACTCAGCTGCCTGCATTGCAAAATTGACCAGTAAAGAAATAAATTATTTCGTAGAAAAGAAAAAGAAAATACTTCAAGCCTCATCAGAAAGAGAGAAAAGAAAAGGAGCAGAAATATCCCCATCTTCAAAGATATTAAAAAAGTATTCAGCAGATCATCTTGACCTTGGATATCTTGGAGGTTAGGATGCATAAAATATAGCTATGTTTAGTACATCAGTGCCAAAGATTCTGGCATCATTCAACATATCAAGATACCATAAGATCAGTGATGATGGCACAAGAGAGACTGGGTTATCTCTTACCATCCAAAAACTATGTGAATTTTGCATTAAACTACTTCCAACATAGTTAACTGTTACATGAGCACCTATATCTTCTTTCCAGTATCTTATACATAGGCATCATAAGCATCAAATGGGAACAATTGTAATGTATAGATCATTCAATGAGCTGAGCAGAGAAAAATAAACAGTCAACAAAGGCACAAGCTAATTCAGGGGAACAACTGACATACCACAAGTAGTTTATACAATATTGATTCGACATCTTCTCCAACATAACCAGCCTGCATTCAAAACGTATTCATCTTTTAGTTTACAAAGAGTAAATAACACCAAAACATCTAGAAATTGCAACCCTTGCCCCGTCCATAAAACCAGATAACTAATCACCACTATTAATATCAAATACATTGAATTTCATTTGCAGTAAATCATCCCAAACAAAAATATCACTCAAATGAGTTGAATAGTATCATACGTTTAACACAAATGGTTTGAGCAATATTAAATACACTATATGGGCTGCATTTAATTCCACCAAGTTCTAATATTTTCTCATCAATGATAGAATACTTGCCTGTGTTAAGGTTGTTGCGTCAGCAATGACAAATGGAACATTCACAAATCGAGCTAGAGTTTTTGCCAGCAATGTCTTCCCTGTTTAACAAAGATTAAGTAAAATTAGCATAGATGTTGTGCTGTAATCTTACTTGAGGATGCATCATTTCTCATCTCATAGATACAAACTAAAAGCAGTAATAGATTATTATACAAGTCATACCTGAACCTGTTGGACCCATCAGGAGAACATTACTCTTTTCTAGCTCCACAATATCGTCATCATCTAAAGTTTTTGGATTCGCTGAATCTGCCCCTGACCTAGTATTAAAATCCACCAATTCAGTCATAGGCTCAAACAAAATAATCATCTTAAAGAATATAGGATACATATATACTTTGTTTTCTTAAAAAAATCCCACAAAAAATTGCATAAAAATACCTAAACACTGGAAAACTCAATGAAATTAAACATGATTTAAGGAAAAGGCTGAAGAACTCACTAGTGTCAATTACAGAACAACAAAATACAAAGAAACACAAAATATAAATGAAGAGATAATGATTTGACTAACCCTTTCAACGAGCCATGGTGTATTCTTTTATAGTGATTATACACAGCTACAGAAAGCACCTTCATAAACATAAATAATCTATGAGATCAAAATCAAAGAGTGTAACTCAGAAAATGACATCAGACATTACAGTAAGAGGTAAATCACTAGATAATTGCATCTTCTAAATAAAAAAGTACCCAAAAATCATTCACAAACCAAACTGGTAAGCATCGAATTGAAGTTGGACTAAATGTGACCATAAATCTAAAATAGATCTTAAAAAAGTGTATACCTTTTTGGCCCTGTCCTGGCCAATAACAAACTTATCAAGACCCTTGCGAATCTCCTTTGGTGTGGGCAAATCCTTGCCCAAATTGGACCCTCCCCACGTCGTCTTTTCTCCATTACCACCGCCTCCACCACCTGAACCGCCCTCCTGTGGCCCCGAAGCCCGAACAACATTAACACCAGGCGCAAAAGGCGGGCCCGGAGGAGTATGCACAGCAATCCCATTCCCATTGTTAGACCCTGGTGGTGGGGGAGACCAAGTTTCTGGTGGCTCTCCACCATCTCCATCACTACTATAGGATTTCAAATTATGCCAAAATGACTCTCTAAACCCATCATTGCTCTCACTCCTATAACCATAATCATCAGCTAAACCATTATTCCCATGACCATTATTACTCCCTCTTTCATCTCTCACTTTGCCATTTGATATCCTCCTTTGCATTTTATTGCTACCATTATTACTTCTACTATCTGTGACCCTACCAACCTCCACAAATGTACCTTGGATAGGAAAACTCCCATAAGGGTGAAAGAGAAAAACTGTTTTACAAGTGGGGCATACATTCAAAGTTTGATAACCACCTCCACCTTCATTAATAGGAATAGGATGAATCATATTGGAATCAAGATTAGAATTTGGAAATTGGCGAGTGCAGAAAAACATATCAGTGGTCCTAGCACAAGTTGGGCAATTAGCATCAACTCGAATCTTTCGAGTTTGCGAATTATTATTCCGATGATTTCGAGGTTCACCGGAGCCACCATAGTCCCACTTATACCTCTCCTGAACATTGATAAATGATTCCTTTCTTCTATGTATACCAATTGGAAAATAATTCAAGTGGGTTGATATTGAACAAACCTGATTGTACCTAAAATTGAAGCTTTTCCACTTATGACCACTTCTTATTACAGACACATCAAATTGAGTCCTTGATGATGAAATCATGGCCATCTCTTTCACCTTCTTCCATCTAGACAATATCCGAGACATAGATAGAGAATTCACTTGAAAAAAACAAGATTAGCAGTGAAAATTACAGGAAAAAGTTTTAATTTTTGAGTGATGAATGGATTGAATTGTGAACTAGAGTATCATATGGGTTATGTGGGATTGACCCAGTTGAGAAAAAGGAGGTGGGAAGTGAAAAGTTTTGATCTTTGGCGATCTGAGTGGGAGATTGGAGAAAGGGGATGATGAATTGTTATTATAATATTTGTTCTGAATCTGAAGTTTGAGGATTGGATTGAATATTAAAAGGAGAAGTGGAGAGAGAGAGAGAGAGAGAGAGAGAAGATAAAGTGGGAGATTTTATCGTAGAAGGGAAACTAAGCAAAGGAAACTGACAAACAAACACAGTTAGCTCACGCAAGCATAGTATGGCTAAGCATGTGGATGAAACATGTAATGTATGTAATCACTTGTTTATCCTTATTTTTGACAGTTTAACTGTTTCTGTATAGGACTGTTTTTTTATACGAGATTTGTATTGTAGTTGTATTGCATTAATAATAAAAAGTACGGTTAGTGGCATGCCCAATTACCAAGGAATTTTTTTTGATCAAATTACCAAGGAATTAGGTAATCAGCTAATAATAAAATGAGTGTTTAGTTGATAGCTTCTAGGTGAAACTGGATAAAAGGTGGGTTGCATGATTATTTAGAATATATATCCCAAAAATTTGATTAATTTCTTTATTTTATTCATATATCTTATTTGATTATGGTTGAAGGAGTATCGATATATAGGAATTTATAGAAATATGAGCATAAGTGAAAGTTAGAAATATATTCTATATTTAAGGTGAAGATCAACTCTTTAAACATGTATATTAGGATAAACAGAACATATGAGAAAATATTATTTGGATATTGAAGCTTATTTCTAAATATAAGATCTCTTTATATTTTTTCCACAATTTCCCTAAAATATCCATAATTGAGAATATGTAAAGTAGGTGGATAGTGTGTGTTGTTATATCATGCAATCTTAATTCACTCCATTTATATCTTTTATCGCATTTTCCCTAAATTTTTATATCAAGATTTACCCGTAAGGCTGTAACCAAAAAACCATAGAGGATATGCATAAAAATTGGTGGATGATGTGTTTAGGTCATATAATGTGTTTTTAACTAATTTAATTAATATATTTAACCTAATCAAACCAACTGCTTAAGTATCTAACATCACTTTTTATTTGGGATTCTATTAAAGAACCAATTTTATGTGAGATCCAAATAATCATGTGCAACATTAAAAAGAAGATTGCCACTCACTCAGATCCTCAAAACCACAAGCCTTGCTTGGCCATAACGCCTCTATTTATACTAACCAAATCCAAACCAATCAGGCAATCACCATACAAATCAATCATACATAATAATCAGATGAATAATCTAAATGAACATGTCTTATCACTCCTTGCAAAAAGCAACCACCTTGGTCATCTCAAGCAAATCCAAGCCTACCTCACTACACTAGGCCATTCCCAAACCCAGTTCTATTGCATGAAACTTGTCCGTTTCTGCACTATCTCTCTCTCTAATCTCCACTATGCTCGCCTCATATTCAATAACATCAAATCCCCCAACACTTACCTTTACACAGCAATCATCACTGCCTATGCTTCCTCTCATGTTGACCATCAAGTCTCAGCCTTTTTATTGTTCCGTGACATGATTAGAGCAAATAATCCAAAACCAAACCATTTTATCTACCCTCATGTTTTCAAGTGTTGCCCTGAGGTTTTGGGATTGGATGGCATTGGTTTGGTTCATGGGCAGGTTTTGAAATGGGGTTATGAGAGATACCCAGTTGTGGAAACTTCTCTTGTGGATTGTTATTCTAGGATTTTGGGTGGTTTGGGGGATGCAAGGAAGGTTTTTGATGAAATGGGTGAGAGAAATGTTGTGTCTTGGACTGTCATGGCATGTGGGTATGCTAGGATGGGGGATATTGAGAATGCTATGAAGGTGTTTGATGAAATGCCTGAGAGAGATGTCCCTTCTTGGAATGCTATCATTGCTGGATGCACCCAGAAAGGGTTTTTCTCTGAGGGAATTAGATTGTTTAGGAAAATGGTTCTTCTTTGTATGGAGGGGAATTTGGAGTTTCAATATGTGAAGCCTAACCAAGTAACAGTTGTGTGTGCACTTTCAGCATGTGGCCACACTGGGATGCTTAAGCTTGGAAGATGGATACATGGTTACTTGTACAAAAATGGGCTTGCCCTTGACTCGTTTACGTTAAATGCTCTTGTGGATATGTATGGGAAATGTGGGAACCTTGCACAGGCAAGAAAGGTTTTTGAGATGAATCAGGAAAAGGGCTTGACATCATGGAACTCAATGATTAATTCTTTCGCTCTTCATGGTCAAAGCGATGATGCGATTGCCATTTTCGAGCAAATGATGATGGAGTGTGGTGAGGATTTAAGGCCTGATGGGGTCACTTTTATTGGTTTGCTTAATGCTTGTACTCATGGAGGATTAGTTGAGAAAGGTCGCTGCTATTTCGATATGATGGTTGAGAAATTCAGGATATCACCTCAAATTGAGCATTATGGTTGCTTGGTAGACCTTCTTGGTCGAGCTGGCAGATTTGATGAGGCAATGGAAGTTGTGAGGAGCATGAGTATGGAACCTGATGAAGTCATTTGGGGTTCTTTGCTTAATGGATGCAAAGTTCATGGCCGTACAGATTTAGCAGAACTAGCAGCCAAAAAGTTGATTGAAATTGATCCAAACAATGGAGGTTATGGCACGGCCTTGGCTAACATATATGGGGAAATGGGAAAGTGGGATGAAGCTCGGAAGATATGGAGAACGTTGAAGGAGCGAAATTCTCTCAAAATCCCTGGCTGTAGCTGGATTGAGGTTGAGGACCAAGTTTGTCAGTTCTACACCCTTGATGGATCAAATCCAAAAACAGAAGAAATGCACACTATTTTGGAAAGTCTCTTGGGTTTTAGAAACGAAGTCATGGTTGATTCATAATGTTTATTTATCGTCAACATATGCTTTTACAAATCCACCTGTTTGATTTATTTGAAATAGGTAAACAAAGAAGAGAGGGAAGCATCAACACCATATGTAAATACTTCTTTAATGGTTCAGCCAGCGAAGATGCTGATCAAAGAGAGACTTAAAACTTTGAAAAAAAGTCGACCTTGATGCTTTCAAAACAAATTATTGAGATCTCGGATTGTATATAGTGGGCCAGAGAAGTGAAAAGAGAAAAGCAGGGAAATTAACGATGTTTTAATTGCAATGTTAGTATAAAGGAAAAAGGAATTGTGACTCAGAATCAAAATTCAAACTGATCACAAAAGCAACACAAAGCTTGCTAATGATCCTTGTTTTTGGGTGAAGACGTTCAAAATAAGATAGGGTAAAAATACAGTCACAACCAAAGAATTCAATTGGTTGTTTCTTTTGCAGTTTTGAAGATCGATCATTCAAGTAAAGAAGTGAAAAGGAATAAAGTTGCTCCGTATTAGAATAATAATTTTATTAGCCAAAGAATACTTACAGTTTATTAGACTAGTAATTTTTAATGATCAGGTTTGTCATGCAAGGCAATTTCAGAACATACTCAAGAAGAATTCAACATTCTTTAAATAAATTAATACCCGTACTGCCATAAAAGTTAGTGTTCATTTGGCAATATATAGATGTTGGGATATGTTACTGAAGGGAAAACTATTAATGTTGTTGTTGTGCTTAACCTCCTGGTTGCACTGATTTCCAAAACCTGTATATATAATCCCCAAGTCATTATTTTATGTCAACATAATCAATTGTCAGAGGCTCATAATGAAGAAAGTGCTTTTCCTGAGAAAGTGCTTAAAAAAATAAATGACAGGAAAACATAATACATTCATATATTTAGGAAAATTTATTTACATTCATGAAAAGATTACAATAAAGCCAGTACAATGCTGCATATTTTCATGATCACCATAGACCAACAGGAAACACAAACAAAGACGAGCCTTGCTCTTTTATTATTGACACATAATTCAAAAGCCTTTCTCCATTATCATTGATCATTTTTCTTTCAAAGCTCTTGCTTGGCCTCACTAGTCTCAAGCTTGGCAGGCTGTTCATTCTCTCCTGCAATGTTCACAGTCCTAGGGCCTGTAATCTTATCAGGTGACAACTTTTCAAGTGTAAGAGTAAGCACACCATTTTCCAACTTAGCCTTCACAGAATCCAAATCCACATTATCTGGCAACTTAAACTGCCTCCAGAATTTTCCAAACGATCTCTCAACTCTATGCCAATGATCTCCCTTATTATCCTCCTTCTCCTTCTTCCTCTCTCCACTCACACGCAAAACTCTATTTTGCTCCACTTCTATCTTTATCTCATCTTTCCTTAACCCTGGCACGTCCAACATTATCACATGTCTCTCTGGTGTCTCCTTCCAATCTACTCTAGCTAAAGATACAGCCATGGATGATAATGTTTCATCTCTATCAAAACCAAATGGGATTTGCTCAAGAATATGAAATGGGTCTGGAAAAGGATCTGACCAGAGATCAGATAAGAGACTTCCAGGTCTATCCATGAATGGTAATAAGAGAGAGCCATTTGATTTGCATGGAAATGCTGCAAGGAAAAGGAAAAGTAGGATCAATGGTACTAAGAAGTTGAATGGTTGTTGCTTCATGTTTTGATGTTCTATAGAAGAAGTGTTGGAAGATATGTGTGTGAAAGTGAAGATATCAAGGAATTGTGTTGTTGATATGTAGATGGGGGAAATGGTGAGTGAATGTGGTTTATATAAAGTTGGGTGGTTCGTGAGAATTCTATGCGTTTGTTACATGAATAGGAAAATGGAATGTTTTAGGAGAAGTGTGGATAGATGAAGAAAGTTCCAGGAACTACCGAGTGTTATGATGTTTGGTGTTGGAAGTAGAATTTTCCTGTGCGTTCCAGAGACTTCATGTGATTCTTATTATGTTATATTTGGAAACATTTTATCATAGCCTAAGGGGTGGGGATTCTCTCATAATCTCATCCCTCATAATCCCGTTTTCCTCTCACATCCTCTCACTTTTTAGTTTTTAGTCATTCAGATTCATCTATGAATTTATAATTTGCCACTTGTACCATTAAAAATAAAAAACTTTATAATATAAAATAAATGAAGAAACTTTTATTTTTTATTTTTGAAAACTTTTTAATTTCAATAAAAAGATCTATAAGAGATACAGACTTATCCAGATAACTGTAAAAATCTTATCCAGTTAACTTTATGATTATTATTATTTGACTGCTCGAAATTCTGGGCTATTGCTTATGTACTATTTCTTATGCAAAAGAAAAATGGGGGAATATATGTGTGTGTGTATATAAGGAGAAAAGATAGTTCAGTATTTATTTATTATATAAATGCGACGAAAATGTCATCATAAATTAAAAGTGTTCGCTTGTTGGAGGAAACGTTCCCCC
Organism: Mimosa pudica; assembly: GCA_029929735.1. Lineage (NCBI taxonomy): Eukaryota > Viridiplantae > Streptophyta > Magnoliopsida > Fabales > Fabaceae > Mimosa > Mimosa pudica. The sequence goes on from JAKELP010000031.1 coordinate 3,312,232, forward strand.
AACTCAACAACACATACAACACGATACAACAATCATAAGTAAGACTAATAAGAAAGCCTATTGGTTTTTGTTGCGAGGGTATGTAGGCGGGACTGGGTTTTGGGGACATGCGCATTGACAGATACCCACAATACACTCATAGTGACAGCCTGATTGACATTGAAAATATATCTGACAGTCCCCTGGAACAGAACAGAATGTATCTTTGCCTATGCCTCCTCTGACTTCTTTTGTTGATCTTGAACACCAACCTGCAATATTTTTTTCGTCTCATCTAGTTAGTTCCATTTCACTTACTTCCGAAGCCATAACAAACACACACACATGATCATATATATAAAAATTTGTCATCATATATGTGTGTTAGTTTCCATGAAACACACTTTTTAATCATGATAAATTGTAAGATCGAAACTATTTCACTTTAAAGAAAGTTTATAGCTATCGGAGGTAGCATTTGGTCAAAATGTAAGTCATCTTGTAGAGTTAATTATTTTTCTAATTATACTCACATGCATGATTCAATAACTTCAATCAACGATACGGGTGAAACTTAAAATAATATTGTGTGTGTGTGTGTGTGTATAAATTGGCTAAAACCATGATATATCTGGTTTGTAGGAATTTGTGTATTTATATGCGTAGTAACTAAAACGAAAGAAAAAATATATGAATATAGATAGGATAAGATTGCGTTAAATTACTTGATGATATGAGGACCATGAAAACAAAGAAAGCCAAATTAATGGTGGAAGCCTTTGCCATTCGCACTGGAGTTTGAAGACTTGAAGTTGTATATACTAAGAATGAATTACTGCTGATGAAGAACTAACATAGTCTTGGGTCTTTATTTATAGCACTCTATAATATCATTTAATTACCATGTTTGGAGGTCTTTCACTATTTAAATTTTGTTCACCATATTTGGATATCTTTGACCATTTGAATTTTATTTACCATGTTTAATTTAGAGGTCTTTGACCATTTGAATTTATTATTTAACATGTTTGGAGGTCTTTGACCATTCAAATATATTATTTACCTGTTTGGAGGTCTATGACCAATAACAACAAAAATTTATCTCATTTCGTGAGGTCGGTTACATGGATTATAAATATTTAACACCATTAACGACATGTCAACATATTTAACATTGTTAACCCATATTCAAGTCCTTATTAATCTATAAGGACTAACTGTGCTAACGGAATCAAACTTGAGGGACCAAAATCTCTTGTTTTAAACTAAAGGGACTAGAATGAAAATTGAAGCAATTTGTAGGGAACAAAATATAAATAAGAATAATATATGGGGTAAAGGTGCAAAAATGAGTTCAAACTATTACCCCAGGAGCACATAGGGGTAACAAGTATTTCCGGGCTCAATTCTGGGACTGAAGAATAACAATTGGTGCAATATAGGGAACGTCGTTTATGTTGACCGACGTTGACCGTTAAAAGCTGACGTGGCGGGGGAAATGATTTTTTGCTGACGTGGCACGCTACATAAGCGCGCCATGTCAGCAAAAAATTGCTGCGTAAGAACGCCACGTCAGCAAAAATTGCCACATAAGCGTGCCACGTCAGAAAAAATTCATTTCCGCCGCCACGTCAGCGTTTAACGGTCAACGTCGGTCAATATAAACGGCGTTCCCTATATTGCACCAATATTTATTCTTCAGTCCCAGCCCGGAAATACTTGTTACCCCTATATGCTCCTGGCGTAATAGTTTGAACTCATTTTTGCACCTTTACCCTAATATATGGGGTCAATATGCAATTTCTAGTAGTTTTAAAATGGTCAAACGTCATTGACCATCAGGTGAGGGTAAAATTGAACCACTTTAGTTACTTGAAGGGCAGATTAGGGCCATTAACCTTTAAAAACACAGATGATGATACAACACTTGAGAAAATCATATACTATATTTTCTTCAGCCACCATTTTTTAATATTCTTATAAAGCGCAATTTCCATTGTTAAGTTTGTTAAATTCTATGAAGCAAGATTTGGCACCACCGTATCCTTCACAACTCAAACTTCCATCGTTGGTGCCTTTTTAGTGGAATGGAAGTGTAACATCCTTAAAATTTAATACAGGATTAAGGAGTGTTTTGGGAAATAATAAATGGAGAAATTGAGAATTTTGGAATTTTTAGGGATTTTTGGTGATTTTTGAGGACATTTTGAAAATTTTGAGCAGTAAATGTGCATATAATTAATTAAGAAATTGAAGAGTTTGAAATATGAGGGAATGGAAAAACCCAAAATATTTTGAAGGTTAAGGAGATTGGAGGCTGATTTAAGTGGTTTTAAAATTAAAAGAGTACACTATGGCAAGTTTGGGCTACAAATCATCAGAGAACCCCCTTATTTCACTAAACCAAACGCGCCCTCCTCCCTTTTTTTTTCCTTAAAATGTCGGCCCCCTCCTCCCTCTCACCCGACTTTGCTCCCTTCTCCATTCGCCCTCTTCTTCTTCGTTTCTCTTCTTCTCGGCGGCGAACGGCGGCCATTCGGCGACGGCGGTGACCTCTGCCACTTCATCCTTCATCCTCATCACCGTAATCCCTTTCCCCACTATCTTCTTCTTCCACTTCGTCCCCCTCTCCTTCCTTCTTCTGAATCCGGCGAGATAGGTGGTGGTCAGCGGCGGTTTTCTACTTCCTCTCATTTTTGGAACTTTGTAAGCAATTTCTACACCCTTCTTGCCTTTAATTTTTCATTTTGGGTTATTTGAGAGGGTGTGTCCGATTTGGGTTTGGGTTTTTTTGAAGGTTTCAAACTGATTATAGAGGGATTTAACTTCAAATGAAAACTTCTTGAAGAAATTCTTATGACTTAATACAAATTTGAGTTGTTGGATTGTGTTATTTTACTGATTGTTAATTTTCCATCTCTTCCTCTAGCCGATTCTTAGGTTGTGATTTTTCTGTTAAATTTGATATAGTTTGGAACATATAATTGTTTACTTGCCTTTGGGTTGGTAGTGCCTAAGATTTAATTTTAATGAGAAATTCTATAATCAAGTTACAAAATACTGTAGTGAAATTGTGGTGTTCCATACTTGGTTTGAACTCATTTCTCCATGTTTCTTTCTAGTATAACCATTTGGGTGTTGGGCAAAAGTGCTGATCTAATAATTAACTCTTTCAGTTTGGGCAAAACTAATAAATGACTATTTCGCGGTGCATAAATAATATTTAACTTTGTGACCCGGTGCAAAAATGATAAAACCGGTTCTGAATGTTAATTTGTAGTTATGTGGGACCTTTCTGATATTATTTTGCAAGTGAAAAATACATTTTTCCTCTCTCAATTAAAACATTGCTGATACTAATTAGCATAGGAAGATTAAGGGCGGAAGAAAGAAGGGTTAAGTTTTAATTGTGAGAGGGTAAAATGGTATTTTTACTTTAGAAAATAATATCAGAAAGGTTTCACAAAACAACAAATTAACATTTAGTACCAGTTTTATTATTTTTGCACCGGGTCACAAAGTTGGTTATTATTTATGCACCGCGAAACAGTCATTTATTATTTTTGCCCAAAGTGAAATAGTTAATTATTAGATTAGCTCTTTTGCCCTTTGGGTGTTTGATGTGGGTGTTATGATTTGTGGTTTAAAAGTGATTTAAGTTGCCAAAAATTATCATGTGCTATGCTTATGTGGATTCTCATGTGCAGAGGGAGATTTATTTGGTTTATGGTTGAAGAAAGTGAAAAAAAAAATTTGCTTTTGATTTGTGCTAGCTGAAGCTAAGAAATTCAGTTGTTATTGGCTATTGATTTTGTTTTCTTGTTGATTGTGACGGCTTTCATAAGTTTAAATCTGATTTAGAAATATGTAAATTCTGGTTGTGGTCGTTTAGGTAAGTATATAATTGCTATTTAGGCATGACAAAGACAGTTGCAATTAGTGTGGAATAGACTTGCTAAAATATGACTTAAAATAAGTTTTTCTTGAAGTTGTGTTGTTCCATTTGGATTTTGCTATGTTTGACATGATTGGGAAGTATTATGAAGTGCTTTAGGTGCTCACATGTATTTGGGAACTGTTTGTTTATTGTTGTTGCTGCATCAACCGAATGGGTGTTTTAGAAAGAGGGACAATAATTTGATGAATGTTAGTTATGGGGCTGATGTGAATTGGACTAGGGGAATTGTATAACTAAATTGTGCGATAGAGTTTAGTTTTAACTAAGTGGGAACTATGGGAAACATGGCTCCTTTTCCATTGACTCGATCACATGAATTGATATCAATCAGGAATAATGTTTTGGTTATATTGTGAAATTGTGAAAGAAGTGTGAAGTTGGTGCTGGAATTTGGTTGGTTAATTATTCTTGATTATGGTTGTATGTGAAATCCTTGTTCTTGTATGATCAAATTCGTAAATTTCTATTCTGTATGAAATTAACAAGTAAAAGTATAAATAGATGAGAGGGCTGAATGCATTGGTTCTAAATTGGTATATTGATTACTTTATGTTGATTCTTGTTTTATTACTGATGGAGCTGGTTATTTGTCAACTATGGATGATTTGATCTGGATTTAAGTAAAGAGATTACAACTAATAATTGGAAATCTTTGCTGTCATGTGTGTGTGTGTTTGTGTGTGTGTGAATGATGCTTTGGATTATTGAGAATGGAGATAAAACTTGAAAGTTAACGCTGAAATTCAGCCTGTTGTTTTCTTTGTCATAGTTGATAGGTATTGCTATGACCTTGTTAGATTCATCAAAGGAAATGATGAATGACTATGGTTTTAGGGGTATTTTATTTTAGGAATATAAATTCTGGTTTGGGCTAAAAGGATTTAAGAAAAGAAATGCTTTTAGTTGATGTTTATTTGTTGATTTGTGATTGTGATGTTTTGTGTCCACCTCTTATACTGGCTTAATAGATTTTTGATATGGGTGTGTGAATCTGATGCTTAGCAGATTAAAAATGGTTATTAGTATGTATTATGTGGATAAGTATGGTTGTACTTGAGAAGGCAGGGAAATATTTACTTACTCTCTTGACTTAATGCATGAGGAGGCAATTAAAATAATTTTAATTGCTTTGAAATATGAATGTAATACTTGAAGTAACACATGTGATTAAATGGTAATGTTAATTAAGGATATTCGATCTTGCTTGTCATGACTTGTTTTCATGCAGATTATTGATTAATTAAAACTTTGAGAAACGTAAAAGACTAAGTTAAAGAGCTTAACCATAAAAATTAAGAAACTATGATCTAAAGGGAGACTTGGGCAGTAATATAGGATACGAGAGAGAGGCGCTAAAGTATTATAATGTGGGAACAATATTGATTCGTCATTTTGTATCCTATTATTATAGGAGTACATCATGGTGATGGTATTTGAAGAAAATCTACGAGAAAACGGTAAGGAAGAGCAACAGAGTGCTAAAGGGCGACAGGTAATCACACTTAACCTTACTATAACATTGAGGGTGATGTTAGCTAGGATTTTGTAAAATCCTTTCTCACCCTCTATATATATACATTTTATCTTTGAAAGGTTATTTTTATACAAAACAGGCTATCGGGTGCCTTTTAAACACGATTATTTCTGTATAAAAGATTTTTACACATTATATATACTATTATCCTGCCTGGTGGTTGCCATTGATCTGGAATGGCGTGAAATGTATATAGGAATAGTGTTGGGTAGTGGTTCAAGAGGTGATGAGGATAGAAAAGAGAGTTACATGCTGAGTTGAGATAGTTGAAAGTTATGTTGATGGAATATAGAATAGGGATTGTGAGTATTGCATGACACTGATTATTAGTACCGTCGGCCGATGTAACCTATCGATTTGCGCAATCGATAGGTTAATTGTACAGGTTCCTCGGATTGTAAAGGAACCAGGGATGTTTTCACTATTTATAGTGCTCCCTTTTTCAGGGACGTTTTCACTATTTAGAGTGCTCCCTTTTTCATGCTTTCAGATTTGAGACTGGGCACAGTGTCAATCACGTTTATTTTTGTCTGTTGAGTTGACTTGGAATTGACTGAGGGACTTGAGTGATATGTGGGAAGTAGAGATGGTGAATTTGAGTTGATTTAGACGGAGGGACTTGAATGATGAATGAAAGACTTGACGTATATATATATATTATTGGTTTTAAATGTGGTACCCTTTAGACGCCCTCGCTACCGCACATCTCACTGTTATAGTGAGTTAAGCGGTGATTACTGGGACAAATTGTCTCATCCCACGATTACTGACATTTTTGCAGGTATTCATGCACAGACGCAGACAACAGGAAAGGGAATTAGGTATTAGAAGCTATGTAGACTAATTTGAATTGTATATTGCCAATTTGTATAGGCCTGCATCTGCTTCCGCATGTATATATCTATTTATTATTAAATATCAACTAGTTTTGTTTATTAACCATGTTAGGCAAATTCTTTCTAACATGGTTAGCAATAAATTATCCATGATAGCAGCTGTGCTGTATTAGTTTATTCTTTTCTATCATGGATAATATTTCAATCATTAGGATATTCTTTTTCTAACTATGATAGAGATATTGATTTTATTGAATTTCCTTTTTCTATCATAGTTAGTAAAGATATTATTGAACTAAAAGAGATGCCACAGGTTAATTAGGGAATTAGTAACAATATGTAACAGGAAGTATATTTTAACTTAAAGTGAATATTTCTAGAAGGTGTGAGAACTTTGCTTTCAAAAACAATTCTTTAAACGGCAAAACCTGGCATTACAAGAAAAATATATGGTAGTTTTGGGTGAGATTAACACATTGTCGTATCTTTAACTGCGACATAGGTCATGTGTCACGTTTTTAGGATGCATGATAAAAGTGTGTGAAACAAGGCGTTATGTTGCACCCAAAAAAGTGCGACATAAGAAAAAATAAACATGACACTTGCATAAAAATATTGTCAGAAAAGCTCATGTCACGCTATAGTGTCGCGCCAATAGGGCATAACAATTATTAATTATTAAAAATATATTGATTTCATGACAACAATTTTCAACATATTTTAGTATTTATGCCTTATTGTTTTCAAAATTTTCAACGTAACTTTTTATTTTGAGTAACAATTGATATTTTGATCTTAAAGAATGTGGCAACGATTGGGGTTGCAGTGATAGCAACAATTTATCGTAGATACCGAAGTTACTAATAGAATCGGAAAAAGCTATCGCCAACTAGACTCGTACACCTCGACACCATTTTTTGAAACATTCAAGGCAATATTGCCCTTAAAATTAGAACTTCCAGACACCCAATGCTTATAAGTAAAAATGTATGAGAAATTTTTGCCCTTTAACCATTTTCCCCATTATTATTGTCTACTTTGATCCTTAATAATTACAGAAATTGTTCTTCCTCTTTCGATGATACCTTGATGGTTTTTAAAGTTAGATGAAGACTCATCAAAAAACAGTAAACTCTCTTAACAAATGGAACAGATAATTTGAGGGAGAATTTCTATGATACCTTTTAAGACACAAATTCAGACCTTTAAAATTTAACCAAAATCTTAATTCAACTTATTCACTTAATTCAAACTTTTAGAATTGAGTTATTTTACTTGTGTCCCCTTACTATATCCCTCTCTTCTTCAAGTTTCATTAGTATTGTATCTCTTAAGTGTTTATTTCCAGAAAGGAATTATTCCCATTCTCATTTGTTTTCCTTTCTACCTTGACGAACTTGTAACTTTTTGTTTAAACATCGAGGGTAACAATGTCTTCTTACATTTTCTAATTTGTCCAAAAAACAACCCTTTAAATTTGTTCTCATTTTGGTTCAAACGATTGCAGTGTAATTAATTAAATTATGGCTTCAAAATGAATTTCCCCCAAAAAAGTATTATTGTGCCATACACATAGAGAAAATAAGTGATGGGAATAGCTAATCATATTTAAACCATATAGATCTCATCTAAATGATCTATGTTTGATTTTAGGTCATGTATACATTAAAATATTTTTAATAAATTCAAATATAAACCATCCAAACGAAAGATATATTAATGTCTTTAATCTTCTTACTCATCTTTTCGATGAATGTAAAAAACCAATGCCCTCCACACACACACACATTCTCTCTTCCAAAATATTTTATTGTAGTAAAAGGGCAATTGCAGAGATAGTTCCATTTTTTTTATACATTTTATATTTGTTATATTCAACCAACCAATTATTTCTTATGCAAAAGAAAAGTCGGGGAATATATGTATGTGTGTGTGTATAAGGAGAAAAGATAGTTCAGTATTTATTATATAAATGCGACAAAAATGTCATCATCAATTAAAAGCGTTCGCTTGTTGGAGGAAATGTTCCCCCAACTCAACAACACATACAACACGATACAACAATCATAATTAAGACTAATAAGAAAGCCTATTGGTTTTTGTTGCGAGGGTATGCAGGCGGGGCTGGGTTTTGGGGACATGCGCATTGACAGATACCCACAATACACTCATAGTGACAGCCTGATTGACATTGAAAATATATCTGACAGTCCCCTGGAACAGAACAGAATGTATCTTTGCCTATGCCTCCTCTGACTTCTTTTACTGATCTTGAACACCAACCTGCAATATGTTTTTTGTCTCATCTAGTTAGTTCCATTTCACTTACTTCCCAAGCCATAACAAACACACACACATGATCATATATATAAAAATTTGTCATCATATATGTGCGTTAGTTTCCATGAAATACACTTTTTAATCATGATAAATTGTAAGATCGAAACTATTTCACTTTGAAGAAAGTTAATAGCTATCGGAGGTAGCATTTGGTTCAAAATGTAAGTCATCTTGTAGAGTTACTTAATTATTTTTCTAATTATACTCACATGCATGATTCAATAACTTTCATCAACGATACGGGTGAAACTTAAAATAATATTGTGTGTGTGTGTATAAATTGGCTAAAACCATGATATATCTGGTTTGTAGGAATTTGTGTATTTATATGCGTAGTAACTAAAACGAAAGAAAAAAATATATGAATATAGATAGGATAAGATTGCGTTAAATTACTTGATGATATGAGGACCATGAAAACAAAGAAAGCCAAATTAATGGTGGAAGCCTTTGCCATTCGCACTGGAGTTTGAAGACTTGAAGTTATATATACTAAGAATGGATTACTGCTGATGAAGAACTAACATAGTCTTGGGTCTTTATTTATAGCACTCTATAATATCATTTAATTACCATGTTTGGAGGTCTTTCACTATTTAAATTTTGTTCACCATATTTGGATATCTTTGACCATTTGAATTTTATTTACCATGTTTAATTTGGAGGTCTTTGACCATTTGAATTTTATTTACCATGTTTAATTTGGAAGTCTTTGACCACTCAAATATATTATTTACCATGTTTGGAGGTCTATGACCAATAAAAACAACAAAAATTTATATCATTACGTGGAGTCGGTTACATGGATCATAAATATTTAACATCGTTAGCGACATATTAACATATTTAACAATGTTAACCCATATTCAAGTCCTTATTAATCTATAAGGACTAACTGTGCTAATGGAAATAAATTTGAGGGATCAAAACCTCTTATTTTAAACTGAAGGGACTAAAATGAAAATTGAAGCAATTTATAGGGAACAAAATATAAATAAGAATAATGTATGGGGTCAATATGCAATTTCCAGAAGTTTTAAAACGGGCAAACGTCATTGACCATCAGGTGAGGGTAAAATGGACCATTTTAGTTACTTGAAGGGCAGATTAGGGCCATTAACCTTTATAAAACACAAATGATGGCACAACACTTGAGAAAATCATATATTTTCTTCAGCCACCATTTTTTATATTCTTATAAAGTACAATCTCCATTGTTAAGTTTGTTAAATTCTATGAAGCAAGATTTGGCACCACCGTATCATTCTCACAACTAAAACTTCCATTGTTGGTGTCTTTTTTAGTGGAATGGAAGTATATATTATCTTAAAGTGAATCTGTCCAGAAGGTGTGAGAGCTTTGCTTTCAAAAACAATTTTTCAAAAGGCAAAATTTCGCACTACAAGAAAAATATATGGTAGTTTTGGGTGAAATTAACACATTGTCGTATCTTTAACTGCGACATAGGTCATGTGTCACAGTTTTAGGATGCATGATAAAAGTTTGAAGATAAAAGAAGACTCATAAAAAAACAGTAAACTCTCTTGACAAATGTAAAAGATAATTTCAGGGAAAATTTCTATAATACCTTTTAAGACACAAATTCAGACCTTTAAAATTTAACCAATCTTAATTCAGCTTATTCACTCAATTCAAACTTTTAGAATTGAGTTATTTTACTTGTGTCCCCTTACTATATCTCTCTCTTTTTCAAGTTTCATTCCTATTGTATCTCTTAAGTGTTTATTTCTAGAAAGGAACTATTCTCATTCCCATTTGTTTTCCTTTCTACCTTGACGAAATTGTAACTTTTTGTTTAAACATTGAGGGTAACAATGTCTTTTTGCATTTTTTAATTTGTCCAAAAAAAACAACCATTCAAATTTGTTCTCATTTTGGTTCAAACGATTGCAGTGTAATTAATTAAATTATGGCTTCAAAATGAATTTTCCCAAAAAAGTATTATTGTGCCATACACATAAAGAAAATAAGTGATGGGAATAGCTAATCATATTTAAACCATATAGATCTCATCTAAATGATCTATGTTTGATTTTAGGTCATGTATACGTTAAAATATTTTTAATAAATTCAAATATAAACCATCCAATTGAAATCTATAATAATGTCTTTAATCCTCTTACCCATCTTCCAAAATATTTTATTGCAGTAAAAAGGCAATTGTAGAAAAAGTTCCAATTTTTTATACATTTTATATTTGTTATATTCAACCAACTTAATGATTAATATTATTCAACCAACGGAGTATTTCTTATGCAAAAGAATAATGGGGGAATATATCTATGTGTGCATATATAAGGAGAAAAGATAGCTCAGTATTTATTATATAAATGTGACGAAAATTTCATCATCAATTAAAAGCATTCGCTGGTTGGGGAAACGTTTCCCTAACTCAACAACACATACAGCACGATTCAACAATCATAAGAAAGACTAATAAGAAAGCCTATTGGTTTTTGTTGGGAGGGTTTGTAGGCGGTGCTGGGGTCTGGGGACATGCGCATTGACAGATTCCCACAATACACTCATAGTGACAGCCTGATTGACATTGAAAATATATCTGACAGTCCCCTGGAACAGAACAGAATGTATCTACACCTATGCCTCCTCCGACTTCTTTTGTTGATCTTGAACACCAACCTACAATATTTTTTCATCTCATCTAGTTAGTTCCATTTCACTCAATTCCCTAGCCATAACAAACACACGCACACACGATCAATATATATATATGTATGTATGTATGTATGTATGTATGTATGTATGTATGTATGTATGTATGTATGTATGTATGTATGTATGTATGTATGTATGTATGTATGTATGTATGTATGTATGTATGTATGTATGTATGTAAACACTATTCAATCATGATAATTAAATTGTTCAATCGAAACTATTTTACTTTGAAGAAAGTTTATACCTACTGGAGGTAGCATTTGGTTCAAAATGTAAGTCATCTTGTAGGGTCAATTATTTTTCTAATTATACTCACATGCATGATTCAATAACTTTCATCAATGATATAGGTGAAACTGAAAATAATATTGTATGTGTGTAAATTGGCTAAAACCATAATATATCTGGTTTGTAGGAATGTGTGTATTTATATGCGTTGTAACTAAAACGAAAGAAAAAAGATGAATAGATAGAATAAGATTGCCTTAATTACCTGATGATATGAGAACCATGAAAACAAAGAAAGCCAAATTAATGGTGGAAGCCTTTGCCATTTGCACTGGAGTTTGAAGACTTGAAGTTGTATATACTAAGAATGGATTACTGTTGATGAAGAATTAACATAGTTTGGGTCTTTATTTATAGCACTCTATAATATCATTTGATTACCATGTTTGGAGGTCTTTCACTATTTAAATTTTATTCACCATATTTGGATATCTTTAACCATTTGAATTTTATTTACCATGTTTAATTTGGAGGTCTTTGACCATTTTTTGAATTTTATTTACCATGTTTATTGTTTAACATGTTTGAAGGTCTTTGACTATTCAAATATATTATTTACCATTTTTGGAGGTCTATGACCAATAACAACAACAAAAAATTATCTCATTACGTGGGGTCGGTTACATGGATCATATAGTGTCATTGTGTCTTATCAATAACCAACCTTTTGAGTAGATCATTTATCAATAGATATCATTCTATAAATTCACTCAGTGTTTGCATTGGACTCATTCTCCCTCTTTTTATTGGACTCTTAGTTGTTTGGCTCACCCTCCTCATTGGCACACTTATCGGTCTTCTTTGAACATGTCCAAACCACTTCAGATGGTGTTCAACCAATTTTTTTATAATGGGAGTGACTTTAACTCATTCTTATATATGGTCATTCTAAATTTTATCATTTCTTGTATACCACACATCCGTTTCAACATTCTCATTTTAGCTACTCCAATTTTATCTTATATTGTCCCTTCATAGTCTAACATTCACTACCGTATAATACTGGTGGTCTTATAGAAATGCGGTAAAATTTTCCCTTTATTTTATGTGGTACTTTCTTATGACAAAGAGTCCAAGTAGTTCTCCTCTACTTAAAGTGAAGATATATACCAAGGAATTGAATTGTGTTGTTGGTTAGAAGATGGGAGGAATGGTGAATGAATGAGGTTTAAGTTTTGGGTGTTTCGTGAGAATTCTATGCGTTTGTTTTTTTATCAGAACTATTAGTTTGTTGAATGAATAGGAAAATGGAAGGTTTTAGGAGATGTGTGGAGAGATGAAGAAAGTTCCAGGACTAGCCGAGTGTTATGGTGTTTGGTTGGTATATTGGAAGTTGAATTTTCTTGTGCGTTTCAGAGACTTCATGTGATTCTTATATTTGGTCTTTAAAAACTAACATCTTTGGCGTAGTTAACTAAATTAAGAAAGTAGTATATGTTTTATACTACCTCCGGTCCTAAATATAAGACTTAATTGACTTTTTTTTGGAGAGATTAAGGTTGCAAAATACTACCTCCGGAGAGATTAAGGTTGCAATATAAGTAAAATAAACTAGTTTAAGGGAAAAATTAGGTAAATCAATTTATAATTAACCTATTTTGCTTGTTTTTAGGATTTTTCAAAAAAGTCAATTAGGTCTTATATTTAGGACAGGAGGGAGTAGGTTATTAAATCATGACATATTTGATATCTTTTTAGATTATCCATTAGCTTATAGGTAAAATAAACTAGTGAAGAGAAAAAATTAGGTAAATCAATTTATAATTAACTTATTTTGTTTTTTTAGGATTTTTCAAAAAATTCAACTAGGTCTTATATTTAGGACCAGAGGGAGTATTTAGTATTGGAACAATATTCAGTGAAATTCCTTTTATGCTATTCAATGAAAAAAAATTCTTACATCTATGGTATATTATACTACTATATTTCATATCAAAAAAAGACTACTATATACTCCCTCCGTTCTTAAATATAAGATCACTTGTCTAATTTGAGTAGATTAAAGAAGTTAGTTAATTTAGTTATTTACACATAATATACTGATTTATCCCAAGTTTATACTTTTATCTTCACTTTTTCTCTTTTGCTTGTATGTTATTATAGATAAGCATTATAGAGTTAATTTGGGAAAAAATTGAGAAAAGTTAGAAAGTAATCTAATAATTAGAAACAAATTGAATTTTAAAAGTGATCGTATATTTAGAAACGGAGGGAGTAATATAATGGGCTTTATTTTTCTTTAGATGTATCCGCCTAGAATATTAAGTATCCGGAATTTTTTCTATGCACCCTAGATTTTAGTCAAAACTAAATTGAATGTTAAATAACACATGGCACCAGGCAACAGCATTGTCAATTGTTACTCCCAGTTCGAGGGCAAAAAGCACATCTAGAAAGCTGACAAAAATAAAAAAAATCAGTGATCCTCCTAGGGAAAAATTTACCAGGTTTAAATGAACCCTGTCTCTTATATAATTTTCATGATAAAACTTTTCAAATATGCTTCCACTTTCAAGCAATTTAAAATTTTCTCATGAAAAACGCAGTTATTATTAGTAAATAAGTTTTCCACATTGGCCAAAAACTATCGTGCATAACTTCCTATAGAAAAAGAATACACAATCAAATTGATACGGTGTAATTATTACTCCTCTAGTTCTATATTTATAGGTCAAAGAGAAGGTTTTAGTCACTTTTTAAAATATTTATAAATTCTCCATTCATTTAGTATATATTGACTTTGTTTTTATGTATTATAGTGAATATATTAAATATGGGTAGAATAGATCATTTTTTTTTGTATTTTAGTGAAAATTTAATGAGCTTCAAGGTCTTCCCCGTTTCATACAAATCATGTTACAAATGACTTATAAGTAAAGTAGGAACAGAGGAGTATACCGTACAATATATTTAAACAGAGATACATGGAAGATAAATAATCAACTATCCTAACCCCCCCCGCAAATTTTTAATCTATTTTTAATGTTAAAATTAAATATAAAAGTTTACCTTACCATAAAAAATTCTTTTTACTACAACCATAAGTCCAAAGAAAGAACGTCTATGAGTCCCCAAAAAGATTTTCTAGACTTGTTCCTCGTTCTGTAAGGCCCATTCGAATTTTTGATCCATTTCTATTCGATGAAGGTAAAATGTGTCAGGCCTTCAAAGAAAAGCATACTAGAATGGGCCCATTTCTATTCAATCTTCAATTTGATGGGCATTATCATAACGGTAAGAATCTAAGATTGTGAGTACATGTCAATTTATTTCCTTATTTTTTTCATCCATTTCTTTTTATTTCACTTTTTATTGACCAGATGATAGCTGCTAAATAATTTCACAAAAATGCTGCGATTTATTCTAAATTGAATACGTAGGAAACACCAAAATGACAAGCTTGTACAAACAATTCAGTGAAACTAACCACGTGAGCCATTGCTAATATGTTCACCAAAATGCCTATCACAAGTGTATGGGTCAAGTTTAAATATTATATTAGAAAAGTAGAATTTTATTCTAAAAGAAACTAGGTTCTAAGTAAATTCAACTAATTCATGTTCAACAATAAGCAAGAGTAAGTATTTTGGCGAAAATTAATTGATTAAAGATGACAATTACAAAAGCAAAGCATAATTCAGATGAATTAAACACAATGGGAAATTAAAAAAGACCCTTTCTGTATCAAAAAAAAAAGACCCTTTTATAGCAAAAGCATCTTCTATGCCACAAGAGAAGATGGTTTGACACGCGTGGTGTCATTTTGAAAAAAAATTGTAATGCTTTTCTTGATTAGACTCTGCCCATATGTAGCACTTCTTTAGCGCTCCAAAAATTCATTGTAGCGCTGACACACATAGCGCTCCAAAAAGCAAAAAATATAGTCCTTGTCACTACTTATTTGTATAAGTGACAAGCACTAATAAGTTGCTTGAAGTAACAGTTGAGTGCTAAATTAAAATTAAAGTGAATATAATTAAAATTTAGAAGTTAGATGAAATAAAATTTCTCAAAATTTCGCTTTAACGTGGCGAATAACAATGATGACAATGAAACATTTTATTTATTAATCATAGATATAAGCATTACATGCATTATTAGTGGCGTAGTGATTTAGCAAATTTAACAATAATAGATGTCTCACACCATCATCTTTATTATCTCTAACTTTATACGTTCAGAGTTCATTCAAACCACCATAGAAAGATCATCAGAGGCAAAGCTTCCCCTCCATTCCTTACGAATAGTAAAAACCAGAGGCTCATCACCATCAGTGACAACCAATTGACGTTGGTTATTACCATTGACAAAGACCCCAACATTCTTACACTCCTTCTCTACCTCGCAGAACACAATTTTATAATGATGAAACCTCTCTGAAACATCCTTAACGCTCTTGATAAAGAACCAACCATGCACCAAATCATGTCCGAAATCTTCAGCACTACCAACCATCACGGGGTAGTCGACGTTAAGTGATGACCTAGTGACTACCCAGTTGGGTTTACGTGCACAGATGCTAGGTTGTAGATCAACGAAGGAAAAGTTCAAGGGAAGTTGAGTGTGAAGTATGCCTATTTTAGCTGGAGATGATATGAATGTTTCAAACCCTCCATTCAATAGGTCATCTATCACAGCGAGTGTGCATGGACCTGAGTTGCTAATGGGAGAAAATATAATGCCACTTCCTTGGAAATGTGAATTAGGGTTTAGGTAGTATTTGCCACCATTCATCACTATGTCACCATCTGTGTCAATTAGTGGCTCCGCCGTGGCGGTGGTGAAGGCAACGAGAAGGAGAAAGAAAAGTGCAAATAATGTAGTGGTAGGCTTCATTGTTGTTAGTTGTTGTTTGGGGTTTGGTTGTTGTTTTTGGTGTGTAGGTCAATGAGGAAGAGAGGAGCATATAATTTATAGAGGGAGGTATGAGAGATCAAAAGGTGAAACATGTGGCAAAAATGAGTGATTTTTTTCAGGGTTTTAGTCACAAGTTAAAGATGAGAAGGATAAGAATGTCACATACCCCATATGGTGACAAATATACAAATTAATTATTGTGGTGAGATGAGGGAATTGGGAGGACCAGGGAAGGTTAGATGCATGAGATACACATGCATATATATACAACTCCATAATGGTCCACTAAGAAGTTAGATGCATGTTTGATCCAATTTATGCATTCAGCAAGCTATTATATATATACCCCTATAATTGAAATTAACTATCCATTCAATTTTAACGTGCGATTACTTACATCACTAAAAAATTTAATCGATCAGGTTTTATTGCTCAAAAGTTAAATTAATAAAAATTTAATCGATCAGGTTTTATTGCTCAAAAATTTAATCATCTCGCTTGATGGGTCTGAGACACTGAGGGAATCAGGCCACTGGAGAGGTTGTCGGTCCTCTTGATCATAAATCTTGTGTGTCTTTATATATATAATGGTATCATGTCATGTAGCTATCATTATTTTGTATTTATTGATAACTAGCAATCTACTAGTTCGATTCAAAAAAGAGAAAGAAAGATTGAAAAGAGTATAAAAAGGAGAGAATAAATATGAAAAAAACGTTTCCCATCATTCACTCTTAAATATCAACTAATAATCCTCTGCTCTCTTTGAAGCCATAATTTTACACGTCAAAAGTTTTATCAATTTTTAAATACAACTTGATAAAACATTAATGAAAAAGAGTTTCATGAATATAAAAAAATATATAAATTACAAGAATTGGTATGATTACGTCCAGTTAAAAAAGCCTAAGAGCCTTTAGCTTAATGACATTAAGACCATCTCCTTGTAGAAAGGTTATGAGATTAACCACTCCTATGGAGAAATTTAGGATACAAGTAAAATTTAAGAAAAATCTATTTAAAAACAGATTATAGCACAACACTTGAGAAAATCATATATTTTCTTCAGCCACCATTTTTTTATATTCTTAAAAAGAGCATTCTCTATTGTTAAGTTTGTTAAATTCTATCAAGCAAGATTTGGCACCACCGTATCCTTCAACTCAAACTTCCATTGTTGGTACCTTTTTGTTTTTTAATGGAATGGAAGTATAAATATCAACTTAAACTTAAAGTGTGTGTGTGTATTGATCTTATACACAATAAGCACAAAAGATAATTCAGTATTTAAGTGAAAATGTCATCAATTAAAAGCCTTAGCTTGTTGGAGGAAAAGTTCCCCCAACTCAACAACACAGCACGATACAACAATCATAAGAAAGACTAATGAGAAAGCCTATTGGTTTTCGTTGCGAGAGTATGTAGGCGGGGCTAGGGTCTGGGGACATACGCATTGACAGACACCCACAATACACTCATATTTACAGCCTGAACCACATTCAAAATATCTCTGACAGTCCCCTGGAACAGAACAAAATGTATCTATGCCTATGCCTCCTCGGACTTCTTTTGCTGAACTTGAACACCAACCTACAATAATTTTTGTCGTCTCATCTAGTTAGTTCAACTTCACTAAATTCCCAGGCCATAACAAACACACACACATGATCATACATATAAAAACGTTGTCATAATATATGTACGTTAGTTTCCTTGAAATACACTTTTTAATCATGATAATAAATTGTTCGATCAAAACTATTTCACTTTGAAGAAAGTTTATAGCTACTTGAGGTAGCATTTGGTTCGAAATGTAAGTCGTCTTGTAGAGTTAATTATTTTTCTATTTATAATCACATGCATGATTCAAAAATTTTCATTAAGGATACTGGTAAAACATAAAATAATATATTGTGTGAGTGTGTGTATAAATTGGTTAAAACCAGGATATAGTCATGGCTTGTAGGAATGTGAGTGTGTATATGCGTAGTAACTAAAACGAAAGAAAAAATATGAATAAATTAATTAATAAGATTGAGTTACCTGATGATATGAGGACCATGAAAACAAAGAAAGCGAAATTAATGGTGGAAGCCTTTGCCATTCGCACTGTTGTTTAAAGACTTAAGCAGTTGTATATACTAAGAATGGATTACTGCTGATGAAGATCAGAACATAATCTTGGGTCTTTATTTATAGCATTCTACAATATCATTTAATTACCATGTTTGGAGGTTTTTGAGTATTTGAATTTTATTTACCATGTTTGGATGTCTTTGAACATATGAATTCATTATTTACCATGTTTGGAGGTCTTTGAACATATGAATTCATTACTTACCATGTTTGGAGGTCTTTGAACATATGAATTCATTATTTACCATGTTTGGAGGTCTTTGAACATATGAATTTATTATTTACCATGTTTCGAGGTCTTTGAAAATATGAATTTATTATTTACTATGTTTAAAGGTCTTTGACCATTTGTATATTATTTACCATATTTGGAGCTCTTTGACTATTTGAATTTAAGACACTTGATTTTTTATCTGATTAAGACACTTGATTAGCTGATTTCAATCCGTTATTTTGGATGGATTTTAGATATCCATCATTATCATACTTTGGCGAAAAAGGATTCTACAAACCTAACGGGTTGGCGTGAGACGTGAGTGGTAAGTAGTCTCTCCCCTTAAGCAAGTGGTTGAGGGTTCGATCCGTAACACTTATGAATGGAGCAAATTCACATGACAGTTGTCTACCCCTATATGGGACTTCAGAACAACAAATGATGATTAGTCTCACTTGACACTGGGTTGGAATGCCCTTGGAAACAGAAAAAAAGGAATCTACATTAATTATTATTACTTGTCATGCATGAATCTACATTGATTGTTATGCAATTGATTTATTATTTCCCATACTCATCCCTCTTCCTTATTATAAGGCAACAATTAATAAATTTCACGTTCCAAAAAGATTAATTGTTATGTGCATGCATCTACATTGATTTTTATTCAATTAATTTATTATTTACCAATGTTTGGAGGTGTTTGACCATTTGACATTATTATTTACCATGTTTGGATGTCTTTGACCATTTGAATAATTATTTACCATGTTTGCAGGGCTTGATTATTTGAATGTAAGACACTTGATTTTTTATGGCCTGATTAAGATACTTGATTTCAATCCATTCTTTTCGGATTTTGGGAATCCATCATCATACTTTGGCAAAAAAGGAATCTATTAGCATTGATGCAATTTATTGTTATGAATGCATCTACATTGATTGGGGATTGCCTACACTAGCTAGAACCTTAGCAGTTTTTTGGGGCTTGGGCTTTCGGGTTTCAATAGAGTAACCAAATAAGTTTCGTTAAATTTTAAATTGTGGGTATTTTTTAGATTCCACATAAAACAAGATTTGGAGAAAATAAAAAAAAAATCCTGAAAGTTTCTTTTGTTTTTTACTTATGAGATCGAACAAATAAATTTAAGAGAACTATAGCTAGAACCAAGGAAGATAACTAGTCATATCCAAGTCCCAAAATGTCATTAAATTATATCTAAGTCTTTGATTAGCATACAAAGATATTAAATTGTGTATTTTGACTATTGAGAGTTGTAAATACAACTCGTTAAGTTGTTATTAACAGTTCTTTAAAAATTTAGTTACTATTGATGATTCAATGAGTTACATTGACAATGACTAACATATTCGATTTAATATCACGCAAGTCCTATGAACTTCGCTCAATGCAATGAAATGACTTTTTGATTCATGATTATAATTGATTGCCTTTGACGGGATTAGTATTAATTATCCTTGATAATTGGATTGAAATAATTGTTCAATATAGAAGACATATGCCCCAAAAAGATTCGAAAACTAGGATTGAAAAACGGGAAGAAAAAAAGAGACTCTAGCATACTCCTTCACCGATGCAACAAAGATCGCTGTCTACCCACCCAATCAACCCCAAATCCTTCCACCCTTCAACCACTTCTCCTTCTCTGGGTTTCATTCTTCCTCCTCTCAAGGAGAGTAGTGAGCGCGAAGGCGCTCACAAGAGCAAGGAGCAAAGCTCCTCATCGTTTCTGGCGGCAACGGCCACCAACAATCCCGACGGTCGTCAACGCTTCCGATCCCGGCGGCACCATCAACTCTCGTCCTATGATCTGGGTAATTTGAGGAGGGGGTAGCGATTCCCAACCTCTTCTCACCTAGGGTTTCAAAAGGGGGTTTTTTCATCAATCTCAAATTCACAAAACTTAAAGCAAGTTGGGGGCAGATCTGGGCTTCTTAAAAGGAAGCTTGATATGGTCTCATGGAATCAAGAAGATTTTTTTCCAAGAAAGAAACTGAAGATGAAGAAGGCTCATCGGATTCGAAGACGGCTCAGGTTTGATCATTCTCCTTCTGAAATAATAGGTATGGAAATTGATTCTCCTCCTAGGATCTTAAAGCGAAAAAGATATAATATAATTGTTGAGGGCGATCATGATGTTGCTTTTAAGAAATTTAAAGGAGGTGAAGTTTTTGGACCTGAAGGATGTTTAATCTCAAGAAACTTAAAATTGGGTTTGAACTCTTCTGCAATTGTGAGTAGGGAGATTCTTTTTCTAGCATGTGTTGAACAAGTTGGAGAAATTGATCAACCAAAGGACCAAAATATGCCAAAGGATAACACTGGGAGAGTAATTTGAAGAGCTAACAATATTGATAGTCCTGATAAGTTTGATGCTGCTCCAACTCTACCTCCAACATAAATCAAAAAGTCCTTGTTTGCGTTTTTTGAGAGTGTGGTTCTGTATTTGTGGTGGAATATCTCAAGAAAGCCTAATTTTGGTTTTTCAGCTAACTTGAATCCGTTATTATATATATGATTGCTGGATCTCTGGGAATGATCATAGGTCTTTTAAAGTTACGAAAGCCCCTCGATGTTTTGTCATGGTAGTTGTTTGCTGGTTTATAGTAGTCGTGAGTTGGTTTCATGTCTTAAATAAAGATAAAGGACTGATAGAAGTTCATGCTCCATGCCCTACCATTCTCTCCCACAGTGATGGATTAAGGATGAGTCCTTATTCCCCTCTATCTTCAAGCCAGACTTTAGTCTTGGCAAGTGTCGTCAGCCGCCTCATGCAGGACAGGCATCCAGGCACTACTCTTCTATTGACTTTACGGTCAATTTGGGCGTTGCGGAAAAATCATCTTGGAGAAGATATGTTATGGCTGAAGGTGATCTCTTATGTCCTTTTGCAACGGTGTCTTAATGGTTTTCATCCTCTCAACAACCCAGATGGTATTGCTATCTGCCGAGTTTGGGAAAGTGAAGAATATCATTTGTGGTACCTGGATTGTTATGTGGTTTTCAACAAAGATGCAATTCACTCAAACCGGAAAATTACCCTGGTAGATGTTGGTCATTGCCATGATGGTGTTCACCACGTTGGCACTTGCCTTCCTTATTGGATTTGGCTCCTTCAGCATACCTCTTTACATTGCCTCATTGCTTTGCTCCTCTGCACTCATCCAGAATCCATACTTAATATCCTTTTATTTTTTTAATTTGGCTCTTGTTCTTATCTGGCTGTTGTTTATGTTTGTCATTGTACTTGTCTTTTTTCTATCTGTTTGCTTTCGTTTAGGTTTATGTGTATTGTGTGGTGTGTTGCTGACACTTGTTTGATGCAAGTGTCTTGATGTAACCTTTCGTTTTACTTAATATAATTGTCTTATATTCAAAAAAAACCCCAAAAGATTCTTCTCCAAACTATTTTCATATCAAGGGTGAAATAATATTCTTGTTTGAACTTGGGGAGCACTCTTATTGGGGGGATGATGACTTCCCCTTTTTAATTATATTTGATATATATTTTGCTGTATTTTGGAAGTCATTGTTACCAAACTAAAAGAATTAGTTGAGATTTGATAAGATTTTGAGCTGGAGTATGATTTGGAGATTTGAACCCAAGATTATGTTAGTTTCAAATTAAAAGAAAAATAATTTAGCCAAACTAAAGGACTTAAATAAATAAACATTTTTAAAAAAATGTAAAGAAAAAGAAAAGGAAAAGAATTATTATGATTATTATTGTTATTATTATTATTATGTTATATTTTAATTTCATTCCTCCTGGTCTCGTTGAAGCAACGTGTGTCTATTGTGGGGATTAATGCTGCTGTTTTTTTTCAAGTAAGTTGCAAGCCTCTTTACATTGGGCCACGGTTGCAGACATAGAGGAGAGAGGGCCGGACACTTGCATTGACACACATTAAAACCCATTTTGATTAATTTAGGCCGAAGAAGGAAATAGAAAAAGTGAGAAAGTGACGGCACGGGGGACTTAAGAGTATGCTTGAATTGAGGGAAAATGGAAGAGGAAAGAAAATGGGAGGAGAGAAAACTGGAGACCTATCATACTTGGGTAGAGGGGAGAAACTAAGATAGAGAAGAAAGAAAATGGGTAACCAACAAGCATTGAGTACAGTGATAAGGCAAATGAAAAACTTTCAGGCGAATGAGAGTTCAAACCTTAGCTTGGAGAGGTGCTTGTTTGGGGGGTTGCCCACCTTTGGTGCAAAGCACCTTACATGGGTGAACCTATAGAATGTGAGTTTGCTACCATATCACCCGCTCTGGATTAGTTGGTCCCCGGATTAACTAGCCGAGCTGTAGAAGGTTAAAGACGTAGAAAAAGCGTCACATAATGGGGAATATAGGTTTTGCCACCTGGTAGTTGTTACCAAAAAAAATGGGTAAATAACTAAAAAAGTGATAGATGTAGACCATGGGCATTTGGTAATAATAGACAACATTTCTCTATCTCACAATCTTTCCATTTAATTAGCAAAAACTTGAGAGGAAAGAGAGGCATGGCTCCCACTCACTTTTTCTCTCCACCTTTTTTCCTCTTTCATTTTTTCCTCATCCAAACATGGGAAAATACTCTCCCCCATTTTCTTCTCCTATTTTCTTTCCTCTCTCATTTTCCCTCCATCCAAACATACCCTAAAGAGCAGGAGACGACACTCAAAATATTCATCATTATCCTCACCCCTTCAGTGACAAAGAGAAATGGTTAAATATCTCAAGATTCCCTGGTGATTTCTCTCTGTACCTCTCATTTCTCTTCAATTTACCTTGAATGAATATGGATTTGTGGTGCTGCTGGATGATTTAATTTTAGTTATGAGTAGCTAATTAGTTCGAATTAGGATTATTTTGAATCATTGCATGTATTGAGACTTAATTCAAGACTCTCTTTTAGTTGTTAATGATAAATTTATGTGCAGATTTTATTTTCGCTATCTATTTTATACAAGTGCTCGATTTGTTAAATAGATTATGACTTGAAAAAATGTATTTTATTTTGGAACTTGGATAAAATCATGTTAAATTTGAAGTTTACCGTTTTGGATAGACGGTTAATTGATAACATAGAGATATTAGTAACTTAACACTGTTACTAGGATTCTACAAAATAAACATTTAATTAGCTATGAAATTTGTTGCTAATTTGTTGGCCGCTAAAAAATTAGCGACAGAATTTCTCATTTAGCGACAAAAGTAGCTACTTTTTTTTGTATTATACGACCGGAGATTGGTTTTTAAATAGAACTTAGCTTATATTAATTGTGACAAGAGATTGTGCAATAAATAGAAGTATAACTTTGAACTTGACTTGAAAAAGTTTTTTCAAATGCCTATGAACTTAAGACAAACACATGTTTTCAACATGATGCTAATTGAGGAAGTTTTAATTAAATTTTATGAAATTGAATGTTGATAAATAATCCTAAACATCTATTTTCTTGAATTTAAGTTCTAATTTAGTTTTAATTAAATTTTATCAATTTAGGTAGTTTAGAATTTCAAAACTCGAATGTTTTCACGGCCAATAAATTAGGGGACTACCTTGTCTATGTGAGTAAAGACAACACTTCTACCTCTCGAATTCAAATTAATTGGTTGTTGCTATACGTATACACATTATACTTCAAGGGCAAATGTGATCCTTTGTGCACATTTTTAGGACAAATTTGACAAAAAAATATTTTAGAGGCAGATATGATCTTCCATCACACATAATTTAAGGGTATTTATGATCTTTAACCCTAAATATTATTATACGATGAAAACATCATCAATTAAAGTCTCAACGAGGAACCGCCACTCGAAATACAGAGCATAATACAACAATCATAAGCAACATTAAGAAACCTTTATGGTATCTGAGAGGTAAACTATATTGCTTGGGAGACAATTACGACTGAGTGGGCGGTCACCTCCAGAAACACTAGCAATACTTTGAAATAAGTGTGATAAAACAAGTTTTGTTTTGTTCTGCTTGGTCTTGTATCTATCATATATAGGTCTGAAACACTAGTACTGTGTGGTCCATTAAATCAAAGAACCGAATCTAAAATCATGATACAAATGATATGCATGCATGTTTGGTTAATATATGTTTGTCATTTGCATGACAGTCCCTTTCATTATTAAATGTAGTTATGAACGGCAAACAAATATTGGCATCCTTGACAAACGATGTGGCTCAAAATTTTAAAGTTGTGAGTTCAAAAACTTCTCAAGAGAGGATTTTACTGGTGGACAATTTTTAAATGCCTCTAAAATTATACTTTGATCTTGAATATATGTCATGATCCTGCACCGACACCTACACCAGCACCCCTATAACTTTGGAATAATGTGATTTCCTAAAAGTTTTGATATAATATATAGTAATTAATAAGAATACAAAATAAGGCCAGTGGACTACGCCTAACTCCATATCTCTATCATCATTAGGACCACATTATCCGATATGGGAAGGAAAATTACTTCACAACCACTCTTTTGCAAGCATGTAAAGTGAAAGTCGGATAAATCATTAGGTCAGTAGATCAAATAATCGAGGTCAGTTTGGGGTTATCACGATGTTAATTAAAAAAGATATAATCAAAAGATTGCATAAATACGCCCGCGCGCTAATTAATAACTAGCACATGTATAGTATATGTCACAATAATTTATGATAATAAATATTGAAAGTACTAAGTAAAATCAAAATTTTGAATCTTATGAAAAAACCTGGAGGAGTGTGTGTTTATATATAATCAAGATTTTTGGGAAATTTGCATTCTAGTCCCTGGGAAGGGAAATTATTACTTGAAGGTCCCTACACATTCCAAAATAATTATCAAGTCCCTTGGGCCTTTCCTGCAATTATTTGCTTATGTGCAATGACCATTTTGCCCTTATGAAAACATAAAAACCCAAAACATGCACAAGATAAAAGTCAGGGACTTGCTACCGCGGGTGTGCCTACTTGCTACCGCAGGCTTGGGGACTTGCTACTGAGACGTTAAGTGACCAACATTTCCTCCCAGTTACTGCAGGTTTGCTGATCTGTAAACATAGTAACAAGTCCCCATGCCTGCGGTAGCAAGTAGGCACACCCGCGGTAGCAAGTCCCTGACTAGTCCCTCCCATCCCATGTGAATAAAATGGTTTTTGAAAAACATGGTGTGACACATATCGAGGGAATAACAAAAAGTGGTCACTGGTTTTATTAAAGGGCCCTCAGATATGAATGACACTTGGGAGGGAATGTTGGTCACTTAACGTCTCAGTAGCAAGTCCCCAAGCCTGCGGTAGCAAGTAGGCACACACGCGGTAGCAAGTCCCTGAATTTTATCTTGTGCATGTTTTGGGTTTTCATGCTTTCATAAGGGCAAAATGGTCATTGCACATAAGCAAATAATTGCAGGAAAGGCCCAAGGGACTTGATAATTATTTTGGAATGTGTAGGGACCTTCAAGTAATAATTTCCCTTCCCAGGGACTAGAATGCAAATTTCCCAAGATTTTTTATATTTATTTCTATATCTATTATATCTATGTTCCTTATATTCTTCCTCTCCTTTATTCTTTTTCTCAATAAACTTCTTTCTTGGAGTTCATACTTTTTCTTAACAACTTAAATTTTTAAAGAAAGATAAAGCCACCCGGGATCTCAAGATAACGTGCACAAGAGAGATCAGAATAAGGTAGTGCACGTAGAGAAACTTAAATGTAAACATGCTGCAGCATCTCAAAATATTTAACATAATGTAAAATAATTTGTACTGGTCAGAACTCAGAGCCAAAGACAATTATGCCAACACCAGTGACACGAATGATGAATATAAATTTAAATAATATCGGAAACAAAAATAGTTAAAAGCCGAAAAGTGAGTTAGATCTCCAAATAGAAAACACAACTACCAGTAGAAAACACACCCGTGGCCGTGGGAAACGATGCCCACGAGTCATCGCTTTTCCTGAATGTTCTCAAAGTTTCCATTATGGCTTTGTTTGGATTGGGGGCGCAAAATCTGCCCTCAAACCTATTCAAACCATTAATTGGGTTAGCCAAAAAAGAAACCATTTTATTGTGGTTCCCTTCAAATATGAGGGGGTTTTTGGAGGGAAGCCACAAATCTAGACTAACTTAACCGTAACCCATCAAATTTATAATATTCCCATAGATGCCCAGCTGAAAAAAAAATATAAAATGTTCATAACTTGGGAGTTTCTTTCTGCAAGTTCACTCTTTCTTCAGCCTCTCTTCCTACAATATAATGCTTTTATATCTTATTTTGGCCCCAATGAGTACTGCCATATCAAGAAAATGAAGTATCCAGGTCGTCCATTAAGGGACATCATTTCAGGGACTAGAGATGAGTTATTTGACTCTGGGAGTTTTAAATTACTCAACACCAACAGGATGAACATGTATGCTGACTATATGGCAAGGAAGGGTCAAAACTATCACCAATAAGTATTTTTGACAAATTTTGTGTGGGATGGAAGCAGGAGTTTTGTGCTGTAAGATTTCCACTATGAGATGAGTTCCGAAGGACACAACACTAACTTGGCTGGGCGTAGACACCTGTTATATCTTGAATCTAATGTGTTCATTTTTTCATCAAATTATATGTTTGCCACTGATAAAAAGAAGAATAATTTTAATAAATGAATTTTGTTAATTTTATTTTTTTATAAAACAAATTATTGAATTGAATAAAATTCTACACCATTATATAAACTGTTATGCATATTTTAAAAAGCTTAAGCTTAAAGTGACTTTTATACACAATTTAAATCAAAATGTAAGTTAATTTATGTGACAAACAATTATGAATTAATATATAAGGATAAAATAGTAAATTAGTCAATATTACCCTTTTCATCCCTCATTGAACAAAACAAATGATAATTAAAATTATTTTTCATCCCCCCTTCCAATCAACCAAAGAAAATAATATTAAATTCTCCCCTCCCTTCCATTCCTTTCTCTCCTCCCCTTCCCCTCCCTCCCACCTCAAACCATACAAGCCCTTATTAGTAAACACTTCAATTTACGCAATAATATCATAAGGTTGTACTCTATAATAAGATCATTGGTTAAATTTGGCATCTGGCCTCAAGCAAGGCAGGAGATGCAGCATTTTAAAAAAAATTATTGGTTAAATTTGGTATCTGTATTCAATAATACTTCAATTCATGTTGTACCCCAGGCAGGACATGCAGCTTTTTTAAAAAAATAAAGCTATGTGTCACACCTCTAGGCTTGACAAGCAATTTTCTTTTAAAATATGGCATGTTGCACCATGGGGCGCAACATGCGTATTTTAATTAAAATATGACATCTCATTACCAACAAAATAATTAAAATCACATGTCACGCCCAGAGAAACGACAACCGTCTTCTCTATAAATATATGTGGCACATATTTCATTTTTCCTCTTTCACTGCTTCCCTTCACCACTTTCATTCATCTCCCTATTCATTCAGCTTATTTTACTTGAATCTACATGAGTAAAGATTGATGTTGCTTAATAACCATGTACATACAATTGTAAGCTATTCAATTTATTTCGTCTTCCTAGTCTACCCAAATTAGTTAGTTAGTTAAAAAAACTGTTTACGCTAAGCAGGTGGGCAGTCCACAAACTAAAATGTAAAGTTTTCAGTAAATAAGAGCTATCTCATTAAAAAACTATTTAAAAAGGAATATTTCATGTGCTCTCTCCGAAATAAAATCTTGATTTGACGAACGACTATATGAAATTATATAACGTGCACAAGAGAAAATTAGCTAGGTAGTAAACATAGAGAAACTAAAATGTAAACATGCTGAGGCATGTCAAGATATTTAGAAGATGATAATGTAAACTTTTATTCATATAGTAGTGCAACAAATTATATATGTCACACACAGATTATTAGTTACATCATCATCGTTTTATATTTTTATTATCAACTCGATTACTGTTTTTAGAACTCAGACAACCTTAGAGAGACCAGAGTTGAAGTTTCTGCTCGGATTATATGTGTCAAACTTGAAAACCAGAGGCTCTCCAGTAGTGACAACCAAACGATGTAGTCCTGAGCTATCGGTCCTAACTCCAATGTTTTCACATCGATCAATGCGAGGACTACAGAGCACAAGCTTATAGTGAAGCTTGGCAAAGTCAACGGCCTTGAAATAGAACTCACCAGAAACAATAGTAGAACCAGAATCTAGTGGACCAGACTGCATCACAGAATCTCCTAAAGTAGGTGATCTTACGACGGTCCAGCTTCCTGAACTTGTGCAAATGTTTGGTGGTACATAAGTGAAACGTACGTTCAAAGGTCCTTCGGTTGTTAAGGGATGAAGGTCCAAGGTGAGTCTAGACATGCTTACACGCACATTAGTTTTCGAAGATGTAATGACAGCGAGGGAACAAGCATCTGAATTATTATGCCTAATGGCAGCAGAAAAAATGCCTCCACCACTAATAGGTGACAAGAAGGCTGCATCACCATTTCGCAATACTTTGCCATCGGAGTCCATTAGTGGAAATGCCGT
This sequence comes from Mimosa pudica, assembly GCA_029929735.1. Taxonomy (NCBI): domain Eukaryota; kingdom Viridiplantae; phylum Streptophyta; class Magnoliopsida; order Fabales; family Fabaceae; genus Mimosa; species Mimosa pudica. The sequence continues at coordinate 3,341,630 of JAKELP010000031.1, forward strand.
GGTAGAAGCCACAGCGAAGAGAAGGAGGCAGATGAAGGAAAGCAATGAAGCAATAGACTTCATGGTTGTTATTATGTATGGAAGGTAGGGTTTTCTGTTTTGGGTGTGAGTGAATGGGAAGTTGGAGCATGTATTTATAGGGGTAAGGGTGGGAGCTAATAATAAGGTGAAGTTTGAAGATGTGCAATATACTCCTTACAATAATGTTCATCGATATAATGAGATGTAAACCTTTGAAATCTACGCAGGATATATGTTCTAAATTTTAAAATTTTTCGTATTTGATTTATTTAGTAATAAATTCTTTTTCTAGAAGATGCATAATAATCACGTGATTGTTTTTTGTTTTAAATGTTTTTTTGCCAAAAAAAAAAATGTTATCCTGACTGACATGTATGAGCCTCTGAAGTGGAGGGAATCAATTAACTTGTAAGTTGAAAGTGACATAATTTGGACGTCCAAAAATAGAAAAATAGAAGGTCCACCTTCTATATCTAATCTTTATTATCTAAATTTATTTTTTTAACGAATTTTTTATGTAATGAAAAAATTATTTTTGATGAAATATCCGTCGAGAGATTATTTTTATTTTATATTTTATATAGGGCAAAGGTGCACCCAGTAGTATGGTAAATTCAAAATGGTGCATCTAGTAGCATACTAAATTTGAGGGTGCAAATTTAACAGTTATAAAATAAAATGGGGCAAATTTAGCAATTATAACATAAAATGGGGCAAATTTAGCATCCCGTTAAAAATGACAAATCACCGTTCCTGAAAGGTGGGTCCTACTAGTTTTTAATTGACATTGCATATAGGTGGCATGACAATCTGGCAATAGTTTGCATTTTTAATAAAAAGAAAAATGGAAATTTGAAGAACACTTAAATTTGAAGACACTTGCATATGAAATTTGCAGAACTAGCAGCAGCATAATGAACTAGCAGCAACAATATCAGAAAAGCTTGAAAAATGAAACTTGGTGGTGATAACTAACGAAGATGGAGGAAATTTGTGTGAGAGGAATTAGGAAGGCAAAGTAAAGAAAATTGAAATTTTCTGCTCCATTAGAAATACCATTGCTTCTATCCTTCCATTCTTTTGATACCAAATCCTTAGTCAGGAATACCTTATAACAACTCCACGAATTGATAAGACGAAGACGAGGCTGTTAGGGGGCTTAGACACTTACAAAATCTCTGTAGCCTAGGGTTCCTTTCCGGTTTGTGCTCCACGAAGACAAAGACGAGGCTGATGTCGTTTCCTTCTTCATGTTCTTCAGCGATTTGGCCACAAGGTTGAGAAGTGAAGGGGAAAAATGTGAAGCTGCAATTAGAGTTCCATTTTTAGCGATGTCAAGAAAGGAGGAAGGATGAAGGTGAAACTTCTATTTTTTTGTAAAGTGAAGGTAAAGCTTTTTATCAAAAATGCAAACTATTGTCACATTGTCATGCCACCTGTATGCCATGTCAATTAAAAAATTGTAGGACCCACCTCTGAGTAACGGTGGTTTGTCATTTTTAACGGGATGCTAAATTTGCCCCGTTTTATGTTATAACTGCTAAATTTGCCCCATTTTATGTTATAACTGCTAAATTTGCACCCTCAAATTTAGTATGCTACTAGATGCACCATTTTGAATTTACCATGCTACTGAGTGCAACTTTGCCCTTTTATATACCATTAAAATTTAAAAAAAAATTAAATGTATTTAGATCATATAAATCATATTTGAAGAGGTTCTGAATCAAATGTAGAGAAACTGGTTCTTTACTTAAGTGATTTATGAGTTAATGAAATTAAAGGCCAAAATTCTCCCTCTTAAAAGAGTTTTTTTCAGGATTAGTCTCTCTTTGCACTAGCACTAGCGCCAATCATAACAGTTCTCACATCAAGAAACCACATTAGAGAATCATATAGTTTATTACAAGTTCACAATGCAAGTAGAATACCCACGAGGCTCCTTCCCTTAAAAAACTATCCTATTATTTTGGATTTTGTTCCCTTTGATTTGTGTTTTTAAAAGACGCTTGTACGGGACCGATTTGTTTACAGGATTTTATAGTCATGTGAAAAATATGTATCAGCTACTAGATAAGAATGCCACCTACCCCATAAAGTGACAATTGTGTATAAGGTTAATACTTCTCAATTACTTATTTAACTTATATAGTGTATGTATTGTTGAGTGACACCGACAACTTCACTGGTGATCCGTGAAGAAATATGCATATTGATTTTTATGTCTTTATCACTAGCTTCTTGACGTGCTCGTGCAAGGACCAACGCTAATGCATGGCATATTTGGTTTAATATATAGTTTCATAAATTTTTTTGTTGCAAAATCCCTCATCACAAAATTTAACGTTGAAAGATATCTATAATTTGTTTAAAGACCTAGCTCGTAGAAATTCGCAACATCGGCCAATCTAGTATTATTTTTCTTTGGATTTCGATTTCATTAACTCTGATTTGCAAATGTTTATGGTTCTTAGATTTCTCATATTCTTATTGCTTGGTTCCTAAAACTTGCAATTGAAGATGAAGCACTCTTTCTGGTTTTCAGCAATAGGGTGAAATTCCCGTAGGGGAGATGGAATAAGAAGAAATGGCGGGAGAAGAAATATAATGATTCGGATAAGTTAGAGAGAGAGAGAGAGAGAGAGAGAAAGGACAAAAGGGCATTATGGACATTTTATCCATACATAGTTAAATTAAGTTTCTAGGGACCTCGCTTTAATTTTGAGTTTTCATGGGACCTCTATATAATTACCCTTTTTTTATCTCATCCATGTGTCAAGTCAAAGTAATTCATCACTGTTTTGAAGTCTCATATAAGGTTAGACAATTGACATGTGAATTTTCTCAATTCACAAGTCTTGTAGATCGAAAATGACGAAAGTATTAATCACTTACATATATATACCCGCCAAGTTAAATAATTACCTTTTTTTGTGAAAAATAATTACCTGTTTTAGAAGAATGATATTGTGGTGATTCCGAATGACGTCAACACAAACCGGAACACACTTAATACATTTTATTTTTTATATTTATTATTTTGTAAAAACTATCTACTTGCTTTTGATTATAAACTGATATGAAATAGATGTAAATTAAATCTATTCTAACACACGAGTATTCAATTTCAAGGAGAGATCAAATCGTATTTGTATTGGTTAAGTACTCACCAATCCTAAAATATAAAATCACTTTGATTTTGTGTGGAATTAAAAAGCAAATTGGACCACTTATTATTACATATGTCACATGTAATTAAATTATAAATTAGTTTATTAGTAAAATATATCTTTTGTAGCAACATTTTACGACTTTTTAAAGAGATGTGCTACGACATCGTTTGGTTCCACCTTCTTTGTGAGTGTTGAATCTACTAAGCTCAGCATAAGGTTCTGCTATACTGGAGTCAAACTTATTGGTAGCTAGAGACATATAAAATAAAGGTTAAAAATCTCAATGAAAAATATAAAGTTTTCTATCTTACCACATACACAATATGTGTAATACCAGAAAATAAAAATCCTATGTTGGCGCTCATTTTGGGCCAATAAGCGCCGCTGTAGGTGCAAGGCCTTTAATTAAACAGAACTAGTCACCTGTAAACGCCGGTATATGTGCTACCAACCAACACTAGCGATAAAATATACTCCTTCATTAAAAAAACAAGAATAACCTATACTGGCTCATAATAGACCTTCTACTTTAAAAAATAAAAAAAAACATATATTAAATCTACATTCCAAAATTTAATATTCCTCCGGTCCTAAATATAAGACCTAATTGACTTTTTTTTGGAGAGATTAAGGTTGCAAAATAGATTATTAAATCATGACATATTTGATATCTTTTTAGATTATTATACATTAGCTTATAGGTAAAATAAACTAGTGTAAGAGAAAAAATTAGATAAATCAATTTATAATTAACTTATTTTGCTTTTTTTAGGATTTTTTAAAAAAGTCAACTGGGTCCTATATTTAGGACCGAAGGGAGTAGTATGTATGGTATTTAAATCCCAGCTTCACTAACAAAATAATCAAATATATACTAATCACCTCAACACATCTACAAATTAAATTTAAAACCTGATAAATTTCTAAGGACTTTTAGTGTTCAAAATAAAAATGAATGAGTAAATTCACAAACAATTCCACGACCAAATTAGAACAATGCATAGCTCATATGAACAGAGTTATAAACACCAACAATGCATGTAAGAAAAACGAAAGAAACTAATTAGTAGTAATTACCTGAATTCGTCAAGAACATTTTTCGAGACCTTCATCTTCCTTTTACTACCTCTGTAAAGTTTCTCAAGCCTAAAAGCCAATTTTCTTCATCAAGACCAAGCAGAGAATGTCCAAAATAATGTCAATCAATGATGAACAATGAATGTCTCAACGGCTACTATTTAAGATACACTGGAAGCAAAGATCTATTTAGAGCTACATAGTCTATAAAGTAAATCACAAGAATATAAAGTGAACGTGTTAGTAGAAAAAGGAGTGTTACAGAGAAGACTAACCTGGACTATAATAATATCAGGATTAGGAATCTTTATTCAAAGAAACCAAAGAAGCATACAAAATTGAATCAATGGCTTCAACCAAATTGAATAATTAATTATTGGGCTAAAGTGCAAAAATGTTTATGTATTTGTCACGAATGTGCAAAAATGCCCATGTAAAATTTTTTGGAGCAAAACTGCCCATCAAATTTTAAAACTGATCAAAAAGGTCTATTACAGTTAATTTTTTTACTTTTTCACTCATTATCCTCTGCCGCATCATCACACATGGACAAATAAATACATAAATTTGCCACATGTTTTAGTGAAAGATGAATTGACAAGTGATATGTCAAATGGTCAAAAAAATAACTGTGACGGACATTTTTGCCACAATTTTTAAATCTGATGGGCAGTTTTGCTCCAAAAAATTTTACGTGGGCATTTTCGCACTTTCGTGACAATTATATGGGCATTTTCGCCCTTTAGCCCTTAATTATTCCTCAAGTGAATTGAATTATATAGCACCGAATCTTTCTTCTAGAAGACAGAGCAACTTGTAACTTTCAACTGTTAGAACTTACTTTTTTAATCCAAGAAGAAGAAGAAGAAGACAAGGCAAATTATATTAATATGTGTGATGTATAGCTAAATCTAAGATCAAACAGCCTTGATCAGTGTTACGGATTGTAAGCGGTCCACAATTGCCCAAAAAAAATGCGGTACAGTAAATATCAAAACCAGCTCAGATGGACAATAGGCTAACAAAGTTTTTCTCTTTTCTCAGGTGGGTCCAAAATCGAATTCGAAATAAATATAAATACTACACGTTTTTTTTTGTTCTGCTTGGCTTTTATATATCTTTCACAATTCACATACATCCACAAAGATATATCTTTCACTTGCTAAAAAAAACAAAGATATCTTTCACACACGATGATATTTGCACGGTCGGGTACAAATTTGAAATAAATATGATAATGCACGTTTAGTTTTGTTCTGCTCACATATACGATTCATAATGCAGACACTAGCAATACGTCTAATCCTTATTTTAATATAAATTTTTCACCACCTTTTTGCGAATAAAATTGATATGTGTTTGTGTGGGGCCAAATGAAATAAATATTGATATATACACCGTTGTTTTGTTCTGCTTGGCTTTTTTTTATCAGAGTTCTGCTTGGCTTTTTTTTATCAGAGTTCTGCTTGGCTTTACATCATTCACATATACGGGTCCGAAACACCATTACTTGTCTAGCACATTTCGTAAATGCACGTTGTCTTTAACATCGCAGTCCCTTTCAAGTTTCAACCTTCAATGTTATTATGAATACCAGACAAATATCAAATTAGATGACAAAACACTTCAATTTACTAACGTTGTACTCTATAATAAAATGATTGGTTAAATTTTGCATCTGGCCTCAAGGCGCATAGGGAAGGGTCAAATTATATATTCATTATTTGGCACAATCACTAATGGGCTTAACAATGCCTAATTATTTGAAATTCTATTGACTAGACATTAATTAAGCTCATGGATTCATGAAATTTGATAAATTAATTGAAATAGTGTATTTGACTCCATAAACAACTTAACTGAATTAGGATAGTCATTGTAAATTAAACCGCTTTAGTTTCTCCATTATTTCATAAATCCCTCTTCCTTTCCTCTTTATAAAAAGAAAATACCAAAAATTAGTAGTTTATGACTTTATTTTTATTCTTACATTCACATTCATTTATAAGAAAAAGAAAACCAACAATCTCTATAATAATGTAACTTTTTTTTTATATAATACTTCCTCAATCCTATAATATAAGTTTCATTTTTAGGAGAAGGTGTATCCCATAATATAAGTTTCACTGACCTTTTTTTCTTAGCATTTATTATGTTTTTCCCATCCTTTGTTGACAACACTCTCTCTCACACGCTCTCTCATTTTTTTCTCATCTAATCACAATCTCACTTATCCTCTTGATAAAGTTAGGGGTAACATTGAGAAAAAATATCCTTCTAACATATTAATTGCTTTTGAAAGTGTTTTGGAATACGAGAAAATGGTTATTTGAAGCTTTTATATATATATATATATATATATATATATATATATATATATATATATATTCAAATACGAAATAAGGGTATGGACTACGTCTAAATTCATGTCTCTATCATCACTTGGACCACATAATCCCGTATGGGAAGGAAAATCACTTCCACCACTTCTTTTTTGTGCAGGCATGCAAGTTAAAATCAGATCTATCATTGGTCATGAGGCAGTGGATCATTAGAGGTCAATAGGTCAAAATGTCAAATAATCAAGGTCATCAGTTTGGTATTATAACAGTCTTAATTAAAACATGAAATTAAAATAGTGCATATAAATACACTATATGCTAAAAACTAGGACATGATGTATAGTTTAGGGAAAATCCCAAATAAATCCCTCCGAATACTCAAAAGGACAAGAGAGGAACTTAAACTTCCAAAAGGACTATGAAGGAACCAGCACCTATCTGTCATTTTAAAATTTTGCGAAAAGACAAAATTGGCTCAATCCTAAAACACAAATTCCTACCCAACCCTAAACTCACCCTAACACTCACCCTCTTCTCGCAATTTGTGTTTTAGGATGAGACAATTTTGTCTTTTCGCAAAATTTTAAAATGACAGATAGGTGCTGATTCTTTCATGGTCCTTTTGGAAGTTTAGATTCCTCACTTGTCCTTTTGGATATTCGGAGGGACTTATTTGGGATTTTCCCTATAGTTTATGTCCCGAAAATTCAGATCCATAAATATTTAAAGGACTAAGACAATTAAAATTTTGAATCCTATAAAAAAATGACTGAAGAAATATATTTTCATATATGATAAATAATTTTTATATATATAATTTTGTCTTTATATCTATTTTCCTTATCCTCTGCCCCCTTATTCTTTTTCTCAATAAACTTTTCTTCTTGGAGTATTTTCATGTTTCTTCTTAGCAACTCTAATAGTTTAAGATTAATAAAGTCATAGGGATCCTTGCCTAACTCGGCTAGCAACCCGGTGGTTCCTTTCACAATTACTCCCTTTGTTCCTAAATATAAAATTATTTTCTTTAATTCAATTAGATCAATGATGCTATTTAAGTTGGTTATTAGTACATGATATTACTAATATGCCCTAATTATATACATTTGTTCTTACTCTCCTTCTTTTGCTTGTTTATCATAGATAAACATTATTAGGGTTCATTTGTGAAAAAATTGTGAAAAATTAGAAAGTTACTTATATTTAGGAGCAAATTGAAATTCGAAAGTGATCTTATATTTAGGAACGAAGGGAGTAGTTCTTTTTATTTTTTATATATATTATTTTTCAAAATCATTTATTTGATTATAAATTGATATAAATTATCATACCGGGTATTTAATTTAGGGAGAGATCAAATCGTACTTGTTATAATGAAGAAGTAAACTATTCAATTTATTTCATCTTCTCCTAATCTAACCATATTAATTAGTTAGTTAAGAAACATTTTACGCTAAGCACGTTTGGCGTTTCACAAACCAAAATGTAAGCTTTTCAGTATCTCCTTAAGAAAAACTATTACCTCCGGTCCTAAATATAGAACCTAGATAACTTTTTTTTGGATAGTCTATTAAATCATAACATATTTGATATATTTTTAGATTATCCATTAGTTTATAAGTAAAATAAACTAGTTTAAGGGAAAAAATTAGGTAAATCAATTTATAATTAACTTATTTTGCTTTTTTTTAGATTTTTCAAAAAAAGTCAATTAGGTCTTATATTTAGGACCGGAAGGAGTACTGTATTTAAGAAGGAATCTTTTATGTGTTCTCTCCGAACAATCAAAACTTGATCTGAGGAACGACTATATGAAATTATATAACGTGCACAAGAGAGAATTAGCTAAGTAGTAGACATAGAGAAACTGAAATGTAAACATGCTGAGGCATCTCAAGATATTTTTAGAAGCGATGATAATGTAAACATTTATTCTTAAAATAGTGCAACAAATTATACATGTCACACACATTATTAGTCACAACATCATCATTTTATTTTTATTATTAACTCGATTACTGTTTTTGAGAACTCAGACCGCCTTAGAGAGACCAGAGTTGAAGTTTTCGCTCGGATTATTATATGTGTCAAACTTGAAAACCAGAGGCTCTCCAGTAGTGACAACCAAACGATGGTGTCCTGAGCTATCGGTCCGAACTCCAATGTTCTCACATCGGTCAATGCGAGGACTACAGAACACAAGCTTATAATGGAGCTTCACGAAGTCAACGGCCTTGAAATAGAAGTCACCAGAAACAATAGTAGAACCAGAATCCAGTGGACCAAACTGCATCACAGAATCTCCCAAAGTAGGTGATCTTACGATGGTCCAGCTTCCTGAACTTGTGCAAATGTTTGGTGGCACATAAGTGAAGCGTACGTTCAAAGGTCCTTCTGTTGTTAAGGGAAGAAGGTCTTTGGTGAGTCTAGAAATGCCTACACGCACATTAATGCTCGAAGATGTAGTGACAGCAAGGGAACAAGCATCTGAATTATTATGCCTAATGGCAGCAGAAAAAATGCCTCCACCACTAATAGGTGACAAGAAGACTGCAGCACCGTTTAGCATGACATTGCCATCGGAGTCAATCAGTGGAAATGCCGTGGTAGAAGCCACAGCAAAGAGAAGGAAGGAAAGGAAGGAAGCAATAGACTTCATGGTTGTTATGTATGGAAGGTAGGGTTTTCTGTTTTTAGTGTGAGTGAATAAAGATTTGGAGCATGTATTTATAGGGGTATGGAGGGAGCTAGTAAGTTGAAGTTTGAAGATGTGCAATGAGCTAAGTCTTACAACACTACTTTCAATAATGTTCATCGATATGATGAGATCTAAGCCGTTGAAATCTATGCTTAATAGTCTAAACTTTAAGTTTTTCGTATTTGATTTAAGGACAAATGCCCAAAAATGATACATAACTATTGATCAAGGAATAAAAATAATACATAATTATTTCAAGGCACACAAATGATTCTCAACTATTGGATATAAGATCAAAAATGATATTTTCACTAATATGACAGTAAGATTAGTTAGTCCAAAATGCTCTTACAAATTAAATAAACTTATATCGGATGACGATTAATTTATAAGGACATTTTAAACTTTTCATATCTAATCTTACTGTTATATTAGTGAAAATATCATTCTTGATCACATGGTAAAAGTTTGGTATCATTTTTATACCTTTGAATAGTTATGTATTACTCCTATTTTTGTTTCATAACCAATAGTTATGTATCACTTTTAGGCCTTCGCCCTTGATTTATTTAATAATAAATTCTTTTCTAGAAGGTGCATGACAATCATGTGATGGTTTGTTTTAAATGTTACAAATATTTTAAAATAATTTAAAATGTAAAAAATGAAATGAGATCTAGATTTGACAATCTAGATTGGTGACGATATCAAGATGTTCTCCTGTTATCAAAATGTTCTCCTGTCTAGTATGAGCCTTGGAAGTGAAGGGAATCAATTTGACAATTTCCCTACCAAGCATTTGAACTTATAGCTAGGTTGAAAGAGATAATCATATTTGGACCTTCCATATATGTCTACTTTGTATCGTCTAAATTTGGTTATTTACAAAAGAATGTTTTGTTGAATGGCTTTTTTTTTTTTTTACAAATATCAGTTCAGAGATTATTTTTATTTTATACCCATTAAAATTCTAAAAAAGTAAATGTATTTAGATCATATATATAAATCATATTTGAAGAAGTTCTGAATCTAATATATATAGAGAAACTGGTTCCTGACTGAAGTGATTCATGAGTTGAACTGTTGGAGCCTTGAAGGGTCAAGATTCTCCCTCTTAATACAGTTTTTTTTTTCTGGATCAGTCTTTCTTTGCACTAGCATAGCACCAATCATAACAATTCTCGCATCAAGAAACCAGATTAGAGAATCATATAGTAGTTTACAAGTTCACATGTACCCACGAGGCTCTTTCCCTTAAAAAACTATTATTTTGGATTTTCCCCCTTTGCTTTGTGGTTTTAAAGAGATGCTTGTACGGGACTGATTTGTTTACAGGATTTTATAGTCATGTGAAAAATATGTATCAGCTACTAGATAAGAATGCCACCTACCCCATAAAGTGACAATTGTATATAAGGTTAATACTTCTTAATTACTTATTTAACTTATATAGTGTATGTATTGTTGAGTGACACTGACAACTTCACTGGTGATCCGTGAAGAAATGTGCTTATTGATTTGTATGTCTTTGTCAATAGCTTCTTGACATGCTCGTGCAAGGACCAACGCTAATGCATGGCATATTTGGTTTAATGTATAGTTTCATAAAATATTTTGTTGCAAAATCCCTCGTCACAAAATTTAATTAACGTTGAAAGATATCTATAATTTGTTTAAAGACCCAGCTCTTAGAAATTTGCAACAATGAGGACGGCCTTCCCGTCGGCCAATATGGGATTATTTTTCTTTGGATTTTTGTTTCCTTAACTCTAGTTTTCAATCGTTTATAGTTCTTAGATTTTTCATATTCTTATTGCTTGGTTCCTCAAACTTACAATTGAAGATGAAGCACTCTTTCTGGTTTTCGGCAATGGGGTGAAGTTCTGGTAGGGGAGATGGAATAATAAGAAGAAATGGCGGGAGAAGAAATGATTAGGATAAGTTAGAGAGAAAAAGGAAGAAAGGGCAATATGGACATTTCCTTTCACACGTAGTTAAAGTTAAGGGTCCGTTTGGTTCAATTGCACATCTCCTTGGTAATGCAATGAACTTTGTTGCAATAAAGTTCAATGCAATAATTATTACCATCAATGTGTTTGGTTGGTTATTTGCAAATTGTGGGGACACTATCTTTTATTTTTGGGTTAAGGTGCATTGTTAGTACTCTAGAATATAGCAAAGTGCACATAGCATAATATACAATATTGTGGTCCATTTGTGATCACAAAGAATTATTTTCGTGGCTTATTTAGTAACGACGTTAAATAAGTTAAGTTTAACCGTTATGTGTCAAATTTTGACCGTTAAATTGTGGGGTAAAGGAGCATTTTCAGTACTCCAGAATATAGAAGGAGCGCCAAACATAATATACAATATTTAAACACCATAAACAACTAAATCACAATATTATTCAAAGTGTCAAATAATTAAACACTACAAAGTTATAAAGATCCATAGAATATCCTAATATCATGCATGTATAAACTAATAAGTCATTAGTATTTTACATATATCAAAAAGTAAGCAAAGAATCATAAACTAAATAGGTTGGCCTTACTGAGTTAAAACAGGTTGGTCATACTGGCTCGACCCGAATTAAAACGGGTTGGCCATACTGGCTCGACCCGAATTAATGGCTCTATGATTTAATAGAAGAAGAGTTACTTTTATCTTATTACATAGTTATAAACTTAAAATAAATGTTCATCAAATTGTCATTTCAACATACATATATTACATCAATATGTCACATCACATTTTATCTTACAAAAGTGAGTTTTAGCTAACGAATTACTAGATAAGCAATGAAAATAATTCTTGGTTATCATAAATGGAATAAATATTGTATATTATGTTTGGTGCTCCTACTATATTCTAGAGTACTGAAAATGCTCCTTTACCCCACAATTTAACGGTCAAAATTTGACATATAACGGTCAAACTTGACTTATTTAACGTCGTTACTAAATAAGCTATACGAAAATAATTCTTAGTTATCACAAATGGACCACAATATTGTATATTACGCTAGGTGCACTTTGCTATATTCTAGAGTACTAAAAATGCACCTTAACCCTTTATTTTTCATAATAATTATTAAAGGTCTATAATGACCCTAATTAGAAAAATGAACTCTCCCAATTGTCTCCAACCTATTTCTCCACCAAAAGAGGGAGAGGGAGAGAGGGAGAGAGGGAGAGAGAGGGGGAGAGGGAGAGAGAGAGAGTAATAGGGAGAGAGAAAGAGGGAGGGAGAAAGATAGAGAGAGAAGGAGAGGGGAGAGAGAAAGAGGGAGGGAGAAAGATAGAGAGAGAAGGAGAGGGGAGAGAGAAAGAGAGAGGGGGAGAGGGAGAGGGAGGGAGGGAGAGAGAGAGAAAGATAGAGAGAGGGAGAGGGGAGAGAGAGAAAGAGAGTGATAGGGAGAGAGAAAGAGAGAGGGAGAGAGGGGGAGAGAAAGAGACAAAAGAGAAATATTGAGGGCAAGTAAGTGTCTTTTCACTTTGTTCATTAAGGGCAAAATGAACATTTTACTATAGATGATAGGTGCAATGAAGATTCATAGGGGTGATCCTATGAAAACACATAACCAAAAAATATGCAATCTTTATTACAATTGCAATCTTCTTTACCATCATTAAATCCAACCAAACATGACAAATGTGGTAATGCAATAAAGATTACCATTGCATGTATGCAATGTAATTGAACCAAATGGGCCCTTAAGTATGTCATTATTGTTTTGCAATCTTTTTATAGGGGTTGACAACTGATATGTGATTCACATAGTCCGTGGATCGAACCCCAACTATTTGCTCTAAGAACTAGAGTATTTAATGCTCACATTGACCCATCAGTTAAATAATTACCCTGTTTTAGAAGAATAATGTCCCTAGAATCTTTGCCTAAGTCAGTGAATTCACTACGGTGATTCCGGATGACCTCAACTCAAACCGGAACACATGTGATACATTTTATTTTTTATATTCATTATTTTGTAAAATCTGATCTGTCAATTTTATTTTGATGGGTTAAAGATCAAATCTGCCCCGTAAGTTTTAGGCAATGATCATATTTGCCCTCGAAGTATTTTCGGATCAAATTTGCCCCTGAAATATGCATAACGAATCAATTTTACTCCTGCATCCTATGTGTATTGCCACCTCATCAAAGTTCAAGCCACCTCATCATCTTCTTCATCACTCCCTCTCCTTCCACCACCCCCTCTCTCCCTCCACACCCTCCTCCGCCCCCTGCTCTTTGTAAATAATCATGTAAGCACTTGACTTCAATTGTTCAGAAACTATCCTTAAATCATAGGGAGATTATCACAAAAATCATCTTAAGCCTACATCTCCATCGTGAAGTTTCTTCCTGAAATCCATGATGGCCCGATTCAAAAACACACATCCAAATGGGATAGTTTTTGACATGCAATCTGGAAACCTATTCCCTTTTCTGTGGGATTCACAACGAAATAACCTTACTTCTGTCCTACCATTACCAAACCATCATCAACCCAAAACACAAAGGAAAAGTACATTAAATGAAAGCCAGCGAACAAGTGAAGATTAACATTTTTGAAAGAACTTTATGTACCCAATAAACAAAAGCTCGGTGAGCTAAAAAATCTTTTTTTATGCAGTAACACAATTTCGAATCGAAATATAGAATACCCATGAAGAGAAAAGGAAAAATGAGGGGCATTGGGTTTGTACCAACTAATTGAGCGACATGGAGGTAGAGACTAGTTGAGCTGAGCTGATTGATCTGGGAGAGGGAGTGATGAAGAAGATGATGAGATGGCTTAAACTTTGATGAGGTGGGATTGTCTCATTTTTCACGGTGCAGCCTACACTTTGATGAGCACAGCGCAGTTCACGTTACAGCTACATACACATAGGATGCAGGATAAAATTGATCTGTTTTGTATATTTTAGGGACAAATTTGATCCAAAAAATACAGAGCAAATATAATCCTTGCATAAAACTTCCAGGGCAAATTTAATCTTTAACCCTATTTTGATTAGATGTAAATTTAATTTATTTTAACACACATGTATTCAATTTCAGGGATTTGAATTTCAGAGAGATCAAATCTTACTTGTAATGGTTAACTATAACCCCAATTTATATTCTTAAAGATATTATTCTTTAATTTGAAAATATTTATATGCTCTTTCTTTTTTAAATATTCAGCACATGTTTTGACATTATCCGTAAGTAGTAATTTTAGATAATGCATCGAGATCCATGTTTGATGAGCATGAAACTTCAAATTTCATATGTTCAAGTTGAGTTGTCCCAAAAAATGCTGGGGGTGATGATTTCATCAAACCTTTGCTCAATCCCTGATCCGAATAGAAGATAGATTGAATAACCCTATTCGATCCGGACTGTGCTTTCAAGCCACTTATATACCTTGAATTTTTTTTCCTTTTACTCCCTAAATCCCCCTTTTTGTAAGAGTGAAAGAGGTAAACTCGCATGGATATAAGGTAGTAGTTGGGACATATGAATATATCTGAAATAATTGTGTTTTGTTAAAATTCCCTTATTTCTGATTAGCATACAAAAGAGAAAAATGTGATAATAGCGCATTATAAAAAAACGTGAAAAAAAGCTCATGAAATAATTGGTAAATTTAGCCAAACTTTTATAAAAGGGACAAAACCTTTCAAAATGTTGGCCCTTATATTTAAGGAGAACCGAGAGAACAATTTTTATCTTCAATTATATATCTAAAAACACACTTTTGATCATAAAACATTAAAACATGTAATAAAAAAATTGTCAAGAAAAAATGTTAAAAGATCAAAATCGGTGAAAATCTTAATTCAACAATTTAATTGACAATAAGGAGTTGAATTTTATAACTAAGTTTTTTATGTATAAAATTGACAATTTTTTTTAATAAGGAATTGGCAAAATCCGACTCAAGAGGTAAGAATGCTATCCACATAGATATAAGACTGTCTCTTCTCTAAATGAGAGCGCTTCCCATAATTCGAACGCACTTTCTCATTCATGTTTAGGGGGTAAATTCACTCATCAATTTAATCAACTATTCATTAGTTACTATCCTACTCTATTAGCAACTTATTAAGTTGATTGATAGGAATGGGACATAGTTGTATGAATTTGCTACATCTGAGTAATAATCTTAGTTGTGTAAGACTCAAACTCTATATTATTAATTAAGTTGGAATTGGAACAACCCACCACCAATTAATCTAAATTCGCTGTATATAAACATTTTCACCTAATTTGCTCTATCTATGTACGTATATTATACATGGGTAAAAGATCAAATTCGCCCCGGAAGTTTTCACTCAGGATCATATTTGCCCCTAAACTATTTTTAGGATCAAATTCGCCCCTGAAGTCTCATTTTAGGTTCAAACTTACCCTTTTTGGATGGCAGAGTTAGTAGACGTTTGACACGTCATTTACTTGTCCAGGTAAGATCATACTCAGCAGACACGTCATTTATTGTTATTTGCACACATAATATTTTTAATGTAATTTATTCCCTTCTTCGTCTCCTTCCTTAAACTAGGTTTTACCCAGAAAAAGAAGCAGCCACGAGTCCACGAGAGGCAAGGAAATGGAGGCGCTACCGGGGCAAGAGAGGCCAGGAAACGTAAATCGTAGAAGCACCCATGACATGTGGGAGTCGTCGTAGCTTTGCTCAAGATTCTACGGCTGTAGAAATGATCAAAATGTGAGCTTTCTGTTCTTGCTTTGGTCAATCGCAGCTAAAGCTATTTCCCTTCAACCTCTCTTTTCTTCTTCTGCAACCTCCCCAAAGATTTCACTTTTCATCCATTTCTCGATAAATACATCCAATCCCTTATTTGTCTTACCCCCAATTTCTTTTTGAAAAAAAATTCAATCTGTGTTTCTTGTTTATATGTTATCTATCGATCCAGCTTTATTATGTTCATGATGTTGTTTAATTTACTCTCCGAACTCGCTCGTGCCAGAAACTGAGTTCTCAAGATTTTTGTTTGTTCTGCAGGAAAATGAATTACTTCTATTATTTTTTTTTTAATTTCGCTTTGTGGTGGGCTCAACTTGAACTTGTTGTTGAACCTAGAGAATGTTGTTGCTATTGGATTTTGTTTTAGAGACATCAGTTTAGGCCAACCAGTGATAACTTTTGTTGGAGGTACCTTTTGTATTTGGAGTGTTTTCTTTTTTTTTTAGGAGGATGAGGTTGCTTATAGAGTTAAGAAGTATTGGAAGATTCAAAAATGTTGCTACTTAGTCGTTTGAAAATTTTGTCTATGGATTAGTTAGGTAATTAGTGTCTTTTGAGTAAAGCATGCTTTAGGTTATGATAGTGTAGATTCTTGCTGATTTTGTTTCTTGTTATTTTTCAATATTTATTTATGTTTTCTCATTACTGCTATTTTCACTGTATTTGTTGGTTTTTAGTGTAATTTTTATGTATACTATTGGCATCCTTGGTTGGAAATTAGTAATCGGTTTTTTTCTCTTTTTCCTGAAGAGAATGTGTTCTACAGAATACCATTGATTATAGTGATCAATTTAACTCAACAGTAGTTCTGCTCTGTTTCTTATCACTTGCTTGTTTTCATAGCTGTTTGTTCATAGGATTAATGCTCTCAAATTGGTCTAGAAACCAGTGAAACAATTATTCTGTTCCAGCTGGTTAATTAAAGCTGGTGGGTAGTAGACTGACTGGTTTTGATGGTGTGGTTGATTCTCATGCCGCCACATCATTAGCTTCCCATGGAATTTGTACACAATGCCTTATGGTCTTGAAGATGGCTATATGTTACATAATTCATCATATTCATTGCTGAGTGAAATTTTCTGATAGCATGAGAATTAATACATAAGTTGCCGTGGAAGTCAAACAATTTAACTTATAATCGGGTAGCCATCATAATTATAGTTTCTGATAACAGTTAGGGAATGCCATAGTTATTTTACCAAGCAATCTGCTGCTTAACCACACATCATTGTTATTTCTAAATTTGTTCCATCTAACATTGTGATGATATTTTACTAAGGCTAATATTTTTGAACTGATTATGGGCAAATTTTATGGCATAAATGCAGGTGGGATGTGGCTTTTTCAGATGGTTTGATCCACCGATGGCCAAAAGATCCAAGAGGATGTTATAAATGAGTTACATGTGCAATTGAAGAAGTGGCAGAGGAGACTTAAGCTTGCATTGGCTGTGTTAGCTACAACCAACTGTTTTGTGTTGAGATAATGTTAATGAAACAACTGTTAATGTGACTGGCCTTTAAGAGGACCTTTTATGTTTGTAATGGTTGAACCTTGTTAATGTAATGGCTGTTAGCCTGTTAATGTAACTGGCTTTCATATATGTATTCTGACAAGTTGTCTTGAATATAATGAGTGGTATATAATCTTTGAGCTTTGATCAAAAAAATATATTGTGTGCATGTTGGCACACAAAAAACCTATTCAGTGTAAACATAATCAGATACATATAGACCACTGCAATTAGGCCAATACAATCGCTTACATTGACACCCAAAAAATACATTGTAGGCCACTACAATTAGGCATAAGATATGCCAGGCTGCAAAAATATTATACATCAGTAATACACATAAAAAATCAGCTTACACACATGTGACTACTACTAAAGATTAAATAATACATTAAGGACTATTCTGCCAGTGTCTATTTCCATGAAAAACCCTAATTCAATGTGTGATTGCTGCTTGTAAAAGGCTCTGCCTCCCACATGGTTTTGGTAGAGCTTGTGATCCTTCATGTTGCTGGGAACCCCTAGCAGAACTCTCAGTCTCTTGCCCGTGTGAATGCTGCAGAGGGATAAGAAAACAGTACGAAATGCTTCTTATTAGAGGAAACTTATCATCGAGAAGAGGGGTAAGAAAAGCAACAATGTACAGGTGTAGAAGAAGAACCATTCAATAATCATAGAATTAGATGAAGAGAAATAAAGAAGGTTGATAAAATATTCCCCCAGTGGGAGAAAATGCTGTCAAGCTTAAAAGGCATGATAAATCCTAAAACCAGCCTCCTTATGCTGAAAGAATAAAAAAAGGATGCTTTTAAGAGAACTAACAAAAGTATATGACAGCATTTCCTTAGGACATGTGTGAAAATGCAATTCATGATGCATTCATATATCCATTTCGTTGCCTCTTAATCTGATAATATCAACCAGAGGTTAAAACAGAAATGCAAAACAAAATTGATAATTCCTAACATAAACAGAAATGCAAACCAGAGGTTAAGCTTCGTTCTAAGTTTCCTTCAATTCAGAGCAACCCAGCTTCGTTCGCTGGGCCTAGTGTCGTGCTTCGATTTAGTGTAAATGGGTTTTAGTGCTTCGATTCAGAGTTCTTTTCTTCGTGCTTCATTTTGTCGCAGTTCTGGGGTTAGTTTCTTTTGTCGGTTAAAAAATTGATTTCTAAATTAATATCACAATATGAGATTTTAATAGTGATTTTAATCCAAGTGTAATGACAACACATATGCCACCTCAGCCTTCTAGTTTCCACCTACATATTTACCAGGCACCGTTTATGATGCCATCCAAAAAGGGGGAATTTGAACCCAAAATGAAACTTCAGGGCGAATTTGATCTAAAAATAGTTTAGGGGCAAATATGTTCCTTAGCGAAAACTTCCGGGACAAATTTGATCTTTTACCCTATTATACATTGTTCCATATTTTCTTAAATATGAAATTTATTGGAGAATAGAACTTGATCTCTTTCTAATTTTTCTCCGAATTACCCAAAACTATAACAATTGAATGATACTCCTCTTCCTTAAAATAAAGGAACAAAAGAGATGGAGTATGGGAATAGATTTGAGCTGATTATAATGTGTTAGCACTACAACCCGATTTTAACTAATTTAGATAACATGCTTTTGTTATCAACAATTAAAACGTTTAATCTAATAAATTAATTAAACACGTGGGATTATCTTATAAATTAACCTAACAAAAAATTAAGAGTCCAGTTTGGTTGGATGAAATTAGGAAATAGAATTGGAGGTGAGAATTGAGGGTAAAGGGGTAAAGATGGAAAGTAGAGGTAAATTAGATAATGCTGAGAGGTAAAAGTTTGTGGGGCCCACGAGATAGATGGAAATTACATTTTGCAATTCCCATATACATTTGCATTTCCCAATTCCTTCCATACAAACAAGCCCTAAGCAAACTCAAACCAAAAACCTAAGCAAACCTCAATTCTTCGTTCCCAGTTTCCTCAGGTTTTCCTCTCTCTCTCTCTTCTCTCTCTCTACACACACACATATGTGTGTGAATATTTAACATGAAATCGCTGAGTTTGCAGATTAATGGAAGGAAGTGAGAAATTGCATGATTACACAGTTGGATCTTTGCCCACTGTTCTATACATACCCAACTTCGTTACACACTTTGAACAGACTTTGCTTCTCAATAATGTAACTTCGCTTCTTCTTATCCTTACTTTTATACAAGCTTCATGTTTTTCCTTTAGTTCATATTTTCCTTTTTTTTTTGTTTTTGTTATTTGTAGATATATGGAGCTCCTCTGTCAAAGTGGAAGTCTTTGAAGAACAGAAGACTACAGAATTGGGGTATGCTTACTTTGTATTCTACATGTGTATGTATTCCTTTCAATATAGAATACTACTCCCGCCGTTACTAAATATAAGATCGCTTTCCCTAATTTGAGTAGATTAAGGAAGTTAGTTAAGCTGGTTATTTACACATGTTATTACCAATTTATCCCAACTATATACCTTTATCCTCACTTTCCCTCTTTTGCTTGTTATTATAGATAGACATTGTATGGTTAATTTGGGAAAAGTTGGGAAAAGTTAGAAACCGATCTTATAATTAGGAACAAGTTGAATTTGAAAAGTGATCTTATATTTAGGAACGGAGGGAGTATATGTTTGTATAGATTCTGGGATAGTAACATGTAATACAATTATATTTTTTTTGATCAAAATGTAATACAATTATATTACTACCTAATATAAGATCACTTTTGAATTTCAATTTGTTCCTAAATATAAGCAACTTTCTAATTTTTCTCAATTTTTTTCCAAATAAACCCTAATGATAATTATCTATAATAAACAAGCAAGAGTGGGAGAGTGAGAATAAAGGTATATGGTTAGAGTAGATTAGTAATACCATGTGTTAATAACTAACTTGACTGACATCCTTAATCTAATCAAATTAGGAAACTGATCTTATATTTAGGAACGGAGGAAGTACGAGGTATGCATGAACATATAAGTGAGGGTTTGTTTGAAAATATCACACTTCAAGGTCTCAAATAAGTAACCACTCAGGCCTATTAACCCTTTAGGACTTATTTAACTAATTTGATCAAATCAAAGATGTTAATTATGTTAGTTAGTATGTTGTGATTTTTCTAAAGCACTTCAATCATCTTTAGTTATTGCCTCCCTCATCTCATAAGGTTATTGTTGGAGGAGCACCAGTAAATATAATTTGGGAGGAAGTTGATAAAAGTTAGAATTAGATCATTTATTTGGGAGCAAGACCAACTTTCCGAATAAGTCCTGTATTTTAGGACCTTAGGGAGTACCATTTGACAATTAAAGTGTATGTACTTTAGGGATTTGAAATTTATTGGGACTCAACGGTATGTAAGGGTTGTTCTGTCCCTAAGGAGAATTACTTTGTTCTTTTGAAATTCTGGAATTTAGGAATGGTTGAATTCTCAGATTTATCCAAGTTTGGCTTAGACTGAGTATTTTCATTCTTTGCAAATGTCAATTTGCTTTTCTGACCTATGTTTGTTGGCAGGTGGTGTGGTGCATGAGAAGGGACTACTACCTCAACCTTGTAAGTCAGAAAAAACTGCTTTTTTAATCTTAACTGGCAATAGGCATACTTTATGGTAGTCATTCCTGCCTGTTTATGTATATAAAATATTTCCAAACACAGTCAACTGAGTATCTATCTTGGACCTTTTCACTTAGTGATATTGTAAGAAGCTCTTTTAGCATATCGACCTGGGGCATCTTGTTATTTTTTAATGGGAAAGTTTTGTGTGCCTACAATAGTGACTTTTTCTAGTTTATTTTGTTGTTTTCCACTGGTTGTTATTTCAGTTGTTACATTGTTAGAAGCGTGCTTGATGACGTTGGTATTATGGTTGCTGTGCTATTTTTATTAAGGCAACATAACACTGTGTCTGTACTGTGTCTGCATCAGTTGGCAGAATGTTCTTTTAT
Organism: Mimosa pudica; assembly: GCA_029929735.1. Classification (NCBI taxonomy): domain Eukaryota; kingdom Viridiplantae; phylum Streptophyta; class Magnoliopsida; order Fabales; family Fabaceae; genus Mimosa; species Mimosa pudica. Next base: position 3,363,184 of record JAKELP010000031.1, read on the forward strand.
TAAATTCTGAAGATAATGCAACGAGTTTATATTAGTTTGCATGACTTCAGTTTTTTGTTTATCAAATTGTCTTAAACACTCAGGAGAGGAAGAAATGATTATACATTTTCAACTTCCTAATGAATGTTGTAGGCTGTTTTTAGGCAAGCAATAGTAAATTTTGCTACTGTTTTTAAATGTCTCTTATATGGCAAGTTCTGTCTCTCTTTTGCAGTGCCTCCATGGTTAACAAACCTCACCGAGAAAATATATGAACAATCAGGACTATTCCCATCAGCCATCAATCATGTTCTCATCAATGAATATCTACCTGACCAAGGCATAATGGTTTGTGCTGAGCCTCAAGCCCTTCTTTTAGCTTCATTTGTCTTCTCCCTTCTTTCTTTCTGCATTGAATTATACATTGCAAGTTTGTGTTAAAAGTTCCATTGATCATTGTTTAACCTCAATTTTCATTTTGAAGATTCTTGAAATCATTTATCTAACATTTTCCCAACTTTTGCCTCAATCTGATTGGGCCATGTTATCCACATTGTATGAGTTATCAGTTTATCTTCTTTAAACTATCATCCTTCCTCCTGGATTTTGATCTATTTGTTTAGTTCTCCGCTTCTTGCTGATACAATTAACATAGATGCTACTTTAGATTCTTTCATTGGACATCTTTCCTGTCATCTGCAACTAAGTATTAGGAATCAAAATATTGATACAAGGGTTGTGCTTTCAGTTAAAAAAAAAGTTACAAGGGTTGTGCTGTGCAGCAATAAGATGTCTAATTATAAATGTGATATTTTCATTTAGGAACGCTAGACAAAATGATCTTGAAACAAATATAATCAAATTATGCACCCCAAGTGGCTCACATTGTATAACCAGAGCATCTCAGTCCAATATTCTCAAGTGAGTTAAAAGGAACAAAAATTCTTTGGAAAGGAACATTATAGGCATGATTTGCATTGTTGCTAGATTTGTTCTATGATCCCTTACCTATTCTGTTTTTTTTTTTAATATTGTTGTTTTCTACAGCCACATCAAGATGGGCCTGCCTATTTTCCTGTTGTAGCAATTCTTTCCCTTGGATCTCCTGCTGTCATGGACTTCACTCCCCATTCAAGATTGAAACTGGATTCACGTGATGTTCTTGATACTAATATTGAAGATGATGATAGAACTATAAAGACTTCGAAAAATCAATGGCTTGATGATCATCACCCATTTTCTGTCTTGTTGATGCCTCGTAGTCTTCTGATATTCAAGGATCAAGCATATTCAGGTTATTATCAAATTCTTTTAAAGCCTTGTTTTGCAATTTCCTCTCTAAGTACTTTCTCTGGTCCATAATATATAAACTGCTTAATTAATTTAGCCAAATTAAGGAAATGAAATAAATTAGTTGATATAATAAATATGATATGATCTCCATAAAATACCCTTATATAACTTTACATTATATATCGGTTTATAACTTAAGTAAACTAGTTTTAGCGATATTAGTCAAATGTATGGAGATTTAACACTTATGACCATATCCAACCTCCCAAGTAACTCTAATATTAGAGACAGTAAGGAACACTTTTTATTTCAAGATGTTAGTAACATTTAATGCCATTGCAGATTACTTGCATGGGATAAAAGATACTGAGGTGCATTGCTATGATTGGGTAAGCTTGAAGTTTGTAACTTTGGATACAGAGCACTTTTTCTAAGTATTATTTTATTCTTAAATTTTAGGGTCATTTTTTTTTTACTTACCCATGCTTTGAAATTTTTTTCAGGCTGTAAATGAAGCTCAGGCTTTGAAACACAATGAATTAGATCACTCCTTTCCAAGTTCAGAGGAAGCAGTGGAAACAATGGGGAGTAGAGAATATAAGAATGTACGTAGAACATGTAATAGAATTTCACTGACATGTAGGTCGGTATCAAAAGTTCACAAAAATTTGTTTAGATTTTGAGGCAACCATCTTCCACTTGAGAGTGTGCTTTCATAGTGTGACTGTGTACAAAGTTTATATCCATATTTATAATTACGGGCAAAAATGCTGATCTAATAATTAACTATTTCAATTTGGGCAAAAATAACAAATGACTATTTCGCGGTGCATAAATAATAATCATCTTTGTGACCCGGTGCAAAAATAATAAAACTGGTATTAAATGTTAATTTGTAGTTTTGTGGAACCTTTCTGATATTAATTTCTAAAGTGAAAAATACTTTTTTACCCCTCACAATTAAAACTCAACCCTTCTTTAATTTCGCCCTCCATCTTCCCAAGTTAACTAGTATCAACAAGGTTTTAATTGGGAGGGGTGAAAATGTATTTTTCACTTTGAAAATAATATCAGAAAGGTTCCACATAACTACAAATTAACATTTAACACCGGTTTGATCATTTTTGCACCGGGTCACAAAGTTATATGTTATTTATGCACCGCGAAACAATCATTTATTAGTTTTGCCCAAACTGAAATAGTTAATTATCATATCAGCGCCAGCGCTTTTGCCCTTATAATTACTCTGCCAATAACTCATTCATCGCATATACAATTTTAAAAATAATTAGGAATTTATTAAAGAAGTATATAAATTGAGAATATAGGACACGCCACAAGATTCTTACAGTTTATATATTTTTATGATTAGAGAACACGTTATATGTCACTAACATTTTTATGATTAGAGAACAATTGAACTCACCATGACAAAATTGAAACCAACAATAAAATTCTTACAGTTTCAACATTTTTATGACAAAATATAGGACACGCCTCAAAATTCTTACAGTTTCAAAAACACCCTCGAAATATATAGAAAGAGCACACTAAGTTGTATACTAATTTTCTGAAAGTACATTACAAGAATATGATCTATTCTATCAATAGGTAGTTAGTTGAGCTGGTAAGTGGGCTACAACCCCGTAAGGATGAGAATGCGTTGTTCGAATCCCGAGAAGTGCTCTCATTGGTAGAGGGGACGACCTTGTCTATATGGGCATATTGAGCAACACTATTACCTATTATATTCTCTCATAAATCTAATTATTACACCCTCCCTCGGTTTTGTCATTTATGTTTAATCTATACGTGCACTTGACTAGTTTCGACAGTGAAAGAGAAAAGATGAAGATACGAACCCGAATACACAGGATCCGCAAGACAACAAGGTTTGACTTCATCTAACTCCTACTATGATGGACGCAATTATATTTCTAATAGCACAAACCAGATTTTGAGGTGTAAATGTAGTTACCCACTAGTTAATCTTGCTATTCAACTAGTTAAAATTAAAGTAAGTATGAAATGAAATTGAACTCTACTTTAATCTCATGTAACCCTTATATTGTAGGAAAACTAAAAGTCTCCAATAAAAAGCGCCCACATTTCTTGTTCAGTCAAAATAATAGGCCTGTTTGGTCAACTAGAATTAAGAAAAGGAATTTGGTGATGGAATTGGATAAAGTAATTTCCATATATACTGGGCTCCACAAGTTTTCTCTCTCCATCTCACACTTTTCTTGGGCCTACAAACTTTACTTTCTCATCATTATCTAATTTACCTCTACTTTCCATCTTTACCCTCTTATACTCATTTTCATTTCCATTTCCATTTCCATTTCCATTATACAATTTCCGTCCAACCAAACGGCCCTGATATATTCATTCTTTTTCCTTTTTCTTCACTCTTCTTCCTCATTCATTTTTTTTTATTTTGCTTTATAGCTTCCTCGTATATCCGCAGCTCACAGTACAGTGTACACACACTGCTTTTTCTGAATCTCCCTTTTCAATTTTCATATTCATATCCCATCTATCTATCTATCGTACTCTCTCTCTCTCTCTCTCTCTCTCTCTCTCTCTCTCTCGTTCTTTACTCCTTCTGTGATTTTACCTGGTGGGGTTTTGCCAAAAAAAGTTTTTTTTTTTGGTTTTGTTAATTCTGTATGTGTGCTTTAATAATCTATAAATGACCCTTTCATTGCTTTTCTCATTCCTTTTGGATTGTGCTGCACAAAGCTAATGAAGTTAAATACTGGAATTTTCGCCCTGGGTATCATAATACTAAAAGAAAAAAATCTTTTTTACCTATATATGCTGATTGAATGATTATATATATTGAATATTTCATGCATTTATCTTGATTCTGCTTTCTATTTTGTACAAGTTTGCTGAGTCATCTTTTTGTTGCTGAAATTGTGTTCTCTAGCCATCCCTCCATCTCTACATGTGCTACTATGTAGTCCATATTTTTATTTCTGGAATGTGGGACTGAGATGTGTTAGTATAGCTTATTGATCATAAATACTTTGGTTTTTATATCATTTTTTAGTTGCCTTTAAAATACTCCACTTATGATGATATCTCCTTCATGTAGGCAAGTCATGCTTGGAGGGGATGAAGGAGGTCTCTTGTGTGGATACTGAGGTGTGTGTTTCCGATATCCTATTTATGGTTTGAGTTTTTTTAGTGAAATTTCCTCCATGTGCTTTTTCCAGTGAATAAGTTTTTTTTAATTAAAAAAAGCTCAATTTGATAGTTGCAGTGGGATGTCTATGGCCTCTATTGAGCATAGTTAAAAAAGTTTAATATTTTATTCAAACCATGCTCATTCCTTGGTAAAGTGTTTTGATTTTAGTTATCTTATGTACAGCTTTTGTTTGTTGCACGCATACCTGCAAGGTATGTGTGTGAATTTTTAGTCAGTCATGCTTGAATGGCACTAATGCTTTTTGGAGATTTCCCTTTTCTTGATTTTAAACTTGTTATTCTTGAAAATATCTGATAGGATCTCACCTTTTTCTTCTTCACTGCATGTTGCTGTGATCTAATGATGATTTTGTGATTATGATTCCGATTCATGTAGTTATCAGTGATGAATGATCTTTTCAATTTAAATTTGGGCCACTGACTGAGTTCATCCCTTTTTTCTGTTTAGTAGAAGTCTGAGCAAACTAGCTTCAAGGTTGTTTTTGACAAGTTGGTGAAGGAACTACGAGAACCTGTAGACTTTGAACTTCCAGATTGGTTTGATAAGTGGAAGTCAATGCCATACACCTCTATTAAGCGCAGTATCTTTTATTGATTATGGCAAACTTTTTTTGAACTCATCTAGTTCAATACCATGCATCTGCTTTTAGTTTTCCCGTTTAGATTTATAATATTAAATTTTTTGGGTGTTTCTATAAAATGATTCAGGTGACATCCAATCTATAATTGGTCACAGTTTCCTCTTTGTTCTGAATTATTTATTTTGCTTTCACATGCTTTATCTGTCCTTCTACCTCTCTTTATTTTTGTTGGTCCTTATGAATTAAGACATATATCGCACGAAGAAGGTCAGAAAACGACTTGATGATGATGATGGCATTTTCTGTTCTTGTACTCCCTCAGCTGGATCTTCTAGTGTGTGTGGTAAAGACTGCCTCTGTGGGTAGGTGTTGTCTTTCTAACATTTGTTGTGTTCCTTAATTTATCTTGGACGCCTAAAAATATACACTTTGTATAGTTTCCTGCATACTGCATATGGTCAAATTTTGTCTCTATTTGACGAGAAGTGCGATGCGATCGGTTACAAGCTTCCTATGCCTCACTGGTTTCTCACCCTCCCCCCCCCCCCCCCCCCTCCAAAAAAAACAAAAAAAGGGGCTGAATTGGGTCCTGGACTTAAGATGCACCTTAGTTTTCAACTCAGGCAATTTCTTGTATTTCTCACTTTTCTAAACGGTAGTTTTCATGATTCTGTGATGATGTCTTGGACTGTACTGATAGATTGATTTCATGGCTGAACCAAGGCTACTTATGTGGCAGCTATCTAATATCATTTTAGCATTTTGACCCATTGAAAATTGTAATCTTTGATTCAAGCATTTCATGATTTTGACAATTACTGATAGCTTTACCTCTTACATATTCAACTTGTTGGCTGTTCGTGCAGGATGCTCTTTTCTACTTGCTCTTCAGGCTGTAAATGTGGGAGCTCCTGCCTGAACAAACCATTTCATAGTCGACCCATGAAGAAGATGAAACTGGTCAAGGTAGTGTGACTCAGGTGTTTTGTTTTATGTAAATGTCACGTATAATTTTCTCCGCTCATTTTCTTAATAATGTTAACTTCCTCCTTTGAAAATTTGAAGTTAGTTTTGTTGCCTTGATATTTATTCTTATAATGGTCTTGTTAGTTTCCTTTTTTATCATATTCCAATCATAGGCATGTAAGTAAACCTCTCTTGAAGACTGCATGTTTCTACTTGTTACCGCAATTTATTTGGCATGATCATCTAATTTAGGCACACATTTTGATTTGTATCTCCATTCTTGTGCATAAACATGCTATAAATTAATCTGACGTGGTCTCTGAATCAGCCCTTTCTAACTTTGAAGCGTAAGGTGTCTTTGCTACATTCTGTCAAGGATAGTAATATTATTAATGTAAAATGTAAAATTGAATTTGAAAATCTGTTATGCTTAAAATGGCGCTTCCTTTCTGAAGATACCTCATTCACTATCTTTCTACCTCTCTTTTACATGCAGAAGTACATCTATCTACTCTAGTTTTCTAATTGGATTCTTTGAAACAATGTAAGCATCGCCCTTTTTCAATGTTTTTGCTTGCATACTGTTTACTGATGTTATGTTATTGCTTGTAGACAGAGAAATGTGGTTCAGGAATTGTTGCTGATGAAGATATTGAGAAAGGGGATTTTGTGATTGAATATGTAGGAGAAGGTGATCAAATATTAATCCATCAACATTTTCATATTTATGACGACATCTTTTTTTGCGTTCTTTTACATTGTATTAGTATATTAATAGATGTTACCTCTTTCTAGCAGTCATTGATGACAGAGAATGTGAACGTAGGCTTTGGAATATGAAAGATCAAGGGGAGAAAAATTTCTACCTATGTGAAATCAATCGGGATATGGTGATTGATGCAACATTCAAGGGAAACAAATCAAGATATATCAACCATAGCTGCTGCCCCAATACTGAGATGCAGAAATGGTTGAGCACAATTTTTTTTTCTTCACATGGTCATGCAATTAAATATTTCAAGGCTTATATAGTGTTATTATATACCTCATCTTATATCTTCTTCTTCTTTCCTTCTTTCCTTTTTAGGATAAGTGATGGTGAAACAAGAGTTGGCATATTCGCAAATCGTAACATTAAAAAGGGGGAACATCTGACATATGATTACCAGTACGACCAATTGCTTCATTTTTTTAATTTTATTCTACAGTTGAGGGTTGCCTCATATAATCGGATGGTCATTGTGGTGGATGCTAAATATATAGCAGGTTTGTTCAGTTTGGTGCAGATGAGGATTGTCATTGTGGTGCTGTCACATGCAGGCGTAAGCTTGGGGTTCGACCACCCAAGACCAAATTGGCTTCTGATGCTGCTTTGAAATTAGTTGCATATCAGGTGGTTATGTCTTCTCCTAAGCAACAATTATATCAGCTGTTTCAATTATGCCGAACTAAACTTTTTTTCAGCTTCTTTAGCAGGGGACTTCTCCCATGCTAATTATTTTAATTTAGGCTGTAAACTTTGATAACCATTGACTTCCACAGATTTCCAGTATTATATTATCATTATCATTATTATTTAGGCTTGTGATCAAAGACATACCCTTTTTCCTTGTAAATATGGATCCTTTGTCTTATCTTGACCCTGGGGCCTGGCATATTATTTTGTTCCCCCTTCCATGGGAAAGCAAACTCTTCTCTCTCTACCCCCCATGTTGGGCTATCCCGATGAAGATTCTTTTGGACATAAAAATTGCTATTTCTATCCCTTCCTCATCAATGCATGAAGCTCCTAGTGATGCATCATGGATGCTCTAAATTATCTGCTTGCCATATTGTTTTGAACCTGGATTTTCTTTAACACGGGGAAAATTATAGGAATAATATTGGCCGGGGGCTATGCAACCTTTAAGTAGGCACACACTGCCCCAAAGAGATCACAGGCTCAATAGGAAACAGATTAATTGTAATGACAGCAGGGATAATATGTTACTCTGGTGATGTCAAATGCAGTAGTATAGGATGAATAATGTAACTAAAGATTTTGGCATGGTAGAATACGATAAGACAAATTTGAGATTTTTTTACGGGAAAATCACAACCATGTCTCAAATAAGGGAATAATCACAATTGGGTCCCCTGAGTTATCAATTCAGCTACTTGAGTTGTCAATGAGGGCCCTTTGAGTTGTCAATTTGATTTCCCTTTCTTTTTTTGCGGGTTGGGAGGGGGAGGAAAAAGGTCAAATCAACTTAGAATGATTCACAAATAATGAAATTGGTGTCTTTGCAAAGGTGCTATGAAATATTCACTCTAGCCTTTCTCTTTCCAATTCAGATACTAACCAACTAAATGGCTGCTTCGTGGCCAGCTTAATGTTTTTCATTGGTATTATATGCACAATATGCTATAATATTTAGATCCATCTTACCACATGTAGACTGATAGTTGAAATTTTGTATGAGACAGGTTTATCAAAATGGAGGTATGCATACAGGTTAGTTCTTTTGGTGTTGTATTGCTTGATTTTTTGTTTGATTGAAATCATAATTTGTATCTTTAAGACACTATCTCCTTTAGGATCATGTTTATATGTTACTAAACACCTGTATTTTCTATTGTGCTTGGTCTGTAGGAAGTCGTCTTGTTGGCCAACAAAAGTGCTCGCACAATTGCATTGGTCAAGTTGTTAGGATACATGAGAGGTAGCTTCTAAGTTGATTTTTGACTGTGATATTCTGCTTGAATGTATATGTTGTTTTAACTTATCTTCAATAAGCACCCTTCATATACTTTTGCTCAAATGAACCGATTGTAATCTTTTTCATTAACATGATGCTCCAGGTTTGGGATTATTAGGCGGTTTGATAATTACTCCAAAAAGCATTTTGTAAGATAATACTTCACTGGATTCCAATAATGAAGATCAGCTTTAGTATCAAATTTATATACATTTACTTTTTGCAGATCTTGTTTGATGATGGCACAGTTGGCACTGTTAATTTTCTTGACATGTCAAAAGAAGACTGGGAACTAGTGAAATTGTGAGGTAAGAATAAGAAGTATATTAAATTAAAAAATGTACAATTTTATTAATTTACAAAATTAGCATTTTTTATATATATTACCACTAGTTACACTTCTTATTGCCGTCTTTATTTTTTGGGGAGAATCGTGGAACATTTGGTTTGCTCTAGTTTGTTGCGATGGCAGGCATATATTAACTCTTACGATAGGCAGATTCTGGCAATTTAGATAACGTTAGGTTTAGATGAGTGGAGAATCTGAGTGAAAGCTATGGATGAATTCTGAAGAGCTGTTAGGAGAAATTACTTGCATCTCAACTCTAAAATTAGCTACAATAAACACCCTCCGCCCCTCTCTGTCATTCAATCTGTTTCCTCTATGAAAGAAGGCAACTCTTGTCATACTAGTGGTTCGGCTTTTTGTTGCTAAACCAATACCACCAATTCGTTTTTGTCTTATCTTGATGAACTTGTGATGTCTTTTTCTAGAAAAATCAAAGCCATCAATTCTGTCACGAATTGGTTGCCATTGGTTACTGTTTCACCTTCAGCACTTCAGTCATAGATGTATTTCGGTGTGCTACTTTTGGTGGTTAATGTGAACTGTTTAGATTGGTAGCTGTTGCTTCATTTATATATTTGAATGATGCTGTATAAATCATTTTGGGCACCTCAGTTTAGAGAAAAAGTTATGCTGGTGGGTGTGAAATAGGCAAGTAAAAAAATATGAAGCTGTGAGCGAAGCTTTATATTTCCATACTAGAAAATGTCAACAAGAACTCCTAATACGTAAATGTAATTCCATTCTCAATATGTCAATTTATATGCCAATTTATATGCATGTTCTTACCTTCCGACTGACTAATCTTCATGCTATGCTTATGTGTTGCAAGTAATTTAATTTGTTGTTTTGTATCAAGTAAAAACAAGTAATCATCCTTCTGAGTAAGTTACTAAGTTTTGATCATTTGGCTGTAAAAGTTTTTCATCTTTCTCTTTATAGTCAATCTCTTAAATGTCATTTTTCAACATATCTTTCAACAGCTCTGGTATGACCAGTATTGGGAACTTAAAAAGGATGGGAAATAAAATTGTTATATACTTATTTTGGTGTTACAGGTGGATAGGTGAAAAATGGGGTCGGCTCTATTATATCATGTGGATAATTCTTCTTGAGGCTCTGGTTAACAGAATGTGAAGTGGAATAGAACATTATAACCTAGCTGATGGAAGGTATTAATAATTTATTTCCCATTGACAACTGTATTATAGTAGCATAAAGATATTGCTGTTTCAAGTGCCAGAAATGGCGTCTGTACAAAACCTGATTCTATTGTACGAATAGCATTAACTTTGTTCCTCTTTACCTGAGAATTTGTGCCATGGCTGTAATCAGTTCAAACTTTTATCTTTCTATTTTGATGGGAATGGATATAAAATTCTCTGTTCAGCCCTTAATTTAAGACCTATTTATCTTTTTTTGGAGAGGTTTGTGAAACTTAATTTATCACTAATAGCTTATTCGATATGATCTCTTAAATATTTTTGTGTAATGTTAGATTCTATATTCGTTTATAGGTTTGGCAAATTATGTTGGATAAAATGATTGAGATATATATATATATATATATATATATATATATATATATATATATATATATATATATATAATTGAAAAAAGATGAAATTTTTCATAAAAAAGGTGAAATCTGAAAAAAAAAGGTCTTATAATTGAGACGAAGATTCACATCTAAACTAAGTGTCCTTAATATAGAACTTACTTAGGAAGTTGATATTGGTCTTAACTCTTGAATATATGATTTATTTTGAATTTTTGTGAATGTTTTTCCAACTTGTCCCATTCATGTTTTTTTTAACAATAACCAAGTAAGAGAGGTGTAGTGTGTCAAGGAAAACGGTTGGAATGTTTTACAATAAGTGTCATATCAACTACCTTAACAAAGATTTTTAATTTAGGGGAGGGAGTATAATTCATGTGAAGAAACAAGCTTTGCATGTTCTCACATTACTACATCATCCCCTGTATTTGAAGAGGTTGCCTTTCTAATTGCATTTGTTGGGTTGCTATTATTATTGTTACTACACATTCAAACCGCCACCCCTCATCTACCATAAAGAAAACAACAACAAAGCATTCTCTCACTAAGTGGAGTCGACTACATGGATCATACGGTGCCATTGTGTTTTACCATTCATCAACTCTTTGAATATATTATTTATCATTAGATATTATTCTTTGAGTTTTAGTGTTTTCTATCGAGTGAATACAATACAAAACAAAACGCCATAACCTTCATTGTGAGACCATGTATAATGTTTTCTATTGCAGCATCCTAGTCTTATTTATTTTGGTATGAATTGAATTTGCTTTCTTTTGGCTGACTACACCTAGCAGAACGGGTTTTGCTAGGTCGCCATTGGTAGACTAGTTCTTGAAGCTAGTCTCCACATCGAGCTACTCAGGCTATTTGGCTTCCTCTGATTCTAAGTTTCTGTTACTAAGAAGCTACATAGTTCTTATGCGATGAGCCTTTATGGTGGATTGTATAATCATGACTTTCGATATTTTAATGTTCAAGTCTAGTTAGGTTAAAATATAAAGTGATATGGTAAATTCAGTTTGTGGAATAAGTTCGTTCTATGGCATAAAATTGAACAGCAATGCAAGGAATCAAACTGATTGTAAGGCCTAAGCAGGGTGGTAAAAGGAAAGGACGTGCCTGTGAACACATCAAATCGAAACCACCACTTGAAAACAGCCTCCCAAAGATTTGGCTCCTTTTTTTCCATTTGATAACACCATAGCATTAGCAAGTTCTGGGATTCATTTAGCCAACTAATCTGAGTTGGTAAAAAGCTGATTCATCATTTACATAGTTATGGGTTAAAATCATATGGCCTATGCAAGAACTTAGATGCAATCAGCCTCATTTGAATTGATAAGCTCAACTAACCTAAATATGTAATTTAAAAAAGTATCTTGTCATTCTTTTATAGGGTAAAATACTGCAAATATTGTGCAAGATAGACTCCATAATGCAATCAGCCTCATTTGAATTGATAAGCTCAACTAATCTAAATAGTAGTATGTAAATTAAAAAAAATCATGTCATACTATTGTAGGGAAAAATACTAAAAATATTGTGCAAGGTAGAGTGGTAGGTTCATAATGATATACGCCTTATTTGGTATGTTTCATTAACTTAATACTACTTCTAGTCTTAAATATAGGACCTAATTGACTTTTTTTGGGGGAGATTAAGGTTGCGAAATAGGTTATTAAATGATGACATATTTAATATATTTTTAGATTATCCATTAGTTTATTGGTAAAATAAACTAGTTTAAGGGAAAAATTAGGTAAATCAATTTATAATTAACTTATTTTGCTTTTTAAGGATTTTCTAGAAAAAATCAATTAGGTCTTGTATTTAGGACCGAATGGAGTATGATTTTTGGTATCTAAGCCTTTGTTTATTATGCATGCACATCAAAATTCAAAATTGTTTCACATCACTTTATTTTCTCTCTAAGAAACAAATATGGTGATCCTGTTCAACAATAAATTCGGGCAGCTACCATTGATGATAAAAATAACTAAAATATATACTATATACTTAGTTCATAGATACATGACGTATTTGACTTTTTTGACAAAATAATTTGCTTAAAAAGTGATTTTTCTAAATTTTTTTCTAAACTAGCTTATCTGATTTATAATTTAAGATATGATCTAATAATATTTAGTTATCTGATTTATAATTTAACATATGATCTAATAATATTTAGTTGTGCATTTCAAAGTAAACTAATTTTTATATTTAGGAAAAATATGTATAAAATACACACACACATATATTATACACACACAGTATTTTCTGGAAAGTGATACTACATGAAGACGACGGCGAAATCATAGAATCACATTTTCCGATCATCGCAATCTCCGTTTCTCATTTCCACCTCCGAGCATTTTCGATTTTCGGCATTACATTATGGTGGTAAGCGAAGGCGATCCAATGAAGAAGATGAAGGCGAGAGTGACGGCTGACTTCTACGACTTCCTAACATTTCCGTCGCTATCGGCGGAGGAAGAAGATGATGACGTGGATTATATCGGCGGACCGTTCCGTAGGAGCGTGAGGGCGTTCCTGTCGAGGCACGCGCTGCTTCCGCCGCCGTCGGCGCTGTTCCCTCACCTGCTGACGTGGCGGATGATGTTCCGAGTCGGCGAGGAGACGGCGGAGGCGCCGCCGCCGGTGGTGTGCCTGGACGTGGTGGAGGAGGAAGTGGAAAGATCTAGGTCAGTTTACTGCGATCAGTGTCGAGTTGTTGGTGAGTTTACTCGCTTTTTGGTGAACGATTCTCTTTCTTTTTTTTTTTTTTGATTTCAACGATTCTCTTTCTTCGCTTTGGTTTCATCGCTTTTACTTTTTTTTATTAGGAGAAAATTGTTTATCACGCTTGATATGAACTACAAATAGATATTTTATCGGAAATAAATAAAATGGAACTTATATAGTGTACTAATTTATTTTGGACTGAAATATAATGTGATGATAATTACTAGTATTTTTTGGACTGAAATATAATGTGATGATAATTACTAGTATTAATTAGGAACTTAATACTCCCTGTGTTAGTTCAATTTAGTTCATCACAATACGTATGTGAAAATCAGATATGTGCTCCATTTTTAGAAAGAAGAAAGTACATATAGGGGAGAGTGAATGTACATTTTGACCTTGATAAAAAAAAATGTACATTTTGACAGAAAATTATAATAAATTTTCAAACATTTATTAATTTAAATTGTTTTGCTTTTTAACATTTATTAATTTTTTTTAGAACAAGAGTATGATAAAAAAAATAGGAACAATACTGTTGGAAAAAAAATTAAGGAAGATGGCATCAAGTTAAAAAACTTATTTCTTTTTGATTAGAAAATAGGATAATGGTCCTGATAAAAAAAAAGAAAATAGGATAATGGAGGGATGATAGTAAAATAGTAATAACCCTAGGATAGTCAATGGTAGCTCTAAAATGGTAAAACTGATATGGAAGAAGTGATTGTGGTAATTACCAATTGAGAGTAGAATGTAGATTATGGGCCACCATTTTGAGCCGCATTATTGAGTGGATAAGGACTTATCGGCGATATAATGATGAGAAAACTACTGTACAATTTATCGGCGGCTATCTGATGTGATGAGACTGGTCTTTGTGGGGTCCATTCGGACAGCACAGCACAGGATCTTTCTTCCTTTCTGTTTCCTAAGTACAGTGCCATGTGTCGGTCTAGGATTTGAAAGACATTTTCTTTGTGGTTGTTTGTGTGGGACCTCTATGCCAGCTGGGGGCCACATTGCTTGCTGTTTTTTACATATAAGCTTTTTTTTTATACATCGGAAAGAATTTTTACATATAAGCTTTATAAATACACAAACACACGTGTGAAGATATGAGTTTCATTTTTATGGTTTTTATGGTTGTTTATGGAGTTATTACTTTTTTTCAATTTTCATAATCTCTTATTTATCATTCTTTTTCATTATTAATAATATGGTCGAAGTTGAAAAAAAAATTAGATTGATCACATAATTAATGATTTTAACTAAAAGTTGTTTCTTTGAAGAAAACAAAGTTGTTATTCGAAGCTTACTTTTTCTTATTTTTCCTGATGTTTAGCTGATACAATGTCAATTCAATGTAATATAACGTTAAATAAGGTTTTATTGCTGGATGTGTGTCTGTTGTTATATTAATTGTCCTTTATATTTGAAATATTTGTATAGGATGGAGTGACCACCCAGTATGCAGGAAGCGTTACCACTTTATAGTCAAAGCCGATGGTAGCTCCATAGGTGGTTACCAGAGGCCTTGCTTGTGCTGTGGAGATGTCTTGAATTTGTCAGAATCCAAGTGAGTACCTTCAGACTTCAGCTCTGATTAGTCACTTTCAGTTTTGTTTTGGGGGTGGGGGGTCTTCTGAAGTTTTATTATTTTCTATTGCTTTGTTGCAGGATACCTTTTGATTTGTGATACCCGAATCTAGGATTGTAAAAATAGGACGGAAGATTTCAATTTAGTGTAGATGAATGGGATTACTTTACTTTGCATAATCCAAGTGGGTAAATTATTGAAGGCTATTCAATCCAATGTAGGTGATGAGATTACTTTTCTTTGCTTTGACATTAATTTTGTCAACATAGAATGTCCCCAGTAATTCTGTACTTTAATAATGTTTAAACAACGGGAAATTTCCTGTAGTTTGTGCCTATAGATAGCTGATATAGCTTTGTTTTGTATACTTTTTCAGCTACACTATGAATTATGACGTTTAGTAGGCTCTTACAAGAAACGTGCAGTTGCATTTCGTATTGCTTATGAATTATGACACGCTTTGACCCTGAATCCTATTTCATGTGTGGCTGGCCATGGATAATTTGCTCATGATGCCGCTCTTATGAGTGGTAGTGGGCAAATTTGTGTTGCCATGGATGGGAAGAGGACAATAGTTTGTATGTCCTTATTTTCTCCTCAGTCTTACCGCTGTGTAAGGAAAAGAAATATCAAGATTAAGTTTTAGTGGGTGAATAGATTGATGGGAACTAGCTTCAAGTTTATATTTTACAAGTTTGAAGTTATATTTATGTAAATAACTTCTTTCTTGTTATTTGACTATTGTCAATTGATTAATTTGTTGCATTTCACCAAAACGTATTGATAGCTTCAGATTCGACGTGTTATTTTGGAGCTACCGGTATACTGATGCATCACATCTAATTGATCTCTTAGTATGTTGAAGTTATAGCTGGTTATGTTGTCGCTGATGTGGTGTATGGTGCTTTCAATATTCAGGTGTAAGTCATGCAACTATGTGACGACCACGGAGGATTTTGAAGACTGGGTGTATCTCCAGTTAGATAATACAACCCATCTTTTACATGGTGTTATCCATTCAAATGGTTATGGGCACCTTCTTCGGGTTAATGGTAGGGAAGGGGGCTCAAGAGTTCTTTCTGGTTTTCATATCATGAACTTCTGGGATCGTCTCTGCAAGTCACTGGGAGCCAGGTTAATATCTTTTGTTCTAATTACAAGTTTTCAAGCTGTGCTTCCTTCGTATTTGTCATTGAGTAGGTCTGTTAGTCTTGTATAAAATTGTACTCCCTCCGTTCCTAAATATAAGATCACTTAAGCAAATTTGAAGAGATTAAGGAGGACATTCCAATGAGTTAGGATTACATGAAATTTCCAAAATACCTCTCACATAAGTTTTAAAAATATCACCTTCTTCAAACCACTATTTTTTGGGTGAAGGGAGTATAGGGGTAATTTGGGGAAAACTTGAGTTAAATTAGAAAGTGATCTTATATTTTTTTTTTTTGGCCAACAAAGTGATCTTATATTTAGGAACAAGTTTTCTTCCTTAAAATGATCTTATATTTAGGAACGGAGAGAGTATTAATTTCTTGTTGCTTCAACCTGTCTTTCATCTATGACATCCTCACTTTCCAACTTGAGAATGAGTGAAAAAAAATATGTAGACCTGCAATGAGAGGATTTTTGTAGGACATGACGACTATTGTTGTGTAAAATGTAAATTTCATATTAATCAGGGGTTAAAGATCATAAATTGGACTTTTAAAATAATGGGAATCTGAAAATATTTTGACCTTCAAGAAATGGAATAATATTATAGTTTCATCATGTATCTCTGTTTTTAAATATAAAGACCATGGACAATCCCATACAAAAGGCAACTACATATCCTCTCTGTCGTAATTCACCAGCCTCTGTTATTTTACATATCCTGTGCAGAGTTAGTTTTATCATATAACTATGAGCTAAGCTCTTAAATGTCTTCATTCATCTCTACATGGGCAGACAAGTTAGTGTAATGGATGTCTCAAGGAAATATGGGGTGGAGTACCGCCTGGTCCATGCTATTACAAAGGGACATTCCTGGTATGGTGATTGGGGCTACCAATTTGGCACTGGTAGCTTTGGTCTCACGCTTGAAGCGTATAAGTCTGCAGTTGAATACCTTTCCAATCTACCATTGTCCCTTTTCCTTTCAGAAGGACAGAGACCTGATTCTCGATTGCGGGACACAATCTCATATTACCAGTCTTTGTCTGAAACTGGGTTTACAAATATAAGGGATCTCTTTTGTTTTTTGATTGGTTTGATTCACAATGCTCGAATGACAGTGTCAAGGGTTGATGATATCACTTCCAAGATGCATCCTAGTAATGTTGAAGGAGCATCAATGAGTGACATTGAACGAGTGGAGGGATCAATGTTCAGAGTGTTGCGTGCAGTGTCAGGAACCATTTGGGTGAGCTGGCATACTCTTAAGGGTGCTGTCTGCAAAGTGGCCTCTCTAGAGCTTATTGAGCACTGTCTTAGAGATATAGAAGGTAAAGCAATATTTGGCGGTATGATTGTCAATACCCGGTGCAATCCTGATAATGGAGATTTTGAGTACAGGTGAGGCTCCATTCATATTCTTTTGGGCTGCTTTTCTCCTGTGTCATTTCCATTTTGACTATTATTGAGTATGTCATACTTTAGGAGAATATGTAATAATGCAGTGTCAGAAGAGGCATATATCAAGACTGGGAGATGGTTCTCTTGTCTATTGACATACCAATTGATAGGGAGGAACGCTGCACATGGCAGTGTTTTCCCAATGCTTTGATGTTATTGATTAGTACTACATAATAGTATAATTTGAAAGATCCCCGTCCTTTGCATTCTACAATCATTTTATTTATTAGAATAGCTTTGCTGCCAATGTTTCATATTGCAATTATCTTTCATTGTAGACTAGAGGCCTGGAACAGCCTTTCCCATCGGGCAAAGGCAAGCTTTAAATCTTTGCGTTCTAAGTATCCATCTGAAATGAATCTCCTGCTTGACTTGAGATATTTGTACGAGTCTTTGCTTCATCCACGTACGATGCAAGGCTATGACTCTGAGGTGATAAGGACTTCGGCAATAGGTTATGCTCAGAAACTTGTTGACTGCAAGCATTTCGTAAAAGATTATAGGACTGAGATTTTGCCAATCAAAGGGGTAAATAGGGTACGCCTCTCATGCCAAGTAGAACTGGTTGATGAAAGCGGTGAGGCTTTTGTAACTCCTCCCCCAGAATTAGTTGTCCTGCCCTCGAATTCCACTGTGTCCGACCTCAAGACTGAAGCATCTATTGCTTTTCAAGATGTATACCTCATATGCAACAAATTTCAAGTTGATGAGATCGTTGGCAATAGCTCCGCAGATGATTCAACACCGGTCAAACTCTTGACAGGGTCTACAGAATTGGTTCGTGTCCGAGGGAAATGCATTGGTAAGAATGCATTGAGCCAGTACCAAAGCGAACGTGGACTCGAGAAGTGGACAGTTGATTGCTGCTGTGGGGCCAAAGATGATGATGGGGAGAGAATGTTGGCATGTGATGCTTGTGGGGTATGGAGGCACACCAGGTGTTCTGGTATTCATGATACAGATTCTGTCCCTAAGAAGTTCTTTTGCCCAAGATGCCAAAGTGGAAACAGAATAGATGTAGCTGACTAACATTGGTACTAACATTAGGTGCTTTTGAAACGGCTTGCTAGTGCCATTTAGGTGAGTCAATGAAACATTACATGCGTATAAATGCTTTGTTTTTGTATTTTGCGTAGGCCTGAATTGATGAATCTGTATATAAACAGGCCTAAAAGATAACATCAGGATAGGGCTTGTCTAATCGTTTTTTACTTCCAGGTTCTACCTTCTACCTCTAGTGTAATTTTGTACTTTAGATGACTGACAAAACTAGCGAGTAGAGAATGCAAAAAAGAAAAATCAAACATTGAAGTTCTTGATGCTTCAGTTCAAAAAAAGTTCTTGATGCAAAGATGTTAGCTCCTGGTTTTTTGGTTGGCGAGCTTTTTCCTATTTCCTGCAAATTGCGATATAAGATAGACACTAAATCATCATATTTGGTTTATTTCACTCCCCAAAGTTGTCTTATGAAACTATTTTGAGTGAATCCTGAGTAATTGGTTATTAGAATTTAATATTAAAGTCAAATCAATTATGAATTGTAGGTAAAAGTTGTTAAGAATTGTACTATTTTGGATCACGTCTTTTTAAGTGTATTGGGCTTACTTAAGAATGATGCTTCGAATTTTACGTTTTCGAGTTCTTATGGTGATAAAGATATTTCTTTCATCGATTTGCAGTTGTACCCTTGATAAAAATGATGTAGGTATTGCACTTGAATGATAAAGAACTGTTTTATGTACAAAAAAAACGAGCTACTCCATCATGCTCTTTCTGTTATAAAATCTACGTAACTAAGTTGGATAGGTTTTTTTTTTTTTTGCTAAAAATAAATTTTGATAGGTTGAGAAAATAAAAAATGGTTATTTGGAATAAATGTGACATGATCCCCCTAAAATATTCAGTGTGACATTACATATATATAAGTTTATAATTAAATTACATAGCTTAGTTTAATATAAAATGATAAATATACGATATAAAATAAATTGATATACTCCTATTATATTTTGGACCAAATAATTTAACCCTTTAATCAGCTTCATATAAAAGTGATCTTACCACCATAAAGGGGGTAGAACATAAAACATACTAAACAAAGAGTACCTTGTCTTTCAATGTCATTGACTCTCTTACACCAAGGGTTCAAAGTATATCCATGTCATGAGCAATTCTTGCATTTCAAGAAAGTTTCTCTCTCCAAATTGATGTTACTTGGTATATTTTACTCGTGGAGGGATTTTCTATTTTCCTTTACCCTAAGCTTTCACTCAACCGTTAAAAGGAAAATATGTTTTATGCCAATTGGCAAGGAAACATGAAGAATCCTCTTTTAACGTATCAATTACAAAAGTAATTAGTAAAATCATACAGAAATGTCTCAATTAGTAAAATCCCTAAATATCTGTCAGATTTCTTTTATTAACTCTTAAATATTGGACAGTAATAAAATGTATTCAAAAATTGCTTAACAAAAGCATTGATTTTGAATCCCATAACTCCTAAGTCCCATGTGGACGGACTATATACCATTTATCATCAGTACGTGGTTCCTAACATAGTGACGCATTAATTATTAATTATTAATTATCAATGAAATCTTTAAATGTCATAATGCTAAGATTTATATGGGGTGCCTTAGCAGTTCCTACTATATCACCCTAGTCATGTAAATTAATGCTTTGCTAGAACATAAAGAGTAAGAGATCACTATACCCACATGCATGTAACCTGGACGCGTCCCTAGCACTAATTATACAATGGCGTTGAAATTCAGGCTTCATTCGCAATTTTTAAATCGTAACTTTTTCTTATCTAATAATGTCTAATGTTATGACTCTTATCCCACTATACTTTTATCATTTTTGTCACCTTCTGTATGTATATGGCGTAGACAGCCAGGTCGTATGCACTTTGACAACAACCCCACTTACTTACATTTGACTTCCCGTAGATTCAATATGAAGATAAAGTCTTCACACCACATAGATCATACCATACTAGATGCTAGAATTAA
The DNA here is from genome assembly GCA_029929735.1 of Mimosa pudica. Classification (NCBI taxonomy): domain Eukaryota; kingdom Viridiplantae; phylum Streptophyta; class Magnoliopsida; order Fabales; family Fabaceae; genus Mimosa; species Mimosa pudica. The sequence continues at coordinate 3,383,832 of JAKELP010000031.1, forward strand.
CTTTACTTGAAACTCAAAATTTGGACTTGAATTCTTCAAATTTTAAATCCGGACACTTCTCTATCAACCTTGAAACTTCAGTCACTTCCTTTTGCTCGGATTGTTTGAGTTCACCAGGTGGCAAGTGAATATGAGGCAAAGTATAATAGTCAAGTGTTGCACTTATGTATGCTGTAAATGTATTGGTTAAACACATTTATGTTGGATGTTAAGGTGAAGACAAGAAATGCCAAATGACTTTAAGTAGTGATCACATGGATATATTAATTAATGTGGATATGCTAGGACCCTCTCACCACCCATTAGTATCATAGCAGTAGCTTAAAGAACCCTATACTATATGCCCATTTCATCACATGCAAAATATTTTTATTTTCAATTATGTAAAGATTATTTAATTTCAGTGGCCTTATTTTTTTTCTTTATTTAAGATGTGATAAATTATTTAATATTTATCTCCTAAATTAGGTTGCTCCACCATTTCAAGAATATATAACATGCTTCATATTTTCATTCATATTACTTGTTTAGGAAAATTATTCTCCTTAAAAAAACACAACAAAACAAAAGAGGTAACCAAAAGCTAATTCTCTTCTTTCTCAAATCTTAAGAGTTTGAGGTGAAATTTATTTAGTTCTTCTTTTCGACAAATTTTAAGAAGAATTAGAAGAGATTGGGAGGAAAGAGATTTGTACCTGATTCTTATTTTTTCTACCTTCACTTTGTCCACCTCATACTGCATCCTAGATTTCAATGTCATCATGTAAAAAAAATCCTTTTAGTATTTCTTAAGCATATGACAATATACTTGACTGTAATCTGTAAATCTTGATTTGGCAAATACTAATTGGACAGCCATTGAATGTGAAATTTCCATATGTGTCAACTTACAAGCAATTAACATACATTTAGTATATCATCTTATATCCTTGACCAATAGAATCAGTTTGCATTTGAGAAAAGTGGTGTTGCATGAACAGGAGAAAATGACAAACCACTATCTTCCACTTTTTTTCCCTTTTAATTATTAGCATTTAGATATTAATGTGATTGCCTCTCCCCATACAAAAGTTTGTCACATTTTCAAATATTATATTCCCCTGCCTCCTTTCCAGTATTAAGTTCATTTTCCCTTTACCCTCTATTATATATATCTTTGGGGTCAGAACATAGCTCTACACAAATCATATCTCTATAATGTATATGAAGAATTACAAGATGGCGGTGATGGCTAAGTTGTTATCTCTGATTCTGCTGTTAGAGGCAATGGTGACAAGTGGTTTCAGGATCGGACCAGCAGCTAATAGTCTGAGCATGGATTACTATGTAATGAGTTGTGCCTTTGTTGAACCTGTTGTTAGGAACATTGTGAACCAGGCTTTGCAGAATGATCCAAACTTGGCTGCTGGTCTTATTAGAATGCACTTCCATGACTGCTTCATTCAGGTTCTCTTCCTTCCTTTATATGTGTATGAATTGTATATAGGTATCTTAATCAAATTTTGTGCACAATAGTCACAACTCACAAACATACACTCAACACGTTTAGACACTTCATCTTACAACATGAAATCATTCATACAGTTCAGTTACTGGCCTTTGCTATTTCTGTGCAGTTAAGATAAGATTTTATTAGATACAAGCTAAGTCGAAACCACTCATGCTGATGTTGTGGTCCCAGAGTAAAAAGTGCTATACTTTGCTCTTTAGGCTTGCTTTCGAGAATTAGAAATTACTGTAACGGGTAGAAAAATGGCCATGCCCATTGGGGTGTGTGTGTGTGTGTGTCAAGTGTGAGTGCATGAAGAAAGGAAAATGAGTATTGGTTTGGAGTACCGTTTCCCTTGTTTGAGGCTGGGAGTTAATAAATTACATTACTCCCTCCGTTCCTAAATATAAGATCACTTTGACTAATTTGGAGAAATTAAGGAAGACTTTCCAATGAATTAGGATTACATGATCTTCCCAAAATACCCCCACTTAAATTTAAACGACAAATAGGATTTGAGAGAGAAGTGAGGGAGCTAAGAAGTATAAGGGTAATTTGGACCAAAATTGAGATAAAATAGAAAGTGATCTTATATTTAGGAACTTATCCACTTACCCAAAGTGATCTTATATTAGGAACGGAGGGAGTATTATACTTCTTTTTTTTTACTTTTTTTTTAGAGATTAAGGTTGCGAAATAGGTTATTAAATTACAACATACTTGATATATTTTTAGATTATCCATTAGTTTATATGTAAAATAAACTAGTTTAAGTAAAAAAATTAGGTAAATCAATTTATAATTAACTTATTTTTCTTTTTTAGGATTTTCCAAAAAAAGTCAATTAGGTCTTATATTTAGGACCGGAGGGAATATAACTTTTGTTGAAAGTAAGTGTAAACTTTGATGGATAGATATATAGGAATTGTTTTGAACCGTATGTTTTATTTATTGGGTTGATATAATGTTTGATTCCTGAAATTTGCCTTCATTTTAGTTTTGATCACTGAAGTTTCAAACAAAATATTTTGGTCCTTGTAAAGGCAAAATGGTCCAAATTTTTACTTACATATGGGGACCAATGTTTATTAGTATTAGTATTATTTTGAATGGTATACTTTATTGATATTGGCATTTTTGGATAATTTATATTAGTTAAGATTATATTTTTAAAAGATAATCATGAGTTAATCAACAATCAATAGTTACATGTAGGGGTGGGCAAACGGTTATTCGGGTTCAAAACCGAACCGAAAACCGAAATAACCGAAAACTACATAAAATGAAAACCGAAACCGAAACCGAAACCGAAAAACCGAAAAACCGAAATGCTACAAGAAAACTGAAAACAATTAGCTTTATCACATTTTTTTGTGCTAATACAACCATTTTACAAAGGAAACCGAAAAACCGAAACCGAACAAAAAAACTACATAAAACGAAAACCGAAACCGAATAGTATGGAAAATGGAAACCGAAACCGAAAAACCGAAACTCATTTGGTTCGGTTTGGTTTTCGGTTTTCGGTATAATTTGCCCACCCCAGGTTACATGATTATTTCTGCAACAATTGTTCAATGTTACTGTATATCACAATTTGGAGTGAAGTAAGAACATTAAATTAAAAAAACAAGCATATTTGTTTTTGGAGTTAAAGCAAGATTTGGCTGGGTTTTAAGCCAACAATGGCTCTAGTATTCAAAAAAATCACTTGTTCTTTTTCTTAATTATATAAAATCTCACACTATTCAATATCACATAATATAAACCAACCAGCACATGAACCTCCACTATGAGATACAGTGGATAACTGGATATGGTGAATAATATTTTTAGTGACTAAAAAGTTCCCCACCAGAATATGTCGGACAATTTCAAATACAGATTATTCTATAGACATCATGTTTAGATGCAACTCAAGTATAGTGATTATTTTTTATTTATGTATGTATTATGGAACTTGCTTGCTTCTAATGTGTTCCGCTACTTGGTATTGATAAACAGGGATGTGATGCATCGATTTTGATTGACTCTACCAAGGATAACACAGCAGAGAAGGATTCACCAGGAAACTTGAGCTTGAGAGGCTACGAAGTGATTGATAAGATCAAAGAAGAGCTTGAAGCACATTGCCCTGGTGTTGTTTCATGTGCTGATATTGTCGCTTTGGCTGCTAGAGATGCTGTTTTCTTCGTAAGACTCCCTATATTAATTTCATTTACACATGTTCAAACACTAAATTTAATACTACCTCCGGTCCTAAATATAAGACCTAATTAACTTTTTTTGGAGAGGTTAAGGTTGCGAAATAGGCTATTAAATCATGACATATTTGATTTATTTTTAGATCATTCATTAGTTTATAGGTAAAATAAACAAGTTTAAGGGAAAAAAAATTAGGTAAATCAATTTATAATTAACTTATTTTGCTTTTTTATAAGATTTTATAAAAATGTCAATTAGGTCTTATAATTAGGACCGGAGGGAGTATATCAATATCCCTCTGGTCCTAAATATAAGACGCCTTTAATTTTTTTAGAGTCAAGGAAGAAAATTAAACCACTAATAAATTATAATATATGTCATATGTAACTATATTATAAGTTAGTTTATAAGTAGAATAAACTAATTTTGAGAAGAAAAATGTAATTATAAACATTTTAAAATTATTAAATTTGTAGCCTTAATTTTTTCAAAAAAAAGTTAACGAGATCTTATAATTAGGACTGGAGAGACCGTAAAATAGTTAGAGAGAAGTAGTGGGTTTCGTGTACGTGAGACTTCCTTTCTCTTTTTCATTAATTGTTTTAGCTTTTTGGCCATTAGAGGCATTCATGAGTTAGCAAAATAACTCAAAATAATGTGTCTCATGTTATGATGTTTCCTTACAATGATTTGCTTTAGTTACCTAGGCTTTATGATCTATATATGAAATGATCGTAGTATCATTCTAGTATGATTAAATTAGCATGTTGGGTCGTAACTACATATGAATATTGAATTGTATGAGATTGTGATGATGGATATTGAATGTACAGGCTGGTGGTCCGGTGTATGACATACCAAAAGGAAGGAAGGATGGATCAAGGTCCAAAATAGAAGACACTATCAATCTTCCATTTCCAACCTTCAATGCCTCTGAACTTATCAGAGTGTTTGGCCAACGTGGCTTTACTCCCCGTGATATAGTCGCTCTCTCTGGTAATAAACTTCCTCCTAAACATAAACTAGGACTTAAATAAATAATTTACATATGTTGAAAAATTAGCTAATTTAATTATCGCTTGCTTTCTGATAGCAGTCATTTTAATTACTTACATCAGAAACTATTCCTTTGATAAAACAGAACCTTAATATGTGAAATGAAGAGTGCTTACAAAAGAATTAAAAATTTAGGTGGCAAAATAATAGATTGTGATGTTCAACAAAAACTCAAGTTGACCTTTAAAATATTGACTGTTCTCCTTAATTTTTTAAGGGCTAAAATTACTCAATTTCAATACTTCTAGGCAAAGTTGGACAAAAAAATACTTCCAATGCAAAATTAATTCTAAACAAATCTTTCAAAACAAAATGCACCCTTCCAATGTATAATGAATCGAAGCTATAATGCTATGGTGGATGATATGAATATGCAGGAGCTCACACACTAGGAGTGGCAAGATGTGCATCATTCAAGAACCGAATAACTGGGGAAGCAGATCCAACTTTGGACTCAGAATTTGCAGCCTCACTGACCAAAACATGTAGCGCTGGTGATAATGCTGAGCAGGCGTTCGATGAAACGAAGAATGACTTTGACAACTTGTACTTTGAAGCCTTGACTAGGAACAATGGTCTCCTCACATCCGATCAGACATTGTACACTCATCCTGATACCAAGAACTTTGTAGATGCCTATGCCTTTAACCAGGCCATGTTCTTCTTTGATTTCCAACAAGCCATGGTTAAGATGGGTTTGCTTGACATCAAAAAAGGTTCCAATGGCCAAGTTCGAACCAACTGTCGCAAAGTCAACTGATCTCTATGAGCTGTTGTAGCCTTGTAGGAGATGATAATGGTTTGTTTATGTTTGTACCCTTGTATTATTTGTGAAGGAGCCATGTAATGTTACTTTATTGTTGTTGTTTCTTATATGTATTTGCCAGTGTTAGATAAGTTATATATATGATCTTCACTCTACATTGTCTTCTTTTTATATCCTAGTCAAGTACATTTTCCTTAATCTAATACAAAGTTGACATTTTTAGTTGAATTTTGACAATTTTTTCCCATGCTAGTTTAATTAATTACACTTATGATGAAAATGAAAATATAATTGGTTAAAATTATTTATGATTATAGCCATTAGCCAGTACTCTCTTTTTTATGAATTTGCCAAACACTAATATTGATTTAATAATGTTATACATATACAGTGTGATTTTGGCGCTTATACCCAAATATTAGGTGAAAGAATAGAAAATATGAGGTAATGAATGGAAAATTTGATGTAATGAATATATATTACTTGAAGTAAATATGGTCATAAATTAAAACTTTTGATTTAATTTCCTGTAATAGCATGATTATACTCCACTAAACATGAGTTGGGAGTACATTGTTATTGCCCCACTAAACATGAGATGGAAAATCTTTCTTTTTGTAAACTTTTTTCTATGTCATATCACTTGTGTCTAATCACTTCTATGTCATTTTCAATTTTATAGGATTTATCAAAGTTGCATTTCTTAAGATTTCAAATTTCATTTAAAGTTAAATCATTGAATATTTGAAAAATCATATAAAATTAAAAATAGAATCATTAATTTTGTCCATAAAATGTCAACATGTCACAAATTTTATGTAAAATCTATTGGTAAAATCAAACAAAAAAATGTAACCCAAAAATATTTTTTAAGGAAATGGAGGGAAGGTAAGTGGAGAGGCGACTCTTCCATCTCAGCTCATTTATACTTAGCAAAATGTGAATATAATTAATTATGCCTTAAAAATACAACTTTTAAATTTTACCCCATGTTTTATATTTAAAACACCAGGTTAGAATAACAATGTAACAATGTGATATTTGGGATGCTAGAAATATTTTCATGCCCTTAGATCATTAAGTCATTTGTACTTTATCCAATAAAATTAACGCCTATTACGACAATAACTATTAAAATCAAGGTAAATGTTACCTATAAGTAATTGGTTGAATTAGTAAGTAGATTAATACTATTAGGATGAGATTGTATGTCTTGCATGACTATGGAGGATTACTAGCTGTGTTTGACAAAAAAAAAAGAGGCTAAGTGTTATATTTTTATTGGTTAAATTACAAATAAGATGTTTGTCGGTTTGTCCAATTGTTTCTACGTACATATAAAAAAAACAACTAACAACCTAGGCGCAGTTTCATGATGGCATTCCTTAATTTCAGTTGAGCAGAGGAGAGTCTATCCGTGATCGATTCCACGTTATTCCTCAAAACTGAGACTTCTTCGATCGTGACAGTGATAACTCTCTCACATCCATCGTACTATTCCATATTAGTATATTCTGGATCCACGTGTGGGATAATAATAATGGAGAAAATGAACAAAGCCTTGGACAAAGTTAAGAAAATGGTGGGCATGGAGATCGAAGACGAACAACAAACTCCAGCGTTGGATAATGAAAACAACCCATTTGCCTTCATGGATGAATTCAATCAGAACTGCACCTTATCCACCAAACAGGTATGTACTATAAATTATTTTCTTTGTTTTTTTTAACTTGATTTTTTGATGTGTTGTGTTAACTGGTTAAATCATAAAGTAGTTAATAACATAAACTTTCAGCAGCTAGAAAATTTTGTTATTGGTTAGATGTTTACTAATTCTACTTCTTGTACTTGGCTTTGGAGACAAGAAAGGGACCTTTTGGTGCACATAAGACACAAAATTTATGAAAATGGATCCTCCCCTGTTTTCCTATATTTTTAGCATGTTAAATGTCAGCATTCTGAAGATTACCCTCGTGCAAACTTTTTATGTCGCTCTGAAATTTGAAATGCTTGATAGATCATGCAATAAACCTTATATACAACAAAAACAAGGACAAAAGTCTTATCCCAATAGGTGGGGTCTCACACGACATCATTGTGCCCTATCAATAGCCTGTGTATATCTATATATATTCCATCAGTTTAACTAACCAGCTTGCTGCTTGTGATCAAACAGAGAGTATATGGTTTTGCCATATGTCTTGTTGCTGGGTTTACTTTTACTCTATTGGTAAGTTTGCAACGTTATTTTGCTATTGAATTATTACTAGTTCAATTTTTATTATTTGGGCATGAAAAATGGTTAAAAGATTAATTTAATTTAATATGAGGTGAATTTTTTGTTTTAGAAGGAGATTTGTCTTTTTATATTGATCTAGGCAGTAAATTAGAGGGTGTACTGTGAGACAGGTTATTGTTATAATAAGCTGATAGTGATGCACGCATGCTATAATGAGAATTTCTATATACTGTCACTTTTACTTCTGCAAAAACATATATTCTCTGGTTATTACGAGTTGCATTTGCTCATGTTAGATGAAGTAAAACAGACATTCAAGAAGTCAATAGGTAGAAATTTCACTAATTTTCTAGTTCTTTGCTTTTGCATGTTGGTTTCAAATTGCTTAGCTTGTTGGCTTAGTCTATTTAGTGCCTGTGAATCTTAATGAATGTTGATGCTTCTAGCTATATGAAGGCATCAGTTTCCAAACTCATATATTTGGAAACCACTTGTAACTATTAATAAGATCAGTATCATTTTTTTCTTACAGTCAATGCTTGTTTTCTTCAATCCAATTAGATTTGGGATAACATTCACTCTTGGCAATCTGCTTTCACTTGGAAGGTATTTACTACATTTACATATGAATAATTACATTATGATGTCGTTTGATTATTCTATTCACTCTCTACCTCTCTGCAGCAAAAGGTATCAGAAGATTAGTAATGCTTGAATATGAAATGTCTGTTGTTTTCTATGTTTGAATTTGCGAATTTCGAACGTTTTTTTTTTTTGTGGACACGTTATCCATCATATTTTAATGTTACTTCTTAGAAATTTGTTAATGAGAAGGAATGAGAGAAGCCCTCTATTTTAACAAGATAGTTATCACATTTTCTCTCCTTTACTTTCCTCACTCAGTCCTACAAACAATGTTTTAAAAGAGATAGATGCCATGCATGGCTTTCTTTCTATTCTTGGAGATGAAAGATAGATGGCATCTTACGTTGAGTTTCATGCTGATAAAATGTGGTATCATACGTCTACTTACTCTGGTATAAATACATTGTACTTCCTGAAGATTGCCTTTTAAGTATGCACAAGTTTTTAAAAAACGTACAAAGTTAAATAATTTTCTCTCCTAATGTCTCTTATTCACTCACACTTTTCAATATAATGAGATTGTTTTTTTGTGCGCTTGTATTTTCAATAAAACAGTTTACATCTCAATTGAATTGTTGGCGACTCTCTCTATATACTTGTCATTAAACTCAGTTCTGTGGATGTTCTGTACTTCTGTTTTCTTCAGCTGCTAAGTTAGAATCTTTTTAATGACAGCACAGCATTCCTAATTGGTCCCAAGAGGCAGTTGACAATGATGCTTGATCCTGCCCGTATCTATGCCACTGCTATATACATAGCAAGTATGATCATGGCCTTATTTTGTGCTCTTTATGTAAGTCACATTATGTATACTCATTTGTCCTTAATTAGAATAGGATCCTTTCTTTCAATTGACTCATAATCTTATAGTATACCCATTTTTGCTTTGAGCAGGTTCATAACAAACTTTTGACACTTCTAGCAATTACTCTGGAGTTTGGAGCTCTAATTTGGTAGGACACAAATTTTCATGAATCTCCTATCCTTGGTAAAATAACACCTAATGTTGGTTCTCTGAATTTTGATAATTCGTCCATTTCTGATCTTATGTTTGACAGGTATAGCTTGAGCTACATCCCATTTGCAAGAACCTTGGTTTCAAAAGCCATGAGTGCTTGTTTTGACACTGAATTTTAAGGTTATAATCAACACTCCTGCAATTGCTTCCCACAATATTCCTGGATTTCTGCACAGAAGGAGGTTTTGTGGAGCTGAAACATAACCATTGATGGATTGGAATTCTTCAATACTTGACCGGTAGACATCTTTTGAACCTTTTAAAACTGGCACTTATTTGGTGATTTAGTTATTTTTTATATGATTTTTCAATAAAATTATAATGAATTGCCATTTTCCAGTTTGTGCTTATACTGTTGGATGCTAGAAAATGTGCTGCTGCATATTGTTTTTTATTGAAAAATTTGACAGTAAGCAGTTGTGTTTTAAAAGTTGTTTTATAATATACTCCCTCCGTTCCTAAATATAAGATCACTTTTGAAATTCAATTTGTTCCTAATCATAAGATTACTTTCTAACTTTTCCCAACTTTTTACCAAATTAACCCTAATAATGCTTATCTATAATAACAAGCAAGATGGAGACTGAGGATAAAGGTATATAGTTGAGATAAATTGGTAATATCATGCATAAATAACTAACTTTCTTAATCTACTCAAATTAGGGAAAGTGATCTTATATTTACTAACCGAGGGAGTAATATTTAAGTCTATCAAAATATGAAGGTTTTTGCTTCCAGTTTTATCTCATTTTTCTTGTTTGGCTTTCTTTAATGTACTTTTCTGATTCTTTTCCATTTATTGGTTCTGCATGCTGCTTTGGAGAAGGCCACATCTTGATCTTGAGAGCTGCATCACCTTTGATTTTAAGGTTTACATGGAAAGAGGAATCATCAAATTTCTAGGAACCAAAATCGCCAATTGTTTAGGCGTTGATTGAGAAATTTGAGACCTTTTCCTTAGATCAAAAAATTGAGATGGTTTGATGTATGCTTTTAATTTGATGCACTTAAACAAGAAGTTTGTAATCATTTTCTTCTTAAATCTCTTCCAATCTGAGCAAATTATATCTCTAACATATGCCCAGCATAGGTGAACTTTTTCACATATCTACAAAATTAATTACTTGGAAAAGGAGTATTTCTTACCAAAAAAAGAGTATAAAATATAGAGGGAACTAATATTACTACATGTTTAGGAATTATATATACAGGACACAGCACATGAATAAGTCTATATTTTGTACTTTTTTGTCTAAATATTTTACACCATTTAAAGACGTAGCATTGATTTTCATTCCACAGCATATTACTTCTATGAAGATTGATTTATATAGCTGACGTACATATTATTACTTTTAAAAGTTTTAACATGCTTATTTTAAAAGAAACTAGACGAAAAATAAAATAATAGTATTAACTTGTTCCACCTTTTTCCGTGAGGATGGAACATTCTTTGCCAAAGGGTTAAGAATGAGTGAATTAGGTTAGTAAAAATCTATCCCCCAATTCATTAATTGTTCAAGGGATAAAAGACCTTATCACTCAAGCTAATTGAGTTGGTTTATAACTATCAACTTACAGAGAAAATAATAAATAAGTAAACAAGATTAGCCATGAAGCAAATAATCCACCTGCCGCCAAAGAATATTTGAGTTGTAAGTTATCAATTGCAATTGGCTTTTTAACACGATACAAGGATAGATCATCATGGAAACATTAATTAGTAACTATAATTACATAATTTTTTATTAAAAATATTCTTAATTACTTTTCCTATATTTGGCATCCAAAGTCCTAACCTTAACGTTTTGCCATGAGAGGCATCAAGTTCAATTATAGGCTTCAATTGCAAAAGTTGATATCTTTGTCCCCATTCTTAGTAGGAAAAACAAAGATCCTTTCTGCGCTTGTGACCCACTCAAAATAAAAAGTCAAAAAATATAGGGATGCATGATGTCATAATATAGCCTTAGCCTTAGGTATGCTCCTTTTAATATCATATTCATCTATTCATAAATTTATTCTATCATATTTCACGTTAACTAAGAAAAATATTAAATTTCATTAATCATATCTTAAACTTTAATTACTTTCTAATAACCTTATCTCCCTATTTGACATGCATTCTAGGTGACAATACAAAGTCTGCATAAAAAGTAAAATTATACATCCATATATAAAGAGTCAATATAGTTTGACATATAAATAGGACAAAGAAAAACCATATCCCTCAGATTTTTTAAATAAGATTAAAAGAATATAGCCTTCATTTAATAACTTGTTTACTATTTAATAAAAAAAATGTTAAAGTGTAAGATATAGGAATCAACTTGGTAAGAAGTTTTAAAGTGTTGGTGTTTTAATTACATATATTTGTGGGAGGAACAGAAAATCTACAATACTTAAATATGACTTTTGTGAATGTTTTATTCAAAAAGTTGTTGATAGAGTATAATAGACGTAATTGACGCGTCTGACGTTCCTTAGTAACATAATACATCTTGCTATTATAGCACAATCATCAAGAAATTAACACATAATGTTATATTGATTCAGATAATGTATAACACATTGTGTTTGAGCAACAGTTTTTCTTCTTTCAAAAAATAAATGAACTCTAATTAAGGAGGCAGGAGAAGATTTTGAGAGAGAAAAGAAGCTGAATTATTAGTCACAAAATATACTGATACATTGTCCATGAAGATCCTCACAAATACATTTAATTTACATACTACTGTTCTCATGAAGGAAAAAGAACACATACATCAACTATGACTAAATGGAAAACCCCTTCAAACAAAAAAAGAACTGTGAAGCAAAACCTGAATGATAAGTTGAGAGCAAGGCAGAACAAAAGTCAAATCCAAACCAAAATCAAAGAACCATCCATATTAATTAAGCTAGAAAGTCACAAGTTTTTGGCATAAGTGTTCTTATTATTGTGCATCCACACTTTAAGGACTCTCCTCTTGATTCCTATCTCTTCACAAAATTGCTGAACCACAGATTCGTCAACCTTTTGCATCTTCCACCCTACATTTTCTGCAAATCTTACCATCTTTCCCTTCTGTTCTGCACTAAACTTGGTCCTAAACCTCTTCTTCATCATCACCACCACCTTCTCATCTGCTGGTTTCCCAACCTCTTTATCACAGTTATTCATTTGATATTCTTCTTCCCCATGATCATGTGACTGATCAGAAATATTTGATCCACTTTTCTTAGGAGATAATAAAAGATGGTCCAAAATAATGGGGTTTGTGATATGAGATGTGGTTGGAAGCAATGGGATGAGAATATTCTGATCATCAGAGTTTGAATAACAGAATTGAATCTCTTTTCTGTGGAAGTTTCTGTGACAATGGCATGCTGAGCACTTGAAAGCAGCAAGTGGACCTTCTTGATCTTCTGAAGAAGAAGAAATGAACTCACCACAACCATCAATTGCATGTCCACCTAATGAAGCTGCATGGTTCTTGAGGCATTCTTTGTACCTTACTATCATTATCTTTTTCTGTTCTTTAAGATCTTCAGGACTAATAGCTGGAGAAGAAGGGCTTGGCCTTTTACATAATTCAATGTGACAAATGCCGGAGTCCATGACAGAAGACAGAACAAAAACAGTAACCTCTGTAGCTTGAACAAGAAAGCACCTGAGATTAGTAATATTGAGGGAAAAATGGATTTGATATCAGAAAGAAATGATTATGGCTCTGACATGAAACAGAAGAGAACTTTCTAACAGGACTGTAATGGATAGAACCTTTTGAGAACAAACTGGATGTGTGAAAGAGAGGGGAAATGAAAGGATGGATAAGAATTTTGCAAGTATCAAAGAGCTCTCCAATTCATGTAATATTGAGGAGGAGAGAGAGTGAGAATTTATATAACAAAAGCATCATAAATGGCCACTTCAATATATTTTTTTGTTAATAAAATTTTAGGAGGGGTTTGGCTCATCCACGTCAAAAAGCAGGGCCCCTAAATCATAATCTACAAAGAATGTCATTGTAGGCTCTAGAGTATAACAAGTAAGCCATTTATTTCTATTCACACAGATAAGTTATGTCTGCTTCACTTAGTTATGGAGATGCAGTTTTTGCCCAGCTTCACTTAGCTGTAGAAATGTCTCCCCAAGCGTCGTAACTGAAACTACAAACTAAGTGGTACTCTCTAGTAATTGAACATTTGCCAAGATAATCAAATATTCAACCTTTTTGCCAACTAAACCAATGGAGAACATTTTAATGGTCACTTCAATGTACGCTTAAAAATAGATAAAGGTTGGTATACCATACATGGTTTTCAGTAGATCGGGTGTGGTAATAATGAGCATAAGAACAAAATTAGATACTTTAAAAAAAAAAGGAAAAAAAAATACTCCTATTCAAAATTTTATTGGTGAATCGGATTTGATAACTTTTTTACATCAAAGTTATTGGTACTCTATAAATTTTGTTTACAATTCTACTACTTTGATTTAGAACATTCTCCCCAATAAAATTCTCCCCAATAAAATTTGAAAGTGATGGGATTTACCCTCAGTTTTCTCTTCTATTTTTTCCCTGAATAAATGGTAATGAAAAATTAAAAACTACATTCTAAGAATTTTAAGTATTGTTATCTCTTGGTCAAAACAAATTATATGCATGTTCATTATATGTTCATAATCAAATTGATGATAAATTAATTTATAATGTATTATGTATTAAGAGATGTATTTTAATTTGCTTCATTGTAAAGAGTTATGAAGAGAGAGGTCATGTGTGTAGGTAGGATTGAAATGTTAAAGAAAAACATAGAATGAAAAAGTGGGGAGTTCATAGGCTTGCTTTGCTTACACTGTTAGACACTATATTTAATTAATTAATCTCGAATAAAATAAAACTGATTGTTCTAAAAGTGATTGGATAAATCATGTATATCAAACAAAATAAAGAACAGCTGTTACCATTATTCATTGCTTTGCAGTGAGCAAATCGATTTATAATTAAAAGAGGGGTTGGAGAGTACTAGATTTGGTTGGTGGCCTCGCCCCACACTATAACTATAAATTGTCATGACCTACCTTCGCATTTTTAATATAAGAAGTTTTTGACAAAATTAGGCAGGTTAAGAAATTGAGATAAATTACTTAATCGTAATAAATGTGATTTGATCTTCGAATAAGATACCCTCGTACATCAATACATAATCAAGTTCCATATTAACTCAGATATATTGATGATTTATAAATTAGATATAGATGAACTGGTCTAAAAAAATAATAAATGTTAACTATAATAAAATGGATTAAATTTTCAATAAAATAATCTTATAAACAGAATCGAAATAAATCCTGTAACAAGTTTTGAGCAATGATAAGAGAAATTCCAAACAAACGAGATTAAAATTGTTCTTAATTAGGAATTTTCCCTCATTCATTATTTATTAAGAAAGTTATTTGTGGAGTAATATTATAAATGTGTATTTGTATCGTGACATCGAAAAAAATATATCCATATACAATCAATTTCAACTTCCTGAAGGAAAATTAAAGATAGATTCACAAACTTTTTACGAAACTACCACCTAAAATATTAAGGATTCATGAAACTAAGATTAGCATAATTAACCGCGTTAGATTGATGGTCTGCATATTAGTATCCCCTATCCTTGATTCTTTTCATCTTTAACCCTTATTATTTGAAATCCGTATAACGTAACCTTGATCAAAATCTATAATTGAGTCCAAAATTCTTTTTATATATGTAATAACTTAACTAAAGTCCAATAATCTTTGCGTGTAATTTTTGTCCGGTAAAGAAAATCTGCTCATAACTTCAAACTTCCGCATTATTTACTTAAACACTTGCTGCTTTTAAACACACACACACAGACACACTATATTATTTACTTACTATATTTAAATCAAATCTATCATTTTAACAACCATTTTTCAATGAACTACATGTTCAGCATTTTAAAATATGCGATTACATAATTACCAAAAAAACATGAGATTACATAGAGGACCATTGTTACGTAATTGATTTTTTTTAATTTACATCACTAATTTATTTATTTAGCTATTAATTTTGATCATTCTTAAATTATTAAACCAACATAGGTCATGATGAGTTTTTAACTTTGTTCTGCTAAAAACCTAGACAAAATTATAGGTTTGTATATATTTTAATACTTGGTGCTTTAAAGTTATAAGAACTAAAGTCAACGAAGGTTACGATGTCACAGAGAAATTATTAATGCTATTTGCTAAAAAATATTCATAAAAAATGTAGATTTTTTCATTAACCTTCTACTTTAATTTCTTCCCTATAGTTTAATACTCTCTCCGTCCTTAAATAAAAGGGGAACTTTTGTGAATAGGTATATATGTCACAAAATATAAAGTGCACTTTTAGTTTGTCTCTACATTAACTGTGTTTTTTCCATTTTTCCCTTCGTTGACTATTCATATTGAAATTGATTATTTCATCTTTCTTCGTTATTATGCACTCATCTTCTTTTCCCGTAACTAGTAACTAATTCTGTGGAAGGGTCTACTGTGAATGTTATATATACTTTCATCACTCTTCATATATTTCCCAGTCTCCACTTATTCTTAACATCGTCTTGATCAATAGTCAAGTAAAGCTTAAAACAAAATATCTCGATTGGCTTTTATGACTAGGAAAATTGTTTTTCAAAAAGGCATCTATCTCATGCATTAGAGAATTCATTATTTAAGTATATCTAAATTTTGTTTAAAGTTATAAGATGATGCAACATATAATATGCAACTTTTCTTCCGATATGTGTATTTATGTGTTTTTCATTATTTGCAAAATGGAAGACATTTGGGCACCATTTAAACAAGCTATAGTTTCATGCTTAAAATGAGCTACACTTGGTCACCTGTTCATCAATGACTCGAATCTTTAGATACCTCAGGCAATAAATTCTGCGTTTAAAATTCTCCTAGCAATTTTCCCATTCGTAATGTTATTGTCTGAAAAATAACCTATTTTCTTATTCTATTTTGCATCAAGGAAAATATATATTATTCAGATACAAACTGTACATATTTTAGTTGAATGCAAATAAAAGGAAGGGCAATGACTCAATTTTGTCCTTCAAGTAACCACTCTGGACCACTGAGCACCATAAACTAATAACGAGTACAATTTTACTCTTGAAGTAACCAAAGGGTCTAATTTTACCCTCCAACGAATGTAATGTTGACACGTGTCATCCATGTGTCAACATTACATTCCACGTGTCAACATTACATTCGCCTGATGAGGGTAAAATTGGGCCACTTTAATTACTTCAAGGGTAAAATTGTACCCGTTATTAGTTTAGGGTGCTCAATGGTGTAAGGTGGTTACTTAAAGGACAAAATTGAGTCATTGCCCTAAAAGGAAACACACGGTCACAAAATGATAATGATGAACAAATAAGTAGGGACACTCTCATAGATGCTGAAAATGGGGGGAGAGATAGTCTCAATGACTGACACAAACGAGTCCAATTATCGATCTTCTTCTTATTTCATCATGTCTATATATATTAATATATAGACTATGATATAGTGAGAAGAATAATATATAGTTACAGATATATACCAATCTTTTGAACTACTGTAATATATAATTATTTACCCTTACAAGATTTTAAAGTGTTGTTGTGAAGCTAAAAGAGGCATACGACATGGTACCACCACGAATACTGTCATGAATGACATTGGCTTTTGCATTCTCACCAGCTGCTCCCAAGGCTACGTGCAATGGGAACAAGTGTTCTGCCCTTGGATGTGCCATTTTTGCATGTGGTGCCATCTCTTCGTACCTTTTCACTTCTTCGTATCTGCATGCATTCAAATATATGAATTTTGAAGTTGGTAAAAAAAAAATGCATCAACGTAACATAAATACAGGTAAACTTTGATTCAGAATGACTTGTTAATTTACAAACTAAAGTTTGGCTGAAAGTCAATTTTACAGCGTCATTTATGTTTAGATAAAATTTTCTAAGAAAAATCAATTTGATATAAATTTATTTGAATGATATGATAAAAATTCAATTTCAGAAGATGTTTGAATATAAAGGAAGAAAAAAGGTTTTTACGAAAAATTAATTCATTTTCAACCGTAATGTGAATATTGCATTCCAAATCATCTCAAATTAAACGTTATTTTTATCTTAGATTGAAATTGAAAGAATCAACTTTGACATTGTAACCACCATGTCAAACCCTTTCTTCCATCTTACCCGTTGACCATGTTGAGGATGTTGACCACAAATTTGAGACATCTATGATAGATTTGATAGTATTTAGATTGTTGACCAAATCATTTTCAGAAACTCAGCATTCCTTTACACGTCATAGAATTTTAAGAAGACCACATTTTATGATTGTATCAATAGCTTTCTGTCCCCTCACTAGGAGTTCTCAAGTACAATTTATTTGTCATCTTCTTTATTTCTTGTCTTCTTTTAATTTACGTTATTGTAAATTTCAACTACACATGATCCTACATATATAATTTCAAACATATAATTAGTTCTCTTTAGGTTTTAAATGTTCAATCCTCCTCACCCAGGAGTGAATCTCCTCAATCATATATTGGACATTCACTGTAATTTTTTTTTTGGACTCAAAATATATGATGTAATTAACTATTTCTTAGAAAGATTTAAAAAGACATATATAAGTTTACTATAAATAAATTTGTCCAAATTTTTTCTCCAAATTAAATAAGTTGTTTTAACTTATAAGCTAAAGTATAATATAATGCTCTCTCCTTTCCTAAATATAAGATTTAGTTAACATTTTTTAGAGAAATTAATGAAGCAAAATAAACCACTAAATCATAATAATGTACGTTGTATATTATTAGATCATATGTTAACTTATAAGTCAAATAAGCTAGTGTAGAAAAAATTCAAATCAAATTTGAAGTAATCCATTTAAACTTTTTAGGATTTTCCAAAAAGTCAATTAAATTTACTAATTTATTAGTGCATAACTTATGTATTTATCTTAGTTAGTTTCCTAACTTCTGGAATCTAAGAAATGAACATACCTTCCATTGAGAAGAGAATTCTTCAACCAAGAAACAAATTCAACAGCCCAAGGGACATCATGAACAGCATCCCTGCGAGCAGATCTGAGGTTATGAGTGGCACTTCCTGACCCAATTATCAATACTCCTTCCTCCTTCAATGGAGCCAATGCCTTCCCCATTTCATAGTGAAACGCACCGTCTTTGTTGGAACAAACTGACAGCTGGCACACCGGAATATCTGCCTCCGGGTACATCAGCATCAATGGCACCCACGCGCCATGGTCCAACCCACGCGCCCTGTCCTCGTCCACGCGCTCTATCCCTGATGCTTCTAGAAGCTCCTTCACCCTCCTTCCTAGATTTGGAGCCGCCGGCGCTGGATATTTCAACTGCACAATATACGTCATACTATTGATTTTTTTTTTTTTGACCTTTTCATACTATTGATTAACACATATAGTCCCTCTCTCATCCTAAACTATAACATTCATTTGACTTTTTTATAAATTTAGAAAGCAAATACACCAATAAATTATATTTTTTTTTGGCCAACAACACCAATAAATTATATTGTACTATGTTACATGTAGTTAAAATTATATGGTGATTTATTAGTAGGATAAATTAACTTTGTGTAGAAAAAAAACTATAAAAATTTGAAGTTATTAATTTTACATCTTCAATTTCTTAAGAAAAAATCAATATGATCTTATAATTAGGATGAGAGAGAGTAATAAATTAGTTTTAATAGATTTAAAAAACCTTGTTATCTTGTTATCTTAAATAATAGTATAGCATTTTTTGGTCTCAAACCCCATCGGCCTTCATCATCCTTCTTAATTTCTCCCTCCCCTCCCGATTGATTTCCCCTTATGTACGTGCCAACCTTTTTTTTATATAAAAGTTTTAGAAAAGAGGTTTGACTCATCATCCACAATCTAAGGGTAGGGGCAAAAGACCCTTAAACTCATGAGCACAACGTGCTCTGGATTACACACCACCTCAATGTCAAAGAAAACTTAACTGGTTGATATTAATTTGAATCGGGTTGTGGGATTTTTTATGTGGCAAATCTATCATAAAAATATGATATTGTTGCATATTCAAACTCAAACTTATCACACTTTAATTTCCTCGCTCCCTCTTTTACTCAATTTTTGTTGCATAAAAGTATAATATATCCTCTACCAGTGTCTATATCAGAGAAAACTTAAATGCATAGATTAGCCTAGAGTGGAGATGTGGAACCCTTTCAGGCCCTTACAACTAATTTCATGTTGGGTTGTATATGCCCAATTCAAACAAACTTGAAATCTTGGATGGATACTTTTTTGTTTTGTTATGAGTTATGACCTAATTAAAGAGCTGAAATTATCAAATTTGACTACTAAATTATAACATAAGTCACATGTAATTAAATTATATATGAGTTTATAAGTAAAATAAATTAAATTTAAGAAAAATGTAACTTTAAACAATTTTAAAATGACTAATTTTATCTAATAAATTTTCTAAAAAAAAAGTCAAAAAGTGACAAATCTTAGCGAAAACAAAAAGTATCCATCCATGGCGATGAAACAGGAAACAAGCATAGAAGGATTAAACATGAACTCCCAAAATCAAGCAGAGAAATCAGATATGAGGAGGAGGTTAAAGAAATGTTAAGAACCTGGTACAAGGAATGAGGGAAGCCATAGAAATCGTAAATGGTATCATTGTGAGGAACAATATTGACAGAGGGGAATTCCGTGTCCCAATGAGCAGAGATTATGAGAATGGCTGAAGGCTTTCGCTGGAAAACCTCAGACTTCCATTTCTTAAGAAATGATCTCGCAGGAATGGTCTCATCGATCAACAACATTGGCATGCCATGAGAAATGTAAAACGTCTCATTGATCCCTTCCATCTTCAATTTCTAATTTTATTTTTCTTCCTTAATATGAGATTCAATAATTAATGAAATCTTATATAGAACGTAGTAGTATCGAACGAATTCAATCTTTTGAGGAAACTGAATTTAAACTAGGTAGGTAATTTAAACTAGGTAGGTAGGTAGACAGGTAGGCGAGACCTTATATGACTAGGATCTCTATCCTCACACCTATATATCAAACTTCTATGCGCGTTTTCGTCTTATGCATGGCTGCTTGTTTTTATATTAACCAACTTCTATTTTTGTCTCGCTATAAAAAAAATACTACAAAATAATGTCAAAGTTTATAAATTCATGGGTTTTAAAAAATATTTTTACCTAGTGACAAGCATGCAAATATGGAAAATAATCTATAATATAAAGGACTAAATTGTACTTCCTTCGGTCCTAAATATAAGACTTATCTACCTAATTTGATTAGATTAAGAGTGCTAGTTGAGTTAGCTAAAACAACATGATATTACCCACATACCCTAATCATCTACCTTTACCCCGCCCTGCCTCTCTTCTTTATATATTATTGAGGAGTATACATAAGGGTAATTTGGGGAAATCTTGGTAAAAATTAGAAATAAATCTTATATTTATAACCAAATTCATCTCCTCAAATAAGTCTTATATTTAGGACCAAAGAAAGTAATTTAGTGTAAACATAAAGCATCAAAAGTACTCCCTCCGGTCTTAAATATAAGACCTAATTGACTTTTTTGAAAAATCGTTAAAAAAGCAAAATAAGTTAATTATAAATTGATTTACCTAATTTTTTCTCTTAAACTAGTTTATTTTACTTATAAACTAATGGATAATCTAAAAATATATCAAATATGTCATGATTTAATAGACTATTTTGCAACAATAACCTCTCCAAAAAAAAGTCATCTAGATCCTATATTTAGGACCGGAGGTAGTATATTTTAATTTTAGCCTATAGACAAAAATTACTTCTACTATAAAAAGCATGGTTATTAAACCCGACCCAGTCAGGTTAACCAAAAACTCTCCCACTCGGGCATAGGACCGGGCTGGGTTGGTATGTGACTCATACTTGTTTCTAACATGTACCAACTCGCTATAATTGGTATCAACCTTGGCAACTCGATGAGTTGCTGGGTGACATTAATATTAAAATTGACATTTATTGTGTTTTATTTATTTAATTGATAATTTTCATATTGATAACTATTATTTTAATGGGAAAAAATATTTATAGGAATATCTGGATGATTCATAACTGACCCAATAACCCATAACTCAATATCTCAGTCAGTCTTATTTAAGAGTCAAGTTTAATTACTTCAATAAAAAAGTAAAAATGATGTGAAACTAGGCTTAAAACCCAAACCTAAGTTTTTTGAAAATTTGCCAAACACGCATTACTTTTTTTCAGGAAAATTGGGTGAAGATGCATTTATTTCGTCGTAGTAATTTAATTAAAAAAAAGAATTTAATTTGTAGGACATGTTATTTGATGAGCACGCAACTGTGTTAGCCTACATTACATAACCACCCACACATAGAGAGACTTAGTCACAAAATCCAAATATATATATCAGTATGCGCCAAACTCAACAACGACAATTTGGTTACCTCTAGGTATGATATGTATGAGTAACATTCATTCCATAGGGTTTTTGTTTCACTCTTTACTGTGCAAAATACTTCATTTAGGTTTGTTTTCCTGCGAAAATTAGGAATGTAACACAATTTAATGTTCCCATTGTTGTTATTATTATTGTCATTGTCAGTTTTAGAAACATGAATGTTCTCATTTGCCTCTATTTTGATCACTGAATTTTGGGATTTTCATGACGGTATTCCAATTTATTTACCTTTGATTTTTCAAATGCTGTTTGTTGTTCTTAGGTTTCGTTATTGATTCTTCTCATTTGTTTCGTGCATTCATGTTGAATGTATGTCAATTTGTATCTTACGTTTGATCCTCTACCACATTTTTTAAGCAGTTAAGTTAAATGGGATTTGACGGTTAAAAAAGTTGTTTACTTTTTTGTTTTTTCCACATTATTTCGTTGTGGGTGCATTGAGATTGGGTATTTGTCAATGTATACTTGATCCAAGTTGGAAATAGATCAATTTGTCATATGGGATTAAATCTGTTTAATGTTGGTAAAATTTTGTTGTTGAGTGATAGTGAATACTCATGGACACACTTTTGGCTTGTTAGATTGTTGTAGTCTTATTAAGTTTCAAAATTTGTTTTGTCAGGTTGTGAATACCAGCTATTATATGACAAGAAGGCTGTAACAGTTGGTATTATTTTGGCTGTGTGACGAATACTTTCTGGCTATATTTTAGGACTGCATTGGTTTTCATCATGAGTGGTGTGCGCAAGAGATCACATGAAGAGACTGTTCAGTCATCTTCAAAGCATCCTCATGAGGATGCTGTTTCTCATTCTAAATCGTCATCACGTGCTTCCAACGAAAATCAGGTTGAACCAGTTCAAGATTCCTGTGTGGTTAAGACACCACATTATGAATCTCATGATGCAGACAGACAAGTCCCTCTTCACTCAGCACCTCAGGCGCCATCGCTGTCGAGCGATTCACATTTAAACCATCCTGTTTGTATTAAAAAAGGTTTGGATGTAAGGGATTTTAAGGATAGTAGAGATCTCCAGCTTGTGAACTGTAATGCTAAGTCGGAGAAGAATGAGTTCCATGGTGAGAGTACTAGGGATACTCAGATTGATAAGAATGAGAAGGATGCACATGTTAAAGGTAGAGAAGAAGACAAGAAAGCTGTCAAATATAATAGGGATAGTCATCATGATTTTAAGGGTGATCTGAAGGTAGAAAAGGAAGGTTATAATGTGTCAAGCAGTCAACCAAATGGGAAAGAATCAAAAGAGCGTCATAAGGGACAAAGATACTCTGATGCTCCCAGTGGTGATTTGGACACCAGGCATGTAACACATGGGAATATGAAAAGCCCTCTTGTGGCGGGGAAGGAGGGTTCAACTGCAGGGGAGAAGGATCACGTGGAAACTCGTGAGGCTCTTGGGGAGAGCAAAGATTTAAAAAGTAAAGATAGATGTAAAGAGAAGGACAGGAAAAGAAAGAATGCATCGCGTTGGGATTGTGAGGAAAAGGAAAAAGAAAGAACTGATTGTAGAATCAGTACACAAGTAGGTGCCAAGGATGAAGGCAAAGATTCTGCTAAAGAAAATAAGGGTGTACAGAGTTCGGAGAAGGAGAGAAGAGATCTTCCAAAAGATAAAGAAAGTTCAAAAGATAGAGGAAATGATCATATCAAGGAGCATGGCTATGCATCAGCTAAAATTCCAGAGCAAGACAAGCCAATGTTAGAACAGAAGAAATCCAAAGATAATGATAGCTGTAAAAGGGCTGGCGGGGAAACTGAAGAGAAGAGGATAGAAAAAAATTCTGATTTAGGAAACAGTACTGCTAAGCGAAGTAGGACTTCTGACCAGGAACCTGAAGAGGGATATGCAGATACGGGAGAGATAGATGAGAATGAGAAGGAAGTCTCTAATCATGATGGTCAGCATCGTAAGAAAGTGAAAAGATCTACTGGCAATGAAGGGTATTTATCCACTAATTGCTTGGAAAGCTTTCATTCTTACAAGTTTTTTTTTTCTTTTCCTTGTTAATTTTCTCAATCATTCTAATCAAATTATTGCCTGATGCATATGAATTATGTTTTTCAATTTCCCACCCTTGCCACCCTCTTTCTTGTTTAATTCAGTCTTACTTTTTGGGTTTTGGAATTAGTGTCCAGAATGAATTTGATGGAATTCTTTCTATTGTTCTATTTTCTTTCATTTTGATAGTGACTGTATGGTTCATTTATTTTTCAGGTCTCAAGGTATGCTGCCATGTTTTGTTTCATTGGCTCAAAGTTGTTGGTTTGTTCTATATCGTTGATTTCAGCAGGACTTCCAGTTAAAATATTTTTGTATATTTTGTATTCTTTTTTTCTTCCTGTATTTACTTATCTCCCTTGCCTGTCGTTATTATTTTTGTGTGATGGGCTACTGTTATCACATCTTCACTTAATTATTTATGCATATTGACTATTGATTGGAAAGGATTGTAGCTGCTAATCTGTTTTTACATCTTCATCATATAGAAGTTCCACTCAGTTCAGGCAAAGCAGAAATGCCTGTATATAAAGTCGGGGAATGCATACAAGAACTGGTAAAATTGTGGAAGGAATATGAACTACGTCAAACAGAAACAAACGGTGGAAGTTCTAAACAAGGCCCTACTCTTGAAATACGGATACCAGCAGAGCATGTTACAGCTACCAATCGCCGAGTATGATTAAACCAATATGTGCTATTGTAATGTTGATGATTTTTTGGGTTTTGATATGCATTCTAAAATTTTTTATGATTAAAAGATTTTTCATGTTAAGCTTAGATTCTTTTGTTCAGGTTAAAAGTAACCAGCTTTGGGGCACTGATGTGTACACACATGACTCAGATTTAGTTGCTGGTATGTGATATTAGGACAAAAAGGACACAATTAGCTTTTGTTTGAAAATTATTATGTTGATTTTAATAGAAATTGTTATTTGATGTGGCAATTCTGTTGCACAGTTCTCATGCATACAGGTTACTGCCAATCATCACCTCCACTGCCTCCTACAACCATACAAGAGCTGCGTGCAACGATTCGTGTTCTTCCTCCGCAAGAAAGTATATTTCTGTCTTGACTTTTATGTATAATCATAAAAATGACCTGTTGATTGCTTAAATGGTTGTTTTCTTACATTTTAAGTTTCCTAGGCCTTAAAACTAGATTGAGCAATTCTTGCGGTATAATTTCACAGTTTGCTTATATGATGCATATATCAAATATTTCAGTTGACTTGAATTCTGATTCTGAACGTTTCCTGTTAATCGTGTGGCACCAGAAATTAAAAACAAGAAGAGGTAAATGTTGGAACTAATTTGAACAACTTAATCACTTAAATCTCAAATTCAAACTGAGTTTGCTCAAGCAACTCGTACATTTAATTATGTGATGCTCTTTAAGTTGATCACATTGGATGCCTACGGATATGACTCAAACAGAAACTATTGATCAAACATTTGGCATGAATGTTTAGGTAAGGCGTTAAGCTATTCAGAACAGAGAGATAATTCCTTTAGAAAAAGGCGATTAGAGGCGTTTTACATGTAAATCTTTGTAATGGCCACCAAACTCCATAGACGTTGGCTTAAAGATGTGATTGATTAGAAGCCTTGAAATATTTATGTGAGGTAGAGGAGAAGTTTGTTGCAGTGATGTTTGTTTCCCTGCCTCTCTCGGTTAATATTGCTATTTTTGTCAAACTTTATAATTGTTGACAATCTAAAGATTTTAACTTTATTTGATGTTAGGTTATATTTCAACTCTGAGGAACAACATACGTTCCCGTTTCTGGTATGCAACTGTTGGCTGTAGTTATCAAGTTGAACGATGTTGCATTTTGAAGGTAGTAACATTAACACCCTGGAAAGTAGTTTGATTATTGCCCTGAATTTATATGATATCTTCATTGTTCCCCTGCTTAGTTTTGATGCATGTTATAAACCTAAGTTTATTGTGTTCCCTAATTAAAGCACGTCCTTTGGTTCTTGGTATCTCTTATCTGTGGGACATTGCTGAGTTGTTTCCATATGCGTGCTCGTTACTATTTGTATAACATGTTAAATACTACTCTTAGGGCCCGTTTGGTGTTGAGAAAGTAAAGTGGAGAAATGGAAAGGGAAAGGGTGAAGATGGGAAAGTAGAGGAAATGATGGGAAAACAAAATTTGTGGGCCGAGGAAAAGTGTGAGATGGAGATAGAAAACTTGTCGGCCCAAGGATGTGTAAATTACCATTTACCTTTCACCTTCCTTTCTCCTCTTTCCTTTTCTCAAAACCAAACAGTCCCTTAAAAATTTTCCTTTGAAACTGAGTGGGGATAGTTCTACAGTTATTCGGCCTCCATATGCATGAGAACATGTTTGCACAATTGTGCATGTCATTGTAACCTGATTCTAGTTTATCAATCACTTTTATGCAGAAAGGAGGTGGAACTATCGATCTTGAGCCTTGCCTTGCATATGCATCCAATGTTGAGCCTACCCTTGCTCCAGTGGCAGTTGAGAGGACAATAACTACCAGAGCTGCAGCATCGGTTTGTCCTGCTTCTTATGATTAATAAACCTTTACATTCAAAATTTAGTTCGAAGAATTATAATTTTATATTTTTATCTGAAAAACTTGTATTTTATATTATTTGGTAGGACTTGCCTAGTCCTCACAACTGTATTGTTCTTCTCTTGCCTTTGATAAATGCATTTTCTATGAATTTCTATGACATTATACTGTTATATTATACATGGGGGCCTTCATGGCAAACAGAATGCATCGCGGAAGCAAAAATTTGTTCGAGAAGTCACAATTCAGTACAATCTCTGCAATGAGCCTTGGTATGTTAGCTTTAATTAACAATTTTTTTGTATTTGTTACAATATTTTCTTATTCTCACCAAATTAGATACTAGATTCTTTTTAAAAAAATAAAAAGTGTGTTTCTGCAGTTTATATTAACATCAGGTTTTTGTTGTTCACACTCAATTCTTATTCACGATAATAATATTTTTATTTTTCAATTCTTATTCACGATAATAATATTTTTATCAGGATCAAGTACAGTATTAGCATTGTTGCGGACCAGGGTCTTAAAAAATCACTCTTTACATCTGTTCGCTTGAAGAAGGGAGAAGTTTTATATTTGGAAACCTACTCTTGCAGGTACCTTTGTGCACTAGTTTTATAGGCTTTATTCATATTCTTGCTTCATTTAAATGTGCTTTTTGGATGTGGAGTTGCATTACCTAATCACCTCTTCTATCTTCAAAATCTTCGTAATGAGATGTTTGAGGGGGAGAAGAGGGTTCTTTATTGGGATAGTCATAGTCAGGTCCCATGGAAGGTAATTAATCACAATTAGTTCCCAAAAAGTCATTAAATTACATTCAAGTCTTCAGAGACATGGGTGATATCAGATTGAATGTTTCAAGAGTTGTCAATAAAAACTATGTTTTTAGAGATTGTCAATAATAACTCATTGACCTATATCGACAACTCTTGACACTTGACATTTAATACTACACAGGTCCGTAGGGACTTCGATGTAATTTAAAGACATTTTAGGCCTGGTTGTGATTAGTTACTCTCCATGGGACCTAGTTGTAATTTTCCCATTGTTTTTATTCTTTTTCTTTGGGGGGTCGCCTTTTGTGATATATGGCTAAGTTAAGCACTTGCAGATATGAGCTATGTTTCTCTGGAGAGAAGAAGAGGAAGTCCAGACCATTGACTCAAATGCATGACTCAGATTCAGAAAAATCTCAAAATCACCACTCACATCCTGCAAGTAATGGAAAATCAAATGGGAATGATGATGTGATGACTGATGTCTTTCGCTTTTCTCGTTGTAAGAAGCCTCTTCCCCAGAAAATGATGCTTACTCTTGGCATACCTCTGCCCCTTGATCATGTGGAGGTACATTCAAATGCATACATTTTTCACTTGCATATTAATAACTCGCGTACATGTAGTAAGGTTTAAGATGTGCACTGTGTGACCAGGTGCTGGAGGAAAATCTGGACTGGGAAGATGTGCAATGGTCTCAAACTGGTGTTTGGATTGCAGGGAAAAAATATACTCTTGCACGTGTTCACTTCTTGTCAATGGATTAGTTCTTTTAGCCAAGCGTGGTTGGTGTAGTGGTTACCTCACTTCACCGCTTAATTAGAAGTCTCGAGTTCCAACTTTGGGAATGCAGTCTGCCCTCTTGGCCAGCACTTTACCCTTAAGTGGAGGCCTCAGTGCAGATCTGGATTAATTTGAGCCCATTGAGTTCCCCGTGACATTTAGGCTGGCTCAGGATACCAGATTATAAACTCAAAAATGGATTAGTTCTTTTATTGTTTTTATGTATTTATTTTGAGGATCATAGGTTTTTTTTTGGAAGATAGATGCTTTGCTTATTTCCACACACCTTGATTTTTTTTTTTATAGCTTAAATATAATAAATATATATTAGTATTTCATAGTATTAGTGTTGCTTTGTAATGATTTTATTTCCTGAGAGTAGCGCATTATTTTCTTTTTGTAATGTGAGTCTTGTATATTTATACTTGTAATGGGTCTGAAAATAAGTTTTTAACTTCTTGTTAAAAGTTATTTGTGCGTTGAATTAATGGTACAAAAGAGAGGTGCTTAAATTAATTTTCCGGTATTTTTAACTTTTTAGTCTCTAAAAGCTTACATAATTAATTTTTTAAATCCGTTGTATTTCATCACCTTTATAGCCGTTTACCTTTCACACAAGGCTAGCGGATAGAAAAAAGGGTTGGCATAGATATGAAACAGTGAAGCAATTATGTACATCGAATTGTTTGGGTTCAAGTGTTTAAGACTTTTTAACTGAGAAGCTAATCATCGATTAATTGTTAGACTCTCAAATTCTCAATTACTCCATTAATTTTTGCATCTTCTAGTAATTAAGACACCATATACTCATTTGTTAAAATAAAAAAACTTTTTAACTGAGAAATTTAACAATAATAAAACAAAAATAGATCATTCAAAGCAATTTCCCTTACTAAGATCAATGTTCAGTTCAAAAAATTGCTAAGATCAATGTTATACAAAATCTTGAGACAAGAATTTGCACTAATTTGTCTGGGGTTCGATCCCTGGGGTTGGGTATGGAGAAATATTAAATCTCCCAGGCCAGCTGTCTCACCCTTTGAGGTGCCTACAAATCAGCGGAGGATTAGTCTCCCACTTGTCGAGTGGGAGGATACCTTGATCGTCGATCAGAATTTGCACTAATCTCTGTTTGGTAAGGAGGGAGGGGAGGGAAAGGAATGATTAATGATACCCTTCCTTTGTTCGGCTTGAAAAGTTGGAGAGAAAGGAGCCTAAAATCCACTCTCCCTTCCCTTAAAACCCTCCATTTTGGTTTGATAAAAAAATCCTCTATTTTGGAATTTGGATCTCTCCAGATTTGGGGATTTGGAGAGGAGCAAAATCTATTGACTAACTTGCTCCCTCTATTTTGCAATTAAAAAAAACTTCTTCCTCCCATAATAATAAAAAAAACTTCTTCCTCCCATAATAATAAAAAAAGGCTAAAGTATATTATTGGTCCCTTAACTTTAGAGAAAGTCATGTTTTAGTCCTTTAACTTTGAAAAGTGTGTTTTTAGTCCCTTAAATTTGGACAAAGTCATGTTTTAGTCCCTTAACTTTGAAAAGTGTGTTTTTAGTCTCTTAACTTTGAACAAAAGTATGTTTTTAGTCCTTTTAAAAAATTCTAAAGTATGTTTTTGGTCCCTTCACCTTTTGAAAGTTAAGGGACTAAAACATGATTTTCTCCAAATTTAAGGGACAAAAAACATACTTTGACCCAAATTTAAAAGGACTAAAAACACAATTTTCAAAGTTAAAGGACTAAGAGATTACTTTCTCCAAAATTAAAGGACTAAAAACACACTTTTCAAAGTTAAGGGACCAAAACATGACTTTCTCCAAAGTTAAGGGACCAAAAACATACTTTAGCCATAAAAAAATCCTTCCTCCTTGGTAGTTTTTTTATGGGAAAATGTCATTTAAATCCCTCCGAATATACAAAAGGATAATTCAGGAACTCAAACTTCCAAAAGGACCATGAAGGAACTAGGACCTAGTTGACATTTTAAAATTGTGTGAAAAGACAAAATTGCCCTAATCATAAAACAGAAATTACTAACCACCCTTAGGGTGGTTAGTAATTTCTGTTTTATGATTAGGGCAATTTTGTCTTTTCACACAATTTTAAAATGTCAACTAGTTGGAGAAGCATTGTTGAGTGGCAAGGACTCATTCACCCTTAACCAATTGTCTGGGGTTCGATCTCTGGCGTTGGGTATGGAGAAGCATTAAATCTCTCAGGCCAGCTGTCCCACCTTTTGAGGTGCCTACAAATCAGCGGGGATTAGTCTCTCACTTGTCGAGTGAGGGGATACCTTGATCATGTATAAAAAAAAAAACGTCAACTAGGTCCTAGTTCCTTCATGGTCCTTTTGGAAGTTTGAGTTCCTGATTTGTCCTTTTGTATATTCGGAGGGATTTAAGTGACATTTTCCCTTTTTTTATAGCTCATTTTTTTTTTCCTTTTCTATTTTAAAAAAGGATTTTTTGGCTCGTTTTTTCTTTATAGAATTGCATTTTTTGGCTCATTTCATAATTATATGAAATGCAAAACACGTACTGGTAGTCTATAGCTAGTTTTCTTTCATATGAACCCTCTTTTTATACGTGATCCTTAACTAAATTTTCAAATAATTATATAATATGCAATAAATATGCAATTAAATTTATATAATGTGCATAATACTACCCGCTATGTATAGTCACTTCAATTTTTAAGAAAACTTTAAGCATGCAAATTTAATGATGTAGATTACTTCTTTAACTTTAAAAATAAAAATCAAAATGTCATATTTAAAATACCAAAAGAGTACTGTATAATTTAACCCTAGAAAGGGTAAAAAGGTGAAATAGTTATTATAATACTCCATTCCCTCCCCTCTCTCTCATTCCCTCCCATTCCTTCCCGCCAAATTAAACAGTCACCAACTGAACCTTCTTCCATCGAACAATCCTATAAATATAACAGCTCCTAACCAATCTGACTACTTTTCACCACCTCCATTGTATCGACCAAGCAATTTCACAAATCCAGGACTTCAACTTTACAATCGATGTCATTTTCGATCAATTCGCGATCGGAATCGTCTCTGTGAGTAATAAAATTCTTCAGAGAAATCTTCTGACCCGGCGCCGCCGTTGAGACCGTCGAGCTCCGACGTGAGTTGCTCGTCGGAGATTCTGATCTCCGCGGTGGCGCCACCGTGTACGGCGGAGGCCTCGCCGGAATGATTCCCCGGAGAGATAGTGAAGGAGCTCCCATTGTAAATGTTAGTATTGTTTTTCGTTTGTTTGTTGTGATTTTGAAATATTTGGTGGTGTATTTATAGACGTTAGGGTGACACGTGGAGGGCTGTGATTGGGGGATAAGTGAGGGTCTTCAAGTAGTTGACTTTTTTACTTTTTCCAGCTGAAGTTTAAACTTTGTAGAGATACCAATATTCTTAGATACAGTGAATTTGGATAAATGAGCATATGATCTATAATTTTCAGTTTTCTTATAATGTTATTACCTTATTTGTAATCCAAGTTAATGTAATAGTAGTTGTTTTCAAACTTTGAGAACCTTGATATTCTTTAAGTAGTACTACTAGTGTTACTTAGTTAGTTGGCACGTGGTATTTTCTGTTGTTGTTTGTTATATTCTGTTATGGTCATTCGGTTAGGGGAGTTTGGGACTTATAAATAGATCCCAAGTCATTTTTGTGAAGTGTGTTGTTGAATGAATAAAGTCTCACACTTTCTGTTTTTCCTCTTCTATCTTTTCTTCTGAAAATCTCTCATTCTTTCTCAAGTTAACTATCACTTTTGAACTCTGCCAAGAACTTCTCTTTTTCCCTTTTTTGCCCTTCCTGAAGCACCACATTTCAAGTTTGCGTCTTTTGTATGATGTAAACACCAATACCATAACTTTTATCTCTTGTTTAATTGAGTCTTTTTTTTTTTTTGGGTTTTGGAATTGGTGTCTAGAATGAATTTGATGTAATTCTTTCTGCTGATCTATTTTCTTTCATTTTTGATAGTGACTGTATGGTTCATTTATTTTTCAGGGCTCAAGGTATGCTGTCATGTTTTGTTTCATTGGCTCAAAGTTGTTGGTCTAGATCATTGATTACAACTGGACTTCCTGTTAAAATATTTCTGTATATTTTGTTTTCTTTTTTTTTTCCTTTATTTACTTTTCTCCCTTGCCTGTCTGTTCACTGTGTTATTATTTTTGTATGATGGGCTACTGTTATCATCTCTTCACTCAATTTTTATGCATATTGACTATTGACTGGAATGGATTACAGCTGCTAATCTGTTTTTGCATCTTCATCATATTTCCACTGAATTCAGGCAATGCAGAACTGCCTGTATATAAAGTTGGGGAATGCATACAAGAACTGGTAAAATTGTGGAAGGAATATGAACTAAGTCAAACAGGAACAAACGGTGCAAGTTCTAAACCTGCTCTTGAAATACGGATACCAGCAGAGCATGTCACAGCTACCAATCGCCGAGTATGATTAAACCGATATGTTCTGTTGTAATGTTGATCAGTTTTTGAGTTTTGATATGCATTCTAAAATTTTTTATGATTAAAAAAATTTTCATGTTAAGCCTTTATTCTTTTGTGCAGGTTAAAAGAAACCAGCTTTGGGGCACTGATGTGTACACATATGACTCAGATTTAGTTGCTGGTATGTGATATTAGTACAAAAAGGACACGATTAGCTTTTGTTTAAAAATTATTTAGTTGATGTAATATAAATTTTTATTTAATGTGGCAATTCTGTTGCTCAGTTCTCATTCATACAGGTTACTGCCAATTATCACCTCCTTTGCCTATTACAACCATACAAGAACTGCGTGCAACCATTCGGGTGCTTCCTCCACAAGAACGTATATTTCTGCCTTGACTTTTATGTGTAATGTTATGTAATAATAAATAAAGGCAAGGCTTAGTTACAAGTTGGTTACAATAAAGTCGTTAGTGCTACTTTACATTATAAGCCTATTAATAAAACTCTTACTCTCACTTGTTAGGTATTGGTGATTTGTTTCGCTTTAGCATAATGTGATGGCCTAAGGCCTTTTCCCTTCTCTTTCTCTCCTTCATTTTCTATCAATCTTTCATAATCTTTCCCGTATTTTCTACACTCTAAATAATATTGGCATTAGAGCTAAACTTTCCTTGGACCTCATTCATCGATCAAGAAACCCAAGATTCATCTATAACCATCATATTTGAGAACACCTAGACCCTCAAACCTAGAAATTCATCAATATTCTACATATTCTTTGGAGAGGTTAATGGGCGTGTAATTACTTGGTCAAAGTATAAAGAGGCGTTGAAGCTTAGATTTGGCCATCATACGAGTCTCCAATGGGAGAATTAAAGAAGTTAAGACAGAGAGATTCTTTGGAGGAATAAAACAATGAATTTGATGTATTATGGCGTAAATTACATCTTTCAGAAACCCATGCTGTTCAAGCCTCTTTAGAGGGTTTACAAGACAATTTTTTGAGGCAGGTTCGAATTTAGAGGCCAAGATCACTAAACAAGCAAGAAGTTTAGCTAAAGTATATGATCTGCGTGTGTGTGATGAAGAATCTTGGAAGGCAATGAGAGGCATTTTTCATGTAAATCTTTGTAATGACCAGCAAACTCCGTAGACGTTGGCTTACAGACATGATTGATTAGAAGCCTTGAAATATTTATGTGATGTAGAGGGGAAGTTTGTTGCAGTGATGTTTGTTTCCCTGCCTCACATTCGGTTAATATTGCTATTTTTGTCAAACTTCTTGTTGACAATCTGAATATTTTAACTTTATTTGATGTTAGGCTATATTTCAAGTACGAGGAACAAAATCCAATCCCGTTCCTGGTATACAGCTGTTGAGTGTAGTTATCAAGTTGAACGATGTTGCATTTTGAAGGTAGTAACATAAACACTCTGGAAAGTAGTTTGATTATTGCCCTGAATTTATATGATCTCTTCATTGTGCTCCCTTTTCAAAGCACGCCCTTTTGTTCTTGGTATCTCTCATCTGTGGAAGATGACTGAGTTGTTTCAATAGTTATGCTCATTACTTTTTGTATAACATGTTAACAACTACTCTTAAAGATTTTCTTTTGTTAGTGAGTGGTGATAGTTCTAGCAGTGACTCTGCCTCTTCACATATGCATAAGAACATGTTTGCCCAATTGTGCATATCATTGTAACCTGATTCTAGTTTATTACCCGTTTCACTTTTATTTAGAAAGAAGGTGGAACTATCGATCTTGAGCCTAGCCTTGAACTTGCATCCAATGATGGGCCCACCCTTGTTCCAGAGGCAGTGGCAGTTGAGAAGAGAATAATTACCAGAGCTGTAGCATCGGTTTGTCCTTATTCTTATGATTAATAAACCTTTACATTCAAAATTTAGTTCGCATGGTTATAATTTTTTATTTTTATCTGAAAAATTTGTATTTTATATTATTTGGTAGGACTTGCCTAGTCCTCACAACTGTATTGTTCTTCTCTTAACTTTGATAAATTCATTTTCTATCAATTTCTTTGACATTCTACTGTGATATTTTACATGGGGGCCTTCATTGCAAACAGAATGCTCGGAAGCAAAGATTTGTTCCAGAAGTCTCAATTCTGTACAATCTCTGCAATGAGCCTTGGTAAGTTAGCTTTATTTAACAAAATTTTTTTAGTGTTACAATATTTTCTTATTCTCGCCAAATTAGATACTAGATTTTCGCCAAATTAGATACTAGATTTTTTAATATAATAAAGTGGTTTTGCAGTTTATATTGACATCAGGTTTTTTATTGTTCACATTCAATTCTTATCCTTGACAATAATACTTAAATCAGGATGAAGTACAATGTTAGCATTGTTGCCGACCAGGGTCTTGAAAAATCACTCTATACATCTGCTCGCTTGATGAAGGGAGAAGTTTTATATTTGGAAACCCATTCTTGCAGGTACCTTCTTGCACGAGTTTTATAGGCTTTATTCATATCATTTCTTCATTTAAATGTGCTTTTGAATGTCTTCAAATTCTTCCTAATGGAGAACAGGGT
Organism: Mimosa pudica; assembly: GCA_029929735.1. Taxonomy (NCBI): domain Eukaryota; kingdom Viridiplantae; phylum Streptophyta; class Magnoliopsida; order Fabales; family Fabaceae; genus Mimosa; species Mimosa pudica. The sequence goes on from JAKELP010000031.1 coordinate 3,419,017, forward strand.
TTTTTTATTGGGATAGTCACAGTCAGGTCCATGGAAGGTAATTAATCACAATCATGTCCCAAAAAGCCATTAACTTACATTCAAGTCTTCAGAGACGTGGGTGATATCAAATTGAATGTTCCAAAAGTTGTCATTAACAACTACTCCCTCCGGTCCCTAATGTAAGAGTTAGCCGTCAAAAAAACGCTTCTTAAGAAAACATGTGAATGTTAGTTGGGTGTCTGGAGTTAATGCTTCTTTTCCAAAATTGCCCATATTTATTATGGTACTTTTAAGAGAGAGAAATACATAAGCATTAATAAATATGAAAGAGAGTTAGGGGTAAAGTAGGAAAAAATGCATTAAATGAGGAGAGAATATGGGGTGAGCTCTTACATTAGGGACCAAAATCATTCAAATTTTGGGCTCTTACATTAAGGACAGGAGGGAGTATATTTTTAGAGATTGTCAATTATAACTCATTGAGCTATATTGACAACTCTTGACACATGACATTTACCGTAGGGACTTCAATATAATTTAAAGACTTTTTAGGACCTGGTTGTGATTAGTTACTCTCCATGGGACCTAGTTGTAATTTTCGCCTTGTGTGATACTCCCTCCGGTCCTAAATATAAGACCTAATTGACTTTTTTAGAAAATCCTATAAAAAAGCAAAAATAAGTTAATTATAAATTGATTTACATAATTTTTTCCCTTAGATTAGTTTATTTGACCTATAAACTAATGTATAATCTAAAAATATATCAAATATGTCATGATTTAATAGCCTATTTCGCAACTTTAACCTCTCCAAAAAAAAGTCAATTAGGTCTTATATTTAGGACCGGAGGTAATATATGGCTAAGCTAAGTACTTGCAGATATGAGCTATGTTTTTCTGGAGTGAAGAAGAGGAAGTCCAGACCACTGACTCAAATGCACGACTCAGATTCAGAAAAATCTCAAAATCATCACTCTCATCCTGCAACTAATGGAAAATCAAATGGGGATGATGATGTGATGTCCATACCACTGACGCATGACTCTAATTCAGAAAAATCTCAAAATCACCACTCACATCCTGCAAGTAATGGAAAATCAAATGGGAATGATGATGTGATGACTGATGTCTTTCGCTTTTCTCGTTGTAAGAAGCCTCTTCCCCAGAAAATGATGCTTACTCTTGGCATACCTCTGCCCCTTGATCATGTGGAGGTACATTCAAATGCATACATTTTTCACTTGCATATTAATAACTTGAGTACATGTAGTAAAAGTTTAAGGTGTGCCCTGTGCAACCAGGTGCTGGAGGAAAATCTGGACTGGGAAGATGTGCAATGGTCTCAAACTGGTGTTTGGATTTCAGGGAAAAAATATACCCTTGCACGTATTCACTTCCTGTCAATGGATTAGTTCTTTTATTGTTTTTGTGTATTTATTTTGAGGATCATAGGTTTTCTTCGAAGATAGATGCTTTTCTTATTTCCGCACATGTTGATTTTTCAATAGGTATTAATAAGATAAATACATATATATTAGTATTTTATAGTATTAGTGTTGCTTTGTAATGATTTATTTTTTCCTGAGTAGAGCATTATTTTCTTTTCTGTAATGTGATTCCTGTATAGTTATACTTGAAATGATTCTGAAAATAAGTTTCTAACTTGTTAAAAGTTATTTGTGCATTATATTAATGGTACAAAAGAGAGGTGCCTCATACCAATAGGTGCCTAATAACATTGTTGAGAAAAAGATGGCTTTTCCCGGATGAAATGAAAATAGGATTCATGTAACAAAAGAAGAGTTTCTCATTCCTTAGCCAGAAAGATATGTGACCATGAAATAAGGATTAAGTAAAACAGAATTGGTTGAGTGGTGGGTGGGTTATGACCCCCTTAAAAATGAAAACTCGTGCCTAATACCAATGAATAGTTGGTTGAGCTGGTAAGTGGACTACGACCCCTGTAAGGATGAAAACTCGTGCCTAATACCAATGAGTAGTTGGTTGAGCTGATACCATAAGGATGAGAACGCGTGTTTGAATCTTGGGAAGCGCTCTGATTAGGGGAGGGGAAACCCTTGTCTATGTGGGCAACACTTCTAACCCTCGAGTCCGAATTAGTCAGTTGTCAATAGGCGCAGGATTAACAAGCCGTATTTACAAAAAAAACACATAGAGGTGCCTAATCAATTTTGTAGCCTTTATCTTTCACACAAGGCTAACGGATAGAAAACAGGGTTGGCATAGATATTTGAAAACTCGTAAGCAATTATGTACATCGAACTGTTTGGGTTCAAGTGTTTAAGACTCATGGAAGAAGATTCAATAGATGATATTGATAAGGCTTTTGCAGCCCAATTTTTATTGTTTATCAATTTTCTCATGAAATTCGGGCCGAAAAAATTTTCTCGTAGAATGCCATTCTTCAAGATTCTAATTACTCTGTCCATCTAAAATATAAGATCCAACTGATTCTTTTTTTTTTTTGCATGTATTGAGGAAGTTAAATAAAGTATTTAACATGTTTATATTTATCTTTTTCTTCCAAAACATTTCACATCTTTAAGGCTGTTATATGATGTAATGATATGTAATACTCCCTCTTATCCTAAATATGAAATCACTTTTGAAATTCGATTTGTTCTTAATTATAAAATCACTTTCTAACTTTTCCCAACTTTTTCTTAAATCAACCCTATCATGCTTATCTCAAATAACAAGTAAGAGGGGGAGTATGAGGGTAAAAATATATAATTGTGATACATTAGTAATATTATGTGTGAATAACTAATTTAACTAACTTCTTTAATCTACTCAAATTAGGGAAAGAGATCTTATATTTAGGTACGAAGGGAGTATGTGTTTAAACTAAGGGATTCATTTAAGATATAGAGAATAGTTGAAAATCATGGGCTATCCAGCTAAGCTATTATTTGTGCTGGAAGCTACTGCTCACTTGCAAAGACATTGAAGTCCATGGAAGAGTTTGAGCCTTGGAGGGGGACAAGAGTGAGGAACGCCAAGATTGGCCCGGAATGATCACAAAAATAATTATTCATACTAATATTTCTTGAAATTAACAACTATCAAGTTAAATTGAATTCTCTAGAAACCAAAATAAGATTAAATCAATCAATATACGTAATTGTCAATATCACTAATTGAAATACGATTAACAAAGTTTCAGGTACATAAATGTTATCGAAAACTCAATAAGTGGTATCGACAATTATTTGTGAATCAAATCTCTATAAACTATGGTACTTTGTATTATACTTTAATTTAATTTAATTATTCCCATGGATTCAATTGTAATTAAAATTTTACATATTGTTTATTCATATTCTACCATTTGTTGAAGGGATGAAACAGACAATAATCCTAATGCAGACACTACAAAAAAAACGGGTCATTCCGGCGCAACCTTACCGGCGTTTTGGTCCAAAACGCCTATATGACACGCATACCGGCGTTTTTACCCAAAGCGCCTATATGAAAACGCCAATAAATTTGGCGCGCGCTTCCCGCCTTTTTTCCCGCGTTTCCATATCGGCGTTTTGGGTATAACAAATGCCGGTATGGTTTTTAAATTTAAAAAAGAGGGGCTGACAGTTTTTTTTTATTTTTTTATTCAGAAAACCGCATATAGGCGTTTCTTCAAAACGCCTATCTGCGATTAAATATTATTTTAATCGCACATAGGCGTTTTGAGAAACGCATATGTGCATAACGTGCATTTAATATGCACTTTATGCGCATATCGGCGTTTTGAAAAACGCCTATCTGCGCATTAAGTGCATATTAAATGCACTAAATGCAGATAGGCGTTTCTCAAAACGCCTATATGCGATTAAAATAATATTTAATCGCATACAGGCGTTTTGAGGAAACGCCTATATGCATTATTTACATTAAAATAATGCATATAGGCGTTTCCGCCAAACGCCTATATGCATTAGAAAGCATATAGGTGTTTCCCTGAAACGCCTATATGCATTATTTTAATGTAAATAATGCATATAGGCGTTTGGCAAAACGCCTATATGCATTATTTAATATTAAAATGCATATGGGCGTTTTCCAAACGCCGGTACGCACCTCCGTTCCCTATAAATAGCACCTCCCTCCTTCCGCAAAGTTGCTCATTTTCTCGTTTTCTTCTATTTTTCTTCTCTTCGTCTCTCATTCAATGTTGCTGTTGCTTTGTTTTTTTGGCTAGTTTTGCTGATGTTTTTTATTTCGTGTTTTTTGGTGATATTTGATTTTATAATGTTGATATGATCTCATTGCTTTTCTTTTACATATTGCTTGTTGTTTTGATTTTATATATTTATATATCATGTTTTATGAATTACTCTTGTTATTGCTTATGTTTATATATATATTATTCTTTATGTGTTTGTAACTTTGGGATTAACATATTATTCCTTATGTTTTTGAACATTTTTCTTCCTGGTTCTAAACAATCAGGAAGAAAAATGTTTTTTATTTTTTTTTGGAAAACACATACCGGCGTTTTGCAAAACGCCGGTATGAAATATTATTATTCAATACTGCACATAGGCGTTTTATAAAACGCCTATGTGTATAAATAAAAAAATATTATTTCCGCATACCGGCGTTTTGCCCCTCGTCTAGGCGTTTTTCAAAACGCCTAAATGCCGCATTCCCACGGCAAATATTTAGGCGTTTTGCCAAAACGCCGTAGCGCTATTCCGCCGGAAAATTCCGCCGATTCGAGGCCCTATAAAACGCCGATATGGGCCCCGTTTTTTGTAGTGAGAGAACAATCTTTCTTTTTGTGCTTTGCATCTCATTGTTCCTTTTTATGATGGGATAATATATTATTTGGCCAAAAAAAGTACTTTCTCGCATACACAAGCATAAGGCATCAAATAGTGAGATTTAGTTCCTGCGTGAAATGGGAAGAAAACACATTACAAAAGCCATAGTAGATTGAAGCTCCTATATGTGAACTTGAAGGACATGGTTTAGCATACTCATCTGAGTGGTGTACTTATACTCCCTCACTCCCTCCGTTCCTAAATATAAGATCAATTTTCCTGATTTGAGTAGATTAAGGAAGTTGGTTATTTACACATTATATTACCAATTCATCCCAACTATATATCTTTATCTCCACTCTCCCTCTCATGTTTGTTATTATTGATAAACATTATTAAAGTTAATTCGGGAAAGAGTTGGAAAAAGTTAAAAAATGATCTTATAATTAGAAACATATTGAATTTCAAAAGTGATTTATATTTAGTAACGGAAGGAGTATTATTGAAGGTACTCAACGAAAATCTTAATTATTGAGTGTCAAATTGTCAGTTACTCCATTAATTTTTTACATCTTCAATCAATTTAAAAACCATACACTCATTGGCAAAAAAAAAACCATACACTCAGTTGTTCATACCTCAAACTTCTTAACTGAGAAATCTAACAATAAAAAAAAACAAAAACAGATGCATCAAAGCAATTTCCATTACTAAGATCAATGCTATACAAAATCTTGAGACAAGAATCTACACTAAAGAGTTCCCTAAACTAACATCATTTTGTTCATCCTCTAAGAATGAGACAAAATCCCCAACAACACCATTCTAACATCAATCAAACACTTATACAAATCCTTAACTCTCTCTTCAACAATCTCAATCTCATCCTCCAATCCCCTACACATTTTCCTCAACCCCTCCACAACACAATCAATCTCTCTTTCCCTCTTTCCCTTCATCACTTCCTCCAAATCCCTCACTAATCTCACCACCTCCTTCAAATCACACCCTCTCTTTTCCACCTTCTCACTCACCAAAAAACCCTTCAAATTCCTCATCCAACAACAATTCATTAAACCACTTTTCCCAATAATAATCTTATTTTTATTTCTATGTTTTGACTCAAAAGACAATCCACACTCTAAATAGTCACAAGCCAAAATAGCCATAAACTTGGACCCACACATTATCTCATTAATCTCTGATTCCTCTTTTTCATGACCTAATTTTAGCTTAATTATCATTCTCCTTAATCCACTTCTCTTACTCATCATTTTACATTTCCTCTCAATTCCTCTCAACGATTCAACACATTCCATCGCTCGCATTCTCGAACTGAAATTTCTTCCGTCGAAGAATCTTATAACGGCTCGTAAAGAATCTAAGTACTTTTTCACGACCTCAATTTTATCGACGAAGTGATTACACAAATCGAGGATTTCGACGTTACAATCGAGGTAATTTTCGATCGATTCGTGATCGGAATCGTCTCTGTGAGTAATGTTGGCTAAATCTTCAGAGAAATCTTCGGACCATGCCGGCGCCGCCGTTGAGGCCGTCGAGCTCCGCCGTGAGTTGCTCCTCAAAGCGGCTGATCTCCGGTAGGGGCGCCACCGTGGACGGCGGAGGCCTCGCCGGAATGATTCGCCGGAGAGAGAGGTTTCGGAGAAAGAGTGAAGGAGCTCCCATTTCAAGTGTTGGTAATTGTTTTTTGTTTGATGTGACTTTGAAATGTTTGGTGGTGTATATATAGACGTTGGGGTGACACGTGGAGGGGTGTGATTGGGGGATAAGTGAGGGGTGTTTTAGAGGGAGGGGTCATGGTGGGGCCCTGTTGTGGGAGGATGTGCCCTTTGGATGGGAGATGCCCTTAGATTGTGGGGCCTATGATTATTGGTTTTGGGATGGGGGATTTTTTGGAAGGAAATGAATTATTGGTATTTTTTGTTGGGATGGGTCAAATTATTAGGTGAATTGTGAGCTGGGATTATGTGACGTGGTTGAGAAATGAAGTACCACGTAGTGAGAATGTGGGACCCAGGTGATTCCTGTTCTAATTATTGGGTGCCTAATTTAGGTTTTTGGAGATATTTTACCTTTCATATATACAAAGTACTTGACACAAGATTTTGTTTTCTTTTCACTTGTTTGCATTTTTCGCCCACTTTATAAATCACACTCATGTTACTACATTATATGAGTCACTTTCTAGTGCTGTTCATGATAGGTCATCAAATGTGTGTCAATTACATTTTTCAGGAGTACTTCATCATCATAGTTTAGAAGTGAGAAGAGAATGGCAAAAAATGTGAAGATTGCAGAATTCTAAATTAGATTTATTGCGTAAAGAATTTAACTATACTTGATAAGGAATCTATACCTCATACCAGAAGTTATCCTTTGAAAGCATCCTTGGTAATATCCTTGGTAAATAATATAGCAAGTATTAGAGATTAATCTCATTTTGCCACAAGCAGTTGCAATATCCTTGGTAAATAAAAAAAAATTGTAAACAAATTTTTTTTTCTTTTGATAAAAAAAATGTTCTTTTTCACTTCTAAAAATGGAATTATTTTTTTTAATACGTGTAAATTTAGTGTATTTTTTTGGTAATTTTCCATATCCTTGGAGGACTTGGAGGTACTGACTTATAATACAAAGATATATGTGCCTTACAAGCAAGATGCCATCACATATGGTTACAATAATGGATGAAGAATATGTTTATTACTACTTTGGTGGTCTCCCATTGCAACACAGAATGGTACGTTATCTCACAACTATTGACTTCGATCAACTTATCCATCTTTGATCAACTTATCCATTATTCTCAACTTACCTTCTCTCCCCTTGAATTTTTCAATTTGACCCTTGTTTTCATTCAACCATGTCATTTTTGACTAATATTCAATTATTTTTTAAATATATGGCAAAATCAGCAAAAAAGTTAATGCAAAATTATTTTTGGATAGAATATTGATCTCTTGAGTTAAACTATTAAAATATTGTGAAAAACACAATTGAATGGTTGTGAAAACGAAGATTGAATATCTTGTTATTTTTAACAAATGAAATAACATCCTTATTAATTTTAATTTAGAACAACTCAAAAGAACCTCAGAACATGATGTAGCAAAGAATGGTAGGCTCACAAGCAACGAGCCAGCGACGACTGATTAAAAACAATAGTCATTAGATAGAAAAATAATTAAGGATCAAAGTTTGTGAGAATTTTGTAAAGGACAGATGGACCCTAATGCAATGGTTGAGGTTTAACGGATGCGACCTTGGGAATGAAATAGGATTAAAAAAAACACAAAATAAGACAAACAAATGATAATTGGGGAAGGGTCCACGTGGCAAACACCCAAAATCCAACATTTGCTTACTATGTCTCTTTGTTCGCCACGATTCATTCTCTCCCTCATTTTTTATCTCACCTTTGCCTCTCTTCTACGCTCCATTATTATTACTATTATTAATATATTTTGCAGGCAGCCAAACACTTTATTATTGAACAGTATGATATGAGTATTACTTTGTCACATACATACACTAACTCAAACTTCAATATCCACACATATTAACAGCTTGCATGTCGTGATGTTTCTGGCCACAACTATTTTTAGCATCACCATATAATGTCAGAGATTGCAGTCTCTAAATTTTTCAATGCGAAACATCTAACAACACTCACTTATTTTATTTCTAAATATTTTATGAATTTCACATTTTTAAAATGTCTATAAATTTCGTGTTTTATATGAACATATTCCAATGAAGATGCGTGGTATGATCGAATATATTAATAGAAATGAATGCATGTATGATTTGATAAAATGATGCAACAAACTAATTTATCCTGCCAGTAATATAAAATATTAAAAAATATAGTGATGTATAAACTACTTAAGAGACTAGAAGGTTCTTTCATTCAATCTGTTATACTAGCTGACTAACTTTAATTTTTTAATGTAATGGGTAACAATATTTAGTGAATTTTCAGTATTTGATCGGTTCTCGTCACTATCCCAAATTCATATTAGAGAGCATCTAAATATTTTATATTTCATATGTTAAATTTTCTTGATCTAAGACAGATTAAAAAGGATGGCTGTGTGTGGGATGACTTTGAACTTTTGTCTAAAGATATTCAATGTTGAAAGTCTTCATTGAAATAGTCATATTTTTGGTCTCGGCTTCAAAATATTCACATTGACTATAAAATAATTTGACGATGAACATAAGTAGCGCAATATATAAATTTAACGTTGCATTTAATAACCCTAGCTAGCATTGACTTACTCGATTTATTTCAATTAGAAGAAGTTTATACACTTATTATTTCCGGCTTCAAATATAGATCGAGCGCCTTTTTAGAAGTTCTTGGTTCTTGATGTATAATATAAATTACTACATAGTACTACCTCCGGTCCCTAATGTAAGAGAACATGTGAATGTTAGTTGGTTGTCTAGAGTTAATGCTTCTTTTCCAAAATTGCCCATATTTATTATGGTACTTTTAAGAGAGAGAAATACATAACCATTATATATTAATTAATGAATCTTTTTAAATAATCTTGAACCTAATTAAATTTACTAGGATAAGAATTAAGTTTAATATAATATTTTTCTATACTATTAAATATTAGTAAACTATATGTAAATATTGTTTAGATTTATCCACCAGTATCCAACACTAATAGCAAGTGACTAATTTAATTTGCGGGAGTGTAGACTCATAATGGAGGAATATCGCTACCTCCAAGTAATTATCGCAGCTACATACCAAGGACTCATGGAATTAATTATAGAAATAACTTTGATAAGAAATAGAGAGATTTTTTATTATTTATTAAATTTATTTTTGTTTTATTGTTTAATAAAGGATTAAAGAGTTATAATTTCAATACACCATTTTCCAGATTTTTTAACGGCGACGGAATAGCCAATGCCATTTAGTTTTAGCGTGGTACAAAAATTGTGAGCTTCACTTAAAATTGTGATGGACTTTTAATGATTTTTTTGGTTAAAATGTCCATTGGTTATGCTAACTTTTTTGTCAATTATGTATCTAAAACTTGAAAAATACTCTTATTTATTGACAATATTGCTCTTTCATTTTTTAAGCGGTGTTACGTTTAAATTTCACCTTCATAAATGATGAATAATCGTTTTTACTTTTCTGGTGCTATTTATAAGATATTTATATCATATTTCACATAAACCATGAAAAAATTCAAACTATTAATTTTCCACTAAAATACAACAAAAATTTCCAATTTAACCCGTATTCAATATTTCATGAAAACCAAATCAATGAAAGGTAAAATTGTAAATATTTAATGAAGTGATTTATATATAGGATCAAAAGAAACACTCTTTACCCTATAAGTAATACGAGAGGAGTATATGTTTTCAAAATGAAATAGATTCAAATTAGCAAAACTACTATTCATCACCAAATGTGTTGAAATAACTGTGACTCATTTAAAAATTTGCCTTTTTCACTCTTCTTAAATAATAATGGGTTGGCTTTCTCATTTCCCATAACTATCCCAATAGGCCAAATGGCCAACACCGATCAATGTGGTTTTGAAAAGTTGCAAAAATCTTTGGGAAAAAGACACATAAAGTCTTCCCAATTGATAAAAGGACAATTGAGGTTGATAGATTGTGAAAAGGACAAGTTGGGTCATATGCACCTAATATACATTACCAAATTTGGGGAAAGACACAAATGCCCTTAAAAACTCATTTAAAATAGAACTAGGATATCTCACCAACCAAAACGTACTCACCAAATTTGTGAAAAGTGAGTTTTTAAGGGCATTTGAGTCTTTCCCCAAATTTGGTAATGTGTATTAGGTGTCTATGACCCAACTTGTCCTTTTCACGATTTAGCAACCTCAATTGTCCTTTTACCAATTGGGAAGACTTTTTGTGTCTTTTTCCCAAAATTTTTGGCATTCGATTAGTTTTAATTATTTTTTCCTTTCTTTACCATTCAACTTTCTGCATCCTCTAACGGTATGTAACTAACACTCCAGAGAGAGAGAGAGAGAGAGAAAGAGAGATAGAGAGATCACATAATCATGTGATTAATAATCCCAATATATATATATATATATATATATATATATATATATATATATATATATATATATATACACACACACACACTCGTTTATTGCACCAATCCCTATATATACACTAGAGATTAGCTTAGCGATTAAGTACTTGTATGTGCTTCCTATCTCGATTACTTACACAAATTATAACTCTTAAGTTCCATGGCGAAAAAAAAGTCCCAAGATCAGGTTAGCAAATACTATAGTTAATTAGAATGTATTATCTCCAATACAATATACTCTTGTTAGTCACTTTCAACATACTTTACATATACAAAAAAATATCAAATATCATTAATTTTACCTTAAAATTCAACAAATTTTCAATTATATAATGTACATCATATCTTATGAGAATAATATAATTCCAAATAAATGAATGGTACAATTATACATTCAAATAAAAATTTAATAATATAACTTATGAAAATAAAAAAATCTTATCATTGTCGTACACAAATATTAGAGATGCATGCATTAATCAGTAGTGGAGGCCTTATAACCTAAATGACATCAAACGGGACTAATTTTGCTACCCATTAAAAATATAAGTAAAAAGAGTTAGGCATATTTCAACAGTTTAAATCTCCCTGAAAGATTTAGATTTAATTCTATCAAAATTATTTGTATAGATACTTAATATAAATTTAAATATAGACCAACTATGTGATATCTAAATAGTTTAAATACGCCTAACTCTTCATACTCATCACCAATGACAATAACCTTTTTTTAGTATAGGATTAAGTTTTTTTTTTTGTCATGACTCATGAGTATAGGATTGAGTTAGTAATGGGGAAATAGGATATGCTTGTTGGGTGTTTTGATGGTACAAGACCGTATGATTAAGTTACATTTTGTGTCATTTTAACGCCATCTCCCGAAATTATTTCTCATTAAATAAAGGTAAGATGGAAATTTGCGCCAAATGAATATCAATGAAGAATAAATTTAGTATTTGATGCAAGTTTAAGTATATTACTTAATTCATTTATTTCAAACTATTCATAGAAATGAAATACTCTTCTAATACTATTTATAATAGATATTTTAAGAAATTTTTTTGTCTTGTCAAAAATTTTATGAATGTGAAATTATATACACTTCATTTATCATTTATTACTGTATGGACTTTGTCGTTACAATGTATGAGAAATTGAGAATAGAACATACCGATACTAGATAAGGATAAAGTTAAATAGTTTATTTAATTGGGCGAATGTGCAAAAATATACTAAACTTTACTCAAATTGCATTTCTAATACTAAAATTTCGCAAAGTGCAAAAAGAGTACCCAACTTGGGGTTTAGGTGCAAATATAGTATTTTCATTTGAAGGAAATAAAATTTAGATATGAAAAAACTCTTATGCCCCCATTTCTCCCACATTAAATAAAACTTAATGTGGGGCATAATAGTCTTTTCATATCTAAATTTTATTTCTCTAAAGTGAAAATACTATATTTGCACTTAAACTCCAAGTTGGGTACTATTTTTGCACATCGCAAAACTTATGTATTATAAACGCAATTTTGGATAAAGTTTAATCTCATTTTTGCACTTTCGCCCTATTTAATTTTGGCGTACAGTTTATGATGCTTAAGAATTTTTTATTATAATGAAACATGTTTAAAGTAAAACTTACAAATAGAACCATAGATATACTACCACTCTGGCCATGGGAAAAAATCTGTTCTTTATTATAAGTTCATTTTGTAAGCAATTAATGTTTTTCTCTTTTTACCCTTATTAAATATTAAATAATGTTGAAAATATGCAATATGAGGGGGAATGTTGAAAAATGTACCAAAAGCTAGAGTGTAAAAAATGCTCCCTCCGGTCCTATTTATAAGTTGTCAACCGTCACTAAATTTTGGTCCTTAATATAAGTCACCAACTAACATTAATTAACTCATTTATTAAAACTTTCTCAATATACCCTTAGCATTGGAAAATGAACATTGGAAGATGAGAAGAGAGAGATGATGAAAAAGACACATGTATACTTATAAAAATGAAAAAGGTAGTGGGCCATAGTAATAAAGGTGAGATGGGCAAAAATGGAAAAGACAAAAAAAATAAGACCAATTTAATGACTCAACTTTCATTAACCTTCATTCTTTGGTATGTACAATTTGGACGGTCGACGACTTATAAATAGAACCAGAGGGAGTATTATTTTAGTAACACATTATTTACATAAGGGTAAAATTGGAAAGATAGGTCAAATTTTATACAATTAATGGCATGTATTCTAATCTTTGCTGCATACAAATCAGTCACAACAGACTTACAATTAGGAAACTATTATTGTTAATTAGAAATGTAATAGGAGTATATGTTAAACGAAAACACTAATCGATGTGCATGCATGTATATTCTTATGGCTTGGAGAGCAGTGCTATTAATTAGACTAACCGACCAATTTGAGAAATGTGTAGCTATTTTCATTCCTTAATTTAATTGATCACCCATATCTCCTCAAAGATGTACTGAGCTGCTCTATCCGAAAACATAAATCTACTATATCTTTTTTGATACATTAAATCTACTATATCTTTTACTCTCTTTTTTGTTAACCAAAATCAAATTTTGCTTTATTATGAATATTTTATTGGGCGTTCAGAAAAAATAAATTACTATTATTTTATAAACATCAGTTATTAATTTAATGTGTAATGAAAGTCATCGCTAATCATCACTTAATAATAAACATATAAATGGAGGAAATTAATACATAACGGATGCGTCAATTAAACGTTAACAACAAATTGAAAGATCACTACGATCATAACTAAAAGGCTGCTATGAGATGCATCAGCGCAACGAATATTCTTTGTTTAAATAATTAATCACACTCACATTTATGTAATCGTTATTAACTATGTACTGTTTCATTATAGTATAAACACAACATAAATTTTTTTCCATCAAAAGCAAACTACTTTACAGCCAGCGGTTCTACTTTATGGCTGGTTTAGTTTTATTTACCCCACAATAAGTTTTGTCATACAAATTTTTTTTTTTGACCAATAAAGTCATACAAATATTCAATCCTTCATAGCCAAGTACCACCAAAAGTAACAAATGCGAAATAATTGTTAGTGCATCCTAGCCACGACTATTATTAATTATCATGGAATCTACATAAGCCCTGATCGCATTGTTCTGCATCTACAGAATTAAATTTCTAAATTGACGATTTTCCTTTGGAATAGTTAATTCTCATTAAAAATTAATGGAGTTATATGTATTCTAAGCATCTCAATTAAGTTAAGCTACAATAACTGGAATAAGAGTGCACAATTATGCTTACTATGGAACTTCAAGTCCACCCTTAATTAATATGCCGAGCTATTTTAATAAATTAAATTGAAATTTAAATTATTGCAATTTTGCTTTAGTTAATGAGAATTGTTAATTTATAAAAAATCATGAAATATTTTATAATACAGATAGGCTGATTTCCTTATAAATGGTGATGACAATTTCTTATTTCTTTATATAAAAATGAGAGATTTCAATTTTCACTTAGTATATAGTAGTCCCATTGATCGATGCTCTAAATAGGGGGTTTATCTGATATCGACCCTCAGCTATTTTACACTTATAAGCTTTCCATTTTAATTCCCTCTCACATAAATATTTAGATTGTTTCCTTGATTTTGTGGCATGTGTTTGTATCACACTTTAATTTTAATTATCTACTAAAATGTAACTATGTACACACACACACACATAAACTGTTAAAAGTACATTCAATATAATCTCTAGCCTGCTTAGCTTGTCCCTATTTTTAGGTTAGTTATTCTTATTAATAAGAGCATGTCTTATACATATAACTCAAGATTTAATGAAATTATTGTTTGTGTGTCGTGTCGTCTGTGTGTGCGTGTGTAAGTATAGAAGAATCAAACAGCGACACGAATGATTTAAAACTGGACACGTAAATACATATTTAGATCTGCTTAAGAATATAAATGATGATTCATTTGGTGGAAGATATATGCATGTCGATCAAGTTGGAAAATCTTGAGAGAAGATTCAAGAGCTTTAGCCTTTTGTTTCAATCTGTTTGCTTTATGTGTGCTATTAAACAATTACATACTTTTGGGTATAACGAACAATTATATATATGCCCATTCCGTCATGCTTTACATCAAAAGATAATGTAGATTAAAATATATAATTTTATTATATTTATTAGGGCGCCACTAATAATATATATCCAATAATGTGAAAGGAAAAGATTGCGAATTGAGCGTGGAAATTTAGCTAGCTCTACATCGATTTTTTTTCTCAACAAAAGCAAACTTATTCTTATGGTTTCCAGCATGCCAAACGCTACACTTACACCAACTATGTTATTTTATTGGTATAAATAATCTATATATCAACTTCATATATATATTTATTTTAATTTAACTTCATCCTCTCAACTTGAATAAATTATGATGTGATCTTAATGTTGGCAACTTTACAACAACTTTTAGGAAAGCGAAATCATTTCCTTCGTTGGGAAGATCTTAACGTATATCTCAGTAGGTGTTCGTATATCATTGTTCTTTTATGTATAAATAGAAATTTATAAATCTATCATCTTTATTATGTTTTTGGTTTGGTGTATTGTGGGTGTAGGATTTTATATTTGGATGAGGTATTTTGATCTCTTAAAATTGCATTTTTTCAAACTCAAGCCAGCCATCAAAGAAGATACCATTCTTTTGTTTTTTTTAAATAACATCACTTAGAGACCAACATATCATTTAGATGGAAAAATTCATACTGACTTAATAAAATTTGATTTTGATGGTGTGTGTGTGTGTGTGTGTGTAAATTGTAATTTGATACCAATATTCTGATTTTTAACATGAATTGGTTTTTCAAAACAAAAAATATTTAACTAGCATATATGAGTTTGGAAATTTCATATTGAGCTTCCAATAAAAATTGACGTTGGCAATAGAAAAATTCATAACTAATTTTATAAATTTTAACCAACACGAGTTAATTGGGGAAAATATTTTATCAATGCAGACCCTCGTATTTTATTAGTTAATTAATAATAATTATATACTAACTTATAGTTAACTTTTTAACATTCCAATTATTATGGGGCTTTATTAATATTTTGGTCTAAATAGCTCTTAAATTAAAATATTAACTTCAAAGTGACACTTCCTTTTATTTTGTATACATACTCAAAAGGTAAACTTCATCTTTTTCGAATCCAATTATCAAGAATATGAGCAGCTAACTACTCCAGTTTAATTTCAGGATTCATGACTTTTTTCCTTTTAACATAAGTGTCACTTTCTTTTTCTTTGTCATAAAAGTAATACTCTTTTAACATCTATTATGTTCATTTATAGTATTCCAACTCAAAATTCTATGGTAAAACCTTTTAATTTAGCCACCTATTGTAATTAGTTTTAAAGTATGAATTGAATATGTTTTATACACCAAACGTTACAAGAAGATTGCTCACAATAATTGGGGAAGGGAAGAATAAGATTTCAATAAATCAAGATTCTTGCAAATCTATTTAAAGGTGCACTACACTTACACATGGTTGTTGCTGAGAATACTGTAATCTATAAAATAATGTAATCACAATAGTAATCATAATTCAATAATCATATGCCGTACATGTGTACAACAAAGCGTACACAAATTTACACGCATCGATATGGTTTGGTGCATGCATGTGTATATTAAATTTTTTTAACTAACTATGGCTATTAAAAAAATTAAGTACAGCAATACAGCATTGACGATCCCTCTATTACCTATAACATAAGGTATTAAGCTTTATTAGATGGAGCAAAAATCGGTTAAGTCACATTAGGTTTCGGCTAAATAGATCTGGCCTCTTTATATAAATAGATCTGGCCTCTTTATATTAAGCCGTACATGATTACTTTATCCTTGATTACAAAATACAAGTACATAGAGTTGATAAGTCAGTAGGCCATGTTCTTATTAGTATACACCTTTTATCTGGCCAGCTTTCTAGTATACGCCTAGTTGAAAGCTTAATCCTTGTCTTTTTATTAAACAAGTAAGGTCATATTGAGCTACAACTTCTAATAGGTTTTTACTTCTCTATTCTTACTATTTTTGTTAGATCTGAACATTGTTAGGACCAAATGAAGATTAGTTGCCAAAGTTTTTTCTGCATTTATAGGACAACTCTTATGTTTAAGCAATCATAACGCCCCATATTAGTAGAATCAACTCTCAAAATATTAAACTAAATAATTGATTTTTTATGTCGATAAATTATATGGTCGTTAACTTGTTATGAAGTGTAGCGTCTTACAGTCATGTATTTTATTTAAATCTGCTTTAATAATGTTTTCTCAGTTACAATTTCGCAAAAGTAATGAGGGAGTTAAACCAGATTATTGAGGTGGTTTAAAAAAATGTCATATTTACTACTTTTTCAATTTTTGGTGAATAATATATCCAAAATTTGGCTATCGATAGTGAACAATTGCGGCATATGATTCATGTAACCAACTCCACCTGTGGAGGTATGAACAATTAAATGGCCCTAACCTTGTACCAAAAAAATGCACATTACCTTAAAATCAACAGTTCCATCAGTTAATAAGACAAAGATTTGATGCCTTGATAAAATCTCAAGTGTTAATGACCCAACGCAGTTCAAATAAAAAAACCTTGCCAATAATATTGTACACTAGATGGTTGTTAATGGGGAAAAGAATAATGAATCTATCCGACCTTATAGCTTCAAAGAACAAAAAAGAAAATGAAATTCAACTCTCCCTGACTTCCTATTGATAAGAAATATGGATGAGGAAACAGACTGAACTGCAATCTTTATTGTCCATAATAACTGAAAATATGAACCCAGCGCTACAGAGCTAAGTCTGAATGATATACATATTTTATCTACAACCGGAAAGGGAAAATTGGAGATTCAGTGAGATCACAGATCATCATTCCAAGGACTTAAGAAGCCTAAATAATGCAGCTGCCTCTCTTATCCTTGAGAACTCAATGCAGAAGGCTTGAACTTCAATGAACAGATCTTTCACTGCAACATGGGACCATTTGTCAAATCAGTAAATTTCAAAACTTGATTCAAAGAAAGCAGAACTTGCATAAAAAGTACACCCAACCCTATCAATAGTACACAAAATAATTTAAGGATTTAAGCACATCGGCCTTCTTTTGCCATCGAGTACATCAACCTATTCCTTCAGGACCATTGCAAACTAATGCTTTGTTTAAAAATTAATAAACAGAGAGAATGAAGGTTAATCTATTGTTTAGTCTCTCCACTATTTATTTGCATGAGACAGTTGTTTATAGAATACATTGGTTTGACGTGATCATGTGGCTAACCCCACCAATTAAGATAAAGTTCTTTTGTTATAGTGATCTCTTTCGAAATGCTGGATCAACATGCAAGGTAACAGTTAGCCATGATTGCCTCAGTCAATGAGAATTTGATAAGATGCAAGCAATCAAGAAAGCTGCAAGGTGAGTAATACACAGTAACAGTGAAAAAAAAACACTACACCATTCGAATTATTCACAACTATGCATGGTCCTCATCACATATTCATAAAAAACTAGGGTGGAAAATCTAAGCAACTAATAATTCGTTTTCTTAGTAGCTTCTACTAACACAAACCGATCCTAATTAATGCCACATAACATTCATGCTCAAATTGGTTTAATTCCAACAGTTTTCTGCAAAACTGAATAAACTTACCATTAATAATGTTATTTCGAATAAGGCTCTGTAGAAATACGCACACAAGTCTCACGAGCCTGTTCTGCATGTACTTATCCTGGGAGAAAGAGTAGATTTTAAATTCCTGTCAGTGTCGCAGAAGAAGTGCAAAAATCATGCAACAGTAAATAAGCTCCGCCCTGCCCACAAGATAAATGCAAAGTGCAGAGATGGAGAAATAGGCACTGATAGAATTTTGAGCTTGCATCTTTCTGTGAACATAATTCCCATGGATGCAGTGTGCCATTGCTGAATTAAAACAAACTAAAACCGCAACATTTTATAATACACACAAAATGGGATGGCATAAAACCAGTCCCATGTTTTGAAAAAATCTCTACAACTTTCAAGAATATAGCAGAATTCAAGATACTCAAAGCTAGTAAATTAATACATCAGACTCAGCATATGGATCATATTGTTTGTGCAAAAAAGATGAAGAGTTCATAGAGGCACCTTGATGTTCACACATGATGATATGCAATTAGTTATGTACATGTGAATGAACTCAGCAGGAAGTTCAACTGCTGTTGTGAGCCTGTTGACAACCTCCATAGAATGAAGACTCATATCCATATTCACAAGTACTGTGAAGTATCTGTGCACATAAACAGGCAAGCCAAAATAAATAAGACAAATGAGATTATAACATTCACACAAAACAAGCACATAGTATATCAATAGACATAATCTTACTCTGCAATTTCTGGAGAATTTATCAACTTAGTTAGGACTTCAACTGCAATAAGGGGGTTGTTTTCCACCAATTCCTGATAAAATAACGAGAATAAAATATAAAGACCTTGTGAGCAGCATTATTTACCAGAATGATTACAGGAACACTTACTGGCAACTTTCTGGGTGTCAATCCACAGTGATATACAAGCTTGGGATCATTCGCCAGCTCCACCAGAACTTGCTGTGTATCAAAATCGTAAACATCTGATTCTTTGTCAAACAGTTGAATTAATATAGAGTAGGGAACAGGTATCACTTTTCACAGACATGAATCAATATGTGCTAACCAATCAAATTAGGTTATTCAAGTAAACCATGTTTCATCTTTAACAAAAGTCAAATAATCTGTGAACAAAATTTTTCCCAATGTTTTCAAGTTCCAAAACACATGGTCCAGAGGGATCAAAACTGATCTTTCTCCCAGTCCAGGATCCATATATACAATATTTTTTAATTTTGGCAAGAGTTGTGCAAATTCATGGGATCATTATTTAATCAATGACATGTACAAATTTAGAAGTCATGACACGAACAACAATTATTTACACTTAAAATCCAGCATTGTTATCAAGGTAAATAGTGATCACCTCTTGCTGTGCTGGTGCAAGTGCCCCTTTCAGAGCCTTTGCAATTAAGTCCCTTACAGCTGCCCCTCTGCTAGTATCAACACACATACCATAATCCCACTGAAGTTCATGATTGTCATGAGGATTGAGCCAAACTAGCTGAAGAAAATATTTTCTGAGCATAAGTGATTGATATCGTTAATCTCTTTAAATTGGACCTATCTATTTCAAATCAGTACCTCTCCATCCTGTACTGGTAGTCGAGGGGGACGAGGCCTGACCCAATGAGGACTTAAGCCTTCCATTGAAAGATTTGACAGCAGTCCAGTTACTGCCTCATCTTTGTCTCCAGATCCAAGTTTAGGTTGAATCTCAGGTTGTGTATCAAACCTACAATAAGAGCTTAATGTGATGAGCAACACATGAAAATATAAAAATCACAGTTTATACTCCACTGCAAATTAATTTTAAAGGGTTTGGTAACCCGAAGGAAAGAAAAATCAGATGTGATGTGTCATTAATGGGATTTTCAGGTATATCGTCTATCTGAGGAGGAATAGCCTACATCTCCAAGGGTGTTTCTTTGCCTTTATAATTATTATTGAATAGATCTGCTTTCCTGCCTTATTCAGTGCTTTTCTTATGGTATTCTCAAGGGATTTTTTTTACATTCATAGGGAATGGATAGCTCTCACTCATTGATCAGATTTGCTATTTAGGACCTCTGCAGTTTTGTTTTCTCACTGCTATT
Organism: Mimosa pudica; assembly: GCA_029929735.1. Classification (NCBI taxonomy): domain Eukaryota; kingdom Viridiplantae; phylum Streptophyta; class Magnoliopsida; order Fabales; family Fabaceae; genus Mimosa; species Mimosa pudica. The sequence goes on from JAKELP010000031.1 coordinate 3,439,736, forward strand.
GTTGCCTGTCTGAGAATTTTTCATTCTCAAACCTTCATCTTTATCTCATCAAAACTTCTATTATCATGAAAACAAAGGGAAAAAAATTTACACTACACACTATATAGGGCCATACTCTGGTGAGTTCACATCATAACCATGAGGTATATCAGGGTCTGGGACTGCATTTTTGACAGAAGAATCTTTAAATAAGCACTCATATTGTCCAGGGTGCTCTTTAATAGAGAACTGCTGCAACAACTGATCTAATTGTGGGAAAACCTGGAATCACAGGAAACAGATAATTGCGAAAAAGAGTATTAAAATGTCTGACTCAGAAAGCAGGTTTAGCTTTCATAAACTTGAAATATCTAAAAATCCATATGTAGCTTACATGCACTGATTGATCAAATGCTTTCACATAATCCGCAACAGACTGCTTAAGAAACTGCAATATTCCAGATAAGAGAAACATACATCAGAAACGGCAAACCTAAACCATCTTCACAAGAAAAAAGGAAGAAAATGGAAAAAGTTGGAAGCAACTAAAAGCAAAAAAATAAACACATGATCCCACGTAGTTACCAAGATTTAGATTCACAGTGAAAAGAAACCCAAACAAATACACAGAATCAACCACAGGATCTAACACTGCGACATGCCAAACATGCATGATGGATCCGAATCAAGAGTAACTCATTATCGAGAACATAAGATATGAACAAATGATACTAGTGGAAACATAGAAATTCACACAATATAACCTCTCTGCTACTGTTTGCGCCATCAATGCCTAACAACTGAAGGATAAATGCCCTTTCAAATTTTTCAGCTGAATCATCACAGGCGGCCTGTTCAGTAAGAATGACCTTTACATCAGCATTACACAATAATATATAATCAAAAAAAATGCAAGCAAGAAATCATTACAATGATAAAATAACCAAGTCAAATATAGTTCAAACATCCATATTTAATGGTTTATGTTCATGAATTTTTTTTATACAAAGGTTCATGATAGCATAAGCCTTTAGTGGAAGGAATCAAGAGTCGTGATCACGGTTGGAGAACATCTCAGCTAATAGAAAAATTCACAATCTAAAATCACCATGAGGGTTTGAGAGGAATGCATTGACATCAAAGGTCATATGGTATGGGCATAAAGTAATAGTCAGACAGCAGCTAACAATATTTTTTTATTTTCCAGGCATATTACACCACATTCATACTTCCATGTCCATGCGTTCTATAGCAGTATTTATTCTGCACAGTTCAAAGATTATAAAATGGTAAAATTTAAAAGCCAGCTTAAAAGTACCATCATACAAGTTGGGCAGTTAAGCTTTATACCAATGATATTAAAAACAGATTGATTATCAGTAATATAGATGCTTGATCAGCAGGATATCTTCTGCTTAGTTGCTAATTACCATAATTATATGTCTAAAGACATTATCATGAATATCCACTACATACGGTGGCATTGCTCAGATGAAGCAATGTCCAACAGCATTATTGAACTTAAAAACTTGAATTAATAAGATATAGAATGATTAAGAGTCAAAATTCTAGTATCCATTACAATACATTCTGAAAGTAGCTTGCCACGCTAGCAAAATATGTGGGTTGATTTTACAGAAGGACCATCAATAACTTAAACAAGGTGACATCAATGTATCAATGAGTTAAAACAGTTCCATGTTGAAAATCATTTAATAACATTTCATCCTGTGACTAATTTCAATTATAAAGCCTGATTTAAGTCAGATGAGGCTCATATAGATGAAGTCCACCGACATCCCATAATCTATAGCAACAACAAAGTCCTATCCCACTACGTGGGGTCGGCTAACATCCCATAATCTATATATGGAAAAAATGTGAAATTTTGGGCTCAATATCCATCAAAGTCTGCTTTCAGCGTTCTGTATTTAGTTTTGTTATTAAATATTATCAGACAGAAGTGTCAATTGGTTCAGTTCAAGACAGACAAGTAATGAAAAATTTAACTTTGAGGGTAAAGGAAGACATGAGAAAAAACTAGCTTTCTCGTTCCCTTATTGGCGGGAAAAATATGATAAACAATTTAGGGCATAGAAAAAATTAAAAAAGTTGCTTACATTAATGATTAAGTTTATGAAGGGATTTGACGCAGGTTTTTGTGAAGAGTACGCTTGATAGAGGATAGCAAAAGCAATCAAACGCTCTGTAGAGTTAAGCACCATCTTATCCTGTCCATAGAGATTCAAACAAGTCATATTCTACCATGGCCACCTAAATAGATGAAAAAATTAAGAAGCAGTAAACAACAAAAATAACAACTATTGATCATAACATATTTAGTTACAAAGCTAAAACTAATTGCATCAACTATGGAAACATAAAATTTCAATAATCCCTCGAGAAAATGAAGATGGCCAGGCTTTGAGTGATATATTCTTTTCTTTCCACATCAAAGGAGCAACATTCTTCACACTAAACCATGGTACTGAGTATAACCAGCAGAACCCAAATAAGAGAATTCAATAAAACCTCAAAAATAATACACTGCTGCTTTATAATATGTGAATAACTACTTCGAAAATTTAGGCGTAATAATCTGCATCTGACAGTCTCTAAACATAAAAATAATACAATTACTATTAACATGTAAGCCAAAAAAGAATCAACAGAGCATCCAGATAATAAGTGTATGATAAAATAGCTTAAATCCCTAACCAGTAACCATCAGGCAACTCAAATAATATCATTGAAAAACGAAAAATCAACAAATTCAACTTTAAAAGGAAAAAAATGATTTTTTTCGCAAATTGAATCAATAAATCCTCTTATCTTCTTATGCCTATATACGCATTTCATGTAAAACACTAACAAATCGTGAAGCATAAACCTCGTAAAACCCTAGCATTGAAAAGCAGACAACACAATAAAATAAACAAAAGGAGCGATTAGGAGAAAAGGATTAGGGATTGAATTGAATTTACCTCTAAGAGCCATACGAGATTGGAGGAGAGAGTGAAATGGAGAGAGGGAGAGATGTTAGAGGTGAAATCATTGAAGAGATCATGGAGAGGACGATGGTGAGAACTGAGGAGAGAGAAAAGCGTGCGAGAATCTTCAGGACTTAGCTTTTTGATAGTACTCATCGTCTTCTTCTTCTTCTTCTTCTGCGTTCTTCACTTCAGATTGGTGAATTCACTCCCTTTACAGAATCAGAGGTGTTTGTGTTATATATCCTTGCTTTTTTGTTTGGTCTGAAATACCCCTCAATTCCATGTTTAAAATTAAAACAACCATTTTAAAATTAATAATTCATTTATTCATTTAATATTACTATTTGTTATTTGTTGTAGAAAGTTTCGCTCAATTTTGATGTTGTTAGTCATTGAATTTTAGATTCGTGGCTTTAGCCCTTGAACTTTCGGTTAATTTAGGTTTGGGTCCTTTAACTTTAAAAATCGATGATTTTAGTGTTTGACTGTTGATTTTTTAAATCAAGGAACGAACCAATGACTGACTGATGACTGAAATTGCCGATTTTAAAGTTTATAGACTAGGATCAAAATTGAGTGAAAATTGAAAGACCAAAACTTATATAACCCTATAAAAAGGTGTTGAAGTTATGGATTGCATGATTATGTTGCCGATTTCATCATGTTTTTGTATAAAAAAAATAAAAGGATTTAAGTCAATAAAATTGATGTTTAAAAAATTATTTTTTAGTGAATGTTTATGATATTCATGGTGGGTTGCTCAATCTAATCTAGATTTAAATGTGTCAGATCTGAGTCAGAAATACGTCATGTAATCCAGCTTTAAGTGAGTCAGATCCAGGTGGAGCAAACTTTTTGAGCACGCCAATATTTATCATTGTCGGCGGATGAATACATTAAAATCATTGTGTGAATTCAAATCCTTTGCATTTAATAAATGTGTCAATCATGTCCAAAAGTTTTTTTAACATTTATAAGAGTATTAACATGAACCTCATGAGTAATCACAATTGTTTATTGAAGTGCCACACATATCTTTAAACACTTGAAATGATGTTATTTATAATTAAGTTATGGATAGCTCAATCTAATCTAAATTCATGTGAGTCATATGTGAGACAGAAAAACATGATATAACCTAAAATTGAGTGAGTCAAATGTGATACCAAAATTACCCTTGTGAACACACATGTACATTCTTATTATCTATTTTAAATGAGGAAAAAACATTGGCATTGTTTAATTTATTTATCCATGCCCTAAGCCTTAAATATTTACTGAGATATAATAAATGTTTCAATTATGGCAACAAAAACTTTTTAACATTCATAAGAGTTATGATATGAACCTCATGAGTCATGAGTACCCAGGAGTCCACAACTGATTATTGAAGGATCATGCATATTTCAAACCTTTGTCCAAGTTATGGATGAATCAATCTAATCTAAAACATGAGTTAGATCTATGACATAATAAAACATGTAATTTACCAAGGGCCTTGTAGCCCAGTGGTATGATATCTCCCCTTTAGGTGGGAAGTTGCAGGTTCGATCCCGCTTGTAACCTCAAGCCGCTAGTGCTTGCCCTTTTGAATAAAAAAAACATGTAATTTAAAGTTAAGTGACTCCGGTCCAATACTGTTAAGTTAAAAAAAACACATCAAAAAAGGTTTATATACTTAAATAACCTTTTGAATACTTATATACATTATCATTATCTCTTCTAAAGAGGAAACACACGTTGGCATTGTTTTATTTATTTATTCTTACCTTAAAACCTTGAACTCCACATTACTTTTGTGGACAGATGAACATATCAACTTTTTTAGGTTTTGAGTTCAAATCTTTTATTGAGACTATAATAAATGTCTCAACTATATAGTCACTATAGTTTATTGAAGGACCACACATATTTTTAAATAATTGCAATGATATTATTTATACTCATACGTACGATGGTTCAACCTAATCTAAATTCATGTGAATTAGATCTGAAACAATAACATATCATGTAATCAAAATTGAAGTTAGTCAGATTTGATATGAAAATAAGGCTTTTAAATGAGGAAACACTTGTGCCATAGATGATATCACATGGCTTTGCTATGAAAACAAAACAAACTTTTTATAAACATTGAAATAATCATTTTAAACCTTCTTTCATATTGACATTGAATCATTATTGATTCATGACTAAAGTTCTTCAACATCTTGGCACAGACATGAACCCTCCTGAAAATGGTTAGCGCAATGTGAACATTGACGTTTCTTATTCAGGGCCATGCAAGTTATAGGATGTGTATATGCACCGGCTAGCTGCATGGTGATCACCTCACATTTAAACTTTGGGCTTAGACTAGCAATCGCGAATTTGTATTAAAAAATATCAAATCACTTCATCAACCAATAGAATCTAGAAATAAAACAATCGACCAAGGGGCAAAAATATCTGTGTTAGTTTTTTAAAAGTGCGTGTAGCATTATATTGAACTTTGGGTGCCAAAATATATACTCAGGTTAATTCATATAAAGTAAGTCTGGCGCCATATTAAAATTTTGGTTGGTAATAGGTATGCCATTGTTCATGATATAGTCATGCATTTGCCGGTAAGGATGATGAATGTTAGGCTTTTTTGAGTTCACGGTGGTCAAACTTGGCTGCAGTGGCAATAGTTCTTTGGCTCACAGCAATCAAGTGCAAATGGAGGTGTGAAAAGTCTAAAAGCATTTCCATTTTAGAACAAAGTCCAACAATTTTTGCAACTGAAAAAGAGATAGAAGAATTACGGGAAGCAAGACTATGAGAGTGTCAATGATGAGAAAAAGAGTAATGGAGAGATGACTGAAAGTATCTTTTTAAGGGGATAATATACATGATTAATAATATGGCTATTTTTGCCACATTTTCAAATTTTCGTATGTAATTATGCATCAAAGTTTTAGTACGATTCTAGAGTCAATTTAGACAAAATTAAAGTATGTGCTTTTGCTCGTTCACTCTAAAAAAGTTAATGGCCTCAAATATGAATGTTTTCACAAAATTAGTATGACTATTTATTTGTCAAGCCTCACCAAGGAATAACCCATACTCTATCCAATATCATATATAAAAAGAGGCCCATTTTAGGCCCATGATCTCTTGATTCAAGCGTTTGAGTTTTAACCCGATGTGGTCCAACTAGGATGGGCGTGTGGGTTTGATTGGCATCAGGGATGATTAGAATCAATTGTTCAACGTAATAAAAAAAAAAGATTGTTCAACTGATTCCTGATTTAGGCTTTAAACGTTTGATAGATAATGTTTTTGGATATGATGGTTGCTTTTAATAAAAGAATACAAGTATAAATATTTATAAAAATCATACTTCTTTATAGTTTTATATTCAAATTTTATAAATATATGATTTTAGTCATATTCTATAGATACATAACTCAATCCATAAAAAATTTCAATTATGAACCGCCAATTTATTGCATTTTCAATACATAAAATTAAATATTAATGGAAAAAATATTCACAGTAGAATATTTAGGGTTGAAGGATGAGACATTATTTTACACAAATATAAAGAGATTGGGGGAATATTAGGGGCAAGGAGTTCCTCCATTCCCATTTTCTCGACTTCTATACAAAAATAATATTTTTCGTGGTTACATTTATTTTTTATTTTATCATTAAATTCTACATAATATTGATGACATTTTGATATTTATCAACAAAAAATAGTTTTTTTATTTTAGATGATTTATGAAAAATTCATTACTTAAAATTTTGTATTTATTTTAAAGTTAAATCACTAAATATTTCAAAAATCTTATCAAAATGAAAACAACCATTTGTATCCACAAGATATTAAAACGTCATCACTTTTTATGTAGAATCTTGAAGTAAACTCAAACAAAAAAATGTGATCCCCTTCGGCCAAAAAAAAAATGTGATCCCAAAAATAAATTTTTAAACGGAACTGGAGAGGAGGGGAAGTGGAAGGGCCACTCTTTCAAACATTGTGGAAGGGGTCATTCCATTTCCCCTTTCCTCCACTTTCCGGTAGAAATATTATTTGTTGGGTCACATTTAAAGTTAAGTCACTGAATCTTTTAAAAAAAAATATATAGAAAATCCCTTGACCATTTTATTTTCTCTCATCAGATTGATATAAAAAAGGTCTCAATGACTTATCAATAATGTATTTTTCATATGTTAGGATGAACTTTGGAATTTCTTTATATTATTAATTGAAACTTTTGAAATTTTATTTTTTACGTGTTTTATTGTCATCTTATTCTTTAATCCAAGCTGGGCTTACTAAGGGTTCGTTTGGTTGTAGAAAAGAAAGTGGAGAAATGGAAAGTGAAAGAGTGAAGATGGAAGCCCAAGGGGGCGTAGACCGGCTGGTAAGAAAGGGGAAGGTAAGACACCGCGTACCCACCAGGTCATGGGTTCGAACCCTTGGGAAGTCGTCACCCCCAAAATGGGGAATCCCGGTGGCGACTTCGGATTAGTCGGTTTCCAGAAGGGGGGCCGGATACCGAAGGTTCTAAGCAAAAAAAAGGTGAAGATGAAAAGTAAAAGTAAATTAGATAATGATGAGAAAGTAAAGTTTGTGGGACCAAGAAAAATGTGAGGTGGAGAGAGAAAGCTTGTGGGCACCAGGATATATGTAAATGACACAAAAACCACTACTTTCCACACTTTCTAATTCTTTATCACTTTTCATTGACAACCAAACAAGCCTAATGGCTCAGCATAACCAAATCAAATCATCCAATCACACTGATCGCTCAGTCACTCCAGACCCTGCAACGTTCAACTGTCCCATACCCACTTGTTGACCTTTGCATGCACCGACATATGTTTTTTTATTATTTTATATTATCATTCCAATTCACGGGATACTCGATCTCATTCATTTTAAAAATTCCTCCTCCTACACATTTTAACCTATTTTAAATCCTAATCTCGTTTATTAAATTTTATATATTGGCAAAAAAAAAAAATACTCGTATTAGACTAAATGTCATTGTCAAATGTCAACACATAATTTTTTTTTTTGCATATTATAACATGAACATGAACCTTCTTCATTCGGATATAAGGTTAACATATGTGTGTATATCATTTTAAATTATTTTTTTTCAAAGAGTTAGACACTCCCAGCAAAATAATTTGGGGTGACATATGTAACATAAATTACTTCAGGACATCAGGTACACCTAAATAATAAGTACTATGTCACAATATTGAAGACAACTTAATCTATTGATATGCGTGAGTCAAACCTTTAAACACAAAAAATTTCATTTTTTCACGCAATGAGTTAGAGATTAACCATGGTATTTATTTTTCACGTGAAATAGTATAAATAAATGGTTTTTTACTCTTTTGCCAACTTGAGTATATGATTTATAGTACGTAGTTAAACCATTCGCCAACCTTATGCTTCTCTAATTAATGCCCCACGGTCACATTAATGATTTATAAATTAATTTTTATAGGATTTTTTTCTATTTCAATTTTTATAGGTTATTTGATTATACACGTTTATAAATGAAATAATCAAATTTATTGAGAAAAATTCAATTCAACCAATTCATAAGTTATTCATTTCAGTTTCTCAAGATTTTCTATATAAATCAAATAGGCTTTATATTTAAAAACTTATAGGAGTGTCTAATATGGGAGAGTTTGTTAAGAAAAACAGAGGGAAAGAGTAATAAATATTCCTCCAATCTTAAATGTAAGATTGGGTAGTTAAATACAAGTCTTTGGGAAGGGACATAATATGGAAGAGGTCCCATGAATTGGAGAAATTAAAGTATAATCTCTTGGGACTCCATTAACGTTATTTCTAAAGACGTAAACCCCACATAAACCCACCCCAATCCCTCTTCTCCCTCCCCTCTTCACCGCCATCCTCAGCCAAGATGAACTCAAGATGCTCACCGCTGATAAAGTCCATCTGCAGCGGCTCGAGACAGTGAAGTCGAGATGACATAGAAGGCGGTTCCACGGAGGATTGGATCATATCCAAAGTACTATTCTCCGGCTTATTTTAGAAGGACTATTTTATTATTATATGTAGGCCCGACATCTTCAGAAATAATATTAATGAGGTCTCAAGAGACTATACTTTAATTTCTCAAATTAAATTCATTGGACTTCCTCCACATGTCCCTTCACCACATGTATTTAATTACCTCATGTACTTGTTTTTTTTTTGCCAACACCCCTTGTACTTCCTCCGGTCCTATTTATAAGTCGTCAACCGCTCATATTGTACATAACAAGGAATGACGGTTAATGGCGGTTACATTATTTAATTGGTCTTGTTTTATTTTTCATTTCCATCTTTGCCCCTCATCACATCTCTCCTCTCAATCTCATCTTCCAATGTCATTTCCCAACACCCAACATGATGAGGGGTTTTTTGAGTGGTTGAGTCATAATGAGGCAAGAAAAAGTGAAGTGGAGTAAAAGATCTCTTTTTTCAATGATAGGGGTATATTTGGAAAATTATAATAAATGAGTTAGTTAGTGGTGGTTAGTGACTTATATTAAGGACCAAAATTTAGTGGCGGTTGGCGACTTATAAATAGGACCGGAGGGAGTACTTGTTAGTGCCTTAGCAGCTCACACATCTAATTTAAGTACGGCAAACTTCCCTAACGAATGTATGACAACCACAATCTTTAATAGCACTAATTTAAATACTTGTATGGTTTTAGCTTTAGCCTCTCAAGTCTCAACCATATTCCACCTATCTTCTCACTTCTCACCAAAAATTCTCACACTCTCTCTCTCTCTCTCTCGTTCATGTCTTCTTCGTCTCAATCTCAACCTCTCCTCCCATGGAAAACCCGCCTCTCTCTCTACTTCCTCTCCGCCGTCACTGACGCCGTTCGCCGCCCCAACGGCACCCTCAACCGCCGTCTCATGAACTTCCTCGACCGCCAAATCCCCCCCAACCCCACTCCCATTAACGCCGTTAAGTCCTCCGACTTCACCCTCGACCCCAATCGAAACCTCTGGTTCAGAATCTTCACCCCCACTAACACTAACGCCGTCAACTCTCCGTCTCTTCCCGTCATCGTTTTCTTCCACGGCGGTGGCTTCACCTATCTCTCCCCAGCTTCCCTCGCATACGACGCCGTTTGCAGACGTTTCGCTCGTGAATTTCAAGCCATCGTTATCTCCGTAAATTACCGTCTTGCCCCTGAGCATAAATATCCAGCTCAATACGACGACGGATTTGACGTACTTAAGTTTCTAGACCAAAACGACGACGTTTTGCCTAAATTTGCTGACCTGTCGAAGTGTTTTGTAGCTGGTGACAGTGCCGGGGCGAATTTAGCCCATAACGTAGCGGTTCGGGTTTGTCGAGCCGGGTTCAACCGGGTTCGGGTTATTGGGCTGATTTCGATCCAGCCGTTTTTCGGAGGGGAGGAGAGGACCGAGTCGGAGACCCGGCTTGTTAATGCGCCGTTGGTTTCGTTGACCCGGACGGATTGGATATGGAAGGTGTTTTTGCCGGTTGGGTCGACCCGGGACCATGAGGTGGTTAATGTGAGTGGGCCGAATGCGGTGGATATATCGGGTTTGGATTATCCGGATACGATTGTGTTTGTGGGCGGGTTTGACCCGTTACAGGATTGGCAAAGGAGGTATTATGAGTGGTTAAGGAAATCAGGAAAAGAGGCTGAATTAGTTGAGTATCCTAATAGTATTCATGCTTTTTATGTGTTTCCTGAATTGCCTGAGGCTTCACATTTAATTTCTCGAGTCAAGGATTTTATCAATAAGTGCTTGTCCAAAGTGTAATGAAGTTGGTTCTGAGTTTGACTTTGATTCCTTGGCTTTACTACCTTGGATTTTATCATGTAGTATTAGTTTTGATGTTTGATTCAACAAGTTTAATATGGTGTTGAAAGCTTTTGTATCTGGCGCGGATTGTTTGGATAGTTGATTGTAGGCAGTTTCAGTAAATAAAAACAAAACTTTTACTTTATTACGTTAGATCATAAATGTCTACAAACTTTTAATCATGTGCTTTTGTTGTTTATCATTTGTTTCCATTAATTATCAATTTATTATCATTCCCATCCTTAGAAGTGTAAAACTCATTGTGAAACTGGCAAGTAGACAATTAGGACCAGATGAGGTATAAGTAATATAAGACATATATATTTATCTAATTTTTATCTAAAAAATTAGATAAATATGTTTTATAATGTTTTATATTTTGAAATAAATGGAATATACGATATGATTTCTCTAAAAATAATTAATATTGGACTATCAATCAGTAGTATGTAAAAAGGTAACGACAATACCCTTAAATGTTAGATATAATCCATTATTAGCTTGGTCACTACACTTGTCTAATCCATGTGTTAAACAATTACCTTAAAGATAAGGAGACAAATAATTCTTAAATGTTAGATATAAAAGGTAAAGACAATACTCCCTCCGTTCCTAAATATAGGACCTAGATGACTTTTTTGAAAAATCCTAAAAAAAGCAAAAAATAAGTTAATTATAAATTGATTTACTTAATTTTTTCTCTTAAACTAGTTTATTTTACCTATAAGCTAATGGATAATCTAAAAAGATATCAAATATGTCATCATTTAATAACCTATTTCGCAACCTTAATCTTTCCAAAAAAAAGTTATCTAGGTCTTATATTTAGGAACGGAGGGAGTACCTTATTATAGAAATATCCAAAATTTCTAATCTTGGTCACTACACTTGGCTAATCCATAATTAGCTCTGGACATAGAGTCATAGACACAATCACCATAATTTTTAAACCCAAGACAACTCGATTGCTTAGTTTGAGCCAGAACAATATATACATTCCTCTCGTCGTTCGGCTTTGAAATTGGTGCACCTTTATTGTCCAAAATCATGTGTCCACCTTGTAAGAATAGCAAAATTATTAGAGCCCATAAAATGGGTCAAGCATAGGTTTCGGATTCTCTCGTAATCCTTACCTCCTCATCCCTTATAATCCTTCTTTTGGGGTATTATTTTGGCCATTGAGATTCATCTAAAAACTAATAATTTGCCACTTGTATTATTGAAAATAAAAAAATGTATTATAATATAAAAAATGAAAAACTTTTAAATTTTTTATTTTTGAAAACTTTTTAGCATATAAAATTTCAACTATCTAGGCCTATTTCATTTCAATAGAATGACCTATAAGAGATACAGACTTGTCCAGTTAACTGTAAAATAATTTTAGAAGCATATGCTCCATAGATTTCAAAGAGCAATAGCAATGACTAATTTCTTTCTACTCATATGATGGAAGGAAATTAAAAGTGATAGGTGATAGATCGAAGGTGTTAATCTAAGGATTAGTTTCAATGAAATCCAACCTCTTTGATGCCATTATTGCATAATTAGATGCAGATCCAAACAAACTCGGGAGGAATTGTGAAAAATAATTGAAGGCTAACAAAAGCTCTCAATATAAAAAACATAACGAAAAAAAACTTATCCCAACTTTCAATGTAAAACATGGAAGAAAACTAATTCAATACAGTCAAAGACCAGCCATCACTGTAAGCAAAATCCAAAAGAAATTGCTGCTAGAGAGCCTGTAAATCCCCCCGATAGCTACAACAGAAATGAGATTCCTGGCTAATAAGTGGCTACAAACCATTTTCTTTCTTTTTTTATTAAATATCGCCCATTAATTCAGTACCTATTAACAACTGATCAATCCGGTTCGAGGGATAAGAGTGTTGTTCATATAGGCAAAGTTGTTCTCTCTACTAACGAGAGCACTTCCCGGGATTCGAAGATCTGTTCTCATCCTTACGGGGGTTGTAGTCCACTTACCAGTTTAACAAACTACCCATTGATTACAAACCATCTTCCATATGGCTTCTAGAGTTATGGCGAGGTAATATTTTATTGTCTCCTAACCGATTTAAGACATAAGTTGTTTGCTTGAAATCGGTCACACCACAAATGACATGGAGTATCGGGTCCGTTCAAGGATTTGATTTCTACTAGATACAAGATGGACAATTATTGTATTTATGGACAATTATTGTATTTATTACTCCTATTGTACTAATTGTAAAGCCTATTTCACTTTCTTGAAGAAATTAACGATGCAAAATAGTCATTTTACATTATCCATAATTATCTTGTTTTTTTGCTTAAAACTAACCTATTTTACTTATAAAGTAAGTTATAATATAATTACATTCGACATATATTATAATTTAGTGGTCTCATTTATTTCAATAAGTTTAAAAAGTCAAAATATCTTATAATTAGAATCAAAAGGTGTGTATTTTAATTACAATAGTGCTCCCTCCGGTCATAAATATAAGACATAATTGACTTTTTTCTTAGAGAGATTAACGTTGCGAAATAGGTTATTTAATCATGAAATATTTGATATATTTTTGGATTATTCATTAGTTTATAAGTCAAATAAACTAGTTTAAAGGAAAAAAAATTAGGTAAATCAATTTATAATTAACTTATTTTACTTTTTCTGGATTGTTTTAAAATATCAACTAAGTTTTATATTTAATACTCCCTCCGGTCCCTAATATAAGAGCCAAAATTTGAATGGTTTTGGTCCCTAATATAAAAGTTCATCTCACATTCTCTCCTCATTTAATGCGTTTTTTCCTACTTTGCCCCTAACTCTCTTTCATATTTATTAATGCTTATATATTTCTCTCTCTTAAAAGTATCATAATAAATATGGGCAAAATTGGAAAAGAAACATTAACTCCAGACACCCAACTAACATTCACATGTTTTCTTAAAAAACGTTTTTTTTTGCGGCTAACTCTTATATTAGAGACCAGAGGGAGTATTTTTTGTTTTTATACAGACGGGAGGGAGTATTTATGAAAACATTTTATCATACATGTACAACTGTGGAAAAAATGTCGAGTCTTTGAAGTTTGGAGTTAATGAATTCCCAAAATTATGCGTCTATGCCATCTTGGAAAATGACAAGGACATAAATATTGACCATTAATCAAGAGCCAGCTTGTAAAGAAGCACATATATAGGCAAACTACCATACTTATTATTCCTACGTCTAAAACTCTACCCAGAAAATCCTGTCCATCTCTTATTAGTTATTAGTCACCCGTTTCTTAAAATGTAAATAAACTATTTTTCAATTTTAATTAAATATTAATTTTAATTACAAAGTGATAAATTCTTGAGTAAACCGGATACAACAAGTCATTTGTGGTATGACCAATTAAGCACTGATATAGCATATTTAATCTAATGTGGCAACTTAAAAAACTCAACTAATTACTGTTAAAAATATTTTTATTTAACTTATAAAATATAAAAACATAGAAAAAGTAAAATTTACATTTTTTATGAGTTTGTTGTTATTTTTATTGTCTCAAGTCAATCTAAAAATTCCACATCATACTTCATGTGTTACTTGTGATTAGATTTTCTAAATTAGCTAAAAATCACATAATGATATGACTTAAATACTATTCTCTTGTTACTAAATACAAGATCATTTTCCTAATTTAATTAGATTTAATATACAAGTTCAGTTAGTTATTAATACATGATATTACTAATTTACGCTAAACATATTCCTTTATTCTCACTCTCCTACCCTTGCATGATTAAGGTTTATTTGAAAAATAGTTTAGAAAAATTAGAAAGTTGCTCATATTTATGAATAAAATGAAATTTGAAAGTGATCTTATATTTAGGAACCAACAGATTATTAACTTTTATTCTTTTTTTCATACGTAAGGATTAAGGAAGTAAAGAATAATTTGATAAAAAAAAATAAAAGTATAAAATTAAAAGCAAAATAAATTACTAACTTTTATTCATTTTTTTTATTACAATACTAACTTTTATTCTTGGAAAAGTGTCATTTAAATCCCTCCGAATATACAAAAGGACAATTCAGGAACTCAAACTTCCAAAAGGACCATGAAGGAACTAGGACTTAGTTGACATTTTAAAATTGTGTGAAAAGACAAAATTGTCCTAATAACAAAACAGAAATTACTAACCACCCTTATACCCACCATGTTCAATAGGGCGGTTAGTAATTTCTGTTTTGTGATTAGGGCAATTTTGTCTTTTCACACAATTTTAAAATGTCAACTAGGTCCTAGTTCCTTCATGGTCCTTTTGGAAGTTTGAGTTCCTGAATTGTCCTTTTGTATATTCGGAGGGATTTAAATGATATTTTCCCTTTATTTCTAGTTCTACACTTCCTTTTATTATTTTTTTATGCAGCTTTCTCGCTTTTTCACTTATTATGGAGGAAGATAGTAACTAGTAACGATTATTTTTCAAAAAAAGATAGAAAGATTCAAAGATGTCACGTAATTTTTGGAACAAACTCATATCATAAAACATTGTTATATTTAAATTAAATATCCGTTTCCCTCCTCATCTTCCCATACACATCATCATGTCTTCTCCAATCTCCAATTCCAAACCCCACCTTCCATGGAAAACCCGCCTCTCTCTCCTCCTAGCCACCACCGTCTCTGACGCCTTCAGACGCCCTGACGGCACTCTCAACCGCCGTCTCATGGACTTCCTCGACTTCCAAACCTCCCCCAACTCAACTCCCGTCAACGCCGTTAAATCCTCCGACGTCACAGTCAACCCAAATCTCAACCTCTGGTTCAGAATCTTCACCCCCACACACACTAACGCCGTCAACTCTCCGTCTCTCCCCGTCATCGTTTTCTTTCACGGCGGTGGCTTCGCCTATCTCTCCCCAGCTTCCCTCGCATACGACGCCGTTTGCAGAAATTTCGCGCGTCAGTTTAATGCCGTTGTCGTTTCCGTAAATTACCGTCTTACCCCTGAGCATAAATATCCAGCTCAATACGACGATGGATTTGATGTAATTAAATTTCTAGATAAAAACGACGACGTTTTGCCTAGTAATGCTGATCTGTCAAAGTGTTTTTTAGCTGGTGATAGTGCTGGGGCCAACCTGGCCCACCATGTTGCGGTTCGGGTTTGCCGGGGCAAGTTGAAAAATGTTCGGGTTATTGGGCTTGTTTCGATCCAGCCTTTTTTTGGAGGTGAGGAGAGGACTGAGTCCGAGGCCCGACTTGGGAATGCGCCGTTGGTTTCGTTGGCGAGGACGGATTGGATGTGGAAGGCCTTTTTGCCGGACGGGTCGACCCGGGACCATGAGGCGGTTAATGTGAGCGGGCCGAATGCGGTGGATGTAGCGGGTTTGGATTATCCGGATACAATTGTGTTTGTGGGCGGGTTTGACCCGTTACAGGATTGGCAAAGGAGGTATTATGAGTGGTTGAGGAGATCAGGAAAAGTGGCTGTGTTAGTTGAATATCCGAATAGTATTCATGCTTTTTATGTGTTTCCTGAATTGCCTGAATCTTCACAATTGATTTCCCAAGTCAAGGAATTCATCAATAAGTGTTTGTCTAAACATTTATGAAATTAAATGTTTATGTATTGGTGTATATGATATTTTTCCCCTTAATTTTCGTATCATCTAACCATAGAATTGAAGTTTGATCTACCAATGGGTAGTTGGTTGAACTGGTAAGTGGACTACAACCCCTGCAAGGAGGAGAACGTGTGTTCGAATCCGGGGAAGCGCTCTCATTGGGAGAGGGGACAACCTTGCCTATGTGGGCAACACTCCTACCCCTCGAGTCCGGATTAAACCGGGCGGTAATTTACCAAAAAAAAAAAGAATTGAAGTTTGATCTTTGATGTAGTAATGATTCTCTACCCATTCAATTTTAAATATATCATCTTCTTGAGGTATATAAGCACATGAGATTTACTTTGGTTGAAGTGTTTTACAACTCAATTTTAAGTATTCGTAAATTTTTGAGAATTTTGTGATATTAATGGATTAAATCAATTCATGAGATATAGCTTATACTGTATAAAAATTGAGCATATAGAAAACTCTCATGAAGAGGGTAAAATGTTTGAGGGATACCATAAATATGGTATGATGTACAGTGGATTCCTGTTGTATGTATGTATCGAGATACACAGAAGTTGTATGAGAAAATCCACTAGTAAACAAAAAATCATACTTTGGAGTGTTGGTGATTTATAATTGCCAAATGGCTAACACTATTAAGAAGAGAATAATGGTATATGTGAAAATCTTTTGAAATATAATACTATAAATAAACATGCTTGAATTTTTTAAAATATCTCAATTGATTATGTGGGGTCATAAATTGGAGAAATTCTTGCGTGAACCTGGAACACCACATTATTATGGTCTGACCAATCACAAGTTGACACATATTATCAGATGTGAAATTTTTAATCTTATGTGGTACCCTAAAAAAATTCAACTAACTCTGAAATCATTTTTATATATTTAAAGTGTAAGATAAAAAACATTGTAAACATAAGATTTTACATTTTTTATCCGTTAGTTCCTATTTTTTATGGTGTCACGTCAGATTCAAAATTTCATGTCAAACTATATGTGTCAACTTGTGATTAATCAGACTACAAATGATGTGGTGCACCGGCTTCACGCAAGAATTTTTCCATAAATTGACCAATTGAATCTGTGGAATGTGGAGTGGGGCCGCTCCTATGAAATTGTGGCGAAATCTCTAGAGCATTCATTATATATTGGCACGCTCATGACCGTCTCTAATTTAGAAGTGAACTTGGATTACTTAACGGGCAAGAAGGAGCAATTAACTCTCATAACAATGGGTCACTAATGGTGAAATCCAGTTATTTATCCATCTTATTGTGAGAGTTAAACACGGATCGGATTAGGCAGTTTTATAAAAGATATTTTGAGTGAATAAAAAATGTTATTTTATGAGAAAAGATTAGTGAATAAGTCTTATTTCTGAATGCAAGTACCTTCAAATTACATTATGTGGCTTTATTGGGCATGGATAAATTTACTATGCTCATTAACAATTGCCTCATGTTGTAATGTTCAGAAACGTTTTCCTTGAAAAATTTTTATTAGGTCTCATAAGCATTATGACGGGTGGTTTAATGCTCTTAATATCATTAAAATTGCCCAATTCCATGTATTTTTTGTCGGTGGCTATAGTCTATATATATAGACAAGCACGCACGGCACTAGTAAAAGGTCTCTACTGCTTTAGAACATTTCGAGTTTCTCCTTATGCCGATTTATTATTATTATTATTATTACCTTGTTTAGTTTATTATCTTTCGTAGTTTTGTTCACAATGTTTTTACATGAAAGGCTTCATTTAATTCTAGGGAGCACCACAACTTCTTTTGTCAGTAATTGCAAAATACTCCCTCCGGTTCTAAAGGTCTGTTTGGATTCAGTTTCTGCAGAATAGCTTCTGGGAGAATAGCTTTTGGAGAATAGCTTTTGAGTAGAATAACTTTTCTGAAAATAGCTTTTGATAAAATGAGAGTGTTTGGATTAAGCTTTTTGAGAATAACTTTTGAGAATAACTTTTGAGTAGAACATAATTTTTCTGAAAAATGGTTATGATGAATAGCTTTCCATGTTTATTTAATTTGAAATAAGTGTTTTTACTAAATGAGAGATCGAAGCTTTTACATGGACAAGGAGAAAACTGTAGTTTTCTCAAAATAGCTTTTGGAACCCAAACTAGCTTTTTTTCTCAAAATAGCTTATCCAAAAAAATTGATTGTTTGGATGTCTTTGTGTGAAACCTAGGTTTCGGAGCCAAAATAGCTTTTGGAAATGTATTCAAACAGGCATTAAATAAGACCTAAATGACTTTTTTTTTGGAGATGTTAAGGTTACAAAATATGTTATTAAATTATGACATATTTGATATATTTTTATATTAGTCATTAGTTTATAGGTTAAATAAACTAGTTTAAGGGGAAAATTAGGTAAATCAATTTATAATTACTTATATTTTGTTTTTTTAGGATTTTTCAAAAAACTAAACTAGGTCTTATATTTAGGACCGGAGGGAGTATCTTTTAAAGAAAGTGTCCCTGCTGAGTATGCGACTTGAACTGTGTTTTCATTGTTACATGTATTGTTGCTTACGGTAGGTGTGTGTGTGTATATTAGCATGAGAAAAGCTATAAAATATATGGAATTATTTGATGAATTAGGAGTTGACATCAACACAAAGTCCAAATTTAAATAAAACAAAATAAAGGTAGAGAATTAACCTTTTTCAATTAGTATGATTAGAAATGGCATCTAACAAAACTATGGGGCTAAATAACATATGCTTAATGTATAGTACTTTATGCTTAATGTGTGCGGATGCTTTTAAAGTAACATATGGGGCTAAATAAGAATATCTGCATCAATGACAGTAAGTTTTTGGTGTATTGAATAACTGTATAGTACTTTATAATATATCCATTATTAACCTGGAAAGAGAGAGAAACATATTACATCCAAACTTTCCAATCAATAGTACTCCCTCCGATCCTAAATATAAGATCACTTTGATTAATTTGAAGAGATTAAGGAAGACAATAAAATTACATGATCTTCCAAAAATCCCCCCAATTACTTAACTTTAAAAGGAGGAGGGGTATTCAATGAAAAGAGAGAGTATAAGGGTAGTTTGGGCAAAACTTGAGATAAAATAGGAAGTGATCTTATATTTATTAGGAACTTATCCACTTCCCAAAGTAATCTTATATTTGGGAACGGAGGGAGTATATCCATTATTAACCCGTCTTCTTGAATGAAACGTAGAAGTTGATTAAAGAAACTCGTCTAACTTATACTCGAACTTCAATAAACAATAATCATCGGTGATAGAAATGTTTGCTTTCTTTCATCTATCCATCCACACCTCATATTATTAGGAGGATGTTTACTACTACTAGTAGTAGGGTTGTTTTGTTGTAATATCTCTTATCATAATGAATTTCAGTTGACATTAAAAAAAATTATACTGCAGTCCAAGGGGCGTAGACCAGCTGGTAAGAAATAGGAAGGTAAGGCACCGTGTACCCACCAGGTCATGGGTTCGAACACTTGGGAAGTCGGCACCCCCCAAAATGGGGAATTTCTGCGGCGACTTCGAATTAGTCGGTTTCCCGAAGAGGGGGCCGAATACCGAAGGCTCTAAGTAAAAAAAAATTATATTGCAATAATAATCCATTGTACAAGCTTGCATGAAAGCTTTAATAATAGTCAGGCGTGTTTTGTTTATTGTGGACTAAACTGAACTGTAAAAGTCCTCTAGACGCAAATGAAAAGGACTAATATCCCCTTTTTTTGACCTTATGTACAAGGTTGTTTGCTAGTGCTGATGTTGATGGGTTGAAAGAGTGGCGTTTTACCTGCCAACACAAATGCCAACACAAATAAACTATATTGTAATATGGATCCAAATGCTCTCAGAAGTTTTCTCTCAGAATCCCCCATAATCATGCAATCTCATCCATTGAAAATATATGAAGGCTTAAATGGTGTCACCTCATCAAAACAATTAAAAATCATTTAACCAACATCAACCCAACCATCCCTCCCACCATCACTGCTCAACTTCATCACCTCCACAACCCCCACCCCAAACATCACTGTCGCCGTCAACGGCGACGCCTCCGACGACGGCGGTGGCAAAGCTATGCAAAATCATTTCCGTCATCTTCACCAAAAAGAAAACCATCAAAAGTCACAAGCTATGTCCCCTTTACTAGCTCCGTCGCCGCCGTCGCGGTGACCGTCGTCGGAGGCGTCTCCGTCGCGGTGACCGTAATCGGAGTTGTTATCGTCGATGGTGGTGTCGCTGTCGACGGCGACGGTGAGGTTTGGGTTGGAGATTGTGGAGGTAATGGAGTTGAGTGATGGTGGGAGGGAGGGTAGCTTTGCCGCCGCCGTCGGAGGCATCGCCTTCGACAGCGACGGTGAGGTTTGGGGTGGGGGTTGTGGAGGTGATGGAGTTGAGCAGTGATGGTGGGAGGGATAGTCGGGTTGATGTTGGTTAAATGATTTTTAATTGTTTTGATGAGGTAGCACCATTTTAGTCTTCAGATATTTTCAATGGATGAGATTGCATGATTCTGAGAGAAAGCTTCTGAGAGTATCTGGATCCACTGTAATATATAGTCAGTTGTTCAAGCTTACTTGAAGGTTTTAACTATCCTCGAAATTATTATAAATTCATCCAATTTTTCAAATACAAATTAGTAAATCGATGGTGATTTTATTTCATCATTATTCAACACTTCGAATCAACTTTACAGAAAAAATGATTTTTAAACAAAATATTCCTTTTGTTATAGTACTAATAATACTAATTTTCATTTATCAAAAAAAAAAATAATACTAATTTTCGCCATCGTTTTATTTTGGGCCCGACTAAATTATTGGAGCTCAAAGTTCAAACTATCAAAGATATTCAAAATTATTAAACTAGAAGCCAACTCGATATTACAAAGACTAGCTTGTTTTATTTAACGCAGTTGGCTTTTACACTAAATTGAACTAAAAGTCCGTTACGTTCTTATAGAGTTGTTAATGTTGGGATATAGTATTTTAAAAATACCAGTTAATTCTGATAAAAAAATACCAATTAACAAATTCAAACTTGTTTGGATAATATTCTTGAAAAATACTTAATCCTACTTTGCCCCATGTCCAACGTTGGCATAACAACGTTGACATTACAATACTTTTAGGAGAGAGAAATGCATAAGCATTAATAAATATGAAAGAGAGTTAGGGCAAAATAGGAAAAAAATACCAATTAACAAATTCAAACTTGTTTGGATAATATTCTTGAAAAATACTTAATCCTACTTTGCCCCATGTCCAACGTTGGCATAAAATTTGGATAATTTGGATAATCAATCAACCAAACTTGTAGAGACACGATTTCAAAGAGAAATCTCATTGTCTCCCCCTCTGATCGAAGATAATGTGGACCTGACAAGGACGAACAAGGATAAACTTTGTTGATGTACAGAAAAAAAATAATGGATTAAAAATCACTAAATTAATTATTAAAAAAAACTCACCAAATTATAGATTATATAACCGAAGCTACTAGTGGTTCAGAAATCAGAACTAAGAAGAGATTAATTTGAAGTTTTAAATATATAAAGATATTAAAATGATTGTTGGTTTCTTAAGCATCCTCTCATTACGGTATTATTATTAATTTTGCAACAGAGATCATTATTGTATTATACGATTTTGAAGCAAAGAATTTTGGTTTATGGAATTTTGACTGTTTTGTTGACTGTTTTCTTAAAGAGTGTGATTTGACTGCCAATAGTAGGCCACGAGAAAGTAATGCACTGAACGTAGCTTGCCTATAAATCCATGCATTCATCAAACACAAATCTCACCTTCAAATAAAACAAACCCATTCAGTATTCAACAACAAACAACAACGTCGATAATGTCTTCCGTTTCAGTCTCCCACCTTCCACTGAAAGTAAGACTCTCATTTTCCTTCCTCTCCTTCCTCCTCAACATCTCTCGCCGCCGTAACGGCACACTTAACCGCCGTCTAGTCGATTTCTTCTACCCCCCAGTCCCCCCCAACCCCACCCCCATTGACGGCGTCAAAACCTCTGACGTCACCGTTAACTCCTCCCACAACCTCTGGTTCCGTCTGTTCACCCCCACTGCCGTCAACTCCGCCGTTAAACTCCCCGTCATCTTCTACTTCCACGGCGGCGCTTTCTCTTTCCTCTCCTCCTCTTCCCCTCCATACGACGCCTTTTGCCGTCAACTCTGCCGTTCAGTCCCCGCCGTTATCGTCTCCGTTAACTACCGTCTCTCCCCTGAACACCGTTGTCCCGCTCAGTATGAAGACGGATTTGACGCCGTTAAGTTTCTTGACTTAAACGACGACGTTTTGCCTAAGTTTGCTGACGTGTCAAAATGTTTTTTGGCGGGTGATAGTGCGGGTGGTAATTTGGCCCATCACTTGGCCCTTCGGGTCGCCCACGCGGGCCTCAAACGGGTCAGGCTTATTGGGATTGTCTCCATTCAGCCCTTTTTCGCTGGCGTGGGCCGGACCGAGTCTGAGATCCGGCTCGATGGGGCCCCGTTGACCTCGGTCGGCAATACGGATTGGATGTGGGATCTTTTTTTGCCGGTTGGGTCGGACCGCGACCATTGGGCCGTTAACTTGACCGGGCCCAATGGGTCGGATATTTCGGGTGTGGATTTTCCGGATACACTTATACTTGTGGCTGGTATTGACCCATTAGTGGATAGACAAAGGAAGTATTATGAGTGGTTGAAGATGTGTGGGAAGAATGTTGAGATGATTGAGTATTCAGATATGACCCATGCATTTTATTTTTTTCCGGAATTGCCTCAATCATCTCAGCAAATTTCCAATGTGAGAGATTTTGTGAACAAACAATTGAATAAGATGAAATCTTTGGGTTAGAGCTAGAGGATATGGATAAGGTTATTTAAATCGAATTGTATGGTCAATCAAAATAAGTCTATGAAGTGTTGTCAATAATTCGACTTGTACAAGTCGATTTATATATATTTAAATTGACTTTAGTTATATTTTACATGTGTATGTGTGATTTCCTTATTAATGATTAGCTATGTGCATGAAAGCAACATTTACGTGTGACGACTTATGACTTGTTAATTGTTACTCCCTCCGGTCCTTAATGTAAGAGCCCAAAATTTGAATGGTTTTGGTCCCTAATGTAAGAGCTCACCCCATATTCTCTCCTCATTCAATGCATTTTTTCCTACTTTACCCCTAACTCTCTTTCATATTTATTAATGCTTATGTATTTCTTTCTCTTAAAATTACTATAATAAATATGGGCAATTTTGGAAAAGAAGCATTAACTTTAGACACCCAACTAACATTCACATGTTTTCTTAATAAGCGTTTTTTTGACGGCTAGCTCTTACATTAGGGACCGGAGGGAGTATGTTATTGTCAGAAATGTTGGATAATTTGCTTTGGGACATGTGTTAGATTAAATTGATCAATTATTGTCACTCAATCAATTTTTAATAATATTAAGGTTCTAAATCGTTGCAAAAACCAACACATCATACAACTTGATTTAATAACGTTGATTACTATTTTTAGAGACTTCAATACAATTTGATTATTTAATAGGATTAAGTTATTGTTTATCCTCTCTAAAATAATATATTTGTGTTCATTTTCCTCATTATTCTCACTTTCTTTACTCGTTGTTTTGATGACAAGAGGGAGTTATTTTCATCGCGAATTCGATTTTTTTTAAAAGAAAAACATTTTAATTGATAAAAAAACTATTAATAAATATATATAGCATTTTAACTATCGTTTTTTAAAACAGAAACACATAATGTTAAGTTTGGATTAGTGCATGCCTATTCTGAATAGTAAAGATGAGAACAGACCACATTGTCGTGCCAGTGAGAATAATAAATAATTGAAAGTGGATCCAATTTGTAAAGCACAACTTTTATTATTTGATTTTTTTTTTAGTTGTTATTATTAGAGAGAATGAAAGATATCTTGGTGTAGGATTTTTTGAAATAATTAGTGATTTTTATGTGAACTAAAATTTAAGTTTACATACTTTAGATACTTATTCACAAAAATAAATTGCACATAGTACAAGTTAAGCTACAAAACATGAAAGAAAAAAGTGAAGTGAATTTATACGTGATCGTGTTTTACGTTTTTTCTTTATTTTCTAGGAATATATGAATATAAAATGAAAAAAACTATTTTTAAACCACTTTTTTATCTCAACGAAATCACAATCCTGTAGAACCTGATCGTTCAATGAATTCTGATAACTTGTAAAATATTTTTTCAATTGTTTAGAGCATGCAGACAAATTAAACCTGTAAAATTTTCTATATTATTTATATGATCATGAAAAAATCGCATTCCAAGTTGAAGAAGAATATAAATATATAATTGCTCAGGCCACTCTATTTACACGCTTTGTGTTTTTCAATTAGAAGGGGCATGCCATTTTCACTTTATATTAATTAATCACAAAAATACAAATAGTTTTATTATCATCTAACCAAAAGCAGATTATATAGTCTTGCCAATCATAGTATAATTTCATGGTATGAAAAATTTTTCTGTGAGTAAAAGGTTGCAACCACGTAAAATCCTTGCGTTTAGCTTGATGTGATAATATCTCTCCTTCAGCTTAAGAAAGAACGAAAAGTCTCATTCTATTGCCTATCCATTTCAACAATAATAGATATTTTAGGAAGAGAAGTTATCCCAAAGATCTTCAAACCCACTTCAAAATGTCTCAACTCTTCCTCCAATATATATTCGTCACAATAGCACTTTTTTTCTGAACTGAATCATCATATATAGTACTTTAGCTTAAGAAATCTTATCTATATATATTTGACAATACCAATGAATAGTTGATTGAACTGATAAGTTAGCTTCAATCTCGATAAGAATAAGAATGTGTGTTCGAATATCGAGAAATTCTTTCATTAGGAGAGGGGATGACCCTGCCAATATGGACAACACTTCTACCCTCGAGTTCAGATTAATTAATAAGATGTCAATAAACGTCAAATTATTGGGCGATGTTTAACAAAAAAATGGTTAATAAGTGGTTAATCATTATAAATTATATGCTCCTTCAAAATATAAAAATAAAATCAAACTAATTTTATAGTTTGTAAATAATAAAGAAGTTAAAAAAACTACTTAATTAATGTAACGTATGTTATGTGTGAGTAGATTATAAGTTAGGTTACAATGTACATAAATGATAAATATTTAAAGCGATAAATATTTTAAAAAATAAATATAAGGAGTTTGAAGTGTATGTTTATCTAGTATATTTTATCATTTAAGAAAAGTTAACTCAATTTTATATTTAAGTCATGATAGAGTAATTGGTGTGTTTGGCTCAACTTGTGGAAAAGTGGTTTATTTTTAAGCTGGCTTATTTTTAAATCAGTTGGAAAATAAGTTCTAGGTTGGCTTTTTTTATATTTGGATGAACTTTGAACAAAGTGGTTTATTTTCCCATTTGACTTATAAACATGTTTGGATGACTTTTTGTTTAAAAATGGCTTATTTTTAAGTCATGTAGAAAAATAAGCTGGCTTATTTTCTGAAATAAGCTACATTGAGTGGCTTATAAATAAGCTGGCTTATTTCAAATAAACTGGGTGAAAAATAAGTCCAGTCAAACATAGAAAAAGTAACACACCCAAAATAAGCTAGCTTATTTAAAATAAGCTTACTTATTTCTCAAAAGAAGTCGAACCAAACACACTAAATATATATTTGGATCCTAAATAATGCCAAGTAACGAAGTACGTAGGGCATCTTGAAATTTTTGAAAATGGCATCGAACTTTGCTCAATGTATGCTTATATATACAAAACGATTAATGTTCAGTTTCGTTCTAATAATTTTCTTGTAGGAGTTATGTATCCAAAAAATTATTGTTGAATCAACTCCAACCAAAAAATATTTAAAAAAAAAAATCAAATTCATTCTAACTATTATAAAAGCTAACATTTATTAAAGAAAATTAATATTGAGTGTTATCATTTTCAATGGAGATGAGCAATATTGCTCCTTTTAACATCTCTAAGGAAAAATTGATTCAACAAAATTTTTTGTATATCCACAAAATAGATACAATAACAAATTTTCATTCCTAAAAAGTAATTTAAAAGGCCATTGTTCCTATTAGTTGCTCCAAAATTCATTAATTACCTCAAGGGTCAAGTTTTGGTAAAATGAAGATGTTGAGAACAAATTGAAAAGACAGATTCCAAATCGATTAGCACATTAAGTTATTTGGGCTAGGAGTATAAAAATGGCTCAATCGATTGTTGTTCAAGGTGTGCACGTAATACAATTGACACTAAAAATAGGCATTATCACCAAAGGACTTTATAACTGGGGTGGAATAGGCTAAAGCCATAAAAAATGACTAAACATCAGTCATAATTTTAAGTGAAGCATAATTTTTGTGTTACAGAGTAATGACTTCTTACCCCAATCAAATGTTGTTGGCCAATCCAGCTCTAGTTAAAAAACTTTTTTGTAAAAAAAAAACTATTGAATAGAAGCTTTTAAATTTTTTGAACACTTTTTTTTTCTTTCGATTTACACCGCTAACCTGTGGGTGGGTATTTTCGTGGGTATTTTCGAAGGTACAGACTAGAGTACTCCTATAAGACATTTTTTTTTTCTTCAATGATTTGGTAGAAACACTTAAAACACTATGAATCATCACTTATTAACACCATCGATATTAGACACTTAGTCAAAGTTGAATTAATTGTTGCCTTAAGTCATTTCCTTAGAAAAACAATGTTGAAATAAGTGCTCATTAAATTCACTGCATGAGCATTATCTTTTTTTTTTGTTTCCCAAGGTATACCACCCGCGTGTCAAGTGAGATTAATCGCCCTTTGCTCTGAAGTGACAACTGGCCTGTGAATTTGCTTCATTCACAAGAATTGGGGATCGAACCCCCCAAGGCTCCAACGACTTGCTTAAGGGACACATGGGCATTATCTTTAAATTCTTAACATCTCAATTTAACGAGGGAATCTTTTTATTTAGCTTATTACTGATTTAACCTAGTTTTTTTTTTGTTTTCTCACACACGGTTATAACATGCCCTTACATTTTGGTTTAAAAAATTTATAAGTGCGTATCAAATGACAAAAAGATGTGAAAAGAAAAGGCCAAAGGCTTAATATATACTTCCTCCGGTCCTAAATATAAGACCTAATTGACTTTTTTATAAAATCCTATAAAAAAGCAAAATAAGTTAATTATAAATTGATTTACCTAATTTTTTCCCTTAGATTAGTTTATTTTACCTATAAACTAATGTATAATCTAAAAATATATCAAATATGTCATGATTTAATAGCCTATTTCGCAACCTTAAACTTTCCAAAAAAAGTCAATTATGTCTTATATTTAAGACGGGAGGTAGTATATATATATTTTTTTATACAAAGGGGCTTATTCAGTGGCGTAGTTTTCAACTTTTCATTCACTTCATAATTTATTATTGAGTGCACGTCTCTTTTGCCCTCCACTTGTTGTGCCGTTTTGTCTTCTCATACCTTTGCATGCATACCACTGGTTCAACTTGTGAAATGAATGTAACATATTTTTCATGGCAATGATAGTTAAATTCTTAAACAGTTACCTTATCATATTTTCCATAAAGTAAAACTTAATTATTCAAGCGATGGGACTACACTATCTATAATGACATATACTAAATTTTAATTTCGAGAGTGCCATATTTTTTGTGTTGTGTATTAGCTGATAAATAATTAAAAGTTTAGTTACCAACTTTAATTTTTAATATTTATGTTCCATACATACATGATACTCTCTCTGGTCCTAAATAAAAGACCTAGTTGACTTTTTAAGAAATCCTAAAAAAGCAAAATAAGTTAAATATAAATTGATTCACATAATTTTTCCCTAAGACTATTTACCTATAAATCAATGAATAATCTAAAAATTTATCAAATATATCATAGTTTAATAGCCTATTTCGCAACCTTAATCTCTCCCAAAAAAGTCAACTAGATCTTATATTTAGGACCGGAGGTAGTATAAGGTTTCAACTTTAATTCTTTTGCTAATCAGAGTACATGTACTAAAATTACACACTATTTATGAAATAATTCTATCCTTACTGCTTTAACTA
Organism: Mimosa pudica; assembly: GCA_029929735.1. Lineage (NCBI taxonomy): Eukaryota > Viridiplantae > Streptophyta > Magnoliopsida > Fabales > Fabaceae > Mimosa > Mimosa pudica. The sequence goes on from JAKELP010000031.1 coordinate 3,468,340, forward strand.
GTCTAAAAGGATCAACATTTCAATTAGTGATCTTACATTTAGGGACGGAGGGAGTATTTTAAACATCTAACATGTCTTGTTTTAATATATTCTCTCTAGAAAATGAAGTTCTGCAAATCATGCACTGTTTGGCATGTAAATACAAGGACAATAATCGCAATGCCCGAGTTGTTTTCAAGATAAACTCTATTGCCATCTTTGCGGAAGATAATAATGACTCCAATTCCTAAGTATTGACCAAAAATAAGTTTTGGCTGGCAAAATAAAAGGAAACAAAGGGTTGTGAAGTCAAGAAAAACCAAGTCAAGGAAAACCCCCTTTTACTTACTTCCATGTTTTTCTATAGACAAAATAGCTATCATTTACAGTTTTTAAAGATTGAAACTCATTGTTACCCAAAAAAAAAAAAAAAAGATTGAGACTCATTCATTCCCAGCATAATCCATTTCTGTAACATGAATCTCCCTAATTGGATTTCTTGCTATCTAAGGCTTCCTTCAGTTTCCTCCCTAATGCAAATGCCAAAGGAGGAGGAACAGCATTCCCAATTTGCCTGTGCTTGTGTTGGATATTTCCAGAAAATTCATAGTTGTCTGGGAAACCCTGCATTGATGAATGTGAGGAATGTTAACTAACAGGCTACACCAAATCAAATGGCACCTTTTCCTTATTTGGGAAGGGAATAAAGAATGATCATTACATCCAAAATTATTAGCCATTTCTGAAATTGTAATTACCTTCTTAGACAGACACATCATTTTTTGTTTTCTCATGGAGAAAGTAATTTATATCACTACCTATTGTTATGATAAATCTTTTACTATTTCACCTGTTGGACTTTCAAGATAAAAGTTACCAAGATGAATGTACTAACTTGAGATCGGGCACACTCTCGCACGGTAAGGATCCTGTCTTGAACAGGATGGAAGCACATTCCAACTTTCCCCATTGGCTGAGGATCTGTAATGGAAGTTGGAAAATTTCCTTCCCAATCCAACCGACCAAACAGCCCCTTCCATTGGTTGTGTCTCTGAGCTGTGTTGGGCAGACACCATGGTATCAAATCTACTACTTGTCCATTTGACAGTGTTACCTGAATTTCATTGATGGAGCTGATATTATAACTCAGTTCAAGCAATAAACTTGTCTCAAAACAAAAAGAATTCAGTGTTACCTTCTCATCAGGAAGATCACGCCAATCTGAACCTGGCCTTTTAGGGATCTTCTTACATCGAATCAGATTCAGTTCATTCATTTCCTTTGATATATGGTCAGTCAAGACAGCCATATCATGCCGAATATTCTTTTGAAACCATGAAACAGGATCGCTTTGGTACTGCGCAACAAAGACTCAGGTCAGTGTAAGGGAATATTCAAAAGAAAACAAAAAAAAAAAGCAAAAAGGGTATCTTAAAAGGTATTCTTCTGGAGACATTATACCTCTAAGTTTGCTTTAGAAGCTCCATTTTCCACAGGAGGGAGATCTCCAATGGTGTCTCGAACAGTTATTGCACGGAATGGAGCACCGTTTGCTGTACTGCGAACAGCAGCATATTGGACATTGTTTGATAAAGAGATTTTCAACTCTGGAGCTGCAAACACGTGCATTGGCTCTGGCCACTCAGGAAGAATGTCCTCTGGGGAGGCCGCCCATATGAATGCCCGTTTTCTGGACTGGGAAACACCAAAAGTTCCGGCCTCTAGGATACCAAATCTCACCTGTATAAATACAAATGAGCATTCGTTAGTGCCCCCAAAGTATAACGATCAAGATATAAACAAATTGCAATTGAGCAGTATACCTGATATCCCATCTCAAGAAGCGAAGCTAAGGTTAATCTGAATGTCTGCCCTTTATTGAAAGACACAAAGTTCCTCACATTCTCTAACAGGAAATACCTTGGCCGGAAATAATCAGCAAAAGATAAGAATGCTAGTATCATTTCACACTGTACTTTACTCCAAGTGCTCTGGTTGAACCTGTTCATCCCAGAGAATCCCTGGCACAAGACATACAATTATTTAATATCAACTCAATAATTTCCGTGGTTTAGTTACAACAATTCCAGAAGCTAGACTACCTGACATGGAGGGCCTCCATTAATGAAATCCACTTGCCCTGGTATGGGCAAATCATTTATTTCCGTCTCAGATAATTTAGCAGCTAATTCTGCAGCCTCGGAGGTTGAAATACAATCATCTGAGTCTCCACACTTCTCCATCACAGCCCTACGTCACAATGCATAAGTTTACTAACAGATGTTTTCAAGATTGGGCATGGGGAAAGTTTTATAGCAATGTGAAAATTTACCTAAGAATAACATAGCAATTGTTGATAAAAACCAATGATTCAGGATGATTGAGTTTGAATGCATCTCCAGCTGGTTCTTCATACTCAATAGCCCACTTAGTTGATGAAACTCCTGTGCCATTCAAGCATTAAAGCACAAGTTATATATTGCATATAGAGTAGATATTGTTTCTTGTTATGGAAGTGTATTAAATTCACCTGATTGCTCCAATCCCTCTGATAAACCACCACATCCAGAAAAAATGTCTAGGGTCGCTAATCGATTCTCACTCACTATCCTTTTCTCCTCGTCTCTTTCTGAATTATCTTCTCCCTCTTTGCACTTTCCTTTCTTCTTTCTAGTTGCACCCTCACCAGTGTCTCCACTGGAGTATCTTACTTTGATATGTGCTGGCAGCTATTAATTTCAATGGTAAAAGGACAACATAAATATGGATATTCATACAAAACATTAACTGTAGCTGCTACAGAATCTTATATAAAATCACATGAATAATAATAATGCATGTATCAGCTTATAAAATAAATGTTAAGTGAAATGAGAAATCTATTTACATTTTGCAGTGCTATAAATTTTAATACTATTTACAAGAACAAGCATTAGCTAAAATGCAACATATGTAGTCATAAATAAAATACTCCATGCTATGAATAACTGCACGTGCATTAGTCCAATGCCTTTGAAGATTAGTTTGATGGATAGGTTATATGGACATGGAGGGGCAAGGAATCAATACCTTTTTGAGTGAGCCAGTGGCAGGATCATACAAATGCTCACAGAAGAACACATGTTTATAAATTCCAGGGGAACTACATGCTGGGACATCATTCTTCTTTATTACTTGACATTTTCCTTCCACAGATTCCACAGGTATTATGTGTGTTTCTTCACAGTAATATACCTAAAAATTTCACACAAAGTCTCTGAGAACATAGCAACTTTTTCACAAGGGTGCCATGGAGTGAGCTAGTGATCAAGGGTTCAAGCCCTTCAAATGTCATAAAACTAAAAGTAATATCTTACATGAAATTTAATAATGAAAAAAGAAATGTGCATATAAGCATGCATGCATTCTTAGAACACAACCATGTATAAATTTATTATTCCAACCATGCTTTTTTTTCCTTTGAAAAGTTATGAGTAGCCTATACCTCTCGAATATCGGAGCTATATGCCTTCTCATTTGATATGTCTTCAGGTCTGAAAAACCTTCTGACTTTGACCTGGGTGCATTTCACTTCAGGTTCTCCCTTTTCCTTTGTTGAAATGATCTCCAGCAATTGGCACACAACATATGGCTTCAATCCTATGTTTCTTCCACTCTTATTAGTTCCCTGCTCTATTCTATCTTCAAAATCATATGGACTTACAAAAATATAATCGTGGAGGGCATATTCAGTTCCTTGAAATTGAAAAGCAGTCTTGGATGAGTTTACAGAGAATTTATCCTTTTCCTTTTGGGCTTCCTTCAATTTGCATGAGTGGCAGATGCCTGTACCTAGACCCAAAGTCTCAATTGGAAGCCTAAAGAAAGCACCTCTTTCAGGCCAATACAAGCTTTTACAATAATACTCTATAGGCAGTCCTTTCTCCTTCCTCTCGTCTGCTCTGGCCCTATCATTTTTATCAGCATAAATATTATCCTTCCGATGTTGGTGACCCCACTGAATTTTCCTAATTTCAACAGAAGGAATCTGCCTGATATCTTCTAGTTCCAAATTCTTACACTCATTTGTCAAAAACAATTCTCTCTCACTAGCAGCATTGTCAAGAACTGTCTTACATCCGTACTGCATCATTCTTCCATGGAACATTTTCCTTCCTTTCAATGATTCAAACAAATACTCAACCAAATAGATTTCAGGAAATTCATTTACTTCTACACCTTCCACAGACACGAATTGCCCCACAGATATTTCTTCCCCATGAACAATAGCTTTTTTGTGCAGGACACAGCCAGAACTTGTTTTGCCTTCACTCCTTTCATCCCACCTTACTTCTCCAACGGGGGAAAGATATTTGGTCGGTTTTGACACTGAAGGTGATTTATGGGTTTCTTCCAAAGGTAAGGATGTCTCCCCCTCAACATCATCATCTTCATTTTCATCCTCCTGCTCCTCCCGCTCTTCAGCTTCATCTTCTTCCTTTAATTCATCCAAAGCTCCTTTTGAATCTTCAGGCAAATAATTCGAATAGAATTCTCCCCATATCCTATTAATAAGTTTAGTAGTAGTAGCTTGCATGGCTTTCCTCTGTGACACTATGTGGGTCACAGCATCTCTAGGATTTAAATTTTGTTCACGTTTGAGTATAGTCTTCTTTGTCTTCACTAACCACTTAGTGTGGCGCCGCTCCTCCATTTTACTCATAAGACCAGTGACAAATGCACATTTTTTAATCTTTGCGTCAGGATATTCTGCAAACAATTGCAGAATTATCTGTCCATGGACAACAATGTATCTTTCAACTGTCGCTGGATCAGATGAAATATAGGAGCGATGATCCCGACCAAAATCAGATACTGCCTTAACGACATCTGCAAAAGAAAGCCGTGCTACTCGGCTCTGCTCCTTCAACAGAATGATTATGCTCATGGCAAGCCTGGCCGTTTTTATAATTGTTGCATGCCAGGGAGCATACTGCTTGGATGGCTTGCCTAGTCTGTACCTGAAAGGTAAGTTTTGATGTCATTATTAAGACCTATCAAATTACTATTAAATGTAAGTGCATTAACATTATATAGTCCCACTTCTACTTACACAGCTTTCAAAATTCACTATGACAACTCATGAGTAACAAAAAAAACAAATATTATGTGTTCAATTCCATAACAATGCATGTCGTATTTTCATTATGCTTCAGCTCAGATTGTTATAAATAATACATGTTTTACATCCACTTCTTTAACACAAATATTACTTATCACCATACAGGAATTTAAATGTAAGAAATGTGTATCACTCAAACATTTTTACAGAGGACAACTTACCAGGCCATATCAGTACGAATAGAGACAAAAATCATAGATGGACCAAATTCTATCATCCATTCCCTTATTGCACTCAGATAGATAGGCAATCCACCTGAAGCCTGTGAGCCAGACCCAGTGGAAGAATGGCCGTCATCATTGTCCAAATTGAATCCACTTCCGTCATCTTCAGTCATGAGTCCTGATCCAAATATTGTAACATCAATCTCTGAACAGGGTCTCATGGGAAGAAGTTCCAAAGAAATCAACCTGGCATCTGCATTGTATAATGACCAGTTATTTAGCATTCTTCTAGGAAGATATTCAGGGTCATACTCCGCAAAATCATCACCGATGGCTATGTATTCATCGGCTTCCTCAAGAGAGGTCTTGTAATATGCAGGTAGAGGATAGTCATTTGCTATCTCATCTTCATTAATTTTAATGTAAAATTTGTTTGGTGCAGCGTAAGTTCTGTGGCCTTTCTTCTGCTTCATAGATTTCCAAAGCTCTTCCTCTTGCAACAACCTGGCTAACTTGACATCCTCATCCTTCTCAGCGACATCAGTGGTTGAGCTTGCCTGAATCTTGCCCTCATCATCACCAGCACCAGAATTAATCTTTAAAGTGCCATTAGATGGAACTACCTGGGCATGAATTAAGTTTCCATAATTCTTGCTCTCATTTTTTAAGGCAGCAAGAACAGGAATCTCCCGAAACAACTTGTCATTTTTCTTGGGTGTCTCATCTAAGCCAACAAGTTGTTCATAGATAAATTCACCCTGAGAAAAAACAAACTCCTTCACAGAAGCAGCTCCAGAAAATGCCTTGTTTCCACTCAAGGACCGTGCCAACCCAGCAAGCAACTCATCTAGACTTATATCAGGATTGCCACCAGCCGATATTGCGAGTTTTTTGTAAACCTCAACACAGGCCCTTGCCTTTTCATAGAAAAGGTCGTAATATTTCTTGTAACAAGTGGCAGGTTTTAAGCAGTCATAATCAGCAACATCAGTAGAAAGCCAAATCACCGGAGAGCCATCTTCATAACCAGAGACGTCCCATGTTTCAATGCGTCCAAATCCTTCACACCTAACGCCTTTCTCTTTCTTCTTATCAAGGCTTTCTTCATGAGGTAAAATAACTCCAGAGATAAACATATCATTGGCCTCCATCATCTCTAGAGGTTGTTCTGTACCATTTTCATCATGAAGAATAAAGTCGGAGAGCCTCCTGTTTGGACGATCATGAACCTCAACAGGTCCAGCAGTCAGGCGCACAGCTAGAACCTCCTCTTCAACTACCTCTTCCTTCTTCACTTCAATAAGACATGCCTTCTGAGGTAAGTGAACAGCTTTTTCCTTCAAACATTTACTTGCTGCAGCTCTTTTTGGCATCTTACGAGAACCAGTGGGCTGCTCATTTATCTGTGAAGAACCTCTCTTTCTTTGCCCATTTCCAGCCATGACTTCGTCTTTGGGTTTGGGAACAACACTTTTTTGTTTACTCTTGCTGCTCTTCTTACCTAATCACAAATACATAAACACGATGAAGAAACATAAAGGTAACAACTAAAACTAAAAGTACAACAAATGCTCAAAGCAACTCAAGCAGACAGATACCAAATACAAATTGACCCTAGAACAACACAAAAATCCATAAGCCGAGAAAACAAATTAATGAAGAATACAAATGCACTAGCAATAGACAGGACCAAACTATCAACTTGACAGCAAGGATTTCCAATACTTATTCTGTACATGATAAAAGCAAGGCATACATGGCAAGAGAGCAGATAAAGATAGAAATCAAATGACAATAATAGTCTTTGCAAGCAAAATCTCGAATCGAAAATACACTATCAAAGCTCAATCAATAAGAAACAAATGTTACCTTACACGCATAACATTATTTCACCTGTACAATCTAAGGCTTGATCAATAGATACATCAAATAAATTTTCAAATATACTCCATCCGGTCCTAATTATAAGTGGCCTTTAACTTTTTTTGGAGAGGTTAAGGTTGCGAAATAGGCTATTAAATCATGTCATATTTGATATATTTTTAGATTATACATTAGTATATAGGTAAAATAAACTAGTTTAAGGGAAAAAATTAGGTAAATCAATTTATAATTAACTTATTTTGTTTTTTTAGTATTTTCCAAAAAAGTCAAAGGCGACTTATAATTAGGACCGGAGGGAGTACTAATTATCAAACTCATATGTATCCAAATCATTATGTACCATTAACGCCAAGAAATTGAGTACTTCACTAGAATTCAAAATAAGTTTTGAGAAAAAGAAAAACCCAATCTTTATATAAAAATATAATTTGCACCTAAATTTAAGATCATCGCAATCATAACATACAGTTAAAAGCATAAGATTGAAAACAATCCAACACTTAAAAAAACAAAACACAAATTTCGAGTAAAAAGACAACATGCAACACTGTAAAACAAGTCAGAAATCAGTAATTACAGACCAAAAACCTTGTGGAGTGAAAAAGCTGAAAGCTTTATGAGAAAAACGCAGATAAAAGAAATAATAAGTATGTATGTATATATGTATGTATGTATAATACCAGAATCGTTGTTCGGAGAAGAATCTAGAAGGCGAGAAGGAGCCATGAGTGAAAGAAATAGACTTGAATTTGATTCAGAAACGTCAACGCATGAAGACTGAAAAGGAAAAGAAGTAAAGAAATGAATGAATGAATGAATGAGAGAGTTATGAATTATGATTATGATTATGTATGGATGATTATTATGCATGAATATGATTATTATGTATGTATGGGTCGGTGTTCGATTTTTGGGGTTGGCGGGGGATGTATATGAAAATGAAAAAAAGGGGGTTTTTTGGCGCCTATGACTCAAATTGAAATCTTTTTTACGAATTCATGGAGATTTCAAGGTTTTCCCACCTTTGGCCGCTACAATTTTAGAATCTTTTTTATAATCAATCAATGGATTCACCATTAAACATTATTATTATTGTAGTGGTTGGTGTTACATCAGTGTATTAAGGAAACTGAGTAAATTTTGTGTAATTCATACTTCTCCAGTCTAGTATAACAGTCCAAATTTAAATGGTTTTGTTCCTTAATATAAGAGTTCATCTCACATTCTCTCTTCATTTAATGCGTTTTTTCCTATTTTGTCTCTAACTCTCTTTCATATTTATCAATTCTTATATATTTTTCTCCCTTAAAAGTATCATTATGAACTAGCCAAAAAAAAAGTATCATGATGAAAATGGGCAATATTGGAAAAGAATCATTAACCCCATACACTCAACTAACATTAACATGTTTTCTTAAGAAATGTTTTTTTGGTAGCTAACTCTTATATGAGGGACCGGAGGGAGTATTATGAAGTCTCCCCACTCTTGATTCAACCTTTGACTTTATTTTAGAAATGTATTAATCACGGTAAAATGTTATAATTATCTTTTTGATTTTAAAGTAATTTAGACTAAAATATATCTTGTTTTCTTATATTTGCATCAAGTTTGTTCTAAGTCACTTAAGCTTAAAACATCAATTTTTGTGTTTTTTTTGAACAGTATTAGTTTTATTGAATGGAAAAATGCTAAAATTTAATCATCTTTTTTTTTGATAAAAAAATTTAATCATCTTTATAAGCATTGAGCTATAGGATTTTCATTTATAATTTTAGAGTTTACATTTTCCGTTAAATAAAATTAATTGTGTTAATAAAAAAAAAAGATCAAGAGTACACTTTTCAAATTTGAGGGACCTAAAAGTAAATTTGATGCAAAGATAGGAGACCAAAAGTATATTTTAGTCAATAACTTATTATACTTATAAATTAATCTATGATTTAATTAAATATGTTTTATGCTATGATTTGGTGGTGTGATAAATTAAAAGAGATTTATATTTAGGGTGGATGAAGTATATTTATATATAAATTTTGTTAATTCCTTCCAACAAAAAAGGATAAAGATAATTCCTGGCCAACAAAAGGATAAAGATAAATGACTAATTTTTTTTATTTAATCTCTTAAAAAAGTTTTACTGCGGTGAATTCGAAGCAAGAAGGGTTAGATTGACACTATCTAGTATCTAGACTGTTTTTCTAGCTACACTCATTATGTTCCCGTATATTTTTGCATCATAAGACATATTTTTCAAGTAACATTAGCATATTAAAATAATTTATATATTTTCAATATCTTAAATGATAAAGTAGCGTTCCATATTTTAAAATATTTTTTTGGCATAATTTAATGTTTGTAGTATATTTCTGTATGATACTCAATATTTTAAATTTAGGATACACATTGCTATTGAGAAAAAATTCAAAACAAATTTGTTGGAAGACAAAACTTAAAAATACGTAAAGAATAGAATATAAATGAAAAATATTTTTGGATAAACACTTGACGGTAAAAGAATTTTTAAGTTTTGTGCATTAATTGAGTCTAGCAACTCGCAATGATGAACCTATTATAGCTGTGTCCACCTAGATATATTAGGCTAAGTTGTACACAACGTTGCTCATCAGTCATCAATATAAAATAGAGTACTAATGTACTACTATAATGTAAATATAATTCCACTTTCTAATCGAGAGGACTTTTCATTATCTTAATCCATAATGTAAATATGTACAAAGTTATGGCAAAAAATGTACAAAGTTAACATTTTACTTTTCACGAATATACCTTAGCTTGACATTGAAAATTGTCCATTAATTCGACACCTTTAGTAACTATTTCTCATTTTAAAAGCTGAAATCATAATCTAATAAATATAATTACGGGCAACTTTAAAAAATGTAGTATTGTAGTAAAACTTCCTCTCCCATTATCCTGAAATGTGAGGACGAGTAAATAAATTTTAATCCCATTAACTAAAAGTTCATTTTTCATTGAGAGAATTAATCGTATTTAAAGTTTTGCTAATTAAATTCGTACACACGAATTCACTGAAAATGGTCGTGTCAAGGTAACATATTAATTATGCTATTGTGATAAGTGGAATTAATTTCTTCCCAAATAAGAATGAAAAATAATTGAAGTTAACAAGTGGCATGAGACTTCCATGCTTTAAATAAGTGATTGGAAGTTCAAATTCCAACACCTATGTTTGTAAGAACTTAGTAAAAAAGTGTCCACTCTTTGCCCTCATTATTCGATTTATTTTACACTAAATGATTTTGCGATATTGCAAAGGTTCCTTTTCCCACTTTTGTGGATTGGAAACTGATTTTGAATGATCAATGCACTTTTTTTCACCTTTGCTTGGATTAGTTAACAACTAAATGATTTTGCTTTATACAGTACAAATATATAAGAGGAGTTGTAGTCCAAAAAGTGTATTTTTGTGTTTTATAAAATAATACAAATGATATATAAATATTGATGTAAGACAAAAAGATGAAAGGGAAAGAGAAGAGGAGAGAAATACGACACACCAAATGAAAAGAGGAAGAATAGAAGGATCCCATAATGCTCAAATGTCAACCTTATTCGAGTTTTAATCAACCTTATTCAAGTTTCAATTAAACAGCAACAGCAACAGCAACAGACCATTACCTTTTATTTGTTGGCATTTACTACATGGATGATACAACTCCATGTGTTTTGAAAACAAAACCATTACATATGTTTTTTTTATCAGAAAAAACCATTACATATGTTGTTAACTGTGTTTGGTGACTTTTTAGAGCGTTTTTTGTAAATTTGCTATGCCTTTTCATTAAATTCCATAAGTTCTGATATACTCTCCATATTTCATTCCTTGTTTGAGAAGGTGAAGAAGCCACTAACCTCCAAAGTAGCTTCTTTTAGTAGCATCTCATTTCCACAACGTCCTAATTGCTCCTTTGTCACTTCTGTTTCCTGTTTTTTTTTGGTTTGCATTGCATTGTGTTTCACTGTTTTGCTTCATGTTTGTTGATTTGTTAAAACTAAAGTATACTTTTGGTCCCTTATTTTTGTATAAGTTTTAATTTAGTCCTTTATTTTTGACACTTTTAGTCCTTTTTTGTTAACACCGTTAGTTTAACTTAATGGAAAATGTTAACTTAACAATTTTAAATGGTTATTAAATACTGAAAAATGTTCAATTAAAATATTTTGTTAACACCGTTAGTTTAACTTAATGGAAAATGTTAACTTAACAATTTTAAATGGTTATTAAATACTGAAAAATGTTCAATTAAAATATTTGAGTGTAAATATTCTTATATTTTCAAAATTTATCATTTTTGTTCCATTTTCATTATAAAATAATCATTTAAAATTATTAAGCTAGTATTTTCCATTAAGTTAAACTAACGGTGTTAACAAAAAAAGACTAAAAATGTACTTTCCAAACATAAAGAAATAAATTGAAACTTGATGCAAATATAAGGGACCAAAAGTATACTTTAGCCTTTGTTAATTTATCACATGAGTTGAGCTCTATCTGCTTGGCATTACTTAGAACAAATGGGCACATTCATCTTTCAAGGACATCGAAAAATCGATGATACTACATTGTTGATTTTTTCTGTGAAAACTTGGTCATCATCAAATATTTATATGATTATATCCCTTAACCCAAGCTTAATGGCTAAATGGAGGATAGTCATAATAAAATGATAAAATAGATTCATGCCCGCCACACTGCGGACTGTAGTTGAGAAGGAGTGTATGAGATCAATTCTCATTAGTTTGATTGCAATATAGTAGTTTAATCAATGATGGAGCTATAGCTCTACATTGTACCAAGAACAAATAAAATTAAATTAACTAACAATTATAGTTCTCTAGAAAGCCGGATTACACCAAATATAAAGCCCCGACTCAGATCTTTCCCTAGCATATAAATTCAAAGTCTAAGAAGAAACAAAGGGCAGATGAACAGATGACATCTGAACCATCAACAGAAAACAGTTTGCAACCCCTACTGAAAACAGTTCAAAGTACAATAACAAAAGCACTACTATCAAGGACCAAAAAATTTTAGGAATTGTGATTAACTAAAAGATCTTCAACAACCATGTCAAAAAGCAAGGTCCGTTTAAATGTTATCAGTCTGGCAAAATTTGCTCGCCATCGGCATCTGCCTCCGTCTCCACCTTAGGCTTTGATGGACCAGCTCCAGCAGCCTGCTTCTTCTTGATTCCACTCACTATATCATCAATTCTCAAAAGCATGCAAGCAGCTTCAATGGCAGTTTTGAATGTTTGTGCCTTCACGTTGTACGCATCCCAGATCTGCCATCATGTCAACAATACATTATAACATGAACGCATATTGCTCACCTAGATATCCCTTTATTGGGTCGCATATCTTGGTAATATTTCAAATGTGTGAAATATATTTTTTTTGTGAAAAATGGCAATTTATGTGTAGTCAAGGGAGAGCCATTCAAATTTAGAAAAGATAACTGAAGTATGATACCTTTCCCTCTTTCATGTCAGCGATGGCGCCAGTATTTCCATCAATGCCAATCCATGCATTCTCTCCATTTGCATGCTACAAGTTCCAAGCCAAAAATCAAAATTAAATGAAGAAATAAAAAAAAAGAACATCAACAGCATAAGCAAGTATTTCTGGTCTTACTTTTCCTTGCAGTGCAGTCATAGTTCGAATTACATTTACCCCACAATTTTGGGCTAGAGTGCGAGGAATGGCCTCGAATGCAATGGCAGCAGCTTCATAAGGCCACTGTTAATAAAAATCATAGTTGTCACTGTTAGGACTCGAGGCCAAGAGTGTATCATTTAAAAGAGAAGGGAAAATGATCCATATGAAATAGTCCTGAAATAGAAGAAACAGCAATGTCACACTCACCTTCTCTATGCCCTCAATGGATGAACTCTTCTGCTTCAAAGTGGCTGATACAGTCAACTCTGAAGCCCCGCCTCCAGGAACAAGCTTTGGATTTTTTATAATGTTCCTTGCAACAGACATAGCATCCTGGCATGCAAACAAGCTTCAGAAAGTAGTAATACGAAAAAAAGCATGCTCTCAGATCATATCTCAGGCATTGAGCTTACCTGAAGGTTTCTTTCAACTTCATTTAAGAGATCCTTACTGGCACCCCTTAGAAGTACAGTACAAGCCTTTGGGTCTTTGCAATCAACAATATATGCAAAAAACTCATCTCCAATTTTCTTAACTTCAAATAGCCCAGCTCCAGTCCCAACATCAGACTCCTGCAATTCATCAGGCCTGTTCACAATAACAGCACCACATGCCCTTGCAATTCTATTATTATCAGTTTTCCTCAACCTCCTGATTGCACTGACTCCATGCTTACTCAGATAATGGCACGCCAAATCACTAAGTCCCTTCTCAGTAATAACCAAGTCTGGTTTAAACTTCAATATCTGCATGCACATCTCCTCAATATATTCTTCTTCCATCTTCAACAAGACATTCCAGTCTTCTTCCCTGAGCAGCTCAGCATTTGTCTGGTTTTCACCCTTTTTGTACTCAAGGGGGGAATCCAAAAGGATGATACGTGGGTTAACAATCTTTCTCCTCATTTTGCCAGGGGCAACAACATCTTTGTTTATCATAACTCCTTTAAGAACTCTAGAATCCTCCAGCTGCCCGCCAGGGACCTTTTCGACTTTAATATAATTTTTTATATCCACATCTCTCAAACCTTGGCCAAGATCAACACCTACTGTTGTGGTAGCATCAATGGCTAAATCCTGCAATTTTAATCAAATATAAGGCATATCTCATGATTATACAGATTCCAAGAAGTTATTTGCACTCATAATAGCCATAGCCTTTTATCTCAATCACTTGAACCGTAACAACAAAACTCATGATGAACAAGAAAATATACAAAAACTATTATCACTTTGCAGAACTACGTGCATAATGTTCGCATATCAACATTTGAGGTTAAAAAATTGCATTTCTATAGATGCAAAGCTATGAAGTTTTACAAAATCCAGAAATATGGAGGTAAAATCACAACCCAAAAATTAAATTTGCTATAGATGCAAATTCTATCACCTTATTAGATGCAAAATTGCAATATGAACCAGAAACAAGCATATCAAATTTCCTAAGAGAAGAAGGGGGGGGGGGGGACCAGACAACCAGTGACCATATTACCCAGGGCCAACTCCAAAATTTGTGCCTCTTCAAACAGCTTTTTCAGCCAAGAGAAGATGAAAGAGCAAAAACCAGCTTGTAAAATTAGCCTGAGGAGATGGGATACTCACAGCAATTAAGTCTCCAAATTGACTAGTAAATTTGGTACCAATGCAGCTTTTCACTAGGCCCAGCATTGTACCTCCTGCAGCATGATTAAGCAATGGCAAGTAAACTTCAAGGCAATGAAAAGAAAAATTCCACAAAATAAATCTTATGGTTGAAATCAGAGTATTTTAATTTAGCTAGGTTCATATCTACTTAAGCATCTTACTCATGCATTTAGCTACCACAAAACAGGGAAATTTAATATTGGAAAAGCTTGGCTAACTATAAACTATCAAAAATCAGTGAGGAAGAAACATATTTATGAAAAAAATGGCAACTACACTTACGATCCTTGGTATCAATAGGCATGGCAATTTTGTCAAGCACAGCAACAGCATCCTCCAGAGCTTTGTTATAAGCTGCTCACAACATTATAATATTAGACATCACTTGTCATATACAATCTCACAGACATGTGCAAAAGAACCACTATTGAATACTGCTAACCTCGGCAAATGACTGTAGGATGATAATTCTTTTCAATGAATGCCTCAGCAACATGGAGCATCTCACCAGCTGTGAAATTAATTTATTAAAATTAAAAAAACAGAGCAAGATAGAAGATACCCAATAAATAAAATAAAAGCATCTTATTCTCAATCAGACGCGCAACCACAATGTAATGTCCACCATTGACTCATTGACAACATGCAAAAAAATGACGCTGTTTACTAAACAAAATCATTTTGCTTTCCATCTCATTATCACAATGACCAAATTGAAGAATAATGCAGAATAGGTTCACAGGTATAATTTAGATAATAATTCATGAAAATATTAAATTGAACATACCAAGAATGATGACAGATGTTGTTCCATCTCCTACTTCTTCATCTTGGGTGCGACTTAATTCAATCATAGACTAAGCAATTCCAATAAGAGAACAGTATCAGAAAGTTTTGAACCAGAGCATCTAGCAGCAATAGTAATGAGTTTAAAGACAAATATCAACAAAACAAGGCAAGAGATATATAAATCATGCCTTAGCAGCTGGGTGAGCAAGATCTAATTCACGCAAGATAGCATTTCCATCATTTGTCACAACAATTCCTGCAAATTAAAAAATAAAAGAAAACTTTAAAATAGAGCGCAAGGCCATAACAATTTTATAGAGCTCCAACACAATGTTAAAAACGTTAATATAGAACACAAGAGTGTTCAATAATTAGAAATCAATTCAGTTTACTATAACAAAAAAGGACCAGTTTCTCAAGAAATGAGGCATAAATAATGTTTCACCATGAACAGATGCATTACACAAGTTCTCAGTAATCTGTAAGTTCCAACATTGCTAAAAATAAAAACACTACCTCCACCAGCATCAAGTAGCATTTTCAACATGGATCTGGGTCCCAAGGTTGTGCGAATTATGTCAGCAACAGCCTGGCAAGAATTATAAATATATTCATGGAATTAAATTACAATGACCAGAAAGTAAAACAAAATAGAAGCTAAATCCATTGACATTTCAAAATCTTCCAAGTAAAGTGGCAAGAAAATAAAGTCATACTCATACATTGAAATCATACTTAAATAACATGTAAAGTTCACATCAAGAATCAAGAATTGAAAAATGTCCAAGACCTGAAAAACTATTGACTAAAACTCTTGAAATTATTTTCATGACCTTCATACATTATATAACCAAATACTAAACATAATTTACAAACCCTCTTTGAGAGCATCTAGGAGATCAAGCATTCAAATTTCATCTTCTTATAATTGTAACCAGTTTCACTTATAGTGCTAGGAAATCTAGTCCTCTAGCCCCATGAGTTTACAGATTACATTCTTCAAAATTATGACTGTACCAGAAACAACTGTACTGGCCCCATAAAGAATTTCTCCAGCCAACAAAAGAGGAAACAATGTTCCCAAATTTTACATCAATCAATATCACAAGAAAGCCATTACATCAAACCATTTCCCAATCAAAATACTGCATCCTTTCCTAAATATAAGCAACTTTCTAATTCTTCCCTATTTTTTTCCAAATAAACCCCAACACTTCTTATCTATAATAAACAAGCAAGAGAATGAGAGTGAGAATAAAGGTATACAGTTAGGGTAAATAAGTAATATCATATGCTAATAACTAATTTAACAAGCCTCCTTAATCTAATCAAAATGATTTTATATTTAGGAACGGAGGGAGTAACTCAGAAACCATTACAAAGTAAAACTGACAATATACTAATCAGACCAGTAGATCACAGGAAAAACCAAACACAAAGGTAACCAAAAATCATAGATTACCTTAGAAGCCTGAATATTAGCATGTTGAACCTTACTTCCAGACTCACGTTTCAAAGAGTCCTCTGTACATTTTCAAGAGGCGCATAATTTAATTAGTAAATCAAACTAATAAGCAATCTCACAAAACTTAAATACACATAAAGCAATGTCATTAGTGCATAACTTCCAATGAAACTCCAAACAACACGAAACAAATATCAAACACATCAACAAACGGCACATAATAATAACGGTCAATAAAATGGCCATGAATTCGTGATATAAAGAGATTTAGGAACAAACAACTCACTGAGCACTAAAACCGGCGCGTGCATGATTTCTCAAGAAGCTTCTGGCGACAAAAAAAAAAACAGAACGCAGTTAGTAAACAAAAAAAAATGGCGACGCAAAATGGCGATGAAGAAGAGAAATGGAAAATGGAAGTTACGTGAAGAAGGATTGAGATCGGAAGGAAGGGTAGGGCTAACAGAAATGATTAGTGAAGAAAATGAGAAATGCTGCGACGCTTACACTTTAATCTCTCTATTCCGCCAAAATGTGAGAGAAACCAAAACCCTCGAACATTTTTGTGTAATGTTGTGTGCCTTCTCTTCTACTATCTTCCAAGCATTTTTACTTTTCACATAATAAATACTCCCTCCGTTCCTAAAAAATATAGGAACTAGATGACTTTTTTGAAAAATCCTAAAAAAAGCAAAAAATAAGTTAATTATAAATTAATTTACCTAATTTTTTCTCTTAATAAGCTAATGGATAATATAAAAAGATATTAAATATGTCATCATTTAATAACCTATTTCGCAACCTTAATCTTTCCAAAAAAAAAGTTATCTAGGTCTTATATTTAGGAACGGAGGGAGTAATAAATAGACATAATCTCATGTCCTAATTATAAGAACGACCATAAAAAAATTTATGTAAATCAATCATGTTTTTAATGATCTATTTCCCTCAAAATTGATTTATCTCACTTATAAAACAGCGTTGTAAAAGCCGGACCGGCGAGCTAGAAAGGGCTTTGGGTTATGGTTCACATGAACCGCTCAAACCGATGGTCGAATAAATAGATGTTGAACTGAAATGTGAAACGATTGATGGTTGGTCCCGTCCAACTGTCCGATTGATTTTTTTTTTTACCATAACCGCTGGGTTCTTATAACATTGTTATAAAGTGATTTATAATCTGATTATATACTTACAATTAAGTGGTTTAATTTAACTATTTAACTTCTATGAAAAAGTGAAAGAGATATATCTTATACTCCCTCCGGTCCTAAATATAAGACTAATTGACTTTTTCTGGAAAATCCTTAAAAAGGCAAAATAAGTTAATTATAAATTGATTTACCTAATTTTTTCCCTTAAACTAGTTTATTTTACCTATAAACTAATGGATAATCTAAAAATATATCAAATATGTCATCATTCAATGCAACCTTAATATCTCCAAAAAAAAGTTAATTAGGTCCTATATTTAGGACCGGAGGTAGTATTTACTATTAGAGAGTCGATCTTTTGAAACAGAAGATTTTTGAATATTTCATTTTAAATTTTGTTATACCATAAATCATGGGAGGATTTTCACCTAAGGAACTTCTGTTGGAAATTAATTTGAAGGAAGACCCAATAGATAATCCCTTTAAACATGTGGCGTGTATAAATTAGCTTTTTTTAAAGAATGTTCAGGGGGTGAAAAATGAGCAAAGTGATTATAGAGGATGACTATTGACTTATGAAGAATTATTATATATTTTTATAATAAATTGTCGAGTATAATCTTGTTTCTGTTTTTGGAAAGAAAAACAACGAATACACTCATATTACAGTCAAAATCAGAAAATAACACAATGTGGAGAGAAAATAACAGATTCGACATCTTTGGCCTAAAAATAGAATATTCAGCGTATACACCGTTTGCTTTATACACATGTGATTTATCTGTGGAGGTGGTTTTCTTCCTGAATATACATATTTTCCCAAAATTATGCCTATTGATAATCCCCAATAACAAACATGTAAAAGAGAGAGGGTATGAATATAGAAGGATGGTTAAAGTGCACAATTAGGTTATATCGAATTATTTAAACGAATTTAACTAATATTTCCAATTTATTTAAATTGAATAAAAATATTAGTGCCAACTGCCAAATCCCCTCTCAATTGCGAATTGCAATTTAAATTAGGAATTATTCGAGAGCTTTTGCAAGAATGTCATGATTTTAAATCACTAAAATGCTGATCTGCGGATTGGGGGTGGAAAGGAAATATACAGATGAAGCTTCCAGAGAAAACTATACGTGTGAGTAGTATAAACTTGTAAAGTTTACCAAAACATACGAGGATTTCATCAAGATCATAAATTAAAATAGCTTAATTCAATTAAAGTTTAAGAAATGTTATAAAATTATGGTAAAAAAAAGAAATGTTATAAAATTTGTTTTTTTTTTAAAAAAAAACGATTGCTCTTATTAAAAAAATTTCTGCCACGTTTTGGTTTCAAAAAATCATAATTTCATAAGATTGTTGGGTGACAAAATACTTCTCTGGCAATTTAGTGCAAAATATACATAAAAACTATCAATTTCATCACAATGCTTAGCTCATTTCAGCGATGAACAGCTTTAGTTATACAAATAAGTGACTAACACATACTCGCCCATGTATGTGTTGCGCGGGAAGCACTGTTTCAAGAAAAAAACATATATACCTTCTTATCTAACACTACAAGAATTTACATGGCTAGTCGCACCCTAAATTTGGAGATAGTCACTCCCATGGGAGAGACAAATGTAAGTGGTCGCACAAACCCCACCCGCAACCTAATCCAGTGAAACAAGGCTGATAGTGGCGCCTCCTTTTAGTGCGACAATGATTTAAAAATATATATTTTTGTCTCACCCTGGGGAGATACTAGAATAATATATTTTAATAAACTATTGTCTTTCCCAGGGGAGAGACAATAGTATATATTAACATATTACTTTGTCTCTCCCCTGGGCGAGACAACCATTCATTTAATTTTAAAAAAAAACACCTCCAGATTGAATGATAGAGCAGAGACCTGGACGAGTAGAGGCATATATTCTTGTGAAAACACCAAATGACAACACAATGAGAAAGAAGTAACGTGACTTGCAGATGAGGAGACTGAATGAATGGAAAAAACAATGAAAAAACAATATATTCTTCTGCAGACAGACGTGTGAGAGGGAATAAAGTCCCTTTGCTTTTCGAGATAGCAGAGACCATACCTGCAGAATGAGTGACAAAACAAGCATGAGATGTTCAGACCAAAAGCAAGCATGAGAATGATTAGAAATTAACAAGGTACGGTAGACATATAAATTATATATGATGTAATAACAAATATACTAAAAAATAAAGCAAACAAATTATGACTCACAATATATAAATTTGATGTCCAAAGTTGAGTAGTGGCTTGCAATAAGGGAAAAATAGGATCAAAATCAAAATAGTATAATAGAAATGAATGGAGAGCAAAATGTAAGTTTAACAATGAAAGAGATGAAGAAGAAATGAAGTAAGAGTGAGATTAGTTTGGTGCTTATGGGAGTATATATAAATCCGAAAGTTTAAAATGTCCGCCAAATGATTTTCAAAAATTCATATGTAGTCTCGCCTGGGGGTGAGACAACATATAAAGTAAAATAAAAGTATTTTTACTTGTCTCGCCCAAGGGAGAGACAACATACATTACAATATAAAAAAGTTTTATGGGGTGTCGGCTATGTCGGTAATATAAAAAATATTTTATGTTGTCTCGCCTATGGGAGAGACAACAATATAACATAAAAGTAACCATGTTGTCTCGTCCATGGGAGAGACAACATATTTTTGATATAGAAAAATTTAATCATTTTTATTACCTTAAATTCAGCGGAAGCGAGTGGTGGGAAGTATAATTATATTTCTGTTTATGTTACTCTCTCCAGTCCTAAACATAAGACCTAATTGACTTTTTCTGGAAAATCCTTAAAAAGCAAAATAAGTTAATTATAAATTGATTTACCTAATTTTTTCCCTTAAACTAGTTTATTTTACCTATAAACTAATGGATAATCTAAAAACATATCAAATATGTCATCATTTAATAACCTATTTCGCAACCTTAATATCTCCAAAAAAGGTCAATTAGTTCCTATATTTAGGATCGGAGTAGTATATATATTTTTTTTGAACTGAAAGAGTAGTATATATTAATATTTTGTTTTTTTGCCAAATATTTGAATATATTATTAAGTAACCGAAAAAAAATAATAATGTTATAAATAATAATAATATATTGTCACTTATGAGGGCGGGACAAATTTATTATATTTCACTTTCCAAGAATGCCACTCCACCATATTATAAATAACCCACGGGAACAATGCAATGCTCTGTTTTACACACTTATTCTACACAATTTCTCCATGGACGATGCTAACAAGAAAAAGTCTTGTAACTATGTAGATTGGGTGGTAGAAGATACAGAGAGGAACAAAATATTGATTGGATTGTTGAAGATATAGAGGATCAAGGTCTTCTCCAAGATGATTACACATCTGTCATTAGGCGTTACAAAGGGGAATCAAGTTGCAGTATCAAGAACACGTTTGGGGGTCAACGTATGCGAGACATGGGGGCTGCAAGCCAAAGCGAAACCAACAAAAGGCAACACAACATATTTGATTTAAATGTGTTGGCTCAAGAAGAGGAGGAGCATGGGCCAGGAAACCTCAGTCAAGTTCATCATGCATCTAATTCTGGAGAAAAAATTACATTGCGTAATGATGGTTATGATATTGATTTGAATTCAAAGTCATATTTAGGCTTCTTTGATGGTCCTGAATATGATAAATGAGATGAAAGACAAAAGCAATTTTTCTAGGATTTTAAGAAACTCTATTTTCCTGAACTTTTTCGATATCCTCCTCCTTCTTCTTCTTAGAACCATCTATTCTCTTCCATTGTAAATAACAAAAATATATATACTCATTGTCACTCCCATAGCAGAGACAAGAGAGTTTTATGTTGAAATCAACTTTGTCTCACCCAAAGGCGTGACAATATTAGTGACATACTAAAAAAAATTAAAAGAAAGCATTGTCCTGTCGCGTGTTGCTTTTCCGCGACAGGGAAACCGCGACTAGCCATGTAAATTCTTGTAGGGTAAGAACCTAGACAATTACATATCCTCTTCAACAATTCATTTTTTATCATTTTAAGTATCGTGGAATCAATGACTAATTTATTACCTCGATCTGAGTCTTAATTATGACAACATGGGCTTAAGCAAGAACATCAATTCTCTAAATATTAAGATCCCACATTCTCTTTGTCTTGGTGGGCTAATGAATGTCGTGAATAACAACTTCAATGAAATGGTAATAATAGTCAGGTTTAGACATTGACTCCCTTAAAAAAACCAACTTTCACTATTTGCGGGTCTTTGTTGAACTTATTTGAACATCCGTAAACTAAATTGTGACTGGTAGGAACAAGGGCACTCATTTTAATGTATTTTTCTATTTTGGTATGGGTGATCTAGGGAGGGGGGGGGGGATTTTTGTGAGTTAACTTTTTAAACAAAATAATAAACTTAATTAGTTTCAGTGAAGTTATAACAATGACCAATTATGTTGACGATTATAAATGTGTATTCACATGGAACAATCTCTATTATTTTGGATTATGAAGAGTACAGTGTGAAGTAATGGGGTCAAGAGCATGAATAAACTTGCTTAACAATGGGCTACTGAAGTTGGATTTTGGCAATTATTCACATCCCTTGTGCTTGAGTTATATGCACCTGCACAAATATAGGATTACAGTTAATATGAAAATTTAATTAGGTTTCACATTTTTATTGGATAGAGTACACAATGTGGTGCACTAAGAGTATGTAAGCAATTTTTCTGACCATTGATGAGTTTTATACCCAATTTTTGGGAAATGTTGATTTAAACATTTTTATGGCATTTTATATTGATTAAAAACCTGCCATTTGATGTTCACGAGTAGACGGGTCTTGAGTTCTAGAGACACACAACTATGGGGTTATAGTAGCGTAGTTCCTTATCTTGAGTGACTCCGCTTAATTGAGTTAATTATTTTTTATATATAGTTCTACTTATAGTGTAGGAGCTTTCCTTACCCGTTCTTATAGTAAGAGTTCATTCAATCCTATGAGGTGCTGCAACTTATTTTTCCAGTTGTTACAAAATACTCCCTCCGTTCCTAAATATAAGATCACTTTGGGGAAGTGGATAAGTTCCTAAATATAATATCACTTT
Source organism: Mimosa pudica (assembly GCA_029929735.1). Taxonomy (NCBI): domain Eukaryota; kingdom Viridiplantae; phylum Streptophyta; class Magnoliopsida; order Fabales; family Fabaceae; genus Mimosa; species Mimosa pudica. The sequence continues at coordinate 3,491,419 of JAKELP010000031.1, forward strand.
CTATTTTGTCTCAATTTTGGTCCAAATTACCCCTATACTTCTTAGCTCCCTCACTTCTCTCTCAAATCATTATTTGTCTTTTAAATTTAAGTGAAGGGTATTTTGGGAAGATCATGTAATCCTAATTCATTGGAAAGTCTTCCTTAATCTCTCCAAATTAGCCAAAGTGATCTCATATTTAGAAACGGAGGTAGTATAACTTTTAAGGATAATATCCTCATGCATAGCTAGAACTATAATATTTTTTTATGCTTGTGGGGTTGTCAAATGGATTTACATAGCACTAGAGAGAAGATGAACCATTGATTAAGTTACACTTTGATGATATATTTGTTTAGAAAAGTACGATGCTATATATGTGTTTATAGAAAAGTCAAAAGTATCATTTCAGATCAACATTCTGATTTTTTTTTCTGTGGTTCCCTTGTAATCATCGTGGTCTCTTTTTCTGTCTTTGTTTTTCTCTAGACCAAATTAAGTAGACATTTATGTACATTTTCCTTATTTGAATCGTGAAACTGTAGGAGGTATTTTCATGTACAAGTCTTCATTGGTAGCGTTTAAAAACCACTGTTATTTGTTGAATTGTTGGGTCGTGAATATTTTGGATTCTCTAAAGGAAAACGCAAGAGACATATATAACACGAATATATAATAGAAAATAGCAAGAGAAATCGTGGAGGTGAGTGTCTTGTAGTGCAATAACATTTATAACTTTCTTAAAATAAAGTTAATGTAGCCGAGGTTATGATGGATTTGACCCTTATAAATTTTTCATGCGTGGGAGTTAATGGCAATAAAATGTGTATAAGAGACAAGTGAAAAATCTTATTTATGCCAAATTGATAGGTTTACCATGTCATATAAGACATATAATTATAGATTTTTTTACCATTAAAAGACACGAATTTACCTAAACAAATCCACTAGAGAAAGGACCAGTTTGGTTGGGTGGAAAGTGAATGATGGAAATAGAAATGAAAATGAGTGTAAGGCAGTAAAAATGGAAAATAGAGTTAAATTAAGTAATTATAATAAAGTAACGTTTGTGGGTTCAGGGAAAGTGTGAGATGAAGAGAGAAAGTTTGTGGACCCGGGATATATGGAAATTATCATTTCCGTTTCTCATATTCATTTTCATTTTGTCAATTGTATCACATCAAACAGACCCTTAAGGAGCCTCAAGCAAAACAAATGTTTTTTAACTTTAATTTGTCCAGCAATTGCAAATGTCTTTTAATTTGCATGTAATAGTTAGTGGCTACACACAACTGAAGAAGAAACGCACGCATATATTTGGACCCTAAAAACTACTTCATGCTCAACCTAGTGGGTTGGCATGAGAATAAGTACTCTCGTTCCTTAAGTAAGTGGTTGAGGTTCGATTCATAACTCTTTGTGAATGAAGCAAATTCACAGGTCAGCTGTCTACCCCCTATATGAGACTTTAGAACAACGGGGGATTAATCTCACCTGTCACGCGGGTGAGATTCCCTTGGAAAACAAAAAAAACTACTTCATACTCCCTCCATTCCTAAATATAAGATCGTTGTCTCTAGTTTGATTAGATTAAAGATGCTAGTTAAGTTAATTATGGATATATGATATTACTAATTTACATCTACCCTAACCATATATCTTTATTCTTACTCTCTCACTCTTACTTGTTTATTATAGATAAGGATTATTATGACTTATTTGGAAAAGAATTGAAAAAAACTAGAAAGTTGCTTATATTTAGGAACAAATTGAAATCCAAATGTGATTTTATATTTAGGACTAGATGAAGTATTAGCTAATCTTGAAACTTGAAAGCATTCATGTGGTAAAGGGTTTGCATAGTGTCAACGTCATTTTAATTTCAAGTGCGCGTGTAAACAGAAAATTTAATAATTTTGTTATCATTTATTTTGGTTAAACGACAGTCTATTGTTTTTTAAATATATTCTCCCGTTAATTTATCTCTCTACAAAACGTATGACTTTTGCAATAAGTAGTAGTACAATTTTTCACAATAAACTTCAAGAGGGGGCACATTATTTTTTTGGCCATCACATATTAATTGAACCATATATATGAATGAATTTTACAGCTCATTTATTTCAATCATTATTGAAGGGAAATACTAACACATGGACAGTAGATCTCGCAATCAAGTTGAAACACGTCAAGCATGCAAATTGTAAAAATAAAGCTTGTTAATATATTTCTGTTTGACACTATTAATATTGCAGACTTGGATTCTACCTCACTCTAAGTCTAAGAGTGATATAACTATAATTTCCCCTGCACCTTTCACAAAAGCCACTAACCTATTGTAAATGTCGATTTGTTTTTATGTTTGCATAACATTTTCAAATAATGATATATTAAATCAAAATTATCAAAGTAATGTCGTAAGAATGAATTCATCATTTCAGAGTGTAATTGTGTTGGTTACAAAATCATACTGAAAAGATAACTTATAAAACATAGGAAGTAAATTGAAATCGTCTGCAAGGACTCATTCACCCTTAACCAATTGTCTGGGGTTCGATCCCTGGCGTTGGGTATGGAGAAACATTAAATCTTTCAGGCCAGCTGTCTCACCCTTTGAGGTGCCTACAAATCAGCGGGGGATTAGTCTCTCACTTGTCGAGTGAGGGGATACCTTGATCATGGATAAAAAAAAAAGTTGGAAGATTTTTTTTTTGATCGAAAACAAAGTTGGGAGATTGATCATACACATTTATCATCTAGATATATCAAACCAGAATTTCGGAATTGCTAAATATTGCACCTCAACATCACGTGTTATGTTGATAAGCATACTAAGAGAAATAAAGATGGGTATATAAATTCATATATTTTTTTTACAAAGTTATGGAGTATTCTTGTTTCCAAATTTTATGTCATATATAAAGTACACCATGAACTAAAATAAAATATTGGCTTGAAATTTGAGTTCGTTTGTTGAATTCCATTATTAACTAGCGCTCGTGATATACTCCTATATCTATGAGGATCACAGGATGTATGGAGGCATAGTTAAATGAATGAGAAATAAAAACATAAAAAGAGAAGTAAATTTAAAGAGATATAGAGTTTATGCAAGGTATAAATTCTTAACATTTAAATTTAAAAATTATGATAAACCTCATAAATTTGTCCTTTACACGAATAGTTCGTATTTAATTAATTTTTCTTATTGTTTATCTCACACCATAAAATATACATAGTAAACAAAATTAACTATTAGGAGTTATTACACTTGCAAATAACAATAAAAATTAAAATGATACTCCTATATATAATATAAGTAATGATCGGGGCCAGATTATATTTAAAAAGCGGATGCTCATTGTGAAGCTATAAAAATTTAGAAAATTATTTACACATGCATGTGCACATGATGAATCTTTTTGGAAAAAAAAATATATATCACATATTACTTAAAACATTTTATGCGTTTTCCAGAGAAAGAAACCCATAAGCCAATAAGTTAGAAATGGTAAAAGTTTAATGTCTAGTTTTAAAGACTTCTCTTCCATTGAATAAAGAGAAAAATACAAGCACACATTTTAAAACCTCTATTATAAAATTGCGATATGACTGTTGAAAGAAATTAGTTTAAAACTGAAAGTAACATCAGTATATATTAATCAGATAAAAATTGCGTTGAAATTATTGGAAAAATTAATTATAGGTCAATTGCAGACAACTTGATTCAGATGAGATCACACAAAATCAAGTAACATTTTCGGATGACATGAAGTTATCATCATACCATATCGTTAAAACTTATTATCAACATCATATCAAAAGTTATGAATAATGAAGAGGTAAAATGCCGTGATAAGACCACAAGTTGTTATTGTTAGCGCAAAAATTGTTATCACTAAGGCGCGAAACAATAGTAACTAATAACAATTGTTTTCCTTCAGCATGATATTTACAACTTTTTTGCTGGAATCTGGAATTAGTTACGTCATACATCATCTTAATTAAGTTCATTATTTACCATAAGACTGTAATTAATTTTTCCAAAGTTATTATTTCCTTATCTTCGCGAGAAATATTTACACAATTCCTTAAATATGCCATGTGAATTTCAAATTAAGTAATACTTACCGGTTTGATTAACTGCTTTTAATCATAGTTAAATGATTTTTTTAAGGGTTAACTAACATTTTATTTAAGTTTTAAGTAAAACATTTCATTGTTACTTTGAATGTTAATATGCTTATTTTTCTCAAAACAAATTTAAGCTATGGATTTCTCAAAATGCGTAATTGATTACTTTAATAGCACCAAAATAAGGTGATACTCCATATATATGTAACTACTCCCTCCGTTCCTAAATATAAAATCACCTTGGTTAATTTGGGGAGATTAAAGAAGACAATAAAATTACATGATCTTCCCAAAATCCCCTTAATTACTTAACTTTAAAAGGGGGAGGGGTTTTCAATGAAAAGAGGGAGTATGAGTTTTCAATGAAAGGAGGGAGTATAGGGGTAGTTTGGACAAAACTTGAGATAAAATAGGAAGTGATCTTATATTTAGGAACTTATCCACTTCCCCAAAGTGATCTTATATTTAGGAACGGAGAGAATATTCACCTCATTTCTCACCTTTTATTTTGTTCGCTCAATATTTCCACGTTTATTTTTGTACTACAATGTAACCCGTTCCATCCTAAATACAAGATTTAGTTGGCTTTTTTGGAGAGATTAAAGTTACAAAATAGATTATTAAATTACGACTTATTCGATATATTGTTAGATTATCCATTAATTTATAGGTAAGTAAACTAGTTTAAAGAAAAAATTAGGTAAATCAATCTATACTTGAATTATTTTAATTTCAGAATTTTCTAAAAAAGTCAACGGGTTTTTATTTTTGACATCACTTGTCTATGTTCCAAGAGAAGAGAAAAGGACCAACATGCCCTTAGTTAATATTTCAAAAAAACCAATTCAGATTTGAGACAGACAACATATATAAAAAAACTCCAACCTGGTCCGACCAACACAAAACAACGTCGTCATTCTCATTCATCCATGGTCTCCGGCGAATGAATGAATGAGCCTCCTCCTCAAAAACCTCCCACAACGTATCTCACACACCTCATCACTCTCCCCTCAATCCCAAGATCTGATTTTTCCTCATCCCCTCACTAACCCCTCTTTCATTTCAATCCAAACACACCCTTATTCCTCCATTCCTCTTTCCCATCTTCATTCTTTCCACCTATTATAATATTCTTAATTGCCTTTTCTTTTTGTTTCAGCTCGCTAGGGCGGGAAGTATAGTAATAGGTTTCTGTTTTTCTTTTGTTTTTATTTTTTGGGTTAAGGTTTTGAGATATGAATGTGAATCTGTAGGCCTAGGAGTGTGATTTTTTTTTTGTGGGATTGATTTGATTTTGGGAGAAAGGGTATGGAGAATGGTTATGATATGAAGTTGGCTGATCAATTTTCAAACTTGGGTGTTAATGAGCATGTTCAGCAGCAACATGATCTATTGAGGGATCAGAATAACTCAACTTCTAGCAATAATGATAGTTTGTATCAAGTTATGAAGGCTGTTGAAGCCGCCGAGGCCGCCATTAAGCAGCAGGTACTTTCATTTTGATTGTATGAGCTGTTTCAGAGTTTTGATCATGTAAGATAATGTGGCTTTATCATTTGCTGAGGATGATGCTTTGTAAATTTTAGCTGACTTTTTGTTCATCATTGGTGTTGACTCATTTAACCATGTCTTGCATTATTTGACAATCCTGCTAAAACTAGCTTGGAAGTGGAATTTATAGCAGTAGATCAAAGTGTTTGGACTGTTTTATGTGGGTAGTGGGCTTTGTATGATATATAGCCTTGATAGTTCATTAAGGGGCTTTGAGTCTTTATTGCTCCCTTCATACGTTCACTATTGTTTTCGGAAGGTTTTGTGCCGTTGTTTTGTCAGGCACAATCAGACTGGATGCTGTCTTTATTATTGTTTAGGAACAAAATATTGTTTACTCTTATTCTTATCTGTCCGTGAAATATTTCCGATTTTAGAGGAAGATGTCTCCTTTAGTATGCAAAATGGTTGGGAATGGAAAGAAAATTTAAATATAAAAGCGATTTTGTGGATGAGAAATGTTTTTTTCAATGGATAAAATGTTTTGATAATTACAAGGTTTTGATTGAGTAGTGATGACATGTATGGAGTAATTCCGCACGTGGTGCGTTTTGTTCAATGAAAACATATTCTCTGCCCAATGAAATGAAGCCAAATTTGCATTAATACGTCAAAATAGTACTTTGCTCCATAAATGGTACCATGTAACGTTCGAGTCCTTTTCGAGTTATTGAGGCTGAAACGCGTTGCTTTTGGCAGGCGGAAGAGAATAAACGTCTTAGGTCGGAGCTTCAAAGAAAAGACCAGGAAATTGAAAAATATGTAAGTGTTTCTCAAGCCTGCTTGCGTATCAGTTATTTATGATTTAGGTGCATATTTTTGGCTAAACTTTTTGCTGGTGAGGTTATCTGTTTTGATTGTCATTAAATACTTTAGATTATGTACCCTTTCCTTTTCTTGTTGAATGTAAATTAATTGGGCCTGCTTGGCCCAGTCGATAAAGTAATCCTAAAACTTCAGCGGGTTAGACTGGCTTCATACCATCCTAAGCCATTATAGAGAGTGCTGTGCTGTGCATTGCGTGCACTGGCTGGTAAAAAAAATATAAAAAAAGGCATTTATGAGAATTATTGAACTGTTTTTCATTTGGGTTATTTGCCAAATATGTGAAATATCTCAGATAAGTAAAAGCCATCAAATGTTTTGAAATATCTTGTATATTGACAGCGGTAATATATTGACTCGCTTTAATCAAATACTGCTTTTCTCGGGGTAATTTTTTAATGAGAAAGTTTCAGCGAGGCAAACATGCGTACTTCTAGAATCCCTATACTTCTATGGGCTTAATTTTTGAAGTTTTGCCTGAATAGTTTATTTTCATGATGATTACATGAGCTCAATCTCCACACTCCCCTCTCAAAAAAAAACCTTTTCCTTTTGGTTTTGATATTAGAAGACAAAGGAAGATAGAAAAAATATCCTGTGTAATTATGAAATAAACTTTCCGTAAGAGGACCTCTCCTGTGCCATTTTACTTTCTTATTCTACAGAATTTCCATTTTTTTCATAAAGGAAGTCTCTCCTTAAAAAGGAAGCAGTATAATAAACAATCTCAGCAGTGCAAGTGTTCTGTTTTTGACAGAAGCAAGATGAGGCAATGGATCGAGGACCTCGATCTGTTGCACCGTGGGATGAGCAGAGTCAAGGATCTCATGAAGCTCGTCAGTCATTCGTGCCTTCAGGAAATCAAGAAGATTTGCTTAAGGGTATGAATATTTCTTATCTAGTTGATATAACCTGTACGCTAGTTGTCCAGTATCTAAAACATTAAGATGATGCAGCCAGGAGCAATGCCGAAATTCATTATGGAAATAGTAAATCAAATGGGACATTCCGAGTGCACCCAAATGATCATGTATATGCTGATAATGTTGGCCCCTCTCAATCGTCTCCTTTGTCTGCTAGGTCAATCTCTCCAAGTGGGTACGTTGCTGTTCAATGTCCATAGTATTGCTAGAATCACATCTATTATATCCTTATGTCTTCATTCTGCCCAGGTTTTATCAAAGAGCAACTTATATATGTGGAAAATGTTTTTTCTGTAGGCATAAAACAGAAGGGGACTATGGTTCACGAATGAATTCTTCTGGACAAGGGTTGATGTCTGTAGCTGAAGTGAATAATTCTAATAGTCTATTGCAGCAGGTATTGTAATAGCTCTAGAAGCCTCATCTTTTATCCAATGACGATATCTATGGCCTAATGTTATATCTATTTATGATCTTGCCATAAAGATTCATGAACATGAAAAGGAGATCATGCAATTAAGAAAACATCTTGCAGATTATTCTGTAAAGGTAAATGATATACATATATTAAAGCTTGTGATCATAAATACCTATCCGTATCATATTATTGGTGATTTATTGTAATTGTTCTGGTAGGAAGCGCAGGCACGCAATGAGAAGTATGTTTTGGAAAAGCGCATTGCATATATGCGCCTGGTAAGCATGACATGATATTAATTTCATAATTATGATTGCTTTCCTTACTCTTCCTGAGTTGTTATCTGAAATATGCTGTTCATTATCTTCATCGTTTCACTAGGCCTTTGATCAGCAGCAACAAGACCTAGTAGATGCAGCATCAAAAGCTTTATCATACAGACAGGACATAATTGAAGAAAATATTCGTCTCACTTATGCACTGCAGGTTTTTCTTCGCTGTATATGTTCTTTCTGTTGATATTTGTAAATTTGTGCATGCCATAGTTTGGATGAACAAAATGCATTATTTTTTATTGCATTTAGTTTGGTATCACTTTCTGTTGGCTTTTTTATGAATAGTTGGAAACTTGGAACAGAATTTTTAGTTGTCTCTTTTCTTCTGTCAGGAAGCACAGCAAGAAAGATCAACATTTGTTTCGTCCTTGCTGCCTCTTCTGGTTGAATACTCCCTTCAGCCTCCTGTACCTGATGCTCAATCAATTGTTAGCAATGTCAAGGTCATCCTTGTTCTGCTTCCCTTTATTTGAAATTTTGCTGGCTCCTTCCATATGCGGGGTTGTCATAGATAGAATAGATATGGATATAGGATTGAATTTCGAAAAAATATAGGCAAGCATACACTTCAAATCTCTGTGCTTTTTTTCTCATAGTTTTAAATATCTTGTAACGACCAATTGTTTTACAATAAAACAGTGTTTGTTTGTGTGTATTTGTTGGAGAGAGAATACTTGGGGAATATTTTAGCATGTTCATTTTCTTCTGGATTCTGAATTTATTATACCTGATGAGATACTCTTAATTTATATATGATGGCGTATCATTGTTCAAGGCAGTATTTTATCTTTGTTGTATGTATACCTTCCTCTTCATCTTAAGGGTGTTAGCTTATAAGCATGGACAGGGCTTGAAATAAACATTAAAACATTGATCTAGATTCATTTGTGTTACGTTATTAGGACTTATGTGTCTAAAAGTTGACTTGTGTTCTTAACATCAATGGATGCTTTTAGGGCTAGTAAGTCATTCCCATTGTCCATTGTCCATAAGCTATTCTTTTAATTTTTCTTGTTTTTTTTTCTAAGTTAAGAATTTAGATTTGATTTAAGCATCTCTCTTTTGAAGGTTTTTAACTCCCCCTCTGTCAGAAGTTTGACTACCAGAATCTAAAAGGGCCAATACAGTTCTAATCTCCACTTGGTGAGGGTGCTGGGGAAGGGAATATAATCTAAAAGTTTGACTACCAGAATCTAATTAAAAAAATTAAACTATTGGACATAATTTGAAATTAAGAGGAACATAGGGACTCCTTTTTTTTAATGTTGTCATTTAGAGTTGTTGATTGAATCAACTAAAAATAGCAGTAAAAATACGTTATCTCTTATGTTCTTCACTGTGGAATTTAAAAAATTCTACCAAATTGGGTGCACTCTAAATTAGTTGATTCTGTTATCTTGTAAATTTATATCGGTTGGACAGAAAATATGTGCGCATGATGCAAATGGAAAATGTCCTTTTATATTTCTAGTTCTGGATTTTAAACAATTGCGTGCATGGTTTGATAGTGAATTTTTCTTGTTGGCAGGTTTTGTTTAAACATTTGCAGGAAAAACTTATTCTCACTGAGGTATGTTTGGCAGACCCTTTCATGACTTCAATTTCTGTGGGCAATATCAGGACTGAATATTGGGTTTTGGTTGATTTGTTAGAACTGACACTAAAGATTACATGAATTATGATCTTGTGAAAATCCCTGCTTTATAGTTTCTCTTTTTTTGCTAGCATAATGGTGTTTATTGACAATGTTATTTTATCTTTACAGTCGAAGTTAAAAGAGTTACAATATCAACTAGTGCCTTTGCGTTCTGATGTGAACCATTCAAATTTTGCTTCACAGTCCCCATCTCATTCCATTGGTGCAACTTTGGCAAACTCAGTATGCTAATTTTTTCCATTTTGTCCTTTATCTTTTCATGCTATTAGCTATTATAAAATTCTAAGCTGTTGCATTTTTTGTTAGAATAAAGATGGACTTGAACTGGTTCCTCAGCCCATGTATTCCCAAGTGAAGCCTCAGGTGTCTGTTGACAGTCAGATGGGAAATGACTGGGATATGTTGGGTCGCCATCAGAGTGACATGGGTGGGATGACGAAGAATGTAGATGCTGATGTATTAGGGAGGTATTCACCTCTTGCAAGCAGGTGAGCTTGGTCAAATGGAGACTGCTACTCTGAACTGAATGTATTGGTGGGTTCCATTTTCAGGGAGTATCTGTTAAAGTGGTCCTGATAATTTGACATGTGGATTCAAATTACATGTTTAAGTTATTGGAGACCATGTTTGGTTTATCCAAAACAGATCGGAGAATATACTCCGTATGAAGTAAATGTGAAAATTATTGTCTTCACCATGTTCTCTGTAATATAGTACTTATTTGGGGTTGAGTTCCATGAGTTTCTTTCCTGTCACCTTTTGTTTTATCTGCTTCTTTATTGGTTCCTTCAGTTAGAGTCATTTGCCATATCAAAGCTGTAGACTTAAGAGTATTTACTTTTTTTTGTGAAACTCTAACCAGTAAAAAATTGTGATGAAAGAATATATTTTTTTTTTATGTTTGATATATGTTTTGAATTGATTGTAAAGAAGTGCATTTGTGCTCACTTGTATTAGCTATATGACAGGACATCTAGTCATGATACTGCTACCCAGCTTGTAGTTACTCAAGGTGGTGGTGCTGATCCTTCACATTATGGAATGGAAACAACTAACAAACAGGTTACATTTCGTGAGCCTGTGAGTAATAATGAAGTGGATGATACTGATGGAGATGGAAATCAGAATGAGAGAGAAACGAATGCTAATTGGAGCTCAGGCAACTCTCCTTATAGAACTGCCGCTGAAGATCCCAGTTCCTCTTATTCTCCCTATAATCTAGCACCAGTCCTTGAAGAACCTTCCTCTTCATTTTCTGAGGGTAAGAATTTATTATCTTTTTATCTGAACTATTATTAGTGAAAGAACTAATGTTGGCTATATCACATTGAACAAATTTATCATGCAGCTGCAGATGATGATCCGCTACCTGCTATAGAGGGTCTTCAAATTTCGGGAGATGCCATTCCAGGAAGGGAACTTCAGGCATGCGGATATTCTATTAATGGAACCACTAGTTGTAATTTTGAGGTGCAATTTAATCCATCTACAACTTAAAACTTGTTGCCTATTTTTTTATGCATTACATTTTCATGTTTGATAACTGGTGTGCTCACTCGACATCCTTTATTGTTTCATTTTGATTATCAGTGGATAAGGCATTTGGAAGATGGATCTGTTAATTATATTGAAGGTAATTTCTAGTTCTAGAATATGTTATATTGTTCTTCCTAACATTATAGCCTAAACATCTTGGTTCCAAAAATATAGGGGCAAAGCAACCCAACTATCTTGTCACTGCTGATGATGTTGATACCTACCTTGCCATTGAAGTTCAGCCTCTGGATAACAGAAAGCGCAAGGTAGTTTCATTACCTAACAAAGAGCCGATTGTATTGTAACTATTAAATGTAAAAAGATACTTGAATGTCGACAGCTGCATGTATATCATCATAGTATTGAGATGTAGGTTCTTAAGATTTTTATTTTAATCACATTGCCCTTTGATCTCACTGTCCCTCCCACCTTTAACAATTGAGTAGAATCTATCACCAATTGTATATGGAAATAAGTATTTTGTCAAGTTAATTTGACTGACTCTGGCTATTTCAATTATGGTGGTCCTTTTTTTAATAGTAATAATAATTGAATTGCTTGCCCACTTTGTGATTGTAGGGAGACCCTGTGAAGGTTTTTGCAAATGATACTAAAAAGATCGCGTGTGGTGAGTAATTTACTGTGATTTGGTGCTTCTTAAGTTTAGCTTGCTTCATTATACCCTCCACCTAGAGGCTGATGTTTATTGGTATTGAGAAATATTTTTTTCCAATTGTGTGCATTCATTTCATTCTACTGAAGGGATATCATGGTCTCTTGGGGGGGCATCTGATAAAATTGGAATGATATTGAAGGAATATCATTATTAAAAAACTGATATAATTCTACTTAAGGCTCAAAGGGGGAGAACTAGACATTACCCTAACAACCAAAACATAACCTTCAAGCTTACTCCAACCAAAACATAACCCTGACAGACTCCGTTTAAGCAACCTAACCAGGGAAACCTCCACCTATGAAGCTAATCTGCTTTGCATTTGCCATATATTGACTGCGGTTCTGTGACATTTCCTTGCTGAATTGTTTATCGAGCTATTATCCTCTTTTCAGACCCTGAAATGCAGAGCTGCATTGAGAAGACACTTTATAACGGAGGTGCATCATATAAAGTTTCTCTTTCGGTAATTCAGTGATAGCAGCTTCTTATTTATTTTAAGTTTCCTCTGTCTATTGCTGCAAAAAAAAAAAAAAGAATATTTATTTTTCTATTCTTTAACGAAAAGCTCAAACTGTTTTGGAATAAATTCTGAATTGCCTTTACAGACTGGACATTTTGATATATGGGAACCAGCTACTCTGACCGTTAAGAGGGAAGGTTACAGTATCAAATGCAGTGGCCCGAGTGGAGGTGTAGCTGCAGAAAAATTTTCTTCGTCTATCAGTGTATGTCTTCTTATTTGTTATATTCTGAGTTTGTGACATCTTGGTCAGTTGCTATATTAATTATGGATACATCAGGGATATACAAGACAGTAGTTGGCTATTAGTAATTTCGCTTTTTAGTGAACAATTTTGTTGGAAATTTATTCAAAAGAATTTTATGACTAATGTGGAGTCTTCAGTATTTTCTGTCATTTGTTTCAAGTTTCAACCTGAGAACTTTTTGTATTTCCAAGCTGAAAAATTTCATGGGTTAACCTTGTTGGTTAAAAAACTTTTGCTTGACACAAAGAAGGGAAATACGATGTAGTATGAATTATACCAAATACTTATATAGCAATTTCCTGAATTGGAACCTACACAACCTCAGAGCACATTTTCGACTCCCTATTTACTCAAAATGCCACTTGCAGCATAGGCATTCATGTTGTTTTGCTTCCAACAAACAATCAGTTATGGTTGATCCTCTCGCGCCAATATCCCTCAGTTTTAGGACGCAAGTTCTTGGTGGAATGTAGGTGATGACAGTGGAGGGTATAAAATTCAGAAGTCCAGCTGCAAAGTTTTAAAAGATACACCATATTATCGCAAAACATTTGATACGCCATGTTGCATTGAGCTGTTCTAATAAATGATCCAATTCTATTGCTAAAATGTTTCATAGAGCTATTCTCATTGTTTTCCTGTTATGTGCATGGTTATGATACATCGTTATTAATGGTTGGCTAGTTTATTTATCTTCTTTTCTGTTTACTTCTGTAGGTTGTGATTCCTTATGGACATGTTTCAGAATTTGTGATAATTGGTTCAAGTGGTGATGAGCATCTACTACGAGCTGAAAACAGCCCAACAGATGTCAGTGGGTAAGTGAAAAGTCGTTTAGTTTATCTTGTATGCCATACAGTGCAAAAGGAACTAAGGCAGCTGTTTTTTTCATTATATTAATGCAAAATATTTCTGCATGGTCTAAAGTTATGATTTTTCCTTTTCAGAATAGGTTTATGCTGTCTTTGCATTTTTACCTCCCAAAATGAAAAAGATGTTTCAGATGTTAAATGTATCTAAAACCTTTACTTTCTGAAGTTTGAAAATACAATTTTGTTTGAGATTAGGAAATTACCTTCGAAAGATATCATTGGAATTCTTCTTATTTTTTCTTTATCTAAGATATGGGCCAACTATGACCTAACTCGGCAACAGTGGCCTACCTTTTGAGCTAAAGCTCAGTTGTTAAAAGCCATTTAAAAATTCTTCCAAGATGGAAAAAATGTGAATAACTGTGTTCTCACTTTCAATTAACAAACTTTTAATAGAGGTTCAAGGTCATATTTGCCTTGAAAGTGTGTAAGGTGTATCATATCTACACCAGAAGTATTTTGGGTCCAATTTTGTTCCGAAAGTGTGCAAGGTGTATCGTATTTGTCATTTACCGTTAAAATATTAATGGTCAAAGTCACGTTTTTAACAGTCAACATGCAATTTTAATGGTGAAGTGCGAATATGAGACATCTTGCACACTTCCGGGACAAAATTGGACCAAAAAGTACTTTTGGAGTAGATATGATACACTTACACTCTTACTCTTCTGGGGCAACTATACATTTGACTCTTTCATATATTGTGCTACTTTCAATGGATTAGATATTATTAACACATTTTCTCTAACTCATCAGCAAAAAAATATTTGTCGTTTATTCTTTTTTAAGGAAAAATCAAGTTTCATTTTTATTTGTTTTCTAATGGGTGTGGATATAAATATGAAGTTTCCTGATCTTTGTTTCATCAAATGTTTATTGGTTTCTGCTTTTGATGTTTAATATTTTGTTGCTTCTTCTGCAGTTGGAGAGACACCATTGTGCTCACCTTGAGATTGTTCATCCTACGGGTATCTGTCTAACTCTTCTGTGCTTTAACATGTTGCTTGGTATTTCTTTTTGTTATAACTTGTAAAATAATCCTCAATCTGTTGCCTCGTCTACTGTAAATACCACATGCACCCATGCATTCATGATTAAGACCAAATAAGAAATGTGTGATGAAAATAATTTGTTTATCAACCTTCTTCTACTCCCTTCACAAAGTGATTGTTACTATGTTAATCGTTACTATGTGTACACAATCAAATTTGCACCAGATGAGCCATTTTATATTGACCAAATTCGAATCTAAATAAGCTTTGATATGAAGATGCTGACTTATCTTGCATTATAACTTATAGTTCTGTATTAAAGCCACCATTGTGGTTTTGGTTTCTGGATAACTATGCATCATCAAAAGCATATGGTAGATGTTTATAGCTATTTCCTTGGGTATCTTAGAAATCATTGAGACTATAAGACAAGTAGGGTATGTAGAATAGTTTTTTCCTAGAAAGGAAATAGGACAGGGCACAGAGCTTTTTCCTATTTCTTTTCTTTTCTTTTTTCTTTTGTTTCCCAAGAGTATCCCGACCCAATTGTTTTTCCTATTTCTTTTCTACACATCAAATCTTTCATCGATCTCTTCCTTTATTGATCTGTCTTGCACATCAGCTTTGAGCATTGGCCATTTTATTTTATGAATACCTGGGGTGATAAATAAGAGAGTTGTATGTAAAATTGTCTTGGTGCATAAATAATATATAACTGTATATGTTTGTCAGACTATTGGGACGTGTATTTAGCAACAAATATTAAACAGAAACTGAAGTGACATGGGTTTTGATGTGTGTGCTTCTGCAGGCTGGGGAGAAAAGGAGGGGAAAGAAGAAGGGTTTATTCTTTAACAAGTGAGGGAAAACCAATTACTTCATATACAGGTTCAGATGTCAGTAGAAAATAATATAGGAAGGATGTAACAGGAAGTAGAGTATTTTGGTAGCAACCTAAATCATTTTGTTTCTCCTTTGTATTTTTTAAAGGGCAGGCATAGCTTGAAAATGTAATCTTCTATCTGTAGTCACTTCTTTACTTTCCATATTTTCTTTTTCTTTTTCTTCCCATCTTGTAAATTATTCAATTTTTTTGCTTTTTTTTTTGTATTGCCATTGGTTTGTGCATATCTTTGTGCGCTTAAAGCTGTTGGATCCTTTAAATCAATTTAGTGTCAATTTTGATGGTCCATCCAATGTGCAAATAAAGTGCAAGATTCTTTTAAGGAATTTTTGGGACACTAATTAGTGGGACCCCATAACCAAATCATAAATCCTAATCTGTAATGCTTCCATTGTCGTGGGGATTGGGGCATCCTGCATTAACATTATTATATCATCCTTAATGGAATCAAAGTTACGAAGTTTGACAAATTTATGAGCTAATGCAGTAATTACACACCCTATTTTCCCTCATTAGTGTTTTGAAACTGAAGTACAGGGAAGCTATAACTTATAAACTTAGTGTCAATTGATCCTAATAAATTTGAGGGAGTATATGAATAAAAGATGTCAACTGTGTTGCTAATGATAAATCAATAATCATAGAATGTTCCAAATCACCAAAAATTTGGTAGTGTTTGCTGTATCTTATACTCCCTCTGGTCTTTGATATGAAGTACCAACCAACAAAATTTTGTCTCAAATATTAGGGACTAAACCATATTAATTGCCTTTTCCCACTTTACCTTTATCACTATCAATTTTTCTAAGTTCAAAAGGTTAACTCAGATGGTAAAGCTGGAAAAAGTGGTTAATTTAGCATTAATTTAATGACTCAACCACCAATTTTTTGGGTTATTAAAATAGGTAGTATCATTTGCACCAAAAGAAACATAACGTAGTGGTTCGGCTTCATTGTCAGGTGTGTTTGGGTTCAACTGAAAGTCAATTTTGTTCCACAATGACTGTTAGGGCTTTGGGGGCTTTTGACGTTTTATTTTAAAATCATTTAAAAATTGGTGTAACTTTTACTCTTTTATGTTTGAATTTTCTGAATTTTTTTATATAACATCTAATCGATCCTGCTTGTAACCTCAAGCCGTTAGTGCTTTCCCCTTTGAATAAAAAAAATGTTTTAGCAATGCTAATCCGAACAAGCCCTAATACATGAAGACAATGAATGTTGTTAAGTTATTAAAGCAAGAGTTGAGCAATTCAGCTAGGGAATACAGTTGTTAAAGCATGCTTAGAAAACTCTTGAACATACTGCTTTCCTAGATTTGTCCAGAGTAATTTGCCGATATGTTTTTATTTTTGTTTTGATATTCGAAGCTAATTTTAGGATGAAAGTTGTAATTATCTCAACAAGCAACTGGAGATAAACAAAAACTCTAGTCCATCGTTAAGATAAAAACAATACAAATGAAGAAGAAATTATTTAAAGAACAATATTGACTGTAGTTTGTTAAGTCCTTAGGATTGACAGATGATTATCAGATTATGAATTTCAAACATTTCCAGTCATATTCAAAGAAAGTCTTCATAGACTACTTCGCCTATATAGGGATGCCTTGAAGATTACGCGAACACTTTTGTTTTTGTAGTTTAAAATACCTGGAAAATAGTCATACAAGTGTGATCTCTTGTATATATTACTCCGTTGTCAAATGATGTCAATGCTGTCGGCCAAAAAAATGATGTCAATGCTAAAGGAGAAAAGGTGATATAACAAAATGTTACAAAAATTAATACTAATTGTAAACAAACAATAGTTTGGTGGTTACCAAATTAAATACAATAAAATTATAATAGTTCAGTAGCCACTTCTCTAGTCCTTATCAAATGACATTTTCAACTAATTCCTTTTTGACAGAATTTCAACCAATTTACAAGAACAATTGAAAGACAGTTAGATAATAATTTATTTGGACCGAAAACCACAATTTAACATAAATTACATTGACAAACTAGTGAGCCAAGTATTAATAATAACCCTCAGAAGAAGTAACTTGTAAGATCACAGAGGATTGTAAGCTCTCAAGGTGTGACAAGTATTGAATATTATTAGTATTTTTTAGAAAAGTCAAGTAAATCAATGGGGCATTTCATATATATATTTTCACACACACCAAGGAAAATCTTAAATATGATTAACTTCCCTCTAAAATCCAACAATTTTTGTATTCTACCCATATTTAATATTTAGTGTACCACATGAAAAAAAGTCAACATATAAAAAATGAAGAGTAAACTTGTACATTCGTAATGAAGTGACTTATATAATATATATAACAAATTAAACCTTCTATCCATGCCCAATAAATAGGATAAGAGGAGTACTGTTTAAGAACGGATGAGTAACTGATAGTTTTCATTTTAAAAGCATCCAACAGATTCTCCCTAGCTACTAAGATTCATCATGATTGTAGACAAGAAGTCGTTAATGGATATGCTGGCCTGTCCTGAAAAGAAAATCAATAATAAATACTACTCATTAAATAGAGGAAGAAGAATACACAATAAGAGGTTGAAATGTCTTCTTCAACATAAACAAAGAAAAATTTAAAGCCAATAAATCCTAAAACGTGTCGTATGCCTTTGGAGTTTCAACTTCTAAGTTCAAATCTTTGCCACACATTTTTCTTCCCCCTTATCACAAATAAACTAAAGGGTTATTACCACTTCTTTTACCACTCATTCAATGCAGTATTCACACTATCTTGGTTTTAATCCCTATATACTATAACTAATTAGTGATTTTTAATTCTCAAACATTCATGAAAGTTAAGTTTTGTTTTAATCGCTGAACTTAAGATAAATGATCTTCATCCCTTAATTTTTTCAAAGTTTTTTTAAAGTCAAAGGACCAATAATCATAATAGGCTGGCAGTTACATGAATTAAAACCAAAATTGAACAATCAATTTCAAATTTAAGCCACCAAAAACTAAAAACGAGTAAAGTTTCTAACAAATTTCATATCAACCACAACTTAAACAATAATTTAATTTCCATGCAAAAGTCAATAGAAAATAAATATTTTTTTCAAAAAAAGAGTTATCAGTACAAAATGTGGTAAGTTTCAGCGAAGCAAGAAATATTATGAGTCAATGGAAGAAAAACCTGTATGGGAAATGAAGAACCTCTTTTCTTCTTCTTCTTCTTCATCATTCACAACAACAAACTCAATTTCTCTTCCACATGGCCAAACCTGAAGCATCCACTTCTAGTAATAACAATAACAATAACAACAAAAATATCTCACAAAACCAGGTAACTTCATATATATTTCGATTTCTTAATTCAAAATTCATTCAATTTCAATCGAAGTTACTCAAACTGAATTTCCTGAGAATCAGGAGCTCGTCGCAAGGATTCACGAAAACGAAACAGAGATTATGCTTCTAAGGAAGCGTTTAGCAGATTACTCCATCAAGGTAAAACAATAAATAGGGTTTATATACTAATTTATGCGTTTAATCACTTCAATATTATTGTGTTGTTGCAGGAAGCTCGGATTCGACATGAGAATGATGATCTGCAGAAGCGTATTGCGGATATTCATGTGGTACGTATATAATTTTCAAGTTATATATTGAGCTGTATTGGTTTGAATTTCTGAAAAATTGGTTAGTTTATTAGTTAGTTTAGTAAGTTGAAGTGGAAATTGTGTTGAAGGCATTTGATCATCAGCAACAAAACGTGGAACTTGCGGAATCGAAAGCTTCGTGTTATAGACAAGCGATTATTGAAGAGAATATTCATCTCGCTTATGCTTTGCAGGTACTCTGCTTTATCCTTATCAAATAGGTTTCCATTCATATCTATGGCCAATGTCTTCTCTTTCTAATTTCCAAAAAGGTTATGAATTAGTAGTAACTTGTTTTAGTTTATTTTCTAAACTAATGTATTTCACTAATAAATTATACATGACCTTATACTACTCAAATTGTAAAATTGTAAAAGTTCACCTGTATTTCGAGTATATAATTAAACAAAAATTAAACATAAACAATAATTTGATTTGAACATATTCTAAATATCAAGAGTTAATATCTAATATATTAACATTCTTAATTTATCAATAATAATACATGAATTTCTATGAAGTTCATATATAATCATTGAATAAGGTCAAATTAAAAAATTAAAATGAGTCTTAGAGCAAGTTAGTCCAATTTTTTTGTAGACTAGAAATGTAAACTTCAATTTGGCAGGTGAATTCGTGAGTTTTTTTTTACCAAGTTTAAAGCAATTAAAAAATTGTAGTGACTCGTGACACATTTTGGTTAAGTATAGACGTAAAAATTTGTAAAATCGGTGTGTCAATTCACGAGTTTAACAAGTACTAGTTATGATTAACTAGCTTTTAGTTTATGTAAAGAAGCAACTAATTATGTAGGAACTAGAGGAAGTAGTTGGATACCTATTTTTAGAAATGACAATGTTAAAATTTATATATAAAAGGGGAAAAACTTTAGTTAAATACCTTTGGAACCCCAAATTAGAAATTGCTACTACAATTTTATCAAAAAAAAAGCGAATTGCTACTACAACCTCTTGTCAAGGCCGTTTACTTATGAAGTGTACTTAAAGAAATTAGCTAATTTGGGGTTTAATATGTTTTGTAGTTTCCCTAAAAAGAATTAACTATTTTCTTTAGATTAGGAAACCGCATAGGCACATAGTCCCTGAAATATATTTTTAAAATTTAAGAGTAAAATAGTAGAAAAATATAAGTCAAGCAATAAAAATTAATACAAAGTTTTTTTCTTAAATAAAATCTTTTTGAGTTGATGTATTGGAACTTGGAATGAATACATGGAAGTGAGTGAATTGTGTTGTGTTGTGTCAGAATGCAGAGGAAGAAAGATTAACATTTATGTCAACTTTGTTGCCTCTTTTGGCTCAATATTCCTTCCAGCCACCTGAACCTGATGCTCGCTCCGTTGTTAGCAATCTCAAGGTCATCCATTTCTTTCTTATACCAGTATCTCTTTCGTTCCCTGTTTTAGAGCTAATGGTCATTGATATACCTTTGGGCTAATGCAAATTTTTTCTCTTTCAAAATTTTACTCAATTTTTCTTTACTCACTGAATTTTTATATTGATAGTTTTAATCCTTCAATTTCTTACAATTTTAGTTTCAATATATAAATTTTGTAACTATTAATCTTTTGTCATTTATCATTATTACTTCCTGGACTTTCTTTGTTTAATACTCTTGTCTTAGAGCTTTAAGAGACTAAAACTACAAATATAACAAATGCATGCATTTTTTCATTACTAATATATTTATTTCAGCGTATCAAAGAAGTTATTTATAAGAGATAGAGACATGTTTTGTTGATTTACAACTTCATAAATACTATAACAAAGTCTTATCCCACTAAGTGGGTCGTTTACATGGATTATATAACGCCATCAATCTCTATGATGAAGTTATTCAAAAAGATATGTTAGTGAAAGGTTTATCTTAAGGAAAGAATAGGGACATAGCAATATGGCGTCGTGTGATCCATGTAGCCGACCCCACTTTGAGTGGGATAAGGTTTACGTTAATGATGATGATGATGATCAATCTCTATCAATTATCAAATATTTGGATAATTTATTATTCACTAATATATCTCATTCTTTTTTTTCCCGACCAATATATCTCATTCTACAAGTGCTCTAAGCTTTCATCTTGCTTCCTCCTTTCTCTTTTAATCAGACTTTAATGATTTAGTCTACCCTCCTTACTAACATATCTAATGACTTTTTTTAAACATATGCAAAACATCTCAATTTCTTCATTAATTTCATAATTTCCTGGGTATGATAGAAAAATTACATGAGCCGCAATATTAGTCAACCCCCTCAGATTTCTTCATTAATATTCTTTTTCTTGTTTCAACATCTTTTTAATATTTCATTGGTCTTTTTATCAGTAAAATTAGTATCCATTTGGTTCCCTTCAGTTGACTTTCCCACGCGAGAAGAAAAAATTGAGAGCTATCCAATTATTCCGCACAATATTCGCATGGAATGATTCATAATAAGATGCTTTCCTTTGCAGGTTTTGTTTAAACATTTGCAGGAACAACTTATTCGCAATGAGGTATGTTCAGTACATTTTGACATACTGAATTCTATTGCACAATGCCATCTTCTGATTTTATCTTTCATGTTCATAGAATCAAGAAAGGATGGGACTTGTCCCTCAGGCTGTTTCTGAACGGGATATATCAGGTGGTCAACGGAGCAACTTGGTCGCACATGGTGCAGCAAATAAGGTAGAAGCTGAAAAACCAAAGGGACAGATAACAAGCGAGGATTCAAGCTATGGTGTGCCCATGAAGACAGGCGAGACATCTCGCGAACCTGAGATTAGCAATGAAGTGGTGAAAGATCACGATGAAGAGGCAAATGGGAATGGGAGAGAAACTTCGTCTAATCAGAGTTCAGGTAACTCTCCTTTTATACTTGGTGTTGATGGTTTATGTTCCTCCTCTTTGTCTTGGCTTAGTGCTTCAATGTGAGTTATGAAGAGAACCCCCGTGATGGGAAGTTTTATAGAAAAAGGCATGAATGTAGGTGAGGAGGTTTTGGTGCGTGTGGCTTAAGCATAACTGTTTGAAAAAACACAAGTAAATACCAAGTCTTATACAGCAAGCGATAGTACTCAAGTTTTCATTTTGAGAGGAAATATCAACGGACAATTCAGTCTGTCTTACCATGTTTTTCCTATCAAGCCTTTCTTTTTCATCTGAGGGTGTTTCGAACTTGGACTAATAATGAAAGCACTAATTTTGGCCGTAAATGCATTATGCAGAGGTTGATGATGATCCTCTACCAGCTTTAGAGGATCTCCAAATTTTTGGAGAACCTTTTCCAGGAAGAGAACTTCTGGCATGTGGATACTCTATTAATGGCACCACTATTTGTAATTTTGAGGTGAATTTTAGTCCTTTCTTCCTAATAATTTTTTGTTTGATAACTGTTGTGCTTAACATTACCTTGTTACTCCTTTTGGTTTTCCAGTGGATTCGGCATTTTGAAGATGGATCCTTTAATATTATTGATGGTAGTTTCTGGCTATAGACCATGTTTACCCTTTGTTGCTTCTAACAAGAAGACCTGAGTCATTAATCTTATGACAAAACATATAGGGGCAATGCGACCCAACTATCTTGTCACTGCCGATGATGTTGGTACACAACTTTCTGCTCAAGTTCTTCCTCAGGATGACAGAAATCGCAAGGTACTTTTTCTTACTTCAATGACCGACATTTATCATAGAAAACAAAAGATACCTGAATGATATAATCTGCATGATGATACTTGAATGTTGATACACTTATCAATGAATCATTTGTGTTGTTAAGTGTTAGCTATCAGTGATCTTAATTATATTCTCTTGGATAGAGAAGTGTATTGAGGAGTGTTTACATACTGATGGGACCAATAGAACAAACATAAAAGGATTACTTCAGCAACTTAATTAATATTACTTGCATTCTTTGTTATTGCAGGGAGAACCTGTGACGGTTTATGCAAATGATAGGAAAAAGATCTCTTGCGGTGAGTGCCTGTAGAAAATTTAATCTTTTCTAAGTCCAGCAACTCAAAATAGCTTCTAGCTGCTACCATCTTTGCTAGATATGGGGTAGAGATGGGCATGAAGCATAAGATCGCAAATTTACTGTGAGTTTCATAGAAATACAATGGAATTAGTCATACTAATCAAAACACTCCTGCCATTAAATTCTATAGTTGTAAACCAATTAGTAGAAACATGATTGATGGGGCTGTAACTAATGCTGTCAAGGTCATGACTAGTTGACCAACAAATTCTACTATGGCTTATGCTTAGAAAGACCGGTGGAAATTGAGACTCAAGGGGTTCTGTAGGAAAGACAGGCTGTACTTTCAGTAGGAATAGTGGTTGGTAAAATCTGCAATTTGTAAATTCTATAGGAATAGGGGTTCTGTCGTATGAGGCAGAGGCAAACATTTGGGAAGGGAAGTATTTGGAGATAGTTGGCCTCTCAAACTTAAGTTTTTGCTTTCAAGACATCACCAAATTTGCAGCTAACCCTGAAGCTGCCTTTGTTCTCCATCTCCTCGTATTTTCTCCTTTCTTAAAAAAGTTATTAGCTAAGAAGGAAGGCCTTGCAAATGAGGAGGATAAAATTTCCTTTTAGGAATAGAAACTTACAATATATTAATTGTTTTTGCGTTTTCAGATTCTGAAATGCAGAGCTGCATTGAGAGCTCTCTTCAAAGTGGACGTGCTTCTTATGAAGTCTCTCTATGGGTAATTCGCTTAAAGTTGTTTCTTATTTATTTATTTATTTTAACTCTCTTTTCTATCATTATGTAAAATATTATCTTGCCTCTGGCAAAAAAACAACTTGGGTTTTTCCATGAAGACCTTCTGTTTTAAAATATTTTGGGGCTTTGTTTTACAGACTGGATACCTTGATATATGGGAACCAGCTACTCTGGCAATCAAGAGGCATGGTTACAGTATCAAACGCAGGGGAACAAGAGAAGTTGTAGTCTCAGAAAAATTTTCTTCATCTGTCGGGGTAAGTTTCCTCGATTAACTGTTCTGTATTTGTGACTTGTCTGAACAGTTTGGTTAGATGGTATTGTGAAGTTGTTGATACACCTGAGGAGATAAATAAATCCTAGGTGGTGAGTTGGCTAGTGTGCGTTTTAGCATTTCTAGCACTAAAATGTCTATTCAGAAGACATTGTGGTATGATTTATTCGGAGCAGTTAGAATTTTAATATTTGGTGTGACATAATCTAGCTTATTTAATCAATTATCTTAAATCTGTTGTATACATCGTTCTGCTATATCTTGTTCTTAGGATTTGGGCAATTAGGATATTCACTTGCCAGATTCCTTCTTAAGAGGCATACTGTTTGGCATAGTCCTTCCTCCTTCATCATTAATTTCTAACTTTCTATCATAAAACAAAAAATTTATCCCTTGAAATACCGATGATCTCCCAATCAACATTCTTGGTGGAGATGTGTGCTTAGTGATGCTACCAAAATTTTGATAAAAACTCCGCAAGTGTACGGATCGTAAATTTAGTGAAGTGGTAGTTCAAGGTCGATCCCACAGAGACTCAGACAATTAATAACTAGGCATTAGATCTCCTATTTTCATTCAAGTTGAGTAAACAAAAGAAAATTGATTTTAATTACCTAATATCTAAGAAAATAAAATAAAACAAATATTCACACAAAAGAAATTCACGAGTCAAAAGAACAACCTAGAGCCACTAATCCCTAATCTGCTTCTTAGATTTTATTCCCCACTAAATTAATTATGAATTAATTCAACTAGCTAATCTAGAGTACTAGTGTCTATAAATGCCTTTCGGTTTCCACCTATATCCTTGCCTAGCTTAATTACACAATGTCTTGCACTAATTTACTAAGCCAATTAATACCGGTACCGCTCTAATGTGACTATGTAGGGCTTCTAGGTATATGTCTATCCTAGTCGCAAATCAGATAAAAAATCCAATCCTACACTATTTAATCCCATGGTCTATTTAAAATTCCCTCTTTCGAGTCCAATTCTAAATTCCCTAAACATGTCTAATGGTGATCAAACATTAATCACTAAAAACAAGATTAAATAAACTAAATTAAATTAACCATGACTAAATAGTGGGAAATAAAATACTAAGTAACAAACAAGTTATAGTACTCTAGGTTGTAAAAGGAAATTAGTCAAACATAGGTTTCAAATCAAATCAAAATACCAAACATTACAACTTGATCCCAATGGATTTCTTCCTTTTCTACTTCAGTGAATGTGCGTGCAAACTGATTGTGAATGGAGGTGTTGTGGGTCCTGCTACATGAATGATTGAATCAACACAATTCCTCCCTCTTGTTCAGCGTGCAGCCTTGTGTGTTTTGTAATTCCTCTCCTTGCGTTCAATTCTCTTCTCTTCTTTGCCTCGTGTGCGTCTCCAGATCGCGTGCTTAACTTCCTTCTTTCTTTTTGGCGTGAATATGTCTAGGCTTTAGGAATGGGAAGAATTATGACCAAGCCTCCCTTTCTTCTCAATTGCATGTGTATATTTATAATAAAATAGTCCAACACCATATTGCCTTTGCCTTGCATGTTAAGTTTCTTTTCTTTCCTTTTCTTGTATGTCTCTTTCTCTTTATTTCCTTTTTCATTAAATATGCATTCATGAAGAGAAAGAAATAGGAAATAATCACAATGACTCAATCACATAATCTCATTAATAGGAAACTTCTCATCAAAATATTTCTTTTAATATATTAAGTTTCCTATTTCAATTAAATTTCATATTTTCCAAAAGAATCACTCATATACTCTCAAATTACTTTCTTTCCAATTCACATCAAAATCACTTAATTATTTAATTCATGACTCCCCAAATACAACAAAATATTTCCTAAAAACCACTAAATATGGGGAGTCATTAGTTAGTCTCTCCGGAACTTGTGGATCAGT
This sequence comes from Mimosa pudica, assembly GCA_029929735.1. NCBI lineage: Eukaryota > Viridiplantae > Streptophyta > Magnoliopsida > Fabales > Fabaceae > Mimosa > Mimosa pudica. The sequence goes on from JAKELP010000031.1 coordinate 3,517,529, forward strand.
TTTCAATTTTGTGTCTAATCACATGATTTATGCTATTTAATGTATATCAGGTCAGTTCCATCTTAAGAGCAATGGAACTTTTTTAATCTCCTCGATATCTTCCTTAATCACTTGACCCCTTTCTTAAAGTTTTACTAGAAAAGGTCAGTAGCAGGACTTACACAGCAGCTATTGAAAACTGAGCATCTCTGCAGCTAGCATGTTATAGGAATCTATCCTAAACTTGTGTGTTTGTGAAAGAGTATTTTTGGTCAGTGAGCTAATTTCTTTATCTTCTCTCTGTTTCACGTGTAGGTTGTGATCCCTCAAGGACATGTTTCGGAATTTATAATGATTTGTTCTAATGGTCTTCAGCTTTTGTTACGAACAGAGAACAACTCGACAGATGCCAGTGAGTAAGTGACAATTATTCGTTTATATAGACACATGATTTCATTTGATCACGCTTTAGGTGTCATTATAGTAAGATGAATTAGAATGACGATTCTATTTGTATACTACTTTATATAGTTGTTGTACTCTCTTAAAATGCCTTTTGTTTTCTACTTCTAATATTAACTATCTTTCATGCCCTTTATGCAGTTCCAGGGACACCATTGTTCTCGTCATGAGAAATTTCATTCTAAGGGTATAAATTTCCCCCTTATTATCATCTGATGATTAAAATTGATGTGCAGGCTTTGGTTAGATTATAAAAATTTTAAAGAGAGATTACGCAGAGTATTTGTGATAACGCTGTTCATATTATTCCTCCCAATCACTTGGTGGGAGCCATGTCACTGGGCGGAAAAAAATTATTCTTATTCTTAGTATATTAAAGGTGTGAAATATTTGTGGCTTCTGCAGACTGGGGGCAAAAGGACCATAAAGAAGGGTTTATTTTTTAAATAAAGGAGGCTACTTGGCAGAATATCTCTGGTGCCAGTTGAATATACCAACAAAGATGAGCAATGGTAGTGTGATTTTGTGCTACCTATTCTTTTTTTCCCCACATGTTTTATAGGATAAATTTAGGTGGAATGTAATTTCTTTCCTATGTATCTTCACTTTTTTATTCCAATTTTTATAATATTCTTTTCGTCCCATCATTTAAGGCAGTTTTCTTTTCCCCCTTTTCTCCAAGTTTTGACGTATTCATGTAATTTTTATTTTCTACAGGCATTTGTAAATTTTATAGTTGTCTCTTGAAATAATTGAATATGCTACCATTTTATTTAGAAATAATCAGCTTTTTTATTTTCAGTTTCGTACATTGTTTATGGGCCGAAAACCCACACCGATGATAAATTTATGGACTAGTTATTATCCAGGGAGCTGTGTGCACGTTTGAGTTAAAAAAGAAAAGAAAAAAAGAACATGGATTTAAAAAAAGATTTTGATCAAATTTAAATAACTAATTAATAACATGATAGAAATTACAAAGTAATGAGAAACCTGATAATGAAACGAGGTAGGAAATGCAAGTGTGTTATCACACACACACATATTTTCCAAGAGTTATCCTGCAGATATGTACCAAAATCAACGACAGTAATAGATTTATAAGCTCCATGTTAACAAGGAAGCATGTAAAAGATAGTAACAAGAACGGAAAAAAGAAAATGATCTATTAATTAGCATAATTTCATCAATACAATTCTAAATTGCAGGTTGCCCTTAATACAAGAATCAGACAGAATTGACCAAAAACAATTATTATCAGGCAACCGAAAACTGAGTATTATTGTAATGGAATCCAAGACGCATGAATATATAATGACATGAAAATCTGAGGTTTTCAAATGTAACATGAAGAATTTATCATCCTTGCCTGTAGCTATGGCCTATGAGCAAAAGACCCCTTTTTTTGGAGCATCCATATGGATTTATCAAGAGGTAAAAAACCAGCGAATAACATCTACCAACAATACAGATTCCTCTGGCGTTTGACCTTCCTTCCAAACCTTGAAATCTAAAGGGAAGAAGTGAGCATCACTCCAGCGTTTTAGTAAATCTACTGAAAATGGTCCTTGCACATGACCCTGAGGATCTCGGTAGTGCCATCCAATATATCTATCCTGTAACACAGAGGAGGTCTGTTTGACAGACTGTTTTGTAGAGATTGATTCTTCGGTTCCCACGTCGTCGTCACTTAATTCGATAACATCGGTTGGTGGTATAGGCTTTTTAAGTTTTTCTTGAGAGGCCTTGGCTTTTTTAACTTCAGCTACACCATCATTGTCAGATGTAAGGTCTATTTGTTGACTACGAATGCCGTCGCAATTTCCTGCAAAAAGCATGCCATAGTACATCAATGATATCAGTTCGTAGCTGGTCCTCTGTTTCAAAGAGGGGATATTGCAAAGTCTAAGTGGCCAACTAATAGAGAATTCAGTAATATGAGATGCATGATTCCCATATTAGTAAGTATAGAATGCTCAATGAGATATTTAAATAGGCTGATTCTCCTTCATCAATAGCAAGCTTTCAAGAGAGAATTCCTTAAACAAAGTTTGAATTTGATTTTTCATTCTGTTGTGATAGGATAGGCTGACCTAAGTTGTAGTCACATTAGATGGATTCCACATTAAATGAAGAGCCACTTCTATTAGAGCTCCACTTTTAACCTTTAAATATCTGAGGCATCTCAGAGGAAATATAAATAGATAATAATTCTTACATGTTTATTCACTCTTCCCTTACTGAAGACCTATTAGTGGCAAAGGTTTGAAATAACTTTATACCTTAGATACCTTCGAAGTTCAAAACCCTCACTGCCGTAATAATCAACAAGGGTTCTGACATTTCACTAGTACATTTAGAGTTTCACACCATGTCTTGATGGAGATGAGTACAACATTTGATCATGCCATAGAGTTAGATGGATTATAGAATTGTTTAATTACATGCAAATTAGACAACGCTTAGGCTTCAAATGATTAATTTTCTTACAAGTTAATTGTGATTATCAAGTTGATTGTTCGTTTGAGATGAAAAACAAAAAAGAGGGAGGATTATAGCAAACCTGCAGAAACAGGGGCATGAGAATATGGAGTTCCACTTGCAGGCATGTCACTTGAAACTTCTGAGGATCCCCTGAGAATTGACTTAGGAGAGCTGTTTTCATGTCTAACTTCCTTTTGAACCCCAGTAGGCAAAAATGCCGGCTTAGATATAGTTGGTAATAGTTCTGGTGAATGATTTTCGGTCTTTTCTTCTGGAATGACTGGTGCTGTAGATTCTGATTCAGGAGCACCTCTAACTTCCTTTTGAACCCTACTCGGCAAAGATGCCTGCTTATATGTAGTCTGCGATAATTCTGGCGAATCATTTTCAATCTTTTCTTCTGGAACATCAGGTTCAGAAGATTCTGATTCTACATCATCTGAAATGACAGATGGAATTTCCTGCAACAGCCGAGCCCGTTCTTCGGGAGTCTGAAGCTTCGTCCTTCTCTGTAGGTATTCATCCAGTGTACTTCCTACTAATTAAGGAATCCATAGTTTTCATAGAAAAGTTTTCTTTCAGCACTTTCACTATGCTTATCTCAGAAGAAATATCACTTGACACATTATACTCAAAACACAACTTTGTTACAAACACTTCATCATCCTAACAAAGATTTCCTTTCATGAACATGAAATGGAATTAAAAGCCACTTCATTTTGAAGGAATTTAGAAAGAGTGAACAGTTTGACCAATGTGAGTGCATATGTGTGACAACTAGAAACTGACAGAAGTTGAATGGGTTGAAGAACTCACTCCATCACCAGCACGTTACAAATAATTAAGAATATAAGATCAAGCTGAAGACGTCAAAGTTATCATATCAATGTCAATATAAAAACAAATACACTAGCAAGCCAGGAAACTCTCAATTAGAGCTGTACAACTCTAAGAACCGACATAAGAAAAAACTGAAAAAGGATCACCGCACATGCTTTTCAATGCTATTTCTCTTAACTTGATTATAAGGCACTGAAGAAATCCTCAGTCTGAACATTAGAAACTAGAAGGATCACAGAATTTATAAGGCTTGCAAAATTATTGATGAGGTTTCTTTATGTTAATCTCTGAAATATAAATAAGAAAATGAGATTGTCATTTGCATATAATCTATTAATGCAACAAATGTTCCTGAAGCTGCCAACTATTGTTAATTTTTGTTAAAATAACATGGATTCCAATCACAAATTGATTGTACTAAGTAATAAAACATGCTTTGCAGAACACATTTAGTTGTAGTACCCAAGTTATGCACAATTGCATATGCTTGAATAGCCCCAACATTTCATCACATTCTAACACCAACAGATAGAAATACTGCGATAATGTAGAGAAAAAATTCCACATTTTGTAAAGGATATTCTCTGCGCCAACCCTTTTCATTAGCCCGTTCAATAAGATTCTTTAACAGAGCAAGCTCTCTTGCAATCCACTAGAACAAATTCACCACATAATGAGAAGCAAAGTCAGATAAGCGTCAAAGGAGCAAGATGTGGTAGATAGACAAAACAAGCATGTATAGCACACAGGTTGTAATATCTTAAGCATAGAACATGAGAATAAGGCATTGCGTCAACACATCTATTGAAAAATGTTCATATAATTAACTTCATGAAAACAAGGGGCACACAAACATAGATCTAGGATATACCTGCATCTTCTGAAATATGTCAAATATTAGAAATAACATGTTTTCAACTGTATTAATCAGATTGCAATTCAAATAAAGAATTATAAGCCTAGTTTTCAACAATAAATTAAACTGACATCAAATCATACAATAAAATGTAGCATGAATTATATTATATAGAAGATACTAATATGCACTTTTACCCAAAGATTTTTATCTCACAAACAAAGCCTTCTGAGACCTGTCCCTCAAATTATTCTTTATAAGGTCTCTGCACAATTTCCTTTCTGGATAATATGCCACCAATGACCTGTCATTGTGACCCCAATGAATCAACATGAACCAGGCTTTCAGGAATCAATCACCAGAACCACGTCAATCGGGTCATTCTGACATGCCCCACATCATTGATTCTGATGATTCAAGCGGCAGTTCTGAACATCACAATAGTTTAAATATTGGGTCTGCATTATGTTTCTGGGACTTGTATCATACTGGGCATATCTAGTCAGAACTCATGTGATTACAATAACCATATTTTCACATCTGGTAGGACTCGTATGTACCATAAATAACAATAATATATTCACCCAAATAAAAAAACACTATTGAAATGAAGAAAGAAAGCATAAGCAGCCCAATACTCACATTCTTTGTCATATCCTCGTGCAATATTCTAGCTTTCTCCTCAAAGTCCACCTAAAAAATACAGAACAAACACATTATGAGCAATTTTTCTGGTAAAAGAAAAATATGAAAAAGACATTGACAAGGAAAAATCCTTGAGTTTCACAATTTGTGTCTAGTCACAGTCTAAGGATGTACTCAAATATGCACTCAAATTCAAATAGCCTAATCAAGCCAAGATAAAATCAATTTTGAAGCATATTCAGCTTCCAACATGGGACCCAGTTCCTTCATCATGCCCTTCCAATCCTCATCAATCGCTAAATGCTCATTGGTAGGGTCTCAACATCGTTTAGACAATTAAGGGATCTAGAAACAAGGAATTTGTTATGGACAAGGATAAGCCAGCTAAGCCAGCAAAAGTACTAGAAATCAAAAGTCCAAATTGCTATATTCTTTCAGCATCTGTCTGACCCTCATGATTCCTTTCGCAATAAATGATTCCAGGGCAACAAAACCTTCAACTTCATGGAGATTTTAGTGTGATCCATGAGGTCCCAATAAAGCCTCAAATTGCAAATTGATATCCCCTCATTTGGTATCTAATGAGGTTAACATTTAACATACAAATCAAACCTGGAGAAACCAGAGTTCAAGAGCAAACAAATCTTTCATTTGTGTAGACAGACAATGCTGTCTGTTCCTTGCCATCCATTATCTAAAGCATTATTTATAATGCAGCATAGCAGAAGCTACACTTTCAGAAATAATTAAATAAATTTTTAAAAAAACTTACAATCAAGGGCTTCTTGAGCAAGCCATCTTTTACTCTTTGACAAAGATCATCACACTCCTCCTGAAACCGAAACCAAAGCATACACCAAAGTCTTTTAAGGAAAAATTTAATGAAATAATCGGAAGTTTTGGAAAACTTGCTCTAGGCAAAGAAAACTTCTGTTTAGACATATTTTGATACATATTTCCTGCCTCTAAATAACTGTTTATACATTTTAGTCTAGGCATAGAAAACTTCTGCTTAGACATATTTAAATTTTACATATTTTCTGCCTTTAACTTTTTATATATTTCCCGAATTGTTATTTATTCTATACCATCTTTCCTCCCTCTCCTCATCCCCTTGCCAAACTTTTTCATAGGGGAGATATCTCAGTCCCTTCCCATTGGCTGGCTGAAGGCAACACGGCGAACTCACTCTCCTCCTCCTTAGCTACTATTCATAATTATTGATACAATGTAGAGAGTTCTGGAATGTGATTTTTTTTTTCTAAATAAAATTTAAACCAAAATAAAACATCACTCATACCTTAGTGAAATCATCATCAGAAAGCTTATGAATGCCAACATCTTTAAAAAAACCAGAAACTTGAAGGAGAATTTCCCCACTCACATCTTTCAGTCCAGGGCACTTCTTTATACCTAAAGGACATCACAAGGAGAATTATTTTATAAACATGCTGTGCAATTGTAACACTAACTAATTGTGCTTAACATGCAACATGAAAAGATTATAATCAAAGAGACCATATAATAGTATTAGGCCTATAAAATAAGTGATGTGGAGCATAGATAAATAGTGATCACCAGCAGATTTTTAAAGAGAGGTATATGAATTAGTAACAATTTTAAATGGATTCTAGCACAAGATGTTTTTACTAGATGGCTCAAACCTGCAGAGGATAATTAAGAGTTCTCAAGATTACAATACCCAATAAGTGCAGACAAACATCTCACTTGACATCTTTTTGACATAAAATATATAGTTATGTGTTTATGCTGCAAATATAAAATGTGATTAACATCAATATGAACTGTTCTATACTATATTAAAACATGCTATCAATGCAAGCTATCAAATGCCCAAGACCTCATAAATGGCATAATCATTTTTTTATAAAGAAAATCCTGTGTTTTGAAAAGATTCGGTCTGAGGGGTTCATCATTTGCTGTTACTTATTCTACCTTATTTAGGTAACAACCTTTTGCTAAAAAAATGGTCAATTAGGCCTACAGATAATGCAAGTTTATGAATTCTATATAGAACACATCAACTATCAAAGAAGAATATTTAATACATAGACAAACACATAAGATTATAAAAAATTTTGGGGATGCTTTTATTGAGAGGGTTCCATCTCTTAAAATAACAAGTATGGATTCATGTGTTTGATAAGTTTTTCAGAAAGATAATCCATGATGTTGCTTTTAGAGGGATCGTTTTAGAAATACATTGGGGAATAATTTTACAAGCAACTTGTACATTCAAAAATTTCAAATAGAAGCATATCTAAATATGTAAAGTCATACCCTACAACAAACAGATCACCTGTAACTTGCAGAAGCTGGTGGGAGTTCTTCTGAAGATAATCATTTGGGTCACATCTTATTCGAATAAAACCTCCAACTAATTTACTCTCAACATTTTCAGGGTCTTTAAGAATGTCCTGAACAAGGCTCTTCCTCAAATATAATAGCTTGATATTAGCAGGAATGATGGCAGCAAAACAGCTCTTAGGTTTTTTTGAAACCCTTTTCTTTGATGGAGTCTTACTCACTGACTTTTTTTCATTGGGGGGTTCGCTTGTTGCCAAAGTATTTTCATCATCTTCTGAGTTAAATAAAGAATCGTCCGAAGAGTTATCACAATTCGCAGCAAAGTGTGACTCCAACAACTCATGTACTCGTACTCGGCTAATAAATTTCTTTCCAAACAGTGAATGGAGTTTTTCATCACAAATAATTCTTTTCTTCTTTTGAGGATGAGTAAGCTTATTCTTCACAACATACTCATTTACAATAGCAGTTACGTCATATTGAGTTAATGGATTGATAGTATCTTTACCAATCGATTCAAGGAATGAAATTAGTAATGTGGATCCCCATCCGATGTACTCTTTCTTCTTTGATCTAGCTTTCCTTTTTGACCTTGGTGTATAAGCCTTTCCATTGGTATCCTCCACCCAGAAGTCAGTACCAATTTCAAATTTGCCATTCATTATATTATTGCAAAATGAAGATTTTCTTAAATTTCTCCACTGCAATTGAGCCTGCTTGCCTTCGATTGCTTTGGCATCATGCGTTTGGTTTCTCTGTTATCAGCTGCTGCGGAGGCTGCAAAAGAGAAGAGTAGTAAGGCATCATTTGGGATATACGAGCAACATAATAATATCGCTGCATCTCTGGAAAGCAAAATCATAACAAATTTATTTGCTGCAATAGATTTTAAAATAAATGTTTACGTTATAGCTATCTATCAGTTAATGAAACACATAAAAAGGTTATGATAAAGGATCATAATTAATGAATATCAATCCAAGCCATCCTTTAACATCGGAAAACAAACATAATGAACACAAAAGCTGCACATGCAGGTAAAGCATCAACCAACAGTCCAAAAAAGGCTGTTTATTCACCACGGTTCATGTTTTCTCTAAATACAGAAGTATAGCACTTTCATCATGGAAGAAGGCAACCACATCGAATATTTTCAATCAGTTTATGCTTCAGAATTCTGTTCCTCAAAGCAGTTGCTTGTTCTTCAGACTCAAAATAACAAAAAAATATAAACTTTTTCTATTTAAAGGCAGGATATTTCTTTGAACATCCTTATCATCTGCCCTTAAACCGTTACGAAAGCCCCATGCATCATGCTAATCTCTCTTCAACTATATCCATAATCTTTCTCAGCATCAAACATATAGTAAAACTAAAGAGACAAAAGGGAAAAAAAATTACAAAATAAAATTTTAGGAAAGGTGTTTGACTCACCCACGATACATGCTCAGGTTCTTAACTCATGATCCACCAAGGTCTGTCCTTATGGGCTCTGGAGCGAAAATAGTATTTAAAATAAGAGAAATTTTATTCATGAGAAGTAAAACATTCTAAAATCCTAAAATTAAATGCAATATTCTGAAAAATAACAATAAATGATAATCATTCAATATTCAAACAAGATAGTTTCCTAAAACAAAACAATTCTCAATCTTGTCATCAATATTAAAATCCCCTACCATCATTGCCTTCCTCTTTCAACCCCCTCACATTACCACTAAACCAAGAAACCCAAACCCTTTTTTTGGTCAAATGCAGAAAAGTTTGACTTTTTCATAAAAACATGAAGAAAAAACAAAAGGGGTTCATTCAAATGTACAAAAGTAGCAGCCTGCATAACCATTTCATCAATAGCAGCCCAATACAAAAAAAAAATAAATAAAAAAAAAATTCAGAAATGTAACAGGAAATATCAGAACAGGCTCATAATCATCACCAATATTAACAACAACAACAAAAACAGGAACACATTTGGAAACACAAGATAAAAGACAGAACAGAATTTAGAGAAAATGAAGTCAACAGCTCAGAAGAATGAAACCCAGAAAAGATAATTGAAGAAAAACGATGAAGAGAGAGGTACCAAAGGAGGGGATGAATGAAAGGTTGAAACTTGAGAATGATGGAGAGGAGAAAATCAAATGAAAGCCAATGTTCGTCTTTCTTCATTTGCCTCCCTCGTCATTGGACTGAGCAAACAAGTGAAGAGTGGGTACTGAGAAAATAAAATAGGAATTAAAATAAAAAAAACGAATGAAAACAATCCTAGGAGATTATCAAAGTGGCTTATGGCTCAGATGATGAGGTGAAAATAAGTGGTAGTTACTAGTTAGGGTTGAAACTTGAAACAATGAAATATTTGGGTCTGTTGGTTTGGTTTGGTCGTGAGAGGGTAGAGATGGAAAGTATGGGAAATAATGAAAGTAAAATTTGTGCCTACGGGGAAAAGTGTGAGATGTGGAGAGAACGCTTGTGTGTAGATTAGAATATAAGTGAATTACTAACCACAACTTTTTTCACTTTCCTTTTCCCTTCACTTTCTTGGGGCAACCAAAGAGACATAAAAGATCAATTTTAATTTTTTTTTGGAAAAATTATTACTCCCTCTAGTCATAAATATTAAACTTATGTGGGGAAATAAATTTGTTTCTAAATATAAGAGATATTTCTAATTACTATCAAAGTTTCCCAAATTATTCTTATCAATGCTCTCGATAATAATAATAATAGAAAGATAAGAGAGGAAGGATGTGGATAAAAGTAAATGACTAGGATATATTGGTAATATCTTTTTTAACTAACATTCTTAATACAATCAAAATAAGTAAATATGTCTTATATTTTGGATCAGAAAGGCCGACTTGAGTCAATAGTAGGCTTGCTTGTCGTGGGGTCTAAGTTCGTGTATTCGAATTAACCACTTAATAAAAAGCATCAGTGTGCACTCTGATTAACCATTTATGTCTTTTATGTCTTATATTTTGGAAAAGAGGGAGTAGCATAGAAGATGTGTGATATAATCCTACCAAACAAGTAAACCACTTTGAATATTTATTATATTTGTAATTTTTGTTCAAACAAATTCGTATAGTGAAGTAAAGTATATAATTTAATTACATCTTACAACAGCCTACCTAATAGATTAGAGGGGTGTGTGTTTATCTTCATTAATATTGGAAAAAAGTAAGTCAACTTGATTATATTATATATTATATTTGAAGGATTAGGGAGAGTAGGTTGATGAGTCATATTAATTACTTACAAATAATAATTTAAATGATTACAACTAAAACTTATATAATCACTTGAATTGATATCACCGAGCTTTAATTTTTGGGCAAGTGAACTTTCCGAGCTTTGAATTTTGTTAAAGCCTAATTCTTTTTTAAAAAAAAATTGTAAGGTATTTCGGTTGTAAGAAGATGAAACCACGAATAAAATGCTCCAATAAAATATTCACGGCCTGTAAGTTGAAAATATTATGCGTTGGCAAATAAAAGATGATGTGTCACGGCGTATATATTTGATCAATTTCACAGCAAGATGGAGCTAGTCAAAGCATCAGGATTGGCTTGCTTTTAGCGTTATACTCCCTCCGTTCCTAAATATAAGAGCACTTTGACTTTTTTGGAAAATCCTAAAAAAGCAAAATATGGTAATTAAAAATTGATTTTCCCAAATTTTTTCACTAAACTAGTTTATTTGACTTATGAACTTACATATGATCTAATAATATTTAAAATATGTTATGATTAAATTGTTCATTTTGGTTTCTTAGGATTCTCCAAAAAAGTCAAAGTGCTCTTATATTTAGGAACGGAGGGAGTATTTCATAAAGGTGGACTATAATCCACTGCCCAAATTTTGGGAGTGCCACGCATTTCTCTGATTCAGACCTTAATTATTCTTGTAATCATGTTATAATTTTTTACTCCTTTTATTATATGCAAATCCTCGTTAACTATCAAGTCAATGTGTGTTGAGGCTTGACTTGAGAGGCAGCCAGTCATCCCTCTTGGGCCTAGAACTTCTTAAGGATATTTATGTGCCCATAGAAAACATTATAGCCGGAAGCCTACAAACATTCTTTTTTTTAGCCCACCAAATATTTTGGACATATAAATACCTTATGGCTGGCAACATGGGTCAACACCCATGAGCTAACCTCGAGCCCGTTAAGCTCGAACACATTTTTAGGACCCATATTAAAACAGATTTTTTGGTACTGAACCAATTAAACTATTATCTTATATTGGTGTTATGATTTTCTAATTTTATGTATTATCTTAAGTATACAATTTAAAAAATGTAGATTCTAGAGCTTATAAAAACTTATATTTATGCAGGTTTAAAATGATCAAAGTTTACTTATAACCTTCAAGGGCTACAACTTAAAGCATTTTAAAGATTTACATTATAAATAAGCCCGTAAAAGGACTTCATGTCTTATGAAGGCTCAAGCCTGACTAGAAAAAAGTGTATGTGTAGGCTCAGGATTTGACTTAGGCTTTATATATAATAGTAATTAAATGAGTCTTATATTTAAAATCAGATAGAGATTACTTTATCGGACTAATAAGCTAATATAAAATAATATAAAAAAACATAGTATGATTAAGTGGCTCTTTTAACTTCTTTAATCTACTCTTTTTTTGCTAGCTTCTTTGATTTATTCTTTTTTTTTTGCCATATTCTTTTTCTATTCAAAAGAGGAAACTCTGTATTATATTTAGAAATAAAGAAATTATATTTTTTAATTCATTTTTAATTAAATTATGTTATTTTAATCATTACCGGGGCAATTCCAAATTGACTACAGTGTAACTCACTCATGAGTCATGATCGTCTGACTCGCCCCATGTTTAATAATGGGAAAATTAAATATAAGTCTCTGGTAAGGAACATAATAGTGGAAAAGTCTCAAAAACTTGAAAAATTAAAGTAGAGTCCCACATTTGGCAAAATAATTAAAGTAGAGTCCCTTTTTGGAAATGAGGGCCCCACAGTTACTAATATTATATTTCCTCTCTCCTCTCTCTCCTCCCCCTTCTTCCTCTTCCTCTCCTTCTTCAACATAACAATGGCACCCACCCCCTCCCCCCACCTTCTTTCCCATCACTCACCCCCACCCTTGGCCCCCCACCCCACCCACCAAACTCACCGTCGCTGGAGAACAGAATTCCGCCGGAGGACAGAACTCGTCGGCGCATTTCTGGCAGAAATTCTTCGTCGACAGCGGCCGGAAATGCGCCGACGAGTTTTGTCCTCCGGCGGAATTCTGTTCTTTGGCGACAGTGAGTTTGGTGGGTGGGGTGGGGGGCCGAGGGTGGGGGTGAGTGATGGGAAAGAAGGTGGGGGGAGGGGGTGGGTGCCATTGTTATGATGAAGGAGAGGAAGAGGAAGAAGGGGGAGGGAAGAGAGGAGAGAGGGAATATAATATTATTAACTGTGGGACCCACATTTCCAAAATAATTAAAGTAGAGTCCCTTGGGACTCTACTTTAATTATTTTGCAAAATGTGGGACTCTACTTTAATTTTTCAAGTTTTTGGGACTTCTCCAATATTATGTCCCTTACCAGGGACTTATATTTAATTTTCCCTTTAATAATTCCAGGAGGAGGGCTGAATTTTTTATTAATTTACGTGGGTCCATTCCCTCAATGATAATATTATTATCAGACCACAATGAGCTTTCAAAGTTCAAACTGATCATCCCATTCCACAAGACTTGTTATTGATTTTGTATCTTGTGTGGCGCCTAAAATTAATTACCAACTGCTTAATAATTGACTCTTGTTTTAAGAGATTTTCTTGTTTGTATAAAAATTTTATAATTAACTTTACAGTATATATTTTATCAAAGAAAATGTATGTTAAGGTAAGGTACGTATATGAGAAAATTTTAGTCTCAGCTTGGGTAAAGAAATGGGCCAATTTGTAGAGAAGCAAAACTGGGCCATACATACATCCCGAAACCCATTTTATTATAAGATCTCCCATTTATTTCTACTCATAAAAAACAAAGCCTGGCTAGCTATGCTAAGCTAGATAGCTAGCAAGGCCTTTCCTCTAGCATTATAGATATACTTAATTAACTTGCTCAATATAATGAAGTCCGTTATATATATGGGCTGCATAAATTGTGGCAGGAGTCAGTCATATCGAAGCAATGACATCGTGGAGGTTCGGACCTCGTACATCGACACTTGTCACAAGCTGAGTGACATTCTTCTCCTACATCAAGACACTGGCATAGAGGAGGATCTGTCATTGAACATATGCAAGTATCACAGCATCTAGATGATGATGATGATGAAGGTTTAGACATCGTTCGATCAAAACGGTGAGCAGTGCCAAAATTTGAAGTGAAAGTAATTATTAGGAAAGCCAATAACACAACCACTATTTTTTTCAGCTCCATTTCTTAGCTTTCTCTATATTTCTGTGTGTAATAAGTCGAGAGGATGATAGATTTATATTTATAAGAAGGTTGAAGGATGAATATTAGTTATATTGCTAGCATTTAAGCTAAGGTGGCATGCATGTCTTACAAAAAAAAGGTGGCATGCATGCAAAATATGAAGGTCGAGGTTGCTGCCACGACTAGTTTTACCAAGTTACGAGGTTCATGTGTAACTCCGTTGGCTTCTCCATGCTGCCTTTAATTTGAAAAATTTACATCCATTCACTTTTGTTTTCCTCCATTTCTTTTATTTATAGAAGAAAATAATTACTTGTTATTACTTTTTAAAGTAATTAATTTTAGATGATGGAAGTCATGACTAAATGATAGGCTCATGTGTGAAAGTTTTATGCTGGTTTTTCTATGTTTTGTGCCAGCATTGTCCATCAATGACCTTGTAGTCTAATTGCACGAAATGTTTAAAATATTTGGAAAATCATTCAAGAGAGGTACTATAGTAGTGTTGTTTACACTTTTATATTTTAAATTATTGCGAACTATAGAAGTAACAAAATTAATCATAATAAATACTTGCAATATATAGGAGGTAATTAATTCATTATTATTTAAATGGAGAATATTAATTCTTATAAAACTCGGCATATAATCGTTAACTATACACGGACACTTGAAACTACAATTAAACAAAATTGACAAATATTAATGTATTTGGCAAGGATTCGACTCATGACTTATGAGATTGTGTGTTCAAATTAAAGCTCACTGTCGATATAATGAACATGGGCTGTTCTCTTCTGCAAATCGGAATTGACATGAAACATGATTCCATGAATCAGAATTCATAGAATATGATTAGCTGTTGATTCCGGCTGTAGCAGATGAAATAATTTCAATTGGAATACAAGGCTTCGGAGCTTTAAAATTGGAATATATGCAATTCCAGAGTTGATGTCTATGCATTTGGACATAGTCAGGGTTTAAAGCTAGCAATGGATTATTCTCGGCTTTCAAAAGTATAAGCTATATGTAAAAGTTGATAATAACATGATACAAGGGGGAGGGATTAGTGTAAATCGATGAAATAATCCTTGGCACACAAAAGTGTCAATCGCTAGGGGATTATGTAGTGGTTATTTGTAGCTAGGTGTTTTCTAGTTTTGTTTTGTTTACTCCCTATACATTAAAAAGAAAAGAATCAATCGAATATTATTGATTGGGAAGTGGCTCAGGTATGCCTCAATTATTAGCGGTTGGATGAAAAATGTTTAGATTCTTGGATTTAATTGGATGACTTATGGTGCGCTGCATGTGAGAAGAAACTGGGGAATAGCCGAATAGGAGAGTGAGGAAAAGGAGTGGTTCCACGCCCTTAATGGTGAGTGATTTACAAATGCTAAACTGATTTAATAATCCAAATTTGATGTTTTAAATATGTCGAAATAAGAATTAATAATATGAATCTTACTGTAAGCCGACAGTCTAGAGTATATATAGATGGTCGCTCCCCTTTCTAAGATACAACTGCAGTTTTTAATGTATATCAGAGATTCAATAATTCAGAGTTCTTTCATTGGGTATGTTGAAAGTAATAAAGTTAATTATATTACAGTTCAATAAAAGTAAAGTTGATTAAACAGTCTTGAAAAAAAAGCAATATCAAAGTTGCTTTTTTGATCACTAATAATGAACAGAAAACTTACAACAATAACGAACACACAAAATGAATGATGAATGACTGACTGACTATTGCCAATACAAACAACTATCTGTTCTATAGCTTTTCCACTGACAAAGATATGCAATGTGCATAAGCTTTAGATCCTGATTCCCTTTCTCCTTTACTTCTTTTGATATATAGGGACCTTTCCTTTTCTGTTACAGGCATCAGCCATCAGCCAAAAGTACTACTATATGAAAATGTTTGAATGATTGACGATCAAAAGTTGAAAAAATGGTAGAAGAATTTCATTTAATGTGTTCTCTCGCTCATTTATGTTTCTACAATTGATAATATATTAGAAGTAGTCAAATTCAAAATTTTGATTTATCAAGATAGTTTGAAAATTTACATCTCATACGCTGCAGTGGTGTCATATTTATAAGGTATAGAGAAAATGAATTCTCAACTCATAAATGACATCATTAATTTTTCAGATTAACTATTTTTTACATTTCATTTGTTATTGTCTATACTTTGCTCTCATATGATATAATGTATGTATTAATTAAATATGGATAAAATTGAAAACATGTAGTGATTTCTAAATATGATTAAAATGAACATATTCTTCTGGTGATTGTTTTCCTTACTTATAAAAATGATAAGTAAGCAGAACTAGTCATGTATCAGAACTAGAACTAGTCGTGTATCTAATCTCAATGGTCTAGATTTGATCTTGATTACATATTATTGAAATATTTTTAATAGATATGAACTTAGACTATCGAGATGAGATCCTGGCTTAGATACAACTTGCCGATACAACTTGCTGTTCATAATCTTTTTTTATGATTAGGGAAATGGTTCCATTTTTTGTTGCACTCAATATAAAGGGCTAATTAAGGTGTAAATATGGTGAAGACAATTACACGTGCGCTGACACAAAAATTAATTTTGAAGTGCAAATTTACCAAGGGACAATATTTTTTTGTGCAAATTCGTCAGGAACAATATTTTGGGTGTAAATTTGCCAAGGATTTTAGTTACTTACATACGGAAATTATCAGCATATGCACATGTAGCGTGTCAAACACTAACACAAAGAATTGACTTGCATTGGTCTTAAAAAATGACACGTCATCCTTGTGGGTCCCAGAATTTATCTTTGGTCCCTTTCCTTCCCTGTGGGTCCCACAATTTCTCTCTGGTTCCTTTCCTTTCCCACTTGGTCAATATATCATATGAATTTTTACACAGTTAATACTTCATTTTAAAGTCAGCAAAGCCTTTGAAGATAGTGCATGTCAACATCATTAAAATGTATCATTCAAATATGACATGTCATGCCACATGTGCATATGCTAACTTTCGTCTGTGAGCAACTAACATCCTACCAAATTTGCACAAAAAATATTGTTTCTTGGAAATTTGCACCAAAAATATTGTCTCTTGGTAAATATGGACAAAAATATTGTTTCTTGATAAATTTACACCTCAAAATCATTTTGTGTCAGCCGCACTTTCATGTAGGTAATTTTCTTTAGCATAATTTCACCTTCGTCTCACTATAAATACTTTTTTGTTCATTAGATGAACTTGTTCTGATATATCTATCTTATTCAGCATAAAATCATCACTCAAAATCAGTAAACAACCACAAAAACTTCATGTGGAATCCTTTTCAATTTTTTATTTGACCAAGAGCCTAATCTTTTTTCAGGGGATAGGGGATGGAGTGCTAAATGGAAGAGAACTTCCCCAGTTACGTTTATGTTTGATTCATACCAAAAGTTGGCCTATTCAATCACTTGCTGACAAATTAAAAAAGTAAAGCCATAAAAAAATCTGAGTTGGTGTCTCATTTTGATTGCTAAACTTACAAGAAAGTGCTATTTGATAAAGATTAATTAGTATATATGTATGCCAGTGGTGGGAGACAGACATACATCATATGAAATGAAAATGAATGGTTATCCAAGGATTGAGGTCTAATATAATGTCTGACGTAATATGACTTAGACGGGTGTTAGATTAAAGGTCCAGTATTAGTGTGGATCTGATATCTTCTATTAGATTATGTGTCCCAACTCCCAAGTGTCATCTTTTCCTCTCTCAAGCAACAATGTTTTGGAGCTAGCTCTTGTATTAGAAGACACAGATATTTATAACAATTATCACCCTACTGTATGTATTCTACAAGGGAATGAGAGAAAATTAATAAAGAAAATAAAAGAGAAGCAAGATGGTGGGGGTTTCTATTCTCTCTCTTTTCCTTCCACTCATGGTGGAGATTGAGTCCGTGCGAAAGAAGAAAGAGTGTTTATTGATTTTCTAAGAAAAGCACAAAAATGGTAAGAATCCACATGGGCTTTATTGTATATAATTGCTCTAGCTTGGGTGATCAAAATCAATTAGCTCAGGTGCACCATTGAGTCCTCTCGCTATGTGCATATTTATGATTCGATGAAAATTACAAAGATTCCACAATCATATAATATAATAATATATGCTGTGCAGACTCCGGGGAATGCACAAGAAATGCACAATTCATTTACTGATACGGATCATTAGTGGTAGCTAGCTACCCCTCGCATTGCTGGTGAGCACTTAAGTTCTAAAGATAACTTAATGCCCTCTGTCGAATATTAATAGATAAATTAAGGATGTATAATGTTGATTAGAGTCTTCTCATATTGATTTAAGCTTTTGTCACATAGAGATAAATCTTAATATATATGCACAATTAATTTATATTCCAACATTTAAGTAGTTACTCCAAGTTAAGTACATTTTTAGTCCTTTAAACTTGTATAATAATGTTTTATTTTAGTTCTTAAAATTTATAGTATAGTTTTAATCCTATAATCTTAATACTGTTAAAGTTAATTACTAATTTTTTGCGGTTAAATGTTAATATTACTATTGGACAAATGCTGATTAGATAACTTAATGGATTATTGTACAATTGACCAAGCATGCTTAAATTTATTTTTAACATAATGTTCGTCTTTTGATTAATTTTAGTATAAATTATTTTAACATATTTTTATTCTTTTTATTAATTTTAGTAAGATTTATAAAAATACTCATTTAAATATAAGCAATAACCATACATAATTATTTATATGTCTTTAAATGGATTGAAAAATAAATTAGTTTTATTAAATTGAAACTGAAAAAGATTTATTATGATTTATTTAATAATAAAGACATACACGATAGTGACATCAGATAGAAAATACCATAAATAAGTTTTTTTGATATTTTTAAAATTCTTGTTAATAAATTTAAAATCTAATCACGCTATGTTAACTCCATAGTTATCGATTTTAAATTTGTTGGTAAGGTTAAATATCATTTTGTCAGTGAATAATTACTCAAATATAAATTCATACAATGAACAACAAACGGTAATGATTTTACCTAAGAACAGTTTAAAAGTATCATTTTGGCTAACATTATCAAAATTTTCTTAATTATCGTTAGATAGTTGCCATGTGTTTACAAATCTGATTTATAAGCCACTTTAGGTTCTTTTTTACCATAAGCGTACGGGTAATAGAAAATAGTATATATAGTTTTAAAAAGAGTATCGTTCCACAAATTTTAAAGTTTAATTAAGCAAGTGAATTAGCATAATATGCATTTACTTGGAATGAGTAAAAACAAGTTGGTGGAAGTTATTTGCAAATAAATTATTTACATTTACTTTCTCAAGTCATATTCCATTTAACAAATAAAGTGGTAATCAAACACTTGTAGGAGAGAGAGAGGGGCAGAATCCATAAATATAAATTTCATTCAAAACATCGAAAAAGAGAAATACAAGGTTCAATACATAAAATGATTCAAAGTAACCCTAGAATAGAATTTTAGTTACACATGAATGTATTTAAAACAAAACCCAAAACTATGGAGGAGTTAATGACAGATACTAGAGTAGAAGAATAAAAGGGGAAGAGATAAAAAACAAATTGGAAGTTCAAATTTTCTCAATCTTCACCCAAAGCAATCTTCAAGTTCCAAGTCACTTCTAAACTCTCCAAGATAGCCCAATATGTACCCTAAAACTATCCTAAGTTGTTGTGTATAATATGTTTCTCAACCTAATTAAGCCTAGCTTTTTAACACTGAAAATATGCTAAGAAGGATTCATAATGTGTAGCTTCATTGAGGTGCTTGTGGTGGCGAGCTTGCGGCGAGCAGACAGAGAATGGTGGGAGGCCGCAGCCTCACGGTGGCGCGCTCTCAGTGAGCAGCCAGGGAAGGAAATCTCCTTCGCCAAGTGAGGGATCGGCGAGCGGTTAGTATTGCCTCTGTGATTTGGTTCTCCTTGGTCCATTTTTCTCCTCTTGCTTCCTTGTTGCATCCTCCTAGTGTCTCCTTATTTTCAGCACTTGCCCACCTCTTCCTACGTAAGATAGAGGGTTGATGAGTTTTCACACCTCAATCATATATTCATTTAACTCCAAGTTTCACACAAATATATTTCTTTCCATCTTGTATCCATTCCTACTTATGTATGTATGAGTAGTGTGTTAATCACCTATATATTTACTACAAAAATCATGTGTAAGTAACGGGATTTGAGACGAAAGTGTAAAATTATGGAATTTATCATAATTATTGACCATGTCATTCGCCAATCTAACGACAGTTAGGCAAAATTTGATAGTATTAACCAAAATGATACTTTTTAATTGTTCTTAGGCAAAGTTGATACTGTTTATTGTTAGCTATGTGAATTGATACTTGAACAATTGTTTATTGTTTATTGGTCAAAATGATAGTTAACCCTTTGTGGAATTAGTATCGGTAAATTCAATTAGATTGGGTTAGGACCAATTTACGACACCATTTAACATGTCATACGAAATTTTTATAACATTTGAAATATGATAAAAAAAAGTAAAAGAAAATTAATTTCTCACGTACACTTTCACTCCTAATGTCGTATACATACATATACAGATATTTATTATTTATTCGAAGTGCATATTTTCTTCCACAAAATGTCTAAACAAAGTAATTATATATTGAGCCACCAAGGGAGGTTGTGAAGATCAAAACATTTAAAATCGCATTATGCGCGCGCGCACATGTTGGTTATTATAACGAAATGCTCATTGCAGTACACCAAGAACAACAATGATCATTGGCAGCTATATATTTAGTTTTAGTACTCATATAGGTCCACCGAATTTTCATCATTAAAAAGATCTTGGCTAGCCATATGGCATTCCCTTCAACATGGGAAGCTGTGCTCCCATATTGTCAAAGTATGATTGGATCTTGGTTTTCAAATTGCTAACTAGGAAAAGCCCATTGTATTATTAATATTAACTTCTCATGTGACACCCACTACTTACATTTTTTCCTTCCAGTATGTAAAAAATTACTACAAGTGTTCTCTATAAATGCAACTATTTATGAAGATAAATGATAGAAATAAAAAAGGTTAAAGTATACCATTTTGATCACTTATCTTTGCATCAACTTTCTTTTTGGTCCCTTATGTTTTGAAAAAGGTGTACTTTTGATATATAGGAGTATCTTGTATCAACAAAGAGAGATTCATTGAGGTTTCTAGCTAAATTGTTTATATGTAATTTACTTGTGTATATATTTTCTATATATACTTACTCAAAAATCAGTATAACATCGAGTTTATAATTCTTTGTATTCTTTATTTAACCTAATAATATTTCGACAAAAAACAATCAAATACGTTGTACATATTGAAATGTACAACTAGCACATAATGGGATGGGATGTGTGGAAAACCTTTCTAGACAGTTTATGTAGGAATTTTCAATTAAGAAATATTTTGTTAGTTGGAAAACAAACCAAAAATATTAAAAGTCTCTTTACTTTGTCAATAATGTTCAATATAATTTCTTAGTGCTTGTTCTCAATATGCCTTATTGATCTTGTATTGATGTTTGAACTGTTTTAGTAGCATTTCTGTTTTAGATCTGTGATAGTATTTAATTATATTTTGGATTTGATTAAAATATAAAGGGATAATTAATTTGAGGTCCCTCACAAGGGAGTTAATATTGGAAAAATCCCAAAAGTTGAAAATATTAATGTAGGGTCCCAAGGGACCTCACATTAATATATTTGAAAAGTGAAAAGACAGTTTTACCCTTGACCTTAAAAAAAAATTACCCCTCCCTCCTCCTCCCTCACCCACCCCCACCCTCCCCCCTCCTCCTCCCTCTCCCACCCCCCCTCCCCCTCCAGCAGCCACCCCCCTCCCACCCCCAGCCCCCTCCCCCCACCCCCAACCTTCCCGCCCCAGCCTCCTCACCCGCCCCCCTCCCACCCCCCCTCCCTCCATCGCCCCCTACCCCCCAGCCCCCTCCCTCCCCAGCCCCCCCTCCCCAGCCCCCTCCCTCCATCGCCCCCCCTCCCCAGCCCCCTCCCTCCCCAGCCCCCTCCCTCCATCGCCCCCCCTCCCCACCCCCTCCCTCCATCGGCCCCCCCTCCCCACCCCCCTCCCTCCATCGGCCCCCCTCCCCAGCCCCCTCCCTCCATCGGCCCCCCCTCCCCAGCCCCCTCCCTCCATCGCCCCCCCTCCCCACCCCCTCCCTCCATCGCCCCCCCTCCCCACCCCCTCCCTCCATCGGCCCCCCCTCCCCACCCCCTCCCTCCATCGCCCCCCCACCCCCGGGGGGCGATGGAGGGAGGGGGCTGGGGAGGGAGGGGGCTGGGGGGTAGGGGGCTGGGGAGGGGGGCCGCTGGAGGGATGGGGCTGGGGAGGGGGGGCGATGGAGGGAGGGGGCTGGGGAGGGAGGGGGCTGGGGAGGGGGGCCGCTGGAGGGAGGGGGCTGGGGAGGGAGGGGGCGATGGAGGGAGGGGGGGTGGGAGGGGGGGCGGGTGAGGAGGCTGGGGTGGGAAGGTTGGGGGTGGGAGGGGGGTGGCTGCTGGAGGGGGAGGGGTGGGAGAGGGAGGAGGAGGGGGGAGGGTGGGGGTGGGTGAGGGTGGAGGAGGGAGGGGTAATTTTTTTTTAAGGCTAGGGGCAAAACTGTCTTTTCACTTTTCAAATATATTAATGTGAGGTCCCTTGGGACCCTACATTAATATTTTCAACTTTTGGGATTTTTCCAGTATTAACTCCCTTGTGAGGGACCTCTAATTAAATTTCCCAAATATAAACATCTGCTAACGACAATTTATTAGGACCATGCATGAAACCACCTTTTCTACATATGACAAGCCAAAGCTTCTTAGTCAGGTGTGATAAGTTTACTCATAAAAATAAAATTTTCATGAGAGCATGTGCGACTTGTGTTTCAAGGTTGACTAAAGCGTGGCACTGGAACAAGCACTTAAAGAAGCTTTGTTTCTGTGTTGGAAAATGTGAATTAGATTTGCAAGATACAAATGAAGCCGATACAAATGACGAAGAAGATAATCAAAGTTGAGATGACATTGATGGACTTCAATTGTTATTGTAAATATGAGAACTATTTGTACATTACTAGCTTTTTGAAATTTATTTCCTTGTGTTATGACACTTTTGCTTGTACTATCTTATATAGATTCAATATTATGGATGTACTTCTATTTCAATTTGGTTATTATTATATAGTATATTCTTAGCTTCATTTCAATTGCTATAATAATTTGTTGAAACAATATAAGGGGAAAAATTTCAAAAAAAAATTCATAGCTAATCAGCGACGGAATTTCCGTCGCAAATATGCAAAGTAGCGACGGAGTCGTCGCTAAGTAGTGATGGATTTGCGACGGAATTTCGGTCAGAAACCATATTTTGCGACGGAAATCCGTCGCAAATTTCCTTAGGTAATTGAAGGTTTTTTTGTAGTGGTGACATCATACATTTTCATTCATAAGAGAGGGAATATATACGTACAAATCAATGGATGAAATTAAAATCCGTCATGTACATTTAATTCTCCAACCGTTCGTGTTTTCTTTCAAATGAAAAGCACAAGATAGGTCGAAATCTCACTTTTCAGGCGTATCTTATCAATACAAATTCTACATATACAAAAAAAAAATCATATAAAATACGACTTACGAATCACTAGTATTAGGCTACAACCCATTGAAGAATCAACTGGAGAAGTTCTGTATTAATTAATTAACTTGTGTGGTGGTGCGTGTGTCGTGCGTGCGGAAATTTGGAAAAGAATGCAGAAAAGGACAAAAAGGTTACTGTTATTTTCGTTGTGCTTCTTAAAATAATGTCAAAACAAAGAATATTTCAAAATTTACATTAATATTTTAATTAGATGAAGGATCATATTATTCATTAAGCGTGAACATAGTTTATTGCCCATTAGCAATCTGTGGGATTTAATTAATGTAGTGTTTGTTTATATTGTTTTAAATTTGTACATGTCTGCAAGTTACGACAAAACACAATGACGCATGGAGATTTGATTATAGAAAACACACGTGTATGGCATTAGACAGAGGAATTTGATAATATTTTAAATGTACGAAGCTTCTTCTAAGTGCAAATATAACGGCCACATGGTGAAGGAGCACTTATTCCTTACGATTTACCTTTGAAGACACCCAATTATTATTAAGTCACTGATTACGCGAAATTAACCATCTTTGATTCCTTTTTTTCCATTGTGCCTTTATCCACTACATCAATAGATTTAGCTATCTCAATAATAATTATCAATAACAGGGCCATATTCTTCTTTCTTTTTCGCCAACAGGATAGTATTCTGCTAAATTATAATGTTTATCGCATTACTAAGACATAAGTATTTTATTCCACTAATCTATTGGTGATTTGACGGTAAGTTATATGTTCCAATTAGCATGTATTTGTGTGTATAATTTTTAATCTTATCACCATATTAAGATACACACACTTTGCAAGACGATATGTAAGAGTCAATCAAATGTTCTATAGTGTTTCAAGAATGTGATTCCGTATTTGTATGTTTAACTAATTATTCTCTCCTTTTCAAACTCGTATTCTTTCCTTAATTGTCAAGTGTTACTGTGTTAGTTTGTTTGATTATCCACTGGTATTTGATATATACAATTGAAAACTGGCTAGTGTAGTTCGCAAAAATGTAGGCTGATTATAAGGGGAAATATGATACATCAAAATGATCAATGCAACTATGTTACTTAAGAGTTAAAACACAAGATAACTAACCTGATTGACTCACTACCAATGGGTTGCCTTAATGTGGACAAAAAGGGAAATTCTTGAATCATATAAACTCGAGTTAAGAGGATACATGAGTGAAAAAACCTAAAAATAATTTACAACTTGATTTGAATGATTTAGCTGTAAAAAAGAATGACTTGATGGCTTGTTCTTTTAAAGAGAAACCAAATTTAACCCTTTCTTTGATGAAGAAAAAAATAAGGAAAGGATACTATTCTTTTTTTATTGAATAGTATATAAAAATTCACTATTCTTAAGATCCTTAGCGTATTTCCTCCCTTCCTCTCTTATTTTTTTTTATTTTCCTACCCCCTCCTCTCTTAAACATATCCTACAAGAACTAAAAGTTTTTCCCTGCATGCAACTGTAACATCCCAAAAATTTAATTAAGGATTATTGATAATCTAAGATGTAATTTTGGAATTAATTATGAGTATAGAGAGCTTTCAAGAGGAATTAATGTAAATTGATGCATTTTTTAGAATAATTATATTTTAAAGAGATTAATTTATCTAATTTCTTTAGAAATCAAAAGAGCTAGTTAGAGATTAAAATTATTGATTGGAGAAATATATAAGTTGGTGTATAGATTATTTTCTTTTATTTGTTTGTATGGTAAGAAATTAGAATGGTAGAGTAAATAAACATAGATAGGGGGCTTTATGCTAATTTTCCCTTTGTGCCTAACCTAACCCATTCTAATAAAACACCCTCTTCCCTTATTCCTCATCCAAAACCGACGGCTCCCTCCCTCCTTACTCACCATTTTCGTTTTCTCCACCTAAACACACACACACATATCTTCACTTTTCACTCCTTCTTCCTCCCTAAATCCTTGCAAGTTTGAGTGTCATCCGTTTTCTCACCTCCCTTTGTTCTTTCTTTGTCCGATCTGCCGCTCCCACTTCGTTTTCTGATGTTTCTTCGGCTCTCCGGCGGGAGACGGCGGCCAACGGCAAGGTAAGAGAGCTTTTACCATTTTTCCTTTGTTTTCTCAAGCTCTGATACCAAGTTGTAACATTCTGTTATTAATTTCCAGATTAACCATCATCATTAACCCTAAACATATTTACTTTGCTAACTATGATAGGAAAATGATTTTCCTAATATTGTAACCCTATCATAGTTAGAAAAAGAACTTTCTAACTATTTAAGTATTATCTATGATAGAAAAGAGTCACCTAATATCATATGAAAACTATCATGGATAATTAAAAGCTAACCATGCTAGAAAGGATTAATCTAGCATGGTTAATAAAGTCAAACACATTTAATCAATAATTAAAGCTAACCATGTTAGAAGGGATTAAGCTAACATGGTTAATAAAAACCAACTCATTCAATCCATAACTAATTTCTTAATTAAATGTAACAATAACGCGGAAGCGAATGCAAGCCTATAATCTATTGGCAATATACATCCTTACTATCATCTATAACCTATACCCCTTTCCTGGTCCTCGTGCATGTGCATGATCACCTGAAAAAAAAATAAAGGGAATGGGGTGAGACAAACAATGTCTCAGTAGCCAACACTTAACTCACTATAACAGTGAGAAGTGTAGTTAGCAGAGCGTCTAAAGGGCACCACAGTTTTAAAATAATTCACTTGTTTTAACAACTTCATTCTCAGTCATAACTCTAAATGATGCAATGCTTATTCCAACCAATACTAAATTTCTTCTAATAAATATGTTGTTTAATCGACTTTACCTATTCTGTTACCTGAATAAGTCTCTTCTGACTTTATCACTATACAGTATACTTGCAAACAGATAACAAATATACCTATATTCATACCTCTCCAAATGCAAGTAATCAAAACCAATTCATCCATCTCCAAATATCCAAAATAAATATGATTGACACTGTGCCCCAGTCTCTATTCTGAAAGGCATATTTCCCCTATCTCTATTCAAAAGGAAATAATAAACGGAGCCCGTCTCTATTCGGAAACCGTAAGTCCCTGTCTCTACTCAATAGGACTAGTACAACTAACCGTCGATTGCGCTATCGAACGGTTACATCGGCCGATGGTACAAGCAGTGTCATGCAACAACCTTCCACAATCAAATTCCGTCAACATGATACTACATATATATATCAAAACCGTTGTATGAAAATAGTTGTGGTTGAAAGGCACCCAGTAGCCTGTTTTAATATCAAACTAATTTTGAAAGCTTTATACATCCATAAATAGAAAAGGGATTTGAAAATCTCGACTAACATCAGTCTCAATGTTATAGTCAGGTAAGAGTGGTTACCTGTGGCCCTTAGCACTCTACTGTTTCCCCCTTCTCTTGTAGATTTCCTCCAAGTATCATCCTTACTAGATTATCCTAATATCATACCATACAATATGGAGTATAAGTGACTACCATGATACATATTCGATAGCGTCGCTCTCGTTCCTATAGGGATAACACTACCCAACCCTTCCTAGATACATTTTATTTTAGTACATCATGTGATTCCTAAAGTGACTTTATTAAAATCACACAAAACATCCATCTTAAAAGAACTATAAGTCCATACTCTTTAAATTTAACTTTGCACTTGTAATCAATTCATCAATCATCAGCCAATCAATTTAACCATTACCACCTTAATATAATCATCATCAATTAAAAATATATTCATGACACTACAAGCAACTTTAAACCATAGCATATATCAATCATAAGCACTTCTAAGTTCACAAAACTCTTCTCAACTCCATCTCATAATTACTTCAACCTTTATCAGAACATTATGTATTCAATTCAAACATTCCTATTCTTATGAAATTCTTAAACATCAAGCCCCAAATTCCTTTACAATCTGAAATTTCAGTATTCTCATACTATCTTGAAGTTCTAACAATACTAGGAAGGATATACATGTCTAAACACAACTTTAAATATTCCAACCTAGCTTAAACCTAAAGCAAAGCACTTGTACTTAATATTAAATCCTTGGAATTAATTTGGCTTAACAACAATTAACATAGTTCAATCCAAAAATACATTAGTGTTTCCCCTTTTAAGTCTAGCATTCCAAATTCTTAATTACTTAAGTCTCCTTATTTCAATACAACTATAAACTTAACAAAGCCCAAAATACACAATTTGTAGCTCAATTTATCACATCATCCAACTTGCATTCAACAAACCATACAAATTATCCTAATTCCACTTTATAATCAAGTAACTCCTAGGCAATGGAAGTAAACAACTCAATTCCTTTTAACATCTTCGAGTCTTTTCCAAGGACTCATGAAAAGTTCCCATGTGAGCTCAACAAAATACATTCACATCCTCAATAATCCCATTTTATTTCCTAATTTTCTTTCCATAGCTAACTTCCATGTTAATTTAATAACAGAATTTCCAATTCAAGAACTAATAATTAACCTTAAGTATCAAATCTTAGCAAAAGATTCATTCCACTGCACAACAATTATCTAAAACTCCTCCAATCCACTTTTGTATTGGATTTATCCTATGACTTTGAAACACAAGCTTTGTTGATGATTTTATCTCCTAATCATTCCAATTTAACTTATTCTTTAGAAAATAGTCCCACGATATCATTAAAACTATCCTTAGACAAGAAAGTGAACTACTATATGGCCTTTAGTCATATAACTATAATTCATTTACATATCCAATATAAATTCTTCTGAGTTCCCATATCAATTAAAATGGACAATCATAATTGTCATTCCTCTTGAGTTTACTAACCTATCCTCAAATCTTTAAACATCTCATCATGATATCTAGAATAACAATTTTACTTTCATCTCCCAAAGGAATCCATATTTCATCAACTTTTCTTGCCATCTAAAACTTTCAAAACCATTCTTATAAAGTAAGACACAATTTCAAAAACCACTTTTATTTCCTTAAAACTGATGCTACCTACATCTCAAAATCCTTAAACCAATTTCATTCTTGTAAAAAAAACATAAACTATTGCTTCCTTCCACCAAATCTATTCCCATCACCCTTTAATCATTTCAATAGTCTCATACTTCTCTTCTACAAACCGATTACACGCACAATGAAATAACAACAAAATTTCTAATCATCATCATAATTCCTCAACTAATTTACACTCTACTCACTAGTAAACTAAACAAATCAGGCCATCTCCAAAAATGCAAATAAAAATCCATAACCTCAAATAAACATAGTACCCAAGAACACATAATCAAACCAGAAATCAAGAAGGCAAATCAGTCCTCTTTCATTTATTCTACTTTAGGTCACAAAATAAAACACTGCACACACATACATATCAAGAACAAATTGAAGAACACAAAACAAATCAAAAATCCCCAAAAGCTAGGTTTCACACAAACTTCACTAAAAATCAGCATTCAAATAACAACTCAAATCCTTTTTCAAACATTAAAAATCAAAAGCTGTAGACTCCCTACATTGATTATTAAATCTAGAAACCCCAATCAAATTTCGGACCTACACTCAACTCGCTCAAGAACGCAAAAAAAATCGGCCAGAGAACTATAGAATACACTCACCTGAACTTATTCCGAGATTATATGTGACTTTGGCCGCCGACTCTGCCGTTAATCTCGCCGGAGAACAGCTCCAGGAGGTGGGTGAAAGCAAAAATTCAAAGGAGAAAGGAAAAATGAGAAAATCAACCTTCAATGAAGACCAGAGCTTGATTGGAGAAATTTAGGTTTTGAATTAAAGCTAATTAAGAAGACTACTGAGATTACACTTTGGGTTGATGAATTTTTGGTTATGAAATGAAAACTGAATGGGACAATGGTTGAAGTTGAAATTTTAACGTCGTTTGAAGGGTGAATAAGTTTAATTGAACATGAAATTGAGGATTATTAAGCCTGAAATTCTTTTAGGTTGGTAGACGGATTTGAAAATAGCGATCATGATGAGATAAGTGGATAAGAAGTGGTGACAAAAGAAATGCAAATGATATTAGTTTGGGAGGATGGAATGTTGTTTGGGATTATGAGTTGCTAATCTTAATACTTTTAGGCGTGAATGGAAATACTTAGCAAATTATAGTGACGTGAAAAGAACTAGAAATGTGAAAAAAAAAAACTAGAAATGTGATTTTAGTGAAACAAAGATTTGGAAAGGAAATGATGTGAGATAATGGTTGGTTGTTTTCAAGATGTATGGGACTAGAAAGTTATTGAAATGTAGTGAGCCATATGACGTGATAATTATTCTTTGGAGTAATAAATTATAATATTAGAACTTAGATGTGTAATGGAGAACTCTGTGCTTTTATTCTTGAATTTCTATGCCTACAATGTTAGAATTGCAAGGAGTTTTAATCGAATTATGGAGGACAAATGAAATCCGCCTTACACACGTGAGATTGGATTGCTCGAATCGCGAGTCATATATATACTGTTCTTTGATGGATTTATTGGGATTGAAGTTAATTGATCATGAATTTGACGATGATATTGATTTGGTTAGACTTAGTTAGGTTTGAGTCATGAGCAAAAGTAAGGAACAAGTTTCAAGGAAATTGTTATCTAACAGTAATAAGTGAGACATGGGAATATGATTGAGGAAAACAATTGGAGGTTAAGGTCTGGTAAATTAAAATTGGATTGGGAAAGTAGAATGAGAATCAGTAAGTTACCAACAAATTAATGGAAGATGTAGGGATTAGAGCATATAATTGAAATTTTGGGGATTGTGAACCTTAAAATCGAAAAGTTGGTACATCAGTAATTGGTAAACGACAACCTGCCTGTTGCATTGCATTTAGTTTGGCAATATACATCTTATAGATTCGCTCCCCTATGTGCATGATCACCAGCTCTATTGGAGGTTTATGGTTCGTCCCTTGGTGGGGAGAGTGATAAAGTCAGAAGAGACTTATTCAGGTAACAGAATAGGTAAAGTCGATTAAACAACATATTTATTAGAAGAAATTTAGTATTGGTTGGAATAAGCATTGCATCATTTAGAGTTATGACTGAGAATGAAGTTGTTAAAACAAGTGAATTATTTTAAAACTGTGGTGCCCTTTAGACGCTCTGCTAACTACACTTCTCACTGTTATAGTGAGTTAAGTGTTGGCTACTGAGACATTGTTTGTCTCACCCCATTCCCTTTATTTTTTTTTTCAGGTGATCATGCACATGCACGAGGACCAGGAAAGGGGTATAGGTTATAGATGATAGTAAGGATGTATATTGCCAACAGATTATAGGCTTGCATTCGCTTCCGCGTTATTGTTACATTTAATTAAGAAATTAGTTATGGATTGAATGAGTTGGTTTTTATTAACCATGTTAGCTTAATCCCTTCTAACATGATTAGCTTTAATTATTGATTAAATGTGTTTGACTTTATTAACCATGCTAGATTAATCCTTTCTAGCATGGTTAGCTTTTAATTATCCATGATAGTTTTCATATGATATTAGGTGACTCTTTTCTATCATGGCTAATACTTAAATAGTTAGAAAGTTCTTTTTCTAACTATGATAGAGTTACAATATTAGGAAAATCATTTTCCTATCATAGTTAGCAAAGTAAATATGTTTAGGGTTAATGATGATGATTAATCTGGAAATTAATAACAGAATGTTACAGCAACTAACTCTAAACCATACATAAAATTAGTAATTAGAGTTCTTAGCTTTGATATAACTACAAAAGCATCAAGATGTGTTGGATCATGGCTGCATTATATGAAAATATATCATCAGAATATTGGATACAAAAATGACATTTATGTACTAGATTCTGTTAGGAGATAATACATTAAAGAAATGAATGATGATAGATGTTTTAACCATAATATTAAGTAGGATTCACAAATGACACGTGAGATTGGGTCATATGTCTAGTCATGACCTACTAATTTTTTGGCTAGCTTTTTTTACCCGAAACATGCCCAATTCTCTTTGGCTCAAGGCTAATACCGAATGTGACATGTCCTCCTAGTCATATGACATGTCTTGTTAGTCATGATGTATTTTTAAGTTAGGAAAAATAAATAGTACTCCCTCCGGTCCTAAATATAAGACCTAATTGACTTTTTCTAGAAATTCCTTAAAAAAGCAAAATAAGTTAATTATAAATTGATTTACCTAATTTTTTTTCCTTAAACTAGTTTATTTTACCTATAAACTAATGGATAATCTAAAAATATATCAAATATGTCATAATTTAATAACCTATTTCGCAACTTTAATCTCTCCAAAAAAAAGTCAATTAGGTCCTATATTTAGGACCGGAGGTAGTATTATTTTATAATTAATAATAATATTTTTGGGTCAGGCCATTGGTCCTACACCCTATGCTCTTGTCCTTTCCCACTAGGTGGTGATCGAGTCTCCTAATTGATTTTGGGACAATAAGTCATATGACCAAATTAGCTTCAAGCCAGGTCCAGGTTGGGGCGGGCCATTGAGTCTCCAGGTTTTTGTGGTGGGTGTGAGTTCTTTTCCGTTCTAATTAATGAATCAGCACATGTGATTCCATTTTTATTTACCAAAATATATGGAGTCTGTTTATATGTCTCCATAAAATATCAAATTTATATATTCATCTGCAAATGAAAAGATTCGCAGACCTATAACTTTAAGGTTAGAATATAATACACACCCCGCTCCCTAATTATTTAAGTGAAATAACTCAAACTTTTTAAAAAATAGAGGTTAATCATACTCAACATCTGCCTCTCACCTAAAAAACTCGAATTTAAAAGTGAAGGCATAAAGATGAATGGTGGGAAAAAAAGGATCGTGTTGGTGAAAGCTAAAGAGAAAAAGAAAACCAAAGAAAAGGAGAAGAGTGATGATACCTAATCTTACCACTAGAATACATGAGCCGACCCTATATAGTTGACGCAGTTGCTTGCCATAAATAATGATCTCAGAGCACAAAATCTTGTTTATAAATAGATATGCTAAGCCCTCCATAAACGACACATCAAAGTTCATATTCGTGTTCAAGTGGCACAAGTTAATTAAATCTCAAAGGAATCCACCTACTTCTTCTTCATAACAACACACATAGCAATACAGACACATAGAGCCCTCTCGAACTAAATTAAAAGGGATAGTGGAGAAGTGAGGGAGTAAGGAAGAAGTTAAGTAGCAACTACTAGGAAGTTAAGGGATCAGAATCAAAGGCATGGAATGGAAGAAGTACTATTTGGATTTGATATTAGTGCCTTTAGGAGTTTCCATAACAATAGCTTATTATGTTTGGTTATGGAATAAGGTTCGTATCAGTCCCTTCACCACCACCATTGGCATCAACGCTCATGGCCGACGCTTGTGGGTTCCAACCATGATGAAGGTACACACGCACCCTTTTTAGTCATCTTAATACATTTAGTTTGTTGTCTTATTATGTTTCTGAAATCCATCCAGTAGTGTTTCGGTATATAAAGATATGATTCCAGATTCTATCTCACCAAATATTTTGATGTCTCAAGTGGTTGTGTTATTTGAGTATTTGCTATATCATTAGGTTACTGACGACTAAAGATTCCTTGTCCTTGACTGGTTGATGAATTCTAACACAGACTTGAATGAATGTTCTACATATGTTTCTTATTATTATCTTGGGAAAACCACCATGCATGAATAGTTCAGTAGGAAAGAACAATCATGGAAAACTTTTAATTACAAGTGAACAACTCTGACCAATTCTCTCTCGCTTCTTATAGTGGAAGTTGTTTTCACATGTTGCTCAATTGTTGTATGATTTTTTGGTGATTACATTTTTTCTTTGTGACCCCACAATGGTTTTTCTTGTTATTATCTTTCATAATAATGAAGCATCTATAAACATATTAATATTGTACATTCACTTTCTCCTCGATGGATTTTTTTTTCATAAAATTGTGTTATTTCTATACGTAGCAGTGTTTAATTACAGTTAATTAAGAACGATTGATTTGCTTCCACTCTCTTTTTGCCTCAGAATTTCTTCATGTATATGCAGTAATTTATTCGTTACACGGAATCTAAACTCAATTTTTTATTGTGTTATGAGAATTTATACCTCTAGACTAGTTTGTGTGTCAAAATAGAAACATGGCTTGGTAAAAAAAAACATTAACCTTAAAGTAGAACATGAGGGAAAAAGTTAAAGCAAGCACTACGAGTCGGGAAGGTTCAGAGTATATATAGTTATTGGAAATGGTTTAGATATTGCTTTACAGTTGCGGTTCATATTAGTTTAGAATCAATATTGAAATGATTCAAATTGAATAAAAACCATTCAGAAATGAATATCCGATAAAGAATTTACTGTTGAGTTAGTTAACAAGAATCTGTTTTGATCAATGGACATTACTCATGATGATCAGACAGCAAGGAATATATAAGGCATATATAAAATCTCTACATACAATTGGCCGGCCTATGTTTTGCGAATTTTTGAACTGTATGAGAAAAGATTAAAAGGAATGCCTTTAATCAGCGAATATGATGTTACATCATCTATCATTTTCATTCAAAAAGTGGGTTATCATGTTTCCATTACCTCCTCTTTTTGTCGTCTTTTGTTTTTTGTAAGATTAACGTGGGTTACCATGTGGTCCTCGTCCAGAAAATTTATAATAAAAAAAGGATGATATCTTTCATTTTTCGTCCCACCATCAATTTTAGTGCTTCAACTTTTTATAATGTTTTACCAATGGTATTGAGCTGGCAAGTGAGCTACAGCCCCCATAAGGATGAAAATACTTATTTGAATCCCAGTAAAATCTCTCATTGGAAGAGGAGACAGCCTTGCCTATGTGGGCAACACTCCTACCCTTCGAATCCGGATTAAACCGGACAGTGATTAACAAAAAAAGACTTTTTATAAGGTTTTATTTTGATTCACTAATCTTACAAATTGTCTTTTTAAGACATCTAACCGTAACATGTGGTTAACAAAATTGAGGAAATTTAAATTTTGAATGTTTATAAATAGTTTTAAATGCTAAAATGTTTAGTTTTTTAAATAAAGTGATTGTCGAAAGTAAAAAAAAATAACAGTGATTGTTAAAAAAACTGTGTCAGAGTTACAAAATTAGAAGATATTGGGTAAAAGATCATATTTGCTCTAGAAGTTTTCACTAAGGATCAAATTTGCCCCTAAAGTTTTTTTGAGATCAAATTTGCCCTCAAAGTTTACAAAGGTATCAAAACTACCCTTCTGTTAATTTTGACCGTTAATATGGTCAAAACTCTCATATCCGATGCCACATAATCATACATGTCATCCACAATATGCCATGTCATCGTCTCTTTTCCTCTCACCCTCACACCACCAACTTCAGTCCCTCCCTCCACCTCCGTTAATCCCTGACGCCGACAAACATAACCCAACGCAAGCGGCA
Organism: Mimosa pudica; assembly: GCA_029929735.1. Taxonomy (NCBI): domain Eukaryota; kingdom Viridiplantae; phylum Streptophyta; class Magnoliopsida; order Fabales; family Fabaceae; genus Mimosa; species Mimosa pudica. The sequence continues at coordinate 3,552,723 of JAKELP010000031.1, forward strand.
ATTGAAAGTGGTGGGATCCAAACACCAGCAACGATCCATCCATTTTATACTTGACTTCATGTATGAATTTAATAAAAATTGATTCTTGGTCTCATGAAAGAATTTAACGTTAAAAAAAAAATTGTTTCTTTTCCCACTCGGATTTTATTCCCTTCTATAATGGTGAGGTTGAGCTTCTCTTTAATAATTTTAAATCGTACTGGACCATAGGTAGAGTGGACTAGAAATTCACTTTTTAACATACTTGTAGAGGGATCGGAGTCGGCGGAGATTTCCGTGCGGCGCATGCGGGCCATGTCATGGAAAAGAGAAGGTGAGTTCATGGGGTAGTTTGTACGGAGCGGGAAGGTGAGTTACAGTTGTGAGCGCTGAAGGGGAGGGAGGTCTCGATGGTGAGAGATTGGTCGGAGGTGGAGATCGGACAGTGGAGGGAGAATGTGGGGAGGATTGAACGGAGGGGATTGGATCTGGAGAGGCAAGAGAGATCCATGAGGGTCTTTGAATGGAGGAGAGGGAGGAGCGTTTGTGTTTGTCACTTTGTCCTTTATTTGTTCATCTTTTTTGTGAATCCATTCACTCCAGCCAGCGGCGTCAGTTATTGATGGAGGTGGAGAGAGGGAATGAAGTTGGTCGTGTGAGGGTGAGAGGAAAAGGGACGATGACATGACATATTGTGGTTGACATGTATGATTATCTGGCATGGGATATGAGAGTTTTGACCATATTAACGGTCAAAATTAACAGAAGGGTAGTTTTGATACCTTTTGTAAACTTTGAGGGCAAATTTGATCTCAAAAAAACTTTAGGGGCAAATTTGATCCTCAGTGAAAACTTCCGGGGCAAATATGATCTTTTACCCGAAGATATTTTATGAAACTGAAGTTTTATACAAAGAATTTATTTTTGCGTTAATCTTAAAGGGGTAAGACTGGTTCTCTCTCCACACTTTTGAAGATTTCCTGTTAATCCTCATCTTTAAATTAGAGCCTCCATTCAGGTAAAAAAAATTAGAGCCTCCATTCAGAATTTCAAAAAAATATCTTTTACTAAGAAAATATTTTTAATTAAGAGAATAATCCATTATTGATCATCTAAATTTAATCTAAACGGTCTAAATTTGATTAATTCTCCCTACCAAATGTTGTGTTGAGTAGGAAAACCAGTTCCCTGTTTGTTTACCTTGTGGCTTGCGCTTTACATATATAAATAACTAATTATTATAATTAAGTAAATCATGTTATCCATAAAGGAGGCTGAATTAATCAACTAGAATCGAATCACTATTCAATTCCTCTTTTTTTTTTCTTCCTGTTGATTTCACCCAAGCATAATGTTAGGAAAGATCTTATATAATGCTAGCACTACGTTGGTTAGGGACTTAGGGTGATCTATTCACTACTTATATACGCAAGACGACTGTTAACTCATCAAAAGCAATTTTTTTCCTATTTGATTTTAATATGTATATGTTTTATTATTAATTTTTTGTTAAATATAATTAGGATTCTCTATTGGATACAATCATATATTTGAGGGACTGATAGTCACTAAATCTGGATAACTCTTTTAACGAAATTAAAATCTTACCTCACTATGTTATAAGGGACTAACCCTTTTAATTTGATGAACCCAAAACCCCAATTTTTTTTATTATATTTAATTTGTTTGCATGTATTTAAATGAACCCAAACCCCAATTTTTCTAGAAAACTGATTGGTGACCTTTTTGTTTGATGAAGGACATAGGAAAGAAGGACATCATAATAGTGCAAACACTGCGTAACCTAATAATGGGATCAACTCTAATGGCCACCACATCAATTCTCCTCTCCGCGGGCCTTGCCGCCGTCATAAGCAGCACCTACAGCGTGAAGAAGCCTCTCAACGACTCCATTTATGGGGCCCACGGCGAGTTCATGGTGTCTCTAAAGTATGTGACAGTACTTACCATCTTCCTCTTCTCATTCTTTTGTCACACTCTATCCATTAGGTTTTTAAATCAGGTGTGCATCCTAGCAGCCTCCCCACAAGATGAAATGTCAATAATAACCCCACAATATTTAACTGAGCTTCTGGAGAAAGGAACCATATTAAACACAGTGGGGAATAGGCTCTTTTACTCGGCAATTCCTCTTCTTCTTTGGATTTTTGGGCCTGTTTTGGTTTTCTTGTGCTCCATGGCCATGATTCCTGTGCTTTATAACCTTGACTTTGTTTGTACTGCCAGTAATGGGAAAGGGAAAGTAAACTTTAATGGAACAAGGAACAACGAAGATTATGTTTGATTGAGAAGTTTTCAGACAGATTGGATTTAGATCGGTTCCAAGCTAATACATATATGCATGGATCAATGTATAAGCATAGGCTAAGTGTTTAAATATGCTTTGTCCATATATATGATGTTTAATTTCATGTTGTAAACTACTCGTTTTCAATGTGATTATATGGTATCCAGATTTAGTTTGATCTTATCAAATTTGGTTTATACTTCGGATGCATTAATAGCTTAAGAATATATAGATATAGATTGATTGTTATATTATTCATGAATGATTATCGTAATAATCTGTATGTTTAATTACCTGTTATATTTGATTTAACTAATCTGTTTTTATTACCGAGTTGTTATTTATCTCTTTGAAGCACTAATTATTGCGTCTCTGTTATGCGAAGTTGATGACATTTGAAGGCTTCTTACTTCGGATTAACTACTTAATGGTGATAACTAATTAATTAATCATATATTTTCTCATCAGTTACACTTCTTCTGTATTCTTTTCTTTTATATTTATTTGGAATTTGAATTAATAATAATGAATAAATATATGATATACTCTTCATAGTATTTGAATAAACGTCATTTGAAAAAGATTCCACTATATATGTTTATGCATCAATAATATATACATCATTTTTTAATGAATAATTTGATAGGTAACTCGTCTTCAAGGTGACTCTTATCCCTTTCTCTAGTACGTAGAGTTTTGATGAGTCCATTTTTTTGAGAATTTTTAGCTCTCCCAAATAATCAAATCTAAATCATCCATATGTCTTTGTTTTGGATTATCCAAATTTAAAATGTTTAACTTCAATTTTTAACAATAAAATCATTTTTTTTATAAATGAAAGTTAAGAAATTATAATAATTCTATTCTTAAATTATATACTAATCAAATTTTTTTAAAAAAATAAAGGCAAATTGAACGGACCAAATCTGTTGAGTTGAGGAAGCTTATCCTTTTTATTTTATGAGCTCCCAACCCATTTCTATAAAAATACTTATAAATTATCCATACTTGAAGGAGGCCTTTTTCTTGGTATAACAAGATTATATTTGAACCCATGTCTATATATATGGGCATGAGTTTGCTATAAAAAAATATATGACCTTGTAATCACTTTAGAGGCCAAATGCAAGTCTTTGGAAAAGATTAAAAAACTTAAATTAAAGTTGGGATCATACAAGATTTGTAGGGGAAAGAGTACTCTCTCTGTTGCTAATAATTGTAAAATAAAGTTGATATTTTTGTAAAGATAAGTAAAGAAAATACAACAAGTATAGCATATGCTACATATAATTAGATAATATAGTAATAAAATAAAGTAGTTTTGAGTAAAATAATAAATATAAAAATTTTTAAGTGATTCATTTTGCCTCATTAATTTCTAAAAAAAAAATCAACTTAATATTATAATTAGAACCGAATGGAGCTAGAGAGAATAACCTGGCTCCTACATGTAAGCTAATCTTGGCCATAATTCATTCCATTTGTTTAATTGTAAATCATGCGGCGAATCACTAGAATTCCATTATTGATTAGATCTCCATTGTTGATTAGATGATCCATAATCTTGATCCAGGAAAAATAATGGTCAATATCTAGCTAATTCAATTTGGATTGATGTGTTGGAAGTTGTGGGGCAACTGAAATAGAAGAATTTTTGAAGATTAAGTCCAAACACGGGAACTTTTCGCACTGTAAATGTTATGATAGAAGTGAAGGACACCGAATTACCAGTCGGTGTAGTGTGCCTTGGGTCTAGTCCTTCAAGAAATTTTAAGACCTTAAGGTAAGCGAAAGTTACCCCGGGTATCGTTCTCAAAGGAGCCTATAAAATGCAATTAATTTCCTAGTAACTAAATGCTAAACTTGTTTGAATAAGAAAAATTGTTATGGATTAATAATAAAAATTAGTAAAAGGTGTGATATCAAAAAGGGGGAAATAAGAATTGAAATAAGCAAAGATTTGGTAAAATAAAATGGAATTGCTCTTGGGAAATGATTGAGAATAACTATCCTAGCTCAATTAATATATTCGGGAGTCACTATGGTGCTAATTCACTAAATTGTCAAACCTCATGAACCCATGAGTCCAATCACTAATTAGCGGAACCCGAACTAACTAGAAATTGTTAAGCCCTTTAGCACCTTTGAGTTTTCTCTAGGTTTCCTAAATTACCAAACCTCACCAACCGGCAAGTCTAATACCTAACGACATGAAACCATTCAATTAGGCATTATTAATTACCCTAGAGTGTGATTAATGATTTGTAATGCATTAGGTTCAATTACAATTCAATTCAATAAACTATCTATCAATACCATGAGTAAATAGAAATATCTAATGAATTATAAAGAACATATGTATGACCATACATATTGTTGAGTCCAAATCCCTCATTACAAGTCAAAACCACAAATAAACTCAAATAAATATAGTCCAAATCTAAGTATAAATGACACTCCTAAACCTAGGAAAGTCATAAATACAAGAGAAAGAGAAAATAACAATACTACCCTATTAAGCATGAGAGCTCAAGTCATAACAAATCATTCCCAAGAGCAAAAATGGTGTTTTAGTTACCTCCCATAAGAAGGGAATGAAGACAAATCATGGTGGAAGTAGAAGATAAAGAGAGCAAATGAAGATTGAAAAAGAGGAGAAATGAAATTTGGCGCCCCTGCAGCTTCCACATGCCGCCTCTGCCCTCACTTCCTTTCTCTCCTCATTACCTTCTCTGTTTCGCGTCCAGCCCTCTCTCTGCCCCCTCACTTTCAATTTCTTTCTTTTTTTTTTCTTGCGTGTTCAGCCCCCTACCTCCAGCTTTCTCACTTCCTTTTAATTTCAATTTCCATTTCCCCCTTGCTTCCACGTGGCTTCATCTTTTGACATTCAATCCATTAAGCCTTTTGCTCCATTTTTGGACCATTTCTTAAATCAAATAAAGACCCATGTATGGCCCATGTTGCTCTTGTTTTTTGCCATTAATTCAAAATGTGGGCCTAATCAAAGAGAAAAGGAAAGCCTTCAAATATATGTCAAAGCACATGTAAATAAATGAAGAATCAATCTAATACTTAAACAAAATTAATATTATTTTCAAGATTAAATCCCTTTAATTTTCAAGCATAATTGGATAAAAATTGCATCTCTATCATCTTAATTGCCTCACATTAGCATATTAAAACCATACAAATCTTAGGATTTGTCAAGAAGTATAGAACATACACTTTGAGCTAGAAATGTTATGGGTGAGCTAGAAGTATAGAACATACACTTTGAGCTGTAAATGTTATGGGTGCTTGATTTGCTTATGTTGATTCTTAAAGTATGCCTAAGGACCCAAAGTTGTAAATATCTACTCCTTCTAGTCCTAAATATAAGACCTAATTGATTTTTTTGGAAAATCTTAAAAAAGCGAAATAAGTTAATTATAAATTGATTTACCTAACTTTCCCCTTAGACTAGTTTATTTACTTATAAACTAATGAATAATCTAAAAATATATCAAATATATCATAATTTAATAACCTAACGCGCAACCTTAATCTCTCTAAAAAAGTCAACTAGGTCTTATATTTAGAACCGGAGAAAGTATTAAAGTAATATATTTCCATTCCATTCAAGAAAAAAATTGTATACACTACCACACCAAGTTTAATGTTGTTATAAGATATCAAAATATCACTAAATTAAAGTAAAATCTTGTGTTAAAGTCAAACGAAAAATATTTGAGCTCAAAAGTACTTCATTCGGTCCTAAATATAAGACCTAATTGACTTTTTCTGGAAAATCTTTAAAAAAGCAAAATAAGTTAATTATAAATTGATTTGCCTAATTTTTCCCTTAAACTAGTTTATTTAACCTATAATCTAATGAATAATCTCAAAATATATCAAATATGTAATCATTTAATAACTTATTTTGCAACCTTAATCTCTCCAAAAAAAAAGTCAATCGGGTCCTATATTTAGGACCGAATAAGTAAAGGGAAAGGGAAGTGGATGCCTCTCTCGTACGTCACATCATAAAATTTTAAAATATATATATATATATATATATATATATATATATATATATATATATATATAATAGAATATTTAATTTGGGATATCATTTAAAATTAGGGCTAAAGGGCAAAAATGTCATGTAAAATTTTTTGAAGTAAAATGCCCATCAAATTTCAAAACTGGGGCGAAAATGCCCGTCACAGTTAATTTTTTGACTTTTTGACGCATCATTTTCTGCAAATTCATCTCTCACTAATAATTATATATTTATTTGTCATTGTACGATGATGATGTAATAGAAGATGGTGAGTGAAAAAGTAAAAAAATTAACTGTGATGGATATTTTTGCCCCAGTTTTGAAATTTGATGGGTAGTTTAACTCTAAAAAATTTTACATAGGAATTTTTGCAACTTTGTGACAATTACATGGGCATTTTTGACATTTAACCCTTAAAATTAAAACCTGTGAGAATGAACTTAAAAATTAAAGTATATCTTGAAAAATTCTTTTAAGATCCAAATCACATCAAAACTGGTGAAAAATACAGAGTAACAAAGTATTTTCAATGGAAAAGAAAATCTATTCATCAACCAATAAAGGTTGATCCAGTTGGTAAAAGAATTTGACTCTTAACTATGTGGTTGTGAGTTCGAATCCCGCCTATGTGAGAACCTTATTGGTGAGCGATCTGTAATACTCCCTCCGATCTTAAATATAAGACCTAATTGACTTTTTTGGAAAATCCTAAAAAAGCAAAATAAGTTAATTATAAATTGATGATTTACCTAATTTTTCACTTAGAGTAGTATATTTTACCTATAAACTAGTAGATAATCTAATAATATATCAAATATGTCATAATTTAATAACATATTTCGTAACCTTAATCTCTAAAAAAGTCATATAGATCTTATATTTAATACCGGACTAAAATTTAGCTCTTTGAGTCCGAAGCGCTGCCCTCACCCTAAAAAAAGAAAATCTATTCATTCTTATCCTCCTCTACCCTTATCCTTTCACTATTGTTTTTCATTTCTTGTTGCATCGTTATCTTATCATCACTCTCTCCCATTTCACTGTTTCCTCCTCTCCTTTTCTCTTCTTCGTGCAACGTCGATTTGGTCCCTAGGTGACCCTCTTCCCTCCGTCTTCTATGGCGATTTCGGGTAATAATCAATGAAAACATTAATCAAACATAGATTAAAGTCTGATGAACTTAGGAAATGAAGTTATATGTTGATATTTTAGTTGCTTCTTAGTCATTTCTTCCCTGTATGATCTCAAATTTTTGCTTTTACATTTGATCTGGTTTAACAGATTTTGAAAATCTCATTTATATACAGAAGTAGTGATATATCTTATCTGGTATAATAGATTTATTTATTATCTACTTGGTTCATCTACTTAGTCTTGCTGGTGGATTGTTGTGTACTAGTTACTTTTGTATTATGATGGACAAATTCTATATAAGCTAAGTAAAGATTATATTGTGGAAACAAAACAGATAATGCTGAGGAGATGATAGGAATTGTGTCGGTGAGCTCAACAAGGGTGCTGGGTGATTTGAACTTCGAAGATTTAGATGATGAAGTTGTAGTGAGGGATTGAGGTGTAAAGTGAAGTCAGGGGAGAGAAAGAGTGTTGAGAGTTGTGATAATGAGTGTGGGAGGAAATGTTTATACAAGGAAAATGAAGAGATAAGGATGAAGGGATAAGGATAAGATTGGAGAGATATTTTTGGAGAGAGGATTCTATCAAATTTTTAATTTACTCACATGGGTGAAAAGTAAAAATTTTAAATGATCTCCAAAAATATCTATTCATTCTTATCCTTGTCTCTTTCATTCTTATTCTTTTATTTTCTTATATAACGATTTCCTCCCGTGGTCATTACCATTACTCTTAACACTCTCTTCCTCTCTTCCCCTGATTTCCCTTTGCTCCTCTCTCCCTCCATTTTCTCTCGTGATCTTTTCAGAAATTGGTGATTGCTCATTCTCAAGCTTGCTTGACCAAAGGTGAGTTTTTCTTCATTTGTTTTATTCTCCTTCTCAGTTTGCTTTGAGTGAGGTTTCTAGTGGAAAATCAATTCGAAAATTGGGAGTTTTAAAGGTCCTTAAGTCAGTGAAAAACAAAGTTTAAGCTTTGATTTAAAGCTTTTATGAAGAGATTTTGGTAATAAAAGTTTGAGTTGGATGGATTTCTTCCAATTTCATTTCGGGTTACCGCTCATTGACTGAATTTTACATTTTCAAGCTTAATCAAGATAAGTCAGTAATAAGAAGATTTTTTAGGTAGATATGAGTTGATATCTTTTACTGCACGTGCGATTGTGTTTATGTTAATGTTTTTTAATTTGTGGTAGCTGCCTAGTGATTTTAGAATAGGGCAGAAATTTTAGTAAAAACCCTCTGTTTCGCACTTGGAATGTTAGAGTAGTTTAAATTGATATGTTGCGGTTGAATTACCAATATGGTTTGTGAATTGTGATGCAGCAGACAGAAAATTGAAATTCTTTAGAATTGTAAGATTATTTGTCTATTTAATTCCTATAAAGGAACTGATTTCTTTCTTTTTTTTATCATTTGACATTTTAAGGATCAGAGTTGTGAGTTTACTGCTGTAAAGTGTTCCCTAATCTCGGTGATATTATTATGAGGAAAGTGCAAGTTTCTAGCATGGATACTTGGTGATTTCTGGTTGTGTAAATTGTGTTCCCTTTTTGTTTTTGGTTCTGATATGAAGAGTAATTTAAAGTATAAAATTCCACTTGTTAATATTATTAGGTGAGAATGGTGATTTTAAGGTGGGATTGTGTGATTTAGGAAGAAATACTCATTAACTCTAAATTCTTGGGATTATTAAAGATGGAATCGGTTGCTATGTTAAGGTAATACAGTGAGGTATAAAAGTGATAAACTAGGGGATAATACACAAGTCATGAATGTTTGGTTTCCCTCATTTTTGGTAAAGGATCGTAAGAGAAGTAAATGTTTAAGTTCAAGTAAATTTAGGATGTAATGAAGAATTGTTAAACTAGAAGCTTTTTTCAAGTGTGTTACAACTCTTTTAGAACTGCGGATTAAGTTGACTGATATTTATTAAATAGTTAACAATATTCTAAATATTTAAAGGATAAACTTGGTACATGTTCATTCATCAAGAATGAGGTGTTTTGAGTTAGTTAAATGAAATTGTTAGAAATCAAAGCTCATTGTTATGGAATTCTGCACATAATGTGTTAGGATCATGTGGTTTAAGTCACTATTTTAGGATTTTAAAGGCTAAAAGGACCTTATTTTTTTTATATATAAATAAGTCTCCCTGTCTTCTCATCTCTTCACACACATCAAAACTCAAAAACACAAAGCCACCTTGACACAGAGAAAGAAAAGATGAAGGGGTTGAGCAAGAAGGCGGCAATGGTGATGATGGTTGGTGTGGTTCTATTTCTGTTGGATTTCTCTTGTATGACCGTCGAAGTCGAGGCTTTGAACGATAATGGCGCCGGAGGTGTAACATCCAGCAGCACGGCTTGCTGCAACAGTTGTCCGTGCACGAGGTCAATCCCACCTCAATGCCATTGCAGAGACATCGCAGAAACTTGCCACTCTGCATGTAAATCTTGTGCATGTACTCGCTCTATTCCTCCACAGTGTCATTGTACTGATACTACCAACTTCTGCTACCCTTCTTGCTCTTAATAATGGTGTCATATGAAATAAGATCATTATGACAAAATTACCTATATTAAAAACATTAGTTAGGTCATATGTTTGTAACAAATGCATATTTATTTTCTTAAAATCCACTCTTTAACCACGTGATTAAAATTACCTTTAATAAACTTTTCATACAAGCTTTGGAAAATAAGTACTCCCTCCGTTCCTAAATATAAGATCACTTTTGAAATTCAATTTGTTGCTAATTATAAGATCATTTTCTAACTTCTCTCAACTTTTTCTTAAATTAACCCTAATAATACTTATATCTATAATAACAAGAAATAGAGGAAGAGTGAGGATAAATGTATATAGTTAAGATAAATTGGTAATATCGTATGTAACTTCCTTAATTTACTTAAGTTAGGGAAAGTGATCTTATATTTAGAAACGGAGGGAGTATCAGTTTGGATACTGGTATCTTTTATCTATAATCGGTGAACCTTTATAAGCTCTTACAATTTTTAAGTTGTGAGAGACCGATATTTATTCTGTGGTTGGATGTCTTTCTATACCTTCATCAAGAGCTCAAAGCCATTTTCTTAGTTTGTGTGCAAGAGTTTTTAAAGGTTACTCTTTAGAAATCTTTTCTAATATGACTCTGCGCAAATACACAAAATCAGATCGTATACGCGTGAGCCAATGTGTAGCACGAATTGTGTCCTCCCCTCTATCTGTAATTTTTGCTAAGTGATATCCACTTCATCTTTCATTAAAATTAGAGTCATTATATGTTGAACTATGTGTCCGGGCTTGTTTTGATAGGTCAAATTTTTCAAATGGGATCCAGAAGAATAAATTGTCTAAAGAAGTCAGGTAGAATTAATTGCCAAAATTAAAGTTGACATAATCAGTATTTATTGCTGATTAAAGTCAAATACTTCCTTTTTTGTAAAGGAAGGGAGTAAGGGACGAATATGATAATTCTAGCGTCCACGTTGAACACTATAAAGAGGAGGTGTTCTCATCCAAAACAAACATTCTCACGCCTCCTCTCTTGGTTCCTTGTGATTTGGTGGTATGGTTTACCACTAGGCCCAACTAGTCTAGTTAGGAAGTGTAGGAAATATCAGCTACATCCAGCCAGGTTCAAGTTCAGGTATTGTTTATACTGATATACAAATGAATGACTTTATAAGGATTTCATCCACTTAATATTTTAAAAAATGAGTCGATTGAACTTGAAAAGTCACTTATTGAAATTGAAAAATGGAATAAGCGAACAATTGAATTGGTTGGATGGTACCAAGAAAACCCAGTACTCACTATTGAATTCTTAGTGAATTAATCGATCAACTTGTCAACTTGCTTTGTTAACAGTCTTTTACTTTGATAGTAAACTTTTTGTTTTCGATTTCTTACACTATAAAATAGTGTGTAATATTGTGCACAAAAGCACCAAAAATAGATAATAAAGTAATTTTTAAAACCAGCAACTATTATGCCTTATTAAATTTGAGTGCGTTTAGTTTACAACGTGCATGAAACGAAGCACATACCGACCTAGCTTTGACATGTGTGGGTTGAAAAATATGAGCCTAACTTTGATTAAAACGGGGTTTGGGCTTTACCCAAGACTATAGTATACAACTGCAACAGATGCATGTAGTCTAAACCGACCTAGCTTGGGGAAGTGGATATCACTAGGGAGCTAGTCCAACTTATTGAACATTTTTGTTAAGTAAAAAAAACTCATACATAAACTTAATTATACATATGATAAGCCTTGAAGCTTTCTAATTCCTTTCTACGCTCGAAATGTAATCCAATTTTCCGGGTAAAAAACAAATATATAATTCGGAAGACAAATGCAGCAGATGATCACTTTTATTTTCTTTTCAGAAAAACTGATATTCCACGCCATCTTATTTACATTTTCTCTAAACTTCATCAATATCAGTTTGGTTATATGATAAGATAAGATGTAGCGTAACGTAAGTAACTTATTTGCTAATTAAAAATGGTTCGAAAGAATATTTTATGGTGTCAAAACTTCTCCACTCAAAATTTCATATTTAAGAAAATCTTTTAGCGAAATTTGTCATGTCTCTTTTGATAAAAAAAAAGAAGAAATTTGTCATGTCGCGTTGACATGAGTTTGATAGATAAAAGTGTAGAGATATAAATCATCTCATCTTTTTTCCCACTCTTTATCCCATCTTTTCCATTAAATAAAAAAACGAATGATCAATATTGAATATTTTGTTAAATCTTTATCTTTCATCACCTAAGGGGGCGTTCTAAAGTTGTAAAATTTGTCCATATTTATATTTTTTTTACTGAAGTTGATATTTATATCTAATTATTTAGTTTTTATTTATTTTGTAATATTATAATAAATATATAGTTAAATTTTAATTATTTATTTATTAATTCAATGATAGGAAAGGGATGAAGAGAAAGAAAGGTAAAAAATGACTGAGAAAATCAAAGTCACAACAAGAAAAAGAAACAAGAAGAAGAAGCCCAATAATATTCGAGATAGATAGCATAATGTTATCACGTATAGTCGAAGCAGGAACGATTTAGATCGAAGCTAACCACTAATGATTTGAATAAGATAAAGACAACCAATTAAAGTATACTCCTTCCGACCTACAATATAATATTCTTTTAACTTTTTGTTGAAGTAATGAAGCAAATTAAATAACTAAACTAATATAACACATTTTAGATAGGGAAAAACTTACATCAAGTTACTTTCTCCAGGTTCTCAAGTTCTTTTAATATAGGAGTGACACGTGTCCTTTTATAACAAATTGGTTGTTATAAAAGGACACGTGTCACTCCTATATTAAAAGAACTTGAGAACCTGGAGAAAGTAACTTGACCTAAGTAAGGTCCAGATAGATATAACTTGATGATATTTATAAGTAGAATAAATTAGTTTTGATTTGAAGAAAAAATTAATTATATACAATTTAAAGTGATTAATTTTGCATCCTTATTAATTTATCTAAAAAAGGTTAAAGTGGTCTTATAATTATGATTGGAAGGAGTACATTGAAAGTTGAAACTTAAAACACATTTTTCATTAAAATATATATAGATAAACTTTAGTATATTAGTTAATCGATCAAAAGATACTTCTTTAAATGTTACCGTCCGAAGGTAAAAATATGAATAACTAATATTACGTGTTGAACATTATGACCTTAATGAATGCAATGATTTGTTTTGACTTTTTTAATTTCGACATTATTTGTGTTTGCTTCCATCAGTTTCCACCAAAACGAAAACTAATTAATTGCACGTGTTTGCTGTACGCGTTTGATAGAGGAATCTACATATAAATCGTTTAAATTCTATCTGTGTGTAACTTTTTATTGCCAGATTATCTGTACGTAATTAAAAGAACATCTTCCATGGCAACCAATTACAAGAACATCGTGCTAGGTTTTATTCTTAATGTGTGTGTATATATTAGGTTTTAGTGGCCAGAGGTGAACGCACTTATTTCACCCGAAGTAATACTTTTGCTGATTATTAGCCCATGATGGTTTACTTGCGTAAACGTCTATCTCTTCTCTTCTCTTAATTTTAATCATATAGATGAAGTGAATATGAATCTGGTGGGCGGTTTCTTAATTATTAATATTTTACCATATTTTTAATCATTGAAATGAAACATGTGTGCATTAGGTGAAATATGCTTTTTTGATTTTACCTGAAGGTGTGACAAATCTTATGATTTGTATAATTTTATTGTGTTAACTTGAAGTTATTAACATTTCAAAGATGCAATATTGGTTCATTTATGCCTAATTGAATATCTAAATCTTTAAGTAGAAATTAGTTTAGGAAGTGAATTAATTGACCTAACTTATGAATTTAATGTATTAATTAATTTTGAGAGCCAATTGATCTATTTCCTTCTCTTCTTTCACTTTTAGGGTTGTTCTAGGACCAAAAATGGAGGAGGCTAGATGGGAAAAAGCAAGAAAAAATGGTGCAAAGCTGAAAAATGAAGCTTGTGGACAGATTTGGGAAATGTCAGAAAAGAACCTCGAATTTCAGAATTTCAGTTTAGTACCAGTATCATAATTACAATTCTGCCATCGCATTTCAGAAAATACACTCTGGTCCACCTGCGAACTGCAGAATTACAGCCTCGGTTTTCTCTGATTTTTAACCATTTTGAGCTCAAATTGGACCCAAAATAAAACCCAAAACATTAAGCCCAAGTGCCTATGCATCTTAGATGCAAAATTTAGCTTAGAAACTCAAGTTTTGGGGATTGGGTGCTCCCCAAAACCTTAGCCCTCTCCATCTCTTTCTCCATTCCCTTCATCCTCTTCTCTTCACTTCTCATCTCATTTCTTCAATCTTCCACCTTCCTTCCTCCATCCATACCTCAATAAAGTTCCTCCTTACTCTTGGAGTTGATGGGAAGTGGCTCGAGCTTTGGTTCTACAAAGGGAGTCTCAATTCCTTTACTTTCTCTTTATATTTTTGATTGCCTAGGTTTAGGTTACCATTTATGTTTTGAGATTGAACTGGATTTGATTGTTATTGTGGGTATTTGTGATTTTGATTTGTAATGAGGGATTTGAACTCATCATTATACATGGTTATGTATATGTTCTTTATAGTTTATTTGATATCATTCTATTTATTTATGGTATTGATAGATAGTTTAATTGAATTAAATTATAATTGAACCTAATGCATTACAAAGCACTAATCACACTCTAGGGTAATTAATAATGCCTATTTGAATGGGTTCATGAGACTAGGCATTAGACTTACCGGTTGGTGAGGTTTAGTACTTTAGGAAACCTAGAGAAAACTCAAATGTGCTAAAGGGCTTAACAATTTCTAGTTAGTTGGGGTTCCACTAATTAGGTAATTGGACTCATGGGTTCATGAGGTTTGGCAAATTAGAAAATTAGCATCCTAATTAACTCCCAAAAATATTTAGAAAGCTATGATAGCCATTTAAAATCATTTCCAGGAGCATTTCACTTTCACTACACCCTTTTATTAAAAATACCAAAAATATTTATTTGTTTTACATCCTTCATTCCTTTTAGTTAAAAAAATCAACAAAATATATTTTCTTCACCCAAATCCATCTTGCATTGCATCAAATTTATTAGGGTAGTTTAATTAAACAAGGCTCCCTTGAGAACGATACCCGGGTTAACTTCCGCTTACCTTGAGGTACTAAAATTTCTTGAAGGACTAAACCCAAGGCACACTACACCTACCCGCAAATCCGGTGTCCTTCAAGGTGAGTTTTGCTTAATGGAAAATATACCGAGTACATTGTTGAATTAAACAAGTAGCACGTGAATGAAGATCCTTTAATATATACCTAAGTAAATCATTTGCATATTTTGTGAGACATATATAAGAAAAGTATTTCACCGATAACTGAGAATATAATCTTCCTTATTCTCGAAAATCCTTACCATATATAACAATCTCTCAGTACAGAAAATGAAGGTGGAAACTAATGACAAAATAATTATATTATCCTTATTATTTACTAGTAATATTTAATAGTAATTCAGGATAATCTTTAAACATATAGCTTTTATACAATTTTTACGACATTTACCTTTTTTATTCTATTTCATTTTATATGGAGAGTATGTGGCGTTACAATAAAAAGACATAAGAAATAAAATATAACACACACAAACTCACATTATTTATAACTGACAATTGCAATCAAACACTAAAAAAAGGATTTTTAGCGATGACTTTTAGTGGCAACATAATTGAAAGTAGAGCAGTGACAGAAGTTGTTGCTTTATAAGTCGCCGCTAAAGGTATGGCTTTCTTCAGCGACATTATTTGATTTACAAGTCACTGCTAAAAGTCATGCATTTTGTTTTCTGGATAACACTAACAGAAATGTTATTTTTTTATATAAAACATTTGACAGTTTAAAATGTTATTAAAATATGTAATATTTTTTAATAACACTAATAAATGTAAGCTAGTTTGCAAAGGCAATAACCTTTAGCGACTAATTTTATGTTTTTTGTGATGACAAATAACGCGGAATTTTTCCGAGTGAAAATAGTACATGTCTTTTGAGTTTTCTCACCATATATATTTTCTTAATTAATTCTCTTAGTATTTATTATTCAATTCTTTTATAAATTTTGAATATAAAATTTTAAACTACCCACAACCATACACTATTTTAATTTATCGTATCGCTTACAGTGAAACTTTCATGTCACTGAATTATAATTTATAACATTGTTAGAGTTTTATATTCACATATCAATGAATTTTTATTATTATTTATGAAATATATAATCTTTGTCACTCAATAAACCTTAAACCAGGAAACTTGTTGATCGAGAGTTACAGGTTGGATTTAGCTAATAGTGGCCTATTAGCTAAATCACACGCATCCAAATAGAGCCAACCTATCATGAACTTAAATAATAACAATTAATTTAGCATTGGACTTATTAATAACTTATAAGTTAGTACTCCCCAAGAGCAAGTTTTTTAGATAATGATTTAAAATTGCACGATTCTCCTTTATAAATAGATGAGCATATAGGCTGCGAGAATGATGAACTTGTATTCATATTCAAGTGATAGAAATAACAAAAGATGGAATGGAGGAAATATTATTTGGACGTAACGTTGGTGCCTTTGGGGATTGCCATAAACTTGGCTTATCACTTTTGGTTATGGCATAAGCTTCGCACCGATCCGTTCATCACTGTCATCGGAACCAACGCTCATGGCAGACGCTTCTGGGTTTCAGGGATGATGAAGGTAAATTCCGTCTGCTACCATACACATACAATTAAATCAATAACTTATGGTTGCTTTGATCATCCTATTAAGGGATCGTTGCTAATACTAAACTTATTCGATTCATGCTTTCTGAATTTCTGTTTTAATACTTCCTGTAAATAACTAAATTAAATATTTAAAACTTAATTCATTTATTTATGTATAAGAGTGCGTGTTGATAATGAACTAGGTCATACATATATGTTGTAGCACATAGTAAGACATTTGTTTTATCCTTCAAAAGGATGCGACTGGCTTTCCAGAGCTGCAACTAAGTAATAATAAGAGAAATGTATCGATTTTTTTTCAAATGACCCTTTGATTATTTGTACGTGTAGAAATGTTGTCCCGTTTAAAAATTCTCTTAATAAGGGTAATTTAGGGAAAAAAATTATAAATCTAAAATAAAAAGTGTATATGAGATATGGAGTCTTACATATAGATTTGTAACAAACTTCTAGGTTTATTTATGTACCTTCAGCAGAAGAAGTAAATTTTAGATTATTTGTGTTAAAAGTTATGATTTGTAGAAAGATTCTGAGTGGTATTATATATCTTCAAGAAAATAATTTTACAAAAAATATATTTTAAAGATTAAATTGAAATGTTAAGAAATTAAGATTAGTAACTTAATTTTTTTCGTTAGGAGAAAAGAGAGAGGGGAAATTATAGGAAAAACATGACGTCACAAAAATTATTACTCTATGATAAAGAATTATTGGGCAGTCTTGTCATATTCCCACTATCATTCTGCCTATCATTCTGCTTTCGTGGTCTGGTCTCCTTCAAATTCACTTTCTTTACCCTTTCACTAATAAAATCAGAATAAAAGAAAAAAAAATTGTTTCATGTTTGAACGGAACGTGTCGCAATCTTTTGTAAAGTAAATCAAATGTCCTCTTAAAGATTCTATTGTGAATCTCGAGCCATTAAATTCTGATGAGGATGACACATCCACTTCTTTAATCTAGATTGACTAGTACTACTTTCATTTTCAATCTCAGAAATTAATTAAATTATCTTCTCCAGTACATCTCCTGTGCATAGGTTCGAGTCATAATCCATTTACTAGACAAAACGATAGACTAATAAGCATGGAAGTAATTTATTATTTTTTAATCTTGCAAAAAAATAATTAGTTGTTTAACTTGGTAACATTCGTTGATGATCCTAATTAAAGTTAATTGTTATGTAATCTCATAAAAAATGAGACAAATATTCTAGTATTAAATTAAATTTATATACAGTACTCCTTCGATACAAAATATAAGCTACGTCTTTTTAATCCACTCAAAAGATGTAAAAAGCAATGATAAACTCATGGCATCACCATATATTGAAAATATTTTTTTTTTACTTTGTCCATTCATCCCTTCTCACCACTTCTCTCATATTCTCGATATCCAATATGTAATATCAAAAAATATTTTTAGATTGGAAAATGGTAATTAATAATGTAACTCTCTAAGTCACTTAAATAGTAGAAACTAATTAATGATAATACCTTCTATAGTGCGCCAGATATACTTTTAATGGGAGCATAATTTTTTGGGAGAATTAATTAGAGGTCTATGGAAAAAAAATAATTAAGATGAGGTCCTACAAGCTGTAAATTACAACTTTTTGGCCTTACAATAACAACTTCTGACCTTGGTGATTACAACTGGTGGGACTTAATCTTAATTATATTTCTTATATAGTATCTCTAACTATTTCTCCCTTATTTTTTTTCCCATGCATTACTCATCAGAGACCCTTGTTTTTTCTTTGAAGGACATTGAAAAGAAGAACATTATAGCTGTACAATCCCTGCGAAATCTAGTGATGGGATCAACTCTAATGGCCACCACATCGATCCTCCTCTCGGTGGGCCTGGCCGCCGTCATAAGCAGCACGTACAGCGTAAAGAAGTCTTTAAATGACACCGTTTATGGTGCCCATGGCGAGTTCATGGTGTCACTTAAGTATATGACAATACTCATCATCTTCATCTTCTCATTCTTTAGTCATACTCTGTCCATTAAGTTTTTGAACCAAGTCTGCGTACTTGTGTGCACCCCACAAGACACAAAATCCATGATAACTCCACAGTATTTGACAGAGCTTTTGGAGAAAGGAAGTGTGTTGAACACAGTGGGAAATAGGCTTTTATACTCGGCACTTCCTCTTCTTCTTTGGATCGTTGGACCTGTGCCGGTTTTCTTTTGTTCAGTGGCTATGGTGATTGTGCTTTATAACATTGATTTTCTTTGTGGGAATAATAGTAGGACATCAAAAATGGACCTGAATGAAAGAAAAGGCGAAGATGTTTGATCAGATTTGATCGACCTGAGAAATACCTTAACCCTGATCTTCCACTAAGTGGCCGAAGAGATCGATGACATTGTTACAAGGAAAACTTGCAATTCACCTTGGAATAATTAGATGATTAAATTGCAATGATATGTTACATGGTCAAGAATAATAATAACTTAGCCTTTTGTGCTTCTTTCCTCTTAAGTGGTTGGGCTTTTCTTGCAAACATTATTATAGAGTATGTAATATTAATATTGGCGTGTTTATTCTTAGTAGGTAATTTGAATGCAACATGTACAATTTAAGTTTAAGTAAGCAAAGATTTGAAAACTTTTTCAATAACTCAGATTTATTATTTCATAAAAAATTATTATTATAATAGTTAAACAAATCATAAATAAATTTAATCTATCATTATTTGATTTGAATAGTTCGCAAGTGTACTAAATAAATGAAAAGTAAAATCTAAATTATAATAATATAATAGTCTTAAGTCTTAATTGTTCAGACTAGATTTTGAAAAATTAAATTTAGATATGAAATTTTTAAGTATAATTGCTGTAATCAATTTTATTTTTATAACATAATAAATCTCAACATTAGATAAAGATCCAAATGGTGTCCAGAGAAGAGAAGACGTAGAGAAGGGAAGAGGATATGAAGTGGGAGTGGCCGGAGAGATCCACTCCCAAATATAAGAGTCTGTTAAGTGATGATTTTTTGGACAAATGTCAAGTGATTTTTTATTCATAAATCAAATCAATTCAAGACTTTAATCCACTCTGCCTCCAAAATTTATAGAAGTTTTCTCAAACTAAGCCCATTAATTTCAAGTATTATTTTTATCAATCAGAAATTCAGAATAATGATATAAGAGTGTATGTCAAGAAATTAATAACACACATTTATCACAAATAACTAACTTAATTAATATATATGTAATTTAATTCTACCTTCTATATCAAATGACGTAGTACTATCGTAGAACGTAGAACGTATAGAACGTAGATATATTGATTGATGCACGCGATCAACTACGTCGGTGTCACTCAGTGAGTCCAAAAATTGATTCGATTATCTTACAATGATAGAGGCATGACTGGTTTAGGTTGAATACTCCACAGCACCTTTGTCTTGTGCTTAATTTTTCATTATATTGGATTTAGATGTTACTCAATCCTTTCTGGCAATAAAACAAAATATGCACAGGATATTTCGCTAAAATTGAGCATTTTTTTTAAATATACTCCCTCTAGTCCGTAATATAAGAGTCCAACCATTAAAAAACGCTTGTTAAGAAACATGTAAAAGTTAGTATAGTGTTTGAAGTAAATGCCAATTAAGAAAAGCTGCACGTTCCTACTCAAGAACTTAGGTTCTTACATAAACACAGTTACTCTTTGATGATAATAGTTTTAATGCAGATTTGATCTTTTCGCAGTTTTGTTTTAATTAAGCAAGCTACAAAGATTTATTGATCTATATATATATATATAGGCTTAATTGCACGTGATCAGATAGGTCAGTGTCAATATTATGAGAGTCCAAAAAATTATTTTGTTTTCTTCATGGTGAAAAATCTTTAATGCGTGAGCGTTATGCAACATGTATATATAGTTATATACCATCGTGTACATGGATAAGCATGCATGGTTGGGTTGAACGTGTCCGACATCCTCTTCTTCTGATGCCCAAATTCACTTTTATTGTTATGGAATTTAGGTATTACTTTCTGATAAAAACAAATAATTTAGAGATAATAATGTTATTTTTTAATTTTATGTTGAGATTTCCAATAGCGAAAAAATTCCCATGAAAATTTACATCGGTAAAATTTCAGATGATATTTCCAACGAAAAATTATATGCCGGTATTTCCGTCAAGTTATTATATTTACCCACTGAGTTTAATTGTCACTAATAACCGACGAAATTTTACCTAAAAAATAGTTTCTGATAAAAATTTCTATGGCATAGAAAATTCATATATTGTTATAAAAAAAAGAAAATTCATATATTAAAAAAAGTATTATTTTAAAGGGTAAGGGACCTAATCTGCCCCCGAAGTAACCACCAAGGAGCGCTGAGCACCCTGAACTAACAACAGGCCCGTATCTGCACTCCAAGTAACCAAGGTGTTTAAAAACTACCCCGGTTTGACGGTCAACAACGTTTGACCGTTAGTATGCATATGTGGACGCCACGTGGAGACCTGTTTTGCCACCCGGCGCCTTGTCATTGCCACGTAGGATAAGTTAATGTAGGTCCCACATTAAATAAAAAAAAATCTCCCTCCCTCTTCACCTCCCCCCACCCCCCCCTTCACCTCCCTTCCCAGCCCCCCCACCACCAGCCCCACCCCCCTCCACCTCCCCCCACCACCAGCCCCACCCCCCCTTCACCTCCCTCCCTCACTTCATCACCCCTTCACCTCCCCCCACCACCCGCCCCACCCCCCTTCACCTCCAAGCACTAACAACCAAGCACCCAAATTCAGTAGCAGCAGCCAGATCCACATTATCAATCCCCACACCAGCTCTCCCCACAACCTTAAGCCTCCCATTAGAGCTCTCAAAAGCCTCACGCGTAACCTTCGTCCCACTCCTCACAATCAAAGCATCACACAGTGAAATCTTAGTGCACAATTCTTCAGGGCTGAGATTATAAGAGCAATCCACATTGGCAAACTCGTTCAGAAGCTCAAGCCCTGCTTCGCCTAGCTTCTCTGAGACGAGGATTGTGGGCTTGGAATTGAGGGTGGCGGAGATAATGAAAATGGGCTGTTTTGATTTGGTACGAGGTTGTCGGAGAGAGGGGGGAGTGAGAAAGGTGGGATTTTTGGGGGAAAGATGGGATTTTGAGGAAGTGGGTGTGGAGGGATTTGGGTTGGGATGGTGAAGTGAAAGCCATTGATGAGTTTGGTGAAGGGGGTGGGGCGGGTGGTGGGGGGAGGTGAAGGGGGGGTGGGGCGGGTGGTGGGGGGAGGTGGGACGGGGTGGTGAAGTGAGGGAGGGAGGTGAAGGGGGGGTGGGGCTGGTGGTGGGGGGGGTGGAGGGGGGGTGGGGTTGGTGGTGGGGGGGCTGGGAAGGGAGGTGAAGGGGGGGGGGGCGGTGGGTGGGAGGTGCAGAGGGAGGGAGATTTTTTTTTTTATTTAATGTGGGACCCACATTAACTTATCCTACGTGGCAATGACAAGGCGTCGGGTGGCAAAACAGGTCTCCACGTGGCGTCCACATATGCATACTAACGGTCAAACGTTGTTGACCGTCAAACCGGGGTAGTTTTTAAACACCTTGGTTACTTGGAGTGCAGATACGGACCTGTTGTTAGTTCAGGGTGCTCAGCGCTCTTTGGTGGTTACTTCGGGGGCAGATTAGGTCCCTTACCCTATTTTAAATTCTGTGGCTAATTTCTTAGGGATTTTTTTGGGTATTTAGCTACGGAAAACTGAATAAAAAACCACTATGGATTTTCAACAGAACATCTGTCAGTAATTAACAATAGAAAACCATACTAACATGGAGATTTATCACATAACGTCCTTAAGTTATAACACTACAAAAAACGGGGCCCATATCGGCGTTTTATAGGGCCTCGCATCGGCGGAATTTTCCGGCGAAATAGCGCTACGGCGTTTTGGCAAAACGCCTATAAATTTGCCGTCGAAATGCGGCATCTCGGCGTTTTGGAAAACGCCTAGACGAGGGGCCAAACGCCGGTATGCGGAAATATTATTTTTTTATTTATGCACATAGGCGTTTTATAAAACGCCTATGTGCGGTATTAAATAATAATATTTCATACCGGCGTTTTGCAAAACGCCGGTATGTGTTTTCCAAAAAAAAATAAAAAACATTTTTCTTCCTGATTGTTTTGAACCAGGAAGAAAAATGTTCAAAAACATAAGGAATAATATGTTAATCCCAAAGTTACATACACATAAAGAATAATATATATAAACATAAGCAATAACAAGAGTAATTCATAAAACATGATACCCAAATATATAAAATCAAAACAACAAGCAATATGTAAAAGAAAAGCAATAAGATCATATCAACATTATAAAATCAAATACCACAAAAAAACACGAAATAAAAAACATCAGCAAAACTAGCAAAAAAAACAAAGCAACAGCAACATTGAATGAGAGACGAAGAGAAGAAAAATAGAAGAAAACGAGAAAATGAGCAACTTTGCGGAAGGAGGGAGGTGCTATTTATAGGAACGGAGGTGCGTACCGGCGTTTGGAAAACGCCCATATGCATTTTAAGATTAAATAATGCATATAGGCGTTTTGCCAAACGCCTATATGCATTATTTACATTAAAATAATGCATATAGGCGTTTCCGGGAAACGTCTATATGCTTTCTAATGCATATAGGCGTTTCAGGGAAACGCCTATATGCATTATTTTAATGTAAATAATGCATATCGGCGTTTCCTCAAAACGCCTGTATGCGATTCAATGTTATTTTAATCGCATATAGGCGTTTTGAGAAACGCCTATATGCATTTAGTGCATTTAATATGCACTTAATGCGCAGATAGGCGTTTTTCAAAACGCCGATATGCGCATAAAGTGCATATTAAATGCACGTTATGCACATAGGCGTTTCTCAAAACGCCTATGTGCGATTAAAATAATATTTAATCGCATATAGGCGGTTTGAAGAAACGCCTATATGCGGTTTTCTGAATAAAAAATAAAAAAAAAACTGTCAGCCCCTCTTTTTTAAATTTAAAAACCATACCGGCGTTTGTTATACCCAAAACGCCGATATGGAAACGCGGGAAAAAAGGCGGGAAGCGCGCCAAATTTATTGGCGTTTTCATATAGGCGCTTTGGGTAAAAACGCCGGTATGCGTCTCATATAGGCGTTTTGGACCAAAACGCCGGTAAGGTTGCGCCGGAATGACCCGTTTTTTTTGTAGTGTAAGAACATGAATTTACAAAAATCACATCTCTACATAATCTCTGCATTGTGTGAAGAGACGCAAACATGGAGGGTTATTTATATGTGAATGTATGGGGATTTCACCAGGGGACTATCACTAAGAAAATTTGCAAGGGAAAATAATTTTTCCCAATCTTGTCAAAACATACAACACCGCTCGGTGAAAATATCTACAGAATTCTCATGTAGTGGCGATGAAGGTTATATTATCTTCCTATCTTTACTTTGTGTGGACCATAATCTCTACATTTTAAATCACGTGTAATTATAACATCTCTCATACATTCACATATAAATAACCCTCCATGTTTGCGTCTCTTCACACACATTAAAACTCAAACAACCAAAGCCACTTTGAGAGAGAGATCGAATATGAAGATGATGATGAAGGTTATAGGCATAGTTCTGTTCTTGATTGCCTTCACTTCTACTACCGCAACCATGGAGGCTCGTCGATTCGACCCGAACACCATGCTAGCTGAAATGTTTAAGGAAAATGGTGAACAAACTTACTACATCAAGTCCACCACCACTGCCTGCTGTGACAACTGCTACTGCACAAGATCGATCCCTCCTCAATGCCATTGCAGTGACGTTAGAGAAACTTGCCACTCTGCTTGTAAGGCTTGTCTCTGCACTCGCTCCATTCCTCCACAGTGTCGTTGTGCTGATACCAACACCTTCTGCTATGAAAAATGCTGTAAACCTCAGTTTGCATGATCATAAAATGTGATGATGAGAGAGCCTATTATTACAAATACTAGCTACTACTTCTAATTCTTAATATAAGACTAGTTTATAGCGTAAACTTATGTTAAGGATGGGAGGTAGCACTATTTGATTAGGCTTTGCTTCTTTATGTGTATGAATTAATGTAAATGTGCAAACCTTCACTAATAAAATAAAATATCTTGGTTCTTGCATGTGTGGTTCCTGTTTGCTTCTTGCAAACTGGTCAATTACTTGCAAGGCCTTGGTATCCTTCCGTTGTTAAGTACCATGTGATTTTTAATGATTTCACTTCTGTTTGCTATTTAATTAATTTTACTTGTTTTCAGTTAATTGTTTATTAATCATGGAAGGGTATGTACATAATATTTAACTATACAAGTGAAAGACCCAAAAAATTAGCTAGCACGACTCTAATTGAGAGTGAATACACAAAAGCACCAATGTGCTGGTACTAAAACTATACTGTTTTTCAGAGAAAAGAAAAAACCACTGTAACACAATAATTTTGAGAGAGAAATTATTTTCATTGAAATTAGAAGTCTGTTGTGTAACGTTTAAATATATTTACATTTGTGTCAACTAACCGTAGTTAAGAAAATTAAACTAATCTAACTATAGTTCTAACAAATTTAACCTAATGTATTGACCGCGACTAACACTATTATATATCAATAGATGGTTTGTTTATGTTAAAATTTTTTATTTTTTATTGAGGTTATAATTAATTAAATTTATTGAGCACACAAAGAAAAAGGGAGAATTATGCAAGTCTCTAAAGGAAGAGAAAAAAAAATCATCGATGTTATATATAAAAAAAACACAACATCATCCATGTTCTTTGGTGCTGTTTTATATGGAAAAAAAACAGCACGTTAGATAAAATCAAATTTAACTTTTTCCACCCGCGCACGGTGCACCTTAATTTTCTCTTCTTCCCCTCCCTTTGTTTCAACACGCCCTAGATCCTTCTAAAGGTTCGTTTATGTGTTTTGCATTCTAGTCTGTATGTGGCCACCTCCACTCAAGAAACTAAATCCTTGCCGTCCACCGTGCTTTAAAGTTCAAATCATCATACCCCATCAGCTTGTTGAACCTTCGAGCGAGAACTGTTTCCAGCCATGCATGAATCTCTCTTAACTTTCACTGCTAGTGCTTCAATTCTCTTTCTGCATTCTTAAATTTCCGCCACCTGATTTTTCTTGAGTGCCTTGCGCCGATGTAAATTTGGTTGATCCTTCTTGTTTATTCTAGTTGATCTCATCAGATGGTTTTGTTGCATTTTCTTTCAAGATTATTTGTTAATAGCGTCTAAGGGTTAATTGGTGACAGTAAGATATATAGTCAATGTCTCCATTAATCGAGTTGGAGATTTGGTTTGTCTCCAACTTTTAAGCAATCTTAACATCAACCAGGTACACGATTACACTCATTTTGTTGCGAATTCCATTTCCTTCTATGCTTCAAATTGCATTTTAGTATATCACATCTGAGGAATATAATGTGTACTTTTATAATTAAGGTTATCTCATGTACAAGTATGATTTAGAGAGAGCCTAGCTTCATTAAGAAGTAAGCTAGTATTTATGCATTTTTGATTTTGTTGAATTGCTTTTTCAAGGAATTGGATATTTCTTTAGAATCTAAAGCTTGGGAAGATAGGCTAAAAAGTCCAATCGTAGCGCTTGCTCAGCGCTGGGATTTGGAGGCCTGCTCCGGCATTTACACTTGTAAGCGCCACTGTAGGCTCTCTTTTTTAAATTGTGTAGAAAAAGCTCTACCCCAAAGGTCTTTCATTTGTCAATCAGCATCATTTCCCCTCTCTGACTTTGTTTTTACGATTAAGTTCGCTATATAGGATAGGATTGGGTTCTTTTTGTAAAGGAGCAAGTAGTGTTTGCTCCTTCTCCATCCAATCAATCCTCTCTTGCAACTAGCACCACGTTCATGCATTTCGCTTCATTGCCTTCTCACATCTCTCTTCTTTGTCTTTTCTTCATTCGTTCAATTTTGTGCTTGGATTGTAAGCTAAACCCTCATTGGCACCTCTCTTTGGAGCCCATTGGTGAGCACTCTCTCACCCAGGTTCAATGCAGTGCTCTTCACACGCCCTTTCTCATCACTGAGATGGAATCTGGACCATCTAAAATTTTATATGGATGATCTAGATTTAAAAATTTTAAATGTCCATTTTTCATAGAAAAAAATATTTTTTTAACAAATGATAGTTATAAAATTTACTTCATTTTTAATTTTATATCAATCAAAATGAAACTTTATTAAAAATATTAAATTTAATTTAATTGAATATAGACCATAATTTTGAATGACATAAATCATGATGAGAAGTGTATTACTCATCTTTGTGTTGGACATGGAATGTGAATAGGGCAAAGGGGCAAAAATAGCCACCGTAATTGCCAAAATGGACAACTTTGGCACCCGTAATTTCGAGGGTGCAAAACCGTACACCATAAACCAAAATGGGGCAAATTTAGTCATCTTAAAAATTGGAGTTAAGTTTGACCGTTAAGTGAATTGGAATGCTGATATGGCAAATGACGTGGCACTGTGAGACATGACGTGGCACCCTAATGCTGATTTGTCTATGACATGGAAAAATGCCCACTCCCCCCTCGGCCCCCCACCCCCACCCCCAGCCTCCTCCCCTGCCCCCCCACCCTCAGCCTCCCTCCTCGGCCCCCACCCCCTGCCCCCCCCACCCTCAGCCTCCCTCCTCGGCCCCCACCCCTGCCCCCCACCCTCAGCCTCCCTCCTCGGCCCCCACCCTCCCCCCTCCACCCTCGGCCCCCCCACACCCTCCCCCCTCGGCCCCCACCCCTCCCCTCCTCGGCCCCCACCCCCTCCCCCTCCCCTCCTCCCTCACCGCGGGTGGAGGCCGAGGAGGGAGGCTGAGGGTGGGGGGGCAGGGGAGGGGGTGGGGGGCCGAGGGGGGAGGGGGGAGGGGGTGGGCCGAGGAGGGAGGAGGGCTGGGGGTGGGGGGCAGGGGAGGAGGAGGGAGGGGGTGGGGGTGGGGGGCCGAGGGGGGAGGGGGGAGGGGGTGGGCCGAGGAGGGGTGGGGCTGGGGGTGGGGGGGCAGGGGAGGAGGAGGGAGGGGGTGGGGGGTGGGGGCCGAGGGGGGAGGGGGGAGGGGGTGGGCCGAGGAGGGGTGGGGCTGGGGGTGGGGGGCAGGGGAGGAGGAGGGAGGGGGTGGGGGGTGGGGGCCGAGGGGGGAGGGGGTGGGGGGTGGGGGCCGAGGGGGGAGGGGGTGGGCCGAGGAGGGGTGGGGCTGGGGGTGGGGGGCAGGGGAGGAGGAGGGAGGGGGTGGGGGGTGGGGGCCGAGGGGGAGGGGGGAGGGGGTGGGCCGAGGAGGGAGGAGGGGTGGGGCTGGGGGTGGGGGGGCAGGGGAGGAGGAGGGAGGGGGTGGGGGGTGGGGGCCGAGGGGGGAGAGGGGAGGGGGTGGGCCGAGGAGGGAGGAGGGGTGGGGCTGGGGGTGGGGGGGCAAGGGAGGAGGAGGCTGGGGTTGGGAATTTGGTGATGATGGGTGATGTGGCAGGGGTTCCGACGTGTAATCACTTCAGGTGCTGACTGTCCTGCCAAGTCGTTTAATGAATGTGGGCCCCACACCAAAATACACGTCTGTTAAAAAGAACTTAACGGCGTGGCTAGATTTGCCCCATTTTGCTTTATGGTGTACGGTTTTGCACCCTCGAAATTACGGGTGCCAAAGTTGTCCATTTTGGCAATTACGGTGGCTATTTTTGCCCCTTTACCCAATGTGAATATGTCCCTCTCGATGCTTCTCTCTCTACCTCTCTGGTTCATGACTCTTCTCTTTTCGTCTCACTCCTTGCAAGATGAAGCAGTTTTTATATTTGAGCAGATTATCTAAAAGGGCTTATCTTTATTTGGACTTGTGCTACAAAATCATATAGCTAATCCAACAGGCTTGGTCTTTCGCTGTCCTTTTTAAGTCCATTTTTCATTTTTTTTCCCGTATCATATGATAATGTGTAGTTTGCTACTCTAAGAGTGTTGGGCCACATCTCTCATGATCGATTGGAGGCCTCAACGATTTCGTCTAGCAGGCCTTATCTGATACTTTTAGACTATTCTACACTGTGTGGCTTTAAGAATGTCTTCTGTAATAGCACACTTTTTTTTTTAATCTGAACTCAAGGGGTAATTGTCACATAGGCAAAGTTGTCCTATCTTCAAATGAGATTGTTTTCCAGTATTCAAACCCACGTTCTCATCCTTAAGAAGGATTATTTTATTTTATTTTGGATCTAACTACTTTTTATTTGACCCGAATCTGACTCTACAAATTTATTTAAATATTCACAATATTCCTACAAAATCTCAACAACCTAAAGCATCATAATTTTCTATATTTTATATTATATACCTTAATTTATATATATTAATTATTTAATTATTACTTAGTAGCTCAACCAACTACCTTTTGGTTGTAATAGCCCACTTTTTATACAAGGTCCATCTACCTTGTTCTTCATTCTTTGTACCCTGTTTAAGATTGGCCTTTTAACTGTAATCCTTTTGTTCCTAAATATAAGATCACTTTTCCTAATTTGAGTAGATTAAAAAAGTTTAGTTATTTATACATGATATTACCAATTTATCTTAACTATATACTTTTATCCTCACTTTCTCTCTTTGCTTTTATTATAGATAAGCATTATAGGGATAATTTGGGAAAAAGTTGGGAAATGTTAGAAAGTAATCTTATAATTAGGAATAAATTGAATTTCAAAAGTGATCTTATATTTAGAAAGTAATCTACCAAAACGGATGCAAGAAACAACAGATACATACTGTATGGCCTTATCCTCTTTTGTGATTATTTTTGTTATTGCTTTTTTTGTAGCTTCAATATATATTGGTTGGTTCACAAAGTATTGTTCTGGTCATCATAATGCCACATTCTATATTAAAAGCATTGCTCATTGGATAATCTTATTTACCTGTTTCTTATTGGGTATCTGCTACTATACTATAGACAATAGCTGTGATTATGTGGTAATGAGTGACCATTCCTATGATGTAACATAATACCTGTTATACACCGCTAAGATATTACCAACCTGATCATAGTGGCAGAATGCCCCAGCTCAACCTCCACAGGCCGTCAGGACGATTAACACAATTATTGGAGGATCGGCCATAAGTGGAATGTCTTATTCTGCCGCAAAGAGACACGCCAGGTCTTTGCCTAAAGAAATAGAATGGGTTAACGGTAATGTAAGTAATGATCAGGTTGTTGAGGGTCCAATAACCTTCAATGACGCTGATATTCAGAACGTTCAGATGCACGACGACGCCCTGGTAATATCTTTACTAATAGCTAATTGTTTGACTAAAAGAATTTTAGTAGATGCTGGTAGTTCTGTTAATATTATTTATCTTCAAACTGTCAAAGAATTACAATTAGAATCCCAGATTATTAAAGCTCCAACCGTTTTGGTGTTTGGGAATGGAACACCAGACAGAACGATTGGAGAAATTTCTTTGATGACGTTTGCTGTTGGGATTAATGCTTTAGTTAAGTTTCAGATGATGGATTGCCCATCCACTTACAACGCTTTGTTAGGACGTCCATGGATTCATGAGATGAAGGCAGTCCCCTCGACGTTACACCAAGCGATCAAGTTCTCTACACCTTGGGGTGTGAGAGAGATTAAAGGCGATCAAAGGATGGCAAGAGAGTGTTACCAAGCCGCGTTGAAGGGCTTGGAGCAATCTCCCTCATCCGCATAGCAATTACAGGCGTTCATACCTATGGACAGGGCGACAAAGGAAGAAGACGATAATTTAGAAAAATTATTTTTAGATCCTGAAAATCCTGAAAAACTCTTGTCCATAGGAATGGACCTAGCTCCTGAGGTAAGAAAGGGGCTTATTTCTTTTCTAACAAATAACTTAGATTGTTTTGCTTGGTCCTATGATGATATGACAGGTATAAGCCCGGACGTTATTGAACACCAGTTGAACGTCGACCCTACGTTCAAGCCGGTTAGACAGAAAAGGCGGAAATTTGCACCAGAACGAAATAGAATTGTTAATGAGGAAGTTCAGAAGTTACTGAAAATTGGGTCTATCAGAGAGGTAAAGTATCCAGATTGGCTAACTAATGTTGTGGTCGTCCCGAAGAAAAACGGGAAGCACAAAGTATGTATTGACTTCACCGATTTGAACAAAGTTTGCCCAAAAGATTCTTTTCCATTGCCACACATCGACAGCCTAGTGGACGCGACGTCGGGTCATGAATTGTTAAGTTTTATGGACGCCTTCTCTGGTTACAATCAGATATTGATGCATCCAAACGACCAGGAGAAGACTTCATTCATTACAGACCGAGGGACTTATTGTTACAAAGTGATGCCCTTTGGATTAAAAAACGCTGGTGCCACTTATCAAAGATTAGTCAATCGCATGTTTGCCGCCCAGCTCGGGAAGACGATGGAAGTTTACATAGACGACATGCTAGTCAAGTCCTTGAAAGCGGAAGACCATGTTGACCATTTGCAGCAGACGTTTGATCTTTTGAGAAGATATAACATGAAACTTAACCCCGAAAAATGCACTTTTGGGGTGCAGTCTGGCAAGTTTTTAGGGTACTTGGTGTCAAAGAGAGGAATTGAAGCAAACCCATCACAAATCAAAGCTGTATTAGATATCCCGTCGCCCAGGTGCGTGAAAGACGTCCAGCGCCTGACGGGCAAGATAGCTGCTCTTACTAGGTTTATATCCAAGTCCTCTGAAAAATGCCAACCATTCTTTGATATCTTGAAGAAAAATAAAGAGTTTGTATGGAATGACGCCGCCGAAAAGGCGCTCCAAGATTTGAAAGAGTATCTCACGAGCGCTCCTTTACTCTCTAAACCAAATCCAGGTGAGACGTTATATTTGTACTTATCTGTCGCCTCTAATGCTGTAAGTTCAGTTCTTGTAAAGGAAGAGGATAAGCGACAACACCCAGTGTATTACGTTAGCAGAGCTTTGTTAGACACGGAGACACGATACTCAATGATGGAGAAACTCGCCTTGGCTTTGGTAGTATCTTCTAAGAAATTAAGACCATACTTTCAATGCCACCCTATTGTGGTCGTTACGACTTTTCCATTGAAAAACGTGCTTCATAAGCCAGACTTAACTGGAAGATTAGTTAAATGAGCGATTGAACTAAGCGAGTTTGACATAACTTATGCCCCAAGAACAGCCATCAAGTCTCAAATTTTAGCTGATTTTTTAGCAGAATTTAGCCCCAACCTTCAGGTAACAGCTAATAATGAGTCATTTTCTGTTAAACAAAAGGTGAATTTGTCGCCCTGGATCCTCCATGTAGATGGGTCATCCAATGTGAAAGGAAGCGGACTAGGTATTACACTTGAAACTTCTGATGGTAATCAAATCGTTCAAGCAATAAGATGTGGTTTTAAGGCGACAAATAATGAGGCAGAGTATGAAGCTCTCATTGCTGGATTGAAACTTGCGTTAGAGTTAGGAGTGAAATCTCTAGAGGTGAAAAGCCATTCACAGTTGGTATCAAAGCAAGTTAATGGTTCTTATCAAGCTAAGGATCAAAGGATGAAGAAGTATTTGGACGTCGTCTCAGACCTGACGTCACGTTTTGACAATCTGAAAATTACCCAAATAGGTAGAGACGACAATCAGAAGGCCGACGCGCTTGCGAATTTTGGATCTTCCATTGAGGTTACAGAGACACAACAGATCCCTTTGTTTTATTTGAAAACGCCAGCAATTGAGGTAAATAATAGAGTTGTGTTAAATAACAGCTTAACTTGGGACTGGCGATCCCCTTTGCTCTCATATTTGTTGCAGGGTAAGTTGCCTTCTGATAAGAATGAAGCACGACGAGTAGTCGTCAGGGCCGCCAGGTTCACTACAGTAGATGACAATCTTTATAGACGATCTTTTACTGGCGGGCCTTTGCTAAGATGTGTCTCTCCATCAGAGGCAACATATGTCTTGAGAGAAATTCACGAAGGTGATTGTGGCGATCATAACGGAAGTCGTTCGTTGATTAGGAAGGTGACAAGAGCAGGATATTTTTGGCCGACCTTACAAAAAGATGCAGTGAGTATGGTGACTAAGTGTGAGCGATGTCAGAAGTTCTGCACAGTGGCGAGACAACCCCCAGAACAATTACATGTGATAGTGCCATCATGGCCTTTTCTCAAATGGGGAATGGATATTGTTCGCAAGTTTACTCCAGCACCTGGACGTCTAGTCTTCCTGCTGGTCGCCACAGACTATTTTACCAAGTGGGTAGAGGCAGTCGCCCTTAGCCAGGTACAAGAACCCCAGATAATTGATTTTGTTTGGAAAAACATAGTATGTAGATTTGGCCTGCCTCAAGAAATTGTATGTGATATTGGATCTCAATTTATTGGAAAACAATTTAGAAAATTTTGTGATAAGTGGCACATTAAACTTAAATTTTCGACCCCTAGGAATCCACAATCTAATGGACAGGCTGAAGCCAATAATAAGACTATAGTTACATCTTTAAAGAAGAGGTTAGATAAGGCCAAAGGTAGGTGGGCTGAGGAATTACCCGCCGTCTTGTGGGCGTACCGAACGACGTCAAGGACGTCGACTGGTGAGACGCCCTTCTCTTTAGTTTATGGATCTGAAGCTATGATACCTGTAGAAGTAGGAATTCCCTCTTTAAGGAGACAATGGACTAGAGAGGAATCTAACAATGAACATTTAGCTCAAGACTTAGACTTGTTAGATGAACGTAGAGAACAAGCTTTGATAAGAGTCGCCGCCTATCAACAAAGGGCGATAAATTTTTGGAATAAGGGTGTTAAAGAGCGGCAATTTCAAGTAGGAGACTGGGTCCTTAGAAAGGTATTTCCTAATACACCTGAACACAAAGATGGAAAATTGAATGCTTCTTATGAAGGACCATATAAAGTAGTTGAAATAACTGGTCCTGGTGCTTACAAGTTAATTGACGCCCAAGGTAAGAATGTACCAAGGAGTTGGAACGCCATCCATCTCAAGAGGTACTATTTCTGAATTATTTGATTATTCTGTTATTTGATTAAAAGAATAAAATGATACTAACGGATTAATCGAGAAAATAGCAAGTGATG
Organism: Mimosa pudica; assembly: GCA_029929735.1. Lineage (NCBI taxonomy): Eukaryota > Viridiplantae > Streptophyta > Magnoliopsida > Fabales > Fabaceae > Mimosa > Mimosa pudica. The sequence goes on from JAKELP010000031.1 coordinate 3,586,637, forward strand.
AGAAACGCCTATAGGCGATGAACCCAGCAGGAAGACTTAGTGTCTGATGATATTTTGCGGTGGTCATGATATTCTGATGCTACGTAACCCAATTTTTTGATGTTTTGTTGTGAGATGTCAATTCCTAGATAATGTGATGAATTGACGCCAAGAGAATTTAAAGATGAGATGATGCCAAGATGGCATGATGACTTGATGCCTTGGGAGGCTGATGAGCTACTTTGAGTAACTCAGTGATTAATGGACGACAGGTTGATTTAGAAAAGATATGTATTATTTGAATTCATTACTTGAATTATTTTGAGTGATTTTTATTCGATTGATTAATAGTCGACGTAAGACTAATGTTTGATAGTCTCTTGGCAGGGTCGTCAATGCTTGATTAAGGTAAGAACAACCATGTTTTAAATTGACAGTAGATGATTGTGATTTTAAAAGATTCTTTTAATGATGGATAGAATTTTTCTTTTCGAGGTTATTGCCCACACTTGTTGGAGGTGTGGGTGTTAAATGAGGAAGACATTGATATGGCGAGAAATAATGAAATAAGGTGATATGAAGAATATTGGGTAAGAAGATAAGAAACATAATATGCATTGAAGTTGAAGAAAAAAATATAAGTGTTCAAGGCCAGAAAATAATTGATACAAGGATTAAGCTTTGCCGCCGCCTTGGTCGCCGTCGCCTTGGTTGCCGCAGCCTTGGTTGATCTCGCCCTGATTGTCACCCTGAGCCCTCAACTCATTAATAGTCAGATTATCCTCTTGGGATGGATTGGAGTCAGGTTCATCCTCAGGAAAGAGCTGGTAGTAGTCGTCTATGACGTCGTCGGGTTTCCAGTTGACGTGCTCGCCACTCTTGTATTCTTTCATGAGCTCCATCCGAGCGCGAGCATCGACTTCTAAGATATGAGTCTCATAGTTTTCAGACATTTGACTCATATCCTTCTCCAACTGGTGATAGGCAACTTCCCACTTATTGCTGGCCGACTTGAGAGCCTCGATTTCCTTATCTTTGGCAGATGACTCGGCTCGAGACTGATTGATGTAATCCTTCAGTTTTTCGACGTCATTATGATGATCGGCTTTCAGCTTCTTAATGAACGCCTTTAATTCTTCTTGTTTTTTATCAGATTGTTTCATCAGCTCTTCCGCCCTTCTTCTGTCTTCATTAGCTTGTTTTTTAAACTGAAGGGCGGACTTCAAGTCAGCCAAGATTTTGTCCCTGTCGGCCATGGCTGCATTCTTTTGGGCGACGAGCGTTGCCGTGTCATCTTCATTCTCCTTGGCATGGTGGAGAAGAACTTGTAGGGACTGAGAATAAAAGGAATGAGAATAATTAGAGACGTCCAGTGTTAAAAAGACAGAATAGAATTAATAAAAGATTAAGTGAGGATACCTTCATTTGGTGGCGAACAGCCTTCTTGAAAGCCTCTTTCCTCCCAAGAGATTCTAGGGCGGCCTTGTTGTACTCGAATTCCAGTTTGTTTAATTCAGAGTAGACGCCGTCCCATCCCTCTTTATTTCTGACAGATGAGTTGGGAGGAAAGGTTAGAGTGACTTCGCCAGAGTGTTCTTTGCCGCTCTTGGCCTTGGCAGATTTAGAGGACTTGGAAGTCCTGGATTTCTTGGTGACAGGTTCCTTGGCGGGCACCTCCGCAGGTCTTTTTCCCGATGAGACAGCCTCTTCGTTTACTGGAGGTGGAGGCTCTTTCTGTTTTGGTGGTTGAGGAGGTTGAGGAGAAGGAGCTGTAATGGATTCAGGATTAGAGGGGGGGGGGGGCGCCACGGGGGTCATGTCCTTCTTTTCTCGCCTCGGCGTCATACTCCCCCCTCTTTGCTTTGAGCTTCTCCAGCAGCTCAGCCCTGGCTCTAATGAGAGCTTCCTTGTTTATTTTTTGCTCCGTCGCCTTGGGAATGATTTTCTTTCCTGGTTGACAGAAAGAATATAGAATAAGATAATGGAGACGAAATCACTTGAATTAAAAGCAGAGTATGGGCGACGAGAAACTTACTTTCCATCATGACTTTGAAATTCCGTTGGTCTGCTGGAATTTGGAGGATTTTCTTTATTTTCCTTTTGGTGTCGCTGTTGAAGTGCGGAGAGATCCTCAACTCGTACGCACCTACAAAAAATGTAAAACATTATAAATCAGATAACAAGTGCAATGAGAAAAATATTATTGAGACGACGACTTACTTAAGCGACGCCACATTGGAGACACATAATCCTCCTGGGCGACAGATTGGAAGGGCACCATTACAAATCGTGCATCCCACTGACGATCATTGGGCAACGACCCATGCGTCCAAGTTGGTAGCCCTTCCTTGGCTTGGATGAAAGAGTAGACGCCCATCCTAATTTCTTGGAGTTTATAGGAGCCGAATAGATCAAACATATCTAAGTCGACTCCTATCTCGTGGTACATTAACTCAGCCATGGCGATGAGACGCCAGGCGTGAGGGGAAAGTTGAGAGGGAGAAATTTCATAGAAAACACATAATTCTAAGGCTATGTTAGGTAAAGGAAAGGGATTGACATAACGAAAGCTCTCGAAACTCAGGGCGATTGTATCACTAGACCAGGAGTCGAGAACTTCCCCGTCTTCAGGCAACCTAAAGGGTACTCTAGGGTCGAAGTAATAGAGTGATGGCATTTTTGAGATTTCTAAGACCCTAAGATGTGGTTCTTTGACATCATTAAGGATGTCGGCCCTAGACGTCGCTAAGCCCCCAGTTTCGCAAGCATATGGGGCATTTATGATTTGGGGGTTGGATTTCCTCCCAGAACTAGTTGAGGGCGATGAACCAGCATCAACCCACTCTTGATAACGACTATCGTAAACCTTCAAATATTTACCAGAATGTTTGGGTTTCCTAACCTTTGCAATTTCCTTTCCCTTTTTCGATGGTTCGACTAATTCTAAAGGATTTTTTCTAGATGTATCTGGGTCTTCTAAGTCTATAATAACATTGGAGTTACCAGGGGAAGAAGAAGAAGAAGATTGGGCTTTATTGCTAATATACAAATGTTCAGAGGCAGTTCGTTCAGAATCAGATTGAGATGACGACATAACTACGAAATTTCTCATGAAAGTAGTAAAAGATAAGATTTTTGGTAAGAGGATACCTTGAAGAAAATGGGATGACCCGTTGATGTGAGCGAATGAACAAAGTTTTGATTTTTTGAAGTGTTGGAAGAATGGAGAAGAAAGAGCGTCAGCGAAGGAAGATGGGAAAATGAACAGTCGAAATGGAGTATATGCAAACTGTTTGACGTCGTTAAGTTACGGTGTTACTTTAGTGAAACCATCCAGGTCGTTCGTTTGAGAGGGAAAAAAGAGGAAAAATGTCTGCAAGCATCTGGGCCGTTGAAAATGGAGAAACCGCTACTTCCCAATGTACGCTGACGTAAGCATTGAGAAGTGGGGGACTTAATGTTATACACCGTTATGTCATAATGGGCCTGGGCCTTGGCAGAGGCCCAATAGCAAGATGGACGCCTGTAGGACGTCGAAGACAACACTACCAACGGCTATGATGTGGAGTGACTTAGTCGCCCACCCTTTTCGGAGTAGTCGCCCACCTTTTTCGGAGCATGTGCAACGTCCCTTACCAATAACGGTCGCCTATAATTTCGCAACCACCAAGACGAAGCCTCAACTATAAGAAGACCACGAACTCATTCAAGAGCACACAAGCAATTCTCTGCGATCATCTTCTCCCCCTCTCTCTCTTTCTCTCTGTGTTCTCCCTCTCTGATTATCATTGTATTCTGGATTTAGTCTTTGTGATCAAGGCATTAACGCCTAGTTTGTAACAACCGTTGCCGGTGACCCCGTCTATTGTACTCAATCTTATTATCAATAAAGAAGTCTTTATCATTCATTCATATTATATAGTTCCCTTAAATTGTGCATCAACAATACCATAGGCATGGATGGTCAAAAGAGAGAATTAGAATCGCGTCATTTCCATATATAGAGAAAGAGTCTCTTTGATTTTGTTTTAGACAAGGCAAGTAAACAAGAAAATACTGCTCAAAAGGGAGGAAGAAATAAAAGGGAAAAAACACAGCCCTGTTAATTGATGACTCCTTAGTTTTACTATATTTTCACATATATTTTAATCATATTTAGGAGTCATCAATTCAAAATAAGGAGATTTTTGTTAGGAAATTAAAAAAAGATTCTTGATGTGAAGTTTAGGAATTTATGAAGTGAAATAGGAAAGTAAAGTAAATAATATATTTGGGACAAGTATTTTTTTGAGTGCCTTTTATGTGTGCAGATTCCAAATAAAGAAAAAAAAAGCAAAACAAGGAATGAATTAAGCAAAGAGGAGTTGAGCACATGGACTGATTTTGGGCTTGCATCGTGGGCTTTTCAATTAATCCATATACAAATACACAAAGGAAAAGGAAGCTGCAGTAAGGAGCTGATTGGGAGAGGATTCCTAAACATTCTAGAGCAAAGAAAAGGAAAGTGACGAGACTAAAAAGGAAAGGAGAGGCAGCTGAAGTTATGAAAAGGAGCTGATTGGATTCATTCAATTAGGAAGGACTATCACAGCGCAGCAAAAGAGGAAAGAGTCTAGAGGGAAAAGGAAATAAGGGAGGTGGAGATTTTGTCTCATATATACACACATACACGCACGGGACGCGAAGGTGGAGAGGAATTGGAGCTGAAAAAAAAAGGCGAACACACACACATACGGATTGACGAGAAAGGAAGCTGCTGGAGACGCGAACAGAGTAAGCAAGAAAGAAGGCACGCAAAGGCACTAAGAGGAAGAAAGCTGGGCTGATTCAAATCAGATTTGGGAGGAATTTGTGCTACTTGGTACTACTTCATTAGAATTTTATTTTAGCACTATGATTTCAGATTTAGTTTCAATGTATTTTGGGATTAACTTAAAACCCATGTGTGGTTAATTTTCTCTTACGACCTAGGGCACTATGAACTTATTTGTGACTTAGATACTTTATTTCCCACTATTTAGTTTTGATTAATTTTAATTAGTTTATTTAATCTTGTTATTATTGATTAACTTGTTTCGTGATTGACCACCATTAGACATGTTTAGGGAATTTAGGATTGGACTCGGAAGAAGGAATTTTAAATAGACCATGAGATTAATAGTGTAGGATTGGATTTGTAATCTGATTTGCGACTAGGATAGGAATATACCTAGAAGCCCTACATAGTCACATTAGAGCGGTACCGAGATAAATTAGCCTAGTAAATTAGTGCAAAACATTGTGTAATTAAGCTAGGCAAGGATATAAGTGGACCGGAAGGCATTTATAGACACTAGTACTCTAGATTAGCTAGTTTAATTAATCCATAATTAATTTAGTGGGAATAAAGTCTAGGAAGCAAATAAGGGATTAGTGACCCTAGGTTGTTCCTTTTACTCGTGAATTTCACCCTTATTATCGTAGTTTCTTTTAGATCAAAATTAATTTTGTTTTCTTAGTTTATAAAATCAACTTCATTGTCTTTACTCAACTTAAATGAAAGTAGGAATTCTAATGCCTAAGTACTAATAGTCTGAGTCTCTGTGGGATCGACCTTGATTTTACTATTTTACGAGCTGTACACTTGCAGATATTTTAATCAAAATTTTTGGTAGCATCATTAATTTAAATCATACCTATAAAATTTGTTTATTTCCCTTTCCTTTCCCTTTTAAATGATTGGGGATTGTATATGTATATTTGGAGCTAATTGAAAAAGCATTTGTTTTGAATTTTTTAAAATTTATGCTCATATGAGAGCTTATGAATGATGAAAAGGATGTGCCAATTTAGATGCCTTATGTGTTTCATTGAAAAACATGCTCAATGAGATGTAACACCAACGCCACACTGAAATTGGTGAAGGAAAAACATGCTCATTTTATGACTTTGAAGTGTATTCATGTTTGTATGATTTGTTCTTCATGGTATTGTCGATATCATGTGAACAAAGTTTTAGACATTCAAGACAGTTATAGACTCTCATAGAGGTCAAATCTCTGTTCACTCCAACACACTTCAGAACTCTTTCCGCAAGCTTAAAAGTCCCTTGCCTCAAAAAGTTCAAGTTTCCAAAACAATATAATGAATATCTCATTATCTACATTGCCGTTCAATATTCATCCAGGTTATAGCCTCAACAATATCAACATCTTGAATATTTCTTGAAATATTATTATATTTTTTTGCTAAGTTATTTCACATTCGCAACACGCAGGAGTTTCAGCTCGTTAAAGTTAAATGCTTGATGTAATCTTTTCATATATCTTATATATATTGCCTTTATTTTAAAAAGGGAGACTCTTTTTTTGCCCTGGAAGTAACCACTTAGGATTATTGAGCACCCGAAACTAACAATCGCTATGTTTTCTCTCTAAAAGTAATTAAAGTGGGACGATTTTCCTTTGACTTGACAGATACACCTTTGACTTGACATACACACCAGTGGGTGTCATCCATGTGTCAGCGTTATATTCACATGCAAGAGGGTGAAATTGGACAACTTTAGTTACTTTTAAGACGAAAATGTACAAGTTGAATCGGGCTGCTAGGGTGGTTACTTTAGGGGCAAATAAGGACCCTTGCACTTTTAAAAAATCTGACATAGAGTGTATAACTGAAAGTAAATAACATTTGAGGTATAACTTAGGGAAAATTAATTTTAGGTCTCATCCAAGACACATAATATTGGAAAGTTCCCACCAATTTGACAAATTAAAGTAGATTCCAAGAAATCTTGCTTTAATTATATTACATCATAAAAAGACTTTTATGCCCTCTTTGACTTTGTTTTTAAATTAACAGAAAGGATATAATAGTCTTTTGTGTTGTAACATAATTAAAGTAGGGTCCCAACTTGAATTTGGAAAATTGGTGGAACCCTTCAAAAATATTATGGTTGGTGGAACCAGAAATTAATTTTACCTAAAACTTAATCATTTTTGTAAAATAATTGTAGAAAGAAAATCCAAAATTTCATCTCTATTAATTTCAAAATTTTTTTTACCTAAGGCTCGATTGGTTGTAAGAAGTGAAAATAGAGAAATAGAAAGTGAAAAGGTAAAGATGGAAAGTAGATGTAATGATGAAAGTAAAATTCGTAGGGTACAGGAAAAGTTAGATGGAGAGAGAAAGCTTGTGGGTTCATGATATATAAAAATTACCAAAAAACCTCCTTCCTCACTTTCCTTTCCCCCTTTTTTTCCATGGACAACCAAAGGAAGTCGAAACTATTCATTATAATGCTCATTAGACTTTTTTTTTGCTTGGCCAATGCTCACTAGAGTGATATAATATCATATTGCTCGGACAATAAGTTTTTTTTACCCAAGGTATCCCCACTTGCGTATCAAGTGAGACTAATTTCTCGCTGTTCTGAAGTCTCATATAAGGGTAGACAATTGGCCTGAGTGAGACTAATTTCTTATTGTTCTGAAGTCTCATATAGGGATAAACATTTGGCCTGTGAAATTGCTCCATTCGCAAGAGTTAGGGATCAAACCTTCAATCACTTGTTTAAGAGACGAGAGTACTTTCAATTCACGTCAATGCGTCAGGTTGACAAAGTCTTTATGTATGCCCGAAGATTTTCAACGCACGTGTTCAAAATATTCGTTGATATGATTGGAGACGTAAGGGGTCCCATGTGAATGCTGACACTCTATTGCAGGCAAAACAGCCTTTTCAGCATACACCAATAATGGAGTTTCAAACTACTGGCTGACAAATCCTTAGATTTGTGTGGTTTTAATATGCTAAATTTGAAGCAATCAAGATAATAGATATGCAATTTTTGTCCAATTGTACTTAATTATTATTTAGGATTATTATGTGTAATGACTTCCAATTTTAATTATATTTGACAAATATTTTGGTTATATTTGAGAAGTCATTGATGAAAAATTAAGGAGTATTTGATTGATGGGTTAAGGTGCATTTCTAGTACTCCACAATATGGCAAAGTGCACTTACAGTAATACACAATTTCGGGGTGCATTTGTGGTAAGCAAGAATAAATATCGTTGCACCTATAATAACTCCGTTAAATAAGTTATCTTTGACCGTTAAGAGTAACATTTGACTGTTAAAAGGTGACATGGGGAGGGGGAGTTAATGACTTGGCAATGACTGGACGGACATGTGGCAATGCATGCTGACTGGATTAAGTTGTCAGGCCAAATTAAATTGAAAAAAAAAAGGGAAAATTAATTAGAGGTCCCCCACAAGGGAGTTAATACTGGAAAAGTCCCAAAAGTTGAAAATATTAATGTAGGGTCCCTCCTCCCCCCACCCCCACCCTCCTCCCTCACCTGCCCCCCTCCCCCGCCACCCTCCCCCTCCACCCTCCCCCTCCCCCGCCACCCTCCCCTCCACCCTCCCCCTCCCCGCCACCCCCCTACAGCGCCCCCTCCCCCTCCCCCGCCACCCTCCCCTCCACCCTCCCCCTCCCCCGCCACCCTCCCCCTCCCCCGCCACCCTCCCCCTCCACCCTCCCCCTCCCCCGCCACCCCCCTACAGCGCCCCCTCCCCCGCCACCCCCCCTCCAGCGCCCCCTCCCCCGCCACCCTCCCCCTCCCCCGCCACCCTCCCCCTCCACCCTCCCCCTCCCCCGCCACCCTCCCCCTCCACCCTCCCCCTCCCCCGCCACCCCCCCTCCAGCGCCCCCCACCCCCACCCTCCCCCTCCACGCCCCCCACCCCCACTCCTCCTCGCGATCTGATGAGAGAGAGAGATCGCGAGGAGGAGTGGGGGTGAGGGGCGTGGAGGGGGAGGGTGGGGGTGGGGGGCGCTGGAGGGGGGGTGGCGGGGGAGGGGGAGGGGGAGGGTGGAGGGGAGGGTGGCGGGGGTGGGGGCGCTGGAGGGGGGTGGCGGTGGAGGGGGCGCTGTAGGGGGGGTGGCGGGGGAGGGGGAGGGTGGAGGGGGAGGGGGGCGCTGTAGGGGGGTGGCGGGAGAGGGGGAGGGTGGAGGGGGAGGGTGGCGGGGGAGGGGGAGGGTGGAGGGGGAGGGTGGCGGGGGAGGGGGGGCAGGTGAGGGAGGAGGGTGGGGGAGAAGGGTGGGGGTGGGGGGAGGAGGGACCCTACATTAATATTTTCAACTTTTGGGACTTTTCCAGTATTAACTCCCTTGTGGGGGACCTCTAATTAATTTTCCCTTTTTTTTTCAATTTAATTTGGCCTGACAACTTAATCCAGTCAGCATGCATTGCCACATGTCCGTCCAGTCATTGCCACGTCATTAACTCCCCCTCCCCATGTCACCTTTTAACAGTCAAATGTTACTCTTAACGGTCAAAGATAACTTATTTAATGGAGTTATTATAGGTGCAACGATATTTATTCTTGCTTACCACAAATGCACCCCGAAATTGTGTATTACTGTAAGTGCACTTTGCCATATTGTGGAGTACTAGAAATGCACCTTAACCCTTGATTGATTTCAATTTTTCCTTAGACCATAGCACATGAGAGCATCTTGGGCTAGATTAAAGACAAGAAGCTAAAAGCCCAAAGCAACATGATAGGATTGAAGCATTGTGAGCAAGACAAGTTTTGGGCTTTGACAACTAAATGACCCAATTGAATAAGAAGAAATGGAAGGTACATGGGCCATTCTAATTAGGCTTGAATGGATCCAGAAACGACAAAAGAAAGGGTGAATATAATTATTTTGGGCTGAAGAAGAAAAGAAGAGAAAGGGAGGAAGGAGGAGTTGCACTGGATCTTGGCCCACGAGAGTCATTTGGAGGCGAGAATTGGAGAGGAGCTGTGGGGAGCTGTGGGGAGCTGTGGGGAGTCATTTCCTACGACCACCATATTACTTATGCAGTTCTTCATGCTTCTTCCCACGGAAAATCATTTGTCGCCTAATAACATAAAATTCTGCTATAGGCTCATACCCTTGATCTTCAGTGTCTTGGACTATCCAATGTGAATAATTGTCATTGTCATCGTTTCCATCGTAGTGATCCATACCGCAAGTGAAGCAATTGTGATGAATCAACGCCCTGCTTTTATAAGTAAAAACCAGACTGTCCCTCCTCGAACCACGAGGAGAGTTATGTGACGCATGGAAATAGCCATGCGTCACATAACCCACCTCGAGAGGTGGGTCATGTAACGTATGGCCCTGCCATACACTACATAACCCATTTGTGGGTCATGTAACGTATGGCAGGGCCATACGTCACATACCCCTCCTCTCGAGGTGGGTGATGTCACGTATGGCCCTGCCATACGTGACATAAGTCACATACCCACCTCGAGATGGGTTATGTGACTTATGTCACGTATGGCCGTATGGCAGGGCCATACGTGACACAAGTTATTATGTCACGTATGGTGCTGGCCATACGTTACATAACCCCACCTCGAGAGGTGGGTTATGTAGCGTATGACCATGGCCATACGTCACAACATGCATGGGTTATGTATACTTTAGTACCACTATAAATACGCACTGAAGTTGGCTTTTGCTACCTACTTCGAAACACTCGGGACTACTACAAATACATGTGCGTGACAAAATTTGCTCTGTCTCTCTCTATAAATACAGTAACATGGATTTCTTTGGTGACAACAGCGAGGATCTAAACAGGCAAAGACAGGGAGTTCAAGGTGGTGGTCAGGAGGGCGACCCTTTTGGTTTTCCAAGTTATCAATCACCATATTCTTGGCAACCGGTGGATGCAGACAGTCAGGCGCAATGTATCAGGAGTATATGGAAAGGGAATGGGCCAGACAGCAAGCGGCGACCGGAGTAGTTATTAACGAACCGACAAATGATGACGTCTACTGGCCACAAGTCAAAGCTGTGCCACAAGATTATGAACAACATGGTAACGTGGGGGGCCTGAGCAACAGGAAGATGAGGAGAGACGAGAACAAGAGGAAGATGAGGAAGAAAGTGAGGAGGAAGAAGAAGAGCCGGATCAAAACATTCCAAAGAAGAAAAGGTCTAGTAAGATAAAATACGAGGTTGATGTAATAGGTAAATAAATATTTCAGCCTTATATACATAAATTAATACGTGTAAATATTGTTTGTGGCATTATCGCTAACTTTATAGCCTTTTGCAGATGCTGAGGGGAGAATGTATAAAAGGAAGCTAACGATACAAGACACATGGAATTTGGAGAGCAGGTACAGAGTAATTGCTCCATTCAATGAAAGAGGGCAACCCATTTTGCAAGGAGGTGATCTGTTGAACAAATTTTTGTCGCAAGTTGCAAAAATGTGGGCGTGGCTTCCAATTGACGCTAAGTCATGGAAGGACATTAGTTATGAAAACAAAACAACCTTGTGGCAAGACTACGTCATGGTAAGAGTTTCACGGTCCTTACAAACATTATTTTGTCGCAATATAATACAAGTAGTACATTCAATAATTTGTTCCTTGTAGCCCAAATTTCAACCGGATGGTGTAGACCCGGATGGAGCAAAGTACTACGGCCTTCAGAAGATGAACAGTGCTTGGAAGAGTAAGAAGAACCGCCTTTACGAGAAAAGGGATTGTAAGGGACAAACGCCGTTTAACGAGTTGATTAGCAATGTGCCGAGCGGGGTGTCAGCAGAGTCATGGGAAAGATTGGTTCGGTATAGGAGACGTAGTGCTTGGAAAGTAAGTACTATTGAGAATGAAAAAGTTAGTAATTCTGATCGTTCCATGTGTATCTGTTAAATATAAGGTCTATTATCATTGTGTTTGTATGCTTTAGTTGTTGTCGCAGCGCTGCCAGGAAAGTCGGGCCAAACAAGATGTCAACCACACAACTGGGCGGAAATCAATGAGCGTCATTTACAGCGAGATGGTTAATTATTTCTTTAAAAGAAATTGTGCATTAATAGTACTAGCATGGATATTAAAGTTTATACTAATATACCTTTTATGCAGCAAGCCGAGGCACAAGAAGAAGGCCAGGAGGCGACAGTGGTGAAGCTATATGCTGTGACCCATCGGCACAAGGATGGCAGTTCCATTTCTGAGCCAGCAGAGCGACAAATTGTGCGGCACTAGTTTTTTTTTATTTTAATATCCATCACGAAGTTTGTTTAAGTTAGAGAACATTAAATTGTTTTTAATTTTAATTTGCTTTCAGCAACGCATGGAGGAACTGAGCCAGCAGCAGGAGTTCCAGGGTTCAAGGGACCCTATGGCCGCCCTAACAGAATCTTTTGACCAGCCGAACTACCCAGGGAGGATGCGAGGGCTGGGGCTTGGCGGTGCAGAAAGGAGGAGGAGGGGGAAGCGGAGTGGGTCTGAGTCATCAAATTCACAGTACCAGTGCAGTGCTTCTTCACTAGAGACAAGGCTCAGGGAGGCTGAGGAAAAAGCCAGGGTTGCTGAGGAAAAAGCCAGGATGGCCGAGGAAAAAGCCAGGGCGGCTGAGGAAAGGGTTAGGGAGCAACAGGAGAGAATGACGCAACGAGAGGATGAGATAATACAATCTCAAAACGATCTTAGGCGTATGGTGGAAGATATGAAGAGGCTTGAAGATGACCGACAACGAAGAGAATCTCAGTGGTATAATGCTGGCATGAACCCATGGTCCCAGCAACAGAGCAGGGGTTTCATGCCTTATTATCCCCACATGCCTCCTCCCAATCATGCGTACTACCCTGCGATGGACATGCCTCGTGCCTATGAAGGTCGCGGTTTCTCATCAGTTGCCTCATCTTCCTATGAGTGCCGAGGTTTCCCTTCTGTTATGCAGAGAAATCCTTCTTTTGCCTCATCCCCCTCCGCAAGTCGAGCATTTGTGCCTTTTAGGCCGAACGGACTCCTACTATTCCTCCCACTCTCCCAGATTTGAATGTCAACCAACCCCGTGGCCAAGAAAGTAGCAGTGATGAAGACAATGATGCTTAGTTCTCGTTTGTTTTGTTTTTCCTTCATGAAAGTGTGTGCACTGTAAGATATGAAACTATGAATTTTAAATATAATATTTTGTTCTAATGCATGGTCCATTCATTAAAGTACAAATTTATCCACTAGCTAGACCACAACTGAAACTAAGGGTAGATGTGACAGCTTCACTCCTCCAACTCTTCATCATCCCTGAAATGCGTACGCGAAGTTGACATTAAAAATAAGGCATAACAAATTAACCCATTATGTAGACATTAGTTGTGTTTATGTGACACACGTACCTAACAGAAGGCAGAACGGTATCCCCGTCTGGCAGGAAGTTTTCAAAGCTAAATGGTTGTAACTGTTCGCTATCGTTGCAGTAACCCATGTCATACGCTTCCCGCGGTTTGATGTGAACGACCATATGCCAATCCTTGTGTTTTTCATCTGCGACATAGTAAACTTGTCGTGCCTGAGCTGCTAGGATGTACGGCTCATCGTCTGGAGATTGTCCCGTATGAACTAGTCTAGAGAAATTGACTGACGTTATCCCCAACTCATCTATTTCAGGCCCCGCTGTGTAGCCGTGTTTGCCCATTCGCACTTGAAGAGAATAACTGGAAACCGTCCATGGTAGTCAACCTCAATTATATCAACTAATCTTCCATAATAGGGAATTCCCCCATACTGAACATTGTCATCCCTATTGTTGCTATAGCTCCGCGTACCGTACATACCAAAAACCCCGGAGTTTTGTGTGGCGTGTCGGTTGTCTCGAGCCATTGTTCGGAACTTGAAACCATTGATATTATATGTTGTGACCTCCGAGCCCACTCACGTGGGCCTGTTGCAAGAGCAACGAAATCAGGATTGAAGTCACCACGACGAGGGTCATTTATGACTCGATTCGTAAACCAAGCAGGGAATTCCCGGTGGACGTGCCTGTCAGTCTCCGCAGACGAGCTACTTCGGACACGCATATGCCGCTTCACATAGTCCCTATATTCACTGCAACACAATACCAAAAGTTATGGATCATGAAAGATTGGTTAAATTGCATGGAAGTTAAAATGGTAATATTATTAACGCCACCCACGTTATGAATGGATCAACTTGGCTGCAGTTTGTGAGAACATGACGATGTGCCTGCAGTGCCTCCATTTCAGTCAGTTGAAACCTCTTACTTCCACCAATAACAGTTCCAGTGGGGGATGCAATTGAACTTATATCTTCAATGCATGCTTCAGGACGAGGAGCTACACAGGGGGGTCGATCACCAAATCTCTTGGAATCATCGAAATATCTTTCCATGAAATGCATTGTTTCATCTGCCAAGTAGCATTCAGCAATGCACCCTTCGAGTCTAGCCTTATTCCGCACATATGACTTCATGGTGCCCAAATACCTACAAAAAAAGGAAACATGTGAGTGACCCACTTATGACTTCATGGTAACGAGCATGACAAGTTAATACCTCTCAATTGGATACATCCAGCGATACTGCACAGGTCCCGCCAATTTTGCCTCCTCTGCCAAGTGTACAGTAACATGAACCATGCTCGTGAAGAAAGAAGGTGAAAAGATCATCTCCATGTGACATAGGGTGAGGATAATTTTGTCATGTAGACGTTGTAGCTCCTCAAACGACAAAACCTTTGCACCTAGCTGTTTGAAGAAGTTGCACAACTCTACCAATACAACACACACATCAGCTGGTAGTGTGTTCTTTATGGCAAGCGGCAAAAGTTGCTGCATTATTATATGAGAATCGTGGCTCTTCAAACCACCTATGGTCTCATCAGTTAGGTTAACGCACCGCGCAATGTTGCTTGAATATCCATCAGGAACTTTTATATTCTTCAATGTCCTCAAGAACAAAGCCTTGTTTTTCTTTGTAAGTGTGAATTTTGCTGGGAGGAATCTGTCATTCTCATCAGGCCAAGCTTCTGGGCGCATGTTCATGTCGCGCATATCTTTCCTAGCAAGAAGATTATTTTTAGATTTCCCGGAGTCCCCCAGAATTGTGTAAAGTACGTTGTCACACACATTTTTCTCTATATGCATTGCATCAAAGCTGTGATGAAGCAAATTGTTACGCCAATACGGTAGACTCCAGAAGATACTGACCTTGCGCCATTGTTGTGAAGGCGCTGAAAACACTTTTCCAAATTGAAACTCAACATCAGAAAGCTGGTTTAAGATTTCGTCCCCCGACAAGCGGAGCGGGGCAGCTCTTTTTTCTTGTTCACCATTGAAACGCTTACGTTGCAGTCGAAACCTATGTCCCGCGTCCAAAAAGCGTCGGTGACCCATAAAACATCATTTCCTGCTGTGCTTGAGGCGGACCGAATCAGTGTCAAAGTTGCACACAGGGCAAGCCTTTCCTGTATATGTATTCCATCCGGACAACGATCCTAGTCCAAGGAAATCACTTATAGTCCACATTAAAGCTGCACGTAAATTGAAAAAACTCTTGTCAACTGCATCGTAAGCCTCCATGCCTTCATCCCACAACTCTATCAGCTCAGCTACAAGTGGTTGTAAATACACATCAATGTCATTTCCCGGTGATTTTTCCCAGGAATGATCATTGAGACGATGAAGAAATCTGGCTTCATGCACATCCATGGAGGGAGGTTGTACGGAATCAACACAACCGGCCATATACTATGCTTAGAGTCTTGCTTGCCATAAGGATTGAATCCATCGCTAGCAAGAGAGAGTCGAACATTTCTTGGATCAGCCGCAAAATCAGGAAAGTCACGGTCAAATGTTTTCCATGCATCACCGTCACGTGGATGTCGCAACATGTCATCCTGACTCCTGTGATCAGCATGCCACCTCATGTGCCCCGCTGTTTTGGAAGATTGGAACAAGCGCTGCATCCGAGGCTTTAAGGGAAAATATCTGAGAATCTTCGCTGGCCTTTTTATGTGTGTCTTCGGGTCCGCTGTGACGTCTCCCTCCTCCTCATTGTCTTCCGTAATGTACCGTGACTCATTACACCACTTACACGCCTCCCTATCTGCATCATCTCCAATGTACAACATGCAATCATTTGGACATGCGTCTATCTTTTGATAATCCAACCCAATTTTGCTAATTATCTTCTTTGCTTCATAAAAAGATGGCGTTATCTCGGCATATGGAAATGCATCATGCAACAGTTCAAGAATCAGAGAAGTTGTTGTATCACTGACTTTGTGTAAACACTTTATGTGATACATTTTAGTTAAAAAGGATAATTTAGAGTAATTTATGCATCCAGGATATAAGGGCTTATCTGATTCTTCAAGCAGTTCAAAGAAGTCATGTGCTTCGCGCCCAGTGTCACATGTTGCTCCATCAACATCTCCATCATCGGCATCCGCGTGACCTTGAACACCAAAGGCGTCGCGAAGCGCATCTACAAAAGGATTGTCCTCTTCGTCATTATCATCACCTGACGGCACTGCTCCTCCAGAACTTCCAGGGAACAAATCCATTGACATTTCTGGTTTCTCCCCGTGTAGATACCAAAACTTGTAATCTATCTTAAACCCCTTTACAATCAAGTGCTCCTTAAAAGTTCCTGGCAAATGCCATCTGTTTAGCTTACACTTTCGACACGGACAGATGATTTCTCCGTTGACAGCTCCATGTGTTTGTGCAAATTGTAGGAAAATCTCAACGCCATCTAAGTACACGGTCGTGGTGCGTGGAAATGTGATCCATGACTTATCCATATGAAAAGAAATTGCTCACTATCTCTCAATATTGTGATCCGCAAATGGAACTGGCCGCCTTTATATATATATAGCAATACGGCTGGTAAGTTTCAGAATAATTTTTCATATGGGTAATTATATGTGGCGTATGGCTCATACGCGACATACTAGAAACAACATTATCCTCCCATACGTGACATTGTGTTCCATGCGTTACAAAACGTCCCATGCGCCACATATATTATGCGCCACACAATGTTTATGCGTGACATTATGATCCATGCGTGACATATATCATACGTCACAAACAGTTCATGCGCCACACAGTGTTCAAATGCCAAATGTATTCATACGCCACATGTGTTCGTGCGTGACATAATTTGATACGTGACAAGAAAGTTTGCCGCCAACAATTCCCCTATATAAACTCACTTCTAAAATCTCCATATTCACCTCATTTCATTTATTTCCTTTACCATCTCCATCTTTCTTCCTACCCACTATCATTATTTCTTCACTTAAGGTAATGGCCAACTTGCATTTACACATTTTCTACAATTAATTTCATACACTATTCTTTCACTTTCTTTACTCTACTAACTAATGTTCTTAGTCTATTATTAAATGAATTATGCTAATCTTGTTATTTCATTTTGTAGGTTGCTTTCAACGTTTGGCTAGCTAAATTTGAGACAAAAGACTCATTGACTATTTAGTAACACAATAAAGTGCCAAATTCCAAAAAAGGACCCCTAAAAATTATATATATTACAATAAAAACATTTTAGAACCACAAAAATAAAATTAAAATTTGATTTGTGTAACTATTTAGTAACACAATAAAGTGTCAAATTCCAATAAAGGACCCCTAAAAAATTATACATATTACAATAAAAACATTTTAGATCCAGAAAAATAAAATTAAAATTTGATTTGGGTAAAAATTTAAATTTCCCGCCAGTGCATAAAAAATTTCAACTTTCCTACTAATGTCGCGTATTAGTGCTGATGTGGCATTATTGTATGCGCCACATACAATGGAGAAAATGTTAAAATGTCATATGTTATGTCACGCATATGTATGTCACGCATGACACCAACTTTTAAAAACAATATGTGGCGCATGGTGTATGTCGCGTTTGGACCAGGTCCATACGCGACATAACCACTAATTTTTTTGTGTCACGTATGGTGCTGTTTTGTGGCGTTTGGACCAGCTTGTCACGTCATGTTTTGTGGCGTTTGGTTCACACGTGACATACCTGTATTGTCTCGAAAAACAACGCCACTATCCCCTCATTTCATACGTGACTATGCTCTGTTTTTCTTGTAGTGTATATCGATTTATAAGTAATGCAAATATTTAGTAATAATTGATACAAATAAGATTAACATAAAAATGGTTTATATTGAGTACCACAACGACTTTTAAACTAAATGGAGAAGTTCTTTCTTTATGATATATGGTAACCAAATTAATAACTGAGTTAATACTTCGCTAAAATAACCATGTAAGTTCAGGAGAGTGATTTGCACTACTAGCAGGGACCATCGTTATGTTGTTTTGTTCTGGGTGGATTACACTACATATGTCATTTTGGGACCAAGTAAATACCAATTTCAATGAGGACCCGTTTGTAAGCGTTTTGTTCTTTACTATACTCAATAACAGACTTATCCATAAGTTTTGTTCTTTAGTGAAACTTCATTTGAATTTATTAAGATTAAAAATACTTCAAGATAATATTGAGATTTTTCGAACCATTTCCAAGCTGATTTGCATCAATCCTTTGTTTTTATCTTTTTATTTCAAGTCATTCTTGGCCAATAAACTATCTTGAAAGTATTAACTCGGATAACGAACAATAAAATGTCTCATTTTGGTCAATGAATAAAAAATAGTTAATTTTGGTCAATAAACTACCCAAAAAAAAACTAAAATACCTTTTGGTACTTAATTAATATAAGGGCGAATGTCCATTTTTTATAAATTACTATATTGCTGGAGGATCTACAATAGTATATAACTATTTCAAGGTTTACCAATGACACTCAATTTTTACCCTGAGATCAACAATGAGATTTTCCTTAATATGATAATAAGATTAAATGTGAAAAGTTCAAAATGTCCTTATATTATTTCAAGGTTGGAGATGTTTAATATAATTTTATTTATAAGGGCATTTTGGACTTTTCACGTTTAATCTTATTTTTATATTAATGAAAATCTCATTGTTGATCTCATTGTAAAAGTTGTGTATAATTGGTAAACCTCCAAATAGCTAGTTATGTACTATTATTGATCATAGAACAATAGTTTTGTATCAAAAATAGACTTTCGCCCTTACTATTATTTTTGAAGATGTAGTCTCACTTTTAAAAATAAAAAATTACTCAACAAAACTCATCTCCTCTCCCTCCTCTCCCTCCTTCCCCTCGCCCACCGTCCCCTCCCTCGATCTCTTCCAGTTCCTCAACAAAAAAAAAAATTTGTTGAGTAATTTTTTTAATTTTTACAGTAGGACTCATATCTTTAAAAATTATATTAAGTCTCAAAAGGTATTTTCCCATAGCTTATTGGCCAAAATGAACATTTTTTCTTGTTCATTGGCGAAAATGAGACCCTTTATTGTTTGTTAGTCAAATTGACATTTTCAAAATAATTTATTAACAAAAATAATATTTTAACCTTTTATAAATTAATTTTCCCATCTCCATATCCAGCCAATTTCTTCATCCACTATCCATATCAATAGGGGTGGAAATGAGTCAGGCCGTAAACAGGCGATATTTAGGACCTGGCTCGGCCTAGCCTTTTTAGTAAAAAGGTCAGGCTCAGGCCTATTCACAAGCCTTTTTACCTAAAAAGGTCAGACCTATTTTAATAAAATCTGACTCGAAAGCCTTCAGACCAGACCCGTTTAATATTAGTACTAATTACTACTAATAATAAAATAATAATATTAATAAAATCTACAACATTCATTTACACAATCTATTATACGGTCATACTCTAGCCTCTTATGGTCCATTTAAGTTTGATATGCGAGCCTTTAAAAGGTTTGCAACCTTTTAAAAGTCTAAATTCGAAGTAGGCTTTTAAAAAGGCTTTCAGGTCTTTACTATTATTTTCCACAGGCCTAGGCAAAAAAGCCTACAACCAGGCGCAGACCTATGCCTAAATTTTCTTATTGCATCACGGGCCTAGGCCTATTTAGGCAAAACCTGACTCGACCTGACTCATTTCCACCCCTACATGTCGATAAAACAAACCACACCAATTAAATGACAGTAGAATTGAATTAACTTTTTCCCTAACTCATTAATAATATGAGTGACAATTTCCAACGCGTTTTGAATATTTGTTGATGTGGTTAGTGACATGTATTAGTGTAACTATATTAGTAAGACAACTGTCATAAAACTTCTTTTATATCCGATGTTTGACTGCTGTACAATACTCCCCTCATCTTAGTGTAAATTAGAAAGACAACCGTCACAAAGTTACTTTTTCAAATTTTAATTTGTTTTTAAATATAAAAATATTTGCTAATTGTTCCCAACTTTTGTCCAAATTAATCTTAATAATATTTATCAATAATAAATAAACAAGAGAGGGAGAATGAAGATAAAAATATATTGTGTGTTTGGGTAACGATTAATTTATAAGGGCATTTTGGACATTTCACGTCTAATATTATTGTCATATTAGTGAAAATATCATTTTTAGTCACATGATAAAAGTTGGGTATCATTTTTATACCTTAGAATAGTTATGCACTATTTTTGTTCCTTGGCCAATAGTTATGTACTCCCTCCGTTCCTAAATATAGGACCTATATGACTTTTTTGAAAAATCCTAAAAAAAGCAAAAAATAAGTTAATTATAAATTGATTTACCTAATTTTTTCTCTTAAACTAGTTTATTTTACCTATAAGCTAATGAATAATCTAAAAAGATATCAAAAATATCATGATTTACTAACCTATTTCGCAACTTTAATATTTCAAAAAAAAAAGTTATCTAGGTCTTATATTTAGGAACGGAGGGAGTATCATTTTTGAGTCTTTGCCCTATTAACAAATCGTACTAATTAATTGAGTTTTGGTTAGAGGAAATAGTATCAGACTAATCAGGCATATTAACTGACTAACTGTAACTATCTCTAGAGATCTCATTAACAACTTTGATGAAATACACTAAACCTCCATAATCATGACAAGCAAGGATAGCACAAGTTACATTAGACTCTTTTATTAATTCAAACTCTTTTATTAATATGAATCCACACCCCTGTGCATTTCTCATGGACAAAGGCTTAATTTATACTCTCAGTTTTAAATGAGATCAGTGGTTGCGTGTATGATTGGTTTCTTCCTTCGGCTACGGCAGTGAATAAAAATGGAAACTTCACAGAGGCTCATATTTAACAAAGGAAAAGAAATACATTAGTTGAGGTCTGAGATCTTGAAGTTGCTTAATCACCAGAAAGCAAGAAAGTCTCATCCTTTTTTATGCTCAAGGAAGGAGAAGAAAATATTTAATTTTTAGTGTTTGAAGTGTTGGTTTAGACTGTTATCCCTTGACTCATTTATTATTATCCTTGCAAGTGGAAAAAGTTTTGAGTTCCCTTTGTCATTGTTATCCCGTATGTTATCCCGTATGACTCATTGATTAATATCCTTGCGGAAATATTTCAAAGGGCAAAAGCGTTGATCTAATAATTAATTATTTCACTTTGAGCAAAACTAATAAATAATGATTATTTCGCGGTGCATAAATAATATCTATCTTTTTGAACTGGTGCAAAAATGATAAAACCGGTTCTAGATGTTATAATTTGTAGTTATGTGGAACCTTTCTCATATTATTTTCAAAGTGAAAAATACCTTTTTGCCCCTCCTAATTAAGACATTGCTGATACTAGTTAGTATGGGAAGATGAAGGGCGGAAGGAAGAAGGGTTTAGTGTTAATTGTGAGGGGGTAACAAAGTATTTTTACTTTAGAAAATAATATCAGAAAGGTTCCACAAAACTATGAATTAATATTTAATACCGGTTTCATTATTTTTGCACCGGATCACGAAGTTTGTTATTATTTATGCACCGCGAAATAATCATTTATTATTTTTGACCAAATTAAAATAATTAATTATTAGATCAGTGCTTTTGATTTTTTCCAAAACCTTCACTACTTTCGAATAGATAGGATTTACACGGCAGAGAGGAAGAGTGCTGCCAAAAAGAGAGAACAAAAAGTCTAATTCACTTATAAATAAGCCTCCCTATCTTCTTGTCTCCTCACACACATCAAAACCACTTTAAAAGAGAGAGAAAGAGAAGTCGTTGAAGATGATGATGAAGATGATGATGGTGAGTCTGGTTCTGTTCTTAATGGCCTTTACTTCTGCAACCGTTGAGGCTGGTCGCTTCGATCCGAAAGCCGTACGGGATGAGATGTTCAAACATAATGGTGAACCAAATTACTTCATCAAGTCCACCACCACTGCCTGCTGCAATGAATGCCAGTGTGCCCCAGATAAGATGTGGCCACCACGATGCCAATGTTTAGATATTATGGAAACTTGCCACTCTGCTTGTAATTTTTGTGCTTGCACTCGCTCTATTCCTCCACAGTGTCGTTGTTTTGACATCAACACCTTCTGCTATGAATCATGCTCCTCTTCTTCTGCTAAATCTCATGTCGCTTGATCAGTAATGTTATATCTAAATAACAAAGCCTTTTACTAGGCTATGTTTGTGTGAGTGTGTGCTTGGCCTTTCCTAATGAAATAAACTATCTTGTGCCTTGCATGTATGCTTCCCGTTTGCTTGTTGCAAACTGGTTTGGTACTATGTAGCAAGGCCTTGATATTATTCCGTACATTGTAAATTTCCATCTGTACTTTGACTTGTTTTTCAAATATTTGGTATTGAATAACTGAAGGACTTGTCACTTAAGTTAATCCGTTTTATCTTTATGAACGTTATATTGGTAAATAATCAAAACATCAAAAAGGTACATGAAATCAATAAGGAAGGTTTGGGAAAAGGTTATCAATTTTTTGGGGAAAGCAGATCAAGATCTTACATTGATTTAGGATGAAAACAAATAACTCTATCACTATACTGACGATTACATTTATGACCGGAGAATACTTATTAATTTGGTTCTCAAAAAGACATTATTAGATACACAGTCAAAAACTAGAAAATCTAAAGCAAATACCGTCAAAATCTAAAAAACCGAAATAAACTTTTCCATTATCACTAATTTTCGATCAATTCACACACACAGATATGAAAATGGGATTTAATTTCAACATTTTGTAATTTAAGGCTAAAATACATTGTTGGTATTTGTGTTTAAAGTTAACACTTGGAGTGATTTACAACATATATAATTTGCCATGGAACTCATGTTAATATAGGTTATCTATGTAAGGTTATGTTATTAATATCATTTTGTCTTTTATGAAAAAATAATGGGTCATTGCGAAATAATTGACCTTTTATATTTCTCTATTAGTGAAGGAATTTTGTTTTTATCGTCCACTGAATTCCTAGATCACTAATTTTAGATTTTCTTAGATATAAACTAGCTAGTATCAAAATTAATCACATAAGTACACATTGAGAAATTTAGTTTTAGACAAAGATATTTTAGGAAAATCGATTGACCGGCTTTACTTTACTATATATCTTCGCTTGTTGAGCAATGTAAAATGAATAATGAATTATAGTAATTTAAATTAGCTTTAATCTTTACTTTAAAAGCCAATTAACCAATGTGAGGATATCAGAAAATCAAATCAATTACTTAAATTCAACATATGTTACATGATCTCTCTAAAATGGTCATCATACGCATTGGCAATTGATTACATATCGATTTATAAGTAAGGCGAATTTTTAGTAAAATTAAAATTGATACAAATATGATTAATATAAAAATAGTTTATATTCAGTCCCAAAACGACTTTTAAACTAAATGTAGAAATTCTTTCTTTAAGATATATGGTAACCAAATTAATAACTGAGTTAATACCTTGCTAAACTAACCATGTAAGTTCGGGAGAGTGATTTGCACTACTAGCAGGGACCATCGTTATGTTGTTTTGTTCTGGGTGGATTGCACTACATATGTCATTTTGGGACCAAGTAAATATCAATTTCAATGAGGACCCGTTTGTAAGCGTTTTGTTCTTTACTATACTCAATAACAGACTTATCCATGAGTTTTGTTCTTTAGTGAAACTTCATTTGAATTTATTAAGGTTAAAAAATACTTCAAAACAATATTGAGATTTTTCTAACCATTTCCAAGCTGATTTGCATCTCAATCCTTTATTTTTATCTTATTATTTTAAATCATTCTTGGCCAATAAACTATTTTGAAAGTGTTAATTCGGTCAACGAATAATAAAATGTCTCATTTTTGTCAATGAACAAAAAATAATTCATTTTATCCAATGAACTACTAGAAAAATACTAAAATATCTTTTAGTACTTAATCAATATAAGGGCAAATATCCATTTTTTACACATAACTATAGTCCGAGAATTTACAATAGTACATAACTATTTCAAGGTTTATCAATGATACTCAACTTTTACCTTGAGATCAACAATGAGATTTTCCTTAATATGACAATAATATTAAACGTGAAAAATCTAAAATGTTTTTATATTATTTCAAGGTTGGAGATGTTTATTTTAATTTTATTTATAAGGGTATTTTGATTTTTCATGTTTAATCTTATTTTCATAATAAAGAAATTTTTTTTGTTGATCTCACCTCCTCTCTCTCCTCCCTCCTTCCCCTCACCTACCGTCCCCTCCCCATTCCAGTTCCTCAATAAAAAAAATATAATTTGTTGAGTAATTTTTTATTTTGAAAGTATAACTCATATTTTCAAAAATTATATTAATTAAGTTTCAAAGGCTATTTTAATATTTTCTCGTGGTTTATTGGCCAAAATGAACAATTTTTCTTGTTCATTGGCGAAAATAAGACCCTTTATTATTGGTTAGCTAAATTGACACTTTTAAAATATTTTTTTACCAGAATAATATTTACACTTTTTATAAATTAGTTTTCCCATCTCCATATCCAGCCAATTTGCCAATTTATTCATCCACTATCCATATCAATAAAACAAACAAATTAAACCACTCCAATTAAATGACAGTAGACTTGAATTAACTTTGTCCCTAACTCATCAATAATATGACTAAATTTCCAACGCGTTTTGAATATTGGTTGATGTGATCAGTGACATGTATTAGTGTAACTATATTAGTAAGACAACTGTCATGAAACTTATTTTATATCCCATATTTGACAGCTGTACAATACTCCCCCTCAGCTTAGTGTAATACTCCCTCGAGTATCTAATATAAAAGTTAGCCGCAAAAAAAAACGCTTCTTATAACATCCTAGCGCCTCGCTCTCGAAATTGTCCGCTTTGGGGAATCCTCACCCCTCATGGCTTTAAAACGCGTCAAGAGGGGGAGGTATCCAGGCCTATATATAGCACCTTTCGTTCTCCTCCCCAGCCGATGTGGGACTTTACAATTCATTGTAAAGTCCCACATCGGCTAGGGAGGAGAACGAAAGGTGCTATATATAGGCCTGGATACCTCCCCCTCTCGACGCGTTTTAAAACAGTGAGTGGTGAGGATTCCCCAAAGCGGACAATTTCGAGAGCGAGGCGCTGGGATGTTACAGATGGTATCAGAGCCAGACTCGGGTCGGTGTGCCAGCGAGGGCACTGAGCCCCAAGGGGAGTGGATTGTAAAGTCCCACATCGGCTGGGGAGGAGAACGAAAGGTGCTATATATAGGCCTGGATACCTCCCCCCTCTTGACGCGTTTTAAAGCCGTGAGGGGTGAGGATTCCCCAAAGCAGACAATTTCGAGAGCGAGGCGCTGGGATGTTACACTTCTTAAGAAAACATGTGAATGTTAGTTGGGTAAGAGAGATAAATACATAAGCATTAATAAATATGAAAGAGATTTAGAGGCAAAGTAGTAAAAAACGCATTAAATGAGGAAGAATATGAAATGAGCTGCTATTATATTAGGGACCAAATTCATTCAAATTCCACACTCTAATATTAGATACAGGAGAGTATATTAGTAAGACAGCAGTCATAAAGTTACTTTTTCAAATTTTAATTTGTTTTAAATATAAAAATATTTTCTAATTATTCCCAACTTTTTTTCAAATTAATCTTATTAATATTTATCAATAATAAACAAATAAGAGAGAGAGTGAAGATAAAAGGATATTGTTAGAGTGAATTGGTAATATCATACATAATAAATTATTTAATTAACATTTTAAAATTAAATCAAATTAAATAAAGATTTTATATTTAGGAAAAGTAAAAGGGTAAAATTAAATAAATACTAAAACATTTTGCAATGCCGAGAACGGTTTTCTTTGCCGTGCTTTCTTGTGCTATCCTGTGACATAAAGTTTTGATCGAAACTCCATTCTTTGTGTATACTGAAAATGCTTTTTTGTTCAAAATACAGGAGTATCAGCTTCGACATGGGATGAGACCGTGCACGTTATTAGTGTAACTATATTAGTAAGGAGGCCGGTTCTCTCAGAATCCCTCCCCTCCTATTCTCTACTTTTCCTCTCATGAACTCTTTCTTTTGGCCATTTAAATTCATTTAGGAATCCATAATTTGTTTCTTGTATAATTAAAAATAAAAAAACTCATATTATAATATAAAATAAATGAAGAACTTTTAATTTTTATTTTTGACAACTTTTTAGCATAAAAAATTTCAACTATCTAGACCTATTTCATTTCAATAGAATGATCTATAAGAGATACAGACTTATCCAGTTAACTGTAAAATTATTATCCAGTTAACAGTAAAATTATTTTACAGTTAACTGGATAAGTCTGTATCTCTCATAGATCATTTTATTGAAATGAAATAGGTCTAGATAGTTGAAATTTTTTATGCTAAAAAATTTTTAAAAATAAAAAAATTAAAAGTTCTTTATTTATTCTATACTGTTTTTATTTTTAAAGGTACAAGTGACAAATTATGAGCTCTTAGATGAATCTGAAGGACTAATATAATAGGGCAAAAGTGCTGATCTAATAATTAACTATTTCAATTTGGGCAAATATAATAAATGATTGTTTCGCGGTGCATAAATAATAACTAACTTTGTGACCCGGTGCAAAAATGATAAAACCGGTGTTGAATATTAATTTATAATTATGTGAAACTTTACTGATATTATTTTACAATATAAAAATACCCTTTTACCCCTCTCAATTAAAACCCAACCCTTCTTACCTTCTCCTTCCTCTTCCTCTTCCTCTTCCCCTTCCCTTTCACACATATGAACAACTTCAAATCATCAACAAACATTTCGTCCCTCTCATCAATGGAAATCCCACTATCGACATTGTCCATTATCTTCCTCCTCCAGCCAATCTCCTCCCCTCCATCCCCGTTGTCTCAGCCTCTCCAACTTCAAATCGAAGTCGACCGTTTCCGTAGGAAAAGCCGGAGAGGGAGTGGATAAGCGTGAGCCGAGTCCAGTTCATACCAGTTTGAGAGAGCCTGATTTGGTTGAGAGGAAGGACGAATCGAATAATGGAAGTTGTGATGCGGCGGAGAAGGCGTCGGCCGGAGAAGCGATTCCGACGAAGGTGGGTTAGTGGTCGGAGTTACCTGACTCGGTGACTCAGTCGAGGGGAGGGAGGCTGCTGAAGGAGAGTAGTGAGGTGGAGAGCTCGGCAAGTTTAAGGAGGGGGAAGCTGCGACGGTGGAACGAGGTAGAGGAGATGGCAAGTTTCATTAGTTTCCTTTCTCCAATCAAACTTCATGATTTAATTCTGCCAAACCCCAAGCTTTCATGGTGCCACTGCGAATCATGTTCCCCATGAACAAAACATTTTATTTCGACTTCAATTTTAATCATCTGGGACAATTTTGATGTTGGATTTGGTTTTGAATTTTGGTAGATGTTTATTTCTAGTTATGTTAGAACTTAGATTGAAGGAGGAACAAAGGTGAAGATAATGATTTGAGCTTTTTTATTTTTCATTTTTAATCGCAAGCTAGTATTTAGAACAATTTTTTAAAGTGTAGAGTGGGTGGGTTTTAGTATTTTGTTGTTCTGTGAATTTTGATTCTCATTCGAAAATGGGAAGAAGGTGATGATGTTAAAGTGGATTCGGTGGAGGTGGAGAAATAAAGAAATGAAGATAGGTTGAGTTTTTAATGAGAGGGGTAAAATGGTACTTTCACCTTGTAAAATAATATCAGTAAAGTTCCACATAATTACAAATTAACATTCAACACCGGTTTTATCATTTTTGCACCGGGTCATAAAGTTAGTTATTATTTATACACCGCGAAACAGTCATTTATTATATTTGCCCAAATTGAAATACTTAATTATTAGATCAGCACTTTTGCCCAATATAATATAAAAAGGCAACTGATTGAGGAAAATGAGGGATTCTGAGGGGAAGGGATTCTGAGAAACCCTTCCCCATTAGGAAGATATCTGTCACAATTGTGACAGCTGTCTTCCTAATATAGTTACACTAAGTGAGGGGAGTATTGTACAACTTTCAAACATCGGATATTAAAAACGTTTTGTGACACTTGTCTTACTAATATAGTTACACTAATACATGTCACCAATCACATCAACAATATTTAAAACCTGTTGGAAATTGTCAGTCATATTATTGATGAGTTGGGGACAAAATTAAGGAGCAGGGGTCCTCTCAATATGGATGGTGAATGAAGAAATTGACTGGATATGGAGATGGGAAAAATAGTTTATAAAAAAGATAAAAATAAAGGATTAAGATGCAAATCAGCTTGAAAATGATGGTTAGAAAAATCTCAATATTGTCTTGAAGTACTTTTTTAATCTTAATAATTTGAAATGAAGTTTCACTAAAGAACAAAACTCATGGATGAGTCTGTTATTGAGTATAGTAAAGACCAAAAGGCTTACAAACGGGTCCTCACTGAAATTGATAATTTATTGGTCCTCAAAAGACATATGTAGTGCGATCCACCCAGAACCAGGACTGCAAAAATAGCTCAATAGCTTGATTGACCCGTCATGACCCAATTTAATTTTATGCAAAAAATAGTCTGTCACAACATAGCCGGGGACTAACCCTGTTAGGACGAGTCACACCCGACTATCCAGTAGGACAAGACTAGGGTATATACTCCATGACCAATAGGGCGGCCCAACCCGATTATTTTATTAATATTTTAATTAATTAAAACAATTATCCCACTATTTCATAATTAATTAATTAGTTATTTAGATTGAAAAATAGTTTATTGCACTTTTTTATTTTCCCACACAATTCATTAATGGCTAAAGTGCCAACGGGAAAAAGAGAAATAGTACACTTTTATTAATTCAAACTCTTTTATTAACATGAATCCACACCCCTGTGCATTTCTCATGGACAAAGGCTTAATTTATACTCTCAGTTTTAAATGAGATCAGTAGTTGCGTGTATGATTGGTCTCTTCCTTCGGCTACGGCAGTGAATAAAAATGGAAACTTCTCAGAGGCTCACATTTGACAATGGAAAAGAAATACACACTACTACAAAAAAAAATGGTAATTTAAACCACCATATTTAGACCACTTATATAACATGTGGTTTAAAAAATTTATTTAAACCACTTTTTTAATATATGTTGTTTAAATAACTTATTTAAACCACTTTTTTAATATATGTAGTTTAAAAAATATGATTATATAAACCACTTATTTATAAATGTGGTTTAAAAAGTATAAGCAGTGGCAAATTTGTAAATATGAGAGCTCTTATTAGATTGGAAATATAAGCAAAGTCTCTATTCTCTCTCGATCTCCTTTAGAAATTGGAGACTATCTCTCGCGATCTCCTCTCTTTCAAGACAAGATTGAGCTCCTCTTTCGCGATCATTTCAGAAATTTTGTTTCAGAAATTTTGCATCATTTCAGAAACTCTCTCGCGAAATTTTGCATCATTTCAGAAACTCTCTTTCAACAATTAATCTCTCGCGATCGGAAACTTGCCTTCGTTCTTCGTTCTCGTTCAGAAATTCTCCGATCTCTCAGAGCTTCGCCAGTTATTCGTTCTTCGTTCTTCGTTCTCTCAGAGCTTCGTTCTTCGTTCTTCGCCGGTTCTTCGTTCTCCAGGTATATCAACTCTCTCTCAATTTGCACATCCATATTATTCTTGCTCTAAATGTTTTACTTGTTTTAGCTGAATCAAGTTAACTATTCTAATTAATCTGATAATTAGAGTTAGTATTATTGACAAAATTTTGAGAAACACTCGCACATAGAGTTACTATCATAGTTTCTTTACTTACAAAATTTTCTTCTGACTTCAATTATATATAGAACAATCTGACCTAGTCATCTACTTGTTTTAGCTGAATTAAATTAGTTATTCTAATTAATCTACTAATTTGAATTAGTATTATTAACAAAATTGATTTCGTGTTTTGAATTTAGGAATTAGGTGTATAGTTTGTTCTTTTGAGTTCTAGTGGATTAATGTTAGAGCAATTGAAGTTTAGCAAAAGTGAAAGCAATTATTCTAGTGTAGGCAGTCGAGGAGCCTAGTCAAAGTACTGACCAGGTCACAAGTTTTTGTTGTATCATTGACCATTTGTCAGTATCTCTTTGAAAATTCTTGGTAGAACAAGTTTCATCATCCTTTTTGAGCGGGGCCTCAATATCTTATGCATATAATATTATAATTAATAAGTTGGTCTCAAGTATTAATCTCCCTTTTCTGATTGGCTATGTACTGTATGTATTACCCTTGAAAGTTGTTCGTTCAGGCTGCAGTAGTTTTTTTTGAGCTGCGTGATTGTTTCTGCAATAGATTCAGATTCGGTCTTATCCTCTATTTGGCATTATTTAGCAAGAGAAGGTTCCTAAATGGCTCACTAAGATTGATTGCATTGAGAATTTCAACTATGGCCTGAAGATTGTGATTCCTTGTAGGATTCTTTTACTGACTCATTTTCCTTTTGACTTTCTTAAAAGTTAATGGTTGACATGGAAGCTTATGACGTGTCGTATCAGTCATTGCATTCCTTTGTAAGTATTGTTTCTAAAAGAGAAGATATATTATTCTTCGTGTTTTTCTGTTAATTAACTCTAGGTCTTTTTTGTACTAGCTTAACTGGGTCCGTAAATATTATTCTTCACTGAACAGAATGCTTATACAATGGATATGTTTTTATATAGTGTCGTAGGCAGCCTATGGATACCAATTTATGTGGGTTTTATGTGCTAAGGCACATGATTAATATCATCTTTGAAGGCAGGACTGAGTTTACCCAAAAGGTAAATAATAATTTCATGAAATTTTGTTGAATAAATTTAGTGTTTTGGATTTCCATATTTTACTAACATTTGTCTTCATTAAATCAGATGTTTGATCAAGTTGATCCTTTGCTGAAGAAGATATTGAGTATATTCGCAAGTGTTGGAGTGAATTCTTTCTTGATCTTCTATGAGTGAATTGTTTTTTGTTGACAATGTAAATTGATGGTAAGTTTACATTATTATTGAGCTCATGAATTTCTCTTTGTTCACTTTATTAGTGTTCTCATTATCTTGTGATTTTGGCTGCAGAATCTGTGTGTAACAGCAGCTCACTGTCCAATTAGAGAAATCTTGGAGAAGGAAAAGAAGGTTAGCTCTCAATGATGGTTATCTCTTTTCTGGTCTATTTCATAATGTTTTTGCGTGAGAGTCTAATTGTCGTTAATCTACTCTGGCTTTAAGTCTTATGTTTCTATGAACTGTGTTAAGTTTCATGAATGTAGCAATCTTAAGACGATTGCCTTAAACTTTTGATTGGTAGCTTATGGGTTTCTATAAGTTTCATGAATGTTTCTATAAGTTCTTGTTTATGTTCTTCAAAACAGTATATAAGTTTCTGTGAAATTTGCGTGTGGAATATTATGCCTTAAAGCAGCTACATACTGAGCTGTTTCTTTCTCATCTGGTCTGAAATAACGTGTTAGAAGATAAAGAATCAGTGGCCTTAGCTTTTACTAAAATCTGAAAATAACGTGTTACTGTTAAGCTTTCTAGGAAGATTAATGGGTAAAAAATTTGAAGTTAAGCTAAATTAGGAGATGAGAAGGGTCAGGTGTCTCTTCCATTTGTGTGATTATGAAGCTGAGAGCTTGATTAAGTAATACTACTAAGTATGTTGGCTACTCATTATCCTTTCATTAATAAGTAGAAATTTAGCTTATTCAGGACTGTGTAAGGAAATTATGTAGTAGTTGATTGTTGGAATTGGTAAATGTGTGCTTACAGATGTAGTGGGAATAGGATAACCAAGGTTTTGCTTACAGATGCGTATGTTTTCAAAATTTTGGAACACTCTGCCTGGGCAGTAAGATTGTGTTTTTCTATAACAGCATCAGTTGGGAATTCATGAATTTGTCAATGATTCACGATTATGGGTTTTTTGTGACATAAAGTGAGAAGGAATATAAACTAATTGAGTTGATTATTAATTCTTTAGCTTTAAACTCTCATTCATTCTGGTACTGTGCATCATTTCCATCTTAAATGGTCTTGGACCAGTACTTTGTAAAAAATAAACTTTTATATTTCAGTTTCATATTTTTTAATTGATTACATATACACACCTCTGCAGTTAAATTATCTATATCATTGGTCAAAATGGTAGTATAGCTGCTTATTTCGGAAAGGAAATCCATGATGTGGTGCTTAAATCATGCTTGAAATCATATGGAAGACCCCTAGAAATCTATTACCATGAAATAGGCTTAACGGTCATCATATTCATTGCAACTTCTGGTATATTATATGCTGCCAAAAACAAAAGTTTGGAAAGTCACATTTGCAACAGTGAAGGACTATATCTCAAGATGATATTTAAGGTTTAACAAGTAACAGTTGTGCTTTGACATGCTTTTTTTTTTATTTAGTTTATCAAGAGGCATCCATAATAACGATTTGTAATAGTTTTTAGTGATCTGTTGAAGCCATAATTCTTTTTTGTTTCTGAAGACAAGGAGAATGGTCCAAGGACTGTAAAATGTGCTTTCACATTATTGTCTTGTTTTAGAAAGCTTATTTTTTGTGGCGTTGTATGGATTTGTTTGCTAATTCATTCCTGCTTATGTCTCAAATCTTATTGTATCTACTCTGAGCATGTAATGCTTTAGTTTAGTCAAGATTCATGCATTGACAAACTGATAAATTTATTTCTATACTTCACAGTTGAGTGTTCCTGGATGTACAAGACTCAATGTTGAGTGTATTGTGAATATCCTCAAGGATTTGAAGTGTGCTGGTACACGTGGAGTGAAGCACTTGCGCATAGGTGGCCTATACAGTACATGTTTGCACACTTGGCTTAAATATTCCTCTTGTTTCATATAACATCAGCTTTGTACAAAGAGATGAGCTCATGAATTTCTCTTTGTTCACTTTATTGTTAGACTCATGTAGACTTTTAAATTTACATTGTTGGAAAGCATAGTTTTCAAATTGTAACTAGAATGCTTTGAATTTTCCGAATGTATTATGTTATTATGATTTGTTAGTTTTCTTTCCATTGGTTATCAATCGACATGCATATATATATATATATATATATATATATATATATATATATATATATTGAATAGTATATGTTTTTAGACTATATTTACATAAGAAGAGGTCTTAAAAAATATTTTTTTAAACCACATTTTTACAAAAGTAGTCTAAAAAGTATGTTTTTTAAACCACTTTTTTATGTGGTTTAAAAAAGTCATACTTTCTAAACCCCTTTTTCTAAACCACTTTTAAATGTGGTTTAAAAAGCCTTTTTCATGAGGTTTAAAAAGTCTTTTTTGTACTAGTGACATTAGCTGAGGTCTGAGATATTCAAGTTGCAGTTGCTTAATCACCAGAAAGCCAGGAAGTCTCAACCTTTTTTATGCTCAAGGAAGAAAGAAAATATTTAATTGTTAGTGTTTGAAGTGTTGGTTTAGATTGTTATCCCTTGACTCATTTATTATTATCCTTGCAAGTGGAAAAGGTAAATTGAGTTCCCTTCGTCATTGTTATCCCGTATGACTCATTGATTAATATCCTTGCGGAAATATTTCCAAAACCCTCACTTTCGAATAGATAGGTACTACGGCAGAGAGGAAGAGTGCTGCCAAAAAGAGAGAACAAAAAGTCAGAGAGTATTTGTAGGAAAAAATCATATCTTTTGAAAAGAACCTTTAGAACAAAACACGAATCAATAATCCCTGGAAAAATTTACTCCATAATCATCTCTTTTAGTAAAAAAAAAAACATATTGTTTTATAAATGATTGCTTACTCCATCTTGAATCAATAAACAATAAGAAAAATGTGAACCCATATATCATGTTTTAGAATAACACCATAAATGAAATCGGAAGAACAATGCGACATGCAAGCCTAGAAATATACTCTCCCAGTGAAGAGAGTCTGAGGTTATCTTTTTCTCTCGTAAGGTCCAAATCCAGATTACCAGACATCTGAAGAAGAGAAAAAGAAAGATTAAGATAAGCAAAATTGATGAATATATAAGAAGGAGAGTAGGAAGCAATAGTCATTAATTATGGTGAAGTCACTTTTTGTAAAACATAGATGGCTTCTTCTTTCTCGCCCTCGTCGTGCCAGATAGGCCATACAACTGGTAATACGGAGGAAGTAGGAACCGAGGAAGAAGCTTGGCGAAAATAAGAAATACAACTGGTTAGGATGGGATGAAGAGAGGAAACATGGAAGAGATGACTTTTGCCTTTATTATGTCTTGTCCCCTTGTTTGCATGTCATGGGAGAGTTCCTCAATTTAGATTGTACTCCCTCCGGTCCTAAATATAAGACCTAATTGACTTTTTTGGAAAATCCTTAAAAAAAGCAAAATAAGTTAATTATAAATTGATTTACCTAATTTTTTCCCTTAAACTAGTTTATTTTACTCATAAACTAATGGATAATCTAAAAATATATCAAATATGTCATGATTTAGTAGACCATTTTGCAACCTTAACCTCTCCAAAAAAAGTTATCTAGGTCCTATATTTAGGACCGGAGGTAGTATTACGAAATGAAGTATTGAATGTCTCTCTTCAATTATTTTTATCTCCCTAATTAATTTTTATCTCAGTTTAGAAATCCATGTTATATGCATTAAATTTTACAAAAACCGAAAAAAAATATATACATACCTTGTGCGTAGAGGAATGAGAGACACACCCATCGTCCGTGGGTTCAGTGGCGAAGAGATTGAACAATGAGCGTCGGGTTGACCACCACGTCGCGAGTTCAATCTTGGGGAGTGTCACTTTGTTGTGTCTCCATCGCGGCGCTTGGTGAGGCATTTCAGTAGCTAAGTGAAGCTATGAGTAACCTACCTATGTGGACAGATATAAAGGGTTTGCTGGTCATGCTCCAGAGCCCACCTGGACAGACCCCAGTGAATTATGAGTTAGGTGCCCTGCCCTTGGATTGGGTTGGGCCCAAACCCTTCCTAAAATTTTGTTATAAAAAAAAGAGGAATCAGAGACACGCGGAGATTACAAATATATTTTTATTTAATACTCCCCGCACCGAGTAAACGCTAGTTCACATGGAATTATAATATTACTCTAATACACTTACAAATAAGCCTCCCTATCTTCTCGTCTCCTCACACACATCAAAACCTATTGAAAGAAAGAGAAAGCTAAGATAAGTAGTTGAAGATGATGAGGATGACTGTGGTGGGTCTGGTTCTGTTCTTAATGGCCTTCACTTCTGCAACCGTGGAGGCTGCTCACATCGATCCGAACGCCGTGCTGGATGAGATGTTCAAGGATAAAGGAGAACCAAATTACTTCATTAAGTCCACCACCACTGCCTGCTGCGATGAATGCCAATGTGCCCCAGATAAGAAGTGGCCACCACGATGCCAATGTTTAGATATTGGAGTAACATGCCACTCTGCTTGTAAATCTTGTCTTTGCACTCGCTCTTTTCCTCCACAGTGTCGTTGCTTTGACATCAACACCTTCTGCTATGACAGATGCTCCTCTTCTTCTGCTAATAAGCCTCAGATTGCTTGATCAGTAATGTTGTATCTCAATAATTAAGCCTATTACTAGGCTTTGCTTTTGTGCGCGTGTGCGCGTGTGCTCGTGCGCCTTTCCTAATGAAATAAACTATCTTGTATCTTGCATGCATGCTTCCCTTTTGCTTGTTGCAAACTGGTTAGCTATACAGCAAGGCATTGATATTATTACGTACATTGTTAATTTCAATATGCTTTTATTATACTTTGTGACTTGATTTTCAAATATTTGGTATTAAATAACGGAAGGAGTTAAGTTAATCCATTTTATCTTTATGAACGTTATATTGGTAAAAGTCAAAACCTCAAAATGGTGCATGAAATCAATAAGGATGGTTTGGGAAATTAAAAGGTTATAAATTTTTGGGGGCAGGGAAAGCAGATCAAGATCTTACATTGATTTAAGATGAAAACAAATAACTCTACTACTACTGATGATTGCATTTATGAACGGAGAAAACTTATTAATTTGAATAAAAAAAAGACATTATTAGATACACACGTCAAAAATTAGAAAATCTAAAGCAGATATACCCTCAAAATCTAAAAACCCGAATAAACTTTTCCAATATCACTAATTTTCGATCAATTTCAAACACAAAGATATGAAAATGGGATTTCAACATTTTGTAATGTAAGGTTAAAATACATTGTTGGTATTTGTGTTTAAGGTTAACAGTTGGAATGATTTACAACATAATTTGCCATGGAATTCATGTTAATATAGGTCATCTATGTAAGTTTATGTTAATAATATCATTTTGTATTTTATGAAAAAATATAGGTCATTGCGAAATAATTGCCCTTTTATATTTCTCTGTTTGTGAAGGAATTCTGTCTTTTTATATCGTCCACAGAATTCCAAGATCACTAATTTCAGATTTTCTTAGATATAAACTAGCACCAAATTAATCACATAATAAGTACACATTGAGAAATTTAGTTTTAGACAAACATATTTTAGGAAAATCAAATAATTAATATTTATTTTGATTGACAGGTTTTACTATCTTCGCTTGTTGAGCAATGTAAAATGTATAATGAATTATAGTTTTAATCCCCGGCAACGGCGCCATTGGCTTATCAACCGTTTCCGGTCATACCGTAAGCGTACAAGTCGTCAAAAGTAGTATAAAAGTTATCGT
Organism: Mimosa pudica; assembly: GCA_029929735.1. Taxonomy (NCBI): domain Eukaryota; kingdom Viridiplantae; phylum Streptophyta; class Magnoliopsida; order Fabales; family Fabaceae; genus Mimosa; species Mimosa pudica. Next base: position 3,623,507 of record JAKELP010000031.1, read on the forward strand.
TCCCACAGAGACTAAGACAAATCAGATTAACTATTACAATTATGTTATCAATTAGGTTGAGTGGAAATATTTGGGTTTTGATTTTCTAACCTAACTAAATTGAAAATAATTTAACTAAAACTAAACTAACACTTAAAATTAAGAAAGGAAAGTCTAGGATTATTTATCACAATTCCATTGCATGAGACATAATTAAAACCCTCTTAATTAGCTTGTTAATGAAAACATGTGTTTGCCTAAGGTTCATAGGCATTTGAAAAAGCTTTCTCAAGTCAAGATCAAATTTCTACTTGAATTAATTGTGCAATCTCTTGCTACAATTAATACAAGTTCTACTCTAAAACCAACCTTTTAGTGACAATGTTAGGTCGATAACTATATCTCTATGTTACCAACAAATCATCCATTTAAAACCATAAACTTCAAGTCTAACATGTTTTTATCCAACTTCTAAAACAAAATATACTTTCTCAAGTCATATTCCATTTAATTTAACTAAGTAAGTGGTGATAAAACACTTAAGCAAGTAAAGAGTAAGATAAAAACCACACATGAAATTCATTAAAAACTAAAAGAGGTCTTAAACAAATCTCAGGCCATAGAATGGGTCAAAATAATCCTATAACAAAAACTAACTACACATAACTAACATTAAAACCACCAAAATCATCCCATCAGCCACCGAAATACACATGGCAAGAATCAAAGAGAAGTAAATTAAAGATATGACAATATTAGACACTACAAAAAAACGGGCCATTCCGGCGCACGCTTACCGGCGTTTTGGTCCGAAACGCCTATATGAGACGCATACCGGTGTTTTGGACCAAAACGTCTATAAAAAACGCCGATAAATTTGGCGCGAGCTTCCCGCCATATTTCCCGCGTTTCCATATCGGCGTTTTGGGGTACAGGAAACGCCGGTATGGTTTTTAATTATTAAAAAAGGGGCTGGCTGTCTTTTTTTTTTTTTCAAAAAAACCGCACATCGGCGGTTTGGAAAACACCTATGTGCGATTAAAAAAAATATTTTAATCGCACATAGGCGTTTGCCAAAACGCCTATGTGCGTAACGTGCATTAAAAATGCACTTAATGCGCAGACCGGCGTTTTGGCAAAACGCCTATGTGCGCATTAAGTGCATTTTTAATGCACTTAATGCAGATAGGCGTGTTGCAAAACGCCTGTATGCGATTAAAATATTAATTTAATCGCATACAGACGTTTCCCAAAACGCCTGTATGGTGTCCCAAAACGCCGATATGTGAACACCTATAAAAGAACCGCCGATGTTCATTTTGGCGTTTTCGAAACGTGAAAAAGTGTAAGGGTCCCACAGAAATTATCTTTTTTCTTTATCTTTTCCTATAAATATTCCTCTTCGATAGATCATGTCTCGTCGTACCGGTAAAGCTCCAATAGACCCCGAAGAGCATCAGCGATTGCGAGATGAACAACAGCGATTGTTGGACTAAGCAGAAGCCAGACGTATAGAAGAGCGCCGATTACAGATTGAGCAGCAGCCTAATCCGCCAGAGGTGTTGCAGTACGTCAGCCCCCCGCCTGTTGTGAGCCCTCTTCAGGCGCCACCTTGGACTCCTTTCGGGTTTGGTGGTAACCCGGAAGTCACGCAGGACGAGGTCTGGAGAGACTTGAACGTCGACATCAGCTACGAAGAGATGCAGCAGATTTTGAATGAGGAGAGGGAGAGGGCGGAGAGGGAGAGGGCGGAGAGGGAGGAGGGGGACATCCCGGTGCCGGAAATTATGATCAAAATGCAGCGCGGGAGGAAGTCTTCGAGTACTGGTCAACTGGTGGATGTCAGAGGTAATTGAATTTGATATTAATTAATAGTTACAAATTTAATTTCTACAATATATATTATCTAATATATTTTTCTTACCTACAGATACCACTGGCACTGTCACCAGGAGGAGGCTGACGGCGAAGCAGGCGCATGCGCTTCCGCCGAATGAGAAGATTGAGCTGCCATATTACAGCACCACCGGGCAGCCAACAACGGATGCTGCCATTCTATTCCGCCGCCATTGCCGACTCCTCGGAAAGGACTTCCGGCGCTTCCCGATCGACCCGACCAGCTGGAGGAAAGTTGCGGATAGCTGGAAAGAGGAGGCTTGGGAGATTATTAAGGTAATACATATTTCAAAATATTATAATACGTATATAATTGTTATTATACTTATTATTAAATAATATGAAAAAATTTCTTTTTGCAGAGCAAGTGGTGGGTCCCCGACAGCTTGAACCTCAAGAAATTCGCGAAAGGGGTGGTCGGGGATAATTGGAAGGATGAGAGAAACAAGTTGTACCTGCTGAAGTCCAAGAAGGGGACTAGGCCTAGGGAGGCGGTGGAGGCAGACGTGCCCGATGGAGTTGACCCTGAGCAGTGGAGGAATTACATCGCCTGGAGGATGGGCGACCTGGGGCGGGCCAGGGAAAGGCGCGGTCAACAGGCTCGGGCACAGCAGGAGGTTGGCCACTCGACTGGGAGCGTACCGATGATCGTCCGCTACGACGAGATGGTATATAACTATCTACTAGTACTCTTTCTATATCTAATATCTTATGTTATAATAATACTGATCATAGTTTAACGATTCACATATTTCAGCGGCAGGAGGCTAGGGCGAAGGGCATCAAGAAGGGCGCCTTCAAAGATTTCCTCATTCAAGCGCGCACCCGCTCGGATGGGACACCTCTATCCCGGAAGGCTGCCGAGGAGATTAGGAGTGTTGCTCAGGCGCAGGCTGATATCGAGGCACAGGCGCCGGCCAGGGAGACCCCCGAGTCTCAGCAGGGGGAGAGCGGGAGCCCGTATGAGGAGGTCGTTGCTCTCCACACGCAGTTGGGGACGCAGAAACGTGCGGGACGCGTTCCAGGCCTTGGCTTTGGAGCCAGACCTACTCAGCTCTTCCCTCCTTCCGGAAGCCGTGGGTATCAGGCTTCATCCTCTGGGGCGAGCCAATCATACGAGGCCCGGCAGCTAGATGAGAGGTTACGGGAACGCGAGCAAGAGATTGCAGATCGAGAGGCCCGCCTCAAGGCAGACGAGGAGCGGTTGATGGGCGATTTTCAGGCCCGGGTGAGGGCAGAAGAGGAGCGGCTGGCGCAGATGGCGCGCGATCATGAGGAGCGGTTGGCGGCAGAGTTTAGGCGCCGCCAAGAGGAGTTCTTCAGTGCTCAAGCCTCCGCATCACGCCGCCGCCGACGCTCTCCAGGACCCGCCAGTGAGGAGGATGATGATGATGATGATGAGGATGAGGAGTATTAGGTTGTTAGTTGTTTAGAATTTTTACTTTTTATCTTTATTGTATTTTTTTTTCTTTTATTTTCTTTGTACTTTTATGTTTTTTTGTACTTATGTAAATTTCTGAAAAAAAAAATTATTGTTCTAGTTTTATTGTTCACTTTGTTTACGTACTAATTAAATTATAAAAGAAAATTAAACTAAACTAAGTAAAATCGTTACTACTTATAAATGAAAACAGTAAAATCTAAGAACATAGGATTACATATTTATATATACAATAATCTTTTATTCGTCACCATCTTCACGCTCTCTAACAGTTGGTACTGGTTCATCCCCTTCCGGGATCAGATATTCCAAATTATTAGGAGCAACCAGTTGAGTTGTCTCAGTTGTAGCGTCATAATCCTCGTCGCCCATATCATACACATCGCGAGGTTTCACCTGAATCACCATGTGCCAGTCCTTGTTTTTAGGATCAGGAACATAATAAACCTGTTGCGCTTCGTCAGCAACGATGTATGGCTCGTCGTCAAGTAATGCCCCTGTGTGGAAGAGTCTCGAGAAATTCACTGAGGTGATGCCGAGAACGTCAACGTTCTTGCCTCTTTTCCCCCTAGTGTCTGCCCAATCGCACTTGAAGAGCGGAACTGGGAATGCACCATTGTAGTTGAGCACAAGTATATCAACAAGTTTGCCATAATAATGAACCTCCCCTAAACGCGCTTGTGCATCATTTCGACTAGCATAACTCCTTGTTCCAAATGACCCAAACACACCCGAGTTTTGCGTTAGACGAGAGCCATCGCGCGCAACAATGCGGAAGTGAAAGCCGTTGACATTGTAGGCAGAGTATCTCTGCGCATATTCAAAAGGTCCAGCAGCTAGATTCACCAGTGATGGTGGCAGCTTTGGTTCGTTGCGTATTATTTTTGTGAACCAATCGGCGAACCCCCGGTGGACCATAGTATCAATCATAGCTGCAGTGATCCCCCGTCGTCCTCGATTCTCCCACTTGACATATCTCCGATAATCCCTGAAAGGTACAATATGTATACGTATATATTAGATATATATATATATTTTGAAGAACAATAAAGATATATTTTAATTTAATTTGAAGCTGTCCGCCGCCACCTACTCTCGATAGGAGTCCACAGCAGTGCAGCGTGTCAGGACATGTCTGTGTGTTTGTAACATCTCGACAGGACTCAAACGGTAGAATTGCGCTGCTCCTACTGGCTTTCCAATTGCGGGAAACAACGTGTTAGAGCTGATATGGTTTGAGTTATCGTCAACTCGAGGCAGACGCTCATTGCGCATGGTTTGACCATAATATCGTTCAACAAATGAAACAACCTCGTCCCCAACGTAACACTCAGCAATACAACCCTCTGACGCGGCTCTATTCTTAACGAACGACTTCATTTTTCCCAAATACCTGTGAAATTAGTACACGATGAAATTATGTATAAAATTAATTATATACTGAAGTACACGATGAAATTAGTTAGCGTACCTTTCTATGGGATACATCCAACGATAGTGCACCGGCCCACCCATCTTTGCTTCTTCAATAAGGTGGACAATGAGGTGGACCTGTGAGGTGAAAAATGATGGAGGGAATATCATCTCCATATGACATAGCATCAGAACAACTTTGGCCTGTAGCTCGTCGAGCTCTTGTCTGTCCAACACCCTTGAACACAACTGCCTAAGTATAAAACTGAGGTCGGCCAACACCATACACACGTCTTCGGGAAGAGTGTATTTCACGGCTAGAGGGAGAAACTGTTGGAGCAAAACGTGATAGTCATGACTTTTCAAACCAGAAATTTTTGGATCTCTCGAATTTAGGTCCACTCGCCTCGAGATGTTACTTGAATATCCGTCCGAAACCCTAATACCCTGTAGCGTGGTCAGAAACACTCTCTTGTTCTTTTTTGTCAAAGCAAACCGAGCCGGCGCAAACTTATCGTTCTCGTCCGGCCACGCGTCTTGACGTATCCCCATGGCCTTTAGATCTTTCCTCGCTCCAAGATGATCCTTCGACTTTCCTGCCTCATTCAGAATGGTGTATAAGACATTCTCGCCGACATTCTTTTCAATGTGCATGACGTCCAAACAGTGGCACATTAAGTTGTGCTTCCAATACGGCAGACAAAAAAATATGCTTCTCTTTTTCCATTGAGGTGCTGGGCCAGTTCTACGGGCCACAGGCGGCCGTGGCCTCCGCTGAGCCAGCCTTCCACCGCGGCTAGTGCTAGGGGCCTCTTCATCCGGCGGTGGCGGGTCCTTGCCAAATTCGCATTGCACATCGCATATCTGCTCAAAGATCTCAAACCCAGACATCTGTAGAGGGGGATCTCTTCGTTCCTGTGTCCCATCGAATTTCTTTCTCTGCCGCCTGAATTGATGATCCGGAGGAAGGAACCGTCGATGACCAATGAAACATGACTTCCTGCTGTGCGGCAGTCTGCGGGGCACCTGGTCCAAGTTGCAGAAGGGACATGTCATCGCTGTATACGTGTTCCAGCCAGATAACATGCCGAGTCCGGGGAAATCGCTAACAGTCTACATCACAGCGGCGCGCAGTGTGAACATCATCTTGCTTGCGGCGTCAAACGTCTCGACCCCATCGCTCCATAACTCGTTCAGCTCCTGTATCAGCGGCTGAAGGTACACATCGATATCGTTTCCAGGATATGTCGGCCCTGGAATAATTGTTGATAGAATGAACGAGCTGGACTTCATGCACAACCACGGGGGGAGGTTATATGGCATCAAAACAACTGGCCACACGCTGTAATGTTGGTTGAAGGAGCCGAATGGGTTGAAACCATCAGAAGCGAGGCCTTGCCTGACATTTCTTGGCTCCGAGGCGAAATCAGGGAATGCGCCGTCAAAAGCTTTCCATGCATCACCGTCTCGAGGATGCCTCATCTTGCCGTCTGGGTTAGCTTCTGTCGCGTGCCACCGCATTTGCTCAGCCATCTTCGGGGACATGAATAGCCTTTGAAGCCTTGGACGGAGTGGAAAATATCTCATGCTCTTAATGGCACGTCGCCTCTTCTTCTTATTATGCCCTTCACCCTCCACCTTATATCGGGCAGTACCACATCGTCTGCATTTATGTAACGTTGCGTCAGGACCCCAAAACAACATACAGTCATACAGGCACGCATCGATTTTAATGTAATCTAACCCCATCTTCCTGACTGTTTTCTTTGCCTCGTAGAACGACGACGGTAGCTCGACTCCAATGTTATAAAAGGCTTCTGAAAGCAGCTCAATCACGTCCGACATGGTCGCATCAGATGCGCCACGTTTACACTTAATACTGTACAACTTGGTCAAAAACGACAGTTTAGAGTATCTTTCATTCCCTGTGCAAACACATCTTTTGTCATCGCACGTACATAATATACATATAATAAACAGTTAGAATAGATTAAACATTTATACATACCTGGGTACAACGGTTTGTCACCTTCCGTCATGAGCTCAAAGAAATCTCTGGCCACCTCAGTGCGTAAGTACTCCGCGACTGGTCCGTCCACCACTTCATCCCCGCCAGCGCCTGCTGCTTCCTGCATACCAAATGCTTCCCTCACAGTGTTGTTACCCGGATTTGTTGGCTGGCCGCCTCCTTCACTGTCATCATCACTGTCTTCGCCTTGCATTCGGCCAACGTGAGAACTCGAACCGACTTCTAGATCACCGGTAGTGTCGTGTAATCCATCCTCTCCATGAAACGCCCAAGTGACATAATATCTGGGAAACTGCTTATCTAGACAATGAATAACTACCTCATCTCGAGTCTTCCATTTGTCGAACTTACACTTTTCACACGGACACCGTATCTTACCCCGAACACTACTGTGCATAAAAGCATAATCCAGAAATTGATTCAACCCCACCAAGTATTGCGGAGACTATCTGGGTAAAGAGATCCACGATTTATCCAACATTATTGCTTTTGCTGTTTCACAACAAAACGACAGATATATGTAAGAATGAGAGGTTTGAGAAAGAATGTGGCAACTCACTAATGCTCTAGACGCATATTTATAACCAATATATCTTACTTTTCCGCGTTTAAGAAATGTAGGTTGTCTGAGGAGTTTTTTTAAAAAAAAAAGCCGTACCGGCTGTTTGCAACACGCCCATATGCATGTTTACATTAAAATAATGCATATAGGCGTTTCCATGAAACGCCTATATGCATTATTTTAATTAACATAATGCCTATAGGCGTTTCATGGAAACGCCTATATGCATTGTTTTAATTAAAATAATGCATATAGGTGTTTCATGGAAACGCCTATATGCATTATTTTAATGTAAACATGCATATAGGCGTTTTTGCAAACGCCTATATGCAATATTATATAAAAAATAATGCATATAGGCGTTTCCATTAAACGCCTATATGCATTAGAACGCATATAGGCGTTTTAGAAAACGCCTATATGCGTTATTTTAATATAATTATTGCATATAGGCGTTTTCTAAAACGCCTATATGCACCTCTGTTCCCTATAAATAGCACCTCCCTCCTTCAGCGAAATTGCTCATTTTCTCGTTTTCTTCTATTTTTCTTCTCTTCGTCTCTCTTTCATGTTGCTGTTGCTTTGTTTAGTTGCCTTGTATCTTTGTTTTTTTGCCTACTGTTGCTGATATTGTTTTTTATTTCGTGTTTTATGGTGATATTTCATTTTATCATGTTAACATGATTTTATTGCTTTTCTTTCACATATTGCTTGTTGTTTTGATTTTATATATTTGGGTATCTTGTTTTATGAATTACTCTTGTTATTTCATATATAATATTCTATATGTGTATGTAAGTTTGAGATTATCATATTATTCCTTATATATGAACATTTTTCTTCCTGGTTCTAAACAATCAGGAAGAAAAATGTTTTTTTATTTTTTTTGGAATACTCATACCGGCGTTTTAAAAAGCGCCGGTATGAGATATTATTTTATAATTCCGCACATAGGCGTTTTAGAAAACGCCGGAGTGCGGTATAATAAACAATATTATTATAATAAAAAAATTATAATAATATTTTCTCCGCGTGACAAAAAAAAAATTATTTTCTCCGCGTATAGGCGTTTTGCAAAACGCCGGTATGAGGTAATAATAAAATAATACGCGCATAGGCGTGTTGCCAAACGCCGGTATGAGGTAATATTATATTATTTGTTTTAACCCTCATACCGGCGTTTCTCCTACCGCCTAGGCGTTTTGCAAAACGCCGAAAGGTAGCATTCCCACGGCACATTTTTAGGCGTTTCACCAAAACGCCGTAGCGCGATTTCGCCGGAAAATTCCGCCGATTCGAGGCCCTACAAAACGCCGATATGGGCCCCGTTTTTTGTAGTGAGACTAGAAAGCCAAAAGACCTCTTGCTTCATTTCCCTCTGATTCCTTGCTGTGAAGAAATGAGAATTAATTCTTTTCAGCTCTCCTTTCTCCTCCTACTGACCGAACTCCAAGCAAGGAAAGCGGCGGCGGCGGCGGCGGAAGCTAAGACTGCGGCATCAACGGCAGCTTTAATGGTGCCTTTAATCCTCTACCCAACTCCCTTAACGGTCCTCTCGTCCTCCCGTGAAGGTGATGGACCGAAGTCAAAGGCTCCTCTCTTCCTCTCTCCCTCTTTCTCACTGCCAAACTCACCTCTTCCAAGTGAGGAAGATGATGAACAGTACCAAATGGCCGCCTCCCTCCCTTTCATGCGTCTGTAGCCTTCTTGATTTAGGTCTCCCATTTCCTTTTTTTACTCAAAGGATGCGTTTTGCTGCAGGGAAGTGCAATGAACAAAATATATATAATAGTCATTTATATAAATACTAAAATACTGGAAATAACAATAGGCTAAACAAGTAAACATGTTACTGCAACTTCTTTTTCTTCTTCTTCTTTTTAATCATTTCTTTTTATTAAAATTATCATGCTTTTTAATAACATCCCCAAATAATACTCCAATTTGATATCTTATCAAAAATTCAATTAAATCTCTTTAATTTGACATTAATGACTCCCAAATTTACCCAAAAGGTACATCAAATCTAATTAAAAGTAGGGAGTCATCAACTATAAAAGCCAATTAACCAATATGAGGATATCAGGAAATTAAATTAATTACTTAAATTTAACATATGTTACATGATCTCTCTAAAATGGTTATCATATGCATCACTAGATTATATATCAATTTATAAGTAAAACAAATTTTTAGTAACAATTGATACAAATAAGATTAATATAAAAATAGTTTATATTTAGTACCAAAACGGCTTTAAACTAAATGGCGAAATTCTTTCTTTAAGATATATGGTAACCAAATTGATTACTGAGTTAATACTTTGCAAAAATAATCATGTAAGTTGAGGAGATTGATTTGCAGTTCTAGCCGGGACCATCGTTATGTTGTTTTTGTTCTGGGTGAATTGCACTACATACATATGTCATTTTGGGACCAACTAAATATCAATTTCAATGAGGACCCGTTGGTAAGCACTTTGTCCTTTACTCTACTCAACTAAGCATTTTGGGACCAACTAAATTTAGTTGATATTTAAATATCAATTAAATAACGCACGCGGAGAATACAAATATTTTTTTATATCATAGTACCGGTGCTCGCCTGCTCTGCGCGGGGTAAACGCTAGTTCGCATGCATGGAATTATAATATATACTTCATCCGGTCCTAAATATAGGACCTAGTTGACTTTTTTGAAAAATCCTAAAAAACAATAAAATAAGTTAATTATAAATTGATCTACCTAATTTTTTCTGTTACACTAGTTTATTTTACCAAACACACGGACAAAGATAACTCTGAGTGAGAAAGCGGTGTAGAAGAAGGCGTTTCTTGTGCTTTTTCTGATGGCCTTCACGGCAACCGCCGTATCGGCTACTCGCATTGATCCCTCCACTTTGTTGGCTCAGGCAATGATGAATGGCGCCGAAGCCGGAAAATACACAGTGAAATCCACCACAACTGCCTGCTGCAACGACTGTGCATGCACAAAGTCAGACCTGGGCCCACCTATGTGCCATTGCCGCGATTTTGGAAGAACTTCTTGCCACTCTGAGTGTAAGGCTTGCATCTGCACTCATCTCAGTTGGCCTCCCAAATGACTTTGCCTTGATACCACCACCTCATTCTGCTATGATACCTGCTCTTCCTCCAATTAAAGATGACACTACAAAAAAAACGGCCCATTCCGGCGCACGCATGCCGGCGTTTTGATGAAAAACGCCCTTCCGCATGTACATATAGGCGTTTTGAGTAAAACGCCTAACTGAAACTCCGTTAAATTTGGCGCGCACTTCCCGCCTTTTTTCCCGCGTTTACCAACCGGCGTTTTGGTAACCTCAAAACACCTATATGTATATTTTATTTGAAAAAAAGAGGCGCCTGACATTTTTTATTTTTTTTTACAGGAAAAAAGCATATAGGCGTTTTGATCAAAACGCCGGTATGCGATTTAATCTCAGCCGCTCATGATGATCTTTCCGTGTTTCTTGTTCATGCTGAAATTTGTGTATCAACGTAACACTTTAGTTTTCCGTTCTGGAATAATTTTAATTTATTATCACATTTCACCAAAAGAGAGAAACAAGGCAAGTAAATGGAAAAAATCATTGCATAAGCAAGGTTGATCGATCAAACGGTGAAATCAATTAAATTTCATATATAGCAGGAGAACCGAATCGTATATATTGTTAGTGCTCGTGGAAGCTAATTAAGGAAGAAGGAGGGGGAGAGGAGAGAGGGGAAGGGAGAATTTTTTTTTTATAAATTGTGGGGTCTACATTCCTAGAAATTATATTGGTGAAGTCCCATGGGACTATACACTAATTTTTCTAATTAGTGAGACTTTTCATGTATTATGTCTATTACAAGGGACCAAAAATTAATTACCCCTATTTCTTTCTTCTCCAATTCTGTAATGTGATCCCATCATATAAATATCAAGATAATAAAAAATACGAGTGTCGGTAATTATTTCCACATTGCTATAAAATCAGTAACACTCACCACGTTGAAGTGAATGTGCGTGTCTTGTGTTTAGGGTCATCAAATCGAATTCCTAATTATCCATGCCCACACAAAATTAAATAACTTAGCACAGTAGCTTATCCTTAATATTACCTTCATTAAAACAACCAAACTAGAAAGCGGTTCGGGTGTCGTACGAAGGACAAACAGAGTATTATATTACTCTATGATAATGTTGTTAGTTTTTGGATAATTATGTATAAAAATAATTATGAAGAATAAATTTTGATAGAATTTAGTTTGGGCTAAAGTGCAAAAATAACCATGTAATTATCACGAAAGTGCAAAAATGACCATATAAATTTTTTTTGAGCAAAACTAGCCATTGAATTTCAAAACTGAGGCAAAAATGGATATCAAAAATTAATTTTTTGACTTTTTCACTCAACATCTCCTATCACATCATTACACATGACAAATAAATACATAGGTCTGCCACATATTTTAGTGATAGATGAATCGGATGATGAGTGAAAAAGTCAAAAAATTAATTATGATGGTCATTTCCCAATTTTGAAATTTGACAGCTAGTTTTGCTCCAAAAAAGGTAACATGATCATTTTTACATCTTCGTAACAATTACATGGTCATTTTTGCACTTTAGCCCATTTAGTTTTAATATTTTAGAATGTTTGGATGTTACTTGTTGTCTGAATCATTTTTTTATTTATATATATTTTTTTATTTTTTATGTTCAAATCATTTAAAAGGACATAAATTTAAATTGATGGTGGGGAACGAAAAAGGCTTTTTTTTCTAAAAAAAAATAAATAAACATATCTTCTCTCCCCAATTTTGATCTCCTTCATTGTCATTTCTATTATCTAAAAAAACGCGCCTCTATTTAATAACTTGATAATTAACATGTTGAAAGTTGAAACTTCAATTACTTAATTAGAAGCTTTCTACTTTTGTTTCAAGTTGATTTTGCTAGAGTTTTACCTTATAAATGATCAGGGAATTCAATAATCACTTGTCCAGTAACATATTCAGTATTTAATATAAGTTTTCTATACTGTTCTTTGTAAAAGCCACTTTCAGGTAGGGATTTTCCATATCAAAACTGTTATCAAACTATATTGCCGCTATTTCTTTTAAGATTTTACACAGCATTAGCTTACTCAAAAAAATAAACATACTACCTCCGGTCCTAAATATAGGACCTAGATAACTTTTTTTTGGAGAGGTTAAGGTTGTAAAAAAGTCTATTAAATCATGACATATTTGATATATTTTTAGATTATCCATTAGTTTATAAGTAAAATAAACTAGTTTAAGGGAAAAAATTAGGTAAATCAATTTATAATTAACTTATTTTGCTTTTTTTTAGGATTTTTCAAAAAAGTCAATTAGGTCTTATATTTAGGACCGGAGGGAGTATTAAGTATTGATTATCTCATTCATACACCTAAATTCATCTCTTCAAATTGAGTGGCTTTGTATATAACTGCAATATTTCACACACCTAAATTCATCTCTTCAAATTAGGGAAATGGACCTAATCTGCAAACCACCAAGGAGCGCTGAACACCACCCTGAACTAACAACAGACCCGTATCTGTACTCCAAGTAACCAAGGTGTTTAAAAACTACCCCGGTTGGACGGTCAACAACGTTTGACTGTTACTATGCCTATGTGGCTGCCACGCGAGCACCTGCTTTGTCACCTCTATTGCCACATGTGTATTTTAAATGGACGTAATCTGCCCTCCAAGTAACCACCCAGGAGCACTGAGCACCCTGAACTAACAACAGACCCATATCTGCACTCAAAGTAACCAATGTGTTTAAAAACTACCCCGGGTGGGCGGTCAATGACGTTTGACCGTTGCTATACCTATGTGTCCGCCACGTGAATGCCTGTTTTGCAACTCGGTGCCTTGTCATAGCCACGTAAGATATGTTCATGTGGGTCCCACATATAATAATAAACAATTTCTCTCTCCCTCTTCATCACCATCACCACAGCCCCCCCAACACCCACCACCCTCACCTACGCCACCCTGTCACCTCCTTAGACCCCTATTGCCTCATCTCCACAGCCCCCCACCGACGCCACCTCTGCTTGCCACATTTGAGGGGGTGGCGTGGGTGGGGGGTGGGGGGTGGGGGGTGTTGGGGGGCTGTGGTGATGGTGATGAAGAGGGAGAGAGAAATTGTTTATTATTATATGTGGGACCCACATGAACATATCTTACGTGGCTATAACAAGGCACCGGGTGGCAAAACAGACATTCACGTGGCGGCCACATAGGCATAGTAATGGTCAAACGTCATTGACTGTCCACCCGGGATAGTTTTTAAACACATTGGTTACTTTGAGTGCAGATATGGGTCTGTTATTAGTTCAGGGTGCTCAGTGCTCCTGTGTGGTTACTTGGAGGGCAGATTAAGTCCATTTAAAATACACACGTGGCAATAGAGGTGGCAAAGCAGGTGCTCGTGTGGCAGCCACATAGGTATAGTAACGGTCAAACGTTGTTGACCGTCCAACCGAGGTAGTTTTTAAACACCTTGGTTACTTGGAGTACAGATACGGGCCTGTTGTTAGTTCAGGGTGCTCAGCGCTCCTTGGTGGTTACTTGGGGGGCAGATTAGGTCAATTACCCTTCAAATTAAGACAAATGTTTTTGTCAGCTTCTTCTTACTTCTACGTTTTTCCCCTTCAAGGTTGTATGCAATTGAACCTGGCCAAAAAACGGAAAATAGTAAAAATAAAAAAAAACCAAACTGTTTGCAAAATTACAACCAGAAGAGCACAAATCAAGTTTAAATAGTACAGTGAAAAGTAAGAGTGTCGTTCCAACAGAGAGTAGGTTTAAAGCAAATTCATTGAATAAATTATTATCAAAATTAGTTTTGGATAAAAAGCAAGTGATAGGATTACAATAAAAATAAGAAAATATATTTTTAAAGTAAAAAAAACAAACATAATGGGAAAAACCTAGGTTTATTTAACCACTTTATGCTTCATGATGCTTTATTAACCCTTAAGTTGATGTTTGAAATCTCAAGTATTTGAATAACTCTTCCGACAAACACATGGTTTCATTATGATGCTAATTGATGTTGTTTTAAATAAGTTTCATGAAATGTAATAGTGATATATAATAAGAATAATAATAATAATAATAATAATAAATTTTTTTTGATAAATAAAAGTTTTAATTTAGTTTTATCAAATTAATTTTATTTTTAGGTGTTTAAGAATTTCAAAACACAAATATTTTCACTTAACTTAGTTGAAAGGCATAATTGTGATTATCAATCCACTTTTGCCTTAATCCTTGTTAGAACAACAATCTTTTTCTATACTGTTTTTGACGACTCATGTGCTTAGGGTAGAAGACCCGGAAGTAGCTGATAAGTTAGTGTACACCAAAAAATTATAGGAGTATTTAAATTAAAAGATTTTTCTTTCCAAATGATTATTTAATTTATTCATATATGTGCTCAAAATATTTTAAACATAGTAAGCCATTTGTAAACTAATATATACCACTACTGGAAAAATGATGGATAGTTGCGTGGTAAAAGTCGCGTAACCTGCATGTGCGATTTTTTTTTTGGTATGTCACGTTTAGTATGTGGCGTTTTCCTTGAGGCGACATGCATATGGAGGTAAGTCACGTGTGTGTACGCGACAGGATGCCAAACGCGACAAGAGAGACGTGACAAAACCTAAAAATTCAAAATTGCCCGCGCATCATCAATCATCCCTTATATATACCACAAGCCTACAGCACGCTCGCTCCTCATCTCTTTTTCAAATTGTTTTTCACTCTGCACATAAATGATCTCAAGAATTCCTCACCTCATCTCTCAAATTTCACTCCAGCCAGCTACATGCATGGGTTAAGAATGATGGAGCTCAAATCATCCACAATGTAGCCATAACATATTTATGAACTAATTAGACATTGTATTTCCCACTTCATCTTCATTCATAATCTCCATTACTAAGTTGTAATTTATTTTACTTAAATTTATTGTTTTTTCATTTGCTCAATGTAATTGTAGGTTTTTTTTTTTTTGTAAATTTTAAAAAGAGTAATAAAATTACATTATTATCTCTGAATAAATTTGCCCAAGATAATTACATTTTCATTTTTATTTATGTTCTAAATAATACTATTTGCTTATTTCATGTGTTACAAGTTCGATCTGCTCATTTCACAATTTATGGGACATATAGCTTGTGACGTTTCCAGACAAACGCGACAGATTTTTTTATATATTTATTTCCTTTCTGGCGTGTATAAAACACGCCACACCTTATTTATACATGCAGGTCGCGTGTATAAACAAATGCAGGTCGCGTGTTCGCTTTCTGTATGCACTCGTCGCGTGTATAAACAAACACGAAAAGCAAAACCAGAATTTTTTCCCTGTCGCGTTGTGTTTTGCTTGTCCCGGCGTCATATGCAGCGACGAGTTCCCTTGTTTCGTCTCGTTTTTTCCCGTTTGTCAAGCACGCGAATAACCACTCCAGTCACGGCAATACACGCAAGGATATCCCTCCTTTTGCTGCGACTAGCCGGTCAAATTCTGGTAGTGTACTCCTATAGTCTTTATTATAAGTTATCAACTGCTAAAAGACTTTTTTTATTATGAAATGTCTTAGCTATGAACAAGCTTGACAACTAAAAAAAAAACTTTGATTCTTATTATAAGTTACCAACTACTATATTAATTACATTTTTCTCACTTTACCCTTGACAACAATAGTTCTTCAAAGTTGCTAATAAAGGTAAGTCATATCATTTAATAATGTATTGTAAATTTTGACAAATTTGTACATTTATGACTATATTTAATAAACCAATTATTAATCCTTGGTTAATGAGAATTGGTAGTTAGAATTTATAAAAAAAGAGAATTGGTAGTTAGAGCCATATAATAAGGATAACAGAGATAGTGTGTGTAAATAACGTGGCAGCTACACACACATATATATCCTTATGGGCTATGGCTACCAACCATTTTCTACACATGTTGAGACCTCCCCAGTAGTTCCAAGATAATGCGACACATATTTATTATGTGGCAGCATGCATGCAAATGGATCTCAAAAGTTTCAAAAATCAATAAACACTTGTGACTTGTCCTCCCTTGTTTTCATCTCGAGTCCTCACTTAAAATCATACTATAATTAAATTTATATATATCAGATTATGCATGTTGTTACACTTGTCTTCCTCCCTTACTATAGTATTCAAATTCCCTGTATAATAAATAGCACTATGCATGCCCTATCTTTCTCTCAGGTTTCATCTTACAAAGAGTCTTGAAGCATTACTACGTACCTAGCAAAATGGCTGCAAGCTCACTGATCATAGGCCTCTCTTTCTTTCTCTTCTTTTCCTTCAACAACATCAAACCATTACCACTGGCATTAGCATATGAAGAAGCAGTGACTACTGTTCAAGGAGAACCTCTTGTACCAGGTCAAGATTACTACGTAGTGTCAGCCATATGGGGAGCAGGAGGTGGTGGAGTTAAACCAGGAAAAACTGAGGATTCCTCATCATGTTCGTATTCTATTTTGCAAGAAAATAGAGACGTGAACAGAGGTACCCCAGTTAAATTTAATATTGTTAATGGAAAAAACTCAAAGTATATATTTGAAGGTTCTACACCTCTGGAAATTGAGTTCGTGAGGAAGCCAAATTGTGCTGAATCATCCATTTGGGGTGTGGCTTATGATGAATCTGAATCCTCATCTTCTTCTCCCTGGCTTGTTATCGGAGGGCCAAAAGATCATCCAGATTCTGAGTTGGCAAGAGGTGTTTTCCGGATCGAGAAGTTGAACGGATTTGCTTACAAGCTCGCGTTTTGTCCTGAAAATAGTAGTGATCGTGTTTCTTCTCGTTCTTGTTACAACGTTGGGCGTCATTACGACCGTAAGTATGGTACAAGAAGTCTGGTTTTGGTAAAGGAAGAGAGTGAAAGTGTATTCCCGGTGGTGTTCTTGAATGCTGAATCATCTGATAAAGGCAAGTACAGTATTATATGAATCAATTAGCTAGCTGATTCGTCTATGGTGGATCCTAGCTCGTCTACTTCTGTGTTGTGCTAGTGTTATGTCAATAAAGCCTTTTACTATGTTTGGCTTTGTTTCAATGTATGCTTTAAAGCTAAAGGCTGTCTATGATCTAATAAAATATCTATTGATTTACTAAGAAATTGGTAAATGGCTAGATCCTTAAACTTTATATATATCCTTGATATGAAATAGACCCCACGCATAGAAATTCGACGGAGGAAAACTCACTTCGATGATCTTTAAAGTCTCCAAAGAATCAGTCTCGATCCGTACTACAAGGGATGCCGCTTGGATTCTGAAAAGATACAAATTTTAGTTATTAGGAAAAGACTGAGTACAGGAGATATTATGTGTCTCTCGAATAGAAGATCTATATATAAAAGGAGCGGCAAATTAAAAGATTACTATATATCAGTACGAAAGAAATCTAATGTTATTTTCCCCTCTACATATATCATGAGTTACCTAATTGTCCTCTGAGATAACCTTCTAATTGATTCAGTATTCATTTGAAATATTCGTATATATAAAAAACACTCTGTAGAGTAAATAATCTGATCTTTATCTTTCAAAGCATTCACACTTTCTCGCGCTATAACAAATTGTTTTTCTAATACAACGAATCTACTCAGTTCTATAACAAAACATTTGTTTCTAAAGAAGAAAATGTATCATTGAATTATAAATAAAGTTTCAAATACTTTGTTGGAAACATAAAAGGATTTTGTCATTGGCCTAGTTAATAAGATACGTAGATTAGATTGCATTTATCACATAAGTGTCGACGGAATTTTCATCTATATTCAATGAGGGTGTACTTGCTAGAAAAGATACATCTACCAATGCACTGTAAAATTCTAAACATTGAAATGAACATGGAAAGTTAAAGGCATTCAAAAAGAATTTCTACCGCAAAAGATTAAATAAAGTTCTCTCTCTCAATATATAGGGGTTAATGTTGCGCCACAAAGGTGACACTTATTAGTAAAAATGTTCAGATAGACATTTATTTTTCAGGGCCAATTGCAATTAGGTCTTGGTCTTAAATAAAAAATTTAATGTCAAATATATCCATTAACAACTCTTTTTTGTTAATGAAAGCTAATGGTTATTAACAACTACTTAAGACCTCAATTAAATTAAATCTTTTACTTAGTACTATGGTGCAATTGTTCCTTACTTTCCCTATTAAAACTCGGATATAGTCACCCAATTTTTCTCACATTCCCTCTTTTCCTTTGCTCTCTCATTTTCCCCGTAGCTTGCTTCTTCTCTCTCGCCCTCAAACCCTCTCGTCGTCTCTAAGGAAGTCTCCACCCTATTAAACAAAGATGACGGCGGTCTCTTTCCTCAAAACCTCTCTCTTTTTTCTCCTTTTTTCCCCTGTTTTTCTTCATGATTTATTTTTTCTGTCTAATTGTGTATTTTATTTTCAGAATCAAGATATTATGTCATTGGATCATGACAAATCATAAGATTTGTATGATTTTATTATGTTAAATTGAGGTTACTAACATATTGAAGATGCAACTTTAATCCCACTTATGCCTATTTTAGAGTTAAGACAAAAGGGTTTTATCTTAGATAAATCATTAGATAAATAAATAATAGATTGAAAATTGAAAAAAAAATGGAAAAGATATTACATGTTTATTCTTCTCTTTAGTTTGGCAACATGTGGTTTGAATTGAATTAAATCTCATGTTGTTGGGCTTGACAAAGAAAAGAAAAAGGGATGGAGAAAAAGCCCAAAGAAAAGAAAAGAAGAGAAGTAAGGGAGGGTCAGATTTGCAAGGAAAGAAATGATGAGAGGAGATGAGGACACGTGGAGGTGAAAAAGAAAGGAATTGAAAGAGAAGTGAGAGCATTAGGGGTGCACAAATGACGGACATGACCGGACCACCTATATGCCCTGGTCATGTCCTAAATAATTGTCGGGCCAGAAGTTTTGGCCCGAGACCCGGTCATGTCCTGTTTGGCCCGACATCGAGATCGGGCCGGACATGACCACCGGGCCACATGACGGACCATGTTGGTCCCAAATTTGTTTTTTTACAATTAAATAAAAAACTTCGACTTTTCAACCATTAAATAAATTGATGTATTATGTAGGAAAAATAAAGAATTGTAATCAATTATTTTTAAATTAAATAAGTAATTAATTAATTATGAAATAGTTTGATAATTGTGTTAATTAATCAAAATATTTTTACTAAAAATAATAAAATTATCGGGCCGGGCCGTCCTGTTGGTCATGGATCATATGCCCTGATCCTGTCCTACCCGATAGCCGGGTCGGTCATGTCCTAATCGGGCTGGTCTCGGGCCACTTCGTGACAGACCATTTTTGGCATAGGACCGGATCGGGTCATGACGGGCCAACCGGGCCGCCGGGCTTTTGTGCAGCCCTAGAGAGCATCACGTGGAGGAGAAACAAGGAGGGAGCAGCAACACACAAGAAAGAAAGGGAAATAGGAAAGGGAGCTGAAGACGCTTACAGTAGGGGGCGCCGAACAGATCTGGAGGAGGAAGAAACAAGGGCCTGTTTGGTGCAGTGAAGGGAGGCACCGAAAGGTGCTTCCCCATTTCCTCCTAAGCCATACTAATTTCATTCCTCTCTCATCCCTTTCAAATTTCTCCATCCTTCTCTCCATGAGCAACCATTAATCCCTAATTCTTGATGGTGAGAGCAAGCAAAGAAGGAGCTTGAATCTTCATTAGGGGAGTTTGTAGTTCTAATCCCTCTTCCTTTCTTACATTTATGCTTTTCTAGGGTTCTAGGAGTATACTTGTGATGTTTGGTTGAATACTTCATATGGTATATGTGTATTAGGGATTGAAACTACTTTTATGTTTTATGTTGTTATTGTCATTTTGTTTTTGTTAAATACTTGACTTTGTGCTATTTAACTTTGAGATTAATGAAATTTATGGGTTCATGATTTTGTTTTCTCTTGGTGAATATTTTGGGCTAGTATAAGGTGGCTTGGTTAGTGGAATTGTGAGTCAAGTTATTTGCATTTATGAAATGATAATAGGATTTATTGACTATGTTGTGGCATTTGACATAAACCTTGACTAGCTTCAATTTATTATTTGGGTGGCCATTAATAAATTGAAGCTACAAGGTTAATTTAGAGCAATTGTGGGGTGGCCAAGTTGTGGATTATAAGTCCTTCATAATTAATTAATCATTTGACTTAGAGCTTAATCAACTTAGATTAATTTAACTAATGTTTGGGGTTCCGACATTAATTAAATTAATCTAAGCCTAGCTTAGAGGGGTCCCTCTAGGGTCTATTTTGGAAGCCAACAGCATTAAGAGCCCCCGAAAAATATTTTGAAGTGAGGATTTCTTAAGCACCCATCAATCAAGAATAATAATATTATCCATTTCACTTTCATTCTACCCTTTTATTAAAAATACCAAAAATATTTATTTGTTTTGCATCCTTCATTCCCCTTTTAAAAAATCAAAATATATTTTCTTCACCCAAATCCATCTTGCATTGCATCTAGTTTACTAGGATAGTTAATTTAAACAAGGCTCCTTGAGAACGATACCCGAGGTAACTTTCGCTTACCTTGAGGTCCTAAAATTTCTTGAAGGACTAGGCCCAAGGCACACTACACCGACCGCAAATCGGTGTCCTTCAGATCACAATATTATTCTCCACCATGCTCGCCTCTGTTCCTTCTCTTAATATAAACTTCCACTATTAACAAAGATTAATTAGCTAGTACATAATTGTGTTTTGGTTAAAGGAAATAGTATAGGAATAATCAGGCATATTAACTACCTAACTGTAACTAGCTCTAGAGGTCTCATATAAAAGTTTAGTTTCCAAATATAAAGGATTAAATTGAAACTTGATGCAAATTTAAGAGACTAAAACTTTTGTTTCCAAACATAAAGGGCTAAATTGAAACTTGATGCAAACATAAGAGACTAAAGTTATACTTTAGCCTTATTAATAAATGTAGCTATTGAGTATTGACAAACTAAAATTTGTTAAGCTGGTACAAACTCTTTACCAGTTGAATCAAGGTTGTTGCAATTTGAGATTTGAATGCAGTTTTCTCTTATAATAATAATGAAATAGACACGTGAAACTTGCAGGAAGCAGTCAAAGATATGGGAGATGATTGAAGCCATTTTAAAGCCGATACTCTGGTTGGTTCAAGACATCCTTTTTTCTGTACAAACCAGACTGATGCAGTAAGTAATCTTCATGTTATTTTTTAAAATTTGAATAAGGGAAAAGGTAAAAAAACACCACCACGAGGCAATAATATAAGAGAAAATTTGTTGAAAACACCCACCGGACCCACGAGGCAATCAAGCCACACATATAAATAACCCTGCCTTTCTGAAGACTTCTCCACAAGCAAAATAAACTCAAGACAGACAAGCAAATTAAAGATGGCTGTGAGCAAGAATGTGATGCTGAAGCAGGTGGCTTTTGTGATGTTCCTGATGGCCTTAACGACAACCACTTTGTCGGCTTCTCGCCGCGATGCGACCACTTTGCTGGCTATGGCAACGATGATTGGCGTCAAAGACGGCAACTACATAGTGAAATCCACCACAACTGCCTGCTGCAACGATTGTTAAAGGGTCAATCCAGTTCTAATCCCCATTTGGTGGGTATTGGGGAAGGGAATATACTAGGCAACCTAACCTATTTTTTTGCACAGTGGCTGATTCGAACCCGCGACCTCATACCCACACGGCGAGCGAGCTTACCATTGAGCTAAGTCAGCCCATCCTGCTGCAACGACTGTGTCTGCACAAAATCATACCCACCTAAGTGCAACTGCCACAATGTAAATACTACCTGCCACTCTGCTTGTAAGAGTTGCTTCTGCGATTACGCAGGTCCCTCATGCCTTTGCCTTGATTACACCTCTTTCTGTTATGATACTTGTTAAGTCTTCCTCCAATTAGCGATGATGATCTTATCAATTAAGCAAAGCTATATATGTGTTTAGGCTTTGTTTAATTTATTTCTGTGTACGTACGTACGATAATAATAATAATAAGGGTTAAACCAACTTTTGATCCCTATAGTTTGATGTGATTTGAGTTTTAGTCCCTAGAGTTTAAAGTTTGGCCAACCTTATTTCTAAAAGGTTGACGGTGGTGGCCTAAAGAAAGGACAACGTGACGGTGAATGATAGTTAAGGAAGAGGAATGGAAGGTTGATGTTTCAATGGTTGTGGAGGGTGGGGGAGAAGAAGAAATCGAATATGGAGGCTGGGTTTCGACTACAATGGAGGTGTAAAGGGCTGTGATTTTGTGGAGGTTCAGTGAAGAAGAGAAACCGATGGTGATGGTGATAATGGTAAGGGACGATGACAGCGGCCGCGGGCTGAGTGTGCTTCTCGTGGTGGAGCTGGTGGTGAACTTATAGAGTAGGTGGTGATGAGAGACACTTCGGGTGGGTTTCTGATTGGTATGTTTGGGGAAGAAGAAGCATGTGTGTTTGAGGAGGGGGCTTTTGGTAATTTTGTAACAATTTATAATTTGTTTTTCCATCGATCAAGTCCTTATCAAATTATAGGGACCATTTGTTTTAACAAAATGAAACTTGGAGGATTAAAACCTCTTCTTTCAAAGTATAGGGACTAAAATCAAACTTGATGTAAACATTAAGGACCAAAACCTCCACTTTTAAACTCTATGGACTAAAACTCAAATCACACCAAACTATAGGGACCAAAAGTTGGTTAAACCCTCCTAATAATGTTGAATAAATCATTATGGTGTGCCTTGCTTGTGTATATGCAGTTTGTTTTTTTGCAAACTGGTTTGCTTGCAGGCTCATGATCGATCTGTGTTGTTTGGTCATAACAAGATTTGTGAATCTGCTTTACAGTTTTAGTTTTCAAACTCCTGGGATTATATTTCATTCATTCATAATATTTCACGAAAAGAAACAAGTAAGCAAATTTATAGCCAGGATCTTTGATGTAAACCTATTAAATTGGGGTTAAAGGTCAACCCTGAAGTTTATAGTCAGGATCATATCTGCCCCTAAACTTTTTTTAGGTTTAAATTTGCCCTTTAAGTATGAAATTATATCATACCAGCCCCTTTTGGATTGAACTTAAACCATCGTCTGCCACTTCAATTTCAAAAGAGGGATTTCAAAAAGTAGTTGCCTATACGGATTCAATAGAGGCATACCAGTTGCTCATGAATGGTACAGGTCACAATCACCCTTTGAAGTCAGAGATTACAGCCACCAGAGAAATCATATACTCAGAATGGGACTTTGAGCTTAGACATGCAAGTAGAGAAACTATCAAATGTACAGACTTCCTTGATAAAAATGCATAGTATCTTCAAGAACAGTTCAAAATCCTATAAGAACCTCCAGCCCCTTGTCGACTCCTAATCTTGGGACGAACACCAGGACAACAGTTTCACTTATGAGGACTAATTAATCCTAGCTTAACCGGGCTCTTTTGCATTAAAAAAAAAAATACCAATTTATTGTTGCCCATATATACTGAAAAATAATGGAGCGCACCACATACTTTTTTTAAAAAAATGGAGCTCATTCATATCATGGAAAAGCAGAAGCTGAACCAAATCCAAATCATGCATGTTGCAGAATTTTATAGAGATAAATATCAATTTTACGAAGTGATGTTGTTGCAGAATTTTTTGGACCTTGAAATAAAAAAAAAAAGAATTTTTTGGACCTATGTCACCTCGTCAATTTGAAAAGTGTAGCAACATTGTCCTTTACTAACAAAGCTTCATGTCATGATTCAAGTCAAGATGAAGATAGACCAAGTTTGTTATAGAAGTTTTCTTCATGAACCATTTTGCTCCAAAAGTTTTTGGAATTGAAATGTCACTACTCTTGAAGTTTAAAAAACTTCATGGGGTTAAATTCACTCATTCAGGAAAACTTTCATAGTAAAATTAGTTGGTTTATCTGAATGTCCTTGACATGAACCATAATGTGAAACTTTTCTTATTTCCTGGATGACATAAATTAATCCCAAAAAAAATTTTGGATCGGACAAACTTACTGCATAGAGGATACTTCTGAGACAAATTGGTGTTTCACTTTTTTTCTTTTAATTAATAAAGATATGATACTAATTTAAGTGACTTGGATATAAACTAAAACACAGCTACACAATGAGAAATACTTAACAAGGTGATCCCAATAAAACTACTTGGATCTTGAAAACAAACCAAAAACTGGATTGATACTAGTAAACCCCCCATCAACGTCTAGATTATGCCCACTTATGTACTTGGATTCATCACTAGCCAAATAAAGTGCTGCTTGAGCCACATCATCTTCTTGCAGATTGATTCCTTCAAGATTTGAATAAACACTATTAGAGCATACATCATCATCTAATTTGAAGAAATCTTTTGCTGCAGCATTTGCTATGAAATATGGAGACAAACAGTTCACTCGGATCCCATATTTGCCAAGTTCAGCAGCCACATTCTTAGTGAGACCCACTAAGCCATGCTTCGAACTTGTGTAAGCATGTGTTGCAACTCCTCCTACACTTGAACAAACACTTCCCACATTTATAATACTTCCCTTTCTTTCAGGAATCATGACTTTAGCAGCATGCTTGGTGCACAAGAAAGGACCCGTTAGGTTCACCCTTACAACTTGTTCAAATTGGCTCACTTCATTCTCAATAATGCTTGGGTTAGCTTCATCTATTGAAGCAGCATTGTTAACCATTATATCAAGCCTTTGGTGAGTACAAATAACTGTTTTAACCGCTGATTCAACATCAGATTCTTTTGTGACATCACAATGAACGTAAAAAGCATATTTAGATCCGATTTCATTGCATATAGCTTTGCCTTGTTCATCTCGAATGTCTGCGACTATCACCTTTGCGCCATGTCTGGTGAAAAGCCTTGCCATGCTTGATCCTATTCCCCCAGCACCTCCTGTGATCAAAGCTATCTTTCCTCCCAATCTACAGAGAGATACATGCATGAGGTCAATTTGATCCTATATGGTGTACATTTCTGAAAAATTATTCATACGATGACTTAAATATGGTTTCGTGATCAGTGTGTGTCAAAGCAAATCATTTGGCGTCTGATTCAATTAACAAATAAATAAACTCTTATTAAAAAATGGCTAATATAGTGATTTTATTGTTTTTTCTCAACTTGTTCATAATCCTTATAGTCACTCAATCAAAGAATAAATAAATAAAACCTACAAGATTTAATGGTTTGATGGAGAAACAAAAATGACAGAAGAGCCAAATGATTAGTTCTCTGCGAGCTCGCGAGGTACCTTTTTGACTCGAGAGCAAGCTTTGCAAGACCTGCCATATCATCAAATACAGATGCCGTATTGATAGCTTGGGAGGTGAAACGATACACTAAACCTCCCTATGTTGGACATATATTTATATACACAACTCTCTTAATTAAGATGAAATTGACATTAGATATTAACTTCCATGAATCTTACTCATATGTTCTGTTCTCATGACTACAGATAAAAATAAGTTAGGAGGAAAGTGCAAAAATATATTTGGTAAATTCTAAAAGAGACATTCAACGTCATTTTAAACTGTAAAGGGGCACCCAACATCATAAGACATTGAGACTTAAGAAAAAGATGATGAGGTCCCTCATTTTGGTATGCTATTTATATTTTTGCATCATCAAAATTACTATGGTGTTGGTTGTCATTTTTATAATTTATCATGCATGTTTTTTAACCTTTACCCAATGAATTATTTAGAAACCAGTTTCTCTATATTTTTTATAATTTACGAAATAGGTTGGGAAAATCATGCTCATATAGATTATTGAATCCATATCTTTTTAAATTACATTGAAAAAATAAAATCAATTTTTGAAATATTAAAATTTATATAGTCCCTCCGTCAGCCTATATAAGGTCCTTTTTATAGGTTTTATTTTAGAGATTATAGTAGCTATTATAATGTTTTTTTAAAAAAACAACACATGAAATTTTCAAACATTAAATTTCAAATACTGAGTATCCATATTAGATTTAGAGAAGGATACCACTCCAAACCCAATAAGTGTGTTGGGCTGGCCTTTTTTTTTAGAAAATAAGCTACTTATTTTTAGATTCTTATTTTGGGTGGATGGCTTATTTTGTATGTTTGGGTGGACTTATTTTTCATTCAGCTTATTCTAAAATAGCAGCTTATTTCATCAGCCAATTTTTTGAGCTTATTTCAGAAAAGGAACGGTTTATTTTTTCAGACTTATAACCGTTGGGGGTAATTATTGCTTTAGCAGCCATATTCTTCTCTCTTTACTCACATGTATATCAGTATATGTGACTTGTGTGGTAAAAGAATATTAGAAATAGAGAAAATTTTTATTCTATAATTATAAATTTGATTTGAGGTAAAACCAAAATTTTCGGTTTAAAAAAACTAATTTTATTTTCTCACTCAAAATCATCATATTTGAAATGTTTAATTTAGGTGTATTGTTCAATGAAATTTATGCCTTTTTTGGTCTTTTCAACTTCAACTTACTTTTCAGCCTATAATTATCCAAACATATTTATAATAAGTCACTTTTTTCACCGTTCATTTAAATTTAAATATAAAAATAAGTCAACATAGGACTTCATTTCAAACTGACTTAAAAATAAATCAAATAAAAAATAAGTCATTTTTCCACAAGTCTGCATGTGGTTCCACCTTCCAAAAAATCTTCAATGGTCTGTATTTGATTTTCGGCAATAATGGAACACGTGTTTTCATTGGATTTTAAAATCAACATAATACGTGTGTTAAACGATAAATTATACTGTTGACCCAAAAACGAGAAATTAAATTAAAAACGGACACAAAAGTCAAGTGCCTATAAGTAAACAAGTAATGTATCGATTTTAAAATAAACTAAAAACACGTTTATCCTTTTCTTCTGAAAAATCACGTTTACCTAGCTATTGCTGATAAAAAATATATTTAGATGTACATTTTATGATTATTACTAAACCATTATTATTTTAATTTTCGTTTCTACTAAATTATATATTAATGTATTTATATATCACGTTAATGATATACTTGTTTTTTTTTTAAAAAAATACTTATATCTTTAAAAATAAGAAATCCTTGGAGAGGTTTGTTTGTTAACTTCTTAAAGAGTCCTGTTTTTATTTTCGCTCAACTTTTCCTCAAACTATTTGATAGTAATTGAAAATGGGCCTCTTTTAGTTTGATGCTATAAACCGTAAAATTATTACCCTGAATACTACATTATTGAAAGTGTCTAGTCACATACTATAGTCAAAGTTGTTCAAATGTATTAACTTTGATTTATAAAGAAGAAGTTCAATGTTGTGAACAACTTAATTTTTGACATTTTATTGCATTCAATTGAAAAGACAAAGTTGTTCAACTCTGAATAACTTTAGTTTTGTTCTCCATTATCCTCTTTTCTTCTCACACAAATATAAATAAAAATTGCACACAATTTCATTTCAATCTTATTGGTGTGTAAAAAAGCAAGGAATTTTTTAAGGACACTATGAGTTAATCGTTGTAGTGTGCCTCGGGCCCACCCTTCCAGAAAACAAGGGATTTTGGGTTAGCGGAAGTTTTCTTGAATATTCTCTTAAAGAAGTATAACAAACGTAATTGATAATTAGTAATTATATGAATGTTTGTGCAAAGAAAGTAAAATTGGATAAAAAAATAAGTTTTGAACAAATGAGTTGGAAATACTCATGGGAGATGATTGAAAATTGCTATTCTAGCTCAATTCAGATATTTAGAGAGTCAAATTGGGTGCTAATTGAGCTCAATTAAGATTGCCATATCATTTCCATGCTATTTTTCTATTATCGAAGAATCACTTTGCCATTTTATTCTATATTTCAATTTCTAGTAAATTATATTTGTGATTCTAATAACTTTACAAAATTTGTCCATATTTCATTTTTAAAAATAATTATTAAAATTCAATTATAATTTTGTTAATGAACTCTTAACACAAATCATATGTTAAATATGTTCAATCACATGCTAGTTTGTGATGAAGATAACGTTTACTATATATATATATTACATTTGTGGTATGACTTGACAATTTGGAGTGGTAGAATTATACACATTTTCCTTCACTACTCTTAATTGAGAATCTGTAAGTCATTCATTTTCTGAAATATGAGTTTGAGTTTAAGCTTTGAGAGGGAAACAAACCAGGTATCAATTTCTTCCTTTGATTTTTTTGATGAACTTCTAAATATGTTGTTTCTAGTACCTCTTCCTTTTTAAAATTCACACATACATACTAATTTTTTTAGAGCCTCCGATATTCGGCACTCTTTGAGTACCGATTAATTCGGAGTTTGCCAAGGATTGAATTTAGAACCTTGAAGGCAGAGAGATGTCTTATCTCACATTTTCTAACCGTTAGGTTACTAGTCCCTTGGCACACATACTATTTTATTTAGATGGTTGAATTCACCTATACTTCATCCAATCACGCATGAATCAAGCTTTGTTTATAGTTTATAAAAAATGTAGCTTTTATAATTCCTTGCTCCCAAGATTTTTGGAAATTAAACTAAATTTTATGATTGACAAGCTTTAGATTATATATAAGCTAAATTATACATTTAATCTTTTATGTTTGCCCCAAGCTTCAATTCAGTCTTTTATTTTTGGAAAAGTACACATTTATTCCTCTAAATCTAACATCGTTAATCTATTCAACAGATATTGTTAGTTGATCCATCAAATTTTTTTTTTGATACGGTCCCTATCAAATTTTAAGTGATGATCTTTCATTTAAACACTTATTAACTTAACTGTGATGACAAAACATATCTTCATTTTAATCATTTTTAATATAATGTTTCTAAATTAAAAATAATGTAAAATAACAAAAATAAGAACCAGGCCATTTCGTTTAGCTAAACGAAATCGCTGAGTGGATTCTCTCCATTTAATTCACCATCCATTTCCCTCCATTCAATTGGAGTGCTGCATTTTATGCCTTTCTAAAAATGTAAATAAAAAATTAAAAATCCCTCCCAAACTCCATCCACTGCACTGACTCTCTTTCACGTACGCCTCCGCCATTCACTCCCTCCTCTCTCCTTTATACTACCATTTTTTATTTCCCATCTTTATGCCTAAAATCAAATCCTTACTTGATTTGTGTCTTTTATCTTCTTGTTGGTGTTTTGAGGTGTTTCATGATTTCATGGTGTGTGTTTGTTACTCAGTAGAATATTTCTTCCGAATCTATCAAAACCGTCATGCATGGTCGAGTTCACATACGTATACGCCCCCGGCAATGGAGGAAGAGAGTATTTTTTTTTATATTTTCTAATGTATAGAATGACATAAAACGCAGCACTCCAACTAAATGGAAGAAAATGGACAGTCAATTATTGGAGTGATTCCACTCCCAGAATATTGAGCAAAAGACATCTTGTTTTTTAAACATCAATTGTCTTATATTTTTCAGAAAAACCTTTGTTTTTTCTTAAAAGAAATTTCCTCCGATCCATTGCCTTATATAAACAATTGTCTTTTTTTTTTTGTGTAGGTAATTTTTGCAGGAAATTCTTGTGTGAAGGAAGTGATACTAAACAGGCCTCATAAGTTAAATAGTCTCAATCACGAAATGGTAAGTTGATTTGTCCTCTGTTAGCTTATTTTTTTATCAAGAGTTAACACTAAAAGAGGGATCACTAAAAAAAAAAACAGAGGTCTTTATGAATTGTTAGGTTACTAAACACTAACCTTTTGAGGCGTGTTACATTTTCTCTCACCCTTTCTCTCTCTATTTTGTAGATAAATCAAATCAAGGAAAGATTGACGTTGTATGAGAATGTCTCATCTATAAAACTAATTCTGTTTAAGGTAAATAAGCTGTGGGAGATTTCTAAGTCGTAACCCTTCGTTATTTAAATCAAAATACATTGTGATGTCTCATTTCTGTATCCTTCGTCGTTAAATTATATTCTTGATATCGTACAGGTGTCGCTGTTTTTATCAAAACGTAAAGCATTTCTATTCTATTTTATTGCAGGCTAATGGAAAAGCTTTCTGTTCTGGTGGTGATGTGATATCTGTAGTTACTTCTTCAATTACTGGTAGGGTCAATGTTTAAAAAACAATTTCTTATATGGATCGGACGACCAACGAGAAACAATTATGCGATCTCAAAATTACTTGGTAAAGAGAGAATCAATTAAAAGAGCAACAGTAATATATTACTGGTGTTATCAAGCTATTTTTGCACGTTTTACATAACTATATGTTCTTAAGATCGTAAACTGAAATATGTTATTTCGGTTAAGGAAAAACTGAAATATGTTATATGATCATTTTAATTTCTTCGTAAAATTTTTGATAATTTCTTTTTTTTATAACTGAAGAACCAACTTGACTCAAGAGTAAGCTCGCTTGTATTGCTGTTGATTTTAATTAGTCACTTTGCAAAAACAGAGGTTAGACTGCCTAGTATATTCTTTTCCTTAGCAACCTCACCAAGTGTGGACTAGAACTGAGTTAACCCTAACCTGGGGTGTGTGATTGAGTGACAATGACTCATTCACCCTTAACCAATTGTCTGAGGTTCGATCCCTGGCGTTGGGTATGGAGAAGCATTAAATCTCTCAGGTCAGTTGTCCCACCCTTTGAGGTGCCTACAAATCAGCGGGGGACTAGTCTCTCACTTGTCGAGTGAGGGGATACCTTGATCATGTATAAAAAAAAGAACTGAGTTAACCCTTTTTTTTTACTATTTTGTTTTATAAAGTGTTTGGTTCCTTCACTTTCTATAATATTTTAAAGCAAATAAAATGTATGGAAAATAAAATTTGTGCATTTATATTGCGTTATCGTATTTGATTAATCTTCAAATTAACATCAAGAATATTCATGTTTAAAATAATGGTGAATGTAAATAGGACACTGGACTTATCCAGGGATCTTTTACAAGGAACAACTTACATTAGCCCATTTGATAGCAACCTACAAAAAACCAGTGGTGAGCTTGCTTATCCCACATTAATTATACATTTTAATTAGTTTCTAAATTCTTTCTTATACAAGATTCATTTCTAAGGTTTTTTTGTGACCGAAAATTTCTAAGCTCTTTTTTTCGATGAATAAAATTTCTGAGTTCTAATCATATGAATAAGAGATATAATTTTAAATAAATATGAAGGTGTCCATCATTCATGGAGCGGTCATGGGAGCAGGTGCCGGTCTATCCTTGAACACGAATTTTAGAGTTGTGACTGAAAGAACTGTATGTATGATCATATCATTTTTCATTGTTTTTTCATGCAGTATTTAATCATTTATAAGAATGCATGCTATCCTAGTGCCACCGTGAACCCCCTATTCCCAGTCTCATACTTTCCCCTTCTTCCCCTCTTCTCACCCCTTCGGCCTATTTGGTACGGTGAGGGGAATGAAAATGGGTCGGTGAAGAAAATTTTTGTGACATGAATTTAAAAGAATTTGAGAAGTAAGACTAATTAAATGTTCTAAATTAATGCCTATAGCTCTTTTAGTTTACATCTTATATTTCTTAAAATATACAAAACTCACTTCTTTAATATTTAAAATTTTATCTTAGCTTACAAAAATTTTAAACCCCCATATCAAACAAAACAATAACCCATAAAATTAAATCCTATCCATCCTCAGTCCCCACAACCCACCAATCACCAATGTTTCTTCTTTTCCTCAATTTTCTCCTGCAACGCCCTAAACATATGAAAACTTGATCTATAGCGACCAATTATAAAAAAACACGAGGAATCCTAGAAAAATGACGGTTGAATTTCAAAATCTTAGAAAAGGGATTTTGAGTAGTAAATGTTGCTACATATATACTCAACTAGTTAATCTCTCTACTCAACTAATTAATTAAAATTATTTTGAAATTCAATTGTCTCTTATATGAGATTTTCCCAATAAACAATTAGATTAAGATCCTCTCCTTTACGCTTTCGCAACAAAGATTCAATGGCCTATATTTAATTAGACTACTCTTATGAAAATAAATATTGGCACAATAATTTTCAAAAATTACTTATGTAAATTTAATCTTTCAAAATTTGATTTGAACAGTTTATAACTATAATAAAAAAATTAAAAAGAAAGTATATAGTATAATAATAATAGTTCACAGTTATAAATTGTTCAGATCAAATTTTAATTATTTAATTGATTTTTGAGTTTTATTGTAATAATATCAAATTTCTGAAAAACGTAGTTAGATTTAAATTAGACCACTAAATTTTTGATCCAATGGGTGTAGAAGTGAATATGACAGAAAATGAGAGGAAAAGATGATTATTTTGACAGATGAAACCTATACCAGCGCACTTTTACATGCGCTTCAAGAAAAACGCTGGTAAATTACATATGGGACCTATACATCTATACATGCGCTCTATGAAGAAAAGCGCATGTATAGGTCTCAAACCTATAATATATCTATCCATGCGCTTGATGAAGAAAAGCGCATGCATAGGTCTCAAACCTACATGTATATATTCATTCTATACATGCGCTTTGATAGTATTTTAACTTAAATTATATTGTTTGAACAATATATTCATGTATGAGATGAATTCTAAATATGTTAAAACTTGTCTCATACTCATATTCATGAGATGAATACTAGCTAATAACCAAACAATCTATGGGTTTTGTTTGAAAGACAGAATTAGAAATCAACATCTCCTTTCCAAGGACAACACTATGAGACCTAGACTCAAGTGAGACTATTAACAGGCTAGCCCTGTAGAGCCAAGAACTTCAAAGGTTCCGCCCTACAGGTCAAGTGTCGGTCCGATCCTTTGACCAAATTATATGTATATATTCGAATAAAAAATAAAAATTACCATACAAAAAACTAATTATTATAATACATAAAAACCCTATTACCTATTTAATAGTTGATGATGGTCATGATGATGATAGACAAGATGTTGTTGCTTTCTTTTCATTAGTTTATTTTGTATGTATTTTAAAATATGGACAATATCTATCATTTTTGATACTTTATCAGTGTTTATTTGCTTGTTGGTGTTTGTATTTGAACTTAAAAAATAGTGTATAAGTGCTAATTGGGAGCTCAACCATTGAAAGGACGGGCTTTGAAAAACAGAGAAATTTTCACTGCTCAGACTCTTTAGTTCTGCCCTTTTAAGACCATGACCCTTGAAAGGCCGACCCTAATAAATGAAAAGTTCAAAAGTTGAACTTTCAATATTTCTTTTGAACAATACACAAATTACATTATTTTTAACATATATATTTTTTGGCCAAATATTGTTACAATATACCATTTCATCCATTTTACAGTATAAGTCTCATTTAAATGAATACCTTAGCCAATATATAATATAAGTTCATTAAATACTACTTAATGCTAATTTTTTATTTCTCTAATATAATTAATGCTTAAATGTGGTTCCCATCAATAATATTTATTTTGTAAAACTCATCTATAAGCTGATGTTTGGCAACCACTAAAATAACTATTTTTATGGGTCAAACCTAGGTTCAAAAAAATCAATCAAACACCCTCAACTTTCTAAAACTAGCTTTCAAATGTTAAAACCTAGATTTTATTTAATTAGACAAACACTTACAATATTTTTAAAAAATAGTTCATATTGCCATGAAACCTAGATTTTGGGCAGAAAACCTAGATTTTATCATAAACTAATTTTTTCTACAATCTCAGTTAAGTTTAACATATGTTATGATTTAGTAGTGTAATCATTTTCTTCCTTAACATCCACAAAAAGACAAAAGAATCTTATTTTAATTAGGACCGAGGGTGTAGTAACTAAATATATTATATATTTTGACGACCGGACTACTCATGTCTTATAAAATATACATTTAATTGATAGGTATTTGCTATGCCAGAAGTATCCATAGGACACTATCCAGATGTGGGTGCTTCATACTTTCTCTCCAGGCTTCCTGGCTATTTTGGTAATATTTTACTGACTGTTTGTTTCTTGTTACATTATCAACATTTAATTTTGAAAATTATTTCATATTAACAATATTCTATAATTTTTTCACTCAAATAAACATGTTCATTTCATTATTATTTTTGTCGTTATTATTTTCTATCACATTAATTATTGAAATTACCGCCCTGTTTAAAAATTAACAATAATAGGAAAGTGAAGGGCAAATCTGAAAGTTTACAATTAATACATTCAAAAACACATTTAACTCACAATTTCACCAACCAAAGGTATATTTTAATTATTCAAGCTATAATATGCTCCGTTCCACAATTAAATCCACTTACTTAATTAAATCATACAAATGAACACTTTGTTAATTATCAGTGAGTGTGTACTGTGTAGTGAGTGTGTACTGTGTAGTAATAAAACTGATAAAAGCTAAAAGAAAGCTAAGAGAGAAGGATGGAGGGTTGTCTTTCTCACATCAGAAGAAGATCTAGGTGTGTGTTTTTAATTTTATTTTAATTAAATATTATCTAACCTCCCAAAACATCGAATCTTGAAGCTCCGTCAGCAAACTAGCTAACTCCAGCAAACAAAGCAGGTTCAGGCGAATCCGTCTTTTCGGCTAGCATTCAAGACATTTACGATGTATATGAAGAGCCTATCGTTGTGGTCTTTTTCAAGTGAGGGAAAAACCATGTGTTAATAATGCTTATCATTGTGGTCTTTTTCAAATGTACAGGGAAAAATCATGTGTTAACAATGATGAGGATCAAAGTAGTCCAATGATTTTATTCTAACCAGTTTTTTTGCACATTAATCGTAATAATGCTTATCATTGTGTCTTTTTCAAGTGTAGAGGGAAAAATCATATCGAAGCATGGATTGGGACATTGATGAGACCATGGTCTATGGTGCACCTTGGTTTACTCTTCAAAAATTAAAATACAAGGAAATTATTTATTATGGTCGAATCGATCATTCTTTGATTCAAAGGGCCAATTCGCAGCTAATTTTTATCTGATAGCAATTTGGTAGAAACCCAATTTAAAATGAAAAGAACATGTTTAATTTTGGTCTTTAAATGTAAAACTTACAAGTATGAAGTAAAATGGTTATTCTTCAAATGCCTTGGCATATACATACATACACACACACACACACACACACACACACACACACACATATATATATATATATCAACTCAATTGAAAATACAAATTACCATAGTTCCATATCTCATGAATCATTTTCCTATAAAAACATATATAAAAAACAAAAATTAAGTAGTTTGGTGGTTTAATTAATGACCCAATTTGATTTCAAAAGGGATGAAATTTATTGTGCTTGTGAAATTCATATATAGGGGAGTACCTAGGGTTAACTGGAAGGTGTTTGAATGGAGCAGATATGGTTCAATGTGGCCTCGCGACTCATTTTGTCCCTTTCAAGGTATGCTTAAATAACTGAAATTATATACTCCCTCCAGTTCTAAATATAAGATCTAGTTGACTTTTTTTTGGAGATGTTAAAGTTACAAAATATGTTATTAAATTATGACATATTTGATATATTTTTAGATTAGTCATTAGATTATAGGTTAAATAAACTAGTTTGAGAAAAACAATTAGGTAAATCAATTTATAATTGACTTATATTTTGCTTTTTTAGGATTTTCTAGAAAAGTCAACTAAGTCTTATATTTAGAACCGTAGGTAGTATTAAGTACGGATTAAGTGGTGAATCAAACTTCACATCACTTTCTCCGTGGCTCCGTGCAACAGAAGCTAACTTTGATGGAAAATGTCCTACGGTCCGCGCCAACCTCTGACATTTCAAAAATTACTGCATCAATTGATAAATTAACTGAAATAGCTCATCTAAAGGAAGACAGCCCCTTGAAGAGGTGATTTCCTTACCCAATCTACAAAGTGCATGCTCTTCAATATTTTCCTGGTACTGCTTTTTTATATGATAAAGCAGTGATTCCGTTTATTTTGACAAATTTAACAGACTTGACACAATCAACAAATGCTTCTCAAAAGGAACTGTTGAGGAAATTGTTCTATCTTTGGTACATATAGTTGAATTTCATGTTCATTTTTTAAGTCTAAATGGGGCTTTATTAGACGAGAATATAATAAATTGTTTGAATGTCATGATAATTTTGGTAGGAAAAGGAAATGGAAATTGAAGGGGCAGAAAAGTGGATTGAAGATGCATTAAATTTTATGCGTGCATCTAGTCCTACAAGCCTCAAGATATGGCTTAGATCAGTAAGTATATATGCCAAAACATATATTTTTATCCTTACAAATCATGTGAAACAGTGAAAGAATGAAAATTTAATTAATTGAATTAAACTGAATTAATGTAATTAGGTGAGAGAAGGAAGAGTACAGAGTCTTGAACAGTGCCTTATTCGGGAATGCTATGTTAGCTGCCATATCGCTCGAAGAACTGTTAGCAATGATTTCTATGAGGTCAGAACCACTACATTTTACATTTATGCTTCAATTGAAAGGAAATGCCATTATATGGTGGGGAAGTTTGATTTACTTGTCCTCTTCACTTTTTTTTTTATTTAAACACCGGTCCTCTTCACTTTTCATAACTGAAAGTATCATTATGTCATAGATATTTTCTGTTTTAGCAAGCTTTATTTAAATAACCCTTTTAGAAATCAAGCTTGGATTTTCTTGCAGGGTTCAAGAGCAAAGCTATTTGACAAGGACAACAAGCCTATGGTAGGACATAGTAATTAATTTTGTGAAACTATTAAATTTTGAACACACAGACACACACACAAGCACAAAACTATGAAAAACGAAGAGAGAAAGATAAAGCTCAGGATTTACCTCTCAATATTTTAATCATATGATTATATATATCTTGACCATTTTTGTTGGTTTAATTATTATCGTTTTGATTAGTGGGATCCACCAAAACTGGAGCTAGTTACTGAAGAAATGATTAATCAATACTTCAGAGAGGTTGAGGATAAAAATTGGGAGTGTCTGAAACTTCCTTACAAATCAAACATACCAAGCAAGCTTTAGACTGAAGCCAACCGGGGGGAGTTATGACAAGACTCTTATAATGGTGTATAAGATGTATTGTAAAAGTAATATTGAAAACTATGATCCGAATAAAATTTTACCTTGTTATGTTGTCTAAAATGTACTGTAGAATTCCTAACTATTTTGGCAGGGGAAAGTAAGAGAGAGAAGTTCTCACTTCTCTCTAAACTTTGCCTCTTTCTTGTACCTCCTCTTGAGAGTGAGGTTTGGTAAACGCCTTGGTGCGTTTGGGTGGTGCTCGGATGAAGCCGGCGGCGATGATGGGAGCGACGGCGGTGACGACGACAAGGGCGGCGACCGGACGGTGGAGTGCTCGATCTGGGCACGAGAGGAAGCAGTATCCCGACGCTGGTGAAGGACGCGGCCGAGGCTGGGTGTTTGACTGCAGGAAGCGACGTTTTCCGGCGAAAAGATGGTGCTTGCCGGAGATGAAGGTCACGGCGGTGAAGGACAGATCTCCAGATCTGACTGAGGCGGGTGGCTATCCAGATCTGCCGGAGACGTTTTCCGGCGGGGGTATGGTGGAGGCCGGAGATGATGATGGCTATGGTCCAGATCTGTTTGTGGGTCCGCTCTGGGGGTCCTTTTTTCTGATTTCCGGTGGCTGTGGAACAGCCACCGAGCCACCATGATGATTATGTTAGAGCTCTATCTGGGTTTGAGGGGTCCTATGGTAGAGCTAGTGAAGTCCTGGTCACCCCTAGTAAGTGTTAGTAGTAGTATGTGTGTCTTGTTTTTAAAATTTCTTAGTTATGTGTTCTGGTATTTGTGGTTTTGCCTGCTATTGTGGGTTAATTTTGTCTGTGTTGGGTGTTGGCTAAGTCCTACTATGATCTGTTCCTCAATGGAGTTTGGTCTCAAACTTCATTGGCCCCCTCACCTTCCTGGAGGTGAGTTTGTAGCTGTTGATATGCAGCATTTGCATCAAAGTCGGTGGGCTCGGGAGAGCAAGTCTTTGTACTACCACCTTCTATTGCACCCTCATCACTTTATCATGATAGGACAGATGTTCGCTCCCTTCACCTTTTACCTGCATTGGTTAGGTATCGGCATTAGTATTTGGAGTCAGTTATGTCACTGTTGTCCAGCTATTTTGACGGTAGCTAGTGTGTTGGCCTGTATGTATATGTGTCCTGGTGTCTCCAATGGATGGATGCAGAGTGCCAAGTGTCTGTTTTATGTGTTTTCTT
The DNA here is from genome assembly GCA_029929735.1 of Mimosa pudica. Taxonomy (NCBI): domain Eukaryota; kingdom Viridiplantae; phylum Streptophyta; class Magnoliopsida; order Fabales; family Fabaceae; genus Mimosa; species Mimosa pudica. The sequence goes on from JAKELP010000031.1 coordinate 3,662,152, forward strand.
TTGAGTACTAGTCTATGTACTATGTTTCAATATCAATGATATTATCCCTTCGGCCAAAAAAAAAAAATGTACTGTAGAATCAATATTGAACTTATTTGTTTGTTTGCTACAAACACAAAGTGCTATATTTTTTTTACAAATAGATATTTTCAATAAAAAGATTTCAAAAAATTTTCGGAATTTTCCCGTCCCGTCCTAATTCCAGTTGGGATGGGGCAAAGTTCGTGATGAGACACGGGACGGAAACTCATCCTGTGCCTTTTTTAGAACAAGACACGGGACAGAGGTGTCTCGATCCCGTGAACACTCTAGGCAAGGATATAGGAATGTTTTGGTTTTAGGTTTTTGGCTAAGTACATTTATCTTTTCTATTGAAGATAATTTTATTTAAGGCAGCTTTAGATTTAAACATTACACCTCTACCGATGAGAATTCCTTTTGATTTTATGTTTACTTCATTCCAATGAAAAATTTTAGAAAAGGTGTTTGTCTTAGCTACAATCCAAGGGTGAGTTCTTAAGTCAAGATCTATTGAGTGAGACCTATCCCAAAAGAATCAAGAGCATGATAACTAAGTCGTATGTTGGTGCAATGTCCAACCATTTTAAACCATCATATGATGGGCGATTTTTAGTTCATGATATGTTGTGAGTAGGGACTAATAATTATATGTGGGCATGTGGCAGAATTTATATTTAGCACGGGATAATTATTATCGGACAATGTAATTCCAGATGAAATCTTTATATATTTTGAAGTATGGAAATAGTTTACAGAGAACCCTAAAAGCAACTACCTCCAGGGCCTGACTCAGATCCTCTTGGGCTAGATTCGGCTGTATAGATACTGAAACCTCTTTTGTGTCTTTCAGCTCTTGGGCCTCGTTTACTCTCTCAGACTCAACCATAACAGAAACTTTTAAATCTTCTGGGCCAGAATCATGAGTAGTTTTTTTTTTATCGAAAAGAATTATGAGTAGTAGCGTTACGGTTCATTACTTCTCTCTTTTCGGTGAAACCTGAAAGGTAATTAACGGGGCTCACTTTTTTATCTAGTTCCAAACCACGATTTGTTTAAAGTTGATATAGGCTTGGATTCTTGTACCCCCAACAAAATCTAAAAAAACTTTGGGAAAATTAATTTGAAGTCTCTCACAAGGGATTTAATACTAGAAAAGTCTCATAAACTCTTAAAATTAAAGTAGGGTCCCAAGGGACCTCACTTTATTATATTCTAAATGTGAAAAGACTGTTTTGCCCCTCAGCCTAAGTAAACAAGTAATGGGCAGTGATTAACGAGGGAATAGACACACGTAACTACCCTATGGGCAGGGAATGACAAGTTCATGGGCACTTCTAATAAGGTCATGACCAACCCTCAATATAATGATCACCCCGTTAACAAGTTAATGGGCGGGGATTGACGAGGGCATGGACACACATAACAACCACATGGACAGAGATTGACAAGTTCATGGGCACTTCTAACAAGGTCAGGACCGACCCTTAATGTAATAATCACCCCTCTAACAAGTTAATGGGTAGGGATTAACGAGGGCATGGACACGAGTAACAACCCTATGGGCAGAAATTGACAAGTTCATGAGCACTTTTAACAAGGTCATGACTGACCCTCTAAATGTAATGACAACCCCTCTAACAAATTGTTGGGCAAAGATTGATGAGGGTATGGCCGTATGGGCACACATAACAACCCATGGGCAGAGAATGACAAGTTAATAGACTGAGAAGCAAAAAAGTCTTTTCACATTTAAAATATACTCCCTCCGGTCCTAAATATAAGACCTAGTTTACTTTTTTGAAAAATCCTAAAAAAAAAATATAAGTCAATTATAAATTGATTTACCTAATTTTTCCCCTTTAACTAGTTTATTTAACCTATAAACTAATGAATAATCTAAAAATATATCAAATATGTCATAATTTAATAACATATTTTGTAACCTTAACATCTCCAAAAAAAAAAAGTCAATTAGGTCTTATATTTAGGACCGGAGGGAGTATCAAAATGAGGTTTCCTTGGGACCCTACTTTAATTTAGAGAGTTTATGTGACTTTTCTAGTATTAAGTCTCTTGTGAGGTACTTCGAATTAATTTTTTTAAAAACTTTTCTACATCAATTGCTACTTTCAGCAAACTTTCCATAGGTTTAACATTGGAAATGCCTAGTCCAACCGAATTTTGATATTTTATATATTATTTAGTATATATGTTTTATTAGATTATTATTATATTAGGATATTCTAAATTCATTACATCTTATATGTTAATTCTGAATATATTGGACATTAGAACACCCCAGTGGACTGCACATTGAATGTATGAGGATTGGTTGATTAGGGGTAATTTACTATCCAAGACATTATTATTAGTTTTGATGGGAATTTAATATTATACTCCCTCCATCCCATATATAAAATCCTAGTAATCCGATTGGTTTAGGGTTGATCGAGTTCTTTTTCCGAAAGTGCTATTTTTTTCAGGGTGATGGACTTAATCTGCCCCCCAAGTAACCACCAAGGAGCGCTGAGCACCCTGAACTAACAACAGGCCCGTATCTGGAATCCAAGTAACCAAGGTGGTTAAAAACTACCTCGGTTGGACGGTCAACAACGTTTGACCGTTACTATGCCTATGTGGCTGCCACGCGAGCAACTGCTTTGCCACGTGAGTATTTTAAATGTACCTAATCTGCCCTCCAAGTAACCACCCAGAAGCACTGAGCACCCTGAACTAACAACAGACCCATATCTGCACTCAAAGTAACCAATGTGTTTAAAAACTACCATGGGCGGACGGTCAATGACGTTTGACCGTTACTATGTTCATGTCGCTGCCACTTGAAGGCCTGTTTTGCCACCCGGCGCCTTGTCATCGCTCGTAAGATATGCTCATGTGGGTCCCACCTATAATAATAAACAATTTCTCTCTCTCTCTTCATCACCATCACCACAGCCCCCCAACACCCACCACCCCCACCCACGCCACCCCCTCAAACGTGGCAAGCAGAGGTGGCGTGGGTGGGGGCAGTGGAGGTGAGGCAGTGGGGGCTGGGGAGAGGGGGTGGCGTGGGTAGGGGTGGTGGGTGTTGGGGGGGCTGTGGTGATGGTGATGAAGAAGGAGAGAGAAATTGTTTATTATTATAGGTGGGACCCACATGAACATATCTTAAGTGGCGATGACAAGGCGCAAACAGGCCTTCACGTGGCGGCCACATAGGCATAATAACGGTCAAACGTCATTGACCGTCCACCCGGGGTAGTTTTTAAACACATTGGTTACTTTGAGTGCAGATATGGGCCTGTTGTTAGTTCAGGGTACTCAGTGCTCCTGGGTGGTTACTTGGAGGGCAGATTAGGTCCATTTAAAATACACACGTGGCAAGCAGAGGTGGCAAAGCAGGTGCTCGCGTGGCAGCCACATAGGCATAGTAACGGTCAAACGTTATTGACCGTCCAACCGGGGTAGTTTTTAACCACCTTGGTTACTTGGAGTCCAGATACGGGCCTGTTGTTAGTTCAGGGTGCTCAGCGCTCCTTGGTGGTTACTTGAGGGGCAGATTAGGTCCATTACCCTTTTTTTTATAAATGAGTAAGAAGGGGAGGAAAGAAAGCTGGAGAGCAAATATACAAGACATTTAGTTTTGAGGAAAAAAATGAATATAAATGTTTCAAAGTGATTTACTCAACTTCTTAATCCTTCTAAAGAAATCAATTTATCTTATATTCCAAACCAAAGAAAGTAATACATTATTCACTCCCTCCGCTCCCAATTGTAAGACCACTTTTTTTTTGAGACATTAATGTTGTAAAATTAATCACTTTAAATATTGATCTCAAAACTAATTCATTCTAATTATAAATTAACTTATTACCTAATTGCATATGGTATAAGCTATAATTTCATGGTCTAAGTTACTTCTTTAACTCCCACAAAAAAAAACTAAATAGAGCTTATATTTAGTATAGGATAAAGTATGTATCTTATGATTGAATAATTTATTTAGTTTCCTTAATCTTTCACAAAAAAATGTCATGTTATTGATCACTGTCAATGTGCGTGTATATATGCGTGTGTTTGTAAAATGCGGTGCGGGGAATAAAATGATGAGGTATGGCCGTATGGGCGGGGTATGTAATACATAGGGGGTATGGGAAGTGAATAGACTTTATGAAAGCAAGTTTGGTGATAAGCATAAGATATGGGAATCATCTATCGCTACATATGATATATACAAAGGCATTCATTCATTTTGCTTTCACGAGAATTTTCAAGGGATTCAATCATATTCAGTCCTAAAAAAAGGGATTCAATCATATCATATGCCTCAGCCTTGTTATGGGTCACATTACATTAGTCTTCATCTTCAGTGCAATATGTTTGTTAATTTGTATGCTTTTTTATTCACCTCTTTTATTTCTACTTCCGGTACCAAACAAGAGGCATTAACAATAAATTCTTGATACATAATAATTTGGTAACAAACCCCTTTTTTTTTATATTCCTACTGTAATTTACTAAGAAACCGTTTTGAGTCTAATATAATATTTATCTATACTTTTAACTATGGATAAATGCGGTGGATTATTTTATTTTAAGATTCAATTAATGAATTAATAATTTTTTTATTTTATGTCGAAGCTAGAGTTAACAAAAAAAAATCTTTGGCTATTAAATAAGGCCCTTGACTTAGATCTATTAGAGACTATAATGTAATGATTTATCTTTTATTAATAAATGACTTTTATAAAAAAATGTATTACTTTCTTGTGTATTTTCATCTCTATCATATTTTGGAATACACACGCGCACATAGAATATTTTGGAATTGGTTCAGCTCATTGAATTTATTCGTTAGTTGAAATTCACGTACAATTTAAATTTATTGATAGCACCTAATTTATATTATTACATAATAGAATATTTAATTTATTTATTATCACTTTTTAAATGTCAGAAGCCCAAAAATATAAATACTTAAAAAATTCTTTTAAAATCTAAATCAAACTTTTTTTATTACATAAATCAAACTTTATTTCTTTCTCAATGAACTTTTCTGACAAATTGAGTTAAGTTAAAACTTTATATGAAAATCAATTGTTAATAAAACAACTAGTATAATTTGATTAAGTTGAAACCTCCTATTGAGAGTGGTTAGGATAGAAATCCAATGCAGTCTTTTCTACTACCTATAGGTACTATTACTCTAATCAAAATATTGGGGTCATTCAACTCAAACACATGTCATTGTCCTTCTTCGTGTGGGCATATACATACACATGCATATACATACAAATCTGTTTGATTTCTACTCAAGCTACATGCTTGCTGTACTTATATAGATATATGAGGATATGCCCCTATGAAAACAACTTTATTTAATTCACAGATAATATATATAAGACACTTAAATGCTAAAGAAATCTTCCAGCTACACAGCCTTAAAAATTCCAAAATATATTATAATATAATTTCCCTCACAAAAAATTCTGATTCTTCTCTGTCACTAAATAAAATATGGGCTTACTATACAAATTTAGTTTCCCCTATTTCAATTCCTCGAATTTCTATAAAACTTACATTGAATGAATTCTACTTCAACCATAAATATTTCCAAAATCACTAAAATTCAACATCAAAATGTCAAATAACAATAACTTTACCATTTATATATACATCCAGCAACAAATTATAATCCTTTAATGACTAGATAAAACCTCAATAACTAAAATCATAATTCAGTCTTGACACTTTGATTAAATACCTCAAACATGTCTTAGGTCTCAAATAAGAGATTCAATTACAAGGGTTGTTAATGACTACTATCAATAACTGTGATAACATTCATTAACAAGTGGTGACAACTTCTTGTGACCTCTTTCTCTTATTTGGGCCCTAGGTGCAATGATCCCTTAATAATTCTATGCTCTAACACTTCAATTTTCTTATGTACATCAAGGTACTTCTCGCAAGTCGAAAAACGACAATATTATTATATCCCCGTGTATTGTAGTTTACTAAGACTAAAACTTATTAGTCAACATAGTAGCAAACCTTTGAGGCAAGAAAAGTTTATTAAATACATACACAATAAAGTTTAAATAAGGCTTGTATGCACGACTTGATATGGGTCCCCTGCAGCATACATAACTTACATGAAGCCGTGAATATATATTCACGGCTTCATGTATTGTGTGTGTGTACACACAACAATACTGTTACAATTTGGGAAAAATATTGTGGCGTGAAATAAATTTTGTACATATCCATCTTGTTATGTTCAACAACAATGAGCTAATCCCATTATTTGGGTCAATCGCCACTGCCTGACGTCTTTTTGTTCTATTAAATAAGCAGATTTTTTAAAATATGGTTGTCAATCAACAAGTCTTGTTAAAAAAAGTTCAATGATTTTTTTTTCGTTATTTCTCTACCCTTTTAAAAAAATGTTATTCCACGCTATTCAATCCATCTTCTTCACTTACGTCTTCAATTGGCCAATTCTTTGTAATTTGTATATTGGCGGTTTTGCTATTTCACAAATTTGGTTGCACTTATAATTTAATTAATTGTGCCATCATATATCGGATGTCCCCGAAGGGACACCATCATATATAAATAGATAGAATAAAGCCAGTCAGCATTAAAATGTTTTTTCCTCTCATACGGGCAAACATGAAAGCAAATTCATTGACATATACATGAATTATCACCCTAGCTACATATGTAAAATGGCCAACGAAAGATTCCCCATTTTGTAAATATCCTATCATATATAAGAACAATGGATGACAGTAAAAGAAAACGGAGTGGGCCCCATATTTCTGGAGTTGGTCCCCCATTTTCCATACCCAATCAAGGAAAAGGTTTTGGAACGATTTTGCAACATGGCGGTGTGACTTTTGCAGCACTTTGGCTTTTAGCTTGCGAGTAATAAGGCTACTTCCTCATTTTGGGATTTTGGTGCTTATCTCTATTAGAATTTAGCATCTAGCGCTATATGATATAAGTCTTGCACTGTCATTCCACTTAAGCCAATGTGGTGAACTCACACACACATATACCCTTAGTAGTCAATGTCTGATATATTTGATGTGGGACTATTTTGGTTTCTCACATTCTCCCTATTTTCATTTTTATTTCCCTTTTTTTTGCTAGGGCCGTACTGCCTTTTTTGGGTCGGTTCCTTTAGGTTTGTCTAGGTCATACTTTTTTTTTTTTCATTTTTTGGGTTAATCCATGTCTGTCTGGGCCGTACATCTTTAAGGGTCAGTCCCTAGGTCTATCTTTATTTTTTTCTTCTCTCTGTTTTTTTTATCTCATTAATCGAACTGTTCTACACCACGTTAGAATTTAAGATATAAGAGTATATGATATGAGTTTTGTCATTCCACCACAGAAGTTTAAACCAATGTGGTTGAGATTCAACTCACATGTATAACCCGTGGTCCACCTTTGATATATTCGATGTGAAACTATTTTGGTTTCTCACAATCTGATCAACACCATATTATAACACCACTAAACCTTGACACCTATTCTATATTTGTCTGTGTACTTGTAATTCTCTATATATACACTCAGTAACATAATGACTCGATCACAAGCATAATCAGAACTAAGAAGGACTTGCATGAAGAGGCAGAGAGTATAATGCAGCCAAGGATGACTTGCCGGAGCTCTCTCTCATCTCTCTCTAAATATACATTGATTGTAATGCATAGCCGGCAAGTTGTCTTTGGCTACGTTTGGCTCTCTTCTTTCTCATGCAAGTACAAAGCATTAGGCTGAGCTGAATTATTTGTCAGAGATTCAAAAATCCAAGCCTTTTTCTGCGAGTGGTAAGCAGATCGTGCGTGTGTGTGTGTGTGTGTGTAATGCTTTTTTTCCATCAGACTCATTTGGACTGTGTGTGCTCCTCGCTGTTTTTCATTTTGTTGCAGCGGGTTCTTCTTTCTGTAAAGGTAGCTAATATTTGATGAAGAGAGACATTTCAATTTTTAGAGGTTCTAAGTTCATTTAGATTACATGACGTGATAGAATATAGGTTCAAATAAATTAGCTTTGACCATTTAGGCATCAAATCTTTATCGAGTTTGAACCCATATGTAAGTGCATCATACACCTCTAATAGAGTTACTGAAATAGGATCCTGAAATCCTGAAATGTTTGAATTTGGCTCAGGTAACCATATAAAAAATGTATGATATGATCCTATATGTAACATGCATCTTAATTAACATCCAAGTAGATGACATCCTAAGTGGTGTTAAACATAACATCTCAACCGACATCCTATGTATATATGACAACCAAGTCGTACAAGGCAACATACATATGTAGCATCCAACTTGACATATACATCCAAGGTGATTATGTCATGTTGGATGCCTCATACGTTGCCATGTATGGTTTCATCGCTATATACTGTTTGGGATGAGGGGAAGGAATATGGGCCGAGTAAAAACTTTATTATTTGAATTCACAAAAACTAGAGAGAATTGAGGTTGGATTTTTAAACATTCAACTCACAAAAAGTTTTGCCCCTCCCCAGGCCTCCCCTCTAAATCTCTCGTACCAAACAAAAATCTTTACTGCTCAGCTTGGATGTCATGTGGAATACCACTTTTACACCAACTGTGTAAGGAAGTTTCTAAGACATGCTGCTTATCATTTGAAAGCTTGTAGTTTTGACTGATCTTGTGAGACTGAGGGCTGAAGAATATTGAAAGTGTAACTGGTAACTTTGTCACGAGTGGAATAAGATTTGGTTTGGGTTGTGTGAAGTGAACAAAACCATGTGCAAGATAAACAGCTTACAAATATTTTCGTGCACGACAACTCCTTTTACTCCGTGGTGGGCCAATTATTTCTCACAACTTGTACTCTTTCTATTTTCCTTCCCATCCCTCTGTGGCTCCACATACACAAACAACCATCCTCTGCGGGTAGCACTTTGCTTGAGATTGATGACAGGTCCTTGGATTTGTATTATTTGTATGTGTTAATTTGAAGTTTCTAACATGGTGAAGATATAATTTTGATCCATTAGGACTTATTTAGTACCTAGACCTTTAAGTAAAAAATCAATTTATGAATTTGATCAATCAGCCATAATTTTGTGTTGATATGTATTGATTAATTTAAAGCTATTTGATCTCTTTCCTTGTCTACTTCATGTGTATGGTCTTAAGAACAGAATCGGAGGAGACCAGATTGTATTGAAGAAATAAATAAATAAATTTTAAAAAAATGGGCAGCCACCCCTTGCCGCCGCGGCGAGCACACCGATTTCAGCAATCCATTTCTACATAATTGGATCTAATCTGGCCCAAACAAAAAGCCCATTTAGATACTGTACCCACTCCCAGCAGCTAAAGCACGAAAACTAAACCCCAAAACCATACCATGGTACCATAGAATCAACCCTCTTCGTCTCTTCTCTCAATGCCGTCATCTTCCTAAAGCTTCCATCTCTCTCCGGTTTTCTTCACTTTCTTCCACCTTTCACTCCATTCTGTACCTTCTTTCCTTCATCCATGGCTGAATAGATTTGATCTGAGAGAGGCCGGAGCACATAATCCTTATCTGATTTTAAAATGTCTTTGCTATGTGTTACCTCTGGTCCTTATCTGATCAAATATGTGCTCTAGGAGTATAACATATTTATCATAATCTAGCTTGACTTATATTTGATCTAAACAGTATAAATTTGATTGTTTTTAAATGAATGATTTTGGTAGCGAAAGATGATAGGTACTAAGAGTTTATATATCTTTATTTAAGATTTTATACCTATGATAATATTTTTAAAAAAAATAACTTTTAAAAAAATAAATATGCACAACACATATCATATTTAAAGATCCAAATCTGACTAGCTCTATACAAATTTTAAGTTGAATAGGGACACTATGCTTTCCCACATAGAAAAGTATTTCCGTCGTGACTATGTCTCACATACAAATTCATTGTGGCTCATAATGTAAAATCAATAAGTATGAAAGCCATTTAAGTCGAGAGCCCGTTTTAATTTCCCAATCAGAATATTAAGCATTTTTCTTAAATTACATAATTCAGCAATTTATATAGAGTGTAATCTTTCCTCTTTAAAGTTTGTTGTTATTTTAGTTTTCTTAGCACGGAATTTAATTTTGGTTATTTAGTACATCAAATTTTAAAGAACGAGGTTTATATCCTTATACGGGTACAAATATTTAGTTTTTTTTATAAGGAAAGATTTAGTTTTTTATTAACATATAAATACCAATTTTTTTTAAAAATGGAGTAGGAATTAAAATTAAATTGATGGAGATTAAATAGTAGAAATTGTTAGGATATGAATATTTGAAATTAATTGGATGTTTCTAAAGGTTTTTCATGATCATATGACGATATTAATTTAGTTGGGTTATTTGGAATTTTTCTAGGGATAAATTTTGGGGAAAAGATTAGACAACTAAAACCATCTAAATATGTAAAAGGACAATCAATGTCGTTAAATTTCCAAAAGGACAACCAAAGTCACAGAAACTAAATTAACCACTACAACATCCTCACTAACAACATGCATATTTAAACATTGCATCATCCATATTAACTACTAAAACATAGCAATTAATCACAGCAAAATTCTCATTAACCATAGCAACATCCAAATTCTCATTAACCACTAGATCGTTGTTAATTTAGTGTATGTGAGTTTGATTGTCCTTTTGGAAATTTAGTAACTTTGATAGTTTTTTTACATATTCAAAGGACTTTATTTATCTTTTTCCCATAATTTTTTTATGATTAAATTGTGTAATAAGTCAAATTTAACCAAGTAATTTATTGACTCGAAGTATTTGAGGTTAGTTAATGGATTAGTGTATGCCCAATAAGGTTAGAGATTGAATTGGTTTAGTTGAATTTAATATCGAATAGGAAATTTGAATTTCAGAATAGCATATGAGCTTTATTTAATTTGGGGAATTCATGAATTATATATTTGTGATAGGATTATGAAATAAAATGGTTCATTTAAGTTCAACGTTATTTCTAATGAAAATATTGGGTTATATTTAAAGCTGGTCATAATTTGAGAGAATGGGGGCATCACTTGGGTTTGAATTTGATTTCTAGAAATTAATTATGAATTGATGAATGGATGAAGTTGTAGAGGAATGATTGGTTGATATTTGAAATATCTATGCTTAGGACTGAATTTGATAATTGGGAATAGGGATAAATCATGGATGATTATTAGATATAATTAGGTATATGGAAGAATTGTGGGATCGGAGATTATTGTATACTGAGGATTAAGGATGAAAGATTGAGATTGGGAATTAATATATAGGCTTGAAATTATGTGAGTTCATTGGTGGGTTTTTTAGGTAAAATTGTGGATGAGAATTGAACATTGAGGCTTAGAAATGATTGGTTAAAGTGGACGTATTATGTTTTTTAAACACATTTTCGGACCAAACACAACAGCAAAACCAACTGATGCGGTTGGCAAGCTGAAGTGTTAATGTCCTACTTATATACTCTCACACACACATTCATGGTCGATGTGGGACTAAAAGATCCCACATGGACCCCCAGTACGGCGCAAGTGGACGTATTATGTTTAAACTTGGGATTTTGTAATTTATGATGAATGCGATGAATTGCGAGTAACGGGTCAAGTGTAATGAGGAGATTAATAGGATTGGGGTCAAATGTCTGAGGATTAAATCGTTGGATAAGATCAAATTAAAAATAAACTCACTTATTTCCATGGCACTGTTTTGGCCTTTGAGAGGATTATGCGTTTCATCCTCACCCCTGCTTCCACTACTCTAGAATGTATTTTTGGTCAATTCCACGAACATCTTGATGGTATAGCATATTTATATCCATTATGTCAAGTTGTTCAATTACAAAAACATGTTTCCTATATATTTTATATAAACTTATAATTTAATAACAATAATTAACAACTAAAATGATGCATTACAACAAACATTGGAGAACTTGACGAAATAAATATAAGGAACGTCACTTAATTATGCATTTTCCTCTAAATTTTTAAACAAGCATTAAATAATTTTCTTCCATATATAAGCATGTAATAAGGGTAGTTAGAGAGGGTAAATAAATATTGGAATGTAACTCATAAGAATTTATTAAATTAATATTATTATAAAAAAATGTATTTAACCTTTATTGCTACCAGTGAATTAAACTTTAGAAACATCTTATGAAAATTAGAGAAAGAGTGTTGGAAACTTAGAGAAAGACAGTGGATTAACTAAAGCTTAGGGGTATATATACCCTATATAGGGTAATGGTAGAGAATATATAGGGGTGGTGTCCCTAATTAAACTTTTGCAAGGCACACATGTTCGATGCTAGTAATCAATAAATTAAATAGTAATCAATAAATTAAAATCTTTAAGTAGTTCAAACCCCTTTGGACAATTCCTATCAATTATAGTATTATACACACATGCCCATGTATCATTTGATTTTTCGCTTTGCTTTTAAGGACATTTTTGTTGACTATATTGTCATTTAATCAATTAGCTTACTGCTCCCAACACATGAGCAATTAATTAACCATGCTCACCCTTTTTTGTCTGTCATAAAGGTTGAAATGAAACTTTATATACTGTCATCCCATGTTCTATGTTTTAACTTTTTGAGAACAAAATCACAGTTTCTTTGTAATAATTTTTCTTCAGCAATGATTGATTTTTCTAGTGGTAATTCGGGTGTTAGATGGAATACTTTATAAACTGAACCAATTAAATTCAATCAGGTGCTGGAACCATGACGTGACAAATGTGCTTTTCTTGGTGAATATAATGCATATGCATTTGGAATAAAGATATTTTAGGATTTTTAATTATGATGATAGATTTTTGGTCGTAGGAACTCAATGTGTTTGCTCAATAAGCCTTGTTTTCATATGATTATTATTGTAGCCTAATATTTATATATTTGTATAATTTCTTATTCTCTACTCTTCAGGATGATTTCTATCATCTTGGACTCATTAGGATGTTCTGATGGAGCTCATCATTATATTGACAGGGAAATCGGAGTAAACATCCACTAATTGGGTGTGTATGAAAATGAGAGTTTTGATATTGTGTGGATGATTTAGCATGTAGCTAGAATCGGCGTATACTTGTAAGAATCAAAAGTAGAAGAATTTTTTCATTAGTAATTATTAGAACAGTTATAGTATTAATTAGTTGATGGTGATTAATTAATTTCACGCATAAGATAACTATTGTTATAAAATGAACAATATATGATCATATTTAGTTGTCACTGCACACCTAAATATTATCACTAAAATGTAATCTGTAATTATAGCATAGGCTAATTTTATCTGTTTTGAGTTTTGTTATTTAGTAACTCGAATTAATTGGTTAGAATTCTCTTCATATAAAAAATTTAAAAAAAAAGTAATTGATAGGAGTATTTGACAAATTAAAGTTTTGAACAACAATTTTTTTTTTTGAACAACAATTGTCATACATATTATGTTGATATGTTCATACTCAATAAAAAATTGTGTGCATGACCTTATTCCCTGTTAATTATAACACGCACAGTGTAATGCTTTGGACATTTTATAGAGAGCCTATATTTGGGAAACATTACAAGGGCACATGTCTAATCAATCAATAAGTAATACGGAGTATGCATTAAAATAATAATCTTTTTAAAATAATTAACTTTAAAGTGAGATCTTTTGGGAATAAAGCACAGACAAAGTAGGAAAAAAAGGTTGAGGAAATCAGGAAATGATATGAAAATGACGTCAAAAGGGAACATAATGATATAAATTTTATCCACAACTCATTGGTCATTACTATTAAACCCCTCACCGCTTCCATTTTTAGATAAGTCATGAACTCCTATTAGTAACCCCTCCATTTGTTTATGAATATTTGATAATTCGGCTCCGTAAAACAACACTTAAAGTTATCTTTACTGATTGTTAAGTTTCGGCGATTTTTTGAACTTTTTAAATCTATAACATTGGAGCCCGTCGGGCAAAAATTTCATAAAGTTATGTTAAATGCCAATTGTTTAAGTTTCAAAAGGAATTAAAAATTGTATAACATTAGACTTGGTAAAATGGGTCGAACCCGTTGTGTCGAGCCGGGTTATTTCTTATTTCATTTTTAAATTCATTTGTATTATGTTGATATTTTCAACTATTTACTTCAATAGTCAATGAAGTTGCATATATTTATATATAACTTCCAATTTTATAAGAGCGAACTTTAAAATATGATTTAATTTAATTGGATTTTAGCAATTTATTCATAATTGAAAACAATTTATTCATGATATTTGTGTTAATATTTTTAAGGTTAATTGCTTTTAATATTTTATTTTTACATAATGTTTTCTTTTAATTTAGTCCTTTAAGTTTGAAAAGTATATATTTAGTCCCTTTTTTGTTAAAACCGTTAGTTTCACATTTAATGAAAAATGTTAACTCATCAAACATAAAAAGTGAATATTAAATTTAATGTAAATTCAAATAGATAAATTTTTAAATATGAGAATGACTGTTACAAAAGTTATATCTAAGCAATTTTTTCCGTATTTAATTATAGAATCACCTTTCACATTTGATGAGTTATGATTTTCGTTAAATGAAACTGATAGTGTTAGCAAAAAATAACTAAAAGTATATTTTCTAAAATATAAAAGAATAAAATGAAACTTGATGTAAATATAAAAAACTAGAAGTATACTTTAAAATTATAAAAAAAAGTATACTTTAAATATGCATATTTTTTTATAAGATAATGTTATTATTAATATTATTTAATTCTTTACTTGGTGCTTTATTTGATGTTTGTAACTTGATTTGATTTCAATGTTATATACGTCAAATAAAATTTTAATTATTTAACTTTATTTATTTTAAAAACTATGAAAAAGGGAGGGTCCGAACCCAAACTCTGAGACTCGGTTTCAAAAAATGTTTGACATTTTGGGTTTGAAAGAGGTGGGCTTATAATATACTCCCTCCGGTCCTAAATATAAGACCTAATTGACTTTTTTGAAAAATCCTAAAAAAAAAAGCAAAATAAGTTAATTATAAATTGATTTACCTAATTTTTTCCCTTAAACTAGTTTATTTTACTTATAAACTAATGGATAATCTAAAAATATATCAAATATGTCATGATTTAATAGACTATTTTGTAACCTTAACCTCTCCAAAAAAAAGTCATCTAGGTCCTATATTTAGGACCGGAGGTAGTATAATATAAGGCCCGGATTATCAGGTCTATTTATCAATGTCCATATAAAATGAGTTTGAATTAGGTCCCTAATATTGTTATTGTTCCGGAAAACTAATTATAGGTCACATGTTAGGAACTCAATTTAGATGAGTGGGGGTCTTATGAAATCACCTAACTAATATGAGGTCATTGTCAAAAAGTTGCGAAGGTTAAGTAAAAAATTGTTATTTTCAAGCAAAAAAGTTGTTATTATTGTTAGTGATCAAGTATTGTCATGTCAAAAAAAAATTATTGTTTGGTCATTTATTGGTCACTAACAACTTTTAAATATGCGATAACAATTATTATCTAAAAAAAATGGATCTGGATTTTCTAAACCCCATTTTTTAAGCCTCTCTAAGCCACCCTTTATCCTCACCCTTCATTTCATCCAATGGCTCACAAATAGACACATATAACATTAAAAAAAAGAAAAATAAAAGAAATGCATTTGATCCCTCCCCTTTCTTCTCAATTCCATGACCACGTGACCACCCACCCACACGCAGCCGCCACCCCTTGACTCCATTAATGGCACACCAAAAGCTTCTCCTTCTCCTTCTCCTTCTTCTTCTTTTTAACTACATTGATTCCATTTTCGTGCCTTCTCTATGTCCTTCCACATTTAAACAACAATGACTTCCTTCTCTTTTTCACAATCTCTCTCCCTCCGCCGCCACACCTCTCTCCCCCTCGGTAACGACGTCATCACCTGCAACTTTAATCTGCAGCTCGGACAGAATTTTGGAGGTCACATGAAGTGGTCAAGAGGGAGATCTGGAGGGCCCACCCGAACTGGACGCCGACGGCAATGGAGGTGACGAGAAGGCGGTGGTTGGACGACGGTAACCACGGTGGTGACAAGAAGACGGCGGTGGACAGTGGTGGTTATGGAGGGTGAATGGGAGGAGCCGATGATTTGGGGAAGATGGGATGGGAGGAGGAAACATGGTGAGGTGAGAGAGAATAGATATGGTGAGATGAGGTGTAGAAGACAAAGATGTATGTGTCAGCTTGTGAGCCATTGGATGAAATGGAGAGTGAGGATGAGAGGAGACTTAGAGAGGCTTAGAAAATGGAGACTTAGAAAATCTAGATCCAAAAAAAATATATGATAACAACTGTAATCCGAGGAATTTAATTCTAAACTCTTCCTCAGTAACAACTTTTACTTTATAATTACAACTTTTAATTAGATCACATGACAACAACTTTGTGGGACCTTGAATTAATTACTTGATTTTATGAAACTTCATCTTAATCAATTTCTATATATAGGACTTGTAATTGATTTTCGTTTTTTCTTTTCTTTTAGGTCGTTACTTTTTTCTCAATTACAGGATGGCATTAGACACAATGATCAAAATCTATCGATTAAAGATTATGTTGTAAATTTAATTTGTATAAAACAATTATGTTGTAAATCTCCACAAAATACAAAATAAAAAGAAATTTTCAAAGAAAAATAAAATGATGGAATTAAATTATTTTTTCATCGACATAAACATAAAGTCTCTTCTTCCATGCTCATAGCCGTCTCTTTACATCTATATATAAACAATAACTTGATTGCTTTTTTATATTATTTATATCCATGTGGAAAATTTAATTTATGTGATGTTACAGGAGAATCTCATAATTAAAACATCATTTGTCTTAAAAACTAATGAATTGTGAGTATATATGGATGAAACGCTATAGTTGATAAAATTATAAAGATCCAATAAAAAATATAACAACCTAATATAAAAATGAGGTTACAAGACAGACCTGCATATTATTTTTCTATTAAAAATTATGGTTTTCTCTATATCAATCTTAAGATCATGTGTGTGACCTATCTTAACAATAATAAGAAAATGTATTTATTGGCTTGCTGGTTGATGCATATGCTACTTTAATAATAAAATATATTGATCTTGAATAAAAAAGACTATCCCACGAAAGATTCTTGAGCATCATCAATCCTGAGAATAGGTATGGGTGATAGAAAAAGAGAAATGGGGGGCCCTAATTGTTTGTTGTTGGTCCCCAATCTACGATACCCAATCAAGTAAAGAATTTGGAAGGACATGGAAATAAGGCGGTGTGACTTTTATATATACTAGATACACCTCTTCGGCTTTTGGGTGGCAAATAAGGTCACTTAGCGCATATACAAATACATACACACACAGACACAAACTCCACTTCAGGAATAATATCTATCTCTGTAAACCAATTATATTATTTTACATTATCACTAATCTAGCTGGAGATTCCATTCCCTTTATATATGTATATATAAAGACTCTCACAGACATATATATACACTCCACAAAAGTTGTGAGATTGCGGCAAATGGCCTGGAAGGGACTTGCATGAAGAGGAGGAGAGTGTAATGCAGCCAAGAATGACTTGCCGGAGATATATAGAGACAGCTATTTATATTCACTGTTATTGCCGGCAAGTTTTTTCTTGGCTACATTAGGCTCTCTTCGTTCTCATGTCAGTACTACCATTAGGCTTTGATCTCTCTAGCTAGCTCTAATCTTCCTTCTACATGCATTGAAGTGAAAGAAAATATAGTTGGAGCTTCATTCTGATCCTTATATACACATGTTATTTCATTGCCTACTTTTAGCAAATTCAGATCTATTATATATAATTGCGCGCGCGCGTGAGTTTGAGTATTGCGTGTTGTTTTAGTTTACATAAAGATTTTGATGCAATATTGAGAAGATAACAGAAAGATTCGAGTATGTTTTGTATTTGTTGTAAATATTTCATTTGGTGTTAAGGGGACTTTAATGTGCACCTCTCTATTACCCTTAGGAATTCTCCAACTTCACTAAATTTTTTCCCTTCTCTTTTTTCTTTTTATCTTCAAATTTTACACAAAAATGGAGCGTTTGAATATATATCTGAATTTTCCAAAATATATGTATATTAATTTTCCAAAACTCCACAATTTTAATTACTGTGTAGTTTCATTTTCAAAAATCATAAAAAATATTATAAATTACATCATTTTTGCTAATAATTATATGACAACAATTTATTTTATATAGAATCTAATAATACAAATAAAGAAAAACAATATTTGAGAGATTGAGCCATTACAAATGACATAAGAGGGAGGCGTCTTTGACACCTCTAACTTGTTTATTACATGAGAGAATTTGGAATTGAAAAATAGAAACATTTCTTAGAACATGACATGTTTTATTATGCATTGGTGATAGGTTTTATCCTCCTTTAACATGAAAAAGCATTAATTGGCTAGGTAAGGATTTTATGGTGAATATTACAATTTGAAATATCCTTACCGCTACTAATTATGCGATGTCAGTTTTAACATACACACACACACACATTCGCCCAAATGGCACAGTTTTTATTTTAAGACGACTTTATCTGATGAAAGTGAACCAATTTTGTTAACTTTGTCAAAGGGAATATCATGGCTGATGGGGTAGCTAGATTTGTCTGCGAAAGCAGTCCATTCCCATGTGCTTGTGCAAGGAACTAAGGGAACATCATATTTTATATTTGAATTGAATTCACTAGCATCTCATTAACAATTTAAATGACATAATTTTCTCCAACGTCTGCAATTTTTTTTATAATTGTATGTTTTCGAAATATTTTATTTAACTTCCAGAAAGGGTTTCCTATATATGTTTTTCTGCTCATATTTATTAAGTTCTTGCCATCATTATTCAACACTATTTATCTTTTTTTTTTAAAAAAAAACATCTGCATAAAAAAAATGAGTATGGGCCCTGCAAGAAATGGTGTTGCCTTGCCTTACAAGAATCTTGGCCTATCAGTGCCTCCTAACCTGCTTCGGCGGAAGCAGCCCATAAAAAAAAGTCGCCGAAAAGGAGGTCTCGGCTCATGAGGAATTCTATGTGAAAAACAAAGAGATGAAGAAAGGTAGAGGAGAAAGTCTTATTTGCCGACAGTAATTAGTTGAGTTTTTGGCAAGCCTTCTAGTCCATTCTGAAACAACTCTATGAGATATGATTTTTATATTAGGTTGGACTAATTTTCTTAATTTTTATCTTTTTTTTATGGATGCTGTATATAAATTGTCCAGTAAAATCCAAAACTTGTTGATACGGAATAATAATAATACGAAAAGCAAATATGGATTGTGGGGGGTAGATGTGCAAGATTGTAGTTATTTTCTCGTGTTTATAATCGCAGAGGTGGACCTCCAATGATGGAAAGACGTTTCCTCGAAACATAAAAATCCTTGTGTGATAAAGATCAATCAATAGCACTTTTTTTCACTGTATCAATAACACTTTCTGGAAGTGGTGCTAATACTACAAGTCCTGTAACAAATTGAAGAGTGAAGACGCATAAATGAATAACTGTAAAGCAGTGACGTGAATGACGGGCCCATCTCTGAAAACTTCATCCCAATTATTAGCCAATTGAGGCCCAATTGCACCATTAGTTTAGAGGGACTGTTACAGTGTTTAGGTGTGAAAGAGAGCTGTGGGCCTTCCAGTCCAATGACATCAAACACCTTTTATATTATTGGTGTGTGACTTCCTTTTGTTGGCTAATTGCCATAATATGGCACCTTACAATTTTAGCCATTAACTATGTAACAAATTGCAAGAAGCGCCACAATAGGGCACCTTACTAGCTATTAGCCATTACACATAAAGGGTGTAAGTGTGTTGGCTTACATATCTTTTGTATCGAGAAAAATCATTTAGAATAAGATAAACCAAATACTTACAATCCACATTATTAAGCACATCTAAAATAACACTCAAAGTACCCAAAAAAATGAACAATTAGCTTTTACAGTTTCATGCAATTGTCTAACAACAAATGACGACGACAACAGTAATGGATGCTATATAATACAACAACAATTTTAACTAAATCTAGACTAAAATATCAAACGCCCAAGATATATTACTAATGTAACAAATATCCTTTGCCTTTTGATTTTCATGTTCAGTCTACAGCTTGCTTAGTATGTTAGCTCTCTGAGGAAGTGTCAGATACTCCCAATTCTCATCTTCAACCTCTCTGAAGTACTGATCTAGCATTTCTTCAGTAACCAGCTCCAGCTTTGGAGGATCCCACTAGCTTAGTCAAATACACCAACACACAATCGAAAGCAAAAATTTTTGTTATGCTATATCATCATAAGAAGCTAAACCCTCTATCTTATTATTTGCATTCTTTTATATTTATATATAATCAAACGGTTAAAAAATTTTATTATTACCATAGCCTTGTTGTCCTTATCAAATAGCTTTGCTCTTGAACCCTGCAAGAAATTCTGAGCTTTAAATAGAAGGTCTACCAAAAAAAAGCTTGTCACAAAAAGAAATTAGTTGACGCTATGTTCCTATTTATAAATATTTTTTAAACAAATTCGATAGTTGTTTGCAATTTTACCTTTATATGAAAGTGAATGTTATTAAAATATTACATTTATACATTCTCTTTCTGTAGTTATCAATAGTTGAACACTCACCCTCATTGCAAAATAATTAAAGTAGGTCCCAAGGGACTTTACTTTAATTATGTTACAATACAAAAAATTCTTAATTTAATAAAGAGGGTAGAGTCTTTTTGTGTTGTAAAATAATTAGAGTAAAGTCCCTTGGGACCCTAATTTGATTTGGCCAATTGGTGAGACTTTTCCAATATTATGTGTTTGGGTGGGACCTGAAATTAATTTTCTCTAATTTGTATTTGATATTTGGATAGTATTATCGTAAATATTTTTTCTCTCCAATCTCAGTCACGGGTCGATCACAGGCTGAGCCACGTGCGCATTCACACTATTAGGCTTAGTGTACTAAGCCTTGACCCACTCTGATCTCTTCTCTCTGATCTATCGGGTTTAATAACTTGGAGTGTATAAGTTATAATGGAGTGGTAGAATGGATTGATATTTATTAGTGAAGTGCCCAACGCGGCGCAGACCAACCGGTAATAAAGGGGACACAGTTCACAATTAATACTACACCACATTAAAAGCTCGTTTGGTTGTGTGAAAGGAAGTTAAGGATTAGAAATGGAAAGGTTAAAAGATGGAAAGTAGGGGTAATGATGAGAGAGTAAAGTTTGTGGGCCCCGAGATAAGTGTGAGATGGAGAGAGAAAACTTTGGGTCCCGGAATATATGTAAATGACCATATTAGCCTTTTAACTTTTCAATTATTTTCACCCAACTTTTTTTGTTGCTTGCAACCAAACGAGCCATGAGTGCTGACCTCATAAAAATCGTTGCTTACAGTTCTTCGCAAGAAGTGGCAGCCAATTTTGTAATCCCGATAAAGGCATTGTTCAATGCTTTGTACCATGGTATTAAAACCCGGACCGGACCGGCCGGTTCAACCGGAATAACCGGGACCGGCCAGGCGACCGGTCCGGAGGGCCTTAAACCCAGTCAGGGTATCCAACCGGAATAGTCCGGTTGGCCCTGACCGGTTTGCCCGGCAACCGGGACCCGGAACTGGGACCCGGATTGCCATGCCATTTAAAACACTTAAAAAAAAACAGAATGTGTAAGTGGCTAAGTGCTCCCTGCTTGTGAGTCCGACGAGAGAAACATTAAACCTAACCTAACCATTCTTCTCTCTTCTCTGTGGTGGACGGCGGCGGTCGACCGTTGGCGGCGGGCGGACGGACGATGGCCGGAGGTAATTTCTTCATAATCTCTCTTCTCTGTTCAGATCATTCTTCCTCTCTTTCCCGATATGAGAATTTCTTTCTTCCAAGTTCCAACCTCATACCATAGGTTTCAATGCAATCTATCTTTTTTGAGCAGCCTATCTTTTTGTAAGGTTATGGATGTGTTCTTGGAGGTCCCCTTAGTTTGTTGTGCTCAGATCCTAAGTCCCAAAATGTGTTCTTTTTTATTTCAGGCCCCTGCTACCAAATATTTGAGCAATACGTCATGTGGGATTATTACTTTTAAATTTTTAATGACTGTTTTGGTTCCATGAATAATGGTGTGTCATAATGCAGTGCTTAGGAAAATGATTGTTTATATTGGTTAATAAGGTTTGGCAGGTTCCTGATTTTAATGATAACTACTCAATTGTAAATTTCTGATATTTGATATTTTGTTACTTGTTGCATAGTTAACAATACCAATGAAACTTTACTCAGTGGTTCAGAAAGAGGTGGACACTTTGCAAGGATTACTTTCTTGTGCTTCCTTCAATTGTGAAGTTAGGAGTGACAATCCTGATGAAAAACAATGACAATTAGTAATAGACTTGTTTCTTTTTTGGTGAGTTTCAGGTTCAAAGAAGTAGTACCATTTTTTATAATTTATGATGTCAGTCAAGTGTTTGATGAAATGCCTGAATGAACTATTGCTTCATAAGTTGAAGTTCTCTCTGTCTTCTACTTCATTTCCTTTAAATTATGATATTCTAAGAGATGATTTGAGTTTGGATTATTTATTCTCAATGCATTTTGATTAGTTATTTGCTTGAATATCAAATCATTTTGATTAAACACTGACTTTTCTTGAATCATATTTTTGAAACAGATATGAATACAGGAAATACAGGAAATGACAATGATGATATGTCCCTTGATTTCAATACACAACAACCCACTTTCAGTTCCATTAATGATTCCAACACTATTCCCAGCAGCACTTCACATTCCACAACCGATGTCAATCCTAATCCTACATCAATGTCGCGAACCAAAACAGATCCGGCGTGGGAATTTTTTGCCCACAAAAAAGATGGGATAACGAATATATATACATGTCTTTTTTGTAGTAATAGCTACAAAGGAGGCGGAATTAATAGAATGAAATATCATCTTGCCGGTATCCCTGGTCAGATTGCTTCTTGCAAAAAAGTTCCGGGTGATGTGCGACATAGATTTGCAGAGCCTTTAAAAGCATCTTCAAAGAAAAGGAGGGTTGAAGAAATGGAAAAGGATGTTGAAGAAGATAGTACTCATCCACCAACAAGTGGGATTGAACTAAGCAAGAGGAAAGCTCCTGGATCTATGGATAATTACTTTGCTCCAAGGACAACTCCCGGATCTCAACCAACCATTAAGAGTAAGTTAGCCTCAAAAGAAGCACAACATACTGCGAAAATGCTTCTTGCTGAGTGGGCATATATCAATTGTATTCCATTCAATGTGTTTAATAGTCCTTTATTTCAAAAGGCAGTGGATGCTATGTGTGCAGTTGGGCCTGGTTTTAAAGCTCCTAGTGCTTATGACTTGAGAGTCAACTTGTTGAAAGATTGGAAAAATGAGTGTCAATTACTTATTCAAGGTCATCGAGCTAATTGGGAAACTCATGGATGCACACTCATGGCTGATGGATGGACTGATGAGAGGGACCGGACTCTAATTAACTTCTTGGTTTATTCTATACATGGTATAGTGTTTTTGAAATCTGTTGATGCTAGTGATATGGTGAAAGAAGCTCAAAATTTATTGTCTTTATTTTCTAATGTCATTGAGTATGTTGGTTCCAACAATGTTGTTCATGTGGTGACTGATAATGCTGCCAACTATGTTGCCTGTGGAAGGTTAATTAAAGAGAAATACACTAAGATCTATTGGACACCTTGTGCTGCCCATTGTTTAAATCTTGTGCTGAAAGACATTTCATCCTTGGAAAATGTGAAAGACTTAGCAACAAAAGCATCAAAGGTAACTGTTTTTGTCTATAACCACTTGATTTTCCTATCTTGGTTAAGGAAAAGGCCAGGTTGGAAAGAGATTGTGCGTCCTGGTGCTACAAGGTTTGCTACTACCTTCCTAACATTGCAAAGCTTATATGAACATAGGCATGACTTACGAGCCCTGGCTGTTGATAAGCACTTTGTAGACCATAAGTATTCAAGGAGTGATAATGGAAGGATTTTTAGTGAAATTGTATTAGACAATAAGTTTTGGAGTGACTGTCATTTGATTGTGAAAGTTGTGACACCTATTGTAAAGTTGCTGCGCATTGTTGACTCCGATGAGAAACCTTCAATGCCTTATGTTTATGAAGGGATGCGTAGAGCAAAAAGAGCAATCAAGATTATCTTTAATCGGGATAAAAATCTATATGAGGTCTATACAGATGTGATTCAATCACGATGGGATAAGCATTTGCAGAATGACCTTCATGCTGTTTCATATATGTTGAACCCTGCATTTATGTTTGGTGGAATTTTTAAAGACAACCAAAGGATACAGAAAGCTATGTTGCACCTAGTGGAGTCATATGGAAAAGAATTTAACACTTTCAAGCTAATGGGTCAAGTTTCCACATATAGTGAAGGTACCGACTCTTTTGCAAGTCCAACAATTAGGGAAGCATCTAAAAAATTAGACCCTTGTGAGTATTTATATTAATTTAATAGCGTAGTTTTAGTCATTTATTAAACGATTATACATAATGGATATTAAGTTATTATTTGTATTTTGTAGATCGTTGGTGGTCACGTTGTGGCTTTGCAACTCCAGAGTTGCAAAGTCTTGCAAAACGTCTTCTTAGCCAATGTTCTGCTTCTTCTGGCTGTGAAAGGAATTGGAGCTTATTTGAACGCATTCATACGCCAAGAAGAAACAGATTGGAGCATGAAAGACTAAATGATTTGGTCTTTGTAAACTGCAATTTGCGATTGAAGCATGGGTAATTTTATAAATATCAATTGTTTTAGCAAATATGGGTCAATGGTTGATTAAAGTTTTATTTGTTATCACAGGTATGCTTCTCACAAGATGGCTGAGGACATACGTTTTGATCCAATTGATATCGACTGCATTGATATGGTGGATTCTTGGGTCACTGAAGAAGATTTTATTCCAGCACAATTGGTCCTTGAAGGTATCATGTATTCATCAATTATTTATGATATTGTTGAGTTGTGATTTTATACCCATCAATTAATAATGGTAATTCATGTCACACATAGGTAATGAAGAGCTGAATAGCGCTGAACATGTCACTTTTGATGCCGATTTGGCTACTACCAGTGCTTCCACCAATCCCGTTGTTGGTGCCTTGACTCATGATGCTGTTGCTCTTGATGTCTCACCTATAGTTAATTTTAATATTCTGAATGATCTTGATTCTATTAGTTGAAGGATTGTTAGGAATTATGGATGAACATTCTCTATTTTGATGTACTATGCTTTTCAAACATTTAGATTTTTGTTGAATACTCTTATAATTTAATTTTAATCTTATTTAATGTGGCCGGTTAAACCACCGGTTGAACCTCGGTTGAACCTTTAACCCTTGACCCTCTGCCTATACCGGGTTAACCTCCGGTCCGGTTTTTAATACATTGCTTTGTACTCTTCCTTCTCTCACCTATTCACATTAAAATAATTTAATTTAGTTTAATTTATTTCATTCATTTGAAATTAATATATGTAACTTATAATTTGTATTTGATATTTGGATAGTATTATCGCCCATATATATACTTACTGATCTAAGCCATATCTTTAGGCTTGTAGGGCAAGATGCGCGCATGTAACTTAAAGCATCTGCAATCCACTTTTCTGCTCCTTCAACTTCCATTTCCTTTTCCTACCAAAATTATTGTGTCATTCAAACAATTATTATGATATTGTTGTCTAATAAATCCCAATTTTTATGAATGAAAAATTAAATGAACATCGAAAGCGCACCAAGGATGAGAATATTTCCTCAACAGTTCCTTTTGAGAAGCATTTGTTGATTGTTTCTAGTCTGTTTGATTTGTCAAAAGAATTTTTAGTGTAACATTTGTGCCTTATGTAATATACTTGAAAAAAATTTAAGTACATGCACCATGGGCATTGGATATTAAATTACCTATTCAAGGGGCTGTCTTCCTTAAGATAAGTTATTTCAGTAAATTTATCAATGATTGCAGCTATTGTTGAAATATCTGAAGTTGTCACAGACCGGTGGGCATTTTCCAGTAAATTTAGCTTCTGTTGCACATAAAAAGTAATATGAATTTTAATTTACTAGTAAATTGTATAATGTCATAATTTTATATTTGTATACCTTGGAAGGGACAAAATGAGTTGCCAGACCACACTTGACCATTTCTGCTCCATTCAAACGTCTTCCTGTTAACCCTAGGTACTCCCCTGTTTACATGTGATATAAATTGAACATCAAGATGAGTAAATTTGCGTTTTTTGAGAATGAAAAATTATATAAGCTATGATTACATATATTTACTTGTATATAATTCTTATCAGATTTTTTTTCCATATGAAAATGTTAATAACGTAACATAAGACAGAAATTCACATAGATAGTCATCAACTCATAATTAATATTACCAAAAAAGCCAGGAAGTCTTGAGAGAAAATATGAAGCGCCAACATCTGGAAAGAGTCCTATAGATGCTTCTGGCATTGCAAATACCTAATAATAAAATAAATGATAGAACATTAGTCTAATGACCACAATATATTGTACTCAACATAAATATCCATATTTCTATATTAAGTTACTAATTATGTATGAATAGTATAACTAATTTTGTTGAAAACTGGAAATTTATTTCATTAATCTAATTTATATATAAATCACTTATAATTTATTCACTTGAATCCATGCAAGTTACATGAAATAATAAAATTATTTTAAAACTGAATCATCTTTATATTTACCCCTCATTAACATAATAATTAAGTACTTTCATAGGTCATAGAAATGTGCTGAGAAAGCGTTTTCAAATAACTCATTATGTACTGAATATAATAATAATAATAATAATAATAATAATAATAATAGGGTCAAAAACAACTTTTATATATATATATATATATATATATATATATATATATATATATATATTAAAAATCATGATGATTTTATTATTGAGCACGTCTACTATATTTAGATTGGAGTATGAGAGTAGAAGAAATTAAAGGATTATATACATACAGTTCTTTCAGTGACAACCCTAAAATTTGTGTTCATGGATAGACCAGCACCTCCTCCCATGACCACTCCATGAATTAGAGACACCTTTATATTATTACTCAAAACAATTAAATTTCTATTTTATATGATTATAACATAGATAATGAATTAAAGTATGTAACATTAATCTAGGACTAGCAAGCTCACCACTGGCTTTTTGTATGTTGCAATCAATTGATCCAATGTAAGTTGTTTCTTGTAAAAGCTTGCTGGATAAGTCCAGTGTCCTATACTTCCAATCAACAAATTAAAATCAGTCCAAAAAATTATCAACATATTAAAAACGGATAGTATGAAAAAAAGCATGTTTAAGTTGAACGTGATCGTACATACCTGCAACTGAAGAAGTAACCACTGATATCACATCACCACCAGCACAAAAAGCTTTTCCATTAGCCTGTATTAAAATAATAATTTGTAAAGAAATTGTTTGATTTGTACATATATTTATAACGTTTAATATAAAATATCAGTACAATATTAGGAATATATTCGTTTGAGACTCATAAAGCTTCCCAATTAGGGTTTGGTTAAGTTGCCTACCGAAGGCAAAATAGTATGGTTTAACATCAAATACTTTTTTCATTAATAATTGCCAAATTAGGGCATGGTTCAGATTAAGACTTATAAAATTCACTCAAGAATTATACTCATACTTATTTCTTAACACTTTTAGTACGGTAGCGTCCGAAATTTATTTAAATTTGATTAATGAATGATTAAAGTCTAGCTAGAAATCTTCAGCTACTCATTTACCTTCAAAATAATGAGTTTTACAGAAGGGTCATTCTCATACAACGTCAGCCTCTCCTTCATCAAACTTATCTGCAAAAATAGACGTAGAAGTAATTGAATATTATCCAAGTCAATGTCCTTCAACGTTTGATAAAAGATTTACTGTTCACTTCAACCAATCGGGCTTTTTGTGTAGAAAATTTGAAGGTAATCAACATACTGGAGTTTGAGCTGGGGCGGTGGCCGGTGGGCAAGGGCTAGCTAGTGGGTTGTCACTTGTCAGGTTAGAGTCAACCAGGGTTGGACAAGTGGAAAATAAGAGTTAAAATAATTTAGATTCACATTATTATAGTTATAATGATAAATATTAATTATTAACTACTTTGAGTCACTAATAAATTATCATATACTTGTCAAACATTTCTTACAATTTATTTAACATAATATTAACAGTGTAACATCAATATACTTTCCAATGACACTAAAAGCAGTAATCATTATATATTCATAGAAAAATTACCAAAATAGATAACTGATTAAAAAAAATATTCTCACTCATAGTACTTTAACAAACATTCCTTCCTAAAATTTATGCAAAAAAAGTTTTTTCCCAAAATACTTTTTGCATAAATTGTAGAAAGCAACATTTGTTAAAAATAAGGAACAACCAAACAACCTGCCGGGTCACCCAGTTGTGCTGGATTAGACCCAGGTTACTCTGGGATGCTATAATCTTGGGTTAGTGGCATGCCCGAGCCAGTTAAATTACTGGGTTGTCAAGTTTTGAGTTGAACAAGTATATTTGGAATAGAAAACCATGGAAAAGTTAACGCATTCATTTGGAAATGTACTGTAAAACTTTTCTGGTGGAGAAATAAAAAAAATAAGTCAATTTTGAGGAGAAAATTCTTCAAAACTGATTCCTATCTTCATGCATGACACATATTAAATCATTTCTTTTTTAAAAAAAAAATCATCACTTCTAAATTATTTTTGACAAAATGATCCAACATATTTATAAAACATTAGCTCACTTTTAAGTTTTAACTAAGTACTATTAGACACGGTTACATAGCGACTCCGACTTACCATTTCGTGATTGAGACTATTCAGTTTTTGAGGCCTGTTCAGTATCACTTCCTTCACATAAGAATTTCCTTCAAAAAGTACCTACACAACAAACAAAATATGAAATATATTAAACAAGACACTACTCTCACAAACTCTAGGGAATATATGAAATCAACATATCATATTTATCTCCGGCCTGGCTTCATCTTCTTCATGATCTGTTTCTCCTTCCCTCTTGCCCTTTGTTTGGATGGGAGAAGGACGAGACAAAACACCTTTCTATGTTTGGATTAGGAGAAAAAATGAGAGAAAATGACGATGACACCCACTAGTTTTCTCTCTGTATAGAGATTACATAGGGGAAGAAATTAACATTTATTCGCCACTTTCTCTTGAAATCAATTTCTCAATTAAAAAAAGATGGATATATATAAATATAAGAACGATTTAGATTTGACTATATATGTTAAAAGTAATTTTTATACATCAACTAGCAATCAACACTTTCCTTGATCTTATTACTTCGTAGTTCCTTCTTCCAACACACAAATGTGTTCTAGGACCTAAACTTGATAGCTCAAGTGATATCTAGCATGACCTTACACCTATTTATGTAGATACACAATCTAATAAAATGAATTCTGAAGAATCCAACTAAGATTTAAACGTTTTAGATATATTAAGACAAGCCATTTCCTCACGGACCACCACACGTCATCAATTGGATCTCCTTTCATTCCTTTATCGGTTAAACAAGTTTTGTTGCTTTTAATTTTCCTTCGTCCTTTCAAGTTTTTGAGCTATGAGCTATCTAACGAATTGCGTTTTCATTATAGCCTTTTCTTTTAGATTAAAAACTTAAAATTATTAATGTTGATATTTAAAATGAATATATTCTCCGAGTTATTTTATTTTTCTAAAAAAAGTAAGTATGTTTTATGGCCAAATTCAATAATTTGATCCAGAATATATTGATGGTTTTAATTTTAAGATAAACTTTGGTCTATATGCTTACATCCATTAGACTCAATTCTCCAATCAAAGGATGAAGTATGATAAAGTCAATGATTTAACTATATTAATACTTCCTTCGGTCCTAAATATAAGAACTACTCCCTCCGGTCCCTAATGTAAGAGCTAGCCGCCAAAAAAACGCTTCTTAAGAAAACATGTGAATGTTAGTTGGATGTCTGGAGTTAATGCTTCTTTTCCAAAATTGCCCATATTTATTATGGTACTTTTAAGAGAGAAAAATAGATAATCATTAATAAATATGAAAGAGAGTTAGGGGCAAAGTAGTAAAAAATGCATTAAATGAAGAGAGAATGTGGGGTGAGCTCTTACATTAGGGACCAAAACCATTCAAATTTTGAGCTCTTACATTAGGGACCGTAGGGAGTATTTGAGAGGAAGAGTTTGGTTCTAAATATAGAACCTATTTCTAACTTCTATCAACTTTTTTCCAAAATATCCTTATCAATGCCCCCTAATAATAGACAAGGAGAGAGGGAGGGTGAAGTCAATGCTCTGTAATGGTAGACAAGAGGGGAGAGAGGATGGAGTAAATGCTCCCTAATAGTAGACAAGAGGAGGGGGAGAGTGGAGTTAATGTTCCCTATTGGTAGACAAGAGGAGAGGAAGGGTGGAGTTAATGTTCCCCAATGAGACAAGAAGAGAGGGAGTGTGGGGGTGAAGGTGGATAGTTGGGGTATATTGATAATATCATGTGATTTTAACTAATTTAATTAACATCTTAAATCAAATTAGGTAAATAGGTCTTATATTTAGGATCAGAGAGAGTATAATGTATGGGTAAGTAAAAATAAGGGGAAATAGAAACGACAGATTAAAAGTTTTTCAGCAAAACACAGTTCAAATGAAGAAACTAATTGATACCTGGTTTGTTTCTCTCACAAAGCTTAAAGTCAAAGCCATATTTCAGAACATTAGACTCACAAATCCTCGATTAAGAGTGAACGAGAAAGATCAGTGCATACAACTCTACTACTGCACCGAATTATGTTGGGATAGATCTATTTATAATGTTGAAGTAAAATAATGAGTAGTTGTCCCTGACGTACATCACATTGAAAGACGTCTTCATCAAATATGACATGATAACATTAGATTGTGGTTTTATTTATTTTCTTTTATTTTTTTGACCTGAGAAGTTGTATTTTTTAATTACAATTTTGACATATGATTTATGTATAGAGTTCACTTTTTTTGACATTAGCGGTTCGATGTTATTTAAGAATTCAACCAATATTCTTTCAGGGAGCATTGTTGTTGGTTTCAATTATTTGGCCCACTTTTTTATTTGTTTCACCTTATCGCGGCCACTTTAGGTTAACTAATTAAATTTTTTAATCTTCCGTTTGGTTCACAGAAAACAAAGAAATGGTAATGCAAATAATTGAAAAGTTAAGGGTAATATGTCATTCACATATATCTCTGACCCACAAGTTTTCTCTCTCAATCTCACTTTTTT
This sequence comes from Mimosa pudica, assembly GCA_029929735.1. NCBI lineage: Eukaryota > Viridiplantae > Streptophyta > Magnoliopsida > Fabales > Fabaceae > Mimosa > Mimosa pudica. The sequence goes on from JAKELP010000031.1 coordinate 3,693,694, forward strand.
CGGGGCCCACAAATTTTACTTTCTCATCATTACCTATACTTTTCATCTCTTATCCTTTCCATTTCCAATTTTTTACTTTCTTTCTTACAACCAAACGGCCACAATTGTTGTTGCCAACAATCTTAGGGTCCGTTTGGTTGTAGGAAAGAAAGTAAGGAAATGAAAAGTGAAAGGATGAAGATGGAAAGTGGAGATAAATTAGGTAATGATGAAAAAGTAAAGTTTGTGGGCCCAGAAAAAATGTGAGATGGAGAAAGAAAACTTGTGGGTTCAGGATATATGTAAATTACAAAAAAACCTCACACTTTCTCTACTTTCACTTTCCCACGTACTTTCCCATGGTAACCAAAGGGGCCCAAGGTTTTGTTTTTATATGATTAACAAATTAAAATATTTTTAATCGCGATTGTTTGTTGCCAACAGTCAAGGTTTTGTCTTATATGATTTCATAAATTTTATATATTTTTCTGACTAGAACATAATCGTTAAACTAAAGTTTCATCTTTTATATAAAAATATGTTCCATGCCCAACAGGTTGTCCATGAAGTTCTCGCTAATGTTCATCACACTCTAGAGGCTAGTAGAACCATAGTGAATGCTGCACAACAGTATCCCCTGCCAAACCCCGACCCCCCTTAATGCATTCTACTTTTGTTAGTTGTAACCACCTCTGATTACAACCGCGAAACACTTAACAAAATATCTTCCACAGAAAACTCTCTCTTCTCATGTGTTTGATTTTTGGTCACAGGATGGCCTCTGATGTACCCATTATTTCTTTATTATCAATAAAGCGCCAATTTCCACTAAAAAAATATGTTCCATCACTTCATGTGGCAAAAAGGGTCGAAATTAAATTAACTATTAAATGCCATTACTGCTTACGTAAGTAGAAATAATGGGAAAACATTGTGATGACTTTGACAAAGTAGGAAATTAAATTTAACCATACAATGTTATGACATATTTAAATGATAGAAATAATGGGAAAACGATTAAGCATTTATACTATAATCGTCATTCATGGAAGCTAAATTACTTTGATTAATAATTATAAAACCAACTTTCAAATTTCAACAAACAAATAATACATAATAAATAACATTCATTTTTTAGACATTAATTATTTAACAATTTATAATTTAAAATATCACAAAAATAATTCAATAGAATAAAATAGCATAATAAATTAAATATATAATGCTCGACTTCTATAAACAAGAAAGAAAAAAAAATACCAAATTAAATCATCCGGCCTCTCTATATTTCATCTATCATTGATTAGTTTTTTTACACCCATATCTATTTCTACATCGATGGCATGTAAGCATTCTTACGAATTGATTTAAATTGCCGCCCATATGTATTCTAGCTTAAATACCTTCATGTTTAATTTTTAAACCACTGATGAGTAGCATATTTCGACAACTTGTCAACCTTTTGCTTGTGGTGTTATTAAACTGATGATTTCATATGGAGTAATTTCGCTATCACAAATTACCCCATATACATGCACTTTTTTGGGGCTTATACATATTTCAGATTGCATGTAAAGCTGACGTTGGGAAAGACTTTACATGCGCTTTAAAAAAACGCATGTAACGGGCCCCAATACATGCGCTTTAATAAAGCGCATGTAAAGGGACACCTAAAGTGGATGTATAACGTTGTAATTGATTTATTTTTAATTGTCTATAGCTCTATACATGCGCTCCATGCGCTTTAAGCGCATGTATAGGCGTCCCTTTACATGCGCATGTATCGGGCCCCTTCACATGCACTTTAAACGCATGTAAATGTAGTGTATTTTTTTTATATAATATTGATTTACGTTTTTGCACTCAATACACCACCTGCATTGTAACGCAATCCACCAGAAGCATTTACTCAAAATAATGTATATTAAATCTACCTAAAAATCACATGAAATCTTGCTAACAAAATTATATGTACATTGTATCAAAATATAATAATAATACTTGTTTCCAGTCCTATGTATATAAACATCAACAAAATAAAAATAGGAGATCTAATGCCTAGTTATTAATTGTCTGAGTCTCTGTGGGATCGACTTTGATTTGCTACTTTACTAATATACGATCCGTTACTTGCGGAGTTTTTATCAAAATTTTGGTAGCATCAAGTTTTTGGCGCCGTTGTCGGGGACTCAAGGCAATTAGTAATTAGAATTAGAAATTCCTTAGTAGTTTTAGCTTGAGTTTTTTTTTTCTTTCGGAGAAAATAGAAAGATGGACTTTCCGGAGCTTAATTATTATAAATGGTATCGATGTTAATTATCATTGTGGAAATAATCATGTACCTGAGAGTTGTCCATTTTTAGCTTTCATAGGAGATGATTCATTTTTGGCTAATTTTATACTAAATGATGATTTCATTAGGCAACATACTTATATTGATAATTTTTCTAGGCCTAGTTGAAATTTTGAGCAAGATGAGTGTTGGAACCCACATGTAGATTCTTATTCACATGCAATAGACTCACCCTTTATATCTTATTCACATGTTCAAGGAAACAATTTTGAGGATGATAAAATCTCTCGTTTAGAAGAAAGAATTGACAGATTAAAAAGATTAGCCAATATATGTTTGATAATGCTAGAGGATAGTTTGAAATGGCAAGAGGAATGTTTCAAGAGGTGTGAATCAATTGAGGATAGAGATGACCATGCAGTTGTGGACGATTAAGAGGTTTTCTTAGAGTCCGAAACTGATTTAGAAGAAAGTGATGAGTGTCTAATTGATGTTCAAGATGTAAATTCAAATGCTTGTGATTTTGATATACATGTTGATGTGAGTGTTCCTATAACTGCTTTGGATTATTCTCCTATTACTGATGTGAGTAATTACTGATGAGAGTCAAATTCATTTTGTTGGATGCTCATTATTCTTAGAAAGACATACATCTAATTGTTTGTATGAGTATATTCTAATTTCTTTGAAATCAGTGATTGCTTGTTCTTTGAAATTGTCTATTATTGAAAAGGTACAAGTTATTACTTTGATTTATCACTTATATTGTTTGAAAAGGGAAGAAGATGAGGTGATTATTGTGTTTGATGCTTATGACTAAGATTTGTTTGGAAAGTCTGACTGAAGACTTTAAACTTAGCGCTTCTTGGGAGGCAACCTAAGGTCTTTGATATTTGATGTTTTGTTTTGAGTTTGTAGGATTTTGTTTTTGTGACCTCAAAGGATGCTTCCCCTTGAGAGTAGAGAGTAAACAACCAGTGAGGGACATGCTTCTATGATTTATCTCTATCAAATTGATTGCCTTATTACTTGCATTTGGGGATGATGAGAGAGATTTCTAGGAGGATTTAGTTGTTGAGAGTTTGAGTTGATTCCAAACTTGTGATACACACTTATAAAATCTTGATTTCATTTTGTGTGCTAATGTATTACAATTTGAAATCTTGAGGACAAGATTTAATGCAAGTGTGGGGGTGTGATGACTTCCCATATTTAGTTGATTTTTAGAAATATTTTATTATATTTAGGGAGTCATTAATTAAATAATTAAGAGCTTTTGATGTGAATTGGAAATATATTAATTTGAAATATTATTTGGGAATTGAAATAGGAAACTTGAAATAATAAAAGAAAATATTTTAAAGGGAAATTTCTTATTAATGAGATTATATGATTGAGCTATGGTGATTATTTCCTATTTCCTTTCTTTCTCTTATAATATAACAATGCAGATTTGGAAACAAAAGAAAAGGAAAAGTATTAGTCTTGAGCTTGGGGTGGATCTTTATTGACCTAATTGATTAAGGAGATCAACCATCATAAAAGGGAAGAGAAAAGCTTGTGAAAGGAGAGGCTGGAAATAATTCTTTCATTCCTAAAGCCTAAACACATTCACGCCAAAAAGAAGAAAGAAATCGAGCTGCAGTTTTGGGATTACACAAGCACGCACAGTGGGAAGGCTTTTCACATTGATTATATACATCAACCACACAAAAGACGAAAGGAGAGTCTGTTCACATTGATTATTAATTGTCTGAGTCTATGTGAGATCGACCTTGATTTACCACTTTACTAATATATGATCCGTACACTTGCAGAGTTTTTATCAAAATTTTGGTAGCATCACAAGCACCTAATAATAAAATAAATGAAAGAACATTAGTTTAATGATCACAATATATAAAGTACTCAACATAAATATCCATATTTCTATAACAAGCTACTAATTATGTATGAATATTATAACTAACTTCGTTGAAAATTTGAAATTTATTTCATTAATCTAGTTTATATATAAATCACTTTTAATTTATTCAATTGAATCCATGTAAGTTACTTGAAATAATAAAATTATTTTAAAATTGAATGATATTTATATATACCCCTCAGTAACATGATCATTAAGTACTTTCATAGGCATAGAAATGTGGTGAGAAAGCATTTTCAAAATAAATTCATTAAGTACTGAAAATAATAATAATAATAATAATAATAATAATAATAATAATAATAAAAGGGTTAAAATTAACATATATATTGAAAATCATGATTTTATTATTGAGCACATCTACTATATTCATCAGATTGAAGGGAGTATGAGAGAAGAAGAAAGGACTATATACATACAGTTCTTTCAGTAACAACCCTAAAATTTGTGTTAATGGATAGACTATGAATTAGAGACACCTTTATATCATTACTTATACAATTAAATTTCTATTTCATACGATTATAACTTAGAAATGAATTAAAGGAGTATATAAAATATCAATCTAGGACTAGTAAGCTCACCACTGGCTTTTTGTAGGTTGCTATTAAATGGTCCAATGCAAGTTGTTTCTTGTAAAAGCTTGCTGGATAAGTCCAGTGTCCTATACTTCCAATCAACATATTAAAAACGTATAGTATGAAAAAAAAATGCTTAGGTTGAACGTGATCGTACATACCTGCAAATGAAGAAGTAACCACTGATATCACACATCACCACCAGCACAAAAAGCTTTTCCATTAGCCTGTGTTAAAATAATATAATTGTTTGATTTGTATAATCATTTATAACGTTCATTAGTTTAAAATCTCACTACAATATTAGATGTATATCCCATTTCCCATAAATTCCTCCATCCACCTACCATAAGTGCTCATAAATTAGAGCTTAGGGTTTTTAAGCTTTTCTTTATGAGTAACTAAAATACCCTCCTTGCTCTTAGGAATGATTTGAAGATAGTTTGAGCCAAGGTTTTAAAACCCGAGCCGGACGTCGAGCCGGAAAACTGAGCGGGTCATGGTTGAAACGGTTGAAACGGTTGGACCGTTCGGTCGAACCGGTGACGTAATAATTTGATGAAAATTAAATATATAAATATTGTTAATACTTAATAACTTAATATAATTAGGATGAAATTAAGCAAAGTCACAAATTACAAAATATCATCCAACATAATATGACAAGTCCACTATCAACTTAAAGTCTTAAATATGTAGCAATAATTTTTAACAACTTCACAAAATATACTAATAAGAAGGATGATTTCATGACTTCTGAAGCATCAGTGGATCTTGATTGAGCCAAGCATGAGTTTCCTGATAGGCATTTGCATCATCATCATCATCATCACTACTATCAGGTTCAGGATCAACATCTTCTTGAGAAAATGATTTTAAATTAGAACCTCCAACACCAATATCAGACCTTCCAATTCCATCCTTAGCTTGAAGCTGAACCTCATTGCCCTGTTCTTCATACAGATCTATATAAAATATGTAATCTATATAAAACATGTAGCAAGCCATATTATTAAAAATAGTGACATAAATTTTAAAAAAACTAACATATAAAATTAAAAACATCCCACCATCTTCAATGATAGAATCTTTTGGTATAGGTAGTGTGATATCATCATAAATGATGTCATCTTGTATCTCTTCAGCACTAATATGACAAGTGTTACAAGTGGGGGAGAGTCAACTTCTTCCGCTATCCAATATTCAACTTTATCAATACTTTCAAAATCAATAGGATCAAAGGTCTTTCTCTTGTTGACAACTCTAAAAAACACATAACAATAATAAAATATAATTATATTGCTAATTGTTTGATTATTTTTTGAAACAATATAAAGTGCAACTACAAACTATATAGTGTAACATTAGAAAAATATACCTGTTCTTCAAACGAAAATTGTAATGAATAAAGACAAGATCATTCAATCTTTTATGTTCCATCCTATTTCTGTTCTTGGAGTGTATTCTTTCAAATACATTCCAATTCCTTTCACAACCAGACGAAGAAGAGGTTTGACTCAACAATTGAATAGCTAACTTTTTAACATTTGGAGTACTCCCTCCAAAATACCACCACCATTCATCTGTCATATTAAATTGACACCATAAAAAGATAAACAATAAAGTCATATGCTTATATCATAAAAATTAAGCATGAAATTATACCTGGGCTCATTGCCTTTGCTGATTGAAGAGCTAGAGGATTAGCAAAGCTACCACTTTTCCCTGTGTAAAGTGAGCCTTCTTGTAAGAACTTTGTCTTATTAGAAGTTACTTTCCTATTTATAACTGATAAATATCCTTCTGTAACCTTTGGCTTTTGAGAGAAGTTATCTGTATCATATAAAAAAGCAGGATTCAAGAAATAAGCAGCTGCATGAATCTCTTTGCGAAGTTGGTTTTCCCACCTCTTCTTGAGAATTTTTGTGTAAGGGCTGTACAAGTTTTTGTTATGCATGAAAGTAGCTTTGATAGCTCCCCTTACTCTACGCATCCCTTCATAAATATACCCAAGTGAAGGTCTATCATCAGAATCAACAATTCTCAAAAGTTTTATAAGTGGTTTGACAATTTCCACAATGATCTTACAATCCCTCCAAAATCTTGTATCCAATATAATCTCAGTTGCATCTTGCCTCTTTTGATCTCTTGCATACTTAGAATCAACGAAAGTCTTGCTGGTTCCCAAAGCCTGTAAATCATGCTTATGGTCAAGAATGCTTTTTAAAGCTATAAAAGTAGTAGCAAAACGTGTTGCCCCTGGTCGGATGATTTCTGTCCATCCATCTCTCTTTCTCAGCCAAGCCAACAAAAATGCATGATTGTAGATGAATTTTGTTATAGAAGATGCACGTTTAGATAAACTGATGACAATAGGCCTTTTGCCAATATCTTTCAAAATCAAATTTAAGCAATGTGCAGCACAAGGAGACCAATAAATAGATGGATACCTATCGGTCAATAAATTCCCAGCAGCTTTATAGTTAGCTGCATTGTCAGTAACCATGTGGACAACATTATCTACTCCAGCAAAGTCAACCATTTCCATGAATAAGTTGCACAGAGTTTGAGCATCCTTAACAAAGCCTGAGACATCAACAGATTTGAGGAAAACAATTCCTTTAGGACAATAAACCAGAAAATTAATCAGCTGCCTATTTCGTTGATCTTGCCAACCATCTGCCATTATTGTGCAACCAGTTTCAGCCCAAAAATTTTTGCACTCATCAACTAACAATTGAACTTCCTTTTTCATGTCTAGCAATAATTTTTTCCTGAAAGCATGGTAAGATGACACTTTATAACCAGAGCCAATAGCTGCAATAGCATCTATCATGGGCTGGAAGTATATTGAGTTCACAGCATTAATTGGAATACAACAATCATACAACCACCTAGCCACTGCCATGTCTGCTCTATGTATAGCTTCTTTACCTGCAAATGCACTTCGTATCCCTGGTTGTGCTCCCACGGATGTTCTTGGTGCAAAGAAATTTTCAACATTAGCAGGTGCCTTTCTTTTCACAGATTGAGATGAACATGTGCATTAACTTGGCAGCATTAACAAATGAGGAGTAGTGACTTTAACCTATATTAAGTGTTGGTTAGTGACTTTAGTCTATATTAAGGATCCTAATATAATGGCAAAGAGTGTGAAATTATGTAATCTACACAAAAAAAAATGAGGGAGAGTTAACTTGGTCTCTCCACCTCAAGACTTAAAATTAGGGAGTGTAAATTCATCGCCTCAAATGAGGGATGGTCATTCTAAATCCAAGTGGAATAGAATGTTTGTGTGAAGAATGATATTTCTTCATTGCTTATCTTATTTGTCCTCTCTTCAATTTTCTTAACAACCTATCCAATAAGTTCCAAGTAGCTAACAGATAAGCTACAAGTAATATGGCACCAACAATGGGATGGGATACAACGGAATTAGCCAGATCCAATAAATTTCTAACCTCCCTAGTTCTTATTGTAAAATGGACGACAAACCATCAATCAAACGGTCCTTACAAATACGAAAACTTTGACAAGTTACCACCAATAAAGAAAAACAATGGAAGTTTTGTTCATCCATTCTGTGCCCAAAAATATTCCATTACTGGTATCCAGAAACCGTTCAAAAATATACTAAACTTAAAGGCTTCCTTGTGGGGGATTAACATAAACACTTCTTTCATCGATATCATGGGAGCAAAAAAGTCAACTTCCACTTCAAGTAGGCAATGAAAGGAAAAAAGAAAGCAACAAAGGGAAATTTAACCTGCAGAAAGGAAAAAGCCACCGTCCCCACTCCCCAGCAAGAAGAGCCACCGTGTCTCCTCCTTTGCCAGTAGTTCGATCGACGTCCGACGACAGCAAAAGGAAAAAGGGGTTCCAATTTTTTATCTAGGGCATGACAGTGATGACACAGAAGACAGAACACAAAAACGTGGGATATGGATAATTCGATATCGAGAGTTTTTTTTTTTTGGCTGTTGGACTTTTTTAATCAAGTTCATTTTTTTTTCTGTTGATATATATTTTTTTTGCAGTCTTCAATTTCTGACCGGGCCGGCTATCTAAGATCCGTTCCGGTTCACGGCCCAACTCCGGCTCCCGGGTCAAAAACGGCTTAAAAACGGCCTAAAGCGGGCTGACCAGCGAAGCGGCCCAACAGAGGCAATCGAGCCGTTTTCCCACCGGCCGACGGTCTAACCGGTCGGACCGTCCGGCTCGGTTTCACAATGTAACATCCTGAAAAATTTAATTCAGGATTAGAGAGTATTTTGGGAAATTTTGGAATTTTTTAGGAATTTTTGGGAATATTTTGGAAATTTTGAGTAATTAATGTGCATATAATTACTAAAGAAATGAAAAGTTTGAAATATGAGGGAGTGGTAGAACTAAAAATATTTCGAAGTTTAAGAAGATTGGAGGCTGGTTTAAGTGGTTTTAAATCAAAATGAGTACACTATAGCAAGTTTAGGCTTTAAATAACCAAAATCATCCTTATTTCCCTTAAAACAAACACGACCCTCCCTCCTTTCTATATATATCAGCCGATCCCTCCCCCTGCCTTCGACTTCATTTCTCTCTTCCTCTCCTCCGTCCCTCGCGTTCCGGCGGCCAAGGCGCGGCGGCGCCGCCCCCTCACAAACCCATCTCCTTTCTCACTTCTCTTCCTTCACTTCACCAAAACCCATCTCTTCCTTTCCCTTCCGCGCGTCCCCATCCTTCTCTATTTTGAGCGAGCCCACCGACGGCTCAGTGGCAGCGAACGGCGGAAGATGCGACGGATGACGGTAGGAGAGGCTAAGTTTTGGCTTTTATTGTACCTCTTAAGCTTTGTTTCTTTTCCATGAGGGTCTCTCATATTCTCTTTGTGTTTTCTTTCCAATCCCTTAGTTTCCCCTTCGATCTCCGGCGAGCCCAGCGGCGTTCCGGCGACGGCAAGGTCTGGTGAAACCCCTCCCTTCATTTTTGAACTCCGTAAGTATTTTTCACACTCTTATTGCCTTTGATTTTCGTTTTAGCCGTGTGAGAATGAGAGGCTGATTTGGGGTTTTAGGTCTTAGTCTTGGAAAAGTAATAGAACTAAGCTAAAACTTCATCTCTTTGTGTCCTAATTGTCAAATAGAATGTTGATTGAAGTTTCGTGAAGTTTTTGCAAAAACCCTAAAAATTGGGAATTCTCAAATCCAACGGGTTTAGAGTCATTTTTTTTTGGTTTAGAATCCTTAAATAATCAATAACAAAACTTGTTTGAGTTGATTATATCATTGCTGGTTGATTGATTTGGGTATGAGTGTTTTACAACTTTGATTTGGTTATTTTTGGATGATTGGACTATTACTTGGATGTTTTAGATTTGGTGTGAGTTATTTTGATTGTTGTATGTTAAATTCCAATGATTTACCTTCTCCTTGCAAATGCTGAAATTGGTTATTGAATGTATGCTTTGGCTGTTAGCTTTTCTGTTTGATTAAGAATTTTTGCAGGAATGGGAAACTGAAATTAGTGGTATTGTAGGGATGTTTAAATAATGTTTTGGTGACTGGAATCAAGTTGATTTGTAGGATAAAAGTGGTTGATGTTATAGGAAAATATTCATGAATTAATTATTGGATTAAGGTGGACATGTTGGATTTGATGAATGACTTGTAGAATGTCAATTAGACTAAAGTGAGTATTTGTTGTGGATATTGAATATGGAAAATTGATGATTAAAGTTGTAATTTTAAATCAGAGGGCCTTAGAAATTTGTAGCCGCTCATTGTATCATTATGAGTTATTAAGGAGTAGTTTTGCTTCTTTGTGATCATAAAGATTTGAATTAATAGTCACTCATCATTGGTATCCCTTGGTTGTTTTGTAAAGTGTAAATTAGTATTGATGGGAACTGTCATTACTGTTTATGCTCTCTTTTGTTTGGAAACTGTTATTTTGTTTATAGTGGCTGAATTGATATATGGTTGAATGGAGCTGTCTTTTCTTGGTTATTGATGTTACATGTGAGTGGTATTATGGAACATACATGGGATTTGTGTGTTTGACTCTTAATAATGTAATTTCATATTAGAGGGTACTAATGAAGTGTCCATGAAGTGTATACTTGTATATTAAATTTCTGGGATTGGATGAAATTAATTATGATATCATCTTAATTAATCTTGATGTTGACAATGTGGAAAATAATTAAAAGAAACCTTATTAAATGCCTAGGCCATGAGTGTTACGATCGTTGGTTAAAAGTGTTGTTGGAAGGCTCAAAACTGATTCATTTGTTGTTGTGGACTAATATAGAATTAGGTAAATCCCTAGTATTTTGTTAAGTGATGATTAAAGTAATAAATGATTGGAAATCCTTAAGTAGGGGTTGCTAAACTTGATTTATGGTTTTGTGGATGATTATAGAGTTATTGAGGATGCTATTGGACTTGGTTGGCTTAGCCAACAATGGGAAGAGTTGGGATCTTTAGGTGATTGGAGAAGTAGAATATTGTGAGTTAGTTTTATTAAAGTATGGAAATGAGTTCTTGTTTTTCTTCCCTGTAAGCTGGAAATTTTGATTGTAAGGTTTAATTTGGTAGTTAAGGACATTTAAAGGAAAGGGTGGATATATAAACAAGCTTGTAGGCCAAATGTTTAAGAAAAGGGAAGTGTGTGATGAAAATTTTTGTTAGTCTAGTGTTTCTGCTGAATGTGCTTCTTTTTCTGTGTGATTTTTGGAACTAAATGTCTTTTGATTTCTCTGTTTGGAGCATGTACTTAATGTTGGTTTTTGCATGCTTGATAGCTTATTAGAATTGAAGAATGTAAGTCCTGTTTGTTTAACTTCTGAAGGAATTTAGGCAAATGAGTGAAGTATATGCTATAATGTATGCATTGGAATTTAATTTACCTATCTGGTTGTTTAAGGAATTGTTTGATGTGCATGATTAATTGGTATAATCATGTATGGTTGATAAGGTAAATTGAAATGATACATGCTTGAGTAACATGATAGATTTTGTAAATTCTTTGTTATGTGATAGTTATTGGCTGAATTTGGATGTTAGAAAGATGACATGAAAAGAATTATTTAAAGAAGGGAAAATGGGTAGTAATGTGGATACGAGAGAGAGACGTTTAACATGAAGTAGAATGATACTAATTTATCATTCTGTACTACATTATAGGATTGATTGCGATAATGACTTCCGTGGCATCAAGAAAGGTTGAGAAATAGCGTAATTGCTAAAGGGCGACAGGTAATCACTCTTAACCTCACTATAACATTGAGGGTGACGTTAGTTAGGGATTTTGTAAAATCCCTTTTCACCCTCTATATATATATATTATCTTTAAAAGGTTATTTTTATATAAAACAGGCTATCGGGTGCCTTTTAAACACGATTATTTTCGTATAAAAGGAATTTGAAACATTATATACTATTATCATGCCTGGTGGTGGCCATTGATCTGGAATGGCGTGGAATGTATATAGGGATAGTGTTGGATAGTGGTTTAAGAGATGATGAAGATAGAAAAGAGGGTTATATGTTGAGTTGAGATAGTTGAGAGTTATGTTGATGAAATATAGAATAAGGATTGTTAGTATTGCATGACACTGATTATTAGTACCGTCGGCCGATGTAACCTATCGATCTGCGCAATCGATAGGTTAATTGTACAGGTTCCTCGGATTTTAAAGGAACCAGGGACGTTTTCACTTTTTATAGTGCTCCCTTTTCAGGGACGTTTTCACTATTTAAAAGTGCTCCCTTTTTATGCTTTCAGATTTGAGACTGGGCACAGTGTCAATCACGTTTATTTTCGTCTGTTGAGTTGATTTGGAACTGACTGAGGGATTTGAGTGATATGTGGGAAATAGAGATGATGAATTTGAATTGATTTAGAAGGAGGGACTTAAATGATGGATGAAAGACTTGATATATATATGTATAGTATTGTTTTGAAATGAGGTACCCTTTAGACGCCCTCGCTACCGCACATCTCACTGTTATAGTGAGTTAAGCGGTGATTACTGGGACAAATTGTCTCATCCCACGATTACTGACATTTTTACAGGTATTTATGCACTGATGCAAGCAGCAGGAAAGGGAATTTAGGTAGTAGAAGCTATATAGGCTATTTGAATTGTATATTGCCAATTTGTATAGGCCTGCATTCGTTTCCGCATATATTTATATGTATTTGATATTATTGAACATTAGGTTGTTTATTTTCTAACCATGTTAGGTGATCCTTTTCTAACATGGTTAGCTATTAATTATCCATGATAGTATTCAGGTTGTATTAGTTTATTCTTTCCTATCATGGATAAAAATTATAAAAGGATTAGATTAATCTTTTCTAACTATGATAGAGATATTAATATTATGGAAATTCCTTTTTCTATCATAGTTAGTAAAGAAATTAATGAATCGGAATAAATATTAATGGTTAATTAGGTAATTAGTAACACAATGTTACAACTTGGTTATCAGTATTTGGTATACGATAACCTAGGACTGTGCTGCATTGCATATAGATTGGCAATATACATTGTTAGAATTCCCTTCCTTCTGTGCATGATACTCTGCTTTTTGGGAGGATTATCGCTCATCCCGTGGTGGGGAGAGAGTGATAAGAGAAATTGAATAGGTAATGTGGTGAGATTGAGATGAACATAGAAAGAATAACAAAACTAATGTTGATATGTATAAAAGTTAGGAAAAATAGCGAAATAAGGATGTTTCTCTGGGGTCTCGAGTATAGTTATGTGCCGGCCATAATCATAGTCGAGGCATCATGAGATCCCTTATTGGGTTAAGGGAGTAAGGAAATTTGAAAATAACAAGTAATAATGAATACAATATGAAATTAAAATTGTTGACCTTGTTCTTTATTTGTTTAGTTAATTGTTAAATTGTTGTGAGTGATAAGTTAAGTTGCATGATCTATTGGATGTTTTATTGTGATATTTGGTTTTGTTGAGGATCAATTGTAAGTTGTTTATCTTTACTTTTAAAGAAGATAGTTGAGTTCAATATTCTATTTTGAAGTTTTAGCGAAATTTTCTATTTATTCAATGGAATTGAAAGCAATTTGATGAAGATTTTAGTTAGGAAGTTGATATAGTTAGAAATTTGTTAAGGTCACAAGTTAAAATACTTAATTAATTCTTAGGGAAATGTTATCTAATGGGTAAGAAGTGAAGACTTTGGAATATGGCTAGGGAAACAAGTGAAATTGGGAGATGTGAATAAAAGATTTGATCTATTATTGAGTAGTACTTTTGTTTTGAGTAAGGGGTGTCTTGAAAGGTTTATAGAATAATGTGGATGATTGGAAAGTGGTAAGTTTTATAATGGAATGAAGGATGTTTGGGTAGTAGTTGAAGTGAAAAAAAAAAATGGTTAATGGATTGGGACACATTTAGATTTATGATTGAAGTTTCATGACCTACCAAATTGGTCCAAGAATACTAAGGCTTCTTAAAATATTTATAAAATTATGTTGGATTATATGGTTAGGGGAAGATTTGAGTTGATATTAGAACTTAGTTAAGAGGACAAAAGATTTAACTACACGACTTTTGTTTGTGATTAATTGTGGCCTTGTGGGATTGTATTAACAAATGGATTAGTTCATTATTGTTTTGAAGAGATCCACTGTAATCATCTTTAAGTGATGTCAATGAGATTTTAAATGATAGATTTTGTGTAAGGGGATTTTAGTTGGTGAAGTCTTGAGTTAACTTGTTGGATAAATACCTTTATGATGAAGGGTAAATTAACAATGTTGTTTGATGTTGGAAGTTTCTCTTGCATATACAAATATACATGAGGAGATGAGTTGTAATCTCGATTATTGAACCACACCATAATGACAATGAATTGATTTGACATATGCGAAATACATTAGAAGGGTTGTGATCTTAATGATTAGATTATACAAAAAGTGACTATGAGAGGATGTTTGATTAAAGAAGTTTACGTTTAGATTAAAATTGATTAAGACTTAGTATAGCTGATAACCTATGGTTACAATTTTATGGAGGTGCATTGGATATGTGTGTTAGTTCTATGCTTCAAAGGATGGCTTTCAAAGTTTCTTTTTCTCTTCGGTTATGGTTGAACTGGTTATATAGGTAAAATTATTCCAGTTTGTTCTTTGGGCCTGTATTATTAAAGATTCTGTTTGATAATGTCATCAGTCTTTTGTTAAACTTTATGGAATGATTGACTATTAATGCTTTGTTTTGAATCTCTGACATTTCTTCTTGCAAGTTGTTGACAATTTCAAATTTTGTTTTGTATATATGTATAGAGTAATATGGCGTTGTGATAATGTGAAAAAGTGTTGTTGAAGAATGTTTAGATGTGATGAGAGTTGTGGTTACATAAGGTTATGTGATGATTTTCATGTTTCAAATCAAGGTATTAGAAGGATTGAGATATTTTCATTGATTTTTTTTTTAGTTGGAATCAAACAATAGGAATTTATGATTTGAGAAACGTAGGGAATTATGGGAAAATCATGATTGTCGAGCTTGAATGGATTGAAATAGAAATAACTGAGGGGAGTTTTGACTTTAAGGATTTAAACACTATATTATGGATATGAACTGATTAGTAACCGGAAATTGGCTTGATGAATGGAATTTAAGAATGTACGCCTTGAATTAAGGTTAGGGTGACCACTTGAGGATACGCTGTGGATTGATGACTTATAGTGTATGTTGATGTTGTAAACTATTATGACGGAGTGATAAGTTATCATTAGACTGATATGAATGAGTTTGGGGTGATTTGAGGTTTAGATGACTAGTAAATGGAGGATAACTAGAAAAGTGGGAGAAGGAATTGATGAATGACCTACAAATTGAATGAAGATGCAGGATGAAGGATGGTGTAGCAAACATCAAATTATGGTTTAATAGTTAGAACTTTTCAAATAATTAGAGTTGAATTGTATATTTTCCGCTTTTAGATGTTAATTTTAGCGAATTTTGGGGACAAAATTCTTAAAAGGTGAGGAGAATTGTAACATCCTGAAAAATTTAATTCAGGATTAGAGAGTATTTTGGGAAATTTTGGAATTTTTTAGGAATTTTTGGGAATATTTTGGAAATTTTGAGTAATTAATGTGCATATAATTACTAAAGAAATGAAAAGTTTGAAATATGAGGGAGTGGTAGAACTAAAAATATTTCGAAGTTTAAGAAGATTGGAGGCTGGTTTAAGTGGTTTTAAATCAAAATGAGTACACTATAGCAAGTTTAGGCTTTAAATAACCAAAATCATCCTTATTTCCCTTAAAACAAACACGACCCTCCCTCCTTTCTATATATATCAGCCGATCCCTCCCCCTGCCTTCGACTTCATTTCTCTCTTCCTCTCCTCCGTCCCTCGCGTTCCGGCGGCCAAGGCGCGGCGGCGCCGCCCCCTCACAAACCCATCTCCTTTCTCACTTCTCTTCCTTCACTTCACCAAAACCCATCTCTTCCTTTCCCTTCCGCGCGTCCCCATCCTTCTCTATTTTGAGCGAGCCCACCGACGGCTCAGTGGCAGCGAACGGCGGAAGATGCGACGGATGACGGTAGGAGAGGCTAAGTTTTGGCTTTTATTGTACCTCTTAAGCTTTGTTTCTTTTCCATGAGGGTCTCTCATATTCTCTTTGTGTTTTCTTTCCAATCCCTTAGTTTCCCCTTCGATCTCCGGCGAGCCCAGCGGCGTTCCGGCGACGGCAAGGTCTGGTGAAACCCCTCCCTTCATTTTTGAACTCCGTAAGTATTTTTCACACTCTTATTGCCTTTGATTTTCGTTTTAGCCGTGTGAGAATGAGAGGCTGATTTGGGGTTTTAGGTCTTAGTCTTGGAAAAGTAATAGAACTAAGCTAAAACTTCATCTCTTTGTGTCCTAATTGTCAAATAGAATGTTGATTGAAGTTTCGTGAAGTTTTTGCAAAAACCCTAAAAATTGGGAATTCTCAAATCCAACGGGTTTAGAGTCATTTTTTTTTGGTTTAGAATCCTTAAATAATCAATAACAAAACTTGTTTGAGTTGATTATATCATTGCTGGTTGATTGATTTGGGTATGAGTGTTTTACAACTTTGATTTGGTTATTTTTGGATGATTGGACTATTACTTGGATGTTTTAGATTTGGTGTGAGTTATTTTGATTGTTGTATGTTAAATTCCAATGATTTACCTTCTCCTTGCAAATGCTGAAATTGGTTATTGAATGTATGCTTTGGCTGTTAGCTTTTCTGTTTGATTAAGAATTTTTGCAGGAATGGGAAACTGAAATTAGTGGTATTGTAGGGATGTTTAAATAATGTTTTGGTGACTGGAATCAAGTTGATTTGTAGGATAAAAGTGGTTGATGTTATAGGAAAATATTCATGAATTAATTATTGGATTAAGGTGGACATGTTGGATTTGATGAATGACTTGTAGAATGTCAATTAGACTAAAGTGAGTATTTGTTGTGGATATTGAATATGGAAAATTGATGATTAAAGTTGTAATTTTAAATCAGAGGGCCTTAGAAATTTGTAGCCGCTCATTGTATCATTATGAGTTATTAAGGAGTAGTTTTGCTTCTTTGTGATCATAAAGATTTGAATTAATAGTCACTCATCATTGGTATCCCTTGGTTGTTTTGTAAAGTGTAAATTAGTATTGATGGGAACTGTCATTACTGTTTATGCTCTCTTTTGTTTGGAAACTGTTATTTTGTTTATAGTGGCTGAATTGATATATGGTTGAATGGAGCTGTCTTTTCTTGGTTATTGATGTTACATGTGAGTGGTATTATGGAACATACATGGGATTTGTGTGTTTGACTCTTAATAATGTAATTTCATATTAGAGGGTACTAATGAAGTGTCCATGAAGTGTATACTTGTATATTAAATTTCTGGGATTGGATGAAATTAATTATGATATCATCTTAATTAATCTTGATGTTGACAATGTGGAAAATAATTAAAAGAAACCTTATTAAATGCCTAGGCCATGAGTGTTACGATCGTTGGTTAAAAGTGTTGTTGGAAGGCTCAAAACTGATTCATTTGTTGTTGTGGACTAATATAGAATTAGGTAAATCCCTAGTATTTTGTTAAGTGATGATTAAAGTAATAAATGATTGGAAATCCTTAAGTAGGGGTTGCTAAACTTGATTTATGGTTTTGTGGATGATTATAGAGTTATTGAGGATGCTATTGGACTTGGTTGGCTTAGCCAACAATGGGAAGAGTTGGGATCTTTAGGTGATTGGAGAAGTAGAATATTGTGAGTTAGTTTTATTAAAGTATGGAAATGAGTTCTTGTTTTTCTTCCCTGTAAGCTGGAAATTTTGATTGTAAGGTTTAATTTGGTAGTTAAGGACATTTAAAGGAAAGGGTGGATATATAAACAAGCTTGTAGGCCAAATGTTTAAGAAAAGGGAAGTGTGTGATGAAAATTTTTGTTAGTCTAGTGTTTCTGCTGAATGTGCTTCTTTTTCTGTGTGATTTTTGGAACTAAATGTCTTTTGATTTCTCTGTTTGGAGCATGTACTTAATGTTGGTTTTTGCATGCTTGATAGCTTATTAGAATTGAAGAATGTAAGTCCTGTTTGTTTAACTTCTGAAGGAATTTAGGCAAATGAGTGAAGTATATGCTATAATGTATGCATTGGAATTTAATTTACCTATCTGGTTGTTTAAGGAATTGTTTGATGTGCATGATTAATTGGTATAATCATGTATGGTTGATAAGGTAAATTGAAATGATACATGCTTGAGTAACATGATAGATTTTGTAAATTCTTTGTTATGTGATAGTTATTGGCTGAATTTGGATGTTAGAAAGATGACATGAAAAGAATTATTTAAAGAAGGGAAAATGGGTAGTAATGTGGATACGAGAGAGAGACGTTTAACATGAAGTAGAATGATACTAATTTATCATTCTGTACTACATTATAGGATTGATTGCGATAATGACTTCCGTGGCATCAAGAAAGGTTGAGAAATAGCGTAATTGCTAAAGGGCGACAGGTAATCACTCTTAACCTCACTATAACATTGAGGGTGACGTTAGTTAGGGATTTTGTAAAATCCCTTTTCACCCTCTATATATATATATTATCTTTAAAAGGTTATTTTTATATAAAACAGGCTATCGGGTGCCTTTTAAACACGATTATTTTCGTATAAAAGGAATTTGAAACATTATATACTATTATCATGCCTGGTGGTGGCCATTGATCTGGAATGGCGTGGAATGTATATAGGGATAGTGTTGGATAGTGGTTTAAGAGATGATGAAGATAGAAAAGAGGGTTATATGTTGAGTTGAGATAGTTGAGAGTTATGTTGATGAAATATAGAATAAGGATTGTTAGTATTGCATGACACTGATTATTAGTACCGTCGGCCGATGTAACCTATCGATCTGCGCAATCGATAGGTTAATTGTACAGGTTCCTCGGATTTTAAAGGAACCAGGGACGTTTTCACTTTTTATAGTGCTCCCTTTTCAGGGACGTTTTCACTATTTAAAAGTGCTCCCTTTTTATGCTTTCAGATTTGAGACTGGGCACAGTGTCAATCACGTTTATTTTCGTCTGTTGAGTTGATTTGGAACTGACTGAGGGATTTGAGTGATATGTGGGAAATAGAGATGATGAATTTGAATTGATTTAGAAGGAGGGACTTAAATGATGGATGAAAGACTTGATATATATATGTATAGTATTGTTTTGAAATGAGGTACCCTTTAGACGCCCTCGCTACCGCACATCTCACTGTTATAGTGAGTTAAGCGGTGATTACTGGGACAAATTGTCTCATCCCACGATTACTGACATTTTTGCAGGTATTTATGCACTGATGCAAGCAGCAGGAAAGGGAATTTAGGTAGTAGAAGCTATATAGGCTATTTGAATTGTATATTGCCAATTTGTATAGGCCTGCATTCGTTTCCGCATATATTTATATGTATTTGATATTATTGAACATTAGGTTGTTTATTTTCTAACCATGTTAGGTGATCCTTTTCTAACATGGTTAGCTATTAATTATCCATGATAGTATTCAGGTTGTATTAGTTTATTCTTTCCTATCATGGATAAAAATTATAAAAGGATTAGATTAATCTTTTCTAACTATGATAGAGATATTAATATTATGGAAATTCCTTTTTCTATCATAGTTAGTAAAGAAATTAATGAATCGGAATAAATATTAATGGTTAATTAGGTAATTAGTAACACAATGTTACACACAACCTTGGCTTGAGCTCACATGCTTCAAAGGGGAGTTCTCTTTCTTTTCCATTTCTCTTGTATTTATATTTTCCTAGTTTTAGATTTGTCATTTATATTTTGAGATTTGGATTATTGTGCTTATTTGAGTTTGATTGTGGTTTTGACTTGTAATGAGGGATTTGGACTCAACAATATGTATGGTCATACATATGTTCTTTATAATTCATTAGATATTTTATTTACTCATGGTATTGGTAGATAGTTGTTGAATTGAATTGTAATTGAACCTAATGCATTGCAATCACTAATCACACTCTATGGTACATAATAATGCCTAGTTGAATGAGTTCATGAGATTAGGTATTAGACTTACCGGTTGGTGAGGTTTGGTATTCTAGGAAACTTAGAGCAACTCAAAGTGAACCTATTAATTTCTTGGGTAACATTGGACTTCAATCCTTTGGTTTTATTTTATTATGTGGGGTTCCAATAGTGAATTAAAATCATAGGATTAATTAAGTGGCGATTCGGGGTCCCGGTCGTAGGATTAAAGTTTCCTTGCAAGTAATAGGTCCACTAACATTAAAGAGGTTAACAATGCCTAATTGAATGCGGTCTCAACATTTAGGTATTGGACTCATGGGTCCATGGGGTTTGGTAAATTAGGAAATTAGTGCATTAAACTCCCCAAAAATATTTAGAAAGCTATGATAGTCATTGAAAATCATTTCCAAGAGCAATTCACATCCATTACACCCTTTTCTTCAAAAATATCAAAAATATTTATTTGTTTTGCATCCTTCATTCCATCATTAAAAATCAACAAAAATATATTTTCTTCACCCAAATCTATCTTGCATTGCATTTAGTTTACTAGGATAGTTAAATTAAACAAGGCTCCTTGAGAACGATACCCGGGGTAACTTTCGCTTACCTTGAGGTTCTAAAATTTCTTGAAGGATTAGGCACAAGGCACACTACACCGACCCGCAAATCGGTGTCCTTCAAGTGGCGCCGTTGCCGGGGAGTCATTAATTTGACTCCCTAGTAAATTTGTGTCGATCCTCAAGATTGATTTGGGTCAAAGTGAGCCATTAGGTTGCATTTAGTTTAGGTGCATCTTAGGATAGTTCACTTTGCATTTCTTATTTGCTTTTATGTTTGCTTCTTGCATTTTCATATTGAGATTATTTGATTGCAATTGTCATGTCTAGACCTTATAGTTATGCACATTTGTCTTCCTTTTCAAGTATTGATAAGCATGATGATTTGAGCTTCTTTGAATCTATTGAACATGATGAAGAATTCATTTCTCCCTCCTCCCCACATTCTTCCTTCATTAACACATGTGATTGTGATGAGTCTTGTGCTACTTGTATGGAAATTGATAGTTGGCTTTCCACTTCATATGATGTTACTCCTTCTTCTAGTTTAATTGATAACATGACACATGCTACACTTGAAAAAGGACATGAAAATTGCATATCTTTTGATCTCAATTATTTTTTATCTTTCGGTAGGTCAATAAGGGAAGATTCTCATGTTTTAAATGATAAAATTGTGAAAAAAGATAAATCTTTCCATTTGATTTTATCTTGTGACCTACCTCCCGATTTTGCATTCATCTCCCATGTTGTATAAATCCTCTTCTTCTTCCACTCTTATACCTCCTACCTTTTGTGATTGCAAATGCGATGCGGTGTACCTCAACACCAAGTTGGGTTCCTCACCTTTCCGGTTGCAATCACAAGAGGACTATAAAAATAAAAATGTTTCTTTGACTCCTATAAAATGGAGTAATGTTGATTTTCTTGATTGTGATTCATACTTGGAAGTTTTGATCTTAATTTGCTTAAAACATATTCTAACCCTCTCCAAGTTTGTTCCTTTGGATTTGATATTTCTCTTGGCTTGTTTTCTTTGCATGGACATCATTGTAGGAGCCATATGAGGTATCCAATTCAACCACCAACAAGGAAGATCAACAAAGGAGAAGTTGGAGCTCTAAAGTCCAACATGATCATCATCAAGGATGAGAACTTCTCCTTCAAGCAATTGAAGATACCATAACCAAGGTTGTCTCTTTCCTCACTAATTTTCCTTCTTGTTCTTCATGTGATTGACTTAGTTATTGAGTGAGGAATATAAGTGTGGGGAGAGACATAAACCTTGTAGTAAAAGTAAAGTAGTTTAGTTGTTTTTGAATCCTTAGGTGTAGAAATAAATGCTCCTTGCTCACTATCACCACCACACTTGATTTTTGCATGATTTGAACTTGTTTGGAATAACATCTTGACTTGTTCTTGCATGAGTCCACTTGCTATTTCCATTGTTTGGCTACATTGAGGACAATGTAGAAATTAAGTGTGGGGGAGGGGATTAATTTTGGTTACTCCTTGGATTGATTAGCTCAAGTTTTGGGTGATTGCATCTTGATTATGTTTTTGGCTTCAAAGATGAGAAAATTTTGAAAACTTTTGAACTTCTCCTTCACTTTTACACTTGTTACCCTTGGACGTGCCCTATTTTTGAACTCTCTTTGGCAATTATGAGAATTTATTGATGTTTTTGATATGTCTCTTGATTGAAAATTTTGTGAATGGAATTGATGCCCTATGGTTAACCTTGATTGTCTTGAATATTTGTTTATGAGTTTAGGAGAATTAACCATATATTGTGAGGTTTATTTGAGCCTAATTATTCATTCTTGAGTGAAATCCACTTGATTACCATTCTCTAGAACTTGTTTGCATTCTTGGTCAAAGCTTGTTGCATATAGTGTAATGTAGTATGATAAAGGTCTTCATTTCATACCCTTCTATCCCAAACACCAACCCTAAACACTATACCCTTTTGCTACCTATTTGAGCCCTTCACTTGATGTTATTGCATTGTTTTGTCAATATGAGAAAAGTTGCATAATTGCTTTAGTTGAAATGAAAAAAAAACCATTATTATGTTTTAAAGAAGTATGTCATGTATAGAAAAAAAATACAAAAAGAAGAAAAAAAAGAAAAAGAAAGAAAATGAAAAAAATGAAAAAAAAAGACAAAAAGTGAAAATAAGGCATGCATAGTAGTTTAGCAATGTGCAATTGGTACTTCAAGTTGTAAATGAATGGCTAAACATGCATAACATCAATTCTTTTCATTTTCATTCTCATTCCATCATTTGGTCTATCCATCACCATAACCCTCGAAAGTCCTTTTGATGCATTGCACTTTATGTTTTAGTAGAGACCTTAGAATTTCTACAAGCATATGGCAGAGTGTGTATTAAAGTGGATATTGAGAGTATAAATGAACCCAAAATTGTGAGATGTGTGTAACCACCTATCATTGAGTGATTTTCTTCTCTACTCATACTCATTATATTTACTACAATCATTGTTAGCCATTGTTAGCATTATTTCATTCCAAATTATTATTTTGTTGGAATTCTCAAAATTGCCTTGCTTGTCATTGTACTTCAAAGCTTTTTAAATTTGTCTTTGTCCAGGAGTACAAAGGTTTAAGTGAGGGGGAGTTGACAAATACTTAGTTTTGTATGATTTTTATGTGCTTAATTGAGATAATTAACATGATTAAAGATGCAATTTTGGTCTTACTTGTGTTTCTTTTTAGAATTAATACAAAGAGATTTTATCTTGGATAAATCATTAAATATTCTATTTAGGTTAGCAAGAAAGTGGGCTTTGGAAGCAATTGGGCTTTGAGAGCATTTGAGCTAAAAAGAAGAAGAAAACAGAAGAAAGGAAGAATAGAAAGAAAGTGATTTTTCTTTCTTGGGCTGAAAAGGGATTAAGAGAAATGAGGAGGGAGCCGAAACTGAAATGAGGAGGGAGGCGCCGAAAGTCACAAACCCATTTTCCCCCTCTTCATTCTCTTTCCATTCTTGTTCCATTTCTCTCAAATTCCTCCATCCACCTACCACAAGTGCTCATAAATTAAAGCTTAGGGTTTCTAAGCTTTTCTTTATGAGTAACTAAAACACCCTCCTTGCTCTTGGGAATGATTTGAAGATAGCTTGAGCTCACATGCTTCAAAGGGGAGTTCTCTTTCTTTTCCATTTCTCTTGTATTTTTGATTTTCCTAGTTTTAGGTTTGTCATTTATATTTTGAGATTTGGATTATTGTGCTTATTTGAGTTTGATTGTGGTTTTGACTTGTAATGAGGGATTTGGACTCAACAATATGTATGGTCATACATATGTTCTTTATAATTCATTAGATATTTCTATTTACTCATGGTATTGGTAGATAGTTTGTTGAATTGAATTGTAATTGAACCTAATGCATTGCAATCACTAATCACACTCTATGGTACATAATAATGCCTAGTTGAATGAGTTCATGAGATTAGGTATTAGACTTACCGGTTGGTGAGGTTTGGTATTTTAGGAAACTTAGAGCAACTCAAAGTGAACCTATAAATTGCTTGGGTAACATTGGACTTCAATCCTTTGGTTTTATTTTATTATGTGGGGTTTCAATAGTGAATTAAAATCATAGGATTAATTAAGTGGTGATTCAGGGTCCCGGTCGTAGGATTAATAGTTCCTTGCAAGTAATAGGTCCACTAACACTAAAGAGGTTAACAATGCCTAATTGGATGGGGTCTCAACATTTAGGTATTGGACTCATGGGTCCATGGGGTTTGGTAAATTAGGAAATTAGTGCATTAAACTCCCCAAAAATATTTAGAAAGCTATGATAGTCATTGAAAATCATTTCCAAGAGCAATTCACATCCATTACACCCTTTTCTTCAAAAATATCAAAAATATTTATTTGTTTTGCATCCTTCATTCCATCATTAAAAATCAACAAAAATATATTTTCTTCACTCAAATCTATCTTGCATTGCATTTAGTTTACTAGGATAGTTAAATTAAACAAGGCTTCTTGAGAACGATACCCGGGGTAACTTTCGCTTACCTTGAGGTTCTAAAATTTCTTGAAGGACTAGGCCCAAGACACACTACACCGACCCACAAATCGGTGTCCTTCAAATCGGTGTGACCCGCTGACATCAAACTTATCTGCAAAAATAGACGTAGAAGTAATTGAATAATATTCAAGTCAATGTCTTTCAACATTTAATAAAT
The DNA here is from genome assembly GCA_029929735.1 of Mimosa pudica. Lineage (NCBI taxonomy): Eukaryota > Viridiplantae > Streptophyta > Magnoliopsida > Fabales > Fabaceae > Mimosa > Mimosa pudica. The sequence goes on from JAKELP010000031.1 coordinate 3,718,807, forward strand.
GATTTAGTGTTCACTTCCACCAACTGGGCTTTTTGTGTATAAAATTTTAAGGTAATCAAACTCATACTGAAGTTTGAACTCGGGTGGTAGACAAGGGTGACAAATCCTTGGATTTGTATGTTTTTAGTGTGCTAAATTGAAGTTATTAACATTTCAAAGATGTAATATTGAATTAAAATGCATTGATTATATTTTGAATTGAATTAAAAATGATTTTGTGTGAAAAGGGTTAAAAAAGGGCATAATCGTCACATTTAATTGTTTATATTAAGTGATTAATTTTTGGGATGAAATGTGTTATATTGTTGTGAATTTTCCCCTGCAGAAAATGAAGAAAATGAGCTGAAATAGCTATTCTGAGTATTTGGAGAAAATTACAGAATCGGCCCAAAATCCTGAAAATGCTTCAGAACAGTCCTGGGAAAATTACAGAATCTGACCCAAAACTTTCAGACTTTGCAGTTCAGTCCCTGTCGCGAACTGATATGTCCAGCTTCGGTTTTCTCTGTTTTTTGGCTCTTTGAAGCACCAAATTGGACCCAAACTCAACCCCAAACATTAGGCCCAAGTCCCCAATCATATTAGGTGGTAAATTAGGTTTAGAAACACAAGTTTTGGGGGTTGGGTGCTCCCCAAAACCCTAATTCCCTCCATTCCCTGCATCCTCTTCTCTTCACTTCTCATCTCATTTCTTCAATCTTCCACCTTCCTTCCTCCATCCATGCCTCAATAAAGTTTCTCCTTGCTCTTGGAGTTGATGGGAAGTGGCTTGAGCTTTGGTTCTACAAAGGGGCCGGGAGTCCCAATTCCTTTCCTTTCTCCTTATATTTTTGATTGCCTAGGTTTAAGGTAGCATTTATGTTTTGAGATTGGACTGGATTTGGTTGTTATTATGGGTATTTGTGATTTTGATTTATAATGGGGGATTTGAACTCATCATTATACATGGTTATGTTCTTTATAGTTTATTTGATATCATTCTATTTATTCATGGTATTGATAGATAGTTTGATTGAATTAAATTATAATTGAACCTAATGCATTGCAATCACTAATCACACTCTAGGGTACTTAATAATGCCTAATCTAATGGGTCCATGAGATTAGGTGTTAGACTTGCTGGTTGGTGAGGTTTGGTATTTTAGGAAACCTAGAGAAAACTCAAAGGTGCTAAAGGGCTTAACAATTTCTAGTTAGTTGGGGTTCCACTAATTAGGTAATTGGACTCATGGGTTCATGAGGTTTGGTAAATTAGGAAATTAGTGCATTAAACTCCCCAAAAATATTTAGAAAGCTATGATAGCCATTGAAAATCATTTCCAAGAGCACTTCACTTCCATCACACCCTTTTATTAAAAATACCAAAAATATTTATTTGTTTTGCATCCTTCATTCTCATATTTAAAAATCAACAAAAATATATTTTCTTTATCCAAATTTAATCTTGCATTGCATTTAATTTACTAGGATAGTTGAATTAAACAAGACTCCTTGAGAACGATACCCGGGGTAACTTTCCCTTACCTTGAGGTCCTAAAATTTCTTGAAGGATTAGGCCCAAGGCATACTACACCGACCCGCAAATCGGTGTCCTTCAAAGGGTTATAGTGGATAGTCAGTTTGGAGTCAACTCGGGTTAGACAAGTGGAAAATAAAAGTTAGAAAGTAATTTAGATTCTCATTATAACATAATAGTAAATATTAATTATTAACTACTTTGTGTCACTAACAAATTATCATATGCTTGTCAAACATTTCTTACAATTTATTTAGCATATTAAAATTATAACATCAATATACTTTGAAATGACACTAAAATAAGTAGTCATTATATATTTTTCATAGAAAAATTACCTAAATAGATAATTGATAAAAAAATATCCATACTCATAGTACTTTAACAAATATGCCTTACTAAAATTCAGGCAAAAAAAATTTTTCCTAAAATTTGTTTGGCATTAATTGTAGAAAGCAACATTTGTTAGAAAAAGAACAACTAAGCAACCTACTGGGTCACCCAGTTGTGCCGAATTAGACCCAGGTTACTCTGGGATGCTATGATCTTGGGTTAGTGGCATCCCGAGCCGGTTAAATGACCGGGTCGTCAAGTTTTGGGTTGACCCACCTAAGCCATTTTGGAATAGATAACCATGGAAAATTTAACCCATACATTTGGAAATGTAACATAAAACTTATGTAGTGGGGAAATTAAAAAAAAAATTAAAGTCAATTTTGAGGAGAAGATTCTTCAAAATTGTTTCCTATCTTCATGCATGACAAATATTAAATCGTTTATTTTTTTAAAACAATCATCACTTTTAAATTATTTCTGACAAAATGATCCAACATATTTATAAAACATTATTAGCTCACTATTAACTAAGGATTAGACGCTATTGTTTTTAGTCATAAAGGATTAGACACGATTACATCAAGGACCTTGACTTCTAATTATTAAGTATACGATTACTTACCATTTCGTGATTGAGACTATTCAGTTTTTGAGGCCTGTTCAGTATCACTTCCTTCACATAAGAATTTCCTTCAAAAAATACCTACAAAACAAACAAATATCAATATGAAATAAGCCACTCTCACAAACTCTGGGGAATATATGAAATCAACATCATATTTATCTGCGGCCTGGTTTCATCTTCTTCATGATCTGTTTCTCCTTCCCTCCAGTCTCTTATGGACCATTGTTTGGATGGGAGAAGTAATGATACGGTCCGAGACAAACACCTTTCTATGTTTGGATTAGTAGAAAAATGAGAGAAAATGATGGATGAGACCCACTAGTGTTCTCTGTATGTGGAGATCATATAGGGGAATAAATTAACATTTATTCTTGACTTTCTCTTGGAATAATCAATTTCTATATATATATATATATATATATATATATATATATGCTAAAGTATGTTTTTGGTCCTTAACTTTGGAGAAAGTCATGTTTTAGTCCCTTAACTTTAAAAAGTGTGTTTTTAGTCCCTTAACTTTGGATAAAGTCATCTTTTAGTCCTTTAACTTTGAAAAGTGTGTTTTTAGTCCTTTTAAATTTCGTTAAAGTATGTTTTTGATCCCTTAACTTTGCACAAAGTCATATTTTAGCCACTTAACTTTAAAAAGGAAGGGACAAAAACATATTTTATCTTGTTTTGAAAGGATAAAAACATCACTTTGTCTAAAGTTAAGGGACCAAAAACACACTTTAGCTATATATATATATATATATATATATATATATATATATATATATATATATATATATATATATATATATATATATATGAACGAATATAGATTTGATTATGTTAAAAATAATTTTTATACATCAACTAGGAATCAAAACTTTTCTAGATTTTATTACCAGATAACCAAGCAACCAACCATTCTAATTTTAAACTTTGTAACTCTCTCTTTCAACACAAATGTGTCATTTAGGATCCAAATTCGATATCTCAAGGGATATCTAGAAGGACCTTACACCTATTTGGAAAGATATACACAATTTAAAATGAAATTTAAACAATCAAACTAAGATTTAAACGGTTGAGATATGCTTAGACAAAACAATTCCTCATGGAACACCACACCTCATCAATTGGATCTCCTTTTAGTCCCTTTTTCCGTTAAAGAAGTTTTGTTGCTTAATTTTCTTTCCTTTCAAGTTTATGAGCTATCTAACGAATTGCTTCTTTTTATAGCCTTTTCTTTTATATTAAAATTTAAAATTGATAATGTTGATATTTAAAATGAATATATTCTCTGAGTTATTTTACTTTTCTAAACAAAGAAAGTATGTTTTATGGCCAAATTAAATAATTTGATTAAAATATATTGATGGTTTTAATTTTAAGATTAAACGTAGGTCTATATGCTTATATCCATTAGACTGAATTCTCCAATCAAAGGATGAAGTATGATAAAGTTTGTGATTTAATTAAATTAATATATTGTATGGGTAGAAAAAATAAGGGGAAATAGAAACGACATATTAGATTAAAAGATTTTCAGCAAAACATAATTCAAATGAAGAAATTAATTGATGGCTGGTTTGTTTCTCTCACAAAGCTTAAAGTCAAAGCCATATTTGAGAATATTAGACTCACAAATCCTAAATTAAGAGTAAACGAGAAAGATCAGTGCATAGAACTCTACTGCTACAAGGAATTATGATGGGATAGATCTATTTATAATGTTAAAGTAATTAAATGAGTAGTTGAAGATTTCTCAGTTGGAAAGTGTCCCTGACGTACATCACATGAAATGTGTCTTCATCATTACATATGACATACTCCCTCTGTACCTAAATATAAGATCACTTTAAGGAGGAGAGCGAGTTCCTAAATATAAAATCACTTTTTAATTTAATTCAAGTTTTCTCAAATTACCCTATACTCCTTTCACCCAAAAAATAGTGTTTTGAAGAAGGTGAAAGAATATTTTCAAACTGACACATTTAAACATTAACCCATTTGGCATAAAAAATTTAGAACACCAATTCATGTATAATTAGAATAGCATGAGAATATGTGTCTAATCGCAATATAAATTTTTCTTAAAATATACCTGTTGGTGTCATACAATGATTTTATCTCAATTATGTAGGCAGTGATGTGTAAGCCCTATAACTTCTCTTCACATTTTCTGTAGCATTTGTATCTCATGGTAATCTCTTTTTTTTTTTTTTTTTGCCAATGTATCTCATGGTAATCAAAGCATCATATTATTGTGTCAATTATTTCTTCATAATTGCACGTCACCCATGATTGGGATTTTCCATCCAAAGATGCATCATAATATTGTGTCAATCATTTCTTCATAATTGCACGTCACCCATGATTGGGATTTTCTACCACCAAGGTCACTTTGTCCAGATATCTCTTTGAGTTAAAACTCAATTTTCATATCATCTCTAGCCCCAAACAATTTTCTAGAGGTTTACAAATGTTCATTTCAATTCATACCAGAATGAAATTCTTAGAAGATGGAGCTCTAGGACCCATCAAAATCAAATACGGTTTCAAGTCGTAAAAAAAATGAAATATTTAGTAGATGGAACTTCAGGTTCCATCAAAATCAAATACGGCTTAAGGTAGTAAAAAAATGAAATTTTTATGAGATAAAACTTCAGGTTCTATCAAACATGGCTTCAGGCCAAATCTTTATTATGTGGAACTTCAGGTCCACCAAATATGGCTTCAGGACATAAAAATTGAAATTTTTTTACTAGATGGAACTTCAGGTTCCATCAAAATCAAATACGGCTTCGGGCAGTAAATAAAAATTGGAACTACAGATTCCGTAGAGATGACTTCAGGTCATCATTGTATTGGAACGGTAGGTTCCACAAAAAAACAAAATATAAGAGATAAGAACAAGATGAAGAAAATAATATTATTACCAATATTACCTTCGTGAGTCTCGTGCTCGGTTAGAGCTTCGTGCTGATAACGTGTTATGAATATAAACATGAGAAGAGAATATAAGAGAGACAAGAAGAGAGTGAGAGAATATCTTATTCAAATGGGTTGGTTATATACAATGGTGAGTCCCATATTTATAGAGGACAACATTAGGGTTACATTATGCATCAATATGGAATAGCCCAAACACAAGGAGGAATAGAGGGGAATGGACATTGACATCCACATTTAGGGGATTTTCATAACACGTAAGGGGTATTTTGGAAATTTCATGTAATCCTAACTCATTGGAATGTCTTCCTTAATCTCTCTAAATTTGCTAAAGTAGTGATCTTATATTTAGGAACGGAGGGAGAAATAACATTAGATTGTGATTACATTTAATTTCTTTTATTTTTTTGATTTGAGAAGTTGTATTTTTTAATTACAATTTTAACATATGATTTGTGTTTAGAGTTCACTTTTTTTGACATTGGCTGTTCAATGTTATTCAAGAATTCAACCAATATTGATTCAGGACGCATTATTGTTGGTTTTAATTATTTGGCCCATTTTTTTATTTTGGTTCCCCTTATCGGCCCACTTTAGGTTAATTAATTAAAATTTTTTAATCTCAATTGTTGTTGCCAACAATCAAGGTTTTGTCTTATATGAATTCATAAATTTTATATTTTTTTCTGACTAGAACATACTCGTTAAACTAATAAAGTTTCACCACTTCATGTGATAAAAAGGGTCGAAATTAAATTTAATTAACTATCAAATGGCATTACTTCTTACGTAAGTAGAAACAGTGGGAATTTAAATAATTTAACCATTCAATGTCATGACATCTTACAAATGATAGAAAATGGGAAAACGATTGTGCATTTATATAATAATCGTCATTCATGGAAGCTAAATTACTTTGATTAATAATTATAAAACCAACTCTCCAATTTCATCAAACAAATAATACATAATAAGTAACATTCTTTTTAGACATTAATCATTTAACAATTTATAAATTCAAAATATCACAAAAATAATTTAATGGAAATAAAATAGCATAATAAACATATAATGCACGACTTCTATAAACAAAGAAAAAAAATACCAAATTATCCGGCTTCTCTATATATTTCATTTATCATTGATTAGTTTTTTTTACACATGTATCTATTTCTGCATCGATGGCATGTAAGCATTCTTACGAATTATCTTGAATTGCCGCTCATGGGTATTCTAGCTTAAATATCTTCATGTGTAATTTTTAAAGCACTAAGTAGCATATTTCGACAACTTGTCAACCTTTTACTGGCGGTGTTGTTAAACTGATGATTTCATACTGGAGTCATTTGTTTATATGTTTTCCCTATTATCGACCGTGTGAAAGGACCGATGAGTAAGATTCCTCCAAGATAATGCCAAATTTCAACATAAACTGGTTGTGTATATATATGTGTCAAAGTTAAGGAGGTTTTCAAATATATTTTCATCTTTCAATACTGATTTAAGACTAATTTATAATAAAACTATCAATACATACTTCATCTTGTTATTTGCTTACGATATGGCAAGTGTTCCACAGCTCGTTTTTGAGGCAACAAGGTACACACAGCTGATAACAAAACACATGGCTCTTTCATCTTCTTTGTTTATCTATTTTCTTTTCTGATTTATCAAGCCATATAGCATACATAAACCATAACATTATCCCTTGTATTTTAACTCTTTACATATTTATTTATTGAAAGATTATAAGTCTTACAAGGAAGCAGAATCACTATTCAGTCAATATGCACGAAACCATATCAATTCTCGTATATATGGATCTCCTTATCAAGATATTTGCATCCTATATTGTTATACATTATTTAATGCAAGTGTTTCAACATTTTTTTTGCACAAACTCAATAAAACGTTTCTCTAAACTCAGTTCTGATCAATTATTTTACAGTACTCATCTATCCCATAATTGAAAAGTTCTTATTAACTAATTAATTTGGGTACATCAAGGAAGTTAATAAATTAGCTGTTTATAATAATTGTCACTTGATCTCCCCATAATTCCCGTGTAAACATTAGATTATACTATCTCCGGTCCTAAATATAAGACCTAATTGAATTTTTTTGGAGAGGTTAAGGTTGCGAAATATGCTATTAAATCATGACATATTTGATATATTTTTAGATTATACATTAGTTTATAGGTAAAATAAACTAATCTAAGGGAAAAAATTAGGTAAGTCAATTTATAATTAACTCATTTTGCTTTTTTATAGGATTTTCTAAAAAAGTCAATTAGGTCTAATATTTAGAACCGGAGGGAGTATGTGAATTCATAAGTTAAATAAATTAATTTGTGAAAAATGATAAATTTGAGAGAGACAAAATAGATTAAAATTTTATATAGTAATTACTGATTCAACACCATAGCTAGCTGTTATGTTAAAGATAGGAGAAGTACCATCTATATTTCTATTCATTCTATGAATACATTATTTAGAAAAATATATACAATAAAGGATGAAATTGACATGATGCATACAGATACAGATTGGGTGGAAAAGTAGCATTGATCACAGGAGGGGCAAGGGGAATAGGAGCAAGCATGGCAAGGCTCTTTACTAAACATGGCGCAAAGGTGATAGTCGCAGATATTCGAGACGAACAGGGGCAAGCAGTATGCAATGATATCGGATCCAAATATGCTTCATACATTCACTGCGATGTCACAAAAGAATCTGATGTTGAAAGTGCCGTAAAAACTTCTATTTCTAAGTATCAAAAGCTTGACATAATGGTCAACAATGCTGTCTTAGTAGATGAAGCTAAGCCAAGCATTCTTGACAATGAAGTGAACGATTTTGAACAAGTTGTTCGTGTGAACCTAACGGGTCCTTTCTTGGGCACCAAGCATGCTGCTAGAGTCATGATTCCTGAAAGAAAGGGAAGTATTATAAATGTGGGAAGTGTTTGCTCAAGTGTAGGAGGTGTTGCAACACATGCTTACACAAGTTCTAAGCATGGCTTAGTGGGTCTCACTAAAAACGTGGCTGCTGAACTTGGCCAATATGGGATCCGAGTGAATTGTTTGTCACCGTATTTCATTGCTAATGTTGCTGCAAAGGATTTCTTCAAATTAGATGATGATGAATGTTCTTGTGTTTATTCAAATCTCAAAGGTGTTTATCTGCAGGAAGAGGATGTGGCTCAAGCTGCACTTTATTTGGCTAGTGATGAATCAAAGTACATAAGTGGGCATAATCTAGCCATTGATGGGGGCTTTACTAGTATTAATCCAATCTTTGGTTTGTTTTCAAAATCAAAGTAGTGTTATTTAGTAACATTATATTGGTTAGTTATCATCACAATGCATCTGTGTTTCAATTTCAATGGAATAAATTTTAGTTAAGAATTATTTTATCTATTTAAATTATCATTTTTATCCACTTCAAGCTAGCTCATATGGTTAGGATAAGGAGATGTAGGAGAAATCCAAAGCTGAAACTTTACTCACCAAGTAAAAAAAATCGGTTTAATTTCCCTTATTTTCTCTACATAAAAGGAAACATGGACTAATGATACTTGAACAATCATAAATTTGTTATTTGAAGAATTTTTGCGCATGAATTTTTTTCCCTTACTCCGGAGATTCTTACCGCCCTTGTACTATATAGTACTAAGAAATCTTTATACTTGTAGACGTATTATATGCTTATTTGAAAGTCATAATATGTTAATGATGTAATTTTGGTGTAAAATGAGCGTGCAGGTCCTTAAAAATACCATAAAATAAGGGTAAAATTGTAACACTAGACTTTCTAATACCATACTTAGGCAATCAACTGCTTTATAAACTACTCCCTCCGGTCCTAAATATAAGAACTAATTGACTTTTTTGAAAAATCTTAAAAAAGCAAAATAAGTTAATTATAAATTGATAATATACCTAATTTTTCCCTTAGACTAGTATATTTTACCTATAAACTATTTCGCAATTTAATAACCTATTTCGCAACCTTAATCTCTAAAAAAAAGTTATCTAGGTCTTATATTTACGACCGGAGGTAGTACTATTTAAAAACTCAAGTGTTTTATAAATCAATTAAGTAGACAGGTTTATAACTCGTAACTATAATTCTATTTGAAGTAACAATAAAGAAATCAAATAAAAGGAAAGATTGACTAATTTTAGTGTTCTTAGTTCTCACATGTATATTGATATCAACACATCTTGTTTATTCCCGAATAAGAACTAAACCTCAATGGGTCAAACAAATCTTTAGTCTCAATCAACTTCTAAATAAATTGTTAAGAATCCAATCTTAAAAGTTTTCAATACCAACTATCAACTAACAATTTTTGCTGAAGAACAAGTGAAGAATCAAACCACCAGAACAGAGTAATCACATAGAGACAACACCACAGTAAATCCAAAATTTCCAGAAATTACAGAACCTCAACATTCAATATATCATTCCAATCTAATCCTATCGCCATTAACTCTTTCTGACACTGAAACGCCATACCAAACAGGGCAAGAAGAAAATAAAATTTAAATCTTCACATTCAAATTTCAAACAAAATCAAAGAGACCATTCAACCCAACATCTTTTACTTTCATCCATCACCGGAAAATCCACATGCACAACCCTTTGGTAATTCTTAACATATTTTAATCATCAAGCAGAGAATCGAAGAGAAGCAGAAAATTGCAAAAATTTAACATGCATTCAAATATATTAGTTCAATCCTACTTATAATTGAACTCACCCTTATTACTCTGTTTGGGAGGTTTGATAATCAAGTCTGATGTAGGTGATATTAGTATATACATACTTGAAGTTATGAATTGTGAAGTGAGAGGTTTTTATTTTTGTGTTTGGAACTGGAAATTGCAGACTAAGTATATCCACTATATATATTATTTTGAAGTTTTGAAGGCCTGTGAATTTGTTTGATTACATGAATTAATGTGGAAGTTTTTGTTTTATAAGAAGTGTGTAAAAGAGTTAGCAAAGATTGAGGTTTGTTAATGTTAATGTGGAATTTTATTATTTTGAGCTAATCAAAGGATTAAGAACACGGAATTGATTAAATGAAAGCACTGTATGTTTTTTCTGTTTTGTGTGCATGAGAGAATATTTTCTGAAACAAATGATGAAAGATTACAAATCAATGGTGAATGGTAGTTTGTTGATCATGGGACTAAGTGACTGTTAGTTGGATTCAATAAAGATTTTATGGAATCAGAAATCCTTATCTTAACAAATTAAATCAGTAAGCAAGTAATTTGTGAATGATTTCTGTAAGTTGAAAGCTTGGTTAACACAATTTGGTGAATATGATTAATGAGGAAGTAAATAGAAATTATCCTTCATTGTGGTGATAGTGGAATGAGAATCTCTGTTTTATTTATTTACTGTTTTTAGGTGACAGATTTTCAAAAATAAAAAAGAGTACGGAGGAGAACATGCTAAAGAACAGTATGTTGAGAGCTGTTCATTCTGTGTTTTTAGCTTTGTTTTAATAATTGAAGCTAGAAGCTGATTTTAAGGTCATTAATATTGTGCTTGGATATCCTATCTTTTGTGGTGTTGTAATAATTGAAGTTATGTTTAACGATATTGGTATCATGCTTTCTTTTGCTAATTTACTAAAATCACAGATTTTATCCTTCAGATTGGACTATATATATGTATCTAGTTTTGAAATTGTTGCTTGAAATCTACTACCATGCCAAAAGGTCATAGTATATAATATGTAAACATGCAATTGGTGTGGTGAGGGTCATGTGCACACATGTTAGTTATTGCTTTGTCAAAAATAAAATTGGGAATTATTTCTCTTTGTTCCCATTATTAATGGCATCTGTCTGATAAATTGGAATATTTAATTTGTGATTTACATAGGAAACCAAAGAGGATTATATGCATTGTGCATTTTTCAATTGCTCTATTAAGAGCCATATATCCCTTTGAAATGCAGCTTCTATTTGTAGGATCGTTTCATGTTTCCTCTAGCTGGAATATATGACTGTCAACATTTTTTTCCCAAGTCATTTCCCGTCCATGTTTCCTGCGTGTAGTGTGTGCCAGCAGTCTCTGATTGGCTTGTTTATAAAAGAATGGAGACGAAGATTTTCATTCTAAAGTGTGCATTTGCAGATTATAGATTGATTTTAGGTAGAGTATTGCCTCTTCATAGATAGACCTTGGGGTGGGGTTATCAAGGCAGTCAAATCATCACATACGGATGTCAATTCTGTTTTACTTTGATCAATTTGTGAATCCATTCCCTCTTGCATCTGAGGACCTGTACATGCAATATCATCGATGGAGAAGTACTTTTGGGAAGGAAAGGGAATTTAAGGTAGTTCTACTCTTCTACAATATGGTATTCTTCATTTCTATTGTATTTTTAAATTCTTCTACTTTCATTTATATGATCAGCATAAACTACGTGAGTTTAACGGTTCATAGAAGGTAATACTACACTTCTACTCTTCTACGATATGATTTGCTTGGAAATGATCTTTAAGATAAAATATTAAAATAGTTTGGGGACGAGGAAGTTAAGATCCATGAGACACAATACGTAATTACATAAAAGTATAAATACTAATTTACTATTTTCATATTACGTGAAAATATAGGCACTGATAAATCCCACCCAAGGAGCAAAGTTGAAAAGGGTCAGTTCATATATAAGTTCTAAAGTAAAGATTGCAGTTTCATGTCATTGCATTATTCATCTTGTATGAATAAATGCATAGTATTTGTTACAACTTACAAGTTTATGATGAACTTTTAACCTTACAGTTTATTTTTTATTTTTTTGGTTATGAAGTCGTGGTTTCGAATCAGCTACTGTGCAAAAAAGTATAGGTTAGACTTCCTAGTATATTCCCTTTTCCAATACCCTCACTAAGTGGGGACCAGAACTAGGTTGACCCTTTTGGGTAAAAGCCCCGTTATCTAGCCTCTTTGAAAACCGTCTTATCTTATGCGGAGTCGCCCCCAAGATTAAGGGGATTTCCCAGGGATTGAAATCAAACACCTTTGACAAATGGCGGGGAAGACACTTTATCAACTCACTTTAAATCATCCGAGCAATGCCCCTAAGCAACTTCTTTGTCAAATAGATTTATTATAGTCTAATAGTGTTATAACCAGAAATCTTGCAGGTATAACACCCTACTATTAACAAACAAATTGTTAATATGCCTCCCCTCCAGAAATCTTGCACGTATAACACCCTACTATTAACAAACAAATTATTAATGTGCCTCCCCTCCATTAACACAAAATGTTTGCATTCCAAATTCAAATCCATTTGTCTTTGCTGCCAATAAAGTTCTATATATAACCATCTTCAACCCACACCATATGTCTGTCCTCTGTTTTGCGTTGTGCTCTAGCTCATATCATTATAATAATGCTTCATCTCGGTTGCCATAACTCCTCTAGCCTCCACTTATTTTAAGATGACCACATATATTGTTTAGCATTCTGACAGTTTAAGAATATTTTGATAGATATAAAATCAACAGAAAACATAGTATCATTTGTCATTGTCAATGTTTTCCCTGCGAAGTGGTTCGCTTAAATGACTATTGAATGGACTAACATATCTTACGTTTTGAATAGGTTATTATTTTCGTGAACGAATATTCAATTAATATATACTTGTGGCGCCCCAAGTGCCACATACATATCGGTGAGGCATTACAAGTCCTACATTGGAGGCTTTCTTGGAAGAGGGGCTTTATAAGTTCTTGGTTCATTAACCCATGTGTGCAGAAATAAAGGCTTGATTGTCATGATTCTATAGCCATTGTAGGGACAGGTCCCAATGGATAAGTTATTAGAAGTCATGTCTTTGGATCTTGGCTGAGCCAAACTCCTTTTCTAAAGTTTATGTATCAAAAAATATTTATGGAAAATCACAATCAGGTCCCTTATAAGGGAATTAATCACACACAGGTCTCGTTGACAACTCAGAGGCCCATTGACAACTCACTTAACACCTGTATGTGATTAATTGCTTATAAGAACCTAATTGTGAGTCTCCCAAATATTTATTCATTTATTTTCTTTAACACATATTTCTTTAATTTACGACATGTTATTACAGTTCAATAGAGTTCATGAACAAGATATACATAGCACTATATTCAATAGAAGCACATTATATAACTGTGTGTTCTTTCCATTTTCAGCTGGCTTCAATTGTCTACAGCTTGCTTGGTGTATTTGATCTGTACGGAAGTCGCAGACACTCCCAATTCTCATCATTTTCAATCTCCATGAAGTATTGATTGACGAGCTCTTCGCTAACTAGCTCCAGCTTTGGAGGATCCCACTAATCAAAACATACACACTAATATTAACAAATAAATTAAGTATATAATTGTGTATTACTTATAAAATATCTTATGCGTATATATTGAGAGAATCAATTAATGAAATTCCACAAACTCGAAGAAGGAACAAAATGCTCCATTCATCCTTTACCTTGGGTTTGTTGTCTTTATCAAATAGCTTTGCTCTTGTACCCTATGAAGTGTGTAGTTGTGTACACCAGTGGCGTTGCAGAAAAGGGGTGAGAAAGCAAATGAATAAACATTTTTCTTAATATGTCAAAGGATACACATTATATATGAAAAATTTCTTGTCATAAAAATTATAAATATTTAAAAGGGTTAAATAACAAATCCAGTTAGCTAAGAAACATGCCACCAATCTCTATTGCACCTTCTTATTTTTTTGAATCTCAATTTTGCCAAGGAAGTTTGAAAAATGGAGCAATGTTGCACTGATCCGTTAACATCATTAATTTTAATCATTTGAATGATGTGTTAACGGTGCTACGTAGGATTCCATAGAAAATTAATGATGTTAATGGACCTGAGCAACATTACTCAATTTTAGAATTTATAGGGCAATATTGATGAAAAAGAATTCTTTTAAGGTGGAATTGAGATTTGTGGCATAAATTTAGGATAGATTTAGTATTTTATACTCCCCGTCCACAATACAAGACACTTATAGCAATTAATATTTATTTTTCAATTTTATCCATGCAATCAATACATATATGTGTGCTTTTTTTCATATTTCTGCCTCCTTCGAAGAGAAATTTAACGAGTTGAAAAGATTAAATTAAGACATGAATTTGATGAATTCAGTATCATTGGTCGATTTTAATGAATTAATTGAACTATAAAATTGCCTTTGTCATATCATATAGTGCTGACCTCGTGGAAGTCACTGCTAACAGTTCTTCGTACACAATGACTTGAAATTATGTGATCCCGAGAAAGGCATTGTTTAATGTTTTCAACTCTGCCTTCTCTCACCTAATTATTTCCAAATCAATTAATTTTCATTATTTCAATATTTGAGTGCCGGAATACCTTTCAAACTGTTGTAGTAGTACAAAAATAATAATAATATACTTACAGATCTAAGCCATATCTTTAGGCTTGCCGGACAAGATGTGCTCATGTAACTCAATGCGTCAGTGATCCACTTCCGTGCACCATGAGTTTCTACTTCTTTTCCCTATCAAATTTTGATTATTTCATGTCATTTAATAATAAAAATATGACCTTATCTAAATTATAAGTCAGATTTTATATCTGAAATTATAAATCAGATTCCGAGAAAGATAAACATGAAAAAAAAAATGTGCGACGACATACCAAGGAGAGAACGATTTCCTCAACTGTTGCCTTTGAGAAACATTTGTTTATTGTGTCCAATCTGTTAATTAGTTAGTCGATGGATCGGATGCGACAACATTTGGAAAATGAATTGCATTAAATCTAGCTAATAGGAAATAGGATGCATGCATATAATTAATTAGAGAATCACCAAAAAATTTATTATTACCTAGTAAGCGGGCTGTCTTCTTTCAATAATGCAGGTTCTGTAAAATTATCAATTACTGCAGCAATTGTTGATTTATCTGATGTTGTGATAGATCGCAAGGCATTTTCCAGCAATTTCAGCTTCTAATACACCAGTAAATAAAAATGAGGGAAATGATAATAATTAATAAACAAATAAATTTATGCACGCATCAAAATTCTCTCTAGGCAAGACATTGTTTTTAATTATATCGACATGCACAATTGAGGCTGTGTTATAACAAACTTATAACCTCTCACCTTTGTCAAAGAACTTTTATTTTTGTCATCATATTGCTTGACGAGTGATACAAACCTTTTAATTGTTCCAATATTGAAAGAGATAGAAATAGAGGTTTCCCACCAAACCAACAATAATATACATGGACAAGAAGAGAATCTGACATTAAATGCCTTTTAATTTTTTTTAACTGTTCCAAGAATCGTACAGAGTATAATATGTAGAGAAGTACTAAAACGTGTGTGTAGAGATGTTTGTGTGTATACTTTGGAAGGGACAAAATGAGTAGCAAGGCCACATTCAACCATTTCAGCTCCATTTAAATGCCTTCCTGTTAATCCCAAGTACTCGCCTATTTATAGGTATAGCATAACCAAAATGAGTATCAAATATAAAATAAATTGCGGAAGCAATTAGTGATAAAGAGGATGTGAGAAACAAAAGGTTATATCATTAAATTAACTAGAAAGTAATATAATAATGTAAAAATTAACAAAAAATGTAAAGACCATATTACCCAAATAGCCAGGAAGCCTTGAGAGAAAGTAAGAAGAACCCACATCTGGAAAGAGTCCTACAGATGTCTCCGGCATTGCAAATTTCTATTAAATGAATAGTACAACAAAATTTATAATTCCGTGTCAATTATGAATTTTAAGGTTTGGAAGAAAAAATTCGATGACAAAATTGATATAACTACGTACAGCTTTTTCAGTGACAACCTTAAAGGTTGTGTTCATGGAGAGACCAGCTCCAGCTCCCATTACCATTCCATTCACCAAAGACGCCTTGCATGCATTATTAACACACACACACACATAACAAATCAAACAAGATTTTATTTTTGAACTGGAAATCAAACAACAATTCATTTTTATTTGATTAGACATTGCAATAACTCTTAAAACATAGAAAATAATTAGGGGATTAGAAAGTAGCTAGTTTACCACAGGATGTTTGTAGGTCGCTATTAAATAGATGAGATTGAGTAGTTTCTCGTAATAAGTTATAGAAAGAGACCAATGCCCTGATTCACACCAGCATAAGCACATATTAACCCCAAATGTCTCAATTTTAATAATATTAAAATGTAATTGTAATTCAATACTCTCTCCGGTCCTAAATATAAGACCTAATTGACTTTTTTAGAAAATCCTATAAAAAAAGCAAAATAAGTTAATTATAAATTGATTTACCTAATTTTTTCCCTTAGACTAGTTTATTTTACCTATAAACTAATGTATAATCTAAAAATATATCAAATATGTCATGATTTAATAACGTATTTTGTAACCTTAACCTCTCCAAAAAAAAGTTAATTAGGTCTTATATTTAGGACCGGAGGTAGTATTATCTATGCGCTGCAAATGTCACTTTTTACCTAGCCGGTAATTTTTTAATTTTATTTGTTCGTTTTAATAACTCTAGAAACCTGTAATTGAAGTTGCAATAATTGCCACCAGATCACCACCGGTACAAAATGCTTTTCCATTAGCCTGCAATAATATTAGGAAAAAAAGCTATAGCTACAACTTTTATCGGCATTGTCAATACAATAATATTAAGACACTATAATTTACTGCAATAGTTTTTTCTGCTTCTCAATCACCTTCAAAATGACCAGTTTAACTGATGGTTCATTCTCATACAATGTCAAATTCTGTGTCATCTGACAAATCTGCAACAAAATAAACAAGAAAACAAATCGTACTATAACATACAAACTTGCATGCATGCTTGGGTGTGTGTTTTGGTGTGACTACTGTTCTCCAAGAAGCTTCCCACCGCTTAAGCTTTTGTATAAAAAATCAAGTTCATGGCAAGGATAGCATTATATTTAATTCAATTAATAACATCAAACAAGAAATTTCCAAATTTATGGCATAAGAAGAAGTAACTCTTAATTCGCTTATTAAAATGGACACTTCTTAAGAATATGATTATAATATGTACTCCTCTAGTAATTAAGTAATCAACGTTTGAACTCACCATTTCATTTAGGCCAAAAAAAACTCACCATTTCAAAATCAAGGCTATTGAGCTTGTAAGGTCTATTTAGTATCACTTCCTTGACGCTCGAATTTCCGGTTAAAAGTACCTAAAAGACATGAGTCATGCCATATATTCGAAATTATTAATAACTAGGGTCTGCATCCAATCCAATCTGTCCATACACACACGCGCGCAGAGATACACACACACACACATACACACACATGTAGATATATGCGTGTGTACATACATACATACATAAATACATACATATGTATATGTATATTGAAAACACCATGCATGCATGTTCTAAGTTCAAACTAATAATATTGTACATAAGCTTTGAAAATATGGTTTTGTTTATTTCGTATGAATAGTTAATTAATATATGTCAGTGAAAAATGGAGGGAGGAAAAAAAAGAAGTCAAGATTATAAAGGATAATAAGGAAATACCTGGTCTGTTTCTCTGACAAAGTTTAATCTCAGAGCCATATTGCATGCAGGAAATGGTGCACAAATTCTCAATTATTCTCAATTATATAGAAAGTGAACTTATAGAAAGCTAAGCTTACCGAAAAAGGAAGTTGCTTGGTGTGTGTATAAGGTTTGGTTTCAGTGCCAATCTTAAAAGATTGGTAAATGATGCCGATCCTCTGTGGACCGTTCTGATTTAAAATAGACTGTCTATTTTTAATTTCTTAAAGTTTCATTTTTAAAAAAAATCAAAACTATATTTTTTGACAAGAGGATAGTTAAGATATTATCTTTATTTTTGATTTTATACCAATTAAAATAAGTTGCATGTGAAAATAATATACTTTAAAATATTAGATTTGGAGTCTATTTAGATTTGGATGGTCCACAATAGATAGACACCACTCTACCTATTTTCAAGATAGAAACTGAAATCAAATCATATATATAATGCTAAAAGGAAACGACTTTGATAAATTTGTAAGAGGCCAGGAGATGAGCATGCAGCAACGTGCAAGTTGAGCAGCCTGTACATGGAACTAGTTCGGTGCTCGTCACCAAGATGAGAGTGGCAGGCCTCCACACTAAACTGCCCAAATAAATCCAATATGAATCATCTATATTCAATATATTATATGATTAATACTCCCTCAATTCCTGAACATAATACTTATTTGTCTAACTTGATTAGATTTTTTTTTATCAGAAAACTTGATTAGATTTAGGATATGTTAAATTAGTTAAGTTAAAATCACATAATATTCTGATACAATTTAATTTCAGTCATTTATTCCTACATATTTTTGCTTCTCTTACTTGTTTTTTGTTGGGGACGAGTGATAGTGATAATTTAGGGAAAATGTGAGAAAAACACAAAAATGTATTAAGAACAATCTCACCTCCATCCCCAAATTATAGGCCACACATTTAGGAACAAAGAAGTGCTTTTAATTTTTTTATAATAAGCGTTTTTAATTTTTTAAAATAATTGTCATTACAAAATTTAAAATAAATGTAATATGTTAATAACTATAAAAAACATTTCAAAGAATGAAAATTTTGAAATAAGCTTAACTATCATCTTGTCCAAAAATATATTTATTTAAAAATTATAAACTAAAAATATGAAATCTAGACGGTCTATATCAGATTCAAAATGTCTTGAGTGGTAGAACATCCCCTTAGTCATCTTTTACTCGTATTTTTGCAAGAATCGAGAGTGGTTCCGTGAGAGACATGGAATTGCCATTTATACTATTTAAGATTAAGATTTAAGATGATATAGGCTCTTGTGGTTCAAGTAATGGACTGATAAAATGGTAAAAGTTACCCATTTAGGACTTGTGTGTTTGGTATACCACGTGTGTTTGGCGTCAGATGGACCCTAAAAGTTGGGCATGTTTCGCATCGAGTCAGAGGCCCTAAAAATTGGTAACTTTTAGACTGTGAGAGCTAGCTAATTCCGAACATCAGGCGATGTTTAGATGAGCGCTCAAACAATTTGACTTTATTGGGTTTAACACACAATTGGAGAGAAGCTCTATTATTTGCTTTCTTCTACTGTGCAATTGTAGATTATCTCATATTCATCATTTGCCCTCCTCCTCAAGCTTATGTTCTCCATCCCTCTTTTTATACATTTACATTATTAATTTCTCTAAGCATAAGTCAACTTTCTCTTATATCTAAGAAAAACAATTTTCAAGTAACTTAGTTAGCTTTCTTTAAAGTCTAAAAAAAGTTAACTAATTTTCTTAGGAAACGGAGATAGTATATATTATATACATAATCATATGGCATTTGAGGAGAAAAACATTAAAACACAGCTCTCCAATCTTATTCTCCGATCCTTCTCTACTCTCAGGCCAATATTATGCATTCAATCTTTTGTTTTAGTTGAAGTATCCGTCCGTTGTTTGATCTCCTCTAGTAAGAGTCGTAATTGATATTTGAAAGAAGGGTGAAGGGGCAAAAATAGCCACCGTAATTTGGAAAATGGACAACTTTGGCACCCGTAATTTCGATGGTGCAAAACCGGACATTATAAACCAAAATGGGACAAATTTAGCCACGCCTTTAAGTTGAAGCTAACAGACTTGTGTTTTGGCGTGGGGCCCACATTCATTAACCTACGTGGCATGACAATCAGCAATTGAAGTGAATCCACGTTGGCAAGCTCTGCCACATCACTAAATCCTAAATTTTCACAAAAAAAAATATATGAAATAAAAAAACAAAGAAGGAAGCACATGTATTTTGCAGAAGGATCCATCTTCTTCTTCTTTTTCACCACCTTCTCTGCAAGCGAACCAGCGAGAAAGAGAGAGAAGATGAAACCCTAACAACAAAAATGGTGGGCCCGAAAAGGCATTTCCTTCCTTTGATTCTAATCTCTCTCACTGCCTTCTTCTTCTACTCCTATTACCACTCTTCTCTCCCATAAGGAGAACGTAGCTATGGCGGCGGCAACGGAGGATGAAAAGGCAGCTGCGGCAGGGTGGGTCAACGACGATGGTGGAGGAGCTTAAGATGGATGCAACGGCGGGGCTGGAGAAAGTAGTTGAGATGGTGAGAGAGACGAGCTCTCCTTTCTATGCTATTGAGGTGGGAGAGACATTGCTTGGTTGATGATTGAGAAAAGAGGAACCAATGCCCTCCTTGAGATTTACCAGATCTGAAGGAAAAATGAAGTTAAGCAAGGAAATGGAGTAGCAGCCACGATGGCGGAGTAAGCAGATACGGCGGAGACGGCGGAGGTGGCTGTATGAGATGGTGGAGGATAGGAGTGAGAGAAAGACACGAGCTCTCCCAAACTAATTTTCGTACAAATTAGCTTCGATTTTAGAGGAGTTGACGACGACGGAATTGATGATGGCGGACGACGGACGAAGGTTGGCAGATTGAGAATGAGAGAGAGACGTGAGCTCTCCAGAAGTTCTACCATCATCTGACATTTCAGAACTCGGTGGTACTGCTTTCCTCTTTGAACAAACAGGACAATATATGTTTTTTTTAATCTTTTTTTCCTTATTGCGCCACGTCATCATGTCATATCACCATTTCCAGTCAACTAACGGTCAAACTTAACACCTCAGTTTGAGGGTGCTAAATTTGTCCCATTTTAGTTTATAATGTCCGGTTTTACACCATCGAAATTACGGGTGCCAAAGTTGTCCATTTGCCAAATCACGGTGGCTATTTTTGCCCCTTCGCCCTTGAAAATGGTGAGAGGCCAAAATCAGATCAAGAGAGTCCCTTCAATTTATCTTCGTGCTTTATTTTTCCATTCATTTAATTTTATAAAATTTATTTATTTTAGACTTTAGATTCAAATAAGTTAGTTACCATAATTTTTATTTATTTGACTATTTGATGGGATAACCGTACGGTTCTTCGTTATTTATTATTTATTCAAACTATTAATATTATTATAATTTTGAATTTATAATTACTTTAATTTATATGTTTTAGTTTTCAACAATAAATAATTTTTTTGTGTTTTAATTGTTATTTTTTAGTTTTAAATATTCCTTTAAGATGATAAAATATTTTTTTTGGGGGGGGATCGATTGATTAAAAGTTGTTGAGTTATTGAGAGAATATGTATAAAGAGTTTGATGCGGTTAATTATGTAATTTAAATACGGGTTAAACGTCAATTTGGCCACCAAACTATTTTGAAAGTATCAATTTGGCCTCCAAACAATAAATGGTCTCACTTTGGCCACTGAACAATAAAAATGGCTCATTTTGGCCAATGGACCAATGGAAAATACTAAAATGCCCCTAACTAATTTCTTCCTCCTCACTCACACCCCTCATGGGCCCACATACTCTCTCTCCACCACAAACTCTGTCTCCCTCACACTGTCACTGCACACACAGCTTCTCCTTTTCTCTCTCTCCATTCTTCATTTGAAAAGGATCTGGATGGATCTCAATAGATCATCTCATCATCAACAGCTAGTAAAGATAAATAATTCGAACCTATTCTCTTCTTGGATTCTCTAACAGAAAACTGAGTTCTCATGTATTGGGAATAAGATCTGGATACATGTTATTTTTATCCTTGATATGATTTTGTCTGGTTGGGCAATATTTTTTGACTTTTGCTAAATGAGTATACTCATACCTCAAACCTTGAAGAACCAAGTTATTAGAATCCCTCAAACCGTCATTGAAGTTCACAAGATCTTTCTTATCAGTTTTGTAAGCAACCACCAAGATTTGATTCTTTGCCTCATCCCACCATCCTTCACCAACAAAATACTAAAATTGTAGGCCTGCAAATCGCAAAGGAGGCGATGCCAAATGATCCAGTAAAAGGAAAAGTGATGGGGATGATGTTTGTGAGAAGCGTGAGATGGGTCTTGTAAGAATTAAAATGTGGGAGAAGTAAGGCTAAGTCTACGATGAAGGAGAAGGAGAATGAAGAGTGCACATAGAGAAGAATGACACATGTAACTTTCAAATGATGAATGGAGATAGAGAGAAAAGGAGAAGCTGTGTGTGCAGTGACAGCGTGAGAGAGACAGAGTTTGTGGTGGAGAGAGAGTATGTGGGTGGTGGAGAGAGAGTATGTGGGCCCATGAGGGGTGTGGGTGAGGAGGAAGAAATTAGTTAGGGGCATTTTAGTATTTTCCATTGGTCCATTGGCAAAAAATGAGTCATTTTTATTGTTCAGTGGCCAAAGTGAGACCATTTATTGTTTGGAGGCCAAATTGTTACTTTCAAAATAGTTTGGTGGCCAAATTGACCTTTAACCCTTTAAATACTTTATTTTATTTTTGAAAGAAACATTTGTTCCATGGTCCCTCTCCCCAGTTTTCCTAAATTAGTAAAATATGTGAACAGTATTGATGGTTCACCATTCGAACAATTGATTATTCCTTTATATATTAAAACAATAGAAACCACAAACGAATGCAACGACCCTTTTCTTATGAAAATATTCCCTAACTTATGTTATTATTTATTTATTTTCTTTAATAAGAATTTCTTAAATTTACGACTTTTTATTACAATTTAGTAGTGCTCATAAACAATACATATGGCAGTAAACTTAACTGAAAAAGCAATAAAGTATATAACAGTATATTCTTTCCATTTCTAGTTGGCTCCAATCGTCTACAGTTTGCTTGGTTTATTTGATCTGCGTGGAAGTTGCAGACACTCCCAAATCTCATCATTTTCAATCTTCCTGAAGTATTGATTGACGATCTCTTCGCCAACTAGCTCCAGCTTTGGAGGATCCCACTAATCAACACACATTTTTATAAGAAAAATTTTAAGTTTATTTAATTATGTAATTACATGTATATATAAAGACACAAACACTATTTTATAATTATTCGAAGGAATGAATAAGATAATCCATCCTTTTACCTTGGGCTTGTTGTCTTTATCAAACAGCTTTGCTCTTGTGCCCTGTCAAGTGCGTTCGCCAGTGGCATTGTAGACAAAGTATAAGCAAGCAAGTAAATGTATGAATTTATTATTTCCTTAACAATTACAATTATTTCAAAGACATATACTCCATCTGGCCCACAATATAAATTAAACCGCATTGATTGTAAAGTAGAATAGGTTTATTTATTAAATTTAACCTAATAATTAATGTTTAAATGAGAACTATTGTAATATTTTCTAACCTTCAAAGTTTAATTTGATATCGATACATACAATTGGCAACCTGGCGGGTTGGCGTGAGTGGTAAGTACTCTCGTCCCTTAAACAAGTGGTTTGGGGTTCGATCCCCAGCCCTTGCGAATGGAGCAAATTCACAGGCCAGCTGTCTACCCCCTACATGGGACTTCAGAACAGCGAAGGATTAGTCCCACTTGACACGCGGGTGGGATACCCTTGAGAAATCAAGATACATACAATTGGCGATAAAAAATTTATCGCATATTTAATGGCCATCATTTTTTAAATTTTGTAGAATTAATAGGTGTGATTTCTATTATGGATTAGATGGAGTATATAATAATTATATTTGATATAGTGGTGACCTCGTAGAAATCACTGCTGACGGTTCTTCGTATATAATGAGAGGAAATAATGAAATCCCGAGAAAGGCATTGTTCAATGTTTTCTACTCTGCCTTCTCTCACCTGATTACAGACAATGAATTCATTAATTTCATATTATCTCAATAATGTCAATGCGCTAATTGCTTTCAAATTTTTGTTGTAGTAGTAACAAATATACTTACAGATCTAAGCCATATCTTGAGACTTGTAGGACAAGATGTTCTCATGTAACTTAATGCATCAGTGATCCACTTCTGTGCTCCAATAATTTGTATTTCTTTTTCCTTATCAAATTTGATAATTCATGTCATCCAAACAACTTATTCCTAACTAATTAATAACTCAGATTTGGAGAAAGATGAACATAAAATAAAGCCATGCGTGGGACATATATACCAGGGAGAGAATAATTTCCTCAACTGTTTCCTTTGAGAAGCATTTGTTAATTATGTCCAATCTGATTGATTAGTTTGCCCATTGAAGTAAGAAAACCATGTGGAAAATGAATTGCGTGTTAGAGCTAGCAAAGAGAGAATACATATATATAAGCATGCATATAATTAATTAGAGAATCATCACAAATTTATTATTACCTAGCAAGCGGGCTCTCTTCGTTTAAAAATGCAACCTCTGTAAAACTATCAATTACTGAAGCAATTGAAGATTCATCTGACGTTGTGAGAGATTGCAGGGCATTTTCCAACAAGTTTAGCTTCTATTGCCCCCATCACATCATAAGTATTAGTAGGAAGTGAATCTTAAAGTGGATGTAACAAGGGAAAATGTCATTTAAATCCCTCCGAATATACAAAAGGACAATTCAGGAACTCAAACTTCCAAAAGGACCATGAAGGAACTAGGACCTAGTTGACATTTTAAAATTGTGTGAAAAGACAAAATTGCCCTAATCATAAAACAGAAATTACTAACCACACTTACACCCACCATTTTCAATAGGGTGGTTAGTGATTTCTGTTTTATGATTAGGGCAATTTTGTCTTTTCACACAATTTTAAAATGTCAACTAGGTCCTAGTTCCTTCAGCGTCCTTTTGGAAGTTTGAGTTCCTGAATTGTCCTTTTGTATATTCGGAGGGATTTAAATGACATTTTCCCTTGTAACAATGTAGATGTACATGACATGGAAAAAAATATGTAGAACTGGATATACCTTGGAAGGCATAAAATGAGTAGCAAGGCCACATTCAACCATTTCAGCTCCACTTAGATGCCTTCCTGTCAATCCCAGGTACTCCCCTGTATATGCATATTGCATAACAAAACAATAACAAACTATGAAATAAGCTAAAATTTTCCTCCCTTGTCATAAATTCATCAATATTATAATTCATAAGATTTTATATTTATTAATTACTTTTTTATAATTTGAAATACTTTTTGTTGACTTATTAGTACTTGAATTAATAATGTCTCATAATAACTAATTATATTAAAATAACATGAAAAAAGCCTTATAGTTCAAATATGGATTCAAATAAAACTATCTTTGAAATATGAACATTGAATAATTATTTTTTAGTTTTAAAATATATTATAAATTTGAAAATATATATATAATCCAATTAAGGTATACATCTCAACTACTTGACCTACTTTATCAGTTAAATATTGAATCACATATAGATCAATAGTTGAGAGGAATATAAGACGTTCCATTTGTATGAGTTAACAGCCGGGTATTACAAGAATTCATACAGGTTCAGTGTAGATGAAAGAAGTGACGAAGAGCATGATAAGAACAAAAAAGGCTAGATATTTGAATCAGGGTTAATGGTCAATTTGTCCCAAAAGTTTTTGTTCAAGACTAATTTTGTTTGAAAAGTTTTTTGGGTTTAAAATTGCCTTGGAAGTTTGGGTTAAAAATTACCCTAGAAGTTTCAAAATATAGTAATTTCCTAAAAAAATCTCATATACATGGGCTATAATAAAAAGTTGACATTAACTTCTAATTATAATTCATGGTAAGATTAGACAAAAATACTTTGCGACAAAATTGATCAAGAGTTAAAACTTCCCGGATAAAATTGACCTTTGACCCAATAAGATAATTTAATTATGTAACAACTAACCAAACGTATAAGTATAGTATTACCAAGATGTCCAGAAAGCCTTGAGAGAAAATAAGAAGAACCCACATCAGGATAGAGTCCTATAGATACCTCCGGCATTGCAAATACCTATGAAATGAATAAATAATACAAGAGTTGTCATTCTATGTAAATTGTGAATTTTAATGTTGGAAAGAGAAAATTAGAAGACGAAATTGATTAGAAATACATACAGCTTTTTCAGTGACAACCTTGAAGGTTGTGTTCATGGAGAGACCAGCTCCGGCGCCCATAACCATTCCATTGATCAAAGACGCCTTCCATTTTTATTATTTAATTAATTCATAAAGTATTCCATTCCATATTTATTAAGACAATATAATTATTCTAAAAAAAATAATTATGGGAATCGTAAGCTCACCACAGGTTGTTTGTAGGTCGCTATTAAATAGTTGAGAGTCAACAGTTTCCTGTAATAAGTCATAATAAGAGACCAGTGCCCTGATTCATACCAGTATACGCACATTAGCCCAGTGTCTCGGTTTTAATGACGTCAAAAACTCAAAATGAGTAATTAATCATTATATCTGAGCTGCAAATTTCAACTTTTCACCAAGTCGGAAATTTTTACGTCACTGAAAAAAAAGTGAATCGCTGACGGATCATTAGTCTAAAAGTTGACTATCATTAGTCTAAAAATGGACTCTTGATAGAAATAATTAGCGCATAATTCCTTATTATCTAACTGAATTTTATCATTACCAACGAAATTATATCACTAATTATATACTGAATTTCTAAATAAATGTGTGTAAATGAGGGTAATATGATAATATATTTATATTATAATATTATATCTATTTAAATTCATGAATTAAATATATGCATATAATATAAATCGAACAAACCGAAAATAAAAAAATATATATGCATATAATATGTGCATAAATACATATATGTGTGAATATTTATTTTTGCACTAATATAATGAAAGTTCATCACAACTCAATTGGTAGCTAGAGGCTTCACACAAAAATAAAGTGGTCATGGGTCCGAATCTTGGGAGGTGATTTGGAGGATAAATGAAATGGCGATGAAGTGGCGCAAAGTGACATGGAGTAATAATGTGGCACAACTTTTAGAGGAGAAATAACAAGGTGAAGTAGTGGCGCAATGTGACATAGACTGATGATGTGGCACAAAACAAGTGGATTATGTGGCACGAGATGGAACGTGGATGAGGGTCACCACATCATCAATCATATGATCAGGGTGTTTATGTGGCTTTCATTATTATAATTACTCCCCCGTCCTTATTATAAGTCACCAACTAATTTTTCTCACATACCAATAAAATTGATTAAATGCATTTAAATTTCTCCTAAAATTCAAGTAATTTCCAATACTACCCTTAATAATTACACTTATTTGCAAAACTCTTAACTATTACTCTCTCTTACTACCCTGTTAAATGAGTATATACGAAAATAAATAATTAATGCACATTAAAAATTATGAAGTGATCATTTATAAAAAAGACTAAGAAAAATTAGTAATTGGTGACTTATATTTAGTATCAGAGGGAGTATTTCATTTTTAGCGGCAACAATTCAAAGATAACCCGTAGGTGCTTTTAGCAGCGCCATTAAATAAAGGGGAAATGACACTTGAATTTGAGTTGGACAAAATGGGGTCTCCAATTCCAACTTGGACAAATAAGGGATAGTCCCCAATTTGTCCTAAATGAAATTTGTGACTTTGTTCCAAAACAGTAGTGAATGACATATTCTAAAGTAGTTAATAGCGATACTTGAGTACTTATTGCGAATGGTAGTTAATAACGAAGTATCGCTGTTAATTACTTTAGAATATGTCATTCACTACTCTTTGGCACAAAGTCACAAATTTCATTTAGAACAAATTGGAGACTATCCCTTATTTGTCTAAGTTGGAATTGAAGACCCCATTATGCCAACTCAAATTCAAGTGTCATTTTTTGTCATTTTCCCTTAAATAAAGGTGACTTAGAAAACTCATGCAAACACTTCTGATGACGGTAACATGGGTAGAGACATCTTGTCACCTCTAAAAACCATAAATGACGACTTTTATATTTTCAACGGTGACGTTTGTGGCTGCCAAAAGCGGAATTTCGGTATTGTGATTTTGTCGTTAATTCTCTCTTATTTTGTTTCAAATCTATATATACCTGAAATTGAAGTAGTAATAATTGATATTATATCACCCCCGGTACAAAATGCTTTTCCATTTGCCTGCAATGTTGAGAAAAAAAAAGAAACAAAGCTATAACTACAACTTTTTTCGTCATTGTAAATACAATACATATTAAGATCGAAAACAATATCCAACGGGGAAAACACTATATAATTAACTGCAATTATGTTCGCTGCTCAATCACCTTCAAAATGACCAGTTTAACTGATGGTTCATTCTCATACAATGTCATACTCGCTGCCATTTGATAAATCTGCAAACAAAGTAAAGGAAAGAAAACATATAGGTATAAACTTGCATGCATGCTTAGTGTGTATGTTGGTTACTACTGTCTCCCTGGCCTATGAGATTTTGTATAAAAAGATTGAAAGCATTATATTTAATTCAACTTAATTAACCTTAAACAGAAATTTCCAAATTCATACACTGCTCTGGTAATTAAGAAATCAGCGTTTGAACACACCATTTCATTATTCAGGTAAGAAAACTCACCATTTCAAAATTAAGGCTATTGAGCTTGTAAGGTCTATTTAGTATCACTTCCTTCACGCTCGAATTTCCAGTGAAAAGTACCTAAAAGACAAAGAGTCATGCCATTTATTCGAAATTCTTAACAAATATGGGCCTAAATTCAGTCAAGTCTATTTATATATTGAAAAGACCTTGTATGTTCTATATATGTTCTAACTTATTGTGCATAGGTTTTGAAAATATGGTTTAATTTTTTCCGTATATAGTCAATCGATATGTGTCTGTGAAGAAATGGAGGTTCATCGAAACAAAACAAATAAAGATTATAAGAAAAAAGAAATACCTGGTCTGTTTCCCTGACAAAGTTTAATCTCAGAGCCATATTGCCGGAAATGAAATACAAATTCTCAATTATAGGAAAGTGCCTACATAATAAGTTTAACCAATAGGACAGTTACTTAGTATTTATATATATAAAGCTAAAAGGGTACAAATTTCATTAATTTGTAAGAGGAGATGATTATGAGAAACGTGCAACTTGATCCCCGTGAAATACATGGAAGATCCATAACTACCTACCAATTAAGATGATCAACATCTTGTGGTAGTTGAAGTGGTTGATTAATAAATGACAATTATACATTTAGTACTTTTAGTTCATGTAAGATTTGTTCTAAGTCCCTAACATTATTAAGTATTTTTTCAGTCCTTTTAATCCAAATATCATTAAAAAATTGAGACATTCAAAATTTAAAAATTGGTGGAAATATGTTTTCAAAGGCTGCCGTATTGAATTTGTTTTAAAGAAAAAATCGATCAATATCATTCTCCTAAGAAAATCATCAACTAATATTACCGAAGCTAGGGTTATTAATGCACGAAAAATATTGTTTGTTAAAATTATAGGATCAAAGTGAAACTTTGTATAAAAGTATATAAACAAATGTATAATTTCGTTGATGAAACCTATACCACTATCTTTTTATTCTTGTTCAGAAAGAAAAACATGTAGCATACCGATTTTTAAAATACAATAACTACAAGGTGTGAACCATACATATAATGGTGTACTGTTTCTTACAATTGATTCCTGCATTAGAACAAATCCAAACCACATACGATGAACCATGTGAATACCATTTTGAGAGTCCTAATCAATTAAACACATAGTTTGACACGGAAATATATAGCATGGATCTCCAATATTTTGAGATTTAGAGTTTTGGATCAATGACACATAATGAGGGAGAGTCAATCCATCATAAAAGCTTAAGTCAATGTGATGGTACTCAACCCATCATTATATACCCTTAATCCAACTCAAATCTTTTCAATGTGGGACTTTGCTTACACTAATATTCACCCTACTAATTTTTTTTCCTTTTTTTCATTGTTTTTTTTCTTTGCCTGGGCTTGTACTCTTTGTTTTTAGAGTCTCAGGGGCCTCAGGTCTGCCTCTTTTTTTAGTCTCAGAGACCTCAGGTCTACAAATATTTCTCTTCTACTTTTCTTTCTTTCGTTTTTTTTTCATTTTCTTTTTCTTGTTTTTTTTTCTCTGGGTCCCATCAATCGAATGACTCGGATACCATATTGAGATTTAGAGTTTTGGATCAATGACATATAATGAGGGAGAGTCAATTCATCACAAAAGCTTAAGCAAATGTGATGGTACTTAACCCATCATTATATACCCTTAATCCAACTCAAATCTTTTCAATGCGGGACTTTGCTTACACTAATATCCAAGATATACTTTCAAAGTTATATTCACTTAGAGAACTATATATTTGTTTTTGTTACTTCTTGAATAATACTTATGTTATCTTCAAATTATTAAAACAACCAGATCACAAATATACTGAAATATTCTCTGCTGACAAAAACATGCACTCGATGACTTAAAGAACCAAATATATCACAAATTACTATCTAATGTATAATAAAAATATATTTCTTCTTGAACAAAAGAGATCTTGATTTGGATGCCACAAATAAGTATTTTGATGAGCTTCAATCTACAGCTTGCTGTGTATGTTTGACCTGTGAGGAAGTTGAAGACACTCCCAATTTTCATCCTCAACCTTTCTGAAGAATCGATTTACCATTTCTTCCGTAACCAGCTCTAACTTCGGAGGATCCCACTAATTTAAAATACACAAATGAATGACACAATTGTGTGATGCCACATGTATATGTATATGTACATGTATGAAGAGAGAGATATATAGGATACCATAGGCTTGTTGTCTTTATCAAATAGCTTGGCCCTTGAACCCTGTTAAGCGCAAAAGCACAAAAGGCTTATAAACTAGTTGTAGACACATCAGAAGGATTTATTATTACAAAAAAAATAAAGCCTTGACAATCAAAATTGTTAAAGACTCCGTTAATCTTATTTATAAATATAACTTTCAATGTGTTTAATTGAAATAAAGAAAAATTTATTCCATGCTGTTTTGACTTAAAATTTATGGAATATTATAGTAAAATCGAGGGAAATTCATGATTGTTTGGGACTATCTATTCTAAGAGTTATTCGGATATGAAAAATGGATAGTGGTTATTAATCCCCATTTTTCTAAAAAAAAGAAACACTTATATATTCATCATTTTTAATTTCTTCTAGAAATTATTTGAAAGGACTATCATCCCAAATATAAATTTAAACATAATAAATTATTTCAATCTAGATCCCTACATTTGCATCAACAACAAACCATCTATTTGTTTCAACATTTTAGTGGAACGACTACCTTTTTTTTAGTTAAATCAAAGAAATTTAAATTTACTACTAAAACTGACATAATTAATTAAGTCTCATTACATTGAGGACCATCCTAATTAATTTATGTTTCCATCATTATCAGGTAATGCAATTACTAATTCTTTAATAAAATTATATAATATGTAGTTTATTAATATAATTAAAAAAATTTCGTACAAATCATTTCATGTTGTTTCATTAAAGTTCCAAACAAATTTAAACATAAAAATTAATATATTATTAAACTTGGTAAAGAAACATGTGTTTTTATTCTGGATATGATTAATCTTTTTACCATATACAACAAGTCCAATAAAAAGAATTATTTATTTTTATATAAAAAATAAGTGTTATGAGAAATCCTTGAATTTACATTGATTTTGTATGATATAATATATATAATGAGGTAATGAACATAACTAAGATGCAAATATTGATCGATTAAGTGACTAATAAATACTATCTATATTCCTAAATAGAGTATAAAATGGTGAGAGTTTGTTCCAAAATATGACATCTTTTCCTTATTTGTCTCAACTTTTTTTTTCTAAATTATCCCTATTAATATTTCTCAATAAAAATATGAAGGATGGTTGAATTAAGGCAAGTAAGTTAGGTATTTTGATAAATCATATGATTTTGTACTAATTTAAATACAATCATTAATCTCATCAAATTACATAAAATGTCTAATATCAGTGACGGATGGAGTATACTAGATCCGTAGCTAAAATTAACGTGAAAATATAGTTAATTGAGCCAAAATCTCTGAGCCAAAAAAATTGAGCCAAAATCGATAAAAAATATAATTGAGCAACGGAAAACTGAATGTGGACAAGACCGGGATAGACCTCTAAACCTTGTACGCTGCGGTGCACACATGTATCCTCTACAGGAACCCTCTCTGTCTTGTTCACTATGATAAACACACAATTTTTTATGCCAAATTGTGTTAATATTTTCTGTTTCTAGGATTCTAAATGCATAGGTTTGACCTTGGATAACCCATATATATAGACTATAGTGTTCCTAACCATATATTTTGACCTAAACACTCATCCTACTCAATCTTTTCATCCCAATTTATCCTCTACTCTATTTTCTCTCAAACCTCCATTCCATCTTTTAACTTTCATCTCTCATCCTTCCACCATGGCTACACATGAAATTGAGCTTAAAGTTGTTGTGTTTTTTTAAATTCCATGAGTTGCTACACACTTCAAAAGCTCTTGGGGAGATGATTGAAAATGACTTGAACCTATATATAGTCATCGTGGGAGTCTTGTTTCTTTTCCATTCACATTGTGTTTTTGAATTTCTAAATCTAGGCTCTTCATTTACGCATTTATACTTTGTGTGTTTGGTTGAGTTTAATGTAAATTTGGTGTTAGGTGAGGGTTTAAACTCTTCAGTGTGTGTGCTCTGATCTCTTGATTGTATTGATATCGATCTCTTTATTTACGCATAGTTGAGGTAGGTAATTTGGGAGAGATGATAGATTGTGAATGAACACAATATATTGCTAATCATTAATTAATCACACTTAAAGATATTTAATGATGTCTTATCATTAAATGAGTTTATACGATTAGATGTTAGATTTGCCGGTTAGCGATGTTTAATATTCTATAAAATTTTAAAAAAAACCCAATATGCTAAAGAGTTTAACAATACCAAATTATATGGGTTCCATTAATAATTAGGCCTCATTAATTGAACACTGGTACCGGACTTATTGGTTAATGGTGTTTGGTACTTTACTGGCTTAGTGCCTCTTACTCCCCTAAATATTTTTATTTTAATTGAGATAGGATAACCAATGAAAATAAATCTTCAAGAACATCTTCATCATTTTTATTACAAATTATTTTAAATCCACTCTTTTAGCCAAAAACACTAAAAGTATATATCTATTTTCATTGCATACATTATTTTTGTCAATTGAAACCAACTACATGTTTTACCCAACTTATCTTGTATTTAGACATTTAATTTGCTGAGCAGTTAGACAATGACTCCTGAGAGACAACACGGTTGAATTGTATTAATTTTTATAATTTTAACTTTTCAGTTATTTCAATAAGAGATTTTAATTTGATCATAAAAATTGGAATGCAAAATAAATTTAAATATGAAATAATGAAATTGCTTGGCATTAAAAAATGAATTATATATTTTATATAGATGGGTGAAAAATTAAAAGAAAAAGATAGGATCATGGGATGATGGAAGATTAAAAAGGCATAGAATTTTTTGAAAAAGTTCAGTATCCTCCCACGGGATCCTTTTGTACAAAATAAGAACCTCTAACCTCATAAAAATCATTGCTGTCAATTCTTCGGAAGAAATGGGAGGCAATATTGTAATCCATGGGATGATGGAAGATTAAAAAGGCATAGAATTTTTTGAAAAAGTTCAGTATCCTCCCACGGGATCCTTTTGTACAAAATAAGAACCTCTAACCTCATAAAAATCATTGCTGTCAATTCTTCGGAAGAAATGGGAGGCAATATTGTAATCTCGAACATTGTTGTCAAACTTGCGAGTTGACTCTCCGATTTTATCGTTTTTACGACACTACCTAAACCAAACGTGTCACGAGTCACCTAAATTTTCACCCTTTAAAAATTCGGTAGAAACTTACGTGTTTACGTTGTGAATTCACCGTTTTTACGTTTCTACCTTACAGAAAATTGTGTTAACTTACTACTAAACTCATTTTAATTATTTTTAATTGACAAAATTCAATGAATTTAAATATGAATTTCATAGAAATTTATCTATTGAGATTGATATAATATGAATATTGATATATTTAAATCTACTATCTGTATTTAAAATAATATCAAGTCAATTTATTATTATTATTTGTATACTTATTTAATTATATAAAAGAAATACATGTTTTTATATATATTTAAACTCTTACGAGTTTACGATTCGAGTCTACCGATCCGAGTTTACCTTATCTCCACGAGTTTACTTAAACTCACGAGTTTGACAACCTTGATCCCGAGAAAGGCACCGTTCAATGCTTTGTACTCTACCTTCTCTTACCTAATCACCACATAAAGTCAATTTAACACATTTAATCTGCAGCTTTTTACAGTAACTACTCCGTGTGTCCCTAAATATAAAGTGAAATTTTGTGAATAAG
Organism: Mimosa pudica; assembly: GCA_029929735.1. Taxonomy (NCBI): domain Eukaryota; kingdom Viridiplantae; phylum Streptophyta; class Magnoliopsida; order Fabales; family Fabaceae; genus Mimosa; species Mimosa pudica. The sequence continues at coordinate 3,753,568 of JAKELP010000031.1, forward strand.
TGTGTTCTAAAATATAAGGTTCACTTTTGATTTGTCTGTGTAATTACTGTATTTTTTCAATTTTGCTCTTTATTGACTGTATATAATTACAATTAATTATTTGCTTTCTCTCTTCTTTACTAATCACTCTCATCTTATTTCCCCCTATACTCTCTCTTAACAGAATAGTAAAATTTAAAAAATTATATATATTTAATACATATTAATTGTTTGCAACTACTTTTCACCGTTATTTCAAACACAACAAAGTGATTATTTTCACTTTCTATTAAGGACGGAGGGAGTATAATAATCACATCATCTTTACAAGGAGTTAAAACCAAAAATTATGTGGAGTTACAAAGTAGTTAAAATGATAAATGTATTTGAAATACTCTCTCTAATCTTAAATATAAGACTCGATTGTCATTTTTTGTGAAAGTTAAGAAAATAAATTAGACCATTGAATTATAATATAAGTCACATTTAAATTATCAAATACTACCTCTGGTCCTAAATATAAGACCTAGATAACTTTTTTTTGGAAAGATTAAGGTTGCGAAATAGGTTATTATATTATGACATATTTGATATCTTTTTAGATTATCCATTAGCTTATAGTTAAAATAAACTAGTCTAAGAGAAAAAATTAGGTAAATCAATTTATAATTAACTTATTTTTTACTTTTTTAGGATTTTTCAAAAAACTCATCTAGGTCCTATATTTAGGACCGGAGGGAGTAGTTTATATAAGTTGAATAAATTGATTTTGAGGAAAAATATTATTATAAATATTTTAGAGTAATTAACTTTGCATCCTAAACTACTTTTAACCGTTGTTTCAAACACAAAAAGTGATTATTTTCGCTTTCTATTTAAGGACTGAGGGAGTATGACAATCCCACCACCTTTACACAAGTTAAAACCACAAATTATGTGGATTTACAAAGTGGTTAAAATGATAAATTTATTTGAAATACTTTCTCTGATCCTAAATATAAGACTCGATTAATATTTTTTGTGAAAATTAAGAAAATAAATCAGACCACTAAATTATAATATAAGTTACATTCAATTAAATTATAAGTTAGTTTATAAGTAGAATAAATTAATTTTGAGGAATATATAATTATAAATATTTTAAAGTGATTAATTTTGCATCCTTAAAAAGTCAAAGTGATCTTATAATTAGGACCGGAGAAAGTAATTTTTTGCAAGTTTATATCCTTATTTACAATAGGGCATAAGAAACAGAAAAATATGATAATAATAGTAACCGATAGAGAATAATAAAAGAGAGAATAATAATACGTAAAATAAGTAAAAATCCATTAAATATTAAATATTGCCATAAATCTATATAGACTTTCATTAAAATATACAAACTCATTCAAATTTTAGATGTTATACCATAGGTGTAGTAATTATACTCACTGATCTAAGCCATATCTTGAGGCTTGTAGGACAAGATGTACGCATATAATTTAATGCATCTGCAATCCACTTTTCTGCTCCATCGACTTCTATTTTCTTTTCCTACCAAAATTATCATGATAATTCAAGCAACGTTTAATTCTTGTCAAAGAAATCCTGACTTCAATTCTAAGCACGAAAAATGAGCATCAAATTCGGCTATGCGTACCAAAGAAAGAACAATGTCCTCCAAGGTTCCTTTTGAGAAGCATTTATTTATTATCTCCAGACTGTTCAATTTGCATTGTCAACAGAATTTTTATGAAAAGACTACAATGTACATGTACGCTGCGCTCATTGGATGGTAAACTAGCAAAAATTTATCAATTAAGAAACAGATTGTTCGCAAAATTACCTTTTCAGGGGGCTGTCTTCCTTAATATAAGCTGTTTCGGTAAATTTATCAATTAATGCAGAAATCGCTGAAATATCATAAGTTGTCACAGAAAGTAAACCATTTTCCAACAAATCTAGATTCTGTTGCATGGAGCAAAAATGATGTGAATTTTACCAATAATTAATACGCGATAATGTCACGATCAATGGTATACGTATACCTTGGAAGGGACAGGATGGGTAGCGAGTCCACAGTCAACCATCTCTGTTCCATTCAAACGTCTTCCACTGAGTCCTAGGTACTCCCCTATATATCCATGCCAAACAAAATTTTAGAATTTTTTATATGAAATTTTCAAAATTAACTGTTTAGAATGTAGCATATTAGAGTATTCATTACCCAAAAAGCCAGGAAGCCTTGAGAGGAAGTATGAAGCTCCCACGTCTGGAAAAAGTCCTATAGATGCTTCCGGCATGGCAAACACCTATTAATAAAACAAATGATACGACATTAATAATTAGTCTAAATTACTATAGCTAATTACTATTGATTACTACTAATATGTACTCCCTCCGGTCCCTAATGTAAGAGCTAGCCGTAAAAAAAACGTTTCTTAAGAAAACATGTGAATGTTAGTTGGGTGTCTGGAGTTAATGTTTCTTTTCCAAAATTGCTCATATTTATTATGGTACTTTTAAGAGAGAGAAATACATAAACATTAATAAATATGAAAGAGAGTTAGGGGTAAAGTAGGAAAAAATGCATTAAATGAGGAGAGAATATGGGGTAAGCTCTTACATTAGGGACCAAAATCATTCAAATTTTGGGCTCTTTCTTACATTAGGGACCGGAGGGAGTATATATAATATACTAATAGCTAATATAACTTATGTAGGACTTTTTACTAATAGCTCCTACTTTCAAAGCATGCTTGTTTATTGTTTCTTCATTGGCTGTATTTTCTATGAGTGATCTTTTGTTAGAAAGTGGTAGAACATTTGTAGCTTTTTCTTATTATGTTCCATTTGAGGATTCTCATGTAGTCATAGTAATTGTATTTGAGAATTGGCTGTTGAATTTCCCAAATTGCATGAGAGGCATAGGACTTCAATCCTAGAGTCTTGGTTTATTATGTGGGAATAAATAATGAATAAAAACCTAGGATTAATTAATTAGAAATAAGGAATTTCATTTGTTGGATTAGGATCCACTTGCAATGGGCAAATTCAATATGATCATGGAGCTTTATCAACATGGAGTTGGAAGGATTAGTAGCTAGCAATATTCTGATACAAATGAAGCGATTAACATGAATGTGATGTGATATTAGACCAATTGTGCTTAATAAATATCTTAGAATTTTGGGTGAAAATTAGCATAAGATTAGGATTAATTGGCCATAATTGTCTATTTATTTGTACTAATTGATTTCTATGGCTATTTGATCCTTGTTTCATCTTCATTAGGGAAATTCTTGGTCTCTCACTATCTCTTCCTCTTGTATTCATATTTCTAATATTCTAGGATTTTTTTGCATGCAATTGGTTGTAGTCTTCATATTTATCTTGCATTAGAGAGCTGTAAAACCATTTGTAGCTTTCTTCATTTATGTACGTTAGTTGGTTTTGCTGTTATGTTTGGTCCGAAAAATGTGTTCAAAAAAAATTTATGTATGCTTGACAATTTCTCTTCATTGACTTGAACTTTTGTAGCAATTTAAATGAATGTTTTAGTTAATTTTTTATGTCATTTGAGCAGTTTTATGTATTGGACAAATTGTCAAGCATTTGCATTTGTGAATTGACTCTTGCAATTGTCAAATTTCACGAGGAGCTTTGTGTTCAACCCTAGAGTCTTAATTTATTGTATGGGATTCCTATAATAGATTTAACTCTAGGATTAAATAAGTGACAATTTGGAATTCTATGATGTTAGATTAGGAGCCCATTGTAATTAGAAAATTCACTTTGGTTATTGGGTTCAATCAACTTGGAATTGGAGAAATTAGTAAGCAGGATTCGGTTCTAATTCACTTAATCCAATCTTGCTTAGAGGGATCCACTAATTGAGGGGCATTTTAATTAGCCAATGTATCCCCTAAAAGCAATCTGAAGAAATGATTGTTTAAGCCTTTAATCACTAAGGTTTACTCACTCTCCTTGATCCAAGTCTGCCATTTTAATCCAATATTTTTTTACTTGCATTTTTTGAACATATCGCACTTTAATTTCCACATACACCAAAAACACCAAACAACGATTTTACCCATTTTAAACAAGTTTGTATATTAGTTAATATGATATCATTTGTCTTAGGCTCCTTAAGAGAATGACACCCGATATATATATAGTAGTTTTCACTTTTCACTATACCCTTGGTCCCTAATTTCTTGAAGGGAGGACCTGAGGTAACATTACACTACTGATTCACCCCAACTCATTGCTCTTCAATTTGAGTGATTTTACTAATTGAACTCTTGTATGGAGTGGTGCATTGGAGGGCATTTTCAAAAAGAACTTGTTAAGTATACCAAACAATAAAATAATAAAGAGATATTATACTATGCATCACTAGTTTTTACGTGCACTTGTAAAAAATATAGGATTAAAGAGACTGCCAAAGAAGAGGAAAAGGTGACAATACCGTTCTTTCAGTGACAACTCTAAAGTTTGTGTTCATGGATAGTCCTGCTCCTCCTCCCATAACAACTCCGTTAATAAGAGACACCTTCACATAATTAATTAAAAAATTGAATTTCTCTTTCAAAAGATTTTTACTTAATTAGAAATTAATCAAAATAATTAATCTGAGACAAGTACGCTCACCACTGGCTTTTTGTAGGTTGCTATCAAATGGTCCAATGTAAGTTGTTTTTTGTAAAATATTGCCGGATAGGTCCAGTGTCCTACTTCCAATGACCATTGTTTTAAGCATTGATATATTTGAAATAACAAGTTGTCGGTTAATCACACTCAGACACAGAGAAAATGTAAGAAACAAGTTGTTGGTTAAACTTAAATGGTAAGTGATTTACCCTGTAAAAAGTATAACACAGATTCAAAATCTGAAAAGGGTAGTTGTTAAAAGAGGCAAAAAAAAAAACTTTTCACTTTAGCATTAAAAAGAGAAAATCTTGATCGAATAAAAAGTAAAACCGAAAACATGAAAGTATGTTGAATTCAAAAATTACCTGCAACTGACGAAGTAATTACTGATACCACATCACCACCAGCACAGAATGCTTTTCCATTAGCCTGTATTAATGTAAAAAAGAAAATATTTGCATATGTTCACAACTTGTAATATAGATGTGAGACATCGAAATGAAGACTAATTACGTATAAGTCATGGATTACTCCACTTGCATCTGAAATCTATCTATTAAACACTAAAGCAAAAATGGCCATTTGCTATTGGGCATTTCACTGTTCATTACAGCTAGGATCCACGTGTCATCTCATGGACAAATATGGCCCCACTTCTTTCACACTTATTCACCTTCCCATGCCATGTTTGCACTGCTTCTATGTATTAGTCGGAGAGAGAAAGAGAGAAAGTAAGCTCACTTTTTCACCTTCTCCTTTTGCTGACATTGGGTCCCACTGGACTTCTTTTAGATTTATTTATTTGACAAATGATATGTTCCCACTCAGAAAGCATGAAGCGTGTTGAACAAGCTCCCATCAATTACTTCCTGTGAAAGCTTTGAAATTTGAATTCACCTATTTCCATGTGCTTTTCTCTCCCTCTTCCTCTTCCTCTTGTCTTTCTCCTTTCCCATACTCAACCCAGTCCAAGCTTCCTCTGAAAGCTCCCATCAATTGCTTTCTCCTCCCCATACTCCTTTCCCATACTTTCTCCTTTCTCCCTCCCATCAATTACTTGCTCTGATCCATCTCTCTCTCTCTCTCTCAATCTCTCTCACTTCTCTGTCTTCCCTTTCCCTAAACCCTAGCTTCCCTTCCTTCCTTCTCCCATTTCTCTCTCAACAATGAAGCACTTCATGTTACCAAGAAACACAATCTGGAGGGATTCTCCTTCGCAAGACCTTCCTTCTTCACCACGCCCTCATAGTAATTCCTGTTCTAAGCCCAGGCCTTCTCGCCGCCATATGGTCTCGCCCAGGCCTTCTCCGAAGTGTTTTCAAATCTTTAAGACACCGTGTTTTTTGAGGCTGAGGCTAGGTAATTTCTTATGTTCATCTTGAATTTCAAAGTCATTTTTTAGGGTTTGGTGTGATTTTCGTATTTTTTTTTTTGGGTTTCTTATGTTTATTTTTTTTTATGAGATTTTCTTTTGTGTTGTTGTTGGTAACTATGTGTTTGTATTTTTGAACTTTTTTTGTTGAGAGAAACAGCTTTAAAACTTGCGGTTTCAAGAATGAAGCTTTTGAAGATTAAGTGGGTCCCATTGAAGAATAATAATGAAATCCTCCTCCTTTTGGTCCTTCATCTTCATATATCGAATGATGGGGCTTTGAAAATAGTGGGGGTGACATTGATGTGGCTTCAAAGATTGGATTTTTAATGGCTATACTTGTCTACTTTTAGGTAATTTTCATACATTTTGTGTTTTCTGCAATGGGTGTGTTTGTTTTTTCGTTTATTGACTATAACATGGAGAAATTTCCAGAATTTTTGAAGGTGAATGACAAAATTTGATTATTGCATCTTCTGAAAAATTGAAGCATATTTGAGAAAAATTCTAGGATATGATTTCTACTGATTGCTAATTACTTGTGGCTCTTTTTATGCTGTTACTTGTAATTTTGAGTTTGGATTCTGAATTTTGTTGATGATTGGATTGAATACACTGCTACTTGGCTACTACTATTATAGGGTTGCTTAATGTCATAGGATTGTTTTGATTTCATTGTTCCCTGTCTTGTGGTGGCTGATGTCTATTGGGCAATGATTACATGCTCAACTATATAGCTTCCAGAAACATGAAATTGATTCCTTACATTCTAACAGTTATGTGATAGCTGTGGTTGTTTTGATTCGTTAATCTATTTTTGATCTCATCCATTTGTGTTTTATTCTTTCAGTTTCTGAGGGAGCAACGGACGAAGAAGCTTCAAAGTTTCTCTTTTGCTCTGCTCATTTTTTGTACAGGTCTGCATCTGTTATGCCTTTGAGATCATATAATTTATATTTTTATAAGTCCTATTTTGCTGGATTTTATTTATCTGTTTACAAAAGAATTCAGCTTCTGCAGAAGAGGCTTAATTATTCAGCCAAATGTATTTGGAGGGATAAATTGAGCTAAAGTAGTGTGTTGATTACTTTCTGGGATTTGACTGTTTGATACATATTTTTTTATGCAGACCTTATATACAATAATTAATATTTATCAACCAATGAATCTTGCAATGCTTAACCCTGATTTCTATCATTATAAAATTGATTATACAACTTTATTAGAATTATCTAAATCGGTCCTGGAAAATATCAAAGGCAAAAGAAAGAATTACTCACCTACAGTTTTGCCTACAATTTTTTTATGGTTATATTTTGCCTAAAATTTCTTCTTATCGTGTGTATCCTCTCTTCCAATCTTATTGTCTTCAAGTGTCTTTCATATCTGGAGGACCTGACTGTTAAACAAAATGAAGCCATGTGATCTAGGGATCTAATGTAACTTAGCAGGATAGATGTTGCTGTTCTTTGAGGTGAGTAATTTGATATTAGGGAGCTCTTTCAGTTGACCCATACATTCTTTTCTCTACAAAATCAAATTGAAACTTGTCTGGTAATGTATGAAACTTTCAAGTCATTGATATTTTTTTGTTTGTTTTATGATTTCTTGAGCATCTGTAAATTGTTGATTGTCACCCTGCAGCATTTCTTATGATATTTAACCAAATATTTTTCTTTTCAAAGTGTAGACAAATTGATGATTGTTGTTTCTAATGATACTGTTGTGGTTTTATGTGATCATTTTGCCACGGTGAAGGATAGTAAAATTTTTTTATTGATATTTTCTACTTTTTACAGTTGCTTGTGCCTTGGAATTGAAAATGGAATATGCTGACACCCAATTTTATGGGGGATCATGTTATTGACTATGGGGGATATTCCGTTTTTCTGGTTCCAATTTGGCAACATATGATGATCCTCACTAGGTATGATCTTGTCAATTTATTCCTCTTACCTATGAAATTAAAGTCCCTCAAGTAGCTCTTTAATTTTTCTTTTTAAAGCTGTTGCCACTCCTCTGTACAAAGCCCAAGTGGCAGTCATTGAAGATTTTGTTGCCTTGTGATGTTCATGGTTTCAAAGTATCAACTTATTAAGTGGACAATCCATGACTGTTATTTCCAAAGTCTGAAGCATGCTATTGTTTAAATTCTTTATATTCTTAAGTGCTAGGAGATTTACGTGAAGATTTTGGCATGTACAGGAATCAGGCGATAATATTTTCTTAATTGCTTTGTGGATTGTGATCGAGCTATTTTGACTTTACTGTTTGATTGTAGATAATCTGAATTGGTTGTGATTTGTTGTAAATAATGATCGAGCTAATTTACATAGTGATAATCATTTTCCTTTACTATATAAAAATCCTATTTGGATATCTTTCCTTTATATAAAATGAAGCATTTATCCCTTATGCAAGTTGCTTAGTTAAAATAATGACATGATTGACGATGTTGTTACTTGTTAGCACTAAAAGATCCTTATCCATGTTTCAGCCAACGATTAATTAGGTTAATTAAGATGAGAGTCAATGTTTAGCGCTAAACAGCCGCAATTTGTACTGACATCATCAGCATTACTTATATCAAGAGAAGTCTAACGCGATTTAAATCAATATTCGTGTTAGAGGATTCTAGATATCACATTACATGACAATTATTCAACAGTGCACGACAATAATAATATCCTATATATTTTTTATGCAAAAAGCCCTTGATGTGGATGCCACAATTCATTAACTATTGCAATGAGCTATAATGTACAACGTGCTGGGTATGTTTTATCTGTGAGGAAGTTGAAGACACTCCCAATTCCTATTTCTCAACCTTTTGGAAGTATTGATTTACTATTTCTTCTGAAACCAGCTTTAGCGTTGGAGGATCTCACTAATCAAAAGACACGGATTAAACATAGAGTTTGTGATACCATTTTGTGTGTGTTGGGGGGGGGGGGGGTCATACCACCATAGGCTTCTTGTCTTTATCAAATAGCTTAGCTCTGAAACCCTGTTTAGAGCAAAAACCCAAAATCAAGAAAATTAAAGCTTGTTGAAGCTTTGTGAGCAACTTATCTTTTGGTGCATGAAAACTTATCTCCGTTTGAATCCTGAGTCCACTACCTAGCTATACTGCACTAGTCTAGCCAGTGCCTTAGAAATGAAACATAAGAAAATTAAAGCTAGTTATAAATTTATCAGCAGGTTTTGTAAAATAAAATATGTTTAGCAGTCACAATTGCACGGTACTCATAACTTGTTTATCTGCTAACCTCATAGAAATTGTTGCTGACAATTCATCGAAAGAAATGGGAGACAATATTGTAATCATCATCATATTATATTCAACATAACACATTTTTCGGGAATGAACATGACACATTCCATTAGCAGTAATTTGTAATTCCTGAACGTTCTAACAATATATATATATACATACTGATCTAAGCCATGTCATGAGGCTTGTAGGACAAGATGCACGAATGTAACAGGGATAGCCCAATTTCCTCAACAGTTCCTTTTGAGAAGAATTTATTCATTGTGTCTACTCTGTTTAATTTGTAAATGAAGAAACAGAACAACCACAGAATTATCAATGAAGAAACAGAACAACCACAATATTACCTCTTCAAGGGGTTAAATTTAGTTGAGTTATTTCAGTAAATTTGTTGACTAATGCAGTACTTGTTGAGATATCAGTCGTTGTCACAGACCGTAAGCCATTTTCTAGCAATTTAACTTATGTTTCACGTAGGAGAGTGATGTTATTTTTTTACTTTTTTGCCGAAGATGTTAATTTTACTAATTAATGTGCAATGTCACATTGTTATAGTTTCAAATAAGATTAAGGTGCAAATCAAGTGCATAACAATTAGTTAAAATCCAACAAAAATATACAATTTCGATGGGTAGATCTAGTACCCATTAATTGTGAAGTGGAACATTTTTAGTAATTCCGTCAATTTTTACATGTTTGAATGTCATCTAGCCAATGTAGCAAAATGTGGTTGATGACATGAAAATGTGTGGATTATTATTATGGGTAAAAGTGCATATTTAGGATCCAATAATTATGCAAAGTTTATAAAACATGAATAAGAATTTTGATGTGCAAATTTAATATTAATCAAATAAAAATGGTGCAAATATAAGAATTCCGTTAAATAGCTATTAGAATTGTTAAAAATCACATCTTTGTGGCCCCACTTCACACTTTTTAAACATTTATAAACGGCAAATATTTTAGAATGACCAATAGCAATAAAGGTTTTTTGTCCCAGACTATTAATTAAGTCTTTTGGAGTGGTCTTAGGTACTTTGTGATTGACCCTTAATTAGGTATTTCATCTTGGCATGATAGAAAATTTGGGAATAAAGCTATATTCATATTATTAGCTTCCACCTATCAGCTTCATCATTCTTTACTCGTTGTATATGTTACATCATTTCACTTTAGCATGAACTCTCTCAATCTCTTCATGAAACCTCTACTCATGATTTCCTACCCTTGCTAGCATGTTATTTTCATGGTACAGTTGATCAATATCATGCAAAATTTGGAAAAAACCCTAGGCAGGAAAGGGCCATCTTCAAAATATGTCTGATAATATGGGATGTCATTAATTAGATATTAGATCAATTGGTTAAAGAGTTCGGTGTTTTAGTTACTTTATGACTTTCACTCGTCAAACATCTTATTTGATCCATGAATAAAATTAATTTCCAACATATTTATCATTTTATTAAAACTACTTTCATTCCGCCCGTTTTATCAAAAATACCAAAATACTATTTTGATTGCATTAATCATATTCATCATTTGAAAACTAAGGATAACTTGTTTTACCCTATTCATCTTGCTTAGACATTTAGTTTATTTTATGGTTTCATTTAGTATGAAATCTTTTTCACCTACTCTGAGAGCCTGTTTGGATAACCTCAAAAACAATTTTTCTACAACCAAACCAAGTTTTGAAACAATTCCTCCCAAACACTCCAAAAAATTGGAAAAACTATTTTGCATTCCAAACCTCATTTTCAAGCCAAAATCTAAAAGTTAGTTTTTTTTACTTTTCACACCAAAAAACTATTACCCAAGAGTCATTACTCTTCTCACCCAAAATTACCCTTCTCTTTCCTCTTCTTTCTTCAAGTTAGTTGGCAAAATTGTCTTTTTTAGTAATTTGATATTCAAAAAGCTATTCTACTATCACTTAATCCAAACACTCTCATTTTATCAAAATCTATTTCCTAGAAAAGCTATTATACTAAAAACTATTTTCAAAAAACTATTTTTCACAAAAGCTATTCCCCAGAAGCTAAATCCAAACAGGCCCTGATTCGGATTGCACCAATTTTGATTCGCCCTTGGAATATTCCATTTAAAATGTCCTTGCATTTGAGTCAAGGATATATCACAACTCACAAGTTCACAACAATTGAAACACGTTGCTACAATTTTTAAATTTCTGACTGAATAATATTTGTGGCCTCTTGTATCATCATGAGCTCGAATTCACACAAAGAAGTTATTTTCCGATGGTATGTGGCTAAATATATGAGTACAACAAATTTTAACGATGACCATTTTCGTTTAGTAGACAAAAATGTTAAATTTTAATTACCCTCATTGGCTTTGCTCAAAATAATAAATTTTCCATCCTGGCAACCACAATTGACTCAGACATCACCAGCACCACTTTTAGATAAGTCTGCACGTTTAGATCAATCAAGTTGTATTATTGGCACAAGAAGAAGACAACATTTAATAGTGACTGAGACAGATGATCCCTCTAATTAACTAACTAGCAGACCCACAAATTAGAGATGCCAAACTTGCCTACTTTCCTTTCCTTTTACGCCAGATGACCGGAAGCTATCAACAATAATAGAGGTGATCGAGATCCAAAAGAAAGGATTGGGGATGTGGTTACCATCACTTGACCAGTCTTCAAAATTTCGATTTTCTTTTTTTGATATAGAAAGAAATAAGCCCAATATAGATTAAAAATATCATATGCAACAAAGTAAACCCAAAAATTTATAAGGGTCATATTTTCTCAAATAAAATGACATATACTTTCAGATGGGACATATGACACAACTTTTTTTAAAAAAATAAATATAAGCATACATATATTCGGGACAATTGTCCATATCCCTTCCCATACTAAAAATATATTTTGTCCTATGCCGAAATTTTTTTATGGGGACTGGACGAGATGGAATGGGACAAGGAATTGTTAAATTAAACACCCCTAGATGAAGGGTATAAAACCTTGTTTGGTTGGTAAAAATGGAGGGGAGGTTAGCATTTTTGTCATTCAAGGGAGTACATTCAATGATCATAAAGAAAGAAGATTTACGTGGAGTGTTCATTTTAAGGTGGAATGTAATTTTAGATGACTAGAGTGATTCATGCCATATTTCTATCCACCCATCTTCTATACTGCTTTCTTAACATCAAACAATGTTCGCTTGTTTAATCTTTCAAATAAAAAAGAGACATACATGAGAGACAATTTTATGTTAACAAACATTGGCATTAATTAATTCCAATATATGATTTCAGCCCATCACCCTCTTCACATTAAAGAGAAATCACAGAGGATGATGCAAATTAACTAGGTAGATACATAGACAAGATCATCAAGCAGTATAAAAACACATACAAGAATACATTAAGAATGTTGAATCAAATAAGCTTAATTGACCCTACTACTTCAAAACCCTCACCATATATGTTTCCCTTTTTGTTCTTCTTCAATGTTGTTGCTACATGCTAACTTACCTTTTCCTACCAGAAGTACCACTGGATTGGCTTGTGATATAGGTTCTTAGAGAAGGAGATTGAGTGAGAACATCAGGAGCAATGGTTGTGTTCTGATGTGTTGCACTCTTTTGTTGCATTCTCCTCCTGGCTAAGTAACCCCTAACCCAAGGAGTTACATCCTCATTGATTTTTATCATGATGAAGAAGATTATGCGATATATGATGATCATACAGAATATTACAAGCAAATCAATCCACTTTGATCTGTTTACGTCAATCTGAAACACATTCTCCAATATGTACTCTCCTGGAATCTTTGGAAGATCCGGTGTTTGATTGTCAAAAATCAACCCTTTAAGATCATTTTGGTATTGACCCTGAAATATATATAATCATACACAATTATATTAGTTATCATCATTGTTATTAAATCAATCAATTTATGTGTACATAATAGTGCTATAGTGAAATTTAATTTAATGTTGCCACTGATTACCTGTAGTGCCCAGAAATGGAAACTGATGTAAGACATTGGGTAGCGCCAGAATGGCTTTGGTATGTCATGTGGGAGCCTGAAGTAGCCTGACACTAACATGAATATCCCCTGCAATATTACAAAAAAAATCATGATATGCTATGTCTTGTAACATCACATGACCATTTAATTCTGTACAGTAAGTTTAGGAAGACCCAACAGACAAGTTTTTTTTGGCCGAAAGCTTAACAGTTATGTGGGAACTTGGAACTGTTTTAGACAGCATTAAAAACATGAAGGTTATTTCAAAAGTTAAAAGTTAAAACAATCTTTTTTCTGACTCTCAGCTTTTCTTTATATTTGAACATTCCATGATTGACTTTTCAGAATATTACTCAAAACATTTTAATGTTAAATTGACTATTTTAATTTTTTGAAGATTATGCTTTTATAAACATATATCAAGTTACACTAATTGACACCAACATGAATATGCCCTACAATATCAAAAGACTTCTGATATGTTATGTCTTACGTCACATGACAATTCAATTAAATGCATTTTCAAGATAACATTGGGAAGGCTTAAAAGTCAATTGGAACAGAAAAAAGCCAATTTAATGAAAAAAAAAACTTATGTTTGGAGTAATAGCAAAAACAAGTGAGCTTTTTTTTAAATGTCTATATTTAAGTTATCGTGACCTTTAGGTTTTCCTTTAAAATTAAATTTAGACTTTGGAAGTCTATCCAAACATAAATCAATTACACTAATGCACTTAAGTTTGTAAAAATCAATTAACATATAAGTCACTTTTAAGACCATTAATAAAAACTAACCAGCTCATCAGATCATTTTGATTAGAGGGCTGTGTGTGTGTGTACCTGAATGCCAGCACCAATAATGATGCCCATGAGGAAGTTGGGGACAATACTAGCAATGGCCATCATCAAGCTCTCAACGACAGTGACACTTGCATAAAGGCACAAGACAAAGAAGAGATAGTGCCAAAAGCCAGGGTGAAGTCTAACCATGAAGTAACAAATGGTTCCAGACAGAAAAGTTATCAGTATCAGAAATGGCATTGCTGATAATGTGTTGCTTATCACAAAAGAAACCACCCCATAGTGACCATTCAGCCTCTCCCTTTGGAACACCTTCATGTCTTCCACAAATGATGGGAACCCTCCAATTGACATAAATGTCACGAACCCAAACACAAATGATGCACATGAACCTCTTGCCTATGTATACCATCACATACAACTCATCAGTCAAATTGACTAATTGGAAGATAAATTAGGGTATATATAAAAGCATATGGCCTTGAGGCAAGTCATGTTAGATTTTTAAAAATTATTTTGATAGAAAGATCAGAGATATAATATGTATCAAGTAGATTTGAAAATTTAATATGATACCAAAGCCATTTAATTTGGGACACAAAATTGGCAGGAAAAATATAAAGATTGTGGGAAAGTAAAAAAAACACTAATTAAGATGTGGGGAAACAAAAATTGAAGATTTTAAATCTTAAATCTTAGAAATTCAACAGGAAGTACATGCATAGCCAGTAAGAATAAATTAAAAATATATTTTTTTCCATGACTAATTGGAAGATAAATTCGTAGCATTTCGTAGAGGGAAAGGCCAATCAAACTGGCAAGCCTTTATATATGTTAAATTCATCAAAAGTCTAAGGAAATTGAAGTCTAATAAAAGTACCAGAATGGAGTTGTAGCCAGTTCCAACGTTCAAATAGATAGTTCCAATGCAGATAGTGACAACAATGTAGATGACAAGGCGAAGCCAGTAGTATCCAAAATCCCTTGACATGTTCACAAAGGATCTCTTAGTTAATTGGAAAGCCTGCATGAAGAAACTTGCTTGACTTCCTCCAGAATCCAGCACTGTTCCTTTCTGCAGTGTCATTTATACTTCAGAAACTAATTTATATAAATAATAAGTCAAAAACAAATAACATAATACTAGTAGCTTTTATCTCTGAACTCATACCACTTTAGATATCTCATCCACTTTCTGTGTCGCAGCATATGAGTACTGAGAAGTCCTATAATAATCTATGAGAGTTCGGATAGCTTCAGCAGTGGTTATCTTGTCCAGAGGATCATCACTTCCTTCAAACTGACAGAGAAAAATCCAGCATTCAATAATAACATATGTAAGTGTAATAATAAAGATAATGAGATTAATTAATTAATTAATAAATTAGTGTTCAATTACCCTGAGTTTCATGGAGCCTTTGAGTGTGGCCTTGACTTTGTCAAAGTCAGAGTTGATGCATCTAAGGAAATGATCAGAAGGGTTCCTCAAAGCAGGGCATGGAAAGCCAGCTTGTGCAAAGAACTGCATATATATTAATATGTGAATGTCATATATATGAAAAGGCAATATTAATATTTTGTGGAATCAATGTAGTGGAACGGGAAATATTTAATTAATTAAATATTACTGATAGTAGTACCTCGTAAGCTTCAGAGGCTTGGCCAAAGTAAACAGTTTTGCCGCTAGAAAGAAGGTATAGTTGGTCAAATAGTTCAAAGACTTCACTGCTTGGTTGGTGAATTGAAGCTATCACTGTTCGGCCATCCCTTGCAAGGGCTCGTAGTGTTTGTGTCACAAAGAAAGCTGAAGCACTGAAGACATACCAACAAAAACAAAACTAAAAACTTAGAAAGTGAGAGAGATAAAAATAACTAGGAGACAACAAAAAGACGAACACAAATGGAACATATTTTAAAAAATATACAAATGTATCATATGAGGATGCCCCTTGAAGTGAGGTAATCTTTGTGTTTACAATTTTAATGATATTTTATTATTTTCTTAAGGCCAAGTAAAAGAATTAATCAGAGAATTAAGAGATATTAACAGTCAACATCACCGAATCCATTATTCAAACTTCAAAGTAACATCCTTGAGTCAATTTTTTTTTTTTAGTAAAACATTCTTGAGTCAGTTAATAGTGTAAGTAAGCACTAAAATATCGACTTTAACAGTAAATTTGTTAAGAAAAGGACAAAATTTCACTTTCAATCGCTTCTCAAGAAACAATAATAAAACATCAAAATCCCATCAATCAATTCTCCCAAACCTTTCTTTTTTTTTCTTTTTTTTTTGGACATATCCCAAACCTTTCAAATTAACAAGAATTTACAATTCAACCTATCCCCATGGAAAACAGAGAAAACAAGTCAGAGTCACAAAGAGGGAGGAAACATAGTAAAGTTCCAAACCAAGAAAAGTAAACAAAAAATGTTCAAGTTCACATAAAAAAAAAGAAGACAAATTGCATGGAACTGCAAACAATAGTTTACACAGTTAAATTAGGAATCATAATCCACAACAATACTAAATCCCAAAAATTCCATTAATCATGGAGAGAGGAAGGACCTGTCAAGACCACTGGTGGGTTCATCAAGAAAGAGCAATCTGGGCCTCATTAAGATCTCCAAAGCAATACTAACTCTTCTCTTCTCACCACCACTGATTCCCCTGAGATGCCAATTTCCAATCACTGTGTCAGCACAATCTTGAAGCCCCATTGCTATTATTGTGCTCTCCACTAGAGCTCTCTTGTCTGACCATGGCATCTTATCTGGCAGCCTCAAACGAGCCGAATACGATATTATCTCTCTTACAGTCAATGTTCCAATCAGGTTGTCATCTTGTGTCACATACGCCTGCCATTTCCCATTTCAAATTCAGGGGACAACACACAAAGTTAAAGAAAAAGAAGATTTTTTTTCATTGTGATTTAGTTAATAGTAATAATTATCATGCTTTTTTCAAAAGAAATGTTACATTTATTTTTTCACCATTTTCCTATGTTGCCTCAAAATCATACTGAGATCCGTCTTGTAGTTGAATGTCTTTAAAATCAACTTCTTTCTTTTAAAACAGGGGATGACACATAAATAAGGAAAAAGAAGATTTTTTTTCAGTATGACTTAGTCAAGACTTATCTACTTTGTTTGTAAAAATGTTGCCTTTTCAAGTAATAATATGAGATCCACTTTATAGTTCAATTTCTTCGAAACGCCTTCTTACTCTCCAAGAACGGAGGAAGGCACACAAAATTCAAAAATGACAATAATGCCCATACAAAATTTCTCCATTACTTTTAAACTCAAAAATCTTATCACCGTGTTTGTTTCTTAACTAAATGTTAAAATTTCTCACCATCCTCTTTCCTCTCCTCAAATCTCATGCATAACACCTCAAAAGTCATTACTACAAGATCCACCTCAACATCCAAATCATATTCCACACCCTCAATTTTCCCAATAACACCAAAATGAGAAGTTGAACCGTCACATAGTAGACACACATACACACATACATACAGCTAATAAGAGGCCTCTCCAGTTCATCTCCATGAGATCTAGTCATGTGTCTATTTACCCATCATTTTGATCCAATCATGTTATAAAAAAATATGTATTCAATGATATCATATACTCCATCTGGTCCTAAATATAAGACCTAGTTGACTTTTTTGGAAAATCCTAAAAAACAAAATAAGTTAATTATAAATTGATTTATTACCTAATTTATCTCTTAAACTAGTTTATTTTACCTATAAACTAATGTATAATCTAAAAATATATTAAATATGTCATAATTTAATAGCCTATTTCACAACTTTAACCTCTCCAATAAAAAGACAATTAAGTCTTATATTTAGGACCGGAGATAATATTTTAGAAAAATTGTTAGATCAAAATGATGGGCAAATAGACATCATCACTGGATCTCAATCAATACCAAATGGAGAGGGCAGTGATGAAGAAGTCCCCCACCCCCATACAAACGTACATAAATCTAAATATAATATCTACTATATGTGTGTGCATGTATCTACTATATACATATAAATATATTACTTACGGCAGTGCCAAAGGAGAGTTTGGCTTTGCGGCCATTAAGGAGGATGGAACCAGAGAGGAAGGCATTGGCAGCAAGGCGGCTAGAGAGAGCATCAAGGAGGGTTGACTTGCCGGAGCCAGAGGGCCCCATCAAGGCCGTGAAAGTCCCCGGCTCGGCGTATCCGGTGAGACCTTCTAGAACATTTTGTGTCTCCCCATTCCCAAGTGTCACCATCACCGTTAGATCCTTCCACGTCAGCCTAGCCGACACATCTCCCACAAAGTCCACGTTTGTCTTTGTCTCCCTCCATAACGTCTCACTTAACGGACTTAACGCCGGCATCGCCGCCGCCGTTGTCCTATGATTCCCGGCAGCCTCTATCTCCATCACAAATAATAAAGAAAGTAAAATATAGAAACTTGTAATAAAGTTTACAACGTTAGTTTACTATAGTAGTAGTGAAATAATGATGATAATACTAAGGTTTTTTCTTTCTTTCTAAAGAGGGTGTTGTTAGTTATGTGAAAAGGTCGAGGATTGATGTGGAGGCATTTAAAGGGTAAAGGGGAGAGAGCGAGAAAAGTGTGAAGAGAAATGAATTACGTGTGAAGGGAAGATGTTTTGACTGGATATAACAAGAGGGAGGAGAGAGAATATGAGAGAATATGTTGTTTCATGCAGAAGTAACCATTAGTGTTTGTTTGATTGGAGGGAAAAGTGGTGGGAAGGGATTATTATTGTTATGGTGATGCAGGAAAGTGCAAGTAGTAGCTAGGAATAGTGGCTGTGGATGGAGATGAAGTTAGAGATGAAGTTGGAGATGAAGATGAAGGAGGATGAGAGAGATTATTAATGGGATTGGGTAGTTGTTGGTGGATGAAATTAATGCATAATACCGACCCCCAATTAACTGTACCCATCTCATCACTCTCTTCCTATGCACATTGCATCGGAGTATTATACTTTCTCCTATCGCCCGCATTATTATTGTAACATTTAAATTAAATTTTCTATTGTGTACTTCTTCATGCCCAATGTATTTTCAAACACCCACTACTACAAAAATGGTAATTTAAACCACCATATATATTTAGACCACTTATATAACATGTGGTTTAAAAAACTTATTTAAACCACTTTTTTAATATATGTGGTTTAAAAAACTTATTTAAACCACTTTTTTAATATATGTGTTTTAAAAAATGTGATTATATAAACCACTTATTTATAAATGTGGTTTAAAAAGTATATGCAGTGGCAAATTTGTAAATATGAGAAGTCTTATTAGATTGTAAATATAAGCAAAGCCTTCGTTCTCTCTCGCGATCTGAATCAGAATCATCATCAAAGTCTTTGTTCTCTCGACTTTGTTCTCTCGCGATCTGAATCAGAATCATCATCAAAGTCTTCGTTCTTGGCTCAATTTTGTTCTCTCGCGATCTCGTTCATTCTTCTCGCGAGCTGTCTTCGTTCCAAAATGTTTTAATTTCAGAAACTCGCCTGCGTTTCAGAAAATCACAAAAACTCGCGATTTTGTCTTCGTTCCAAAACCGTTTGATGGTCAAATGTCATAGAAAATCTAGCACAAATCTCCTCTGTTCGAACCAAGAGGAAGAACCAATCACAGCAGAAAAGGCACGCAATTCTTACCTTCATATATACCTTTTTCTTCTACGAGTGAGGAATATTTACTTCTATGTTAATGTTTCAATTTGAAGTTATGAATTTCCTTGATCTTTGCTTGGTTTGCTTATGGCAATGGCGTGTACTGTTTTGACCGTGTTTGTAATTATTTGTAGTGAAGTTATTATCTTGCAAGTCATTTATCCTCTATTCGCATATTTTCTTGTTTTGCAATTGAATGGCTCTGTTTGGATTGAATGGAAGTTTCAGGTTAAGAGATTTTTATGGTTGAAAAATAATTTTAATGTGACTAAAGCCTATTAAGGAAAGTTATCAGTTAATAGGTAGAAGAAATTGTGATTTTCTTTTTGTTATGTTTACTTTTGTTTGGCAATTTAATCTTTGGCTTTTGACTGAGTTTTTGTGCTTAAGTGTTAATCTTCTTTGGTCGTTTGATGGTCAGTTGGTAGGCTTTGGTCGTGCAATTACTGATTGTGGCCTTACTGCTTCCATTTATGATGTGATGGTAATAGTGAAATGAATTTGCATGTTATTGAAGAAAGTGTGTTTTTATGTTTTTGAAAAATCGGTGTTTTGTTTTGTGAGGTTATTTTGGTCAATTTGAATGCATAGGTATGGTTTGCTGATTTGCAGGTCATTCCTTCGTTGCGCAGATTGGGGATTGGGAAGTTGATAGTTAAAAAGAATGTTAGGTATTGTTGTTGCTCTCTTTTGTATAGCTGTTTAATGTTAATTTGAATAGGCAGTAAGTGTTTTTTGTTATCTCTGCATATTTGAATGCTTGTTGACTTGCTTCAATGATTTGGATCAGTTAATGTGTTTTGAGTTACTGACATGAACTAGGCATGAACTTAAGGTTTTATATGCTGTTATTGAGATTAGCGTGTTTGCCTGCTCTTTTTAGCTTCTTTATGAGTTTGACTGGGTCAATGTTTCCTGCAACTAGTACCTTTCCTGAATCTGCGTCTATGTTTACTGAATAAACCCCTGAAACAAAACAAAAGGCAAAGCATGAAACTTTAGTACGTTGAAGGCAAATCTGTCAATGTTAAAGTAATATATAAAATTGATTCCTTTAGCTGCCTACCTTGCCTTGCGCCATAATAGGGCCCATGTTATTGCTCTTGGCGCCTTTCTTTGGGCCGCTGCTACTTTCCTCGTTGCCTTCTCCTCCACCTTCTTTCAGGTAATTCTGAATTTTTTTAAATGTTAGGTTATCATTGATTTCAGCTTGAGCTGATGTTAAAAAGAGAAATTTATTTCTCTTTACTATGATCGACCTTACTCTTTTGATATCTTTGTTTTTTTTCCTATTTCTTCTTCTTGTTCAACTAACGAGGAGTGATATTCAATTTTGAATAGGAAGTAGAATGGCAGGATCTATACTTTGATAAAGCAACATTCATGACATCTGTTTATTTACTAATCCCTCAGTTTATAGACATATGTCAATGTTATAGGTTTATAGACATAAGTATATCCAACAAACATTTTTCAGTTTTCATACAAGTGCTTGCTGTTTGTTCTAAGTTATTGATTTCACACATTGTTTACTTATTGAGTATTTCCTTCAAGTAACTTGTTTGTAGTTCTCAAATTAGATTATAAGTAAAATTATAAGTAAGAAGCTAGCACTTTGAAAAGATTCAATACTTTATATGCTTAGTTATCTCATTAAACGAACTTAAAACTATCCTTTTTAAATAAAAAAGTGTAACAGAAGAATCATTATAATATACCTCAAGCAGATTTATGAGGTGATCCATGGGATCCAAATTCCTATGGGATCCAAGTTCCTTTTCTGTTTATGACTAATCATTATATTACTGTTTTATCTATTGCAGTTAAGTAACAGAAGCCAGCTGATTATCAGTGGATTGAGTAAGATTTTCTTCTGATATAATTGAATACTACCTCCTTTTGTTTTTAAAGTTGTTAATTGTTGCTGGAAAAATGTGTGAAATTAATTGTGATTAGGTGTCTTGAAAATCAAATCTAAATATGGATCGTACTTGGATAAATGCTAAACGAACGAGTGATGAGTACATAAATGGGGTGAAGGAGTTTTTGTCACTATTTCTTTGCATCCATTATTGATAATTCTACACATAAAAATGTAGAAGGGTAGATGAAGGTAAGATAAAAAGAACAAAGGACAGAGAGACGAAGGGAAATCTGTGACTGTCATTCATTAGTCATCAAATCTGATTCTGTACCGTACCTAATTGCATCTAAATTTTTCATGAGTATTAGGGACCTATAGGGTGTTAATATTATCATTTTACATAATAGACAGCCTTAAGACATTCTGTTCACAGCATTCTAAGCCAAAATTTTCTAGATTTCCTCTTAATACTACACCTTATCAGTGAGTGATGTTCCAATTTTCTCCGCTAAATATACAAATGATGATGGAGTCGATTTCTTAGTTAAGCTCTAAAGGCCTTTCATTGATTTCTCCCACATTTCTCTGTATACACAATTCACTTGCGCATTTATTTAAAAGAAGCAAGTGCATGACTGCTGATACAGGACAGAAAAGAAAAATCCTACTAAAATTAAAACAGATTAAATTTTTTGAAAGCAAATAAGGTTCACAGCTTATTACCAATAAAACTTAACTTCTTCTGTTTTGTTCCCTTGTATCCAGACCTTAAGTAGATACTCGTAAAAGCTGCAATAGAAAACATGGAAGACCATAAATATATAAAGTAAATGAAAAAATTCCCACTAATCTTCAACAAACTGGTTAATGGCAGCTCTAATATTGGTCAACTTTGTTATGCACGTAAGGTGTTTGGTGAATCTGGTTCATCTGATCATACATTGTGTCTTGCCATGTATATGTTAATAATGCTTTCTTATTCAGAAGTGGATCAATAATGAGATATTTGCACTCAGTTAGTTTTTTTTTCTAATCACTAAAAAAATACTTGATCAAATAATGGTTGAGTATACCTAAAGCTGTTTGATCTTGTAACCATAAACTAATTATTTGATCTTTTGTAGAGCTATGAGGACATATCAAATTACTGTTTTGGAAAAGCATTCACACGAGGTGAAAAACACCAAATGGATCATACCGAAAGTAAGTTTATCTTCACATAAAATTCTTTTTTTTGTTAATTAACTCTAGGTCTTTTTTGTACTAGCTTAACTGGGTCCGTAAATATTATTCTTCACTGAACAGAATGCTTATACAATGGATATGTTTTTATATAGTGTCGTAGGCAGCCTATGGATACCAATTTATGTGGGTTTTATGTGCTAAGACACATGATTAATATCATCTTTGAAGGCAGGACTGAGTTTACCCAAAAGGTAAATAATAATTTCATGAAATTTTGTTGAATAAATTTAGTGTTTTGGATTTCCATATTTTACTAACATTTGTCTTCATTAAATCAGATGTTTGATCAAGTTGATCCTTTTGCTGAAGAAGATATTGAGTACATTCGCAAGTGCTGGAGCGAATTTTTTCTTGATCTTCTATGAGAAGGAAAAGAAGGTTAGCTCTCAATGATGGTTAGCTCTCAGTTTTTGTTTACATGAAAATATGTTGTGACCTTATATTTGAGCTATGGAGTTGTTTGTGATGCGTTGATCACTATGAATTAGCCTCGGTTATAAAAGATTTTTTTGTCCATTTACTTCAGTATGTCACTGTTCATTTAAGCTGTATGTTGAATTTTTGGGTGGTATTTGGAAGGTCTGATTTCTTTTTGTCATTTTATTTTCTGAGCATGGTGTATTTCTAATTGTTTGTGAGATTTTATTGTTCCTCTTCCTTTTTTGCTACACTGTTCTGTTCGGACAGGTGGTGTTAACGGAGGATTTGTTGGTTTTGTGCTTGGGTTAGAGTTATATCATGTGTAATGGAAGTTCTCTGATGGTGATGATGATGATGATGATGATGATGATAGGAAATCTTTGTTCCTTCTTCTTTTATGTGTGCATGTATTCAGAGGAAGGGGAATTTATGGCTTCAGTTTTGGGTTGATTATATGTGAATTTCTGAAGATATGATCTTAAATGAGGATTAATATTGATCAATTGCTAGGGCGTATGTATTCTGGTCTCTTGTTGCTTGTTAATTGTGAGAAATAAAGTTTTTTAAGTTGGCTTACTCTGTTGTGATTTTGTTATGGTGATATTTTTATGTCAAAATAAGTGATAAATGTGTGCTCTGGTATGGTTCTTGACAAGTTAGCATAAGAAGGGCAATTTTCTTTCTGATCGTCAGGATTATCATTCTGCACTTTGAGTTGCTTTATTTGTGAATTTTATGTTCTGTTGCTGTTAATATTCTGTTGTGAATGGTAATTGGAGTTAGAGAATTCAGTGGTGATGTTAAAATAGGTGATAAATGGATGCTTGCTGAAAGAGTTAACACTAATAGTTCACTGGCTTTGCTCCCTTCTCAAGCCTTATATTTTAACCTGCAATTCTTCTCACCCTTTCAGAATTCTGAGCCTCCATGGCGTCCAAGGTGAGGCATTTCAAGGTGCAAATGCGGATTCTTCCTTTCCTTTTCTGGTCTACAAGAAGCTTCTGTTCTCCGTACTACTCTGTAAATTTCCGTGATCTCTTGGTGTATTGATTATGGCGCCAAAGGCTAAAAGTATATCAGCTGAACCAAAATTGGTCGAGAGACAATTTTGTATTATGTTAAGTACTGGATAGTGGACCTGGATGTACAAGACTCAATGTTGAGTGTATTGTGAATATCCTCAAGGATTTGAAGTGTGCTGGTACACGTGGAGTGAAGCACTTGCGCATAGGTGGCCTATACAGTACATGTTTGCACACTTGGCTTAAATATTCCTCTTGTTTCATATAACATCAGCTTTGTACAAAGAGATGAGCTCATGAATTTCTCTTTGTTCACTTTATTGTTAGACTCATGTAGACTTTTAAATTTACATTGTTGGAAAACATAGTTTTCAAATTGTAACTAGAATGCTTTGAATTTTCCGAATGTATTATGTTATTATGATTTGTTAGTTTTCTTTCCATTGGTTATCAA
The DNA here is from genome assembly GCA_029929735.1 of Mimosa pudica. NCBI lineage: Eukaryota > Viridiplantae > Streptophyta > Magnoliopsida > Fabales > Fabaceae > Mimosa > Mimosa pudica. The sequence goes on from JAKELP010000031.1 coordinate 3,778,356, forward strand.
TCGACATGCATATATATATATATATATATATATATATATATATATATATATATTGAATAGTATATGTTTTTAGACTATATTTACATAAGAAGAGGTCTTAAAAAATATTTTTTTTAAACCACATTTTTACAAAAGTAGTCTAAAAAGTATGTTTTTTAAACCACTTTTTTATGTGGTTTAAAAAAGTCATACTTTCTAAACCCCTTTTCTAAACCACTTTTAAATGTGGTTTAAAAAGCCTTTTTCATGTGGTTTAAAAAGTCTTTTTTGTAGTAGTGACCCCACGTTTCATTGTTATGTGGTCCTACGTGAAAGTACTGTTTAAACTACTATACTTCCGGCCGTTTTTATAGAATAAGAATTGTGAGTTCATGTTTATAAGGTTATAAGGCAACTGGTCAATCGTAAGGAGTAATTATTGTTCATATTCATGAGGCATTTCATCAACTTGTTTTATAATAAAGTAGGGATAAAAGTGAATTTGTGTGTGTACGTGTGCTTTGTTATATAATAAAATTAATGAGGTGCAGATTTGTATTGAGGACAAAAAAATCTTTATGTAATTTTAAATGGAATAACAAGAAGAGTGATTTATGTAAAATTAAATTCTAATCATTATAAAAAGAAATTGACGCGATGTGTTATAACATGAGAGTATATGTATGTAATTATTTCATAATTTCCAGTTCTTACCATCAAAACTTTTATACTCTTTCAATATTATACTTAAACAAGTCATGAAAATAATTAATATTCACATAATTTAATTTGATCAATAATGTTATTTAAGTTTTTTAATATAACATGTTTTTCCTAAATTTTTATATGATCTTATATATTAATACCCTCTAATTAAAGTTGAGGGAACATTAATATTGGTTATTTACGAAAAATTTGATATAAGTTTGAAATAAATCCTACATTTAGTATCTATATCGGTCTACTCTTCAAATTGGAGTTAAAAGAATATTTTTTTTCCGATGCTTTTTGTCATCTAATCTTTCTTCCGATCCAATTTTGAGGATTTATGTATTCATTATATCTATAAATTAAAGATTGAACTTGTAACATGTCAGTTGATGTCACTTTAGAAAGACTTAAGCGATGCAGTATTTGATATTAGTTGAGACGGACAGCCCCCTCCCCATATTTAATGGTGATATAAAAAAGTATGAAAATTTTCAAGAATGAGTATACATATTTAATATGGAAACCATTGTTAGAAGGGTTAGTAGTTGAATGGTGTGGAAACGAAACCAACCAAAATGAAACCATTAATACAAGTAGTTCGAAAAATGAATTAATGGAATGGGCGCGTCTAGTACCTTTTTTAATTTGGAGTTCAAATTCGGGGCACGAAAACGATGCGTACGTGATCTAGCAAGTAGAGACACAGAACCAACTATTCCTCACAATTTTTTTTACCAAACCTTACAATCCAATCATATGCTACTTTTGCTGCTGCTCTCATTATATATTATCCAAAATAGTGATTATTCAATTAGCATATATTTTGTAAGACTTTTCCTGTCAATTTTGTAAATGCATTAACAAAAGTGCATCATATTCTAATTCAGCTTAGGATAATGTGGCTTATTTTGTACTCCATCTATCCCAAGTTATTCCTGATAAAAAAAATCCCAAGTTATAATCTTCAATTTGGGAATGTATGTGTCCCAAAATTTAAGTTCCAATTTAGGATTGTCTAAACATCAATTGCATTTTTTTTAAAATTTTATCTATTGTTTATCCTCTTCCATTCGCTTTCATCTATATTATATTTTATTGGTCACATTTTTCTCATTTTATTTATCTCACGCATTTTTTTCAAATTTATTAAGAAGGGCATATAATTGCAAAAGAAATCATATACTTTTAACTAATTTTAGTAATTTTATTGATGAACATAAATCATTTATTTGAAGCTTATAATTTGGGGGTAAGGGAATATAACATTTAACATTTGGTATTTCATTTTGTGTTCAACAAAAAAAGAAAAAAAAACAAATATTTAATGTTGTAGATTTATAAAAGGGAGTGCAATTTTTATAATGTGTGTGTCTGTGTCATTTGTTGTGAAGTAGTAATGGACAATTGGGCATAACTTGCATGACATCAATGAATATTTGGTGGTACCTATATATGGACAAGATGAGGCCTTCCTTAATTCCATTTCAATCTTTTTGGGGAAGGAGGGTTCCTCTGGAACAAGTTATGGTGCAGACAATTGCCTCATCATTAATGAACCCCAAAATTTATAAAAAAAAGGGTGAGAATAAAAGCCTTCTCTTACTTGAGTTGAGGCTATATTTGATGATAAGGATGGTGGTATGGAATGTGTGTGCGCACACATGCTTGCGTGTATTAGAGATTCAAAGATCAATAGCATATATTCTCTTCTAGTCCTATTTAAAGGACAAAGCAGAAAATGTTTTTCTTGAACTTTTATATAAGTCACTTTTATATGAATGTACAAGTTTACCTTTTATTTATATCAATTTATGCCATAGTCACGATATAAATGTCACAGAAAAGCGAACCACAACATACGTTAGATGTATGTCGCGGTTTCACTAATAAACCATGACAAGCATCCTTTTTTTACTTTTTTAATATAAAATGGATGTAGTGCAAACATGCGTGACATCCATTTTTTTATTTTCTAAAAATATAGAGTAGTAGTTTATGATACGTTTCATGGCATGACATAAGTTTTGCACTATTTTTTTTTTCATACACACGCATATGTTGCAGTTTTATTGTGCGACATATGCCAAAAAAATTATTTGTTATATCCCGTGGCACATGTCACGATTATTTATGCGTTGTCGCATTTTTTTGGAACTGCAACATGTGTCCTTGTTTCGATGCCTTTTATCCCAATTACTCAAATAGCGATATCTAGCTTATGTATGTCATGGTTAAACCCATGACTACAGGCTCTTCCCACTCACAACTACGTGCCTATTTAGCAGGTAGCATAGAACTATAAAATGATATTTTTGAACTCGAGATGCATGTCTTTGAATTTATATCCTTTGAATTAAAATGACAATGACTAAAAAAAGAATTAATCAGGGCCATAATGATTTTGAAAGGATGAGAGTGATTTGTCGTTCATACGATGCCCATGCTTCTTTCTTTTAAGAGTTGAGAGCAATTCAACAAATGCAACCTAACTAGCTAGGACCACCACATCTTCCGAAGGAGGTCTGAACGGTTTTTCGTTATATGACTATATAATTAGGAATTCATAATGAAAAACTGTTGTTTATTTATTTTTAATTGATATAATCAATATATATATATATATATATATATATATATATAACTTGCAAAAATATTACATAGATACTGTACGCAGGACAAATGATTTTGGATCTCCATTCAATATATATAATTCATAACTTCACGGATAAGAAACAACAATCCACCCACCAATATACCTACTATTTCACACACTTATTGTTTATATAAGCTATCTTTAGATGAGAGGATAAAAGTGAATAAAAGGTGTTTTATTGAATTTGGAATTTGATAAAAGCGGCTCATTTTTTAGAAAAATTAATAGTATGCTATCTCCATTCCTAATCATGTTTGGAAATATGAATTTATTTTTAAGTATGAGACCACATTCTATTTTTTGCTTGTCAATGTTAATAAATAAACGTGAGGGAGAATGGGCATAAAGATAGTCCGGTGTGGTGTTTTGTTAATATTAAGTGATTTTAATAATCGTAACTAATATTTGTAATTTTTTTTTTGATGAAAATATAATCTAATCATATTAGATAAATAACTTATGTATTTAATTAGGAAGAGGTGACATATTGAAAAGAGATTTTTTTTTTAATTTTCATTGCCTCTCATTTTTAATTTCAGCCAACAGGGTTTTGTCAAAGTTTTTTTCCCTGCAACTCGTATAGTTGTATATTCTTAGAAGAGACTAGTCATTAATCAGTAGAATCAATATTATTATTATTGCTCATATAAAAAGCAAAGGAAAATTGCACTCTTTGTTACTAATTACTTTGTGCATGTTGAACTGATTTCCGTACTTTTGCGTAGTTCATCGTAAATCATGAATAATGAATTATAAATTAACTCACATTAATTGGAATCAGAGGGTTAATATAAAGAATTAAAAAAATAGCTCAACTAATATTTGAAACAAAAATGTGTTGGTTTCTTTAAATTTGCAATCATGTACCATATATTAAAGTTACTATATGATGTGATATTCTATATTATAAGTTATTTTTTTTATGTCTTTTATAAAATAATCATGGGCCCATTTCTATTTGGAATGTGTATTGTTTATCTTTGTTCATCTAATATAAATGAACTAACAAAGATAAACAAAGTTACTCTAATTTTTGAGCTACAAATAACATTTTCTCATTATTATTATATTAAAGACATAAAATCTAATTTAAGGCCAGGAGTTACCTTCACACTCAATATATAAATGGGTAAGTTTCATTTAAGGCCAGGAGTTACTTTCACACTCAATATAAAATCTAATTGTAACAAAAAAATATAAAATCTAATTGATTTTTTAGAGAAATAATTAATAAGGTTAAATAAATCCCTTAATCATAACATATTTTGTGTATTATTATATTAAATATCACTATATATAATTTAAATAAAATAGTTTAGAGAGAAAGTTTAGGCTAGTTTATATAAAAAGTTTAGATAATCAATTTATAAATATTTTAACTCTCTTTGTATTTTGCTATTTTTCGAAAAAGTAAATTGACTCCTGTATTTGAAAACAGCGGAGTATAATCCAAGAGATAGAGATGCTCATATTTATTACTCTTTTTTTTGCCAACAGCTCATATTTATTACTTAATCGATTAGCAATAGCCCCAAAAAAATTAATTCCAACATGAAAATTAATCTGAAAATGGTAAAAAAACAACGAAAAGGAATATAAATTCTTAAACTTTTTTCCAATTTAGTGGACCCTACTCCTAAGTACGAGGCCGTCCGGCCATGTATATAAATTCATTTATGTTTTGATTGTGAATTTAACGTTGTGTGTTGTTCGTGGCACGGCTGCTTCAACCTTCAAGAGATGTCATCATATAATTGATAGAAAATTATACGAAGAGAAGTCGATCGATAGTTATGTGACGATGATTGCTGCCTTTATTCAATTTCTATTTATGACCAACTCATCTAAGTTATAAACTTCAACCTACTTCTATTTTTTTTTTCAATTCTACCCTTACATTATTGGTGAATGCATATCGTTTATAAAAAACCATTCCATACATTTAACCAATATATATATATATATATATATATATATATATATATATATATATATATATATATATATATATACTCCCTCCGTTCCTAAATATAAGAGCACTTTGACTTTTTTGGAGAATCCTAAGAAAGCAAAATAGGGTAATTAAAAATTGATTTTCCCAAATTTTTTCACTAAACTATTTTATTTGACTTATGAACTTACATATAATCTAATAATATTTAAAATATGTTATGATTAAATTGTTCATTTTGCTTCTTAGGATTCTCCAAAAAAGTCAAAGTGCTCTTATATTTAGGAACGGAGGGAGTATATATATATATATATGTGTGTGTGTGTGATTTATTTTACCAACAAGATCCAACGAAGTACTATCCATCTATAATATAAGGCACCGAGTCAATGCTATGAGTAAAGTTTACGAAGATATCTGCTTCTCCGTATGCTTGCCCATATACTATTTCCCACCGTTGCACCATGAGTATTCTGATAGCTAGCATACATCTCAAAGATCGAAAGGACTTTTATTCATGATATCATCAACACTCAACGCTGTTCAACTTATCCGACTAATAAACTGGTAAAGTGGGTTATCAAGCCACTTAGAAGTTTTGGACGTGTTGATTAATTGTATTTATGTTTTTCTTCCAACGCTTGAAAAAAAAAACACAATATTGAGTTTAAAAAAAACATGTCGTTTGTGTTTATATGTGTGTGTAAAATACATAAATATTCGATTTATTTGTTTGCATGGATCGATAGCTTTGATATATTTGAATATACACATGTTTAGAGATATACTTGAATATTTGTATATCAAAATTAAATATATCATTCCTACCATGACGAGTTGATACTAAAGATAACATAATATATATTCCTCAATGAAAGGCTGAGAAATAAAGTAAGGATATATAATATTAAAATAGTCCTCTCACATACACTACCTAAGGTTGAAGTGAGTCCTCTATGTTAGTTTAATTTAAAATTTTGTATTAAAAAGACAACCTTAAAACACATAACAATTAATTAATATTTGAAAAATTGACCCTTGATGGATTAGAACCATTACCTCAATGAGTTCACTGACCGCCCTAATTTTCAACATTTTGTTTCTATTGGATGTTCATTCTAGAGTATGCGTGTCTATACAATGAACAATGAAAATAATATTTACATCTAATGTAAACATGAAGCGAGTGATGACATATGTAAAATCTATCTGCAACACACCTGTTTTTCTTGCATTTCATAAATCATGCTCAAGGCAATACTGCAACAAATGAGCAGTGGAACCGTAGCTCAATAGGCACATACGTTATACAATTTACAAATATATATACTACCTCCGGTCCTAAATATAAGACCAAATTGACTTTTTTGGAGAGGTTAAGGTTGCGAAATAGACTATTAAATCATGACATATTTGATATATTTTTAGATTATACATTAGTTTATAGGTAAAATAAACTAATCTAAGGGAAAAAATTAAGTAAATCAATTTATAATTAACATATTTTGCTTTTTTATAGGATTTTCTACAAAAGTCAATTATAGGTCTTATATTTAGGACGAATGGAGTATATATGTATGATTCTAAGGGCTTGTTTGTGATTGTTAGATAAAGGGAGGGGATATCTTAATAAGTCGGTTTTTAAAAAAAAAATTGTGGTAAAAAGGGTTTGATTTCTTACTCTTAAATTTTATATCTTCTTTCATTTAAACTTTTATAACCTTGTTTATTCACTTCTTTCAAATCAAACTCGTTTAAAAAATTCTCCCACTTTACCTATAGTCCATCTCTCTATTCCAAACAGAATCGAGTAGTAGAATTTTCTTAAGAAAGAACGAGGATATACTTATCACTTATTTTTTTAAAGAAACAACGGGCAGAAGAATGGAATGATTATGTTCAACTAAATAGAACTGTTGGGTTTTGACGTATGCTGGTTATTTGAACACGTAGTAGGCCCATCAGGCCCATTTCGAACACACAATGGATTAAACTGAAATAGTGATGAAATAATTACTTATTATAAGAGATCTTTCACTAAATGAGGAAATTAAAGTAGCGTATTAAGTACCTTCTTCCTATTCCCAAAGCCAATTTAAACTTTTACCCCTTTATAGTTTTTTCTCTCAAAATTTTACCTTATCCTAATTCTCCCTATACCTTTAAGAGGGACTACACACACTCCGAACCAAGGTATTGATCCCACAATTTCACCCCCTTAAAATCAACAAAAGAAAATAAGCAACTCTCTCTTACTAGTTCTGAGCAACTTGAACCAGTGAATATTCTGGGAAGATCGCGCACCAAGAAGATGAAGACACAATTCCATCCATCTTCCATCCTATTAAAACTCAACTTGGGGTTGTTTCTTGAAATAGTGGTATGCTCACAATATTATTTTCCATTTCATACTTATTAGGTATGTAATTATGAAAGAGTGTTTTAAAAAAAATTCAAAATTTTCCATAGAAATATAATTTTGAATGAATGTTTGAGCATTAAAGACATTTACGTGCAAACCTTAGTTTTTTTTTGTTGCCTTGTGATGGAAGTTGGTTTGTCATTTCTTGTTATTGAGGGGTTTGAGTTGAGGCTATGTTTGTGGTCGTATATTTTGTGTTTTTTCCAAAAACAGGGGAAAGCTGAAAAAGGTTGAATATTTTCTTAGTTTTCACATCAGGTTTAAAAGTTATTCGTCGAATTGTAAGTGGTGCTAAACGATAGTTGTGAAATTATTCAAGTATAAATGGTTCTTTTATGAAGATTGTTATGATCGTTCAAAACATTGTTATACATGCCAAAATATTGTTGTAGGAAGGCCCAAAGTTGTTATAACAATTGAGTCATGTTCTACATGTGTAATATTCATAATCATTAAACAATAACAACAAATTTGTTACTATCAGGATGTAAGTGGTGCAAAAATTACAAAACTTGTGAGTGGTACCCATTTTGTTATGCTTATGACTGATGTTTAATACTCCCTCCGGTCCTAAATATAAGACCTAATTCACTTTTTTGGAAAATCCTAAAAAAGCAAAAAATAAGTTAATTATAAATTGATTTACCTAAATTTTTCCCTTAAACTAGTTTATTTTACCTATAAACTAATGGATTATCTAAAAATATATTAAATATGTCATCATTTAATAATATATTTCGTAACATTAATTTCTCCCAAAAAAAAAGTTATCTAGGTCCTATATTTAGGACCGGAGGTAGTAACATGTATCTAAGGTCAATAAATTGTTATTCACAAACCAAAGATAATAGCCGTTAAAATTTTTACACCTTGTGATGGATTCCCATTAATTTGTTAGGAATGGCTAAGAAGTTTTATTTCCAACCCAAAGGCTGTGACACATGTAATTCCATTTTATTGTGTTAAAATACTATGTCAAAAAAATTGAATGACTTGTTAGCAATACTCAATACCATGTTATGCATGGTCTAAAAGTTGGTATGCATAGTCAAAGGTTGTTACTAATTAAAATGTTTACATCTTCTGATAATGCTCAATAACTTGTGATGCATGGTTAGAAAGTTATACTCATAGGGATGTAAAGTTGTTAAACTTGGTACAAAAATTGATATCACATAGCCCAAGCTATGTTACTCAATGCCAAAACATTATTTACTAACATGCCCAAAAACTTTCGGCCAAAAAAAAAAACATGCCCAAAAACTTGATACCATATAGCCATAAATTTTTAAATATCAATAATTATACCACTTCTTAACTTCTCGAATATGCTCTTAACTTTGTTACATATGCCCCAAATACAATATCACTATGAAATTCAACTGATATTGTGATTAAATACTTTGTCAATGTTAGAGCTCAACATCTATTTTTTCTTCTTATTTCCTTTAATGTTGTCTTCTACCTTAGAAAGGACATTGCGGCTATGCAAGTTATGTTCTTGTTTGTACTGAGTCACCAAAGACATTTGACTTTGATGTCACGAATATCATCTTTATGTCACAAACTCATTATATACCTATGTAATGTGCCCTTCATTTTCTTATTCATCATGCACAAAAAATTTTATTCACAAGCATGTGGTCACGCACAACAATTACATGGACGTATATGACAATTTTTTATTAATTTAATGAAAACACCTCATTAGATACTAATACATGATTGGTGGTAACCTAGCAAAGCTTCAACCTTTCAATTCACCTTATCTTATATGAAATAACAGGGCACAAAACTCATTCTCCATCTACATATGTCACATAATGTTGTTGCACTTAACATATCAAAAAAAGAAACAGAAAAATTCAATAAAAGATTTTATTCATTTAACTGAAAACTAATATCACTTTTATCTTTTTCTATTATAAGTGTACAGTGAAATTTTCCCTCATTCATCCCGTCAACACTTTTATCTACTCTTCGAGTGGTCTCATACACAAGTCAGATACATAATTGTTTTTTTATAGAAGTCACATCACGTTTATTAAATAAATATACAGTTTAGCTTATAAATTGCTGTTGGACTTCTCATCTATTTTCACCCGTCTCTTTATAATAAATAAGAAAAAAAGGTAAAACATTATTTAAATTTTCGGCCAATTAGCGGGATCTAAAGTTAATAAGTCACTCACGTTTACTTGATTTAGATAAATCCGGTAGATGTGTAATGTAATATTAAATAATGGTTAGGATCTTCATCTTGTCATCAGTATCATAGTCAATGATTGAAAAAATGTTCTAGTCTCCACCAAAGAGAGAGATAGGATAAATCGGGTCATCAATCTCTTTATAAAGTCCCGCTAGTTTATTGTCTCATTTTATTTCATTAATAAAGTTCTGTAATCCTTTTCTTTTGCAAGAAAAAGATTTTTAGTTACCCTTTAATTCCATAATTTAACAATATATATAGGGTTGGATTAGTTGGTTAACAGTTTTAATAATTAAATTTTTTAAAACTGTCGAAGAGTTGAATCTAAAATCTATCACTCTATTCAATTTGTAATTAAATGTAATTTATTGAGTAGGGAAAAAAATTGTTATCCTTTTATTCTCTAATTTAACGATACTGAATTATAATGGGATTAGTTGAGTTAAAGCTTTTCAACTTTCAAAAGTTTGAATCTCGCACTCTGATCTCCTTGTAATTGAATGAAAGTAATTGAATAGAATTTAGTTGGAAAATTAATTAATTAATTACACGTAACATAAATTCAATTAAGATGAGGTCCAACAAAATCACAACAAAATTAATTTGTTTTTAAAAATTGTTATCACTGAGTTAAAAGTTGTTAATTTATAATCATTCATGGTATAAAAAAAGTTGATACTATTGTAATAACCAAAAAAAAAAGTTGATACCATTGAGGCCAAAAATTGTTACAAATCAAGAGTTTTAAAAGTGTCGTGTGATCGGGTTATAGGTTGTTATTGTCAAGTCAAAAGTTATCGTCATATTAAAAAGCATTAGTAACTAAAACTAAGTTGATCGCTAACATCTCTTGACCAGACAATAACAATTGTCTTGCCTTGACTATGACAACTTGTGACTTGATCAACTTTTTGGTATTTTGCAATTTTGTAGGACTTAATCTTAATTAAATTTTTTCCATAAGACTTGTAATTATTTTTCCAGTTAATTAGAGTAATAATATATTTTCAACCTATACTAAAGATGTGGAATGAAATTTGATTGAAAGGATTTGTTACTTTGAAATTTTAACTAACGAACCATGTTTAAATTAAATGACATTTATATTACAAAGAACATTTCTCACAATAATTTTGATGAAGAAGCCCAAGCTAAGGGACCACTATCTAAGGAGTATTTTTTTAATTCAATAACTAACTAGTACATGGATGTCTACTTCCAATTTATGCATTCAAAGATCAATGACAAAATGACAAAATTCGAAATATTTGATTTTAAATACTGAAGGATGAGGACAAAATTAAATATCACCATTCAAGCGCAATACATTGCTATGATAATTAAGGGGTCGTTTAGAGAAAAGTTTTGTTGATTCTTCGTTTTTATTAATATTTTTATTTTTTTCATATGATTTTATTTAACCACATTTAGTCAGGCCAAAAAAATTAAGGTAACGAAAATAATACTCATTCAGAGCTACATAGATTAGTTATTTAACTTGGACAACACTATGACATGCCCATTGGCCAGAATACCAAATTACTATACAGTAATTAACCCCATAATAACCCTATAGAGCCTCAAGCACATAAACTCTTTTTAATACTTAAGAGCCTATAATTAAGACTTTTCGTTTGAATAAAAAATGATTAAAATGGTACTGCAGCATTTGCATTATATGACCAACGCATTTTCTCAAGCTGCACAATAATAATATTAATATCACCTCTGATCTGACCGTTGTAAAATATGATTTATATTATAATTTGTGTGACAACTTAATTAAATAGATATTATGTTGAATATTCAAGATATAGCGCTATTTTTATTCAGGAACTTTCAAAAACTTTTGTCTCTTGAATAGCATAGTGGTCAAATTTAATATTTATTAAATTATCTCAAAAATATAAAATTCTTTTGTTGCCAGTTTTTTTAGTAATATAAATTAATGTGTGCTGCAAAAATCAATGACAGTGGTCATATCAAACAAAAATGACTTTCGAAGTCGTTCTTCCCAAGAATGACTTTCGGAGTACTAATATGTACCCTAATTAGTATTAAACATATCAAACATATATGTTCTTTAATTTTCTTCATTTTCATTTCTATCTTTAAGAAAAATTAATGGGTGCTGCAAAAATCAATGACAGTGGTCCCCTTTTCCGGTGAACCTCATTTGCTTTGTTTAACTTCTTTTTCAACACGTTTCTTTTGTGTGTGTATGTTGAATACTTTTAATTGTTGCATGACACCATGGCAACACGTAGACATAATCGATTATAAATTGGATATTCAAGTTCTTTCAAATATGAATAATAATCTTTTGACAACTGAAATTTATATTCATATTTACATGAATTAAAATGCATTTACACACACACACACACTAGACTATCACTATATAGTTGGTTCATCAGTATAGTGCCCCATTAGATTCTTTAATGTCTCAAATCCAAATTTTAGAAAACGCATTTCTATCGACATGGAATAGTCAATTACTCAAACATAGTAATAAGACTCCAAAATGTTGATTATAAGATGATAAAAAAAATACATGAGGCAAGAGACTAAGTGATGAAGTGTCGTTTTGGTCACAGATTTTATCAATTCTTTTTTTATGAAGTGTCGTTTTGTGAGTTTGTCTCACACGAATAAAACAGATTTCATTTGGGACTTGGGAGTGAGAATCACACTGCATGACTATTGATAGAAAAAATTATGGCGCGAGTTCACTTAGTTGATATAAAGAATTGGTTATTGTGTTGTACTTAATTAATTAATATTAATGGAAACTAAAACTCACACGGCATGGAATAAAATCGCATATTCTTGAGATGATTCACGATTGATCATTGATGACTCATTATTAAGTAAAATACAAGCATTCATAAACGACAATGTCTGAGAATAGATACTGAGCCAATTTCAGAAGGTGCTTGTAACTTGTGGATATGAGCCTCCCTATGGTCGATAAATAGCTTGTAACTTGTATATTGATGTATGTGGTGATAAGTCCTATCTCCTAAGTCTAATATGTGACATGTAATAAACCCTTTTTTTGCTACTGCCTGGTCTGTTTAAGACTGGGTTTGACCTGAAGTCCATTAAGAAACATGTTATATATCAATATTCGCTAGGCCACCTAATGAGCCTTAAATAGGCATATAAATCAATCAAAATTTTAAAATACAATACGTATAGCAATGTATGTCAATGCAAAAACCCAAATCAGGTTCAAAATAACAAGAATCTAAAAGGGAAAATTGAAAGTGAGGGAAAATAGAAACCCTAAATACAACAATTTTATTTTAAATATACGGTATAAATATAAAACTACAAATAATAAAAATATATTTATTTTGATATATAAAAGGCTCGATCCAACCTGCTAATAGACTTTTGGATTAGGGTTCTCTTTTTAGTCATATGATGAGGAATTAGTAGTTTTGTATTTTAATATTATTGAAGCTAAGCCTAGATTGTTTTTATTTTCGTTTTTTTTTTAAATTTTATGTCACATGTATTTCCAATTTTTGCCAAGTGATGTCTATGTATAAAAAACTCTTAGCCACCAGTTCTAACATGAAAACGTTTGAGATTTGTTAATGAGGGTGCCCAATGCTACCATAATAAAACTTTCAGTTATTTTTTTGCTCTCATAAAAACTTCGAGTTCCTCGGCATCCCTAAAATAAAACTTTCGGGTTAATTGGTTAAAATTGCCCCCTTGCCCCCATGCTTTTAATGGTGATAAATCGATAATGAAAGTTAATTTCCCCCTTGTGATGATGATGGGGTGCCTGCTATTTATTTGATAAAAATTGTGTCGTAATGTATAATTCCGTATGTGAATAAGAGCCACGTTAAGCTATCTTAAAAAATAAATAATATCAAAATAAAGTCCCTTTGATTTGTAAATTGTAATAATAAGTGGAACGTTCATTATTAAATAGTAAAAGAACAACATTAATAATTAATAAGTTATAAAACTTATTGGATATTGCTATATCTTAATTGGGATCGATGTAATTTTTTTTTTTCGATAGCGCCAGTGCAAGATAGATCTGTCGAGTTCAAAACTGATTTGTCAATTTGGGATTTTGACAAGACTGTGGTATTGACTATTGCGCTGCGGCTTCTTTTATTTTTGATAAACTTAAATAAATAAATTATATTATTTATTTGTAAAAAATAACATTTATATTTTCGATTAATTTACACATAATATAAAACTTATGACAAGCCGTCAATGAAAAAACTTGTGACAAGCGATAAAAATACCAATGTGGCGATGATGTTCTTCCAGTGATTGATCTAAAAGGGGCTCAAACACTTGGTCAGGTGTGAAGAAAACATGGGATAAAGTGAGGGAGGGATGTGTGATAGATGAGGAAAATTTTAGTATTAAATGGAAACATAGCAAAGATGGAGTTTTTTCAATCAGATCGGCTTATGCAAGTTTGAAGCCGGTTCAGGATAATGAGGATAAAATATGGCAAGCTGTTTGGAAGGTGAATACGGTTCAGCGTTGTAAATCGTTCTTGTGGCTAGCGTTGCATGATAGCTTATTGACAAATGAGTCTCGAGTTAGGAGACACATGGCGGATGATAATAGGTGCACATGGTGTAAACAGGAACCTGAAACCCTCTTACATATATTACGTGACTGTCATGAAACAAGTAAGCTTTGGAGAAATATAACTCCTCAAAGTAAGCAAGCTCGTTTCTTTAGATGGGAATTAAAGGAGTGGCTGACAAGGTATATATTAGATAGAGGTGATATGAGTCAGGGGAATTGGAATAATTTATTTTCAACATTATGCTGGTCATTATGGTTGAGAAGAAATGAGAGGGTGTTTGAGAACAAAGTTATGAGTAATGAGGCAGTGCTTTTAAAATCGCAGAACATTATTGAAGTGCTTAATCATTCAAAGAAGTGTTTGAAGGGAGTGTTGCTAAATGGAAGTCCAGTAGTTGATCATGAGGAGCGTTGGATGCTTCCACCTTTGGGTTGGTTCAAGATAATTGTAGATGGTGCAAGTCAATCTTCACAATTGGGGGGTTGTGGGGGAATTATAAGGAATGATAGAGGTGAATTTGTAATGGGTTACACGTGGAAGGAAAGTGGACATGACATTTTTCTTTTGGAGTTATGGGCAATTTTACATGGACTTAATATTGCGTGGGATAAGGGTATACACTTGTTAATTGTGGAATCAGATGCTTTTGGAAGCTGTGGATAGGATATTAAAGTACAATAGAACAGTTAGCCAAGAGATAGGACTTGTTCGTGACATAGTCCGTATGATGAATAGAGATTAGCAGATCCAGATTCAACATATCTCCCGAAATGCTAATAAGGTTGCTGATTATATGGCTAAAAAAACCATTCATACTTCACTAGGTTTTCATTTTATTTCATCGCCTTGGGCTGAGGTAACAAATTTGATGTTACATGACTTGTACCTAGCTAATGCAGGGTAGTTTTGATTGAGAGGTTTCCTCTTCTTTGTAATAATAATAATAAAAAAACTTGTGACAAGCAACCAAATTTATTTTATCGTGAAATCAGTTTCTTGCAATTCAACTTGTTACAGTTCAAAAAAAAACTTTCAACTTGCAAATAATTAAAGAAAATGTCGTGTCTGCTCAAGAAAAAAAGATAAAAAAATGTCGTTAAATAAAAATAGCATAAAACATAATGACTTTCCTTTCATTTCGCTAAAATTATGGAAATCTTCCCTCTATTTTCAAAAGGGAAATTTCTAGAAAAATGCTGTAGAAATATGCAAAAGAAATAAATATATCGCTGACTTAATTGTCATTTGCAAATTTGAAGGGAAATAACAAAATTTTCCTTAATTAATTTGATTTACCTAATTTTCCCCTTAAACTAATTTATTTTACTTATAAAATAATGGATAATATAAAATATATCAAATATGTCATCATATAATAACATATTTCGCAACCATAATCTCTCCAAACAAAAGTCAATTAGGTCCTATATTTAGGACCGGAGGTAGTATCAAATATGTCATCATTTAATAATCTATTTCGCAACCTTAATCTCTCCAAAAAAAAAAGTCAATTAGGTCCTATATTAGCAATGTTTTGTTTATGATAAAAATGTATACTTTCCTAGTTCAGAAAGATCAAACTGAAATTTAATGTAAGCTTAAAAGAAGAATGACATATAAGGTCTCATCCATATAAAGCAAAAATCAAGAATATGACCTGGGAAATCGTGATATTTATTCATATTCTCTACGGAGTATTTTGATGTGATTCGATCACATTCATTCGGTTTTATTTATAGACCAAAAAAACATGCATAATCTTATTACTCCCTCCGGTCCCTAATGTAAGAGCTAACCGTCAAAAAAACGCTTCTTAAGAAAACATGTGAATGTTAGTTGGGTGTCTGGAGTTAATGTTTCTTTTCCAAAATTGCCCATATTTATTATGGTACTTTTAAGAGAGAGAAATATATAAGCATTAATAAATATGAAAGAGAGTTAAGGGTAAAGTAGGAAAAAATGCATTAAATGAGGAGAGAATATAGGATGAGCTCTTACATTAGGGACCAAAACCATTCAAATTTTGGGCTCTTACATTAGGGACCGGAGGGAGTATTTTTTATATAGGTTGAGAGCATGATCTTAGTTTGTCATATTTATAATGTATATCATTTAATTCTTTGCGTGACTGTTTAACTCTATCCTCCATTTATTATATGTTTATATTATTTTTGTATGGTGAAATGAATTTTAAAAATGAGTTATTTTAACTTGGTGGGTTGACGTGAATGGTAAGTAGTCTCGTCCTTTAAGCAAGAGGTTGGAATTCAATTCCTAACCTTTGTGAATGGAGCAAATTCACAGGCCAACTGTCTACCCCTATATGAGACTTCAGAACAGCGAGGGACTAGTCTCACTTGACACGCGGGTGGGGATACCCTTAGGTAAACAAAAAAAAGGTTATTTTGAAAAAATGAATTTTCAATTTTCAAGATAAAATTAATGAAATTTAAGTTAGTCCGTAAAAAAAATGAAAGATGGAAAATGTCTATGAATGGAGGTTATTATTTATTAATGATATTAATTAATTGGATGTCAACAACCAATAGTTGTACCCTCAAGCGACAACCTTAATAATTTTGATTTGACCTCATATGGTCTCTATAGAATTAAAAGAAATACATGGTTTTAGGGTTTTTTATCTTATAGTGAAGCATGGTGTCATTTCTACAAACTTTAAAGGTTCAACACGTATTTTAGTTTGGCCACAAAAAAAACACGTATTTTAGGCTAAAGGGAAAACAGTGTGGGGCAGTTGATGGCAGGACATCTGTCATTATAAGCCAAATAAGTCAGAAAAAGCAGGAAGAAAAAAACAGGGCACACGTGAGTAGTGCGTGGCCGTATGAAGCTGGAATTTTTTTGTTGAACTGCGAAGAAGCTGAATTGAAAAGTTTAAAAAGGTAATTTAAAATCTGTTTTGAAAAAAAAAAACAACAACAATGCATCTAGGCTATACATTAATAAATTTTTCAAGTTAATTTTTTTACAAAATTAATGAATATAAGCACAAAAATACCTTTATTTATCTACTCTTATATATAAACCTTATCTATATAACTGTAAATGGAAAAAATTTATGTTCCTTAACATTTTTTGGTTAAATACAAATAGAATATCACTATATTGAAAATAATCCTTTTCAGGTCACCGTAACTATTATGTCTTACGAAGTTACGATTGTCAAAAAAGGGGATGAAGTTTATTGTAGCATGAGACCATAAACAATGAATAATATAATATGTTGATAAGGAAAAAAAATCTAATCTAATCGTATAAGCTAACATATTCTTTTTTTGGACTGAAGTATAAGCTAACATATTGAAGTATACATTATGATTAAGCAAACTTTATTTAGTTTCAATAATCTCTCCAAAATAAACAGTTAGATCTTTAATTCAAGAAGTACTAATATTTATTGTTTCAAGAATCTCTAAAACAATCGATTAGATCTTTATTTAAAAAACTATATATTGAAAAAATGAAGTACTTTCATCATTTTTGATTAAAGAAAAAATTGAGGATGATATTTTTTTTGGGTGTTCGGATTGACTTTTTGTTGATTGAACTTATTTGATATTGAAGCTAATTTCATAAGGAGAAGAAAAAGTTTTTTTTCAGGTTATAAGTTGCGTATATGAAGGTGAATTTCACAAATTATGACTTATTTTACACATTAAATCACAACTAACTCAAATGTAAATCTAATCACACAATCTTTCTTATGGAAAATAAGTCACTTATAATTCACTTTTTTCACACCCAACCTAACACATAATCTGATTATACATTCTAATTTATTTTCAATATGACTTATACCTAAGTGTCTTTTTAATAAGTTAATTCAAACACACCAATATGTTCTTAAACAAATGCATGTCGTGAATTTCAAACACTTTTTAAAAACAAACACTACTACAAATTGTCCCTCTACCAGCGCACCTTTACATGCGCTTAGAAGAAACGCATGTATAGAGGGTCCTTTACATGCGCTTTAAGCGCATGTACAGGTAAGAATCTATACATGCGCTTAAAGTGCATGTAGAGGCCTTATCTCTACATGCGCTTAGAGCGCATGTAAAGGCACAAACACCCTTTACATGCGCTTTAAGCGCATGTAAAGGCACTACTGAAGTGCAAAACATGGAGTCATGCATAAGAGGTCGTCCTCAGACCTCATAAGGTGTCCCTGCTTGTAGACTTAGTGTTTCAAGGCTCCATTTCCACTTTTGGGTGGTGAAACACCCTTTACATGCGCTTTAAGCGCATGTAGAGCCTCTACATGCGCTTAAAGCGCATGTAAAGGCTTGTTCTTCAATGGAATTCACTATAACATTGTCAAGCACAAGATTTGAGCATTTTGAGATGAAGTATTGAAACAATTTAGTTGAAAAGCACCAAATCATATGAAAATCCATATAATTAAATGGACATTGGTCTCTACATGCGCTTTAAGCGCATGTAAAGGCACAAACACCCTTTACATGCGCTTTAAGCGCATGTAAAGGCACTACTGAAGTGCAAAACATGGAGTCATGCATAAGAGGTCCTCCTCATACCTCATAAGGTGTCCCTGCTTGTAGACTTAGTGTTTCAAGGCTCCATTACCACTTTTGGGTGGTGAAACACCCTTTACATGCGCTTTAAGCGCATGTAGAGGTAGAAAAACCCTTTACATGCGCTTAAAGCGCATGTACAGGGTGTCTCTACCTCTACATGCGCTTTAAGCGCATGTAGAGGCTTGTTCTTCAATGGAATTCACTATAACATTGTCAAGCACAAGATTTGAGCATTTTGAGATGAAGTATTGAAACAATTTAGTTGAAAAGCACCAAATCATATGAAAATCCATATAATTAAATGGACATTGGTCTTTACATGCGCTTTAAACGCATGTATAAGCCATAAAATATTAAAATAACAAAGGGAAGCCAATACATGCGCTTAAAGCGCATGTAAAGGCTCCAACTTAATATAAAAGCCGAATTTGCCCTATTTCAGACACACCCACAGCCCCTTCCTCTCCTTTATGCACATCATGGCCGACACCCCCTCCCCCATTCTTTACTATTTTCATTTCTTCATCAACCTAAACACACACCCATTGCATTTTCCCTTTCTCAACCTCACCCATCTTGGATTTTCACTTCATTCCTTCCTCTCAAACCTACAAAATCGAGTTCCCTCACCTTTCTTGCTACCCCTTCATAGTCCAGCATCATTCACTTTGTTTTTCCGGCGAGTCTGGCGACAGAGAGTTCCGACGAGGCGTGGAAGGCCAAAAACAAGTTTAGGTGAGCTCTCTCTCCTTCAATTTCTCTTCTTTTCTGCGAGATTAGAAGAGAGGGTGTTTAGGGTTCGAAAGGGGCTTTTCAATTTTGATGCTCTAATCAAACAAAAACACAAATTAAGCTTAGATTCTTCATGTTTACGGGTGAATTTGAAGTCTACTTGGAGGTCTAGTGGAGTTTTTGTAAAACCCTAATTTTTTGGGCTTAAGGGTTGACGAGTTTAGGGTCTTTTTTTGGCTCATAATCCTTAATCAACAAGAAAAATTTGTTTGAATTTGGCTATAACACTGCTTGTTTGAATTTGACGAGTTTAGGGTATTAGTTGTTTCACAACTTTGATTTGGTTTACTTTAACATTTGGGCTGCTACTTGGATGTTTGAGTTTTGGATTTATAAACCACCTAAAGAACATTTTAAGCTTTGAGTTTAGGTATTCAAGTGATGATTTGAATGATTGATTTAAGTTTATTGATTTTGTGAAAAACCCTAACTTGTGAGGTTGTCAAATCTGACAGATTTCAATAATGTTTGGGGTTTAAAACGTACAGTAAATTGGCATAGGAGTTCTTTTAAGTAAAGATATGGTACTGCATCTTGATTTATAAATTGATGTGTGATGATTTCTTTTATATTGGCCTATGTGGGGACTGATTTGGAAACTTTGGGGGTCTTGAGAATTTATGTTCAGTATGAAATGACTTAGTATGTCTAAATTGTGCTTGAATTAGAGGTTTCCTAAGTCTCTTCTTGGTCATGGCTGAAATTGTTTTGTTGCTGAATTTGTTGATTTACGTTTGGGCGGAGGCAAGTTCTGTTTTGATAGGATATGATATATAAATTCTATTTTTGTTGTTGTTTTGTTTGTTTTGTGGAGTTAAATGGTGGCATGTATTCTCTATGTATTGGCCGAAATGGCTTTTAAGCTCAACTTCCGGCAACTGTGATTTCAGAGACAGCAATGAATCATGGGTATGCATAATAACTTGCAACCTGGAAGTTCATGACAAAAACCTGAGAGATGAATGACATAATAACCTCTTGGGACAAAAGCTACTGTTCTCAATGTTAGAATCTTATATTTATGATTAGGAGAAATCAACTTTGATCATTCATTTATATCTCTTATTATCTCTGATCGTAATTTCCTATTTTATCTCCTCCTCTCTTCTATATAATGTAACCTCACTAAGCATAGATATCAATTAAAGAATATTCTTCTCCAAATTCTCCTCTCTTCTCACATTCAACACTCAATGAGTTATTCACTGCTTTTTTTTATAGTAGGTAAAATGCTACCTTTATCACATGTGGTCAAATCCCTGTTTAACCATGTTTGGGATGTCTTGAGCAATGTCCCAAGCTTTCAGTCAGAGTATGGGATTATACTTCGGCATCTATTGGCAGTCAAGGATTATAGTTTGCAAATGAGGAAGCGCATTTACCGAAGTAATTGTCTTTTCTAAACTTGGATCTTTAAATTCATATCTCATTGACACGATCTTTCATTAACATTGTAATCTTACCTTATATATATATATATATATATATATATATATATATTAATTTTCCATTGCAAGACTTGGTGCTATTGTACATGGAGAATGTTGAAACAAGCTTGGATGGGAATAATATGCATCAGATATCAAAGGAGGAGGTTTTTCGTTACATCCTGACACTTCATTCACTTCTTGAAAACCCCCCCGGTGACTACCCTGATAATCTCAGGGAAGACACTATCAAGGGGTTTGTCAAGATATGTTCATATATCAGGTACATCTTTCAGCATTTGAATGTACATGCATAGATATGTGTCTGTGTTTGATTTTACTCTATCAGTTTTTCATCTGCCAGAGTATATCTTCTGTTCATTTTACTTTCTTCAGGGATGAAGGAAAGATTTCACGCAAGCTTGTTGAGTGTATTAATACATATTTGTTGAATGATGGCCCGAATTTGGGCTGTCAATTGATGGATATCCATAATGCCTTGCAACAGTTTGTGTTCCGCTGCTGGCTGATAACACACGATCGAGTTCTTAAGGTTTCATAATGTTGCAGTTTGTATGCATTTGCGTCTACTTGAGCTTGCCTCTTGAGAGTTAGCATTTCTCTTTTGATACTTCCATTGCAGGATGCTCTCATGTGTAAAGCATTTGTCTGATTTATTATCATTTGTCTAATGAGTGTATAAGATAAACACTATTTCTGATTAGCTAAGAAATAATCCTGTTGTGAATTGGCGAAGCCGTGATTGTTCATGATTTCCCTTAGTGACCTTATTTCTGATTAGGAACTGATCATGAGTTCTTATATAATCATGTATAGCCTAATTTATTGTTGGATTCTGCATCATACAACAATTACACTCATAGTGCTGCTGCAGATGATGGTAAGCCATCATCTGATGTCTTATATAATCATGATTAGGAACTGATCATGAGTTCTTATATAATCATGCATTTGCTTTTGCTTCTTCTCACAACACTTCTTAGTGCTGCTGCAGATGATGGTAAGCCATCACTCACTCACTCTTTGTTGGGTTCTGCTGTCTGAGATCCAGGGTTTTCACTGTACAAGTTTTGCATTGTTTCAATCTTTCTCACTTTCTCCGCTTAAAGTTTAGTTTTCACTTAAAGCCACTCCATTTATCTGATTTCTTACTATTTGAGGTCTCATTGAGTTCAAGGGCATGCTTATTAGGAGTGAATCTTTGTACTGTTTGTTTCAAGTCTTCTATTTTCTGTGTCCTGACCCCAGTGATGAACATATTTAGTGGTTATAAACATTAGTCTTGTTGTGCATGTTTTCACTGAGAGCATGTGTATTTTCTTCTCAGGCTGCTTGTTCTCAGATGCTACTAGTTTCATCATTGTTAACAATATGAACTTGAAATGATATGGAAAAAAAGTAGATGGGCACTCATTTATTAGTAGTTTAACTTCTTCTATATGGTCCCCTATTAGGATTCTGACTATGATTAAATACTGGTAGGAGTCTTCTTTTTACCTTTTCATTCAGCCATTCAATGTGTTTCAGCCCCACCCCTGATTTTGTGCATCACATTATATTAGGGAGGCTCTTAATGAGAACTTTTGATATAATGCTAGTTGGTTCTATGAACTACAGCTAGTATTGGTGGTTATATTGGGAAATAATGTAAATTTATAATAATTTTTTTTTTAAAAAAAAACATTCTATACATGCGCTTAAAGCGCATGTAAAGGGGCCACCTGTACATGCGCTTAAAGCGCATGTAGAGGTATGTACCTCTACATGCGCTTTAAGCGCATGTAGATGTACATGCGCTTAAAGCGCATGTAGAGGTATGTACCTCTACATGCGCTTTAAGCGCATGTATAGCCCCCCTCTACATGCGCTTTTAAAAAGCGCATGTAGAGCCTTTACCAGCGCCCCCCTCTACATGCGCTTTAAAAGCGCATGTAGAGGCCAAAATAAGCGCATGTAAATGGGGTAATCTGTGGTAGTGAAAGATAACACTTAACAAAGAAGAAATTTAAGGACAAATTTAAATCTTCAAACAAACATGATAAAAAGAAAGAAGATATGGGCCAACAGTCACTTAGATCAATTGACTCTGAGTTTTGTTAGCTTAATCAATTGTTTTTCTCCCATTATGGGCTACATTTCCACCAAACATGTTAATTGACTACTAATACTCCCTCCCATCCGTATTATAAGATGGAGTTAACCTTCTGACATATGTCAAGAAAAACATGTGCGAAACAATTGTTGTGGATATAGAATTTTTCATGTTAACTCTTACTTACTCCCTCCGGCCCCTAATGTAAGAGCTAGCCGCAAAAAAAAACGCTTCTTAAGAAAACATGTAAATGTTAGTTGGATGTCTGGAGTTAATGCTTGTTTTCCAAAATTGCCCATATTTATTATGATACTTTTAAGAGAGAGAAATACATAACCATTAATAAATATGAAAGAGAGTTAGGGGTAAAGTAGGAAAAAATGCATTAAATGAGGAGAGAATGTGGGGTGAGCTCTTACATTAGGGACCAAAATCATTCAAATTTTGGGCTCTTACATTAGGGACCGGAGGAAGTATTTGTTATACTAATAATTTTCTCTCCCCTAATTGTATTAATTAATCGATATATAAAAGCACAAAAAGAAAATAAGCATTTATTACTTTTACTTTTGCATATTACTTCTCTTGTCCTATTTATATGGCACTTTATATATGTTTCACACACACAAAGAAAAACATAAACACCATTAACTTCCCGCTAAATCCAACGATTTTTTTTATTCTATCCATATTTAACATTTACTGCACCATATGAAAATAAAGTTAACATATACTCCCTCTGGTCCCTAATGTAAGAGCTAGCCGTCAAAAAAACGCTTCTTAAGAAAACATGTGAATGTTAGTTGGGTGTCTGAAGTTAATGCTTCTTTTCCAAAATTGCCCATATTTATTATGGTACTTTTAAAAGAGAAAAATACATAAGCATTAATAAATATGAAAGAGAGTTAGGGGTAAAGTAGGAAAAAATGCATTAAATGAGGAGAGAATATGGGGTGAACTCTTACATTAGGGACCAAAACCATTCAAATTTTGGGCTCTTACAATAGGGACCGGAGGGAGTAATAAATTAAGAGTGAACTTGTACATTCATAATGAAGTGACCAGAGGAGTACTTCTAATATTTTGGAGTACTTCTAATATTTTGGACAAAAACAATTGACATGTTCCCTCTTATACTAGTTAAAAAATGCCTAGCAATCCAACATCTATTGATATTGGACAGAAGTGCACAAACACTTTTTGGGTCCGAAAATGAAAACGAAAACCATAAAAATTAAAACTGAAAGCGAAAAACAGAAAAACATTTGGTTCTATTCGGTTTTTGCTCACCCCTTTTCTCATAAGTAGAGTTATCCTATAATAAGAGTGTTTTATTCTTATTCTTATGGAAGGTAAGACCCACAGCTGAACTAATTATTCACTTCCTCCTATCCGTAATATAAATTTGAATGATTTTGGTTGAAAATATAAGAACTCATCTTATATTCGCTCCTCATTTAATGATCTTTTCATTCATATTTATTAATGCTTATATCTTCCGCTCTCTTGAAAATATCATAATAAATATGACTAGTATTGAAAAAAATTAACTCAAGATACTCAACTAAAATCTTTATGCTTCCTGATAAAAAAATAAAAAAAAGATACTCAACTAACTTTTACGTGTTTTCTCAAGAAGCGTAGCTCTTGTATTATACTACCTCCAGTCCTAAATATAAGACCTAATTGACTTTTTTTTTGGAGAGATTAAGGTTGCGAAACATGTTATTAAATGATGATATATTTGATATATTTTTAGATTATCCATTAGTTTATAGGTAAAATAAACTAGTTTAAGGGAAAAAAAATTAGGTAAATCAATATATAATTAACTTATTTTTGTTTTTTTAGAATTTTCCAGAAAAAGTCAATTAACTCTTATATTTATCGACGGAGGAAGTACTATACATAGCAAGGAGTAGTATTTATCTTATTACTCCATGTCTATGACAAGAGAGAGCAGTGTCGGATTGATTGGAAAAAAATAAAAGAAAGAAAAGAAAAGATGGGAAAGGGATATAGGATGGAAAAAGACACGTGGTGCATAGAGGAGGAGAAGAAAGGAAAGAAAAGCCAAACGTACGAACACTGACACTCCTTCCTCTTTAACACGCGGCGATGCGAATCCTTTAACTTTAGTTTCTTCTCCTTCTCTCTCTCACACAACACACACACACTCTCTCTCTCAAAGCGTTTCGTTTCTTTTTGCTGCGTTTCGTTTTCCCTCTCTTCTTTCTCCTTCAATCTCAGCTCCAATCTCTCTCTCCCTCGAATAGGAAACTGAGGCCGATGTGTTCTCCTTCTTATCCTCTTCACTGAAACAGAAACTTCTTCAATGACTCCTCATTTCACGTTTCCCTAATCAATGCCTCTCATTATTACTCTTCCCTATCCTCCTCATACTCCTATTTTATCATCATCATCTTCTTCTTCTTCATTGTCTCTCCTTCAACCAAAGCCTCCTTCCATTTTCTCTGTTACTGCTTGAACTTTTGGTCCCATTTGTCTCAGATAATCATATTATTATTATCATGTCGTCTATGGACTTCTCGTTTTGCTGTTCTTCTAATTTGGAACGCTTTCTTCATTGTGTTACTCCTTCCGTTTCTTCTACAAATCTCCCTCAGGTACTTCTTTTTCCCTTTCATTTTCACTCCTCTTTCTTTTCTCTTCTCTCTATTTTTTCATCTCGTTTTGATGTTTATTTTTTTGGCACACCTGTCCACAAGTGAAAGAGTTTTCTGTGAAAGTAAAAAAAGAAAAAGCTTTTTCTTGCTTTACAGTGTCTGAATTGGGGAGATATGATTGTGCCCTGTCACTTGTAAGGACGAGAAATTATCGGTGTTACTATTTCTTTATTGAATTATTGATAACTAATAATAATGACTGATTACATTTTTGTTGTCTTTTTTTATTTTCTTATATGTCATGTCCAGAAATGTTTTCTTTCTTTTGTTTTCTTTTTTGGAAGATTTTGTGGGGATAATAAGATCTTCTTATAGAGACATATATAATTTTTTCATGTCGTGTTTTAAGATTTTTGAAATGTAATTGATTGGCTGTTAAAAAAGGCTTGCTATTTTTAGTTTTTTACTACTGATTGGTGATTGATTCAGGTAATTTTTTGGATATTTCACTGACACATATTCTAACTGCATCCAATGTCGACATTCAAAGTACTAAAACTAAGGACACTGGGAATCAGTAAATAAGTAGTCATGTTTTTTGTGAGTATGTTAAAATACGGAATCAGTTCCTGTCAGACCAAAGAAAATCAATTATATATTAATATTCTTTAGTTAATGTTGGATCTGTGTTTGAATGAAAAAAATATTATGCTACAAACTCCAAATTTTAAAAAATACTCTACTTAACATGAGAAGTTTAGAATATACAAGCATCTTTCCAGGGAGGAATATTAAAAATACAGGCTATCAAAAAATTATGTATTTAAATTTTGCACTTATCCTTTGGCTGTTTTTTTGGACTGAAATATCCTTTGGCTTAAGTTCTTTGTCAGACTTTTTCTTTTTTTTTTTAAGGAAAAAATACCAAACTAATCCGCGCACATGGGATAATGTGAAGGGGGTCTGTTCTAAAACGAGGTCGTTTTGTTGGGCCTAATATATTAACTTTTGTCCTTCTAGTGTCCCTAGCTCTCTAGATTGAGAATATTCTAGTAGATGCCTTTGATTTGTCTTCCAATGTTTGGCCTACACTAGGGAAAAAGATATCCCACGGATAAAC
The DNA here is from genome assembly GCA_029929735.1 of Mimosa pudica. Taxonomy (NCBI): domain Eukaryota; kingdom Viridiplantae; phylum Streptophyta; class Magnoliopsida; order Fabales; family Fabaceae; genus Mimosa; species Mimosa pudica. The sequence continues at coordinate 3,805,498 of JAKELP010000031.1, forward strand.
TCAATAAACAAATAAGATTAATTGAGGTCATAATCATTCTTAAATCACGTGCCTTTTCTTAAAAAAACAAATTTAAAGATGATGTGGTCATTCTTAATCACACATTCACATGGTTTTGTTATTTAAAGTAAAATCTGAAGGGTTTTAAAAAAAGTTAAAAAAAATGTGACTTCCAGATTTGAGTATAATCAAGGGGTGTTTTTCAGTCCAAAAAAAAAAGGGGTGTTTTTGTGTTAAAGCATGTACAAAATTTTAATTTGGTCAATAGTGATTATCTTTGGAAATTTTATGACACATGGATTTGGTCTTATAGTCAACTATTTTGATCCTTTAGCATTGTGGGTCAGGGCAATCGCCTAACCCGAACATAATTTAATAATGGACTTTACGAGATAAGTTCCACGTGTCTCTTTAGCTCTTTCTTTGTTACTGCTGATGTTGAAAGATGGAATACAATGGTTCTGGCTGTGGGCACAATCTGTTTGCTAGTTATGATTATGTTTGATTTGGGTAAAAGTTTGGTTTATTAAAGGGATAAACTACACTTGAAAAAGACTTAGAATGTTAAAACAACTCTAAAATTCCCATTATCTCCCCTTACTTTTGTAGAAATTTTAAAGCTTTTGTCTGTTTTCAGAATCAATTCTAGCTCCCATTGAAGTGTGACTATAACTCTTGATGTTTACACGCCTTTGTTTTATTTCTAAAATAGTACGGAGTATAGTTTATAGGACGCCTTCTTTTATCCCTGAATCCTGATAATAAAGGAGTTCTTTATAATTTATTATTGTCTTATCTTGAAAATAAATGAGATGTTCAACTAATTTCAGTAAAACTCATTGGAAGTCTTTGTTTTTTCCCATAATTAGAAAAGTGTTAAGATTATCATTAGCATCAATCCTCACTGTATGGTTTTCAATTATTCTATATAAAAGATGCCTAACCTAATGGATCATTACACACACATAGACACACACACACGCATACACACACACACACACACACACACACACACAATTCCAGTCTTACAAAAAGGGGTAGGCAGGAGGTTTTCTTATGACTAAATTTATTTTCTTTCCATATCTGTGATCTTCTGGAGACTAAAGCAAATGGTTGTACAACTTGTGCTTCTTCGTGCTTACAGCTGTTCATGATTTAATTTGCAATTGCCTCTAACTTTGACTTATCTCTTAGCCTTGACTTTTGCAATTCACGGAACCACACACTTGTATATCTGCCTGTGTGAAATGAAGCTGTTTTCAGAATTTAAGCACATAGAATCAGTTGTAATAATTCTATATAGGTGATTTCTTGGATGGCTATTATTGTAATATCCGTACTTGAGTGATAAACTTGTTTTGTCTCTATCCACATATGTAGCAAATGTTGACATAAATAGGTAGCAATAGGTGGCCGTTGACTAGCTGATTTGTTTCCTTAATTTCCTTTTCTTTTACCATCTATATTGCAGAGTTGCTTAAATGACATAAATGCCCTGTGGCAGCCTCTTGGTAAGGACACAACTGAATACTTCACACTGAAAGATCTCTGGGAGTGGTTTAATGAATGGAGTGCATATGGTGTTGGCACTCCTGTTGTGTTAGATAATGGCGAAACCGTGATGCAATACTATGTCCCATATCTTTCGGCCATCCAAATCTACACTGACAAGTTTGTTGCAGCTTCTCGGTATGTAAAAGATTCTAGATTATATGGAAGCTACTCACGCACTTTTATGTGAAGTCGAGTTGAAATGTGTTGAAATGCTTGTGACAAAAATATAATTTTACACTAATTTTGGCAATAATGTGAAGCAAATATTCTGCTTTTCCAGGATCCGCAGAGAGGACAGTGAAATTGTCGAACTTGAAAGCGATTCATGGAGTGACGATAGTGGCAGTGATAACATTTCTCGATCGTTAAGTAACAATTCTAGCAAATCATGGGATGCAATTTCTGAGGATTTCAGTTGTGACCATGAGGGTTCATGGCCAAGAGATAGGCTTGGTTACCTTTACTTACAGTATGCTGAAATGTCTTCTCCATACTGGAGGGTCCCACTTATGGACAAGGTAGCCTTTTCTGTCACTTCGTAATAGTGGTAGACAGGAGAAATTATTAGTATCTAGGAGATTTACCAAACACATCACTGATGATCTCTTGTTTCAGATAACTGAATTGGCAAGAAGTTATCCAGCACTAATGACACTGAAGAATGTGGATCTTTCTCCTGCGAGTTGGATGGCCATTGCTTGGTGAGAATGGCTAATTGTTCTTGTCACCTGTTAACATCCACGACAAAATAAACATTTATTTCAGTACTGATGATTAAATCCTAATAGATGAACAGAGCTTAGAATGCATTTCACTTTTGCTTTATTAACATGTAATTACCATCCATCGGATGATTGCACCTCTTCAATGTCATTGTCTTAAATTAACTAAAAGATTAAATTGATTTGCATTGAGGTTTCTAAGAAAATGTACACTACATAATTAGTTTCTATATGATTCAAAGTTGAAGTTGGGGAGAAGAGTCTTCACTCTTTTTCAACTTACTTTTCTCTACTTTATATATAACATATAAGATTATTCTTTTTGAACTTGTAATTTCTTATTACATTCTGAGCTTGTTTTGTTGATTTGTCAATTTTGAATAGGTACCCTATTTATTCTATACCAAGTCAGAAAAATGAAAAGGACTTGGCAACATGCTTCCTCACTTTCCATACATTGTCATCATCTTTCGAAGGTATCTGAATGTTCTTAGTTGGCTTTTTGTAATCCATGTTCTACAATAACTTTTTTTATAACTGGTCTTAGTGTAGACACATTTGCGATTCTCGATTTAATTTGGCGGCATGCGTTTTGAATATTTGTGTTGGTCTGCTTCTTGTTTTCAAGTGTCTTTTCACTACTTTAAATGAGTGTTTTTGATAAAAATGTTGAATGAGTTCTGAGAAATAGAAGTAAATAGCCAATTTGGTACGTTGTTGTTATCAAGCATTTCACGCGTCTAGATATCTTAATTCTTTAATACCGTACTATTTACAACACCAAGTTATAAAAATGCCATGATATTTAAGATTTGCATGCTTTGTGTGACTGTTAAAAGTTATGATAATATGATAAGAGGGCACAAACATGTTCTTTTAGAAAAGTCAACAGAACAACAATTCCCGGATTGCATGCGGTACTTAATGGCGTCTGTCATACTATGTCTAGTGGTATATTGGATGGAACCAAATATGTTATACATCAAGATCGAAGTAACAACTCCTATATATCTTGTTGCAAAGTTGTTTATGAAATATTATACTGGGCTTGGCATAGTGTGATTCATCATGCAGCCAGCCACATCTAATGAGATGAGACTTCTTCTTGTTATTTTGGCATGTGGAGTCGAGTTCTGAGCATAGTTTCTTGTGATCTGCAGATTGTGCAATGGAATATGATAACATCATTGGGAATGACCCATGTTTGGAAGGTGATGGAAATGAGAAATGCAAAAAAAAGGACTCCGGCTTCATATCGCTGCCTCCTTTTGGACTAGCCACTTACAGAATGCAGGGTGATCTGTGGATGAACCCAAGTACATCTTCATCATCATTATCTGATCATGAAAGGCTAGCCAATATGTACAGTGCTGCTGACTCATGGCTTAAGCAGCTCAACTTCCACCACCATGACTTCAACTTCTTCACATCCCACTCTTCATTGTAAATTGCTTCCTCATCCACAACCACCTGACCAGTGACCACCACCCTTATGTTTTTTTTCCAAGTTTCGGCTTTGACTGGATTTGGATTTTCTTTAGTTGTGAGTTTGTGAAGAGTCTCTAAATAAGAGAAATATAGAGACCCACAAGAGGCTGAGGTCTTGCTTATTGTGATGTCCCTTTTCTCACCTAGAGGCTTTTTGAGAAGATCCAAATTCGTTTGACACCGGCATGAGAATTCCCCTAGGAGCATATCCTGATGAAGGACCAATAAGGAACTGAGGTTATATATATTTGCAAGGAGTGTAATGACCCCAAGGGTCCAAGCTCTAATAAAGATCTGCAGCTAGGGGTCTTTTGAACTGAGTTTGTTGTTTTTTTATTGTTAGGTTTAGAGTTTAGACTTTGGATTGGAGGTTTCATGAGTAGTCATCTTTTTTGTACCTAAATTCCTTCATACTTAAACTTGTTGATTAATGTATGTAGAGTTTCTGATGTCCAAGTCTATGTATGATTGAGAGCTAGATCAGGCTTATTTGTCCATACGCATGTTGTGTTACTTTGGTTTTACTGTATTATTACAGGCAATGTAGTATGACTAGATATGGTTTTTGAAATCGACTGGTATTAAAAAAATGCGTGATTTTCCAATACACTCCAGTAAGAGAGCCTCATCATTTGCCTAGAAAATATTCCTCTGGTCCGTGAATTATTATTGGCTAAGCTAATTATTTTAAAAATATGAATCAATTTATATATAATCAATTTACACATGTAATTTGTGGCATACTTTAGAGTTATGAAAAGGGGAAATATCAAATAAGAGATATTTGAATTTCAAATCATTTTATATGTCATAATTATTCCTATATGTTATAAAATTTCAAAATCATTTTAATTAGTTGAATATTAGAATTAACTAATGGATTAGTAACATTTACTACTTAAATTCAACTGTACCTTTTAAAGGATTTTTTCTTATAAAAATTGGGTGACAAAGTGGAATAAAATTTTATAACATGGATCAAGATTAACCTTCAATTAGCCCTTAGGTTATGGATTGCCGGGTATATGTAATTAAGGTGGTGAAATACTTAATTAGCCTTTATCTTGCACACAGAAAAAACAAACATTTCTATATAATGTTTATTCCCAGAATACAAAAGGTTCATTGACAAATAGAAATAGACACTCACCCAGTGAAGATAGGTTGAATTCGTAATAATGTGGGGTGACAAATCTGTAAATACTCTTTGTAAGTACTTTTGAGAGATCTTCCATGACCATGATCCTAATAAACTTGTGGTTTAAAGTTTAAACCCATCTAAACCTTATATTCCCTCTGTTCATTAATATAGGATTTAGCTGACTTTTTTTTTAAAAAACATTGAATAATGCTAAATAAATTTTTATAAATTGATTTGTCTAAATTTTTCTACAAACTAATTATTATGGAGCTAATTGATGTTTTTTTAAAAAATACTTTAATAATGCTAAATGAATTATTATGACTTATAAATTAACATATAAGTCTAATTAGACACATCATATGTTACAATTAAACGACTTATTTAAGTAACTTAATCTCTTAAAAAAATAGTCAACTTAGCCTTGTGTTAACCACCACCAAAACAACAAATTAAAAGAAAGAAATACACACTCATCTAATGATCTAATTGATAGTAGGTGCTTTGAGTAAGTCAATTTTTGTAACACTTATAAATGACCTGATTTGATGTAGATTTATTCAGTCAAAAAATGTAAATTTATTGATATTGCTTTTCTTTATATAGGGTACTTGGTTTGAGGTCCTAAACAACACACATAATATAGAAAATGACATAGGAAATGACAAAATTAAAGTAGGATATCGAGGGATTTTACTTTAATTATCTTCCAAGTCAAGAAGATATTTTTGTTCTCCTTTTATTATTCACAATATAACAAGTGTTTGAGTGATGAATAACAATGTTTTGACAATGTATAACTAGTTATTGAGCACACAAAAGTTTACATTTAAACTAATAACTAGTGTTTAGGGCAACGTTCTGACCACATGTAACAAGTTATTGAGCACTAGTTACAATATTTGAGCTCAAACACCAAGAAGAGCAAAAACATCTTTTTGACTTGGAAAATACTCCTTCCGGTCCTTAATAAGAGAGCCCAAAATTTGAATGATTTTGGTCCCTAATATAAAAGATCATCTCACATTCTCTCCTTATTTAATGCGTTTTTCCTACTTTGCCCTTAACTTTCTTTCATAGTTATTAATGCTTATGTATTTCTCTCTCTTAAAAGTATCATAATATCTGACCAAAAAAAAAAGTATCATAATAAATATGATCAATACTAGAAAAGAAACATTAATTTCAGACACCCAATTAACATTCACATAATTTCTTAAGAAACATTTCTTTTGGCGACAAACTCTTATATTAGGGACCAAATGGAGTAATTAAACCTTACCAAAAAAGGGAGTAATTAAAGTATGGTTCCCATAGGTTCCTTGTTTAATTTCCTCATTTCATGTTACCTATGTTTTGGGTGTCACTTCAAATTTATTACTCTTATTTTTATTTATTTTCCCTCCAAAAATAAAATAAAACATTGAATCAGGAAAAAAACTAATAATAATAATAATAATAATGCGTGACCGTTATCGTTGTGTCTCACAACACGCTTCGTTTCCTCCTCCCTCCATCTCATTTCACCACCTTCCCTCCCAAAAAAAAAAAAAAAAACCAACACCACAAATTCATGACATCCCATTCTTCACCATCTTCCTTCTCTCTTATTTTCCCTTTCTTCTTAGCTTCGCTAACCTCACCTCGTCGATCACATTATTGTGGCCTCAATGGTTTTGGCTTTTGCTTTGATCCTCCTCGGTTTCACTCTCGGCCTTGTGCTCGTTGTCGCTGCCCAAGCTCTAGGCCTCTTATGGATCATCAAATACATAGGCCATAACCTCAATAAACGACAACAATCGCATTCTAATCCACAAGTTGATATTCATATCCCACAATCCCTTATTTCTTCACCCAACAAACAGGTCCTCTTCACATTTTATACTCCTACTTCTTCGGGAAAATTAATTTCAGGTCCCACACTAGACACGTAATATTGGAAAGCTCTCAGCAACATACCGGGTTCGTGTTCGGTGCTCATCGCTCATATTACTCATCAACTTCTCATCACCACAATTATTCGGAGATACATCAGCACGTGGTGGGCCCAAAAATTAAAATGTCTCTCTTATTGGGGCCCACCGTGTGCTTATGCGTTTATGTGTATTTGTGTTGATGAAAAGGTGGTGAACGATATGAGTGATGAGCACGGGAACAAAACAAGACACATAATAAGGGGAAATTACATTTTTGAATGATAGGTTATGTATTGGTGTATTTGTAGTTAAGCTGCTGTTTTGGACATTTATGTTTTTTACCTTGATGCCTGAAAATAATGAATTTTTTTTTAAAAAAAATAGATTGGTGGGTCATTAAGCTTTGGGTCAGTTTTTGTACATGTTTCAATCACAACCAAAGAAAAATGCTGAAAATTGTTTCCTTTATTTGACTTAGCAGCAACTAGATATGAGCATTCACTTTACTTGTGCATCTCAAATTGTAATTGTAATCTGTGTCTTGTGGTTTTTACTTAAAAAATGAAACATGTTAATGGGCATTCCTGATCTATGATACATTATCATGGCTTGATGGCATACTTTGCTGTAATTATAGGAAACATAATATCATAGTTGCATATGTTTTACCTTGAAAAGGACAATTCTTGCACATTTTCATGAGGTATAGAGCATTAACAGCCTGAAAACTTTATTTGGAATAATTCAGAATATCTGATTTTTTTTTAAAGTTTCATACATGCTGTGTCTGCATTCAGCCTTTGATTAGTCACTTTGTAGTTCAATTATTGCTCATTTTCCACCTTTCTTTATAATTTTCCTTGATTCTCTTGTAAAACATTTGCACCCAAAACAAAAATATCTGGGGGATTTCTTTTGAATAGCATTTTTTTTTTCAATTATAGATTTCATCTGTGGTCTTTCAGGGTGTGGTTTGGATTCTAGAGTCAGACAAAATCAAAAAAATATCAAGAGAGAAGAAAAGGAAAAAACAGTTTGTGGAGGTTTCTCCTGTCAAAAAATATGGAAAAGTCATGGATCAATCACTCATTCTGACAGAACCTGATGGATTGAGTACAACTATACAGCTAAAGGGGTGCATAGTTAAAGCTGTTTCTGCTGCAAGCCTGCCTTCAAAAAAATGGTAACATGATTTCCAAGTCATTCTTGTTGGCTGAATGGCTGCTCTTATTTTGGCAGAATTCTGTGGCAACATCCAAGAAGAGGGTCAGGATTCAGGAACTTAATAGTTTGCCCTTTTATTTCAAAAGATAATTTTTTTTTTTACTTTCTTTATATAAGCCTAATTGACATTAGATTTGATGTGAATGTGAATATAATTTTGCACGCCCAATAGACAGGGGGGATAGTGAAATTAGCTGAGTAAATGTCCCCAATTCATTCATCTGTGAAGAAAGGAATTCCAATTACCATGGCTTTTGGCTAGATTTAGCATTAGAAATTGAACAATTCAATGAACAAATACTATTGTTTCATTGCCTAAATTAATTGTCTAATGATTATAAATGACTTACTTTTCTTGAAAGAATCCATACTATTTTATGTGGAAACATGTGAAAAGCATCAGTAAATCTTGAACTTAAGCTGTGGAAGTTTTAGCAAACATTTACTGTTTATTAATGTCCAAATAAATCATCAGAATTTGTTCTTAAAAATTTCATAGTTATGTATTGTAGAACTTAGAAGATCTGGCAGATTTTCCTAGCTGCTTCAATTAGGTAGTATAGAAAATTGACTAGCTATGGATTCCTGAAAACAGCACAAACTCACAAACATTTAATATCATATCATCATCCATGACTACTGCCCCTGGCAAGTGCAATTTATTTGAGTATTAGCGTGGACTATATGTGAGTCCATTGATCTCACCATTATGAAAAATGAAATTCATTGAAAATATGATCCGACACTAGTTATGGTAGATTTAGTTTAAAGGGAATATATGTTTGATGGTGTTGCGTTTGATTCAACAAATGGTCAACCTTTAAATAAGATGGATAATGTGCTTCTTTTTAAAGTTAACATGATATTAAATTAATATGGAGAAATTTCATTATTTCTACGCCTGCATGTCTTTTATTTCAAGTTTGTCTTGTTATAGCTTGGTTTAGGGGGAAAATAATATTGGAAGACATTTGATTTCTTGGGTTGTTATTGAGGAAAATAGGTGCTCTCATGTCCTTATCAAATGGTGATTGGTTGTACAGGGAAAAGAAGCTCCCCATCAAAGTTGAAAGCAAGACTTCTGCAATATACAATGGAAGAAAAATCTTTTACATATATCTAGAGACTTCATGGGATAAAGAATCTTGGTGTATAGCCCTCCGTCTGGCTTCTTGTGATCAAAATGAAAAATTAAAATGGTTTACCCAGTTGCACGAAGAGTTTCATAGTTATCTGACATCTTTGAATGCTGAATATTATTCTTCTATGAATCCATCGGTAGGATCTAGTGTTGAGGCAATAGATAGGGCTAGCAAGACTGATAACGGTCATTTCAAAGTTCATCCCATTTTGAAGAAATTGTCAAGGAAGGCTTGCAGAGTTGGTCTAGATAATAAATCAACTTGGTCTTCATTACCGGGCCGCCGTGAAGAAAATAAGAACATTGAGAAGCTTTTTGCTTCTAAGCCTGCTTTGGCAAAGCACTATAAGAGTTCCAGTGAAGGCAATATTCCTCCATTATCTTCAAACCAATACTGTTCAGAAAGCCAGAGTGCTGTTGATTCTGATGAGAAGATTGGTATTGATGAGGGAACACTATGTTTGAATTTGTTGATTTCCCGTCTCTTTTTTGATGCTAAAGGCAGCACAGAGTTGAAGAGACTTGTTCAAGCGAAGATTCAGGTTTTTCTCATATGATTGATGAATTAGAGAATATTTATTTTGGGTTAAGGGGGAAGGGGTTGATTTGTTAATAATTATGTTTATAGATATAAGCTGAACCGTGTGTGTTAAGCTCATCACATTATAATCATGGAATACTTTTATTTTTTAAACTCATCCATGGAGATAATATGATTATGATTTGAAGCATATGTCATTTGATTAATTAGAATAAGCGCAACTATGGTATTTAAGTGTTTTGAAGTTTGATGAATGCAAATAAAAGGTAATGATAAGGTTGTTGGTGTCCATATTGTATGTATTTGAATGGGGATTGGAGATTGTTTCAGCAAATGTGCTTTTCAATTTGCTTGCTACCCTAAAGTAAATATAGTTATTTTAGGAATACTATGAAATAACTGTGGTTGTTTCTGTTTGTTGACAGAAATCATTGTCTAATACGAGAACACCCAGTTACATTGGTGAAGTTACTTTGACAGAACTTAGTATTGGAAACATTCCTCCTTGTATCACTGGAGTGAGGGTTCTTCCTTTTGAGATGGGTGAGGTATGGGGCGCAGAAGTTGACATTGAATATGCTGGTGGTGCGTTATTAGGGATTGAAACAAGGCTAGAAGTTGGTGACTCAGATCTTCGTAGAGAGATAGAGGACTCAAATCCAGATTTAGGCAATGGTGGGGGTGTCTCTTCTGATCTTATTGGGGGTTTTGAATATTTGGGAAAACAATTGAACCTCCCTGAAGGTATCAGTGACAACTTAGATGAGCCAAAGAATGATGGTGATGCGAATATTGGTAAGTATACAAATCATATGAGATCCAACATGTTGTGCTTATATTTTTTGTATGATGCTTTGCCAACTTATTTGATCAATTTTAATATCATAGCTATGAAAATGGGATTTAATGAAACTATTTGGATACTTCGAAGTTTTGTTCTATTGACAATTTTGTTGACTGTTTTTGAAATTCTAGTTGGTAACTTCCTATAGTCATTTGAGAAATTGTTGGTCCTGTTCTTCTTTACAAACCAATTACTTGTGTATTCTTTTGTTTCTATCCCATTCTGATTGGCCCAAGGATAGTTAGTTGGCGTTGCTTGCTATTTTTTTACATGCCCATTGATAGTGAAAAGAAGGGTTTGGAGATAAATTCATAGGAGAGTAATAGAGAAGATGAAAGTATTTTCCTTTAGGCCTTTGAGAAGATATCGATGCTATTTTTGCTTTAATTTGTATTGCAGACCTATCTAAGAGCTCTAAGGTATCTTGGTCTTCCTCAATCTCTAGATCCAGATGGAAGTCTTTGTTAAATTCTGTTGCCAAACATGTTTCACAGGTAAACCCTTATATTTATTCCTTATTTTACTCTCTAATTTGTTTTCTGTTTGTTCTGAAGACTTTGGGAGCCTTTCCTCCGATTTTGGATGTATCCTAGTTTAACAATATGACGGGGTTGTCTGAGATGGGTTGATGCCTTAATATTTCCTATTATCTATAGTATGTGTTCTAGAGGCATGAATTTAATAGATATCTTGCTGATGTTTTATTATTTCTTTGGCTCATCAAGTTGTGAACAACTTAAACTTTTACTCGAGGTAACTCATTGTTTTTTTTTTTTTTTGCAAAGGTACCTCTCTCTTTGGCAGTAAAGGTAGCATCCCTCAGAGGCACATTGCGTATATACATAAAGCCACCTCCATCTGATCAATTGTGGTTTGGTTTCACATCAATGCCTGATATAAACTTTAACCTGGAGTCATTTGTTGGGGATCACAAGATTACTAGCAGGCATGCTGCTTCTTTCATGGTCAAGCTGTTGAAGGTATGTGAGCTTTTCTGTTTGCGTTGAATTATCCAAATGTTGCTCTTTCAAGTGGCCATTTAAGATTATTATGTTTCAAATATTATGTGCATTCTCGTGTGTTTCTCACTTAATTCAGTCTAAAATAAATTATATATATCATCAGTAGGTAAGTATTCACAAAGGGAATTTATTTTGAAAGACAAGGACTGGTTGAATGAGCTCCTTCTTTTGGATTATTTGGTCTTCCATTGAAGTTGTGCTTTTTGACCCCACACGTTCCAGAAAGTTAAACTTGTGTCCAATTATGTGGCTAAAGATAATTGTTTCTATTTTTCCCCTTTATTTCCCCCATATATGAACCAGCGAAAAATCACACTTATAGGAAAACATTCATAAAAAAATTTTAGATTTTTTAAAGTTAAGATGAAGTTTCCCTGTGAACAAATTATGATAATAATGATCAGGACAATTGTGCAAATTTTTAAATGGACAATTACCATAAGAGTGTTGGACAGTTTCCCTGTGATGCATTTAATTGCCGTTCAGATTCCAGTAACACTGTCGGTAATCTTGTGCCACTTTTAAAACCTTATGTCCAATTAGAAATGGATCTTCAGTTGTGGCTTTCCATTCAGTTATGGATCTGAACGATCTTGAGATTAGAATTAGAAATTTAGAACATAGACAACATTAATTTCTAAAAGGACAGAGAGAATGGGTATTATTTATTATGTAGTGTGTGTGTGTGTGTGTATTAGAGAGATTCTATTGCATGTCCTTTTCTTTGGTAGGAGCACTTATATTTTGTGCATGTGTATATATTGAAGAGTTCCTGATGACTGATATCTTGAATCTCTTGTCCTCTAATGTGCTTCAGTTTTGTCTTTCGGGAAAGGATCAGGGAAATCTTAACTTTTAGACTGAATCTAATTCCAAATCTGCAGATAGGAATTCGGGAAAATTTAGTGCTACCAAACTTTGAATGTGTTACCATTCCATTCATGCAAGCAGAAAAAGATGACTGGGTTCCTTTCAATGCTGCTCCATTCATATGGCCTAACCATACATCTGAGGTTGAGGCTCCCAATTTAATGGGAGATAGTCCAAGGACCTCAACTGATCATCAACAAAAACCGAAAAGTGCTGCATTTAATCAAGAACCAGCAAACAGATCAATAAATATTCGGGGAGCACCATCAAGTTCCTTCCGTAAAGCTGGTAGTGTGGAAGAATTGACAACATTGTTGGAGGGCGAAGAAACAGTAGACTTGAAAGAGCCAGTTTTTTCTTCAATTGAGAAGCTTAAGCCTCAAGAAACTAAGGACTTGAGTGAACTTAGATTACCATTGTTACAGAATGTTATGTCACAAGACATTTTGTTACAGAAGATGGAAGAGGGTAGCTCGTCCTCAATAACACCCGGTATGAGCGATGTACTGTTGGAGAGACAGGATACTTTGGATGAGACTTTGCTAAAGAAAATGGGGAAAAAGGAAAAGATGAATGTTCTCAGAAGGAAGATGAGTGAGAAATTCGAGAAAAAGAAACGTCATATTGAAGAAAAGAGTAAGAGCTTAGTTGACAAGATGCTACTACCTCGAGAATCATGAATGAAGTACAGAATGAATATGTACATGTAGTATTAAATATTTGTTGAACACGTTGGCCAAATGCCATTCTTATACATAGGAAAAATTTCAGGTACAAGATGATGTTTCATTCATTAATGATCCTTCCTCAGGAGAGTTTCTAATTTTGGCAGCAATGGGCACATCATTCTTTTTGTTAGTAGAAATGCTCAATGATTTTTCAATTTGAGTAATAATATCTCTTTTCATATTTAGATTCCTCAATCACTGTCATTGTTAATTAGCTAACTTGGTCTATGTGAAAATAGCCATTGGTTTGTAGATGGCAAACAGAACAATATGATAATTGCAAATATGACACTTTTAAGCTTTACAGAGTGAAATCAATTCCACTCAAAAGAAACAGCCTGTGCTGATATGGCTGTGAAGAAAAATTATTTGTGTACAAACTAATTTTTTCCCCTTTAGCTAGTTTCAAATATTTGAGCTACTTGAAATACTTTTCTTTTATCCTTAAAACTTTACCAACACTTAACAGAGAATTGAAGTACACATGAATTAGTAATTTGCATATTTTAATAGTTTTCACACCCCAAACTCGTCCCAAGTGCAAATCCAACTTCGCATGATCACAATCTTTTATAGATCATTATTTACAGTCATTACTTCTGATATAAAACTAGCTTCTGAAAGAGAAGTATTCAACTCTTCCAGCGTCCTATAGATATTCACTAATTGAAGGTAAGAATGATTTCCTGCAGAAAACACATGGTATTTACCATTGGTCTCAACCAGGCTCCAACCACATTCTTTAACCAATCCTTCACTAGTTATCAATTTTCTCATCATATGTGCCTCCTTCCATTTTCCCAAAGATGTATATAAATTAGCCATTAACACATAATTTCCAGATCTTCCTAGACCTAGATCCAACAACTTAGAAGCTGCCAGCTCTCCCAGATCAATGTTACCATGAATTCTACAGGCATTTAGAAATGGGGTCCAAGCTTGTCCCTGTGCTTCAATTGGCATGCCCTCGATGATATCTAAGGCTAAGTCAAGCCGGCCGACTCGACCAAGAAGATCAACCAAGCAAGTATGATGTTCTACCGTAGGATCTATTCCAAATTCCTCCTTCATGTTTTTGAAATAGTTCAGTCCATCTTCCACCAATCCTGAATGGCTACAGGCATGTAAAATGCTAGTGTAAATCATTGGATCGGGCATTAAACCTTCTTCCCTTAGCATTTTATGGAAAAGGCTTAAAGCCTCTTTCCCCATCCCATGAGTGGCATAACCACTTATCATAGAAGTCCAGACCACTAAATCTTTATCCTTCACTCTCTCAAATGCATCTCTTGCTTTCTTGATGGCTCCACATTTCGAGTACATGTTTATGAGGGATGCTTGGATTCTCTCATTGATATCAAACCCTTGTAGCAAAATGTATTCTTCAATTTCTTGCCCCATGCTCAGAAATCCTGAATCAGCGCAGGCGGAAAGAACTGTTGCAAGAGTTGCTACATTTGGTGTAATATCTGTCCTAAGTAGCTCTCTAAATAGTTCCAATGATTCCACAGGATGGCCTGAAGAAGCATAGGCCCCAATCATAGTTGTCCATAATAAAATATTTTTTTCATTGACCAGATCAAATATCCTTCTAACAGATGAAAGGTCACCACATTTTGCATACATATTTGCAAGAGCATTTTCTATGGGTTCCTCCTCTTCAAATCCACTTTTGAGAATAAGAGAGTGAACCGATGAAGCCAACCCAAGATTTCCTACTTGTACACAACCAGAAGTTAGATTCAAAAACACAACAGAATCTATGTCAGTACTTTCACATTGCATTTGATGAAAGACTCTAAATGCTTCAGCACTATTCCCAACTCTAAGAAAACCACCTATCATAGTTGTCCAAGAAATCAATGACTTATCATGCATCATGTCAAAAACTTGGCATGCTCCATTTATCTGACCAAAATGTACATACATACTCATCAATGAATTGGTCAATGAAGTCTCATGATATTCTAGCCCATGTTTAATCAAACAACAGTGTAATGATAACCCCAGAAGAAGACACTTATTGGAAGCAGTTACATTAGAATAACCAGACAAAATGGAAACAAAAGTGGAAGAATTCGGGTCAATACCACAAACCCACATTTCCTTCAACAAAATCATTGCTTCCTCTATCCAAGAACCACGGCTATAAGCAGATATCATAGCATTCCAAGAGACAACACTTCTCACAGGCATTTCATCAAACACAAGGCGTGAATGAACAATTTCAGAGCATCTAGAGTACAAATCAATGAGAGAAGTTTGAACAAAAGTGTCTTCTCCAAAGCCAAGCCTTAGTACACGACCATGGATCTTTGTTCCATCTCTAAGAGAAGCAATCTTTGCACATGCCTTAAGGATTAGAGGATAAGTGAAGCTATTACCAAACACTCCATGGGAAGCCATGGAAGAATATATGTTTAGTGTTTCTGAGAAAAACCCATTTTTTGTTGAGTCTCGAATCATAAGGTTCCATAAGTACAGGGGCCTTTTTATATTGGAAGGATATGGAAAACGCAATGACATTTTTTGGGCATATCTTTTAATTTAAATGTTCTTATAGAACCCACACTTAAAGCTGTTTCTTCAGTTAATACAGTTTCTGTTGAAGCAAATCCAGTTCTGTTGAATTTCTTTATTGCAGGCAAAAGTGCTTGATTCTCACACTGCTCAAAACATGTTTTGAAGTTTCAAAGCTAAGTCCTTGATTGATGAACTCCATTCGTTCAGGGGGTAAAAGGTTTTGGAGGTAAAATTGATTCAAGCGTTATTTATAGGAGTGGATACTGACATAGATTACCATAATTCATGGGCCCCAAATCCAGGAAAAAAGACAAAAAAAAAAAAATATACATTCCAAATTTCAAGATATTAAATTAAATTGGTCAATACTAAAATCGTTAATTATATGAAAATTTACCTTGTTTATTAAACATTTATTTGCTCCCACCCTTTTGTCTTAAATTACATCATTTTGGATCAATTTTTTTTAGCCTTTTTAATCATTATATTCTATGTAAAATTAGTGACATTTCATATAATTGAAAATTGGTCAGGTTTTCATTTTTTGTGATTTTTCAAAGATTTAATTCACTAAATTATGAGGTTCTTTTCAAGTTAAAACATTAAATCTTTATAAAATCATATAAAATAATAAATTTAACCAACTTTTGTCCATGATATATCAAAATATCACTAATTTTATATAAAATCTATTGATAAAAGTTTTTAAACAATTGACCCTAAAATGACATAATTTGAGGAAAAAGGATGGAAGCAGATAGAAAGAGAACGGGAGAGGAACCAAATCAATTTATTTAAATGTCAATATGACTTTTCTCTCCTTCAACTTTTACGTGTTTTAACTCTTGAATTTGGAATTAGTGGGTTATATATATATATATATATATATATATATATATATATATATATATATATATATATATAAGGTTTCGCTAGATCCCTTGACGGACACACTTGTGTCAAGGCTTAAAGTCAGTAGTTTTTTAAAATTGTGTTGTTCAAAATCAATGTGTTTTTTATCAACAAAAATTAGTAGTTTTACTCTTTTCAATTTTCTTATTTTTCTCATTTTTCTCATTTCTTATTTTTCTCATTTCTTATAATCTTTCTCCTCCTCAATCTATCAAAATGAATTAATTTTGATTTTCTTTTTAAGGCATTTTACTAAATTTACATAGTTTTATTAAATCTTTTGTTTTTCATACATATCTTAACCTTTGTATATTGTTTGTTGAGCATTGTGTTGTTCTGTTTTCATAGTATATTTATTAATTATTGTTTTATTTTATTGTGAATATTGTGGTTGTTCTGTTTTATTGTATTTTGTTATTTATTTATTTATTTGTTTATTTATTATTTTATTTTGTTTTATGGTTTTATTGTATTTTGTTATTATTCTATTGTATTGTGATTTTTTTTACCGCTTTATTTATTTGTTATTATTTGTGCTAGTTTAATTATTATTAATGTTTAGTGTTATTATTATATTGTATTATGTTATTATTGTAAGTAATACTCTGCCTATATTATAGCCCGTCCTAAGCCCGGATAAAAAGAGTAGGTTGTGTTAGGCTTTGGCAACCAACGTAAAAATTTGTCTAATCTTAAAGCATGGACACACACAACCATTTTTGCAATATGTCATCGTCTAGCATTTTACAGAAGAAGGGATATATAAAGAAGCAAGTCAATGAGTGTAGGATTAGATTTAGTACGTGGAATATTGGAACCTTAAAAGGCAAAACTTGAGAGGTAATAGGTGTGAGGAGGGATAGAAAGATAAACATTTTATGTCTACAAGAGACTAAATGGGTAGGTGAAAAGGCTAAGGATATTGATGGTTATAAACTTTGGTACACTGATAAAGTGAGTCGTAGGAATGATGTAGGTATAATTTTGGATGAAGTATGGAAGAAGAATGTGGTTGAAAGTTTATAGAAGTGGTGACAGATTATTATCGATAAAAATGGTAATTGAGGAGGAAACAATTAATGTAAAACGTGAATGATGGACAATTAAAAAACAACAAGAACATAAGATGGATGTGATAAAGATGAAAATGTTGAGGGATGAGTGAGTATACACTAAAAGATAGGATTCGTAATGATCACATTCGTGAAAGAGTTGGGGTAGTAGCACTTCGTGAAAGAGTTGGGGTAGTAGCACCAATTTCAGAGAAAATGAGAGATTATCATTTAAGGTGGTATGGATATGTTCAAGAATTAAATGAGCTAGTAAGAATAACGGAGCAGATGGTAAGGGAGCCGTATATAAGAAATAGAGGAGACCAAAGAGAACTCTTGGTGAAGTTATTCAAAGAGATATGTTAGTGAAAGGTTTATTCTCCAGGAATGACTAGGGACATATAGCAAAATGGTTTCGTGTGATCCATGTAGCCGACCCCACCCAAGTGGGATAATGGTTTACGTTGTTATTACTCTTTTCAATTTTCTGTTGTTTATAATGATTGCATCATAAACTTTAAAACTTAAAAATTGATGGTTTTTTGAATCTAAAATAAGAGCTCAAGAGGGAAAATGTTTAAATTTCAGAAAATCAATTGACATACTTCCGACTTGGAAATTTGTTATCCCAAAATTATGGGAGCTTAAATTAACGTAAAATTTTTTTTTGAACACATTTTTCGGACCAAACACAACAGCAAAACCAACTAACGCGGTAGGCAAGCTGAAGTGCGAATGTCCTACTTATATACTCACAAACCAACTAAAGTAAAATTCAATGTCTCTCTTTTTTCACATATATTTAAAAAAGTGATCAATGTTTGAACCTTGATCACTCTTGACATATCTCACCTTACTTTTTAAGCAACATCTGACTGAGCCTCTCAAGTGACTCAATATAATACACATCATTTTTATTTCTTTCTCCCTCACTTCCAGAATTCTCAAAAACCACAAATACATCTAGGAAGTGTACTGATGATATTTGGGACTAAGAACATACATCTTGCAAGCATGTGGTTCCAAATATGCTGATATTTGCCCGGAAACGGATGACTCAGTTGAGTGCTGCATATACAAGTCCATCATAACAAGTTATATACAGTTACTTATAGAGCCATCTTATATATAGGGCATAATTATTAAGACTAAATGTTATAATAATAGCTTTCAAGAAATTAACAACTACTTACAGCCCATAAATCTCTTGCATCAACTACAGTTCCTGGCTTGATGCCTATGTCAGACCAATATGCTGTCACTTTAGCTTTTGATGGGCTTCTATTCCATAGAATCACTGCCACCTTGTAATCACTCAGG
Source organism: Mimosa pudica (assembly GCA_029929735.1). Classification (NCBI taxonomy): domain Eukaryota; kingdom Viridiplantae; phylum Streptophyta; class Magnoliopsida; order Fabales; family Fabaceae; genus Mimosa; species Mimosa pudica. The sequence goes on from JAKELP010000031.1 coordinate 3,824,496, forward strand.
GGACCAGCCCATACCTTTCACAATAAATGACAAATGTTTTGCATTTTAATCATCAGATATTGAATTTTATATCATTTTATACTCTTTCCACTAAGAACACATATAATCAACTTATTTTGTGAAGTTTCTATCTTTCCAAATCATAATGTAGCATTAGTGTAAATAATAATAACATGTAGTATCTATATTTAGTATATAATTGGTTATTATTTTGTTAGGTATCGTTACATCCTTATGCTAAATATAATTTCTCAATCTACTTCATTTCCTAAATTTTCATTGTTATATCTAAAGTATCCTTATGATAAAGCGTTTTCATGAAAGGACAGTTCCAAATTCCAATATACATGATTAAAAGGGGCATTATAAATAAACTTACATATGTTTATTACATATAACTAAATAGTATATTTCATTGGTTTTTAGGAACTAGTTATAGTTATGTATCTCTTATATTTAGGGAAAGAGGTAGTATGTTGACAGCAAAGCATAGTTAGTCATAATAAACAGTGAAAGGGAAGTGGCAAAAGAGATATAAATAGTACCTCCAGACCAAAAATGCTGTTCACCTTTCTCCCTTGAATTCCTAACTTGTCTGCAACAAGATAATAAAATAGTAACTTGTTAAGTTTTAAAGCATTATTGAAGAGATTGGTGCTTATATAATGAAGAAGAATATGATATTATTAGGAGTTTGATGATCTGTTCACTTCATACCTTGGTTTACTGCTATAACTTCCTTGTTGGTGAGTAGTTCATATGTTGTCTTATCCAAAGATCTAATATCACATCCAATCAATAAAGGAGCCTGCACAAATACACACACAAATGCTAACACTTAAAACTGCCAAATTCGTTCATTTTCTCAAAAAGAGTTTTTTTTTTTTTTAATTTTATCCTACCTTGGCTAATGCCCATATGCTGAAATGAGCTCTGTATTCTTCAGTTGTCATGCCTCCATTACCAACTTCAAGCATATCAGGATCTGTTTCCAAAATACACACATACATTGACAATGTCAGATGTACTTCCTCAGTATAACATGAACAAACCGATTCACTCTAGTCTTTTTCTCATCAATGTTTTTTTTTCTGGGATATCATTGAAACCTACTCCCTCTCTCTTTACTACACCAGATTAATTCCTCCAAGTGAAAATGTAGCATACATGTCTAAGCATTTGAGTAGTTTGTGAGATATTTAGCATGATATACACAGAATAAGAGAGATTCATTACCATTCCATCCACCAGGTCCAGCATAAGATGCCCATCTATCATTTTGATCTGCAAGAGATGTCATACTGAGAAACAAGTAACATCATCATCAGTACAGAACAAATGTAACATAAAGTACATACGTTGAGCATCATATATCATATAGTATTATATATATGTCTGATTTGATGGCTAATCACCTGAACCACTTATCTTTGATATCACCTGTTGTTCTCCAGCTATTTCCTAAGCTTCTAGCCCAAGTTGCTGGGTTTTCTCTACCCCTGAGAGTTCATAAAGCCAATCATATTTTCTCTCAAGGAGGCAAGAAAAAAAAAGCAGCTTCAGGAACCATAGAGAAACTGAGGGAAGATAGCAATATAAAAGACTTACCATTCACACATTGAGAAGAAGATTGGCCTTCCAGCTTTCAACAAAGCATGGGTCATTATGGGGTATCTGTGTTCACAGTATTATGTCATTATTATCTCCCCCTTTCATAAATTGTTTCTTACATATTCACTACAAATCTTCAAATTAAATTCATACCTTATCTTTGGACTAAGACCATGTGTATCCTCACAATTATCATACTTCAAGTAGTCTATTCCCTGTATTTACATTTCAATTAAAATTTTATAACACGCTCTTTTTTTGCCATCACCTGCACACACATTGTGAAAGGCAAGCAAGTAAATTACCCAGGAAGCAAATGTTTTTGCATCTTGGTATTCATGTCCAAGTGATCCAGGCTGCTTTTTTGTGCAGGTTAGAGTTCTGCAGAGATATTGTAGGACATGTATGAGAACTGCTTCAATAAGCTCATATATTTAGATATGTAAGAGGTTTAATCTCATACCCAGCATCAGAATAAATTCCAAGTTTTAGACCTTTGGCATGAACATAATCAGCCACAGCTTTGATTCCTGAAGGAAATGTTGAACGTTTTGGCACCAAATTTCCCTACCACAAATTACATTTTCATAATTCATATATGTTCATTTCCATGAGATTTTAGCTTTAATTTTTCCATTTATCTTGAGGGTAACAAAAAGTGGTGTTAGAAAATTTAATGGTGGTTAGAATAGTTTATGATTATTAAAAATGTAAAATATAAACTATTACCTGAGAGTCCCTAGTAGCTTCGGCCCAACAATCATCTAAAAATCATTGAAAACCATGAATTAAAAAAATCAAGTTAACTACTATTTGCTATAAAGAATTATATTAATTAATTCAATACTAGTTTTACCAATATTAATATATTCGTATCCCAGAGAAGCAAGACCCGTTGAAACCATTGCATCAGCTGTGTGACACAAAAGTCTCAAATTAGTAGTAAATATAATTTTGGTGCATTAGTTTAATTCACAGATTGACACAAAAGTCATTACCTGTTTGTTTGATCAAATTTTCGTTGATATTGCAGCCAAAATGGTTCCAGCTATTCCATCTGAAAGCATCATTCATGGTTGTTCTCCAAATTTCATTAATCCAAAAATTAATTGAAATGACTAAAAACAGAGATTGAATAATAATTTAATTAACATCAAGTCAAATAAATAAAACTCCTTTTGTGAATATATAAATTAATCTCTTCAAATTTTGGGGTATGTGTAAATAATTTCTTCACTTTTAAAAACTTGAAAATAAATTGATCAGTTTCTATACCCTTTCTTTTTTTTGGACTGAAGTTTCTATATTCTTTCACTCTTTAATTCCTCCCTCCTTTTCTCTTTAATGCTATACTTTCATTTTTTTATAACCAGTTTTTTTCCAAGCTTCCTAATTATATAGAACTCTTTCAATTAAATAAATAGATTTTGTTATTTTTGAAATAACCACAATTACTAATTATACTGCTATAACTAGTTTATTTCTCCCACATCTTTCTATGAAAAACTATGGGATATTTTATTGATGTCATTTTGTCTTTATTTGAAAAAAATAAACTATTTGTGTAAAAAAATAAGTTTTTCATTCATCAGATGAGTCATGCGTGTTTGAAAATTATATTTCATCATAGCATATAATACGAGTATGAATGAAATTATAAGCATCTAGAAAGTTGATGAGGTGGGTGAAGTCAACTATATGTATAAGTGAAAACAAGATGCAGGTGGACCATACACTAATTTTTGTTTATTTTAATGATAAAAAAGTGGGATTAGATGGAAACAAAACGTCACAGCGATCATCATCAACTAATCTTTGTAGAATATAACTCTAATTCTCAGTTGTAGTACTAAAATAATCCACATGGATGCTTTTCATTAATCGCTTGACTCTTCTGTCCAAAAAAATTAATCGCTTGACTCCAATTTCTTAGATAAAAAAGACTTAATACAGACAAACATCCAGAGGTATATCTGATTTTAAAAAAGGCATGATCTAGTTTGTGAATTTTCTATTTTCCACATTTCCTTATTAGGTACCAAACAAGTTTTCAGGATCACATCCTATTGCCGTTACCCTTAATTAATTATGATGATAATAATAATACTCTCCTCCCAAGATATAAATAATTGCTAAATAAACACATTTGTTAATATCAATAATTTTTAAAATTTTTATTTTGGTATTTGTATGGTTTTTCCTTCTAATAAAATCCTAATTTTGTTGTGTTTGCATCATTAGATCCTTTATATAAAGCTAACATTGCTAGGAGAAAAGACACATAAATTGTGGTGGTAACAGATTTAAATCAATGATTTAGACTTTTGTTTGATATACAACTTATGAAAGCAAGTTTTAAGATAGAATAACCTTTCTAAACTTAAGTTTGGTCTCCAAACCATGGATTTTTATTAGATGTACTAAATAGGCTCTTATTTGAGGGGGAAAAAGGTCATGAAAGCAAAAAGTTGAGAAATAAAGAAAAGTATATGCATCAAGAAAAGTGTCAGTATATAAAGAGTGAGTTAGAGGCTAAGCATGAATATTTACAAAGTTGCGGAAATATACTCTTATTGGGGTGATTGAATGAAAAATAAAAATGATTGGTGGTTGAAGTTTCAAACATCCTTCACATAAATATGCTACTATGAATTACTCCCTCCGTTCCTAAATATAAGATCACTTTGGGGAAGTGGATAAGTTCCTAAATATAAGACCACTTCCTATTTTATCTCAATTTTTGCCTAAACTACCCCTATACTCCCTCTTTTCATTGAAACCCCTTCTCCTTTAAAGTTAAGTAATTGAGGGGATTTTGGGAAGATCATGTAATTTTATTGTTTTCCTTAATCTCCCCAAATTAACCAAAGTGATCTTATATTTAGGAACGGATGGAGTATAATTGAATACGATCGTGCCTATCTCATTAAACATGTCTGGGTCTTATACGGCGGCCGGATGGGAGTGGATAATAAAGAAAAAGACATGAAAAGCAAGCAGGTCCACTTGGAGTACCGTTATACGATGCCCAGGAAGAAAGTGACAACCAGTCAGCCACTAAGAATTGTGTTTAATATAAATGTCTATTACATATAGGTGCTTCTTTATTTCTATATTAGATACATTCATGGAACTTTTAAAACTTACACAATAGTTATAGTCATGATAAAATATGTTAGCGTGTTTTTGTGATCATCATAAAGATAAAATTTGAACGAATATATATATAAGGAAGAGTTGGAGTTTGATATACACTCGTTAAGGGATAGATCAAATAGTATAGAGTAATATTGAAAGAGGTATATGAAATGAAGAGAAAAATCAATAAAATTCTTGTGAGATTAGGTTTAAGTCATTTTCTCCAACAAATTCTTTTGACCCTTACACAATCCAAACTAATAAACTACTACTATAATGAAAAAGGAGAAGAACTACAAGGTGGGATCGGAGAGGAAACACATAAACAAAAATAAAAACTCATAGAATAAGTGAGCAAACTAGTAATGTCAAGTTTCAGTGTAAGAAATAACATTAAATACATGTTGTTAAAGTGTTGTTAGGACATTTTGGGAATGATATTTCGTTTTTGGAACCTCCCAATTTAAACTGACAAAAGTGTGAAAAGAGAGACTGATAAGTGTGTGTGTGTGTGTGTGAAGAAAGTATGAAGGAAGGTGGAAGCTAAGATGATGAGATGATGAGCATGAGAATGAAGAATAGAAGAAGAAAGCTTATACCCCATAGGAGGTGTACGGCCAAGTCCATTATCAAGCAAGAATCTTCTGTACTGATCTGAAGGATTAGCTTGTGAAGCACTCACTATTATTGCACCTAGCTGCAGAATCAACCAAAAGAAGCCTCTTCTTAAACCTGATTCATCTTTTCCCATAAATCCCATACTTTGTCTCTTTCTTGAACTAATCTATCTTAATCTCAAAACCCTCCTACTTTATGGTATCTTTTGTATATCTATATATATAGGAGGAAGGTGGGGGTTTTCAGGCTTGATGATACTTGGTGGTTGTTGATTAGCTTTCAAAAGTTCGAACGCTATCCGATTAGGTTATTTGTTTGTAATACAATATTGGTTTATGATGTTTTTGGATTCAATACGCTACATTTCTTGTACTTATCTTTGTCAACATCATGATGTTTATATTCTCCTCAACTTTTCTTCCCCACAACAAAATGCTTTACAAATTACTACATTTTCAGAATTATATTAATTTATTTATCAATTGATGTTGGAATCAAACTATGATTGATAAGTGTTGTTGTTCGGTGTTATTGGATTTGGATGAGAGTGGAAAGGCTAAAATGCCGAAAAGACACTTTTGTCCCTTCTTAAGAGTATATTTGGATTAACTTTTAAAAAATAGATTTAAGTATATAATAGGTTTTATGGAAAAAAAAAATAGTGACATTGATAAATAGAAAAGGTGAAGGTGAAAAATAACTTTGGTAAATTGGCAAATGTGCATCTGACACTTTAACTTAAGTGTAAAGTTCTATTTTCCATTAAATTGAGTTAACAGAAGTTAATTCATATTGTGGTAAAATTTTGTGGGACCCACAACTCAACTTAAGTGACGTCATCTCATTTTAATGGAAATTAAATTTTGCACCCTCTTAACTTACAATAAGTATTTATGCACTTTAGGTTTTATCATAGTGTTATAGTGTTAGATGCACATTTGCCAATTTACAGAGGTACTTTTACACATCCACCCTAAATTAAAATGTTTGGATAAATGTTATCACTTACCAGAAATCACTTTTTCATGAATAAATGACTCGAAAGAGATTCATTAATATTTTTATGATAAAGGAAAAAGAGGTTTAAAGTTCAAAGGGGGGATTTTTGACATTATTTTATCTCAAAATATAATTTTCCTTGTGGAAATTCATGATTTTGACCTTTGAAACCATGTTTTTGACACAATTATCAATGGTCAGATTAAGACCTTTTATTTTTCATTGGCCAAAATAATACTTTCGAAATAGTTTATTGGTCGGATGATATTTAAGCCATTTCACATTCACCAGAACTCAAACTCAAGATTTCATACTTAAGCAATCAAAGCCTGTTTCACTAAGACCAACACCCACTGGTTACTATATACTCCCTCCGGTCCTAAATATAAGACCTAGTTGACTTTTTTTGGAGACGTTAAGGTTACAAAATATGTTATTAAATTATGACATATTTCATATATTTTTATATTAGCCACTAGTTTACAGGTTAAATAAACTAGTTTAAGGAAAAAAATTAGGTAAATCAATTATAATTGACCTATTTTGTTTTTTTGGATTCTCCAAAAAAGTCAACTAGGTCTTATATTTAGGACCGGAGAGAGTATTTTGGATAATAATATACTAACAAAGAGAATCTAACAACAAATATAAGGAACAAAAGAGGAATCTATATCCTGACTTTCCTCAACGCTGCCTCAGATTTATAGATCATTTATTCCTTTCATAATGCTTTCCTATCATATAACTTGTAAATGTAAATATGCAAATAGATTACATCAATTTTAAGAAATGGCATATTGTACCATGTAAGCAAATTAGCACTAACTAGTAAGACCATAGATTGCATCAAATGTCATAAAATGGATCATTTAAGCAAGTTAGAAGTCTAACTTGTACTTTTAGTTTTACATTGTCTTTAGAGATAAATTCATGCCTGTTTCTCTATAACTTCTGGGGGCATTGATTGCAGCAACTAGAATCCTGTTTTGGAGACTGGAGTCAAAACATACATTTTGCAAGCATGAGATTCCAAATCAGCTGATATAGACCCAGAAACTGGTGGTAGAGTTGAGTGCTGCACAATCCATTAACATATTATAAAAATGATGGACATCTCATGTATAGTGAATTGTGAAGAGTAGTATAAAATATTATAGCATGTGACCAAGGGCCTTGTAGCCCAGTGGTATGATATCTCCCCTTTAGGTGGGAGGTTGCGGGTTCGATCCCGCTTGTAACCTCAAGCCATTAGTGCTTGCCCCTTTGAATAAAAAAAAATATTATAGCATGTAACTCACAGTCCATAAGTCTCTTGCTTTAGCTACAGTCTCAGGTTGTAGGCCAATGTCAGACCAAGTTGCAGTTACTGTAGCATTTGATGAACTTCTATTCCATAAGATCACAGCCACCTTGTCATGACTCAAGGGACCCGCCCATACCTGTAACTTTTACTTTTTTCTAAATATTTTTTACTTGGAGAAAGTGGCATTTTTAATCACAAAAACATCAATGAATATATACTCATAATTTTCTTATCTTACTATTCCGTTTTTTTTCTACAATGGAACCTCCAGCATCTCATATAATCAGGAACCTGACTAATCCAACCTAGCCTGATTGTGGTCCCTTAAATGTGAAACCACATGTTAGTTATCCTAATATACTTATCATGTTAAAAACCTTTGTCTTAAAGCATGAAATAGTTACATTTTCCTGGTCATTTTTGTTTTTATGTGACGAACTATTTCAATTCAAAGCTTGATTATAGCCTCCACCCAATTTGCATGGTAAAAGAAACTTATTGGAACTTTAGTTGAAATTTGGAAGCAGTTTGGTAGCTTTGCAGTAAATTTATAAAGCATAGAATAACATAAGTGATGGTGTTGAGAATCTTATTCCCAATAAAAAGAAAGGCATTACCTCCAAACCATTAGAACTATTGACCTTCTTCCCCTGAACTCCTAGTTTATCTACATAACCAGAAAATTACAAGTATGAGAGATTTTTTCTATTTGAAAGAGATGAGAAAGTAGGTATTAATGTTTTTGTTCTGTACATGCCTTGGTTTACTGCAATAACTTCCTTGTTGCTGAGAATCTCAAGAGTTGTATTATTCATGGTCCGGAGATCACAACCAATCAACAAAGGAGACTTGTAACATATACACACACAAAAAATAAAACTTAAAATGCATAATTCACTTCTTAGAAAAATTTCCAAATTATGATAAATGGCAATGATAGTGTTATGTTTATTTCTACCTTAACTAATGCCCATATGCTGAAATGAGCTCTATATTCCTCTGTTGTCATGCCTCCATTTCCCACTTCAAGCATATCAGGATCTGATACCAAAAATTGTTTTGAGAATATGAAGTCTGCTTTCCACAATGGCATAATAAATAGAAACATATTTTTGATACGATTTTAATCTCAGAATTGTTCTAAAACAAAATCCAAATATCGGAGAAAGACATTGCATTCCTTAACACCAATTAAAACAACTGCTCCTATTGTTCAGTTCCAAGAATCATGTGGTACGTAGTTGATATTATGATCATTGATGATGATGATGTAATTTTTCACAATCATGTGGAAGTTCAATTGCATGCGAATAGAATGAATACATTTACTATCAAAGAAGAATGAATGCATTTACCATTCCATCCTCCAGGTTCAGCATAAGATGCCCATTTGTCATTTTGATCTGCACAAGATGTCATGCTGAGGAACAAGGAAACATTATTAGAACAAAATACGTATAACATAAAGCACATTATCATTCAAGTTCTAGATTGTGCATCACATTGTAATACACATGCATACAATAAAGAATAAACCCATTAAAAGTAATTGTCAATAAATTTTTAATTTTGACCTCTAAATTTTCAACTGGTTTTGGTTTCCTACATGTAAGCTACATCAGTCCTAGACAGTGATATACATTAGCTTACTTAAAGGTATTTATAACACCTTAGCAAAGTTAATAATGTTAAGCTCAAATCCAAGTTCTTATGAAACTATAGGGACCAATATTATTAAATAGGGCAAAGGGGCAAAAATAGCCACCGTAATTGCCAAAATGGACAACTTTGGCACCCGTAATTTCGAGGGTGCAAAACCGTACACCATAAACCAAAATGGGGCAAATTTAGTCATCTTAAAAATTGGAGTTAAGTTTGACCGTTAAGTGAATTGGAATGCTGATATGGCAAATGACGTGGCACTGTGAGACATGACGTGGCACCCTAATGCTGATTTGTCTATGACATGGAAAAATGCCAACTCCCCCCTCGGCCCCCCACCCCCACCCCCAGCCTCCTCCCCTGCCCCCCCACCCTCAGCCTCCCTCCTCGGCCCCCACCCCCTGCCCCCCCCACCCTCAGCCTCCCTCCTCGGCCCCCACCCTCCCCCCTCCACCCTCGGCCCCCCCACCCCCTCCCCCCTCCCCCCTCGGCCCCCCACCCCACCCCCACCCCTCCTCCCCCCTCGGCCCCCACCCCCCTCCCCTCCTCGGCCCCCACCCCCTCCCCCTCCCCTCCTCCCTCACCGCGGGTGGGGCCGAGGAGGGAGGCTGAGGGTGGGGGGGTAGGGGAGGGGGTGGGGGGCCGAGGGGGGAGGGGGTGGGCCGAGGAGGGAGGAGGGGTGGGGCTAGGGGTGGGGGGCAGGGGAGGAGGAGGGAGGGGGTGGGGGGTGGGGGCCGAGGGGGGAGGGGGGAGGGGGTGGGCCGAGGAGGGAGGAGGGGTGGGGCTAGGGGTGGGGGGGCAAGGGAGGAGGAGGCTGAGGTTGGGAATTTGGTGATGATGGGTGATGTGGCAGGGGTTCCGACGTGTAATCACTTCAGGTGCTGACCGTCCTGCCAAGTCGTTTAATGAATGTGGGCCCCACACCAAAATACACGTCTGTTAACAAGAACTTAACAGCGTGGCTAGATTTGCCCCATTTTGGTTTATGGTGTACGGTTTTGCACCCTCGAAATTACGGGTGCCAAAGTTGTCCATTTTGGCAATTACGGTGGCTATTTTTGCCCCTTTACCCTATTAAATATATATACGAAGCATGAAATCGAATAACAACAAAAACAAAATATATGGACCAAAATCAAAACTCACTAAGGTATAGAGAGATGATGCAGGTTTGACTATTATATATATATATATATGATGCAGGTTTGACTATTATATATATATATATATATATATATATATATATATATATATTATTGGTCACCTGTCCCAATTATCTTTAATATCGCCTGTTGTTCTCCAGCTATTTCCCACAGTTGAGGCCCAAGTTGCAGGGTCTTCTACTCCCCTGAGTTGAGAAACAAATGCATATTGTGAAACTTGCAGCATACGCAAACTTCATGGGAAAGACTATGTGATATAATGCTCACCATTCACAGAGAGAGAACAAGATTCGCCTTCCAGAATTTAACAATGCTTCACTCATTATGGGGTACCTGTATTCACAAAATGAAATCATAAATTCCCTCTTCTGTAACTACTTATTATATATATACTTTAAAGGCTTCCAACTCATACCTTTCCTTTGGACTAAGACCATGTGTATCCTCACAATTATCATACTTCAAGTAGTCTATTCCCTAAAGTAACATTGTAATCAGAATATTCTGTAAATATTATATGTATAATATCTAATAAAAGTTCATGAGAATGAAGATTGGATTACCCAGGAAACAAATGTTTTTGCATCTTGGTCTTCATATCCAAGTGATCCGGGCTGTTGTTTACTGCAAGTTTGAGTTCTGCAGAGAAATTAAATTTTTGAATGAGTCTTTATGTGTGCGTGTGTGTATTTAAGAAGTGATTAAATATTAAAGAGAGGTATAATGGTGGAAGTAATACCCAGCATCAGAATAAATTCCAAGCATTAAACCTTTTGAGTGAACATAATCTGCAAGAGCCTTCATTCCTGAAGGAAATGTTGAGGCTTTTGCTACCAAATTTCCCTGACACAATTCATGTCAGATATAGTTTCCCTTAAGCTTTGCTATTCTATAGTAGTACAGTACAGTACATTATTGGATCAACATGACTCAAAAATTTTAAAATATGTCATAGTAAAACTTCTTCGTTTATTGAAAAAAAAAATCATTCATTTA